>OX243958.1:8702500-11102500 GCA_945859745.1 Synanthedon formicaeformis
ATATTTAACATAAAGTTTTATTACACTTGATAAACTGTCAGAAACGTGTCAAGTTTCACTTGAACCTTAAAATTTTCTTAAGAGATCACAATTTCAATTGTCAATTTTTGCACTAGTTTTATTCACTGGCACTGTCTGTAAACGCTTCTGTTGCCTAGACGTGAATGGTTTCATCGTCATCTTCGTCATCGGAGCGTCTTTCGAGGGAAGGTTCTCTGGGTGATCTCGGTGGAGGTGCGGGGCTGCCAGGGTCTACGTCTGGGGAAGGGGTACGCCGCGCTTGGGCATAATAACCTAGTGCTCCTAGAGCAGGACCACCTAGCGAGCCTAAGTGCGCCGACGGACCTGGCAACCCCAATCCGAGAGGCGGAACACCAGCCAGAGGTGCGCCTGGATATAACCTAGTAACAATAAAATGAAATTTAATATGTAAAAATCTGATAATATTCAGTGCGTTTACAGAGTTTAAATCTTCTTTATATTAAAATTTAGCTTGTGTATGTCCAAAAAAACTAGAAAATTATACCAAATTACATTTTAATAGAAGAGTGTTTCTATACATTTCACTTTGAATGGAAATTCCTGTTTTCTTTAACTACTTACTCAAATAAATATCACAGTTTTTTTAACGGGACTAGGTACTATCCGGTGTTTATGACTCGATATTGAGTAGCTGGATAAATATTGTTAGATTACCAATAATAAATTTAAAAAAAATGAAAAATCTGTAAGGCGTGACAATATGACATGTTTTAATTTTTTTAATTTATACTACTTTTAATCATATTTATGTTCTCCACATAGACTTGATAGGAAAAAAATAAGCATTGTTCCCGTCTGATGAAGGCAAACTTAAAACAGTTAACATATCGCTGCTTAAAAACTAAAGGGCCACAAGTCAAAATTACACTTTTTACAGGAGAGCTAATCGAAAAAAAAAATTATTTTTCAATTTTTTTATTATTAGATATATATCAAATATATGCATAATATACATCGTTAGAAGCGTATTTTTATGTAGCATTAAATGTTTTAAGTACTTTTATAATAAACTGAATACTAGAAGAGATATAAGCATATGAGTTACTTTTGAATATATAAAAATATACTAAATATGGAATAAAACAACCGTAAGTCTTTTTGCATCATACAATATGAAGGATTGTGATTGTATTTATGCAATAAAATCATTTTTGGATTTTTTTGTTTTAAGGCCCTTTAGCGATATAGGTAAATAAGCGACAGTAACAACATACCGATAAGGCAAAGGCTTTTGCAGAGTGTTCGCTGTGGCCGACGCCGCAGCCGCTGCGGTTGCAGCAGCCTGTCGGTAGTAGAGGTCTGCAGCAGCGGGAGCAGGCTGTGCCGGGTAAGCTGGAACACCAGCCCAGTACCCTCCGTACAACCGCTGGAACGCTGCGTAGTTACCAGCTTCGGCCAGCAATTCTAGCCCTACAGCTGTCTGCCGTTTCCATTTCGTCCTGCACAAAATTACATGACATCAGTAAAGGTGTAAAATAATGACAAAGAGGACTAATTTAAATTTTGGATTGCGTTAATTTTATCAACCTCTTTTGATGAGTCAACCGACAGACTTACGCACTTGATAATAGGTGGCGTAAGATCAAGGATAAGAGATTAGGAAGTATTCCTTCCAGAAAGTATGGCATCCCACACTCTTTCACCGAAACACAACATCACTCACAGATACCCACTGTTATATCAAGGTGGTCTTCTGTGAAGTAGTAAAAAGAAGAAAGAAGAAGAAGAAGCTGACAGACGGGAATAAGAAGAAGATATGTAAATTTCTAAATTCTACTTAGTTGATCTTTTGCTTTTGTTTTTGCTTCTAATTTGAAAACAGACATAATTTAAAATACTCTTTTTGCTCCTCTTCTTAATTATAATTATTTTTAATTATTCTAAGCATAGCAAAAGTCCAATATTATTCAACAAATTCTTATAAAAACATATTTAAAAATAAAAATATTAATGATTGTAAGTTCTTATAACCATTATAGAATTTAAAAAAGAGTTAAAAGCAGCTGAACGCAAAAAATATATCGCAATAAAACCCTCTCCAATAACGTGTTTACAGTCCATTAAGAAATCAAATAAATCGTCATTGACCGTTGTAAGGATCCCACAAGAAATTACACAAAAACGAAATGTCACATTACGAACTTAAATCGAGTCTAAAATTTTGTAAACTATCGCAAACAACCCCTGAGCTAATACATCACTAACCCCACGTTCGTGACCCCAATCGTCATCAAATTTGTCACAGGCCACTCGACATTACAATGAAGATACCGCAATGAAATAAATAATAAAAAAATGTATAAATAAAATAATAAATTTAACAAAACGTCTTAAGCACTCGTCTGTGCGCTGGTGCGTAAGTCGAGTGGTATAAATTTGATTTATTTCATTTACGACTAGTTGGGAAAGGATGATTCGTTAAACACGTGATGCTTGTTAGGGATAGGAATAAATGATATATTTTTCATTTGAACTATTTCGTTACATAAAAAAGTGTATGAATATCTTTGACATTTGCGTTTAGGAACCCAATTCTTGTTGGGCTTGTACCTCTGAGTTACTTTTTTCGGTGTTTAAGCTAACAGACTGCAATTTTCGAAGGCATAGGTATGAAATCCTATCAATGAGAAATGGGCATTCTATGATGGATAGTGGAACCTATGTATCTCCTCAGAATATCTAGAGTCAAAATGTTCAGTTATAAGTAACTACAATAAAGACAATTGTGTCAAATAGTCTAGTCTAGGTAGTCTAAGTATATAGAAAAGAAACCGTCTCTATCCCTCTCTTAAGGTATCTTTCTGAGTATTAAAGATCGACCTAATACTCAGAAGATACTAACTGTATTACCTGCCTACTTATTATTCTCTGAAAAGCTGAAAATCTACACAGCGCTTGTAATTTCTGTCTCTTCCTGGTGATTTCTTTCTAAAGCCACAATTTTACTGTTACATCTTGTCATTAAAATTAATTATCTTTATACTCAAGTACCTACTTAAAATTATATCTATACCTTTTTCAAAAACAATTAGCTATGTCTCTACTATTTTGCGATCCTCAAACCAATAACCTTCAATGGTAATGGAGTGTGGGTAAGTACCTAGTTGAAAAATAATACATTTTTTATGTAATGACAGGCTGACGGATCACTCTTGATGGTTTATATTACAAGAAACGCCACAAAGTTGTCGAATTTAGTATTAGCACATATTCTGTTATTTCTCGGTGGTCTTCTGTAAAGGAGTTTTTACTGTATTACCTGTATACTATTTGTGCCTCACTTATAACATGGTTTTTCAATATTCAATTGTCTGAATTTTCCATAGCTAAATTAAATTAATTAGGTAAATAAAATTCTAAATGTGAATTCAAAAAAACAGACCATAGGTACTCCCCTCAACAAAATTAAATAAATAGGGTATCTCTAAAATAATTCTGAATGGTAAAATTTAATTTAATTCTCCTGTTTTTGATTCGTTCCAAAGTGGTTCGTTATTGTCATCGAGTGAGCTTTTATTAATATCAGGGGAGCATTATTACTGTGATGCGCTTATTGCTATTATTATTATTATTGCGGTGTCTTCGTGGGGTTATTCTACTTGTTAACAAACGCTCCACTGGTTACCTCGTTAATTAATTTCTATAAATGGATCATTTAATTTTATTAAATGTAAATGAGGGGGAGTTCAGATGTTGGAAGCCTTTGTTGAATGATTTATATATTATGTTAGTGAATGCAACCGCAATATGAAAGTTTAAAAACTTTTCATATATTTTTATGTAGCGTACCTACATACCTATTATGTGGAAAAAAAACTATTTCATTTTATTTCAACCTAATATTCATACTATTTTTCAGCGGTTCAGCCTCTGCATAAATATGTATAACAAACACACTAACTTACAAAATTTGTTTTCTCAGTCTCTTTATAATATTATGTAATGTTAGTTAGGTACGTATTCATAAGATAAGTAAATTAGAATCACCTTTTTATTAAAACCACAAATTTTAATGTAGGTAAATAGGGGTCAATGACTCGTCTAACAAAAAAAAAACTCATAATATTTTATACAATTTCGGTTACTCCAAAACATTATATTATTGGTATGGTTTATTATTATTTTGTTCTCATTGGAATTTTAACATATACATATTTTTATTCCTTATAAAGGAGGTTAAAACACCTATTAAAAAGTTGATTCCTTTTGATCCCCAATCTGCCTTCATAATAAAAAGAAAATTTACCTAGAACTTCAAGAATTTCGATCGTCTACTATTTTTCACATAGTAAACATATGGGTAGGTATGGTGTGGTTTGGTATTTGTATTTATGTATTACTTACCTACTATAGACGTGGCCCCGATGAAATCGAATTAAAAAATATTGAAAAATATAGGTAGTTGGTACCTAATGTAATATGTATTAAATTATTTCCAGTATTTAAAAAAAAAATAATATGCTTGAAATGAATGAAATCAAATGTCACCGTACCGATGCTATGAGAAAAATACTAGCTAAGTACCTAGGTATAGCTAAGTCGTGAAGATATCAATTTGTAATGTTATTTTTAGGATGCTAATCAACAAGCGCTCACAATAGATTGTTAATAGATGATCAACAATTATCAGTATCTAAAGATGAATTGAAGGATAGAAAGTTTATAAACGTCTATTTCATTTAATGTGACGTCACGTGACATGTAGGCTCATTCAAGAACACTTATTTAATTGTCAAGTTGTGAATGAAAGGCAATCTGCTCAGTGACACTATTCTCTTTATTGCCGCCGCGGGTTACGGACAAAAAGCTCTCAGGGCGCACTTAAATTTGGATTGCCATCTCAAGACTGTTCAACAGACTCTATCGCTGTCTCTTTCCAACTTGTGCTTGAACGCCATATGGTCAGGTTTCGCTGTCTCTGTCTTGCGGTCCCTCGGCGGAGTCTGAGTTCGCTCCGCCCAGCGGTTTAGTGATTTGATGCTGCGTGAACTGATTCAATTGTTGTACGCCGAGTCTCGTCCGAAAACACGCCTTAACTGTTCAAGTTAAAGACGAAAATCGTCCGGTAAAACGTTTCCGCTTACGTCCTCTCAAAGGGGGGAGGTTGTTTATCTCGATTTGGGTTTTTGAGAGACGTGATGCGAATTCGTCTGAGAGAGCCATCGATCGAACGAAATGTTTGCAACTGTTTGTGTTACGTTTCCCACTTACCTATCGGACTGTAGACACGGTTCGTCGTGACTGAATGTTAAGGGTTCGACACATATTCGACGGAGGAGGCTTTTTGAAACTATCCCGACTTGCAAGTTGTAGTAGGTACACACAGCAAAAGACAAAGCGCAGCGCGGGATGGGTGGGACTGACAATGACATAAGACTTCGACATATATCCGATGAAGAGGGTCTTTTATGTCCGACGGCTTGCTAAGTAATTGTAGTATCTATGAAATGACAAAGCGCAGAGAAGGTGAAACGTCAATACCTACTTACCGCTGAGTAATTTGTTGTTTGCGACGTCGTATATGTGTCGAAGCCTATAGGATGTTTTCCAATCCTCTGCAGGATACAACTTTTATGAATATTTACTGTATATCAAAATATGGAGTCAAAACATTGAGATGTATTTTTAATCATTACCTATTTAATAAATATGGTTTGTATACAGTTCAATTTATTATCGGTAGGTACCTAGGTACTTAATCTAACAAAAAAAAAAGAAAATCGTCATTAGAATTTCATTAATATTTTAAATTAATTTTTAGTTAACATACTTACAAATTTTAAATCACTAATTAAGTATTTGGTTCAAAATTTAAAGGAGCTTAAAATTAGAGATGATCATTTTTAGATAAGATGTTTTAATCGCAATGTTTTAGTATTAGGTACCTACTTATTACAAAAATTAGACAAAAGATTTCTAGTTTTTAATTAGTGTGTGTTCAAGCTCTTTGAGATTAGAACATAGTTGGTGGGTATTAGAAATATTAATTAATACATATTATAAAACCTTAATTGAGCACCTAGTCAATGACATGAGACCGCGTGGAAGGTCATAGGTCACCTATGAGGTGGTCTCGGTCTGAATGTGCCAAAAATCTAGAAATGAGAGGAGTGGCGGCCTCTGGTGTGACGTACGTGAAACTCAGAAGTGATTACGACCAAATATTCCAATTATCATCACAGGACATTCTTCCAAATACGTACCTACATACTTAATAATAAAATACTACAAGTATTAACGATCTTTATTTATTTAAGAAAACCAATAAAAAAAAATTAAAAATGAGATCACGTTTTGATATGGGATAAAATTGCGAAATACGAATTCGCCCGTCGCGGCGCCAATCCCCGGTTATTAATTGTCGGGCAAAAACAGAAATGGCATTTTGCAGTATAATGATTAGTTGGTTAAATGATAAGCCATGTGACCTCGGCGTCCTTGGTTCGATTCCCTTGTCTCTGGCTGAGGTGTAATTTGGAAGGGTTCGGTATAACCGATTAGCTCACTTCTTGGTAGCATCTCTGTGCAAACCGCGCATTATGTCATTAGGGATGCGCACACTCACGTATCGCGTTTCAATATTTCAAATCAAAATATTCATTGACAAATTTCACATATCTAACATAGACATTCAATTTTGCATCAATACTTATTAGGGGGTTTGCTGGCGCGAGAAAGTTACTATGCAAACTATCACATTTGATATAAGTATTTATTTATTTATTTAAGCCTTTATTGCTGATACAACTAAAAATTTAATATATACATGTTCACACATAATATATGCACATCGGGTCGGAATTAGTTCATCAGCGTGTCTTGTGACACATAGGCCTCTTCCAGCTTCTTCCATTTGAGTCTATCTTGAGCTTTCCTTGGCCAGGTTACCCCACCAATCTTCTTGATATCATCAGTCCACCTTTTTGTCTGTCTACCTCTTTTCCTCTTACCGTCTCGTGGTTGCCATTCTGTTATGATTTTAGTCCACTTTGTCCTGCTGTCTCTTGTCATGTGTCCCGTCCATCGCCACTTCAGTTGCTTTATTTTCTCTAATATGTCTTCCACTTTTGTTGTGACTCTGATTTCTCCAGCTCTTTTACGGTCTTTTAACGTAACTCCTACCATACTCCTTTCGATTCCCCTCTGGCACGCTCTTAGTTTTAAAAGATGTTTCTGATTTAATGCCCATGTTTGACATCCATACATAAGGCATGGCAGTACGCACGAATTAAATACTTTTTTCTTTGCTGTCATCGGGAATAATTTACTTTTGAATATCTCCTTCAGTGACCAATACCTTTTCCACGCACAAGCTACCCTTTTCTCTATTTCTATATTTGTTTGATCACTAAAAGAGATTAATTGCCCTAAATATGTATAATTTTTAACGTATTCAATCAATTCACCATTTACTTCTATGGCTTTTTCTTCTCTGTTTGTCATTACTTTTGTTTTTGATTTGTTCATGGCAAGACCAACTACTCTGCTTGCATCTGCTAGCTGGTTTAACATATGCTGAAGAGTATTAGGGTTGTCAGCTATCAGTACTAAGTCGTCTGCGAACCTTAAATGGTTTAGTTGTCTGCCGTTGATATTTATGCCAACATTTTCCCAATCAAGGTCCCTGAATACGCTTTCCAATATAGCAGAGAAGAGTTTCGGGGATAATGGGTCACCCTGTTTTACACCTCTACCTATTGGAAACTCTTCGCCGGTCGATTCTAGTTTTACTTGTGCTGTACTATTCGAGTATATATTTTTAATAATACGTATGTATTTTCTTGGCAAACCCTGTTGGATTAGAGCCATCCAAAGCGAATTATGTTTTATTGAATCAAATGCTTTACTGTAATCCACAAAAGCAATGTACAAAGCTTTTCCATATTCTTGGCATTTTTCTACAAGCTGTTTTATCACATGCATATGATCAATAGTTGAGAAACCCGCTCTAAAACCAGCTTGTTCTATAGGTTGTTGCTCGTCCATTATACTCGTTATTCTGTTCAATATTAATTTAGAAAATATTTTATAAATATTAGAAATGAGACTTATAGGCCTATAGTTTTCCACGATGTCACGATCTCCCTTTTTATGTAACAATATAATTATACTTTTCGTCCATTGGGATGGTATAGATTCCGTATTTAAAATGGTATTGTATATTTCTGTGAGTCTTCTTAGGTTTTCTGGTACCGTTATTGAGGCTTTAATCATCTCATTTGTTATCTGATCTGGTCCGGGTGCCTTATTGTTCTTTTGACTGCTGATAGCTTTCTCTATTTCAGAAGTTAGAAAATCCGGTATATTTTCTACATCCTCGTCTTCTAGATTTATGTTTATTTCCGAAATATTATCCTCTGCTGCATAAAGTTTTTTATAGAACTCGGTTGCTGTCTGGTTTATAGCTTTCCTTGTCGTTTTTTGTTGTCCTTCTTTATTTTTGACCTTTGTTATCCATGATTTAGTTTCTACCAATTCTTTAAGAGCTTTTTTAACTCCTCCTGTCTTTTCTATATGGTTGTTCAGTACTTGTGTTCTTCTTTTAATTCTGTCCTTTTTGATGCTATTACTTATTTTTTTACTTATTTTAGATATTGCTCTAAGGTTTTGTTTGTTTTTTCCAAATTTTAAAAGCTGTCTTCTTTCTTCAATTAATGTTTTAGTTTCATTTTCTGTGTAATTAGTCTTAGGTTTTGAGAGATTATTGAAAAAAGGTCCATATATTTCATTTATTTCTTTGTCGTAATTTTCGTCCATTTTGTTTTTTGCTCTGTTTGCTATGTTTTGATTTTTTATTTGATTAGTTGCTGCACTAAATCTGATTCTACTTTTTTTCGGTTCTATAGTATTTATTGCTGCTCTCACCATTCGATGGTTGGTGTTAAAATTGAAATGATTTAGAATGCTTATATCTTGAAAAACGCCTTTGTTGTTAGTTGCTATGTAGTCTATTTCGTTTCTATACAATCCATCCGGGGATAACCAGGTCCACTTTTTCTTTGGATCTTTTTTGAAAAAGCTGTTCATGAATGCAAGGTTGTTTTCAAGTGCCATATTAACCATCTTTTCACCATTTTTGCTTCTTCTACCAAAACCGAATTTGCCTATTACTTTTTCTTCTCCAGGTCTTTGAGAGCCTATTCTACCATTAAAATCTCCTATAACCATAACGTTTTTATTTGTGTCTTGTAAGACAGATGATAATTGTTCATAGAAAAGTTCTTTAGCTTGTTCATCTTGTTGTTCAGTGGGAGCATACACTTGAATTATAGACCATTTGTTTTTATATCCTGGCAGAAACACTTTGAGTACAGCTATTCTCTCCGATATGCCCTTGAATTCCTCTATGTTTTTTTCTAAATGTTTTTTAACTAAAAAGCCAACCCCATGGCTACCTTTTGTTTCGCCTTTATGACATAGAATGTAATCTTTTCGATCTTCAATGCTTTCTCCTAATCTTCTTACTTCGCTTAAACCTATTATATCCCATTTTATGTTTGTAAGCGCTAGCTCAAGTTCGGTGAGTCTCTCTTGTGTTCAACTAAAAATATATCAATATATTTTTAGTTATCAACTAAAAATATATAATTCTATAACTAATTGAGTGTATTTTTGAAGGTTTTTCTTAAAACAATTGGTGGTTTTTAACTAAAGGGATTTATGATAGTAAAGTTTGAAGACGGTTAAAATTATGTGGATTTTGTCAAATAAAAACTAAATCCCTCAATAAATCTTCTCATAATTCTCAATAAATAAATTCACAAAAGAGAAATAGTAATACAAAGATAATTAAATATGTGTGATAAACAATCAATGCAGAATATCAAAATCAAAAAATAAAAAGACACGTCACTAATACTAATAATAGGAGGCTTTGATGGTGACGGTCCCCTTGATGATAGGTGGCTACCGTCACCTATAACGCAAGACGAATGACAGCAATGACGAATGACGAAGACGAATGGGAGACGAATGACAGCAATTAGGTAGGTTGGTGACATTTGTATGTGTTGTACACAAACTTGTATGTAAGTATATGTAAGTATATACCTTACAATCAGATTATCCTTATTTCCGAGATTATATAGCATGTGATGTGATATTTGCAGTGTAATCTTGCATTTAGGTACTTACTGCTTTTTTTTATAAAAGGAAGAGGCTGATACTAATTGATCGTAGGTGGCTACACTGTCTCCTAAGTACATATGCAACGAAGATTATTAAAAAGGTAAAAAAAACTTGAAGGCTGCATTATTTCAGCAAGATGGGCTAGCATTTCTACTTATCCGGAGCTTGTACAATGGCGTCTAAGTCACATTTCACAAAATAGTTTTATCTGAAATACGTGATGACTATAGTAGATATCTGCATAGAACCCACGAACTGGCGCTTAAAATCTGCGGATTATTCCAGTTCCAGTTAAATGCAAAAATAGTCGCCAGCCAGTGTCATTACAGAATGCGTCATTAGGTAATCGTAGGGGATTACACGTCGTGGCCAGTTAAATGCCGATAAACGGCATTTATGGCATTCTGTCCGCAGCCCGCGGCCAATTATGAATTTACGATCGACAGACAGTCGCACAAAACATTTAAGAACTTAAAAATCCTTCTGTATAACACTGCGGGCTGACCGCAACCCATAATTTCTGTAAATGATTTCTTTGAGTGATATTTGCATTAATATAAACGCTGACAGGATGTCGTTAAAAATATATAAAAGGTCGCAATAAAACTGACCCTTTTAATGCAAACACTATGAGCTTTTTAAGTTTAGATAAACTTGATGTCTGTCAACAGATAAGCAAAGCTTTAAATCGATGTTAGTTTTACCAATATTTGTAGAAGAAAAGGTACCCCTAATTTGTATGGATTCTACTTTTACACAAACACGGTGTTATCCGATTCATAAAACATTAGAATCTATACCTACGTATCTATAATATAAATATTTCGTATCACGTGTTTGTGCGCGATGAACTACTGAACCGTTTTTAATAAAATTTCGTAACTATATGTGATATGATCCAACTTACAAGATAGGATATATAATAGACCCCCGGGCGAAGCCGAGAGCGGGTCACTAGTTACTTATAAAATAATGTCGCTGTCCGACTCTGTCCGTTTCTCCGCTAAGTAACTTCTTCTAAATCCGTTGACGAGCTTTTCATGCTTACCAGACACCACTTCATTTGCACAACCTAATTAATCAGTATTTTTAAAACCACTTAACTTTAGATTAAACAATTAATAGCAATAAGTAATTGTTGTAGAGATAAATTCGGTTGCGACGGAAGCTTCATAATGAGGGCCGCAGTGGCGCCGGCGCGCCCGTGACTTGCAAATGCAACTGCCCTTAAACATCATCGATCGACCGCCGGCAGACGTTCACTTGGCCCATACATCTGTCAGCTATCACCTTTGTCACTCATGTGGATCACTCGTGAATCACGTGGATGTGGTAGGTATATTGACATCGTAAATCTTGATGGACTCTGACCTTGAGCGGGTACCTTCCTTTTGCGCATGTAGAACTGCGAACAATATGGCGGACCTGCTTTCTCTCGTACAAATGGTATCATTGCGTCTCGCTCATTCCCTCGTCGCAATATACCTCACAAACAGTTCCAAAATCGGTTACTGCGCATATTTGACACGTGATATCGCCACAGTCCATTACATTTGGCGCCGATTATGTGCAATTATTTCAAAGTGGTTCCGCATCCGAACGAAAGTATGACGCGAATCGCGGCGCAATGCGACGCGGCACGTATTGCAGTAGCTACTTATTTATTGCAAGTATTTTAAAGCACTTAAAGCAGATTGTGCTCAGATATTCACTGAGTGAAGGTTTTAGGTAAACCTATATGATAAATGCGAAAGTTTGTTTGTTGAGCTTTCAAGCTTTAACCCTACTCAACCGATTATCATGAAATTTTTCATACACATTGCAAAAAGTATTTACATTTTAATATGTTCTCTTATCATTGTAGGAAATAAAAAAGTTCTTCATGGGTTCTGTTTGACTTTGACTGTTAATATGAATCAGTGTTTTGTTGCTTTAAATGTGTAATTATAACGAATTCAAGTATCATTTCAGTTCACGGCGTGCGTTTAATTAATTTCATTCAATTCGAAAAAGGAACGCACGGCGGTCTGTTATTATCTCAAAATAATTATTTCGGTTCTGTCTCCTAATTAGGAACACAGAAATTAAAGAGGCTTAATATGAATTGTAAATCTCGTGTTTCTTATGTAAGATAACAGTTACAAGCAGAAAATGCGTCGGTCCAACGATCGCACAATCGTAAATTAGTACCTACCTTCCTACTTGAGGCGTCTCCGTCAAAAAAAAAGCCCAGAAGAAAGTGACCGCACACAAAAGCCATTAAATCCTTCAATTAACTCCGATTTCACACCGTTTCATGAACCGAAAAATCGAAGCCCAAACATTAGTTTTACC
Source organism: Synanthedon formicaeformis (assembly GCA_945859745.1). Lineage (NCBI taxonomy): Eukaryota > Metazoa > Arthropoda > Insecta > Lepidoptera > Sesiidae > Synanthedon > Synanthedon formicaeformis. The sequence continues at coordinate 8,715,005 of OX243958.1, forward strand.
GAAATTATCGAAAACCAACAAAAAGTGAGGCAAAAAATATTGTCAGTAGAAAAAGTGGGCGCGGCGCGCGCGGTCATCGCCGTGTGCGGCGTGGTGTGTACTCTGAGTATACTCATTTTGCCTCAAAGAGTCACTTGTATGTACTCAAAAATTGTCACCAAGTGTTAACTTTGTGGTGTTACAAGAGTTTTAAACCCACATATTCACATGCCCTAATAGAATATCAACCCATTCATTCAAAATCATTCAGTCATTCATTCCTTCAGATATTCAGAGGACCACACCGGGGCAACATTTTTATATGCTACCTATTTCAGTGAGTGAATACTTATCCCTGTATGATCAAGGTCGGCATCGCATTTGCTGTAGTGGCTGGTGATAAAATATAACTGTAGCCACCTACCATCAAATGGACCGTTAGCCTGCCTAATGATTTTAAGAAATAAAGAATAAGAATAAAGAAATAAAGACTCAAGGTCTCCTAGGTCACATAAAAACGTTGATAACAATAAAATCTTCCTTTAGAGTGTATTTGATCTTACTTTAAATTCACTAAGGAAGTGTTAAGAAAAATAATTATGTAGTTGTCTAAAAGAAATATTTTATAAGTTGTTTTTTACAGCTAACAAAATGAATCGATTGATAAAAATGAGTAATAATATTTTAAAGTAGAAAAATGTTTTAGCTACTGTAGTTTTTATGTGGACGGAAGGCGCGGTCGGCGTCGGTCAGGCAAAGGCCTAATTACTAACGTTTGTTTTTGAAATTGCCGCCCGGGCCTCCATCGCCCGGTACACTCGCCCAAAGAAACTTGTTAACCGATGGTATATTTTAATTGAAACCCCTCTAATGGATGTTAATGAATAATAATTAATATTTTTCTTGTAAACTCGGCGTAGTTCGTAGATTTATCGGGACTTGTGATCATTTGGTATGTTTTTGTGAATGACTATTTGGCGAATGGTTGTAATTTGTTAGTTTTTCTATTTATACCATTAAATTTAAATATTATATTATTTCTCTAGAAAATCAGGCTGTCTGTCCACTTGATGGTAGGTGGCTACCGTCGCCATTGGTGCTGTAAGTGCGCTGCCGACCATAGTAGGATTAAGGATAAGGCAATGAGCTCTGATGGCATCTCTTCAGCTACTAGAACCTAGAACTCAGTTGATCTAAGACAATACTATTATATGCAAATGAATTGCCATAAGTTTAGTATATCCTACCATATTAGGATACCATAGATCCTGATGTCTATTTGATCTAAGCCTTGACAAAACAAGACACTGACAAGGACATGTTACAACAATGACAAAAACCTCTTGAACTGAAACTTACATCTTTCAGTGCCGCACTTTCATGCCATGTATGTACATTCTTTGCAATAGCGACATCTAGTAATCGATATCTCGTGAAAAAAATATAATCTATGCCAATATATGTGTCGTTCATTGTAAAAGTGGTGTAACTCCCTATTTTTTAAAAACATCTTTTCTTGCCTAATGACATTTAGTCATATCTTTCAATATAAAAGTGAAGTAACTCCAATATTTGCATTAAAATCCCATAGATGAAAACAATGAATGAATGCTTACATTTTTTTTTGATATATTATAATTCGCAAAAAGCTCGTTATTCTAAAATTCAGTTACAAGGAGATAATTCACTTTTACAATGAACGACACATATAAAGCTGAAGAGTTTGTTTGTTTGTTTGGTTGTACGCGCTAATCTCAGGAACTACTGGTCCGAATTGAAAAATTATTTTTTCAAAAATTATAGTCCATTTATCGAGAAGGGCTATAGGCTCTTTAGAACGCGGACGAAGTCGCGGGTACCAGCTGGTAATAAATGAATAAAAGCTAGTACATAATACTCAAGTATGTGAATAGATATTTGGACTTTTTTTTAATCAAAATCGAATCAAGGCTGTTCGCTTTCAAATCTTTGCAATTCATATTTTAAAAACATAATCTGGTCATAGATATTATAAAAGACCTTTTGGTATCAAATTACAACAATTATTTAATAGTTTGTTTTTTAATAGAAATTGAACAGTCAAATTGATTTATGATTATTGATCATTCGCTTATCATTACGCTTATCTATCCGCATTCATTGATGTTTAATGTACCGTTTCCCCTTCAACATTATTTCATTTAAAATAGTATTTAATAATCTTTATCATCGGTGTTATGTCATGTCAATGAAAAAAACGCATACGCTGTTGTTGAGTTTGTGTAGTTAGTTGGCTAGTCGTCGCGCTGCGCCGGTAGCGGCAACGTGTCGATATAAAATATATTGCTGACTCAGCACCCCTTTGTGACATGCCGACTATCTCACGAACCGATGGCGTTAACTTATAAGCGTTTGGACGGAAACTACCAGTTCTTGGTTTAGTCGAGTTGTTAGTTTAGTTGAAGTAACTGTCAGTACTAAAGTCAAGGTTTAGGTGTTGTTTAGCGTTAGCTAAGTTGATTCAAGGGTCAAAGCTTCGATTCCTGGCCAAGTCAACTTTTGAAACTAATGTTTTAATGTTAGAACTGCTCTAGAACTAAGGCTTGGTCTAATATAATGTGTGACTTATAAAATATATTTGACGAGATCATTGCTCGAGTGGCTAAGGCTTATCAGCGGAAGCAGATTTCAATTATCGGCAGGGTCAACTTTGGTTTATCTCTCAGGAACGTAACATTTTTCCAGGATTATTAGTATCCTATATTATATGTTAATCCAGGTAATACACTATATGTGTGCTAAATTTCACCCATATCCGTTCAGATGTTTTTGCCGTGAAAGATTAGCAAACTCACAAACTCACAAAGTAGGATATCTATAACATATTAATAGGATATCTAAAACATTATACCTACCTACTTAATCGTCGTTATTTGTTTTATATGCAGTATCTATATTTCCAAGAAATGTCTGATTGATTGTTAATCAAAAAGAAATTAAGTATATCTTTACCCGTTAGTTTGTATAAGTGAAGTTATCTAAGCGATTGAATGGTTCAGTGCATGACTTAAGCCAAGCGGCACAACCTTTGAAATTGTTTTATTCAATGGCTGTTCTTACACACAGATTCTTTTTTTAATTCTATTACATTGTCAGCGGTAAGCGAGTCAGATTAATACTTATCTATTCATTACGAGGCTTTTCTAAACGATAGCGTTTCTCTAATCTCTATGGATGCTTAATCCACCTTATTCACAGTGTTAACACTCTCGAATTTTTTTAAAATTATTAGAATGATTCAGCTCGGTCGTCAAAATATATCGTAAAGTATGTAGGTACAGTCGGGGGTGTCAAAACCTTCGTCAGTTTTCAAATTAACTTCTCTATCAAGTCGTGGACACTTTATTACCTTTTGAGACTAAAACTATATATGACTGTATATACATATTCAAAATTAATTTCTATATATTTTTTAATAATCCACATTATTTTGAGTAAAACTCTGAAAAAGTCAAAAATAACGTATTTTCACGCATTTTATAAATCTTGTTTATAATCGCATTTTATCCAAATGGTTAAATAAACCTGGCACAATCCATGTTCCTCGGCCACGACTTTTTCTTCGACCAACTTTTTTTCTCTATGCGACTAAAAATGTTTTAAAGTTAATTTTTTTTAACTAATGGCAAGCCCCAGTGCATCCCCAATCCGTTGTGTAGTTTTAATAACATACACTGCAGAACTTGGCGATTACTTGTAATTAATATCTAGAATTTATCAGGAGTACATAAATGTATAAGTATAAAAAAACTTACCGTCTATTTTGGTACCAGGTTTTCACTTGCGTGTCAGTTAATCCGAGTTTAGCGGCGAGTTCCATTCGGTCTTGCACGCTCAGATACTTCTGTCTCTCAAAGGACTTTTCTAGGGTTTGTAGTTGATGGTCGGTGAAGGCTGTCCTGGCTTTTCTCTGTTTTTTCGCTAGCCCCGACGCATCGCCTCCGCAGCTTTTGCTCGACACATCGTCCGAGTCATCTTTTACACCTGGCACAGAAAAAATAAGTATTAAGTATATTTCGATTCTGCATCTAATTTTCGACGTTGATTCTACTATAGCCAAAGTCCAAAACTTGGGTAATATATTTTTTAACAACACGCCTTTTTCGTAAGCTCAAGCTTAAAACAGATAAATTAGATGCTTATATCTAGGTCTTAAATTTTTCTAATTTCAATAGAAAAATTGTAAATTCAGGGTTCGTTTAGTTTACCGAAGGAAAAACATTTTAAGAAAAAAAAAATTAAAATGAAAAAGTAGAGGAAATGGTTTCCTCTTCAGCTAACTAAGGTTTGCCTCCTCCTCTAGTAAGTATCTTCAACTTGATGCATGATTTGTTGTTTACATCTTTGTGTAAAATTGGTTCATGTGTATGCTATACATAAACATAATAAGTATATTATACTAGATTTTTCCTGCAACTTCGTCCGCACCCGATTTCCTTAAGTTTTGAAACATTTATCATCTTTATTGCATCTTTATTGCTGATCAATAATATCACTTACGTACCAAAGTCTTATCATAAAATATAGGTAAGTACTTAGGCCCCACTTTAATTTAAATTAAGAAACTTTAGCGTTAAAATAACACTGGCAATTTGTTTATGAAACAATTGTCAGGAATATTTCGTGTTATTTAAAAAAGTTTCCAAGGACAGTTGGGTAATGTTAAACGTGTTTCTTAAACCTCGGATCATGTCCTCGACTGAACGAAGCCTTGCTTCGAGTAAGGCTTCCTGCGGTCAGAGAGGCTTGCCGCATTTCCTTCGACATCAGTGCCCTTGGAGCTCACCGAAATCAATGTAAGATAATACAGCATAATATTCAAACAAACATTAAAACCTGACTTAATATTAAGCTCAACATATTGTAATTCAATGGCTTAAAACAAAGATGGGTTGGAAAAATTAATAAGTATAATTTAATGGGTCATTGTCTCATCTCAAAATGTCTCCTGTGTTCGGTATTAAAAAAATATATCGACATTAAGAATTAATACTTGTTACGATTAGATGAATTTGATTCACTACTTCCATTTTCCTTGTGTGAAATCTCAATTTTTGTTAATTGTCAAAGGACAGTGTCACTCGAACATAAATCAACTTTTAAGTTATACAGAAGCTTTACATTTTTTACATCTCTAATTGACCGTAGCTAGGTAAATTGTAATGTTTTTTTTTTTACAATTTTTGCTGAGGAGTGAACATAGTGAATAGTCTAAGATAGTCTCGAATCGATAACGTTCGACTTACTCGGCTCAGGTTTGGTATAATACGTCAAGGGCGCTGAGATCATCTGAGAATTTTATTATAATGATATTTATAATTTTATAATTGGGAAATTTGAAGTTTTCTCTTTTATCTTCTAAAAAAGAAAAAAAAAACATTTTTTTTTTCATTTTTCCAAATGCGGAAACCTAAAATGCGTTCATTGTATATAAATTTAATATAATCTGTAAGTAAGTATTACATATTTTACATATTGTACTCATAAGAACTTCATATACTAGATTACATCACAGAGTAAACTTTCTCTGTTGGATATATCCCAATCCTATCACTTCACTTAGGTATGTAAAAAAATTAAAAAAGTTTATAAAAAATTAAAACTGTCGATAAAATATTCGAATTAGAATTTTTTTTTATTAATCTTCTAGCTATGCAATGTAAATGTTAATGATTAATAAATGTGAATTGTATTGTGTTGTACAAGGAATTATTGTTGATAGGGCAAGTAGAGTGCAGAGAGTATTAGTGCAGCCGAGTGTGGGAGCGGTTGTCGTTGCGGTTTACCACCCGCGCTCGCGGTATTCCAACTACCCGAACACGCGAGTCATCGACACACATGTCCTGTATCATACCTACCTACACATATTTATTACTAGTTGGTACCCGCGACTTCGTCCGCGTTGTAAAAGAAAAAGTATCCTATCCTGTGTCCTGTACGTCTAAAGTTTATCTACCAAGTTTCATGAAAATCAGTCAATTCGTTTAAGATATTTAGGAACATACATACAAATATACATATATACAGAAAAAAATTCTAAATATCGTCAATTTAGTTTCAGTATCATGTATAGAGCCTATAAACACGATATCTCTGAAAACAAACAAAACGTACAGATTTATTATTAGTAGGTATTGATTACTTTTCCAATTTGAAATGATTCGTTTAGTTGTTATGATTATCTGTATTTTATGTGTCTATGTATGTATCAGTATGGTCTTATATAGTCCTTATGCATTATGAATATTTTTATGCATTAAATTTCAACTAAATAATCCATAAATTAGAAAATACTGTACATTAACAAAATTTGAATCAATTAATTGACCTCCATTAGTAGTTATTTTGTACAACTTTGTCATGAAATACCTTTTTTTTGTAAAAAGAATGGTAAAAGCTTTTTATTTTTTAGAAATGAGAGAATCGAAAAGAAAGTGATAGACAGACAGACAGCAGGTAGACAGTAAAGGCGACACCACGAAGTGTCACAATTATTATCAAGTGATTTTTTGGGCGCTGTGAGATGCGTTAACAACTCCAATAATATCTCATTACGTTTTACTCAGCACATTAGCATAAATCTTTTAACAACTTTTATTTAATAATACACGAGCAATTAGTGTACCCCATATGTTTTTTTTTCATTTATTTATTTTATAATAAGGCCCAACTGCCGCCCTTACTCACTCGTCCGTGAAAATCATTATAATTATTCGACAAATTACGTGTACTGGGTAAATGTTATTATCGTAGTAGTAAGAATTAGTGGTCGAGAGGTGGTCAACGTAATATGGTTCCGCAGATGTAGTAAAAATAGTTTAATATTCAAGACTAACTAATAGTGAGTTTTATCTCAACGGTCTCAATCCATATGGTAAAATATATTTAAACTTCGAGCTTTTTAGTCTAAAATTTAGACGTTTATCATCATCGATCAATCATCTAATAATAAATCTGTAAGTGTTAAGTATTGTATGTATGTAAGTTCCTCCGTAACTCTTAAACGTATTAACTGATTTTCATGAAACTTGGTAGATAAACGTTTAGACGTACAGGACATAGGAATAGGCTTCTTTTTTCTTTTTCAACGCGAATGAAGTCGCGGGCGCCAGCTAGTACATAACTAAATTCGTCCGCGGCTTTGTCTGCCTTGACAGTACATATAATAAAATTCGTCATGAAAAAATATATATACTTATCCATAAGTTTCAATTGTCATAGTTGTTCCGGTCAAACTATCAACATCAAAGCCCATTTTGCTATCCCCTCCTAATCCGTTATCCTTTATCCTAATTAAGTTGGCAGCACCGAAGGCATTGCTGGTGTTAATAGGCGACTATAGCCAAGTTCTATCACCAAGTTTGTCAGTCTGTCTGCCGACTTTACATAAAAAATTAGGTACCTAAGTAGGATCCATTATTGTATAGGATGCACAATATGTACATCTTTGTTTATAAGTTTATATAAGTTGTAACATTGAAAATGTATTTCTTTTCTTCAATAAATTTTAAGAACTTTGGAGATAAGTAATATGCGAAAATTTATATATATCAAACTATCGGCTCGCTCCTGGCTTCGCCTAGGGCGCAGTTTTTACATATGCAAACTTTTCCCGTTTATCCCTCTTTCCATATGAAAAAAACTCATCATCGCGAACATACATACAAACATACGGACAGACGCCGCCGGGGACATGTGTGACAAATTCATGAGAACTATACGGAACCTTAAAAATCAGTTAATATATTTGATCACTTTGTGTTTACGACTGTACGCAAGTATACCCGTTTAATTCTCAGCATTTTAAAATAAGGAGTGAAAATTCTTTGAAGCGCTAAAGGCGTGCACGCATATATTACCTTGAAATCATTAATAACATTAAAAAGTATGACTGCCTGTCTTACTTAAATTGCTTATTTCTGCAACTGTTAACTTAGTACATTTTAAAGCAAATTAAAGGTTTTTACATGTAAGTTACGCCATTAATTTTTTTCATAATAAGTAATTATATAAGCATCTTTTTATTGACATGAAATTGTTAACCAAAACATTTTTTTATGTTTTTTTTTACTAAAAACCAACTTGGCTAAGTGAGACTTAACTGTTTACAAAAATAAAGAAGACTATAAAAAGGAAGCGTTTTGTAACTATATAAACTAAATAACTAAATAAAGACTTGATCGTTGAAAAATAAAAATAAAAAATTTAAACGTATCTATATACGTTTAAAATATTTTTTTTATTCAGTGCAGTCACGTAGGTATGTGGCTGTTGCAGAATTTCTGAACAAAATTCTTAACCTGAATGGTACAAAAATTCTGAACGCTAGTAATTTAATTACTAGATTACAAAGTATACTATATTTGTTTGACAAGTTACATATAAGTTAGTCCAATTGAGTAACAAACATACAAACGCCTCGACGAACTTTCGCATTAATAAATAATTAAGATAAATATTCATTTGTCATTTATATGCACTCATATCAAGTTATAATACTGTGCAAAAAGTTTCTAAAGAATAGAAAAATGTACATAGTTTAATGTTTAAAAAATCAGCTATACAATAACGAAAAATCCAGAATGTATTTTTAATCGATTTCTGTATTTCTGTATTCATATCGAAACATTACAATGTGTATATAAAATGTGAAACGAGCGCCGACACCGGATCAATTACATACGTTTGAGTTCCCTGGCTCTGTGGGCCCTACGCGGCCCGGTGTGTGGCGTACTCGTGTGCTGGTGTGGTGAAACGCGAAGCTTTTACGGATCGATTAATCGCCATCAAATCGAGCACCGACTCGATTGCGAAATTACATCGATATGAATACCTGTACCGCCATTTTCAATTCACTTCGCGTGTTAACAGTATATTTGTTTGCAAACAGCATGCACGGTTAATGTAGGATTAATTGCATTATTTGTGGAATAGAAACAAATCGATTTAGTATGGTATTGAATAAACCTCCTGCGAACTACAGTATAATCAGAGACATTATTAATATCTAGAGGTATTAATAAAATCAATCGCCAATGGTATGGTTACAATTAAGCTCTATGGCATTGAGCTTTTTTATGTGACATATGAGTCAGTATGAGTTGTAGAAAAGAAATTATGCGTAAGGTGGTAGTATGGTGGCCTATATTTTGTGTATTGTAGAAGATATTATCTATTTATCTTTTGACGTAGGGGTACAGGAGTACCTACAGGAGCTTCACTATCACAGGTACAATGGAACTTAATTTTTTAAAACAAGTAATGACTATATTTTTTAAGCAATAAACTATTATTAATAAGAAATTATGTATAATTTGCTAGAGTATCGAACAGGTTGTTTTCTTAACCTGATAATAATATTTTACCTTTAAAATTGTCTTGCCTTTAATTGTAAGAGCACTAGCAGATATGAAGAAAAAACTTCAATTTAAAAATTTCTTTTAAATTGCTACATATACATTAACTCACTGATGAAATATCATATTTTTAATCAAATACTGTTTTTCCATTTACAACATTAATATAATGTAAATAAGTAAGAGACAAAAGAGGCGTAGGTGTCTGCTTGCTAATGCATTTATAATTGCAATAATGCAACGGCCTCGTAGGTATACACGTCTGTCGTTTAGTTATCTTGGCAAAGGACAGTGTCACTCGAACATAAAGCTGATAGTTGAATAATGACGAAACCTGATTGATACTACAGAAAATGTAATGCTCGCTGCACACGTTAGCATAACTCAACTTTAGCCTAACTTACTTGATCCAGTTTACAGTACAGCCAGTGCGTGTGATCTCATATAATATCTTACGCAAATTTGCTATGTTGTAGAGACAGGGCACACTGCTTTTCGCAGTTATTTGGGCAGCCCTTTTTGGCGGCAGTTACCACCCCGAGAACCACCATGAAATAACATAATGTATGCTGTTGTGATTCAATGAGCGAGCAAAAGGCAAAGATGCATTTCCTATCCCCATACTCAACCCAACTATGTTCAGCAGCGCACTTGCAGCAACTGTCGTGGTGCTTGTGTTACAGGTGACGATACCAACCTATTAGCAAGTGGACTGCCTATATAGCTTGCTTTCAAATATTTAATATTTGGGTAATCTTACTGCGTTCTATGTGCAGCAGGCATATTGTTCAATGCATTTAGTTTAAACATTTATTAAGATATTAATTTTAATATTCTTTATATGGTTAAAGTTATGGTAATCTAAATCTGAAATTGTTTGTTTTAGGTAATGTAAAAGCGATTACATTTTAATATTTGCGTTAGGAATTCAATAGAACATTACTATGTTCTATTGAATTACTATTTGATGTTCCAATAAAATAATATAAATTTATATGTTAACGAAAATAACATAAATTAAAAGAATAAACTCGTTTATCGTCGTTAACTTCGTTTATTAAAATAATTCTAAAGTATTTTATGTAAAATATATTAAAAACTCAACTTTCTTATGCCAGAGATCATCCAATAAGCTGTTTATTTGGACTTAATCATTAAATGAATGATCAATCAATGCTTTGTCCACAACATATTCCTTTAAAAAACAGAACTGGCATTTTATCAGTTCTGTTTGAAACCGCTGAACAACATAGTGGAATTATTTTTGAATATAAAATTGACCAATAGGTTGTATTGATAACGAAGCGACGACGGTTGAAACTTTAAGTCTGAAGTACACCTTGATGCATAGATTAATATCAAGGTGTACATTTAAGTGTCAACCGTCGCTAGTACCTAATATCTATAAAGGTAGATCTAGGACTGGGACACAAAGCCATAAATGCTCTAGACTTTTATGACAAAAAAAAAGTTATAATTAAAAATTGTAAATTGACCCCCGACTTTCTATTGAGCCCAACTCGCTATATCTGCTGTAAGCTGTTAAGGAGTTGGGTATAGTAGACTACTTGATGTTGCAGCATCAGATCAAGGTTACCATGTCAATCGAACCTGTGGAAGTTAGTTAAATCCCTTCATTAATAGGAAATGGGCAGATGGTCTTCAAACGCCTGAACAAATTCTAGCTAAGATATAAGATATTATAAGATTATATTATAAGATTTTTTATTTTATTTTATTGAAACACAGTCACACAGCACTCATACGACATAACATAAGAATAAATACATATGTATACTTAAAGCCTACTGCCAATAACGGACTTCATTATTTTACCATAAGAAAAAACTATGAACATAATAAGAAATAAAATTAAAAAAATAATAATAATAAAACAAACAAAAAGAAACCAAATAAGTAAACAATAAACAAATTTCAAAGGAAGTGACGCGTGTGCAGTGGTGTGTGTGTGTGTGTGTTTGCGCGCGTGTGTGTGTGTGTGTGTGTGTGTTTATACATTAATATTAGAATCTTTATTTATTGTTAATAAGCTTTATTAGTTGACTCTTAAACACTGCTTTTTTAAAGTCTAATGATGCATATAAATAATTTATTGTAATTTCTATGCAGCCTACAAACTATAGAATTTTGTGCATAATTTTAGCTAAGAACCATACCGAACACGTTGGCTTTCAAACAAAAAAAAACCGCATTTAAAGTCGGTCCATCCATTTGGATTGCAATTTAAACAGACAGACACACGCGTCAAACTTATCAACAAGTCTTTTTTGCCTCGAGCGTAGGCGTTTAAAAATACTTAGTTATTAACATTATCAAACATTAAAAAAAATTGTTTCTAATTTTAAAACAAACACGGTTAAAATATTATATTCTCTTCTAATGATTAACATTAGTTAAGTGGAGTTATGTTATAAAATTAATTAGTAGTATGTGTGGGCGGTAAACTTACACTAATTACAAGTAATATCGAATGTATCGACCTTGGTGCGGTGACGCAGAACTGGCCGCTAGAGAGAGGCTCGCCAACACCGCGCTATTTGTCAGTCACCAAGCAAGGTGATTAGACAGTTCAATTTAAACAATCGTAATAATATACATTTTTGTAGATTACATATTAAACAAGCCAGTGTAATGCTAGAATTCAGCGACCTTGTTTCATTAATTAAAGTTTTTTTTTTTAAAGTAGGTATTACAATTTATTTGACACTAGATCACCGCGTGAACTTCGCCACCTAAAATTGATTTTATAAGTGATTATCAATCCTAATCAACCTTCCAATTCATTAAACTGATAATATTATAATGAAACCTATAAGTAAAACGATAAAAAATTCTTTTCACAGTCATTGAAATCTTTGAGAAGTATACAAATATTGAAATCCTCAAACAAATTTTCACTGATTGCCTAACAATTATGTAATAGGAAAAGTGATCCCTGACAATGTATTGTAAAATTTCATTATGATCGATTCGTGTAGTTAAAGCGTGAAAAGGTAACAAATAGACAGAAAGAATTACTTTCACATTTATAATATTATAGTAATATATATTATCCTTACATACGAGTATTATAAAACAAAGTTGTCCGCCGCGTTTGTCTGTCTGCTTGTTCGCGATAAACTCAAAAACTACTGCACCGATTTTCATGCTGTTTTCACTAATAGATAGAGTGGTTCTCGTGGAAGGTTTTAGTATATAATTTACAAAGTTACGCGGGCGAGGTCGAGGGCAGCAGCTAGTAGTATATATAATATAGAGTATGGATAGTATTAAACTGGGTAATGTTTACATACGAGTAGGTAACAGTAACGGAAGGCAACTGGTCAGCGATTAAATAGATAATCGTCCGTTTACTGTTTATACAATTCGCCTAATTAGTGCAACGCTTGCTTTCCAGAGCGACGATGCAAGAAATTAATTGATCTGTAATGGGGTAGCGGCCGGCGGGGGGAAGTCGTGTGAGCGGCGACGCAAGTGCACAGCCACTGCACACCGACGCAAGTACAATACGCTCGCGAGCTCACATTATGTCATCGGTGCTATAACACTCTCTCATCATTACGAGTGTGCACTTTCTGTGCTAAATTCACAACGGTATATTATGTCGGTGCTTAAAAACTAAAGGGCCATAAAACAAAAAAATCCAAAAATGTTATTATTGCAAAAATACAATCACAATCCTTCATATTGTATTTTGCAAATAGACTTATGGTTGTTTTATTCAATATTTAGTATATTTTGATATTTTTTTATATATTCAAAAGTAACTTATATGATTAAGTATATCTCCTCTAGTATTCAGTTTATTATAAAATTACTTATAACATTTAATGCTATTTAAAAATACGCTTTTAACTGTGTATAATACGCATATATTTGATATATATATCTAATAAGAAAAAAAAATAGACAATTTTTTTTCGATTAGCTCTCTTGTAAAAAGTGTAATTTTGATTTGTGGCCCTTTAGTTTTTAAGCAGAGATGTGTCTCTATATGTCTTTTATAAGATGTACTTTGAAGAGTGTGCTCAGGAGCTGCCTCCAAAGTGCCAATGAAATCATACCGCCTTCCCCTTTCTTCCATCGAACATTCAGACGTATGAAAATCAATGGGGTGATTTAGAAGAAATGCCATAGAACAACTAGGTTGGTATCAGAAATTTTAAATTATCTTTAAAATTTACCACTTCACTTGTATTATTATATATCCTAAATCACTTCGATTTGGTTTAATTGTTACAACAGACAATAATGTAAATTCTGTCTAATACATAATTATAAATGCGAGTGTGTAAAATTTGCCATACAGTTAGGTAGTTTATTACTTGGATTAACATATTAGGATACATTTTATCCTAAAAAAAATTTAGGTTTCCGAGGGATCATTTAAAAAATAATAATGTGCAACACCGGTCGATAAAGATGTCAGATATTTTGTCAGTAGGTGTTATATTTATTTCATTCTTAAACGCAGACGAAGTCGCGAGCACCAGCTAGATCAATATAATATTACAGTTGTGACAAAACGCCTAGGTAGAAATATGTTTTTTCTCATCTAATTGGTAACGTTACAGTCTCCGGGTGATGTTGGATTGTTGTGCAAGAATGTTTCTCATCTATGATAGGCGAGTTTCCCGTAATTAGTGATTACGTTCACTTTAATAACACCGACTTAATATTCTGCATGCATGATTTTGTCACGCCATTAATTACTTAGAAAAACTGTGTAATTACTTAAGTTATATGTTTGCACGTTTGTTTGTTATGCATGTGTACTTTAATTTATGTTTTTTCACGTGAGTTTTGTCATTATTTATTAAATAAAACATTGAGGTAACAACCTTCTTTTAATAAGGGCAGTGTCGAATCGGTATGAATCTTTTTTTAATGTTTAGGTCATCAGAGAGGCATGAGCATAGTAGGAATTAAGGATTAGGAAGAAATATAATATGTTGTGTCCCTCTAAAAATATGGGCTGTTTTAATTATCTACAGTCAAAGGAAGTTACAATATTTGGGGCAAGTTATGAGGGGCAAAAGATACCGTATTTTTCAACTAGGTATTCATGCAAGAAAAATACAAGACATCCTGGATTAAGAATTTGAGAGAATGGTTTAGTTTGAACACGTGCAGTAGCTTTCATGGTAAAGAAAGATAGCCATACATTTTTTTAATTTTATTTTAAGAAACTACAAAGTTTTTTTATGAATAATAAAAAAATCTGTCTGCTTTCTCTTCAAAAATATTAATAATCTAAAAATTATAATAACTTTAGTTTTATTTTTGTTCTAAATGTGTTGCGATATTAAACGAATACGCATTGACATGGAAATGTTAGTGCAAATTTGGATATATCATATCGTTGTGAAATCAGATGAAAAATTATGCATTTTCCGATATTTTCAAACGTCTCTGCTCAAATGGAGGCTCACTGGCTATTTCACGGTGCCTTAACACGCAAAACCCTACTAAAATGGCAACCACACTCGTGTATACCTACAATAGCTGTTTAGAATGTATATTTCGAAGTATAGGGCATAATATACCTACTTCTGTTGACAGAGGTGTATTCCAGAAGTTGTTGTCAGTTAATTTATCTGTCAGCAAAAGCAGAAACACCAGAGAATGGATCGTTTTCGAAACCTCTGTACAACTTTGGCAATAATTGGTGATCGCTGATAGGCTAGATTGTTTATATATTTATAGTATATCCGGAATTGTTGTAACTGGTACTTAGGGCATTCATTTATTATTTGATTCTCTTATCTTTATCGTGTTAGTGTTAGTAGGTAAATTTAAAAAAAAAGCTTTTATTTTACTTATATTATTTTATTTATACAGAACCACTAGAATAATTTAATGAAAATAATGTAAATTAGTTCAGATGCCTGAAAATAGAAGAATTTTAATATTTTTTTTTTAACAATAGCCTACACATTTTTTAAGGGTTTGTTTATGGCAGTAAAACTTCTTTAAAATTTCTTTTTTCAATGGAGGCACTGAAAGAAGAAATGGCATCTAGGTCTAGGAGAATTGGTTTTGCAAGAGCAATTCCATATAATCTCACATAAACTAGGACTAGATTTCGGAGTAAGAATAAAACTAGATATAATAACCTCAAATTATTCTTATTCAAATTAAATCCCACCCACATAATAGTAACTTCGCAATATAATTATCGTGATAATTAATCACTTAAGTTTCCCAGGGATTACGTTTCATTCTAATATCGGGCGACTCGGTTGACAGTTTTAACATTAGTACAACTAAACAAACTTTAAACTAATCCCCAAACAAAAAAAGTTATAATCTGAAAGTCTTGAGAGCAACCTTTATATTTCGAATCGGACTCAATTTCACAGCTCGCATCGCCTGTCAAACGAGACACAAAGCCGCGAATAGGAGCCGTATTATGGACGAATCAAACTGGCCCTATTTATACGAATGATAATCTATTTATTGTCACAATAAAAACTTTTGATGTTATCAACTCAGTGCGACGAAAGAATTGTCACCTTTCCTTGCTCTTATCGTGATGCTAAAAGTCAGCCTGCTAATCCGTTTTGAGACTTTACCGTGTTCATAATACGGTGTAATATTCCTTGATTACAGTTTCACACGAGGCATGCTAAGCAGCTTAGTAAAGGCGATGGTGCGCATTTGAGGTTAGGATTGACGTTTCGTGTAACAAGACGGTGGCATCGGTGGCGTACACTCACATACAAAAGTGTTTTTGAAAATTAATTAAATAAAAGCTATATTATTTATTTCATTATTAATACATATATTTATATAGAAACACAAAATCTTTTACTGGAAAATGATACCATAGTGAATTTTATATCAAAATATAAATAATCAATCGATTTATTTCCTTAGTGTGTAGAAAATTTTGTCAATTATTTAGTAGTGCCTATCTCAACAATAAATTTTAACTTAATTGGCCAACTATGAGACAATTTAATTAATGTTTAATTAAAGTACAAAATGTAACTAATATATATGCTAATATGACATGATGATTTACATTTTTCTTAGGTAATAACCCTAAGAGAAATGTTTCACTATTCTAGGATATAGTGATTCTAACCTAAATTCGAAAAGGGATTCAAATTTCTTTTGGAATTCTAAAAGAAATGGGATTTTGCAGGAGACCATTAAAGAGATTTTTGTTTCTTAAATAATAATGTACGTATGAACTATACGCAGTCTCAATGTGACTGATTTTTATGTAGACCTCAAAAACCATGCAGACCTTAGCCCAATCAGCTTAATTATTTAAGAAAAATAAAAAAAATTAATCAATTTTGTGCTCGCGTGTACTTTCCTTGTATAGACGTGGGGACAGACGCTCTGGATTTCGGTGAGCTATTTAAAAATTTAAAAAGCGTACGTACCGTTGACATTTGACAAAAAGCTGATTATGACGTCAGTTTTTTCCCTCGCACAAAGTCGTGGGCCCTTTCAGGCGGGATTAATTTGGTTCGTTTTATAAGGGCTTACTTATCTCGGAGCAGAGTGTTCGAACGGGTTGTATTTATCGTGGCCATTATACGTTTTATTATTTAATTTATTTAACGCCTTCAGTTTATCGGCTTGTCTATTAAATCGACGGCGCGGCGGGATAATGCGATCCAACTTAAACATTTACTCAATCTTATCTAAATTTAACAATTCATTTTTTTATGTTAATTTTCCTTTGTACTCGCTCTTGGTGTGGGAATTTTAAAAACGTGACTATATAATTTCTTTACTGTTAATTAATGCTAAGATTAAAGAGTAGGAAAACAAAAGGGTTTGTAGCTTTTTAACAAAAAGTGATGTAATATGGTATTATTGTAATAGTTTTTCCATAAATCGAAGTAACTTTTTTATTTTTATTTAATATAAGTATAATTTTTTTATATTTATTTAATATAAATATAAAAAAATTATAATATTTTTTATATATAATTTACCAAACTGACTAAAAGGAAGAGAAGAGTAAGATTCTTAGCAACTATCAACTAAGCCATTGTAAGAATGAATCAAGTTATGGAAGAATAAACTTAGTTTGAAGGAAATATTGAGGCCTAAAAGACACAAATAGAAGATACTAAAAGATTAGACAATAGCAATAAAACAAAATTTATAATGGAGTAAAATAATCTTAATATTAATATATTGAATTATCTAACTCTAGCTACAGTAATTTAATAAAACCTAATTAAAATCTGAAGCCGCTATCTGCAGGAAATGTTAATAATTATTTTCAGTTGGCAATGTCATCATTTTTTGAACAAGAAGTGAACTAACTCTAATTGCTACAAAATTTTCCTCTCATAAATTAATTTTTGTAACATTACTTTAGTTTTTTCGATGGTGTTCACGCGATGTGGGTAAATCCTCGACGATTATTATTCAAAACGTTATTAAAATTGTAGGCATCTTGATAACGACCGCTTGTTTTACACTAATTAGCTTTGACCAGTGGAATAAATTATAAGTAAACCGTTCTAATTAGGGAAGTCGACAGAACACGACTCTAGTTTAAGATAAATTAAATATTGCGGTTATAATTACGCTTTATAAGTCCAAAATGTTTTTAACATTTACATTAATTTTACAATCGTCATAAAGTTTCTATTTTTACATTTTTTAAACTAACTAAGTATATCGTTTTAGTTGTTTTTTTAACATAAGTAGGTAGGTATATTATATTATAATTAATGAAAATTTGATGATTTGAAAATTACTTGAAAAAGATAGAGATTATGTAATTTTTTTTATTTACTTGCTAAAACAATAAAATAATTTATATAATCACCTTAATATTATCTCTTCCTAAGAGATCTTAAGAGATCCTAAGAGGGTGGTGCCTCTTAGGAAGAGATAATCTCCTAACTAGGTGGTGCCCGCGACTTCGCCTGCCTTGAAAAATTACAAATATCTCAGAAAATATTTTTGTCCAATTTTTTAAAATATTTTAAGACAATGTCTCGGAGACGTAACAATTTTTTCCAGGATAAAAGGTATCCTATAATGTTAATCCAGGTAAGAAACCAAATTTTATCCAAATTAGTTCAACTTTTTTTGCATGGAAGAGTAACAAACATGCAAACTTTCGCATTAATAATATTAGTAGAGGATTAGTGATGAAGAATCGCCTCTGAGCCAACTCGCTTGTAACGAAAACCCCGTTCAGAATCAGGAGGTTGCAAGACAGGTCTGTGACGTTAGGCCCGACCGCGGCCTGAGTTCAACAAATGTTATTTTTGTGTTTAGTCGCAACTGATAACGTATTGTGTCGCCGTTTTATAAATGACCACTCGCACCTAAACTGTTGTGAGTCATTTGTCTTATTGATTTAACGCGTTCTACGGACTCGTGATTATATTCGACAATTTTTATCTTCGGTTAAGGCAAAGCGTACGCTTAATTAATTTTGTCGCATCGGAGTAGAGATTTATATGACTTTTATTGAATATTATCGTGAGATGTTCAATAAATTAAATGAATAATGAGATTTGATAGGAAAAAAAGTGAGGTTGTCATTTTTATATACATTTGAGTTGTGTTTTTTTATATTATAATATATATAAGAAATAAACCGGAGAAACAAACATATTTTACAAATGTAAATTTTTGTATAATAAAATTAATAGGTCAAAAAAATTACTTATACATACTACTAGTACATGAAGCGCCTGTTTCACAAACGTCAAGTAGGCCGTCAAGTAACAAACGTCACAAACACAAACGGTTTTGGTTAATTGCAATCAACACCATCTTTAATAAGATACCTAGGTAATCCTAGGTATGGGTTATATAAGAATCTTATACTTATAAATTATAAGATTCCTCTATAACTTATAAGTCTTATAAGTTATAATACTTACCTTGACACTATACAGATAACCTAAGATGAACTACTTTGCTCATAAAAAATCTTATGAAAGAAAGCCCATATATATCTACCTATTATTTTGAACTCCACTGTTAGTTTAGAACCGCTGATGTTATGCAAGCAAGGAAGCCCATTTAATGTATAATATTGTTTTCTATTACAAATTATTATAACAGTAAATGTGAGACAAAAAATTCAATCGCCTTTTGCAGAAATCCAAACATGTAAGTATTCAGAAGTCATGGATCACGAAATCTAAACTTATTCCATTTTTTTGTATTTTTTGTACAAATTAATTCAGAATGTAACATCAAAAGTGTGCCTAAGGAATTATTTATTTTAAAATTTGTCTACCAAAACCAACACAAATAACATAACAGATTGTAAGTATTGTTTAAAAAGCAATCATAATTTAAACAACATAAAAATAACAGGAATTTAAAAGTTCAATTAAACAAAACAAATTTTATCAGTCATACTTAAAAAAAAAACTATCTTAAGAAAGAGAGAACTATTAGTCATCTATCTAAGAGAATAAACGCGCATCTACTTAGAAAGAACACTGCGTTGAAGTCTTTATAAGGTGGGAGATACAGTCCAGGTAAGTATATCACTATTTCTTTATAAATAATAAAAAATAAAAACACGCTAATATCTAAATAAATTATAACTTGATTACATTATTATTATTTCACATTTTTCTATAAAATTAAACCTTTTACTTAGTCATTTCCATTTTATATGCTGGTTTTTTTTTTTTTTTATTTGAATCTAACGACCAACCCCGACTTAGACCCGAATAATGGATACAACTTTTTCTGCAAATTACATACACAAACCTTCGCCATTAACCGCTATTTTCATTTGTGAAAACCGCATCATAATCAGTTGGGTTGTTTAGAAGAAGCTAGCGAAGAAACAGACATGAGGCTGACACCGACTTTATTGTACCTATTATATGTACCAACGTATAGATATAATTAAGACCATATCAATCGTTTGGCATTCTGTTGCGGTAATATAAGTAAGTAACTACTTAAGGTAACTGTATCTAAGCTCCTAACGCTTGCGTTAATTGCATGGACTACCACCCTTATAATATATCAACACTTAATGTAGAAGCGAGTAACAGCAAGCTAAGTTACTGTAAGCAACTTAAGTTTAACAATACTTGTCCCGCCAATGTACGAAAATTTTAACTTTTAAATCGTTAAAAGTTTAACGGAAACTTCTATTGATCTAACTTGAAATTATTATAACATATTTTAAAGACAGGGTTCTAATTATCTTTACTGGAGTATATTTATTATTTAACTTACATTTAAGATGGTAGACAGTATAAATTGCTAATAATAAAAAGAACAATGTAAAAAGATTGTTATGCAAATGATTTTTAAATTGGTCTTTTCTCTATATCCTTTTATCCATAAGTACGTCTACATACCACCTGTACCAGTAAAGTACCTTTAAAGTATAAGTATAAATAACTACCTCTAAAGTACTTATAAAATATAACAATATATACTTATATACTTATAAAATTTTGTCCCGACTGACTATCAACGCACAGCTAAAACTACTTACTAAGTCTAGAAAACTGAAATTGGGAACATTGGTTATTTTATAACGTAAGCATCCGTTAAGAAGGGATTTTTAAAAATGTATATATTCATGCGAAACTGGGAGCCGGTTGCTTGTACTCTATAAGGCCTGATATAATAACAACTTATGGTAATGAAGCACTTGGGTACGAACCTGGTGAATCTGTAACCGATCGATCCGAGTCCGAATCCCGATGCGCGCTGAGGTCCCTCGGCGCCGCATCCAAGATGTCTGTTATCATGAACCTGGTGCGAGGCGCCCGCGCGTCGCGGTCATCCCTTTGCACGGTCATCGCCAGAGCTCCGCCGGCGGGTCCCGCGCTGCCCGCCGTCGCCCCTACCGCATCCAGCGCAGCCCCGCGCCACCCCAACCCCACGCTCAGCACCTCGCTCGCCCCCAGCTCGACTGCTTTACCCCACAGCGGCGTCACCGCACCCAGCACATCGCACGCCAACCGGCCCCCCAACCGACGACCTCCCACAGATCAAACTAGACCCACTTCACCCTACTTTGTCACGCTATAGCACAGTCTCTTCCGCGCGCGCATCGCCGCACGCGCATACAATCTTCTCCGGCTTAGTTTATTTCCGCACCTCAATTAGCTAGGTATATACACTTTATTGTTTAATTGCTTGATCGATTCCGTATACACTACAGAACTTTTTTTAAGTTTAGTCAATAGCGGTCGCTATTGAAACTGTAGTTCACTGAAAACTGGTAACGCAATAGTTATGTTTCGCGTGTGTTGGCGAGTGTATTGACGGACGCGACACACGTATGGGGAGTCTCGACACTGACTGAGCTAGTCGAGCCGCCGTGGGCAGGAGGCGTCGCCGGCCAATAGTGAATCGGCCGGGGGTTTCAGCCAATGGCACTGTGCGGCTTGTGGGGCGTGGCGCTGCCATGTTGCTTGTGGGGTAGCACTAATGCTCTTTTTGCGAACTCGTCTCCGAGCGCCGGGAGAAAGCTCCGCGCGGATTTAAGCTTTTATACGTGGATAAAACGCTTTTATAGGAAAATAAAGCGTTCTCGCAGCGGGGTATCGCACTTTATGACAACGTTTTACTGAAAGTTGGCGACACTGTATTTTCGTAATTGGCTCGCTCTAGCCAAATTGAGGCTGAGCTTTTACGTACCTATACTTACCACGTATGCCGGGTTAGTAGCATTGCTAAATTAGTATTTCATAAAATTAGATAGATATTTTTAACTAATATAGGTAATATAAATTTAACTAATCAATTAAGTATGATAAATAATTACTATAATGAGGATTTATTTGATAAAAGCAGAGTATTATGCTAACAAGTTTTCTGATTCCTCAACTAGGATGTCACCTATATCACATGTAGTTATTACATGGACCAAATCCTTCCCCCAAGGTTTTGTCTCTCTGTGTGAGCCAGATAATAGAAATAAAAAATATGTATACTTTGCTACAATATATTTTATAAACGGAGAATGAAGAGCTTTTGTAGCCCTGTAGTAGAGCTTTTTCAGCTAATCCAATACCTACACAATTTATAGGTGACGTCTCGCAGCAATATATATTTATTGAAATTTTATTCTGGATACATACATATTCGGGGAGAAAAGTTAATTTTGACAGCTATAATAACATGGCAACATGAATATAAATATTTTACTAAACCAGTGATGGTGTAGTAATCCTTACTTTAGATTATTACTTTAATTAAATTAGTAACAAATCAATTCACTCATTCTAATGCTAATGTATAAATGCATGTTTTGTTTAATTTTTGATTAAGCTTATCGGTTTCTGCATAATATACTCGTAGTTTCCGTTATAAATATATGGTTTCTGCTAATACTTTCAAATCAAAATTTGAGGTGCTTATGGGAATTTTAGATATATAAGTTTATTGCTTTCTTTTAAGATACTATAGGTATTACTTAAGAAGAATTATTATTTTTTGTCCATTCTTTCGATTGGCATCACAAAAATACGGGTGATATTTTTTTCACATTTAAGTCGATTCCCAGATGAAGCAAGTAATTTTTAGAAAATCTTTGAATGCAGTATTACTAACTTTTAAAAATAACATAAGGTCTTCTTTCAGCAAAATATCTGATTTTAAGGTAATTAAGTTAGATGGCCCTTCATGTCGCATAGTCTTGGGAAGCCCTGTATTAATACATCATCCATCCTATACTGCCACGTCTGGAGTGAAAAATCATAATATAGGTAATATACAAATCCTAATATATAAGAATTTATTAAGCAAATATCCATTATTTGCTAATAGCACTAGGTATGCGGGCAAGGCTATAGTTACCAATAATCCTGATTTTAGTACCTACTTTTATTTTATTACATAATAAATATGTATCTTAATTTATCTCGGGTTAATCAGCCACTCCATGAATGAAGAAGAGAGTTTTAACCCATTCCACTTTGGAGATTATCCTGTCAAGGTTGGCAGCGCATTTGCACCCCACTATATCGGTTATTGCCTGTGGTCCACCTACTTTGTTCACCTGGCTGGACCACGGGGTCTGATTTGATAAGAGTCTGATCTCTGGTTATTTCAAATTCATTATTGAACCCGGTAGATGCCGCTGTATTCGGTTTTGTTTTTGGTGCGGCCAGAACAATATTAATATGCTGAGTCCGTTAGGAGGTATAACTATATTTTTTTACAGCACCAAGTACTTAAAAATTTTGTAATCAATAGCATTTAAATGGATAAATTTAATTAAAAAAATAAAATGCGATATCGTGCATTCAGTGCATGTTCAATGCAGCTCGTAAAGGGGTCTAATGGTTGATGGCAAAAAATTGTAATAATCGGTGCAATTACTGTTAGGTCACAGTAGAGCGACTCCAGCGCACACTCGCGTTTTACGTGGATAATTAAAGACTTTTAGCTTATTACCGGCTTGCTTTTGTTTTGCTACCGAGGCATGCTTAATTCATTTAACATTAAACCCAGTAAAGCAAATAATTTATATTCTTTTAAGAATGCTATAAAAATGCTCTTTATTTTACCTAATGAAAATCCAGAAGAACGTCGTTAAGATGTTTGCGTTCGAAGTAATAACACGACTTTAGTTTCAACTGTAGATCACAGAATTCATAAATAAAGCGGACATGAAAGAAACTATTACAGTTTTGCAACTCTCTTGTTGTTTCGTGTGTACCTACGAGACCTGTATAAGAGTAGTAACTGTATAGGTCTTTTGTAAAAATATCGCATAAAAGTATTATCTAACACAGCAAAATGTATAACTTAATAGCAAGTTGGACAAAAAATTAGGAGTAGATTTAAAACTAAACCTATTCGGATTTTGCTCAAGTTTATTATATAAAGTGATACCCAAGAATATCGTACTATCGACAAAGTCAAATTCCTCCACGTTTAGATACACTTTAATTGCAACTTAATATTTGGACTTTAATATTTTAATATTCTCATACATGACTTCTACTACAAGTAATTTTCTAAAGTAAGACTTTACTGTGTCATTTTAAGGTTTTTAATGGTTTATATACAGATAACCTTTGTTTATAAAAAGCCATGAAAGAGTTATAAATGGCTATGAATATTTTTAAAACATACACAGTAATTGGACTAATTAATTTAATTGCACTTCAATATATTGATTTTCTACATAGCGTCAAATTTATTAAAACATCATAAGGTCATCACATCAAAATATAAATATGCTTATAATTTAAAAGTCTGAGAAAATCATTAATATCATTAATATAATTAATTCATTAATATACCTACAAAAGAAAATGGGCCTGGAATAGAACCTTGCGATGCACCTCGTGTTACTGGACATCTACTGGAAATCCGCTTTCTGTATTTTATTAGGTATTTAAAAATTAAAAAAAAAAGCATATCGGAACTTTGCCTGAACAAAACATAATGCAGTTTTGTGATGAGAGTTCATTGACTAACACAATCAAAAGCCTGTGATTGTGTTAACCAATTATTAAAATGGAAAGTAATCTTACGATGGTAAAAGCCTTCTTGAAATTAGCTCAAGCCTCCAGAAAATCTTGAGAGCTTTGAGCTTTGAGGCCAGGCCTTTGTAATTATTAGATCTATTAAGATTAGCTATTAATCTATTTCTAGTTATTAAAATTATTTTATATTTATGAACTAGTAGTAATTAATGTATCGATTAAGTACCCTTAAGATACCCTGTAAATATTTGAAATGAACACGCTAAACTAAAGAGCAGCGATAAGATAAAAGTTGTAAAGGTATAACAATAAAAACTTGAATGGAATAAATGAATAGTTAGTCCATTAATGGAGAAGCTTTTCGATTTTTCATTTCATGCTCGCGTGATTTCATAATTGCATGTACTTAATACTGTTTAATATTACAAATGTTTCTAGTCCGCACTGATAAAGGGTAAGCTCGAAGATACGTAAGGGTCATATCACAATGATTTATTCTATACGTAGGTGTATTAGATCGAATTTTCGCCTTGTACAGATACCTTCTAGGTAACAGCATCAAATTTTAGCTGTAAGTATATTATATTAAAAACTTTTTTTTTTTCAAAAACATACAGTAAGTAAGTAACCTACATTAGGATAGAATACCTAGTTAGGATAGGATAGTTACATTAGGATAGGATACAATACCTAAGTTTGTAAAAAATACAAAATGCCCTATAATACAAAACAGCCTAATTAAAATAATTTAATGCTTTAAGAATAAAGTGGAAATTCTAAAGAATATATTCCTAAAAGACATAGGTATTCTTCCCCTAATCGCATTACTCAACATTATACGCTAGTATCATCTAGTTTTAAAAGCTGCGTTGATGAACAATTAAAATAAGAACAATGAATTAAAATATACATTATAAAGAATTTTGTAAGTTTGTTTATACCTATGTAAAGGGAACAACTGCACCAATTATGACAAATTCTTTCACTATTTGAAATAAATTATTCCAGATGAACATGGCCTGTATATTATATACCTACCTGTACTTCACAATTGCTTCAAGGTGATTATATTTGAGCGAAATTTAAGACAGCTACTACAGAAGTGGTTTAGTTTTGTACACTACTTATACAAACTCTTAAACGAATGCCAGCAGTAACAGAATAATCAGCAGGTTACAAAACAAGTGGTAAAAAAGTCTTCTCTTGTGTGTGCGCGCTCGAAGTAATTTCACGGTGTCCGCCGTCGCTTAGCGCTGAAAAACTCTTAATAATTCCGCATTTATGCTGAACCACTAGCAATTTATAATACAAATATGATAATTTTAAATGATAATACATATATTAGAGACCGGCAACCAGGCGAACAAGAACATTTATCGACCGTTTCCGTTCTCGGAATCGCGCCACAATTTTTTTCCTATCGATTTCCGCAGAACTGTTATAATTTAATTACTGCAACGCTCGCGCAGTTATCGCGCGGCATCGCTTTGAACAAATCGCTAGATCATTTGCACATCTAATCACACAACAATGTAACACAACAGAGGCAATTGTAGCACACATTTCATTGGTACAATTATTAGGGAATGTAGTTTTTACAGTTTTTTTCTTAATATAAAGGTCATCACACAGGCTGACGTTCCGTTTGATAATAGGTGGCTGCCGTTGCCTATAACAGCCTACAGTGCGCTGCCGATCATAGTAGATAGGGTTAAGGGTTGGGAAGGGATAGGAGAATAGGGCTTTGGCATCACTAACTCACTCACCGAAACACAACAGCACACATGTTTTTATTTCACAGTAATCTGTATGGGAGACCAGAGCCAACTTTGAAAATTTATTGCTAAAGCCTGACTGACCCCTGAGTCAGAGCGCTGAGGCAAGCATTTTAACTACTCGACCAATAATTGTTTCGTCTATTAATAACACAATGTTTAATAAATAACACAAGTTCACTAGTTTCTGCGTGAAAAAATAAGCATCTATCCAAGCCAAGTTTGTGATTTATAATAGTAAAGTTATAAATATTCTATACAGTAGGTATATAAGTGTAATAAAACGCGACTAAAGCCGGGGCAAGTCGTTCTAGTATCTAGTACTTATGTAGCCTCATTATCTTCGAAAAAATCCTTACTCGCTTTCCCATAATGATAGTGTGAGTATAGTCAATACATCGACTTACATTCACATTGCAGAAAAACATAATCGTCTCAGTAATAACAGAATTAAGTAATAAGTACGTATACATGTAGACTGTGATTTACGCGTCTACTTTTTCAAAAGAACGATTGTTAATAAACCGATTGACAAACGCGAAGATCTAATTTATGTGTTTCCCACGTAATCGATGTGGCTCGTATAATATACCTAAGCTCGGATGACATAATTGTGCCGCACATTGCACGCACCGCGTCACAGAGCGTCACTCTATCCCCAGTGAGACCTAAAAGTACAGATAGCATGCGTCTCATTACCTAAAACATTTCAGCACATCCAAGTAATATAAATTTAAAAAAATAAAAATTTTGTACATGAAATTTGACACATGGATAGTTTATTGGCAGGATTAACATATATATTTAGGATATAATAATATGTATCTAGGCTTAAGAAAATTAATAAACAATTTTCTATTCGTATTTTATAATAAATTTGATAAAAAAATATAACTGAAAACTGAAGTACAGTTGGGGTACGAAAAAGTTCGTCAGTTTTTAAATTAGTTTATTTGTTAAGTAGTAAACTCTTAGTACCTTTTGAAACTATAGCACTAAACAGGCAACTGCTTATGAAAATATATATATATTTGATTATTTGATCTTTGATCCTGAAAAAAATGCCACTGTCGTCACAGCGATAAAGATGTCAAATGTTTTCTCATGAGTTATATTTTTCATGAGGACTCAGTGATGACGAGTCTTCCTCAATATTTTCTCTTAAATGAATGGTTAACTAAAGGAACATTTAAAACAAAGAATCCTCACCTACCTCATCTAAATTGTGAACTAAATTTTTTTTACATTTGTAATTATAAGAAATTGAAAAACTGTCTTTCTTAAACTACAGTATCTCTTGAAAAATCTACATTGAATAATTAACCTTCGTTAACATTAATTGTTTCTAAAATTATAATTTATGTTACTAAAGCAAATTAAATTACCATAATACAACTCCAGAGCGTCTTGAGATAATTATTAAAAATTAATTTTCATTGTACAATAACATGAAACGTTACCTGTTTATTATAATTTTGTATGACATGTACCTAACAGTTGACGCGTTGACCGTACTCTAATTGCAATAATTACTCATTATCAGGAAGCTGGTGGCGCACATTAAATTAGCGAGTGTTTTTACTTGAAGTCTGCTTAACAAATACTTAGTTAATTGCTCGTCTCTTTGTTCCACCTAGCTTATTAACTATATGGGTGATGCAACTGTGGGTTAGGGGTGGGCATCAAAGAAAAATAACAGTTGACTTCACCGTTAACACAAATCATATATTTTTAAAATCTAATATATAATATTTAAAATTATATAAGTACACTTTGTGTGGAATTAAAGAGAATGTTTACTCTAAATCTATACTAGTAATATAATATTATAAATAGAAAAGACTTGTACTATTGTATGTTTGTAAGGAATAAACTCAAAACTATAGCACTGATTTTGAAAATTCTTTCATCTATAGAAAGCTACATTTTGAAGCAGTGCTGATAGCTTATTAGCCAGTAACATAGGCTATATTTAAAAAAGTTTATAACAGATTCCGTTAAGATAATATACCTACCAGAATTCTCTACATCTATTTTATAAACGTGTTAAACTGAATCAACAGATACCGTTAACGTTAACGTTGATTGTATCTGTTGCAGGAACGTCTCATATAATTTTGATCTTGCAAGTATACTATCTCATATACTTAGTCGTAGTAAAAAGTTTAGAGTGTACCTACCTATTGCGCATGCGAGCGAGAGTTCGCGTGTTTATTATGATTTTAATCTGATTTTTCTTGTTTATAGAGCAACAGACATTAATAATATTGCATTCTCATAACCGTAAACATAGAATACTGGCGGAAAGTGAAATGGTTACATAACACCTACGTATATGTAAGCCAACGAGATTATTATTTTATTTTTTGTGCAACAGAACTTTAGAGAATTGTGTAGTTATATTCATAATAAATATAGAAAGTCCAAATATTTTTATTAATTCTGTTTAAAACCGTATCGAGTCGCAGGTATTTCATAAATACCTACTCGTGGGAACGAGTAGGTATAACTAAGTACGTGTTGCCCAAATGACTGCGAAACGCAGTGTGCCCGGTCACTATTTTCCAGATACGGATTGTTTCCAGATTAGACAGATACTAAAAGCTTAGCGAATGACTTGTTGACTTGAAAATGTCGAATAGTAACTATTTTGGGTTACCGTTCACGCAGGCTTAATACGCGAAAGCGACACGAAATCGTAATTACCGGATTGCCGCATTGACGAGCCCGTTGGATGAGTGGTAAGGGTGCTTGTCTAACGTCTTAGAGGTTTGATTCTCGGCGTTGTCAACTTTGGAAATGAACTTTACAAAAGATGGCTCAGGTCTAACCTGAAAACCTGGTCTACCGTGAAATACAGCATATGTGTATCGGTGAGTGAGTAAGTGATGCCAGAGGCCATTACCCAATCCTTTTCTTACCTTACGTCTTACCTGAATCCTTCTATGGTCAGCAACGCACCGTTGTAATATAGGCAACGGTAGCCACCTACCATGAAGTGGACCGTCAGGCTGTCTGTCAACCTTAACATTAAAAAATATTGTAATCCGTGTTCGGTTCGCTTTCGTCTGTGTGCTAATGGCATTAGATAAATTATTGAGAAAAAACGCTGTATTTGAAGGCGCCCTTACAATGTTGAAGTTCATTAGATCGTAGTGTTGTCACGGTAGCTACTGTTACTTTAACAGCTGTACGTCTGCGAAGCAGAGACGACGAGGCAATTTGTAACTGTTGCATAATGCAGCGAACAATCCTGGCTCGCGGTACCTTCGCCAACAATGCCACTTCGCTCCCACTCTTTATTGGTTTATGGATCATAATCCTCGCGAGCGTTTTCACGTCCGCACTGCACTCGACCGAGACGTATAAACTCGACGGCACAACTTTAACAAA
This sequence comes from Synanthedon formicaeformis, assembly GCA_945859745.1. Taxonomy (NCBI): domain Eukaryota; kingdom Metazoa; phylum Arthropoda; class Insecta; order Lepidoptera; family Sesiidae; genus Synanthedon; species Synanthedon formicaeformis. The sequence goes on from OX243958.1 coordinate 8,744,993, forward strand.
GTAAATAACTTAATAAACCGAAACTTTGTTTTGTCTTCCACGTTTTTACAAGAATCATGTCGGTCCGTTTCATCTATAAATTATGACGTTCTGTAACGGTGCTCTTTACAGACGTAGTCTAAAGGTATCGGTAAAAAAGAAAACTTGTAATTTATTTGATCAGCCTTTAGGCGAGGGGAAACTGTCTCTTGGGGTTTTGACTCGGTACCTGGAAAATGAGGAAACATTGTCTAATTTTTGTATTTAGGTACATATTTACTGATTAGAACCAATTAGTAGGTAGATATAGGGAGGCTGTTAATGAGTTATTCTATTCTTCATATCCATGAAGAATACATACCGAATTTCAAACGAAATTCACATAATTTTTTTATGTCGTTCCTTAGACATAAAGAATTTGTGAAGATGTGAGGTTCTATACTAAGTAATTCCGATCGGGATTTGTTTAACAGTTTAACCTCATAAAGAACATTTCACGTGACAATTTGTATTAATTAACCGCGATAATATCATTTGTACCTAATTAAAATTACATAGGAAAAAAATTAAAAGTGTAACGCCATTGATTTTAATTAATTAATTATTATTCTAAATGAAATTAATTATTAACATAAAGTTTATTCATTCACATATACTTATTAAGAAAGATTGTTTTTAATGAATTCAATTCCCATAAAGCAGTGTACATATAAAATCAAACGGTCACATAACCATTAAATTGGTGTTTAGAGGCATCACGCGGCCGGAAATGGCACAGACACGAAGCGAAACAACAAAATAATGAACAAAAGTCATTATAAGTGGCGAGATGGACGCGATAAGAAGGCGGTTAGAGTAAACGCGCTTTTTTACGTTAATTAAACTTACTTCTGTAAACGATGATGGTCTCATTATCTGTATTAAGTAACACTTGGCTCTCGGCGCGACTTAGTGCTTTTTACGCAACGCTGAGCGCGCTCCGAGCAGCCATGCCGATTCCATTATCTTCTTAATTTCTTGTCTAAACAACTTACGATACCTAATGGTGAATAATATTGCAACTTCCTTTAATAAATTTAAGAGCCAAGCAACATACTTGAAATCTTTGACTTGGTTAAAGATAACAATTAAACACCGTCTAGCTTGACGTTTTATTTCAGAATGGGGCACACAGTTTTAAAATTACTTACATATATTACATATACAAGGTATGAAATGACACTATAGTGGGTACACATTTGCAAGACGGAAGAAATACTGGACTACGTAACATCAGGAATGAACCTGTAAGTAGGTTGCATACCTTTTTTTTAACATTGGGAAATCCTCATGGCTACCTGACAGTGATAGGGAACGCTGGGGGGTTATGCCGGACTCCTACTGGCTACCGCGGCCGTAGACCACCAGGGACAAGAATGGTCCCGACTGAGGAAGCTACTAGGAGATGTCACATCGCATATAAAATATAAATATTCGTAGGTAATATCTAGCAGCCCGCCCCCGGTTCATCCGGGACGTATTTTTTTTTTATATACACAAATCTTCCTTGTTTATCCCTTGTTCCATAAGTGACACATCCTTTTCCTATCTAACTAGTGGTGAAAACCGCATCAAAATCCGTCACGAGATTTAGGAGATATCAGCGGGTAAACAAAGGCAGACTCGGAAAGCATCTCAAATCATACTATGTATATGTAAGGATCTATGTTGTATATGTTTAAAAAATACCCACTACGATACACTATAACGTCTCGTGCCGTTAGAAAACATGAAAGCTATCACAATGGAATTAGTGTGATTGTCTGCCATTATGTTCCACGCATCATTCATTAGTGGTTGTAACTATTTCGGCGAACGGTCATTACCTAATAAAAAGCGTTCAAAACACAACCATTTTCTAAAATTGTCCTCCGAAATAACGTCTCGTGATTGGCTCCACAGCGTCGAAGCGTGGCGACAATGCATCGGGCCGCACAGGGCCCGCACTAATGCCGACCAGGGCAGATGACAAAAACCTTCTCATTATCTACCCACTCTATGACAATTCGCCTCCATTTATAATGCTATTAATAAAATAATGGCCCTCAACTACAATAAGAAATTAATTCAGCATCAGCAACGTACATTAAATGTCATTTTATCGGCAAAAAATTACTGGTTTGTAACATTGTAAATAAATATGCTGTTGCGTTACTTTTTTAATGACAATATATTATTTTTACATTAGCCGACTAAAAGTTAAATAAACATCCGCGTTCACTTCATATTTTTAGTCCAATATGGGTCAACCAATATGACTCGAGAGTCAAAATACAGTTCATTGTTGCTATGGTAGTGAAACTGAAATGGAGGCTAAATAATTACAAGAACTTGTTAGACTCTTCAAGCTCCATTCAGAAACGTCGAGATCAAATTAGGAACGAGGAGATCCGTAAATCCGTAGACGAACGAAAGTTACCGACATAAGCCGGCGACGGTTCAGTAAGTTAATGGTATTGGGCAGGACATCACATAGTAAGAAGTGCCAACGGCCACTTAGGCCGAAAGGTTCTCAAGTGGAGGCCACGAACCGGCAAAGGCTGCGTAGAACCTCCACCCACAAGGTGGACAGGCAATCTGATAAGGGCCGGATCTACGGTGGATTCACGCTACTTCTGACTGGTACTATTGGAAAATTATGGAGGAGGCCTATGTCCTAACAGTTGTAATATAATAACAAATAAAAAATTATTTATTTATTTATTTATTTATTTATTTATTTATTTATTTATTTATTTATTTATTTATTTATTTATTTATTTATTTATTTATTTATTTATTTATTATACTAGGCCCCCAACGAGGCAGACATCCAACTGTAACACACTGTTCAAAATAATTAGCACAAGGCGGATGCCGCCGCAATTATAGGAAGCTCAGCATGCACCAATACAAGCTCCAAGCAACATCCTATGTACTACCTAAATCTAATCTAATGTAATCTTAAATTGGAATAAATAATTGAAATATATATTGTATAGTGTTACATTACATGTCACGTCCATCAAATAAATAATAATCAACAATAATCAATCAATTAATAATCGATAAAATCAATAATAATCCAATAAAGTCAAAAACAAACACACAAATAAAAATTACAAATTAAGATAAAATGTCAGGTATAAAATATATTCTTTATAGTTCAATATCTCCAAGTATTTCAGCGGTTTAAAACAGATAGCTGAGTTTCAGATAATATTGAGGGGTGGGGATGGCAAGGGAGGGAGGGATAAACATGAAATGAGGCTACTTATTACGTAGCGTGTTAGTATGCATGGGCTGGGAACGAGCCGCGCCCTGCCGGTGCCGGAGACAGGGCCCTACCATTGCATTATGAACAACCACTCTGCACATAAACGACGCTTGCTTTACAAATTTAATATATATACATATTTTTGTTAAACAGTATGTGTATTAAGTTTTTTTTTATATTATTTTACTTTTATAATTAAAATACTTAAATATCTGCATATTAAAAAATCCGAAAAAAATTACTCCGTGAAAAGCCGGGAACGGGTCGCTAGTGCTAAATAAAATCAAGATTTCAATATAGGTATTCAATATTTAATACAATTCTTTATCCGTTACATAATCCGTTACGAATTTTTTTTATCCGATTTGTTTCTTCTTCCAAGGATTTCAAATTCATCGGAGTACACACATAAAAAAGGTATACCTACATATTATTAAATTTTATTAATATAATAATACTTCATTATCTAAAAACGACAATTGTATCGAAATCATAATTTCACATTAAAGTATCCTTAAATAGGGTAATTCGAACCCTATCGAGAGAGACTATTTCGTTGGTCACAAAAAAAACTAGAGGAAGGTTGACATTCCGACATTTTCTCAGAGACATTTCACTAAATTAGACTATTATTAGTTGCCGATCAGACTGTAGGATGCTTTTAATATTGAATTAGGGGAACCTGTGGTTAGCTGCCCTAATCGTCCCCGCGGCTGCGATGTTCGTGTATTAACTTTATATCCACAGACGTGTAATGCCACATAAGTAATAATAAAGCCCAAATGACACAAAATATTGTCAAATTATAGGTTCTGAAAGCATGAGTAACCACTTACATAGTCCGCAGTTGATCCCGGCGTGAGTACAGACAGCACAAAAAATTTAAATGAATTTCTTTTTCTATTATTTTTATGAGAAAGTTGGCAGACAAGCTGACGGTTTACTTGATGGTAGATGGCTTTTTTTTTTTTTTTTTTTTTTTTTTTTTTTTTAATGAGGAGGGGAAAATCCATTATGGACATTGTGCCCGACTCTCACGGGCTAAAAACCTCTCCTCCAATACCGCTCCTTTTGCAGTCGTCCGGGACTATGTATTATTCCTTCGGACGACAGCAGAGCATTCAGCCTCGATCCCACGCTCATGCCTCTCCTTCACTTTCATCACTGAGGTGATGTAAGTCGCAATACGGTTCCAGCATTCTTCGCTTTGCAGCATGACCTCGACCATGTTCCCCTTGCTTATAGGCACTTTTAGATCTTTAATCATTTCTGCTCTCTCCGGAGAGAATTTAGGGCAGGCAAACAACGTGTGTTCTGCGGTGTCTACATTTGGACAAAACCAACACGTGTCCGTTGCAGATTTGCCGATCCTTCTCCGGAAGGAGTTAAAGATCCCGTGGCCTGACAGGCACTGCGACAAATAATAGTTCAGGGATCCGAACTTTCGTTGGTGCCAGATCTTTATGTCGGGCAGGATTATCCTAGTCCACTCTCCTTTGCCAGGCTTGCTCCATTGGTCTTGCCATTCTGCTAGAGTTTGCTGCCTGGCCTCCGCCTTTATTTTGCCTGTGCGTCGTACTACCCTAAACAGACGGTCTGTCTCGTCAATGATCATCTCAATAGGTATGATGCCTGAGATGGCCATGGAGGCTTCATACGAGACCGTTCTGTATAAGCAGGCGACACGCAGAGCAACGAGCCTGTAGCAGCTTTTTAGCTGGGCCCTTGCTTTGGCAAACTTTAGCCCCTGACTCCATACCGGCGAAGCGTAGCATAGGATTGACTTCACAACTCCCGCCAGCAACTTCCTTTTGACGGTTTTTGGACCGTTGATGCGTGGCATCAGTCTCCCTATCCCTTGGCAACGTGCTGCTGCCCTGTTCGTTATTGCCCGGATATGTGGTAGAAAGGACATTGACTTGTCAAGGAGCACCCCCAGGCACTTGATTGTGCCAGCAGGATTTATCCTCTGGCCCTGCACTGTGAAATGCATCGGTATGTGCTTCCTTCTGCCTGTCGCCACCATCGCCTCAGTTTTTTCGGGTACGAGCATTAATCCCCGTTCGGTCATCCAATCTCCGATCAGTCTCACTGCTATATTTCCCCTGGCCATAACCCCTTCCTCGTGCTTTGCGGACACTATCAATGTTAAGTCATCCGCAAAACCGATGACACTCACGCCCGGAGGGAAGTTTAGTCTCAGGACTCCGTCGTACATGACATTCCATAGCAGTGAGGCCAGCACGGATCCCTGGGGGACACCGCGTCTGGTCTTAGCAGATTCGGTCCCCTCTCGGTGCACAATTTCGATGCATCTATCTTCCAGGTAAGAGGCTATAAGTCGGACCAGGTATGGTTCGATTTTCCTGGTTCGAAGCTCTGCTAGGATAAAGCACCACCTGGCCGAATTAAACGCGTTCTTCACGTCAAGGGTGATGACGGCACAGAATTTTCGCGTGCGCCAGGTGCCACTCCGGGCGTGATCTATCGCCTTGCAAATAGCCACCAGGGCATCAACAGTGGACCGTGCTCTCCGGAAGCCGTACTGCGAGTCCGCAAGATCCCCCTTTCCTTGGAGATCTGTGATCAGCCTGTCTGCGATAAGACGTTCGAAAACCTTGCCCATATGGCTTAGCAGGCATATCGGACGATAAGCATTTGGGGTGCTTAAATGTTCCTTCCCTGGCTTTTTCAGCAGTACCAGTTTGGCACGCTTCCATGTCTTTGGAAAGCATCCAAGATTGAGACACGTGTTCATAAGGTCCAACATACTATCTGGGAAGGCCTCGCCGCAAGCCCTTACCGCCACGGCCGGAATGTTGTCCGGCCCAGGTGCCTTACCCATCTTGAGCCGAGAGAGAGCCATTTCTAGCTCCTTTTGAGTCCAGTTTGGTGGTATCTCCTCAACTGCTGGTAACTCCAAATCATTTAGGTCCTCATCTCCCGGAAAAAGCACATTTACAATTTGTCGTACCTTCTCAGGGTCGAGAGAATCGGTCAACGGTGGCGTTCTTAGCCGTTTGGTAACAATTTGATACCCTCTTCCCCATGGATCATGGTCTAGCTGTTCAAGAGTTTCTTTCCATGCGTTGTATTTTGCTTCTTGAATGGCGTTTCCGAGATTCGAGCGTGCAACAGCTAGTTCTTCAATGCGTTCGCTTCTGTGCTGAGTGGGTGCCCTTTTAACAGCCCTCCTAGCTCTGACACATTTCTCCCGAAGTTTGGCAATATTTGGTGACCACCAATATACCTCTTTACGGCTCTGTTGGTTCGATTTCTTGGGCATGGCAACATCGCAACACTTTGTTAGCAGGGCTGTGAAATTTTGCACGTATAGTTCTGGGTTTTCCGGTGCAGGTTTCCAGGCGGTGAGTTCTATGCAAAAGGTAAAGATGTCCTTCTCGAATTTTCTGGCTATCCACCCCGTTTTTACCTTTCTAATAGCCTCTGCTTCGTGACAGATGCAAAAGGTTATGTAGCGGTGATCGCTCAGTGTTTCCACATCAAGGACCTTCCACCTTGTCATCAATGTTATTGCCAGGTCGTCGGCAAGGGTAATATCGAGAATCGACTCGGATTGTCTTCTTATAAATGTTGGCTTTTTGCCTGTGTTCCCGACTGTCAAGTTGCAGGTCGCCAATAGTTCAGCGACAAGTCGGCCTCTCCAGTCCTGCTTGTTTGCCCCCCACTCTGGTGACTTTGCATTGAAGTCGCCTGCGATTATTTTTGGCAGGTTGTTTCTCACGATGTGCTGTTTAAGTTTTTGCAGGTCCTCATCGAATTTTTCGGGTTTAGCGTTTGGAGAGAAGTAGCAACTGAAGACGACGAATTGGCCGACCCTAGCGTACACAAAACCATCCTCCCTGCCCAGTAGCTCTATGTCTCCAAAACTGCCAGTGACAATTGCGGCTTTGCCTGTCGTGTCAGTAAGCCAGTTGTCCTTAGGTTTGTAGGGTTCCGAGATAATCGCAACGTCGATTTGGAGTTCCTTCATCTCCAAGAAAAGCAAATCCTGAGCATTGCGGCAATTATTTAAATTTATTTGGATAAATCGCAGCTTTGTGACTCTACGTCTTTTTCCTCTAGTGGTCCCGGAGGACTGGGCCTTTGACTTTGCACGTTTTTTGGAGATGTGACTTTTTTTGATGGTGGGATATTGACATTCCAGGATGGGCAATGTCTGGATCCCGCTTTATGCCACAGTTTTTCTAGACCTTTGTCCACACAAACAGTGCACTTTGGTTCCGCTTTACATATTGAGCCTCTATGCTCCGTGCTTCCGCAATTCCGACATCTATTACTACGGTCTGGGCCTGAGCACCGTGCCGCACGGTGACCGAATTCCAGACACCGGAAGCACATGATCCTTTCTTCGTAAGGCCTTACAGTGGCACGCATCCATCCTATACGAACCTTTCTCTCAGCTGCTAGTTTGCGTGCATCCGCTTTAGGCAGTTCCACTATAGCACTCCTTGCGACATAGCCGCTTGTCCACAGCCGCTTTACTGTGAACTCCTTGTAGCGGTTTCTTAACTCTTCTTCTATCTCCTCTTTTTCGGTGGCCACGTCTAATCCCGATATTAAAATAGACGCCATGTCACGAAGCGCTCTGACACTAATTTCAGGACATGACTGCTCCAACGCCTTCCTAATTCTTTCCGCATCCATCTGCCCTTTCTCCAGCTCTAATAGTAGGTCACCTTTCTGTGTTTTCCTTACTGTGGAAAAGGTAATATCTTTCGTACTACTAGCCAGGCTGGTTTTCACTTTCTTGAGCACGTCTGAGTAAGCGGAGTCGGGGACTCGTACTAGAAGGGCCTCCGGTTTCGGTCTGCTTCCTTTTGACAATCTCTTTCCCGTGTTAATTTGTCCTCCTTCTAACCTTACTGTAACATGGCTGGGTCTTATCTCCTCTATTTGTCCAGGTGATTCGTTTCTGCCTGACTCCTTCTTTTTCTTCTTTTCCTTATTCTTTTTTCCTTTCTTTTTTCCACTTTTCTTTTCTGATGTGTTCGCTGTGGTTTTTTTGGGGTCCATCGCTGGTTCCTTCGTTGTTACCGAAAGAGCTGTATTCACGCCATATGATGCTAACTCCATGTATGGATCCCTTTCCAGTCCGGTCATCAGGCTTAAGACCGAGGTGTTAACGCCAATATCCACCCCTTTTCCCATAGGCGATGTGGTGGTAGATTTCTCGTGTCGGTCACGGTCTCTCCTTTGTCGTTTTGGGGTAGCTTCTCGCTCTTCGTCTCTCTTAAGTCTCGCAACCATGAGTCTAACACGCGTGTCTTTAATTCTCTCGCAGAACCCCTGTATAGCCTTTATGGCTAGCTTAATTTCGGTGGCTGTACTACGATATGGCCCTTGCTTGTTGCTGACCATATTGTTTACAATGTACACCTTTTCCGACAGCAGCAGCCAGAAGGCTTCCTCCTCTCTCTCGAGTTGTTCGAGGTCACCCGAGGATGTTTGAGTAGGCGAGCCCCGTTTTCTTTTGCACGAAGCATGTACCGGTGTGCTCGCCAGTGGAGAGTAGAATTTGTCTGGGCTACTCCTCTGAGGTGGCGAACGCGCGAGGGATTTTCTCGGCTTGAAAATAGCTTCATCTGGTATTTCAAATGGGTCTGTAAAATATTCGGTGTCCGTATCGCTAGCAGTGGTCGTCGTGTTCGTGTTATGGCGTTTCTTGCCCTCCCCAGAATACGTAGGGCAGACTGTGAGAGCAGCACGGGTAGCAGGGCTTCCCGACTGACTCAACACAGTGGAGGATTCTCCACGAGTGGTACCTCCCTGGGGTAATAAGTTTCTTTTAGGATCCGCCATATTTTTTGTTCCTAGAATTTTGGATCAAGGTGTCCACCTTTGTTTTCGAGGTAGGGTCCCCTAGGCCGCAACTTCCTTGTCTCAAGGTACGCCCATACCTGCTAGTTTTGGTCCGCGCCGGGTTTCCCCGATACCACCCATATCTGGGAGGAATTCCCCTATCCGCCACCTGGGGACGCGCCCGATGGGAGGTCTAGCAACTCCGCACGGGTTAGCAACTCCGCACGGGTATGATGGTAGATGGCTACCGTCTCCTATTAACACAAACAGCACTATAGATACTGCAAGTGCGTTACTGACCTGAGTAGGATAAACTATAAGAGGTTACAAGGGGATAGGGAAGTAGGCTATAGGTGGTATCTTTACACACTCGCTGAATTGTTTATAAATATACAATACGAGTATTTAAACATGTCCTTATTTATTTCTACATATATTATAATTAAATGTAAATAAAGTATGGTAAAAATATCTTGAATTTGAACTTGAACTAAAAAACCGACCTATTATACTTTTCATATAACTTAATATGCTATGATAGTTTTAAGAAAATCAAATATCATTGAGTTGGATTCGACGTTAAGCTTTTTAGCGACACTGGCAACACACATTGGTGGAAAACTTTTGTTGAATTTTGGGCATGAAAGTCTCGGAGCTTCCCAAACGCTGTCCATCCGATTTGGAGTCGACGATAGACCTCCTACTCAAAGTTCGCCTTGTAAAAATTGTTTAAAAATGTCAAATTTGTTTTCGTGTGTTTATTATGCAACCAGTACTGTGTAATAATAACATGGCTATGCCGATAAGTTTTCCTTTTTTCGAAGAGAGCATATCCAGAAACGGCGTGTCATATTATTTTAGTGGCTGACCTCGGCCTTATGTATCTAACAGCTGCACCGAGTCATGATTGTAGTGTTTATCTTCGATTCGAATCGATTTTATATAGATTCGAATCGATCGCAAGCTAATAGGAGCGATCTCGGTATACTTTTCGGCTCCCTGGCCGATCATTTAGTTTCTACGTGACGTGCTTACACGAATAACAAATCGTTTGAAACGTATTATGTCCATTAATATAATTAAGTGTTCCATTTTGTGAGAAATTTCGATTTGAAGATCGTGATGGCATTTCTCTCTATGCGTATAGGTGTATTGTTTCATATTGTATCCATAAATATAACTTATTACCTATGTCTCCGGGTTCAGACCTAAACAGTGGTAAGCCTTGCAAGCTATCTGACTGACATTGTTCCACGATACTTTAGGTTTTGATGTATAGTAAAATGAATATAGAGACACGAGTTACTTTTTAGTGAATATTTATTTGTAGCAAAAACGACATCTTTTCCTGAAATTTCTAAAGTACTATAGATATTTTTTCCACATAGCAATCAGCGTTGCGCAATGTAATGATAAATATTTTCGTCTCTTTACTATTATTGAGGATTTTTTTTGGATAAAAAATGAAACATATTTTTACTCTCATGATAACATATTTCTTCCACAAAGTAAATCATTCAGGCTCTTAAGTTATCTATAAAATGTTCTGAATGCACAGTATCTACAACCGAGGCGCAAATGGTTTAAGAGCTAATTGGTTAATTATCAGCGTTAAAACAAGTTAATCAAAGTGTGCCCGTAGGCTTGTGGGCGAACTAATCTCTTTGGCGCCTCTTAAATGAATAATATTGTTCAAACAGCTACATCTCACTTATAGGCAATTAAATTTATTTGATTAAATTTTCGTATACCTACGATATCGTTCTAATTACGATTTCAGTGGAAAACTAAATTATTCCTAATTGGCCATTAAAAGGGGCAAAAGCTAAACTTATTCCAGGGCTGCTTAAGGATCGGAGTATAATTGTTAATTCTGTATTTAATAATATAGACAGCAAGCATATAAAGTGGATTTATAGTGAAAACAAAAGGAAGAAAAAAAGTATTGAAAGAACCCACCACTTTTGGGCTTCTCACCAAAAATATTTGTTATTCCATTAAGAATATCGAAAAGAACAGTTTGTATCGAAATATTACAATATTGTGTCAAATCTGTTTTAAAAAAAGTGGAATTGTTTAAATATAGTCTATCTTGCCGCTTTATCGTCAGCCCTTTTTCGTGAGTAAACAAGCTTTTGTTAAGAAATGACAAATATTAAATTTCGTTCCTGTTTTTAAATTCCAAAGCTTTCCTATTAGATTCTTTACGTAACATCGATACCTGAGGCTGAATCTATACCTAGTTGAAATAAAAAAAAATCAAATAGCTTGAAGTGTCTATTTGTCTTGATTTTGGCAGACTAATTACTTTTTGACTAATCCAGTCTACATTTGACGCTGGAAATATTTGTTACATCACCTATTAACTGTTTTCGAAATATTTGAGGATAAGTAGCGTAACGTCTTAATCCGTTTGGTTTACAGAAGCGGAGATCGACTTTTTATGTTGACTTAACATTTAGTTATTGAAACTTTTTATGTGAATGTTTAACATTGCACAATTAAATGAAATTGTCAGTAGGTACTACGTTTTGTTTGTTTTTCCTCTTATTTGTGTCAAGGGCGTTACTTAATTACATTAAAATAAGGTTGCAGAGATGTTCAGGTTGTGAACGTTTGGCATGCAAAAGCAAAGTAGTGATGATTAATAATCACTGTCATGTTTAGGTATGAAAATAATAATATTTTTAATGTGACTACTAGCTTTATAAATATAAATAAATGTTAGAGATAAATTATTATGTAGATACGAAATTATGTACTTTCCACTTGAAACGATTGCGTTATTTACCCACCATCTATAAATAAATGAAGAACGTAACAGGTATATGTAAAAAATATATTTCGTTACGTTAATTTTTCAAAAATTATTCGAATAACTATGTCGTATGTAAACATATATAACGTAGGTACTTTTATTCTCGTAAATTTGGCGCCGCTGAGATGTAGTTGTAGGTAAACTTACTCAATAAACGTCAAACAAGTCTGGCCTCATGTAGATATTGTTATAAATGAACTAAACTTGGTCGCTGTAATATGCTTTTAATAAGATAACCACAAGCTCACACTAATTGCATTAAAAAGGATCGCCCACAGAATCCCGACAAAAAATCATGAATGGGCGCTAAATTGTCACTTTGCGGACCGGAAATGATCTCTTTTCTAAATAAATCAAAATTGCACTCGACCTTGTTATTAGCAAAGCGTTTTCGCAGAGCAAAGGAACCGACCAGGGCTATTCCTAATTATGTGTATCCATAATTGTATATAATTCGCTACACGGACAGACGATTGTTTCCTCTTAAATTCGTAATTTATAACAAACACACCATTTAGTCGCATCTACGAATATTTTCCTCCATATTTCCATGCTGGCCTATATCCTGCTTATGAAGGTGATCATCATGGTGTTTCTAAACACGATGGGCCAATGTTGACCATCATTGTGGTCTAACCATCAAACTACAACAACATGGAACCCGCGTGCCATACAAAACAGAACGAATTTTATGGAACATTTAAGTGACATATGCGTAGAGCATGAACTGTCATTTAAAACAAAACAAACATAATAATAAGTACGTAATTTAAAGAAAATGTGACTTTACGTCAACCCATTAGAGTTTAAAATTAAATAGTAGAAGTTGATCGTTACTACCTTTTACCATTGACGCGTGAAGGCAAGAGTCCGCCATGATTCTGTCAAAGGCGTTCTTTTTATGTGCCGCTTTGGCATTTGTGACGCAAATTCCATTGTAGTATTTCAAGAAGACTCTGTTTTGACAACGCCACCTTTTGTCATAATTATTATGCCAGCAACACGCTGTAGTTCTATTTTTGAAAATCCCACAAGAACCTAACATTTTTCCAGGATAAAAGCATCCTTCCTATAGCACAGTTACTTCGTCCTATAGTTTAATTCAGGTACCCAATCATTAACACATAAGTGAAAGCCGCATTTAAATCGTTTAAGCCATTTCTAAGATACACAGACAAAATTCTAAAAACAATTTTTTGACCTCGGTGACAAAACTTCACGTGTACAAATTGTTTTTTTTTGAAAAAAATATTTAATGTAGAGATAGGGGTCGTTTAGGATTTTATTATACACTAGCTGGTGCCCGCGACATCGTCCGCGTTCTCTATAGCCTATAGCCTTCCTCGATAAATGGACTATTCAAAACAATAAGAATTTTTCAATTCGAACCAGTCTTTCCTGAGATTAGCGCGTACAACCAAACAAACAAACTTTTCAGCTTTATATAGTGGTATATATGTTATATTATAGGTAAGCATCCGCTAAGAATATATTTTTGAATATTTCAAAAACGTGCGAAGCCGGGGGGCGGGTCGCTAGTAGATATATTTATTATCTTAATTTAAATATATTTTTGTTTTTAGAAACTTCTTGACACTTTTTTAAAGTGAAACATTTTATATAATGCGAGAAAAAATACTCAACTTTTATTTAGATGTTTGGACTTTACAAAATTAATATGCTATGGGGATCCTTAATTAAATTTCACAACTATCATACCAATGCTATTGTATAATATTTACACAGAAATTAATACGAATAGGTAGGTATTCATCCACATATAAATATATATATGTTTTGCATCAGACATACAGCGTAAAGTAGATATCTACCTATAAATAAACTTTCATACTTTTATCCAAAGATTTAAATCAAGATGCGGCGTAATCTCCTCGCGCCATACTAAAAACACACCGAAAATTCTTAACAATGGGTTGGGCGCAGGCGCTCAACCCATACTACAGTTGCACGCCAGCTACAGTGAGTGACGGTCGCTTGTTGAGAGCATCGCTATCGTCACAGTCACGTTTGAAGTAAGGAATGTGTTGTCTGTGTTTAAAAGTGTGTTTAGACAAAGGTATTGTATTTTATACTTTTGTCTTTAGTATAATATATGTTGTATTTTGTAACACACTTTCGCTAGTAATGCCGCATCTCTCGATTTAAATCTTTACTTTTATCTACATTCTAGACATGAAATAGTCATTAAACATTTGTATTGAATACACTAAATGTAATAAATAACATTATATGTGGACAAAATTATCAGTGGAATCAATGTTTTTGGAACCGGTGTTATCGATCAGAGAGCGCTAACAATCCCTCCCGGCCGTCGAGTGCGACGCTTCGTCGACCCGGGTGACATCACACAACTTTCAAATGTCTCATACATTAAAGTTCATTCATGAAACACTAATACAACTGGTTATGTTCTTTGCCATTTTTATAACCCGAGGCGTCATTCGACTCGTTATTAGGCTAACTAATAAGCCGCTAACATGTCTATAGCACCGTTTAAAATCGTATATCCATACGATTGAGCTAAATAGATAAATGTAGGTACACGTGCTTAGAAAGTGAGCAGTAATTGAGTCATTCTATGTCATTCTTACATATTATAAAACAAAATCCTCCGCCGCTTCTGTCTGTCTGTCTGTCTGCCTGTACGCGATAAACTCAAAAAATAACTGCACCGATTTTCATGCAGTTTTCACCAATGGATAGAGAGTGTTTCTCGAGGAAGGTTTTAGTATATAATTTACAAAGTTACGCGGGCGAAGTCACGGGCACCAGCTAGTTAAATAGTATAAAACAAAGTCGCTTTCCGAGTCGGTCTGCTTCCGCTTCTGTCCGTATGATGTAGACGCTTAAATCTTTAAAAAAACGCAACGTATTTTTAAGCGGTTTTCACTAATAGAAAGAGCATTAAATGACGAAGCCGAAAGCGGTTCGCTAGCTTATAATAAAACCTAATTAAGAAATAATTAATGTAAGTAGAAAAAAAATTGCAACCAACTCGCCGAAATTGTCCGTGTATTTCTGTTTCTCCGGTAACTACTTCTAAACAACCCAACGGATTTTAATTTGGTTTTCAATTATTGAAGGAAGGATAAACGAGGAAGAGGTTTTTGTATTACTTATATAAATTGCATCCCGGACGAAGTCGAGAGCGGGTCGCTAGTTTAATTTTATAATTGTCACACTCAATAAGAAAAAAACTATTAGAAATCAAAGCGGATATTCAAAATTGGTACAATAAAACGCTTAGGCCGAGAATAGGTTTATCGCGTCCACTTCCTATAACCGGCGCTAATAACGAAAACAAACAACATCGACGGACACAAAGAGAGTGGAAATAAGCCCAAAAAGTGTTAAATATAAAAAAAGTGAGCCCGTTTTTATAAGGCTACGAGTAAGTGTGAGGTCGCGGCGAGGAATGTTGGCGCCTGTCTGAGTACGTATACCTGTCCAGTTTATCAATGGACCACGAACAATAATAATAAGAAAAAAAAAAGAAGAAACATTGAGTAAAGTATTAAAAAAGCATTTTATCAAACCACCGCGTCCGGCAAGCAAGGGTTGTCGCTTTAGTAGCACCTTTGTCCAAATTAGCAGCTCTTAGTTACAAAGCAAAAAGACACAGAGGAAACGTCTTTTTCTCGAATGTCACAGAGCACTTTGCAAATTTAACAATTCAATTGTAGTGATCTGTGCAAAATATTGTGACGCTAAGTGGCAATATTTCGTATGTACTCCCACCGCACATAAGTTGTGCTGAAAATGACATTCCACTGAGACACGTACGCAATAAGTTTGGGACATCGCATGTAGGCTTGCCACCCCGGCGTCGCGCGTAAATATCCCAAGTAAAGCCTAACACAACTCAAGATGAACACGACACAGCTGATAAGGACCCGCCACGCCTGCCCGAGACATCCCAATTTAGTGCCGGCCCTTAGATAACGCTATTATACAGCTTTTAACTATACGAACGATACGCTAAATGTGTTAAAATCACCGTATTGTTAGTGTTTTTTATGTCCAGGCAATGTTTTACGTAAACTGTCATTCTAACACCTGCATGATTTTATCCATGTATTTGCTTTAGGAATATATAAATTAGTCAAATCTAATATTTTATGAGATTTTTTTCCAAAAAGATTAAGTGCCTGAAGGTTTTTCGACTTTAAATCTGGATTAGATCAAGTGATCTACTTAATAGCAAAGTATATTGTGACCTAAGGACTAACGAGTATGGTACAAAATGGTTCATTGAGAAGGCCAGTGCCCAGCAATGATATTATTAGCATATTAGGTACATATATACTAATGTATATTATTTTTATGGATTTCATGAAGTAAGCGACTAAATTCACCTCATCGCGCCTTAAGCCAATATAAATAATATAAACACAATTATTATAACACGTTTGTCAAATTTCAATTTGGTATGATTAGAATCGTTGACGCGTGGGCTGTGTGCCCATTCTCGGCATAACGCCTTTATGTAAATAAGCCAAGACATGCCCATATTATTTATCTGGCCACAATACATTTGTCTAACATTTAGCTAATGACTCTAAAACTGTAATAAAATGAATTAATGAAACGAGAATTATATTGATGTGGTTGTCAAACTAGTTTGATACGAACGACACAATTATAAGAGTGGAATTCAAACAAAAAACATTCGCGTGTCTCCGACACGTTTAAATTTGAATTCCGAATTAATAAAGCCGTTATTAACACCCGTATTAAGAATTTAAAATTAGCCCAAAACTTAAAATTATCGGTTCTTTATTGCTAAAGAAAATTTTATTGCCAAGAAATTAAAAAAAATGTCTTCAGCAAGTATAAAAAAAAAAACCTTTATATAAAAAAAAGTACAAAGGAATAATCTTGATACGATTAATAGCTTTTTCCTACATAAATTTTGTTCCACTGCTGTTTTAAAATTTATTTAATACATTAATGCACATAACTTAAACAAGACTATGGTAATAATATGGAAGTATGATATGAAAATAATTTTCATCAAATACGGCTCTGTGTGTGCCTCTTCAGTCCTGAAGGTTAGCCGTCAATTTCCTCTCTGTCAAGAGTCAACTGGAATAGCTTCTCGACCAAGGCAACTCCAGTCCACTCTCGTATATTTCTCATCCATGACTTTCTCCTTCGCCCAGCGCGTCTCTTCCCTTCCACCTTACCCGTCATAATTAATTTGAGGAGACGTTTGTCGTGCCTAAGCATGTGGCCAAGATATTTAATCTCAATCTTACAACATTAGAAACTTCAAACTTTTACCAAATTTGTCTAATTTTTGTATAAAGGTCGTCATACGGTCTGACCGTCCACTTGATGGTAGCTACCGTCGCCCATAACACTAATAACATCACTAATGCTGTAATAGTAGACAGAATTAAGGATAAGTAAATAATTAGGGATTAGGAAGAGAGGCATGTGGAAATGGGCTCTGGCATCTCTTACTCACTCATCGAAACACAACAGTACTAATGCTGTTATTAACACTTATTTTTTCAAGTTTGTCATTAATAAATCGTAAAATTAATTTTATTTTATTTCTATACACTAAAAAAAAGAACATTTAAAAATCATTCCATACTCTATCAGATTCTACAGTAGTTATACTGTATATAATTTCATATTGAACTAACGACCAGTTGTCATTTAATGTGACCAAAATGAAATACATATCTATATGTAGCTGTATGTTTTAAAATATAATCTATATTAAATTTTATGACATATAATTTATTATATTATGTATTAAAACATTCGATTTATAATAAAACTATGAATATCTTTTGTCTCAATGTGTGAACATCAATGTGTGAGATCGAATTTCCGTTTAACTAATTGGGCGAAAACGAAACGAGCAAGTTCCATTCAGCGTTCAACTAATGAATGGTTCTCAAAAAAGGCAATTTGTAGTTTTTTTAACACTTGAATTTGTGTCGTAAACCCGAAAAAAAATGTCGACCAAAACCACAATCGAATTAGTGTCCCTTGTTCCGGAGATTAGAGGACTGTCCGGCTCTTATCTCGGTCGTTCGTTATTTTATTGGCTTGTAGAGAGTACGCCGATAAACACGGCGCATAATGGCCCATAATGAATCGTCCACGCTAGCAGTTTGACTAATCATAAACATTTTATTGGTGTCCATTTTCAACATATCCGCTTTGGAACGCCGTTTTCATCTTTCCAAATCACACCTTTTTTTCGCGAATCAACGCATATAAATTAAATTGTTTTTTTAGAGCTTATAAAATTTATATTAGAGTTTAGCTTTTAAAAATCAATAAGAAGCAACCTAGATGTTTTTTCCCAAATCTTTGAATCAAATTTTGTAATATTTGATTCAGTCGATTACTTAACTGTGATATGCAAATCACACTTTTTTTGGGAATAAACGCATAAATTAAATTGTTATTTTAGAGCTTATAAAATTTATATTAGAATTTAGCTTTTAAAAAACAATAAGAAGCAACCTAGATGTTTTTTCCCAAATCTTTGAATCAAATTTTGTAATATTTGATTCAGTCGATTACTTAACTGTGATATGCAAATCACACTTTTTTTGGGAATAAACGCATAAATTAAATTGTTATTTTAGAGCTTATAAAATTTATTTTAGAGTTTAGGTTTTAAAATCAATAAGAAACAACTCATACTTTTTCCCGGGATTTTATGCCATCTTTGAACAACAGTTTAATAAGTTTTGTTTCTATAGAGCAAGAGTGAACTTAGTTCGTTTACTCTACAAGCTACATAAGGTTTCTGACCCACGTCAGAGGAACCCTAGCCAGTAGGACAAAAAAAGTTTTGTTTACACTTAAAAAACTAAAAAAGAAATTGATGTGTGCCAGGATCACCTATCTTACATTTCGAATAATATTAATTATGAAATCTGTGGTAATATTTTTACACGGTAAAACTAATACAAAATTAATTCTATGTTACCTGTTATGATATAGGTAGAAAATAGACAGAAGTGTCCACATCGGGAGTTGAACGAACGCCTCTCGAATTTAATTTATATAGAAACAAATTTATACATGCCTAAATATTTAGTACAACTAAATTGTTTTCAAACAATATGGCAGACGCAATTACATTATACACGGTGAGCCCAGCAACAATGGGTGACATACATCTCCAACGACCTTCCCACTCTCTGCCACTGCATGCCCACTTAATACCGGTTACATTTATTAACATTATAGTGGGCCATACTAATGAACACAAAATGATGTACAAACCGCGTAAAAGAGCTATTCATAAGGCAAATTAAAATTGTATTAAAATGTCTGAAATGTCAAATTGCGAGGACGCATCGCTTATTAGTGACGGACGAAGGTTGGCACCATTTACACCGAATACTACGGTTAATAAAATTATCGGTTTAATCGTTAGCCTTACGCGTGCGGAAGTTTGAAATAACATAAAAGTAAAATAATTTAGCATTAACTATTAGAAATTCGATTCCCGGCAGTCAACTTTGGAATGACTATCAAAGGTCCCTGGCAAGTAGACACAGAGTTTCACAATCATAAACTAGTCAGCCCGTCTAGCGGCAGCAACCAACTTCTTACAAAAGACCACCGTGATATAATATCTTATCACCGTGATATAACCGTGATATAACACCTTGATATGAGTGATGTTTTGTTTCTGTGTGTGAGTAAGGGATGCCAGAAAATAATGCTTTTGATGTTACGCAACGGTGTGACATGCGGTCCCATATGGGGGAAACGAGTGTTCTCGTGAAATAGATGCCGCCCGTTTTGCCTCTAATGACTTCCTGTACTTTTTCATACGCCAATTATTTCCTATGGGTGAGCAGAGCGAAGACATAACGAAGTTTTTTACGCCCTTGTGCTTGAATTTTGTTCTTTATTTTATTTAATTCTATAGAAATGTCAATAATTGTAAATAAAATTTACGCACCATAATATGCTATAAGACAATATTATATGTATATTCTTTATGCTGTATATGCTATACAGACCAAGTCACGCGTAAAAGCTAGTAGGTATATAATAATTGCAATCACAACACTCTGAGTGTCATAAATATTCGTGTTTAAAGTTTTCATTCTAGCTAAATATTTTTCTATTTTTTTTTTCATTCTTTCAATTTATAGTTAAATTTTAAAAGACTGGGGCTCTTTCACAAACTACATGTAAAGTGCAGGTAAAGTGTTGATTAGTTACTTTTAGAAATCATTTTCTGTTATATTGAATTATGCATTCGGTTTACTGCATCATTCGATAGCCGATTTTTTTTTTATTATTTAATATTTGGGACGTTTACCGTACAAACGAAGGTATATCAGCTCCATTATCCCCAGTTACCGGTGACTTTAAATGACAGTTTGGCCTACTTGACGTTTGTGTAAATAATACAACTAATCTCCTCGTTAAATTTATTGGCAGTAAAATGAACGTTTTGTGTGACTCAGATGATGTTTATATGTAAAAACACAGTAAATGAATTATAATAAAACCTCTTCGGTCGTCATCGGAACAAATGTGTTGTCCATGTCGCTGCCCACGCGCTTCGTCGAGACGCTCGCCGCCCGGCCTAGACTACTCACAAAACAATAATACTGTTAGATATACCTAGCATATTTCGCGCTAGCTTTTAAAACTTGCACCTATATTCCTTACTAGCTGGCGCCCGCGACTTCGTCCGTGTTGAAAAAAAAAGTAGCCTATCCTGTGTCCTATACGTCTAAAAGTTTATCTACCAAGTTTCATGAAAATCAGTTAATTCGTATAAGAGTACACACATACAATACCTACAGTTACAGATTTATTAGTATTGATACAACCTTTTCCCGCTACTTAGTACGCGCTGAAAAATATTACACCTCACAAAATATAATATATGAGCAATATTTTATTAAATGTTTGTATTGCTGTTATAGTTTTGCCAGGCGTTGAATTTTTTTTTTTTTATATGTTCCTTCGGGAATTTTTATGTTACTTTTTTCTGGATGAAGGTACGAGTGTATGCCCTTTTCTGTATCCAATGCAAAATTTTATAATGAAAGGCGTGAAAAGGTAACAGAAAGGCAGAGTTAGGTACTTTCACATTTATAATTTTCCTCTTTTCCGCTTCTTCTAAACTTCTTCCAAAACACCCAACGGATTTTAATATGGTTTTCACTAGAGGGGGGTGGGGTACATATTTAAGACAATTCACAACTTTAGTCTTCATCTACTTTAAATTCTTTCTAACAATTCCCATTTCGCTATCCTAGTCTATAACCTTAATTTTAACTATGGTCGGCAGTATACTTGCAGCAACAATGGCGTTTGCTTGCGTTATAGGCGACGGTAGCCTTAACATAAAAAAATATGTGAGAACAGTCGTTGCGGAAGAGTGTAAAAAGTTGAGGAAACTTCAAATTATAAAATGACAATTATTATAAGTATACAAATAGCAGGTTATTAAGGCTCGTTTGTAAAATTATTCGCGATCACGACGAACAGCGCCGAAGTGCCTACGCGCGTTTCGCGTAAGCATTTAAGGGTCGATGTGACCGCAAACAATTATGTCTTATTATTGGTGAAACGCCCTAAAACGACATGCGGTGAACCAAATGCTTAACTTACTCGAGCAATATTATTTTATACTAGCTGGTGCCTGCGACTTTGTCCGCGTTGAAAAATAAAAATATATATAATCACCTAGCTGCTGCCCGCGACCTCGCCCGCGTAGCTTTGTAAATTATATACTAAAACATTCCTCAAAAACCACTCTATCCCCATTGGTGAAAACAGCATGAAAATCGGAGCAGTAGTTTTTGAGTTTATCGCGAACAGACAGACAGACAGACAAACGCGGCGGAAGACTTTGTTTTATAATATGTCGTGATATTATAATGCTTGACCTCTTGTTGTTATAACACTGGCCAGGCGTCAGTTTTTTTTTATTTCATTTTGTAAGTTCCCTCGGGAATATTCCTTTTTTTGGACGGAAGGTAGGTACCGGTTGAGTAGTTAAAGCGTGAAAAGGTAACAGACGGACAGACAGACAGTGTTGGACTTGTGGTCGATACACAGTTTGTATTTTTTATAATATTTACTAGCGAACTACCCCCGCGGCTTCGCAAGGATGCTATTTTCTCTGTAAATTATTCAATTTTTCTCTTCATAAGACTTTAACGAACTTTAAGGAATATTTTAAAAAAAATTGCCGAATTCGACGAGCTGTTCTAGAGTTTCACGCTTAGCACATTAATTAACCCCTGACGCCCAACGCAAAAACGTGGTGTTATAAAGTTTGACGTAATTCTGTGTTATCTCTGTGGAATCTTAGCTCCCGAAACGGATGCACTGATTTTGATCTGTTTTTTTTTTCTTTTCTTTTAAAGCTGACATAATCGGGATCTTTGTGTTAATAGAAAGAAGACTGTAAGGTTTTTGAAATAAAAAAAAAACTTCTTCCCCATAACATAACGGAATTTATCGGTTTATTTTATACCTATGATATACTTTAAACATATAGATCTTATAGATTTCGGAACTTTGGACCCGAAAATACACTACATATAACTCTCACAAAGAAATTAATATTTAAATAGAACATCTTGAAATAAAAGCTCGGTTGTTGTGTTTCAATGAACAAGGATCATTACAGGATGTCAGAGCGTTGCCCCTTAATCTTTATCCCAACAACTGTTAATAAACTATGGTAGTCACTTACCATCAGCCGACCTTTACAGCCTGCCTGCCGAATTTTACCTAAAAAAATTTAAAAAAATAATAACATAAAAATTAAGAGAAAAAATAAGTAATTTAAAAAAAGCAAGCAATTATGATTTTTTAATAAAAATTCATAATTTATTAATTATATTTATGTAATAAATAAATAATGTACGTATAATTCCATCTTATTTTATTACGTGTTAGTATACTGGATAAATATATTTATTTAGGTAGTATTTGCTCGTATTTGTCAATAGGCATGGAATTTCCCTAAAGTAACATTTGGTGCAACCGTTCAACGACAAAGTTAAGCACTTCACCACAAAACTGACTTCTTATTGCGTAGGTATTTACACACATGTCGTCGCACAGTTATTGCTCATATTTTCTCATAAGTATTTTTAAATCAATTACGCTATGTAAAGTAGGTACTTATGTAAGTTGTTAAGATGCTACATATGAAAATATAGGAAAATATTTTTTTTTTGTCAAAAGAAACTTTGTCTTTTTTAAGTGGCAAATTGCCACTTCAATTTGCTAGTTTTCTTGACAGTGATAATGTCGACAAGCTTGGTTATTCAGCGAATTTCAGTATTTCTGATCCTATCAATCAAAGAAACTACAAGCATAGCTCGCTCCATAGCACTCTGAGCGACCCTTTTTAACATTGGGAAATCCTCTTGGATACCCGGCAGTGTAGGGAACACTGCGGGGTTAAGGCTGGTTTTAGTGTCACGCGGATCGTCAGTACGGAGCGGTCCGCGCGGACCGCTCCGTACTGACGCTCGGTCAGCGTATATCGTTTTAGTATCGTCCTGACCGCCCCGGAGTACACTCGACTCGTGTCAACATCGCAATATCGACTCGCCATGATTGTACTCCGCCGACGCGTGCGCTCCTCGCGATACTAAAACGCTCACGACAGGCAGACGCGCGAGTAGCGGTCCGCGCGGATAGCTCCGCGGCACGGATGCGCCATGCGGACGGCTGCGGAGCTGTCCCCACGGACGGTCGTCCGTACGGACCTGTCCGCATTACTCTAAAACGCTCCCTAGCTTTAATAAATATTGGTCCGTGCGGAGCAATCCGTACTGACGGTCCGCGTGACACTAAAACCAGCCTAACACTTGTGTATCGGACCTGCCGTGAGAGGCCACGTTTTGAGCACTATACGTCATCATTGGTAGGACGCACTGATTATATAACTCAGTAGCATGATATACCTATATTAATAATTTAGCATATTATATTAAACTAGCTGCTGTCCGCAACTTCGCCCGCGTAACTTTGTAAATTATATACTAAAAACCTTCCTTTTTTTTAAACGTTGGGAAATCCTCTTGGATACCCGGCAGTGAAGGGGACACTGTGGGGTTATGCCGGATTCCTACCGGCTAAAACCCAACGACTTTCTATCTATCTTATACATAACCTTCCTCCAGAACCACTCTATCCGAAGGTGAAAACAGCATGAAAAAAGTATGAAAATGAAATTTCTTCTTATTTCGAGATTTGTAATAGACATACATAACATTTTAAATTTATATTTTTGTTAATAACTTCCCCTTAAGTTAAATAACAATTCACACCACCACGCAGCCATTACAGCCCTACAATGTGCATATAATGACAGCCAAGCATATGGTGCGTTTAAACAGCAATGCTGAATGCTACACTGAAGGGCGACGCTGAGACACGTACAAGTAATACTCGAGAATCAACCACAGTTACGTGACATAGGTATCTGTGTCTGTGCTGCGATCTAATACCTATTTACATCGTGCTCATTGATATATTAGGATAAGGCCAGACTTATACGTGCCTAGCTTAGAGATAAACTAGACATCGCATGCAGTGTGGCCACCGGCGTTAATATGCTATAGATATGTCTTAGGACATGGAATTAAGCTGGGCTAAACAATAAGGGAGGTTATTTGTAATGTTGCCTTAGCTTTAGTTATGGGAACGGCATAGCTAAGAAACTTGTAACACAAGAACACAAATCTTATTTTTTAATATATTTTAATAGAAAAGAAAACAGTGCAGAATATGGTTTTATAACTAAAACTAAAAGCTATGATATTATGCACTTGCTCTTTAAACTAGGTATCATCTCTTATACATAACTAAAATACCTGCTTTTAAAGGTGTTAATTTGAAATAATGTTGAGTCTCGTATTCCCACAGAGACTGTTATGACTGTTATAACTCATTTTTCATTAAGTTTTTTATTAGTTAATTAAATAAATTAAATAAATTTATATTTAGCAGACGTCTTAGACATAAATTTATAAATTTAATTGGCTATTGGAAAATATTTACCATAAGTATTTATGCCCTAAGGTAAATCTACCTTAATCATACTAAGTTAAATTTTAAGTCACTAAAACCTAGTTCCTAGTAAGGAATGAATCTTTTACTTAAGCACATCTTTGAGTAAGTAATAAATATTCTTAGCGGATATTTCGATGGCATTTTTGTAGAGGCAGTGTAACGCTTAAGATATAAGTGAATGGTAAATAACAATCTACGTCCGTTGCGGGTTTATAATTAGTTTATCGTCAACGGATCAGGCTAACGATGGGTGATCAAGCGCGGGCGCACCATTGGCGAGTGGTGGGCCAATCGCGAGGCGGCTACAAGCTATCCTCGATCGTTAGAACATCGATTCTTTTTGGTTATTACAATAATTCCAACACGATTGCATCTAATTGCGCCGATTTCCTACGATCGTGGCTCAAAGACAAGGAATTACCAATGAGTCGTTATCTACAAGCAATACGTTGTTATTCCAACACGAGCTCTCTAAAATTATTTTGTTTCAAGGAGGCGTATTATTGAGACATATTAACTTGTTGAGAAAATTGTTTCTGGTATGCAGATAAAATCTAAATTTTCCGATTGTTATAGGTTACATATTATATAGACGTGATTTGTGATACGTGTTTTTGTATCGCTTTAATGGCTTTAAGACTACACACCTAATTACCTCATAATTATAAGGTAAATAAATTATAGGCACCTAATAATTTGTTCATATAAGGGCCAACGTCTAACATAGTATTTTATAACGTAAAAATTGAAAGTTGCACCTAAAATCCTAAAATAGTGATGGTGTTAGATGTGTAAGCCAAACAGGGGATTGTAATTTGTCATGTGTAGAAACCATGGTTGTTGTAGAAAAAACAAAACTATGGTGGTTTTAATGCCCATATAAAATTTTGACCATCACAAAGTTTTCACTTAACGTTCTCTCTTCGTTTCCGAAGTACGCAACAAAGCGTTTGCATCTTGGCTAGGAGACCTGTTGGGTTCTAATAGCCAATAAGCTTAAGCTTTCGGATGGGCAGAAACTTTATCACGCAAACACGCTAACTTTCGAACAATCCCCCTTCTGATGTGTTTCCATTCCACCTATGGCTACAATATGGGTTTCTTTAAGTTACTACTAAACAAATTCCCCTAGGGTCCCCAGCGCACTTGCGACCCCTTTGCTTTGTTTATTGTGTATTTAGGCGACGATAGCTACCTACTATTAAATGGACTGTAAACCTTGCCTGACAAGGCTTCCCGTGGAACGGCTGTATGTGAAGGACAGAAGACCGTGCCGGGCGAGATAAATGCGGGCGATTTGTCTATTAACTCGGCGAACCATGGAAGAGGCCTACATCCAGCAGTGGAGAGACACAGATTGGTAAAGAAAGTTTTACTAAGGACAGTGTTACTTTAATCGCAGCTTATTAGCCTTGTAAAAGCTAATTAGAGTGCACAGGGAGTAATTGTTCATGTGAAGAAAATTGGTGACTTACTTACTTTGGGTGTATTAAGAGGTCCGCCTCCGTTACATACGTCCTTTTCCACACATATCGTTATTATATTTCCTTGCTTTTTAAACTTAGATTAAATATCAACATCCACATATTTAATCTTAATTTGAATTAAAAAAAAGCAACAATCTAAATTGTAACAATGGCTGTTAATATCAAAAGTTCAATTTAGCAACGGAAGCTCAAAAGCTAATAGCTACCAACCGACGGGCGTAAGATTTAGTATAATGTTTTTACCGGTATTATGGCCTCACCGCTAGATGGAAACCGTCGTACATAATCAAACCACATGCAGGGCAGTAATTGCCTTCACATTCAAAGACCCGCTCACATCACGCCATATAATGACAAAAATAGTCCAAAAAGCGCCTCCGCATATGAGATATTTTTTTCAAAGTTCGCGCGCTCGCACCGAGCTAAATTACGAAATAAAAGATTAAGTTAAAAGATCAATAAACTTAATAAATGATCTCAATAATTGTTGTATTACGGACACAATGGAGCGGCGTCGTGAAACGTCATTAAGACTCGAACATCATTAATTTTATTCGCGGCTTTCTGACGTAAAGGCAATGGCGTCTGTCAGATTCCAAATGGCCCGCTGCTGCCACCTGTTGGTAGCGCGCTGAATTAGGCCCAAGCCCCGCGGTGTACCCATTGATCGTTTTGCCACTGCGAGCGAAATGCATTCAAAAAGAGACGTATATTTTCAAATTTTATCATTTTAATAATAATATCTAATCTTTCAATGCACGTATAATATTATTATGAATGGCAAGGCACACTGCGTTAAACAGTCTTAGGTAAATAGGACAGCCCGTCTTGCGGTTGTAACCACATAAATTGTGGTGCTTAGGTAAGTAAGTAAAGAATGCCAGAGCCCATTTTTTTATCCCATCCTAGTCCTACTCCCTTATCTTTAATCCTACTATGGCCTGCATCGCACTTACAGCACCTGTGACGCTGCTTCTATTATATAGGCGACGTTACTCACCTAACGTGAAATGGATCGTTAGCCTGTCTGACTTTTAAATGATAATAAAAAATATTTTTTTGAATTTTAACATAATCACAGTAAAGTTAAGTAGCGTCTTATTTCCAACCATCATAGTACACGAATTTAATACAAGTAAGTATATTAAATGCTTAATACATGAAAAGACGAAACCACAACCATTATAAAATCAAAAGAAGCGTGGAGCGCATTTGAAAAAATAGAATTGATAAAAAAGTTAATGCCGAGGCTTCAGATTAGATTTCTTTTGGTAGCTAATTGCATTTTATCAAATTAAAGCAATTCTGGCCGCGGCGCGGAGCGGAGAGCGAGCGGTGATTGATTGTTTTTGACGGACAACCGTTCCCACTAGTTTTACAAAATAAACTGTTTTGATTTACACTAATCTTTGCCATTTGTCTCATCAAGTTCACCGAATTAATAATTTAACATTAAAAACCGTAAAATTTCGTATAAGGTTTTGTAATAAGAAGAACTAGCTAAAAGAAATCGGTTGTTTAAAAGGTAAATCGGAGTTAAGCAGGCAAAACTAAGTAAAGCAGAGGAAACAGCTAACTAAACTTTTTTTGTGTAGGAAAAGCTAACTTAACGATTTAGAGGAATAATAAATATCAAAATGAATATATTATTATCTATATATAAATTAAATATGAGATAATATAATCTATACCAATATATAAAGCTGAGAGTTTGCTTGTTTGTTTGGTTGTATCTCAGGAACTACTGGTTCGAATTGAAAAATTCTTTTTGTGTTGGATAGTCCATTTATCGAGAAGGGCTATATATAGGCTATAGAGAACGCGGACGAAGTCGCAGGCACTAGCTAGTTAAATATATAATTAAAAATATAAGGTATCTTTAGTTTCCACAGCACTTGTCAAATTCGTAATTAACTTTATATAACAAGGGTGTCTTCTTTTTAACTTTAATAGTTTATACTCTAGATATATTATTGAAGTAGAAATATATTATTTATGGTTACTAACCAGTAGCAAGCAAATGTCTCCGCGGGGTTTCAGTAATATTACTCATGGTTGTAAGTTGTTGTGTGATGTGATAATGGAATATCTGATACAGGATACAGGTAGGTAGACAATGCATATAATAATTTATTTAAAAGCTACTTTTACACTATATTTTTCGTCTTTCTTTTGGATCATGTAGGTATGTGTTTAATTATGCCAAATCAATATTGTAATGCACTAGATATAAGTGCCCGGGCTAAAGTAAAATCGGACTATGAAATTTACTTACAGTTATTTAAATTATTAAAAGTCATTCTTAAAATATATATATATAATTTATCTTTTATTTTGCCACAATAAGTATTCCGCACACGCTCCATAATTTCACAGTAAAAACCTTATCTTAATCTATCCTAAGTATTAATGGGAATTTTAGAAATTATCAGGACATTATGAATAATTGAACAACAAGAATTAAGAAAGAAAATTAGTTTAAATACTTATTTAGTTTAATATGATATGTTCGTGTGTGGTGCTAGTGTGTGTGTGTGTGTGTGTTTGTTTGTTAGGTACTTTCACGCCTTAACCACTCAAGGGATCACTATAAAATTTTGCATACACGTTGTCAGGGATACAAAAAATAACATTGGATACCTTTCATCCAGAACTGTTCCCGAGGGATCATCTAAAAGTAGAAATACTCGTATATGACCAATAAAGATTGAGTATTTAAATGTTTAAACACCTAAAAGAAGGCTTATGAAGTCGCAGGCAAAAGCTGTGACTAAAATAATTATCCGTTCATGAATTTCAGGTGCCAATAAGCACAGAGTAGCAGTGAGTGTTACTTACACAGTCATGCAATGCACCAAGTCTCGTCTCAATCATTACGAAATTCGTCGGTTCGGTCTCAAAGCGGTGATTGATGCGCCCGTTTACGGCTTCCAGTGGCACAGCGAACTAAAAAATGGAATCTTTATTAACTCGTTTAGGCACCGCCGCTCATTAGAATTATTAATCAAGCCCGGGCGGGGCGATAGCGCGAGTATGATGTATCGTGCTTTGATTACATTAACGCGTTCGTCCGGCAGTAATTAAAACCTCTCCGGGAAGTCTGTGCGCCGGGCACAGAACAAAAGCGGCATAGCACGAATCAAACAGACTCACCAATTAACCGAACGCCACTAATGACACCCGATGAGTAATGGATTCGCTAATTTCTTAGCAGGTGATCTTAGAAAACAGTTATGGAAACAAAGATGATATCACTACGATATGTTAAACGTCTTCGCTTGGTAGGTACAATCTTTTTACACCTGCCCCTGAATAGGTAAATAGTATCATTATTTCAGCTTTTTTTATGCGAAGGCAAGCTGACGGTTGCCTTGGATGGTAGGTGGCCACAGTCGATTTTATTAACGCAAGCAACGCAATGGGGTCCCTTATCCGATGGGACGGATAAGGGATAAAGAGGCATTAGAGGAATTGGCTTTAACATCCCTTATTCCTATGTAAAGCCATAAAATATAAAAAAATCTCTGTACAGTTTTATTTTAAATAATGTTTTAGATACCTGTTTTAGATGTTTAAGAAAAAGGGGCGCGGACAAAACCGTGGGTACACGCTATTATTTTTATAAAATGACAAGTTTTTTTATACATACTGAAACTGTTTTTAGTTAAATATGGTATAAAGAAATATTTATACCATATTTTTAAACAAAACAGACATACCCAAATTAACTAGATGTTTACGTAAAAGCTCACACGCGCACAATATACTTCTTTAATTGTAGATATGATGAGTAGTACCTACGTCTTTAATATAATAAGTAATCAATAGTAATAATAAATCTGACAGGGTTGGTCATGGAGTAAGTTACTTTGTTTTCAGAGATATGCATGTTTATAGGCTCTATACATGATACTGAAACTAAATTATCTATTTTTAGAATTTTTTTCTGTATACATGTATGTATATTCCTCCATAACTCTTAAAAGAATTAACTGATTTTCATGAGACTTGGTAGATAAACATTTAGGCGTACAGGACACAGGATAGGCCACTTTTTTCTTTTTCAACGTGGACGAAGTAGCGGGCGCCAGCTAGTGCTATAATAAAAATGGGATATAATTAAATAGGATATAATAGCGCACACATTGTCCATCGCGTGGCTAATTTATAAACGCTAAACATTTTACGCGGTCCGTGGTGGCCCCTCTGTGGGCGTGGGTCTCTGAGATACTGTACTCTCTAATCTCGCACAGATAAACTTGACACATAAACTAGAAAGCTACACTTTCAGCCGATATAAGGGTTGGCAAACATTTTTTTATGTATTTGGTGAAATATTTTGATGAGTATCCATTCTATTTGTATGTAGTTACCTATTATAATTATGGTAACCCTATATGCATATCCCATTGCGTAATTGGTAGGAAACAAAAAGTTACGCTCTTTCAACCAAAACTCCCAAATTCCCTTTGTGTATGAGTTTTAAATCCACGCTTTAGTCACTATGCTAACTTTTTCCCAGAGCTTCGCCAGCGTGAGCAAGTAGCTTATGTATGTACAGTCGGGGTAAGAAAAGGTTCGTCACTTTAAAGTCGAAATTTGCTTGCACCAGGGCAATTGTAAGTCATGTCAAAATTTCATTTCAAACTTCTGTCAGTTGCTGCTTGGTGCTTTAGTTTCAAAAGGTACTAAGCATCTACGATTTTGATAAAGGAATGAATTTGAAAACTGACGAAGGTTTTCGTACCCCGACTTTACTTCCAAATTGGGTTCAAATTTCAGTACAGTTCAATGGTTAAACCGGAACAGACAAACATGTGGAATCAATGTCTCATTTATTATTATTGTACCTACTTTATTCTTGTTAATGTATAACCTTATTATTTAAATGCATGCACTAAGTATATTTGTAAAAAAAAAAGTCTTTTATTGAACTCAAATAAGCCATATCCTTAACTAATGAATATTAAATGTAATCGCTTAAAAAGCAATAAATAATAAAAGTAATGATTAATTCAAGAAATTGTCAACCCTGCTTTATCTGAACGCGAGTTATATACAGTTTGAGCCTCACACCAAGTCATGCGCGAGCATCCATCCAGACCTAAATAAGGCCACACCACACCTACCTAGACCATGTTCCCCTATAATAGGTAATAATCTTCAACTTACTTATGTTCATGCTCAGGCTTTATCTAGAAATGAGTAGGTTCTGCTGTTGTATAAATTGAAAGATTAAATTGTGGGACCAATATTATATAATGGTAGCTAATATAATGTATGGACAAGATAGACATCTAGAGACATTTTTTCTTTGAGCCTCTAAGTTTCAAATAGAATTAAATTTAAAAGAAACCTAAGAATGAAAATTCGACAGGTGTCGTTTTAACAAAAGATTTCTACAGAACACATTTTAATACAATACAAAAAGCACGTGCGCAGCTAACCGCAACACCATAGAAAAAACTTCATCTTTCATTCCAAATTCTACTTTACTCTGATAGTAACAAGATGTTTTTTTCAATAATGTCTCATTTGTTAAAAAGAATGCTAAAATAATTTGCACAAACAACTCGTATGGTTTAGAACAAAGGGCGCGTGCACCCCTGAGAAGGCTTCCTAACCGCAATTCTTCACAAAACACTTTTAGTAGATAGTAATTTTATACTTTTTCTTGGATTAAATGTTTCAAGCCACAAAATTGTATTGGCTTACTCCCAGCGTCTGTACTTGTAGGTATATATCTATCAATCTGCTTTCAAAAAGTCTAGAATTCAGACACCAAAGTAATCTGTTGGTGTCATAAGTCTGGAGCTCGAAAATGACGAAATCTCGAAAAACTGGAGAATTTATAGATTTTACAATGATTTGATTTCGTCCATTCAGACTTTTAACAAAGTTTGCAAAGTTCTTTCCAAGGAAACAACAAAAGAGCCATTGAGAGGATTTATACTCATACAAATTTCAATAGGCTTCTTAATTTATTTGTCAAGTCTAAAAACAAACATATCCATCAGATCAAATCAATCACTCCAAGTCCCATAACAAAGCCGCGTTCAATCAATGTAATTTGCTAAACAATTTTTTTTCAATTTCAATACTAAAATGTTAAAAATTTCAATGCTATGTTTAAAATACTAAGTAACTATCTATGTTTTTCATTTAATAATAATAACTATGCTATTATTATTAAATGAAAAACATACATACATACATACATACATACATACATACATACATACATACATACATACATACATACATACATACATACATACATACATACATACATACATACATACATACATACATACATACATACATACATACATACATACATACATACATACATACATACATACATACATACATACATACATACATACATACATACATACATACATACATACATACATACATACATACATACATACATACATACATACATACATACATACATACATACATACATACATACATACATACATACATACAGAAAAAAGCTTTTTTCACAATTACTATGCGGTATTACACTGGTGTGTATGTGCCTCATAATGTTCCAAGATATACATACCTAACATCATCAAGCATAAAAATTATTACATCAATTTGCCAAGTACGTAGGAACAGGATGAGACAGCTTATTCTGTTTACGGGGTCTACAGCGTCTCATCAAACGCAAAACGTGGAGTTATAAAAACGGACACTTTGCATAAAGTGGTTACAAATAACAAATTTTGAAAAAAACCGATGATTTCCCAGGAGAAGAAACGCTGTATGCCGCATCTGTAAACTGGACACGACTGGAGCGAAGTGTCAACACCAGATTATGTTGGCTTTCCGCGAATGAGAAATATTGAAATTTATTTCAATCTATTGACAGATTAATTTTTTTTTTCGCTATTTACTAAAATTCTTTAGAGAATCCCATTCCACTCCTTTTTGCAGTGTGAATTAGCTGGTGCTTAGTGAACTTCCGGCGAATATTTTTTTTAAGGTTAGGGTGACAGGCAGGCGCGACAAGACAAAGTCGCGAGTCGCGACCTTACCTTATAAGTTTCAAAATTATGTCGACACAAAAAAAAATTAAAAATATAATTTATTTTTAATTTTAATTTAAATAAAATAAAATTCTTATATACATATATTTATATAAATAAATAATTATATGCTTATATATATACGCTTCCTCTCTCCTAGTCCCTAAGTTGCATGCCCAACAGGGTCCATAACATTGGTCTTTATTTTTATAACATCTTTGTACATTATGGTTTCGCAATAAATAATTGAATTGAATTGAATAAAAAAAAATGTAGCGATGTAATAACATAATGGATCAGGTTACCAAGGTATTTTTTTTTACAATTATTTATTACACTAAAAAATATTTAACGCTCTGATTTGCCTTGTCTATTGTTTCTAAACTCTTTAGTAGTAGCTATAATCCTTAAAGGACAATCAAATAATTCAGTTCATTAAAGTGGCTCGCTGCAGTAAGTCGATCATGGCGACATTCCTTCAAATTGTTATTTTAGGTAAGATTTTTTTTGTTCTTACTATTCTATTCAGCATCATCATTTTGTCCTATTATTTCACTGTAGTCTAGTAAGAAATGGTCACCTCCTAGTTCATTCGCTGTGCACTGTAGGAAACGAACAATTTGCTCTTGTCAAAATAATTTAATTATAAATTTGCCAATTTTTTTATGTTGGGGTAGTCCAGCTTTATGGTAATTTTATAATTTATAAGCTGAAGTCCTAATAACACACGCAATAGTAGGGGCGGACACAAGTACACTGCCAAACTTAATAGTGGGAATTAGTGCAATGCAATGAACCCGATATTTATTACTGCCAATAGCAGTTTTTCTTGCCATTATTTTACGCTGACCTTCTGTAAGGAGGTATTTACTAATGCCAGTATTTACTGCTCAGTTTGAGACTACGGAATACAATATGCCACACTACTACAAATAATTCAGACGATTTTTTTTAATTATTTGCAGGTTTTGCAGCATGTGTTTTATTAGTTTCGGCAACGACAGTGAAACCAAATGAGAAAAAGCAATCCAGTTGCCATGAGTTCTCTCACGGAGTCACGTTTAATGACAGCCAAGCGATCGGCAGTTGGTATTTGTTGCATTACAAAATTGAGAAAATGAATGACTCAGCCGAGTCTCACTGCGTCTTGTTTACTCCAGTAACTAATGAGGTTTGACTACCTATAGTTTTTTCAATTTAAATGCGTACGTATCTAAGCTTTGTCACAGAAAATTAGTTTAATTAATGTCCTCGGACGAAAATCAGAATTCATATTAGTCTATGTGGGCTATAGGGCTCTTATGTGAAAGAAGCAAACTGGAGATTAGCAGAACATGTCTCCGAAGATTGTTAATAGACTTCCAAATTCCCAAACACGGGATATTTTTCTTTACACTAGTGATCTTTATCAATATAGGAAAACTACACACTGGTCAGACCAGAAATCAACGCTGCTTCTGTTTCGTCTGCCAAACATGGGGGTAATGTTTGGAGGAGTATTGGCCTTCTTTACCAATGCTTTTCCTGCAGCTACTTTACTGGCAAGACGCACTGAATGTCAAAGTATTAAGTTAAATAAAAGATTAGGTTTCGCAGTCATAGATCTGGCCGCAGTTAGTCTTTGTAAGGGCCGCCCCCTTACTGCATGTAAGTAAGTATGCTGTTTTGTCTTGGTGAGTGAGTAATGAATGCCAGAGACCATTTTCCATTGAATTTAAGAATTTCTTTGCAATGCAAGTATGTAGGTGGATAATATGTGTTTGCAATGAAAATATATAATTTCAGGAACGACAAGCTCTTAAAGACCGTATCGGTCAATTTGTTGAGAATCTCGTATGGGAGAATTTATCACTAAAGATGCAGATTCCGTGCCCTGGCCTCAAATCTTATAAAACAAGAGATTATTATCTGGAAAGACTTGGTGCTGATGGGTCGTACAGATCTTTGCCGATGCCACCTTCAACAGGTAAACTTTGAACAGTATTTCTTAAAAAAAAAAATGCAAGAAACAAGCATCGGCAAAACGTCATTGAGTACCTACTAAGCGTGCTCAATGCCAAGTGATTCAAATCGTGGCGTCATACGAATAACGATGAAGGATTCACTGGATAGATTTTAAAAAATCTCCTCAGTTACCACACCAAATTAAGCCTAATCCTGTGGTTACATGATAAGATGACCAAAATATTATAAACTTGTGTAATTGTTTGGTTTACAGCAAAACTTGACATCGCAGATATTCACCGACACCCAATGCGACTCAAAATAATTGAAAGCCAATACCTTGGCATGATGGATTGTCATGAAAAGTTTGTATTCCTGCTTGGTAAGCAACAGCATGAAAGTGAGATTATCGACGAAAAAGTTAAGAAGATGATTGACGCCTATTGGCCAGCCGAAGAGCATTGATTATCTTTATTATTAAACTCTTATTTATTAAAATCTCTTTGAGAAAACTATTAATTTTTATACACAATCATTTTATTACGCCTACCAGCAGATTTAAAACGCTTATAAATAAAATGTAAGAAATAATGTAAGACCAATTATAATTTAATTGAAAATAATTATTTTGTCTCATTATACTCCTATTCGTTATAGGTAATTATTTGATATGAAGATACAGGGTGCGTTATGAAAGACTGAGTCGATTATATAAAAAAAATATTACCGAAAGTCAAAGTTCTTCAAAATAGAACCCTTTCGAAAGAAGTCCAGAGGGGGCGACGTCTGGACTGTAGGCTGATTTAGGCAAGGAGGCTACGTTGTACTGGTAGTGTGCCACGCCGGCAACTCTCCTTGGGAGTTGGATGTCCAAGTGCTGGCGGGAAGTCATCGGCGGCTTTGACATCGAGGCAATTCGCTACTCCATTAAGGGATAGCTGGCAAAGCGGCGCCGGCTGGTACAGGTGCTCTCCGGGCACGGTTCCTTCGGGCGTTACTTTCACTGGGTGGACGTGAGAACCGACCGAGTGCCAGCATTGCGACTGCACAGTTGACACAGGGCAGAGCAGCGCGCCATTCTGTCTCTCTTCGTGGGCGCCGACCTCAAGCGGTGGAGAAGCAGCGGGAAAATGATCCCCTCTCCCCGATTCGGTTGAGCCGATCAACCAAAAGATTCTGTTATTTCACGATGGTCTTTTGTAAAAGGGTGGTTATCTACTTCTTTCAGACGTGTCCTGCCACTACTTTCCAGATCTAGACCAGAGACAAGAATGAAAATTTCATTTCCAAATATGGCCCTGCGCAGGAAACGTACCCAGAAATCTTGAGAAAGAGATTAGTTTGTACTTAAAACATTTTTTTTAAAAAACAACAATTAGGAATGTACTTAAGTGATAATAATTCAAATATAATTTTTGTACAAGTTCCGGCGTGGTTCTACTAAATTATACAAATACCAAATAATCACAAAACCAAGTGAACCATTACTTAGTTTCCACCCTAACTGTACAATGCAACCCCTACAAATACACTAAAGCACCACTCAAATTAAGTGTGGCTCGATCAACAGTCATTTTCGGTTACAATTAACCACACATTTGAGTGAAAAGTCAACCACCCACTCCAATTGATTTATTGTAGCTCGCGAGTTCCGCCATTTTGTGTTGTGGCGAGACTCTTATTGTATATCTAAAACGGATCTACATCAACTAGATGTGCCACTGTGAATTAATGTAATTAACATAGCTAATATGTACCTTACCAGTACGTACCTAGGGGTATGTTTTTGAAAAAAAAAATTAGAAAGATATTGATTTTAATTTTTCAAATAAATTGTAATTATCCGTTTTAGATACTTTTAATGCATCTGCGCCTCAAATAGAAAAACTTTATAAGAATTCAAGCGTCTAAATGCTTTTGAAAAATTAGAAAAAGAATGTCTGTAGGTAACCGCCCCCTTATCACCGACCATAAAGTAAAAGCCAGTGTTGTTATGTTTCGGTGTGTAGCTAGGGATACCAGGGCCTATTCTACTATCATTCTTGTACAAGGGCCTATTTCACTTACTAGCTTTTTACTAGCAAATACACCCAGATGAAGTCGAGGCGAGTCACAAGTCATTGAATACCTATATAAATATTAAAGGACGCGAGTGCAAGCAATTCATTAAAAATACTCGTATTTAGGTAGATATAAGGTTAAACCCTTCCAGCAATACCTACCTGTGTTCACTAATTGTACCGTTATTATATATCTATGTAAGTGGCGTGTGCCGCAGCCCGCGGCGAGGGTGCAGCGCTGTTCATTTGTCTAATCGCAGTAGCTGTTTGAAGGGCACTCGCCTAAGGGCTGGGAAAGTGTTGCACTTTACAAAAGTTAAAACGCTCCTCGACAACTCGCGGACTATTTCATTAACCGTTATACTTTTTATTGACTTTTCATTGCGCTATGTGAATTATCTAAAGCAGAACTGGTATCTACTTTTCTTTCTTAGGAAAAGTATAATTTTTACTATTCTTAAGAAAGAAAAGTATTCTTAGTTAATGTAATATATTTTTTACGAGTAAGAGCGATAGACAGGCTGACTTGGGCAGCTAAAGAAGAGTACTTACCTAAGTACATTATTTGTTCTTAGCTACTATCATCTATGAACCCAAGCAATACCCATAAGGAGAATGCAGTTGCTGCAGGTGCGGTGTCGACCTTAGTAGAATTAAAGATAAGGGAATATAAGGGTATAGGTAATGAGGTCAGTAAGTTCTGGCATCGCTTACACACTCCCAGATGCACAACAGCATAGATAGACGCTGCGGTTTCATTTCTGTTACTGCCGATAGACGAAAGCACAATTTATGACTAAGGAAAATAGCTGTTACACCAGTAAAATGAGTACCTATAGGATGATTTTTTTTTCTATTTTCTACGCAATAAATCGGGCTCTTGATTTCCAAGCTCATTTTATGGAAAAGCTCACTCACCATACAAACTGATTATATATGTACCTACTGGGGTTTACTTTGAAAATAAAACAACCGAGCGCCAGGCGCCTAATAGATGTCTATCTTTAATTTTCACCATTGGTCTTAAAAACAGGGCCCGTAGCCATATGCTTTCTACAGTCGTTTACGCTACGCTAAGAGAAAACTTTGTGATTGGTCAAAATTTTATTTTGACGTTACAACAACCAATCACCAAGCTTTCTCTTAGCGTTCCCTCTTCGTTTTCGAAGTACGCAACGAAGGGTTTGCATCTTGGATAGGCTGTTATCAATAGCATATGCGACATCTAGTCTATTCGTTAACTAGCTGGTGCCCGCGACTTCGCCCGCGTTTAAAGTAGCGCCTGAATAAATGTGTAAAGCAATATAACGCCTGACATATTTGCTGTTATAAAAATTTCAGGGGTTGTATCTTTATTTTTAGTAGATAGCTGCGCGAATTCGTCTGCGTTGAAAGTTATATACTAAAACCTTCCTCTTGAATCACTATCTATTAAAAAAACCGCATCAAAATCCATTGCGTAGTTTTAAAGATCTAAGCATACATAGGGACAGACAGACGGGAAGCGACTTTGTTTTATACTATGTAGTGATAGTGATTAAACATTCAATCTTACCAGTAGCGCCATCTATCCTCTCCACCATTAACTAAGTTTAAATTTGACATCAAAAATTAGAGAAATCATTGTATTGACTAATGTTTTAGTGTAAAAAAAAAATCATGTAATTTTTTTATATTAAAAAGGGTGCTAACATCGCTGCAAATCTTGTTAGGATAGAATAGGAGTTTAATCGTTTACCGAAAAACAACAGCACATCTTTATCTATATGGCTGTCTGTTTCTTCGCTAGTAGAAAGTGTAGTAAGGTAAAGTTTGATAGCAATGGTGCTACTATTTCACAGTGATCTGAAAGAATGTATTTAGTTACTGACAGCGACAGGCTGCCCAGTTTATCACTACGGAATGCAATATAATATTCAATTCAATTCAATTATTTATTGAAAAACCATAATGTACAAAGATATTATATAAAAATAAAGACCAATGTTATGGACCCTGTTGGGCATGCAACTTAGGGACTAGGAGAGAGGAAGCGTATATCACCTATAATTACTAAGGATATAATTTTCCATTTAGATTCACATATACTTAATTCGTAAGTCAACGTCACGTTCATATTAAAAGACGAAAAATATATTTGAAACAAAATATTTATAAGTGGGTAACATTCTTTTTATAAAATTGGCGGTAAAACATACTTCAAAAATTGTTGCAATCATGAAAAATCACATATAAAATTAGAAATGTAATCAAATATGTTGATATATCATTTAATTACACTTTGAGGGTAGTTTTAGGGTGTTGTAGAACTATACACGGAATCCTTACATCGCGGTCAAGTCATTATTAGAACTTCAAATAGTAATAACCGCTAATAAACCCGATTTCAATCTCAGCACTGATGAAATATGAAAAAAGTGTAATTTTCGGCTGTTTGCCACTTTATCGGTGGAAAACTTTTTCAATTACGAGCCGATGGCACGTAATTACCGTGACTTAGTTTAAAAATAATGACTGTGCTTGAGCAATTCACAGGAGTTAATAAAGATCAGGGCTTGCAAGAGATTGCTGTCAAAATATTTTGAAGTTATATAAGTTATATTGTATTTATAATACAATATATAAAAAAACAACAATTTGTCACGTGATTTTATATGCGTCGCTTTATTCGTAAATGATGAAAGCCTTGTTGTGTCCCTTTATCGTAAGAAAATATTAAAATATACACAATTTCCGCTCATTTGTGTAAAAATTTTACTGTTTACCTAATTAGAAAATATTATAATTATCAAAAAAATTATGATTTAATTAAAAATTATAATTTAAGTACGTTTACCATAAAATGTCTTGAAAAATAATCACGATTTACGATTAGAGATCTTTATTATATTAAGTACCTACTACAACCCTATAATAAGTTAAGCCACTTGTATAGGTAGTGTTTCAAATGGGAAATTAATGTAAAGTTTCATCTAAGGTTTATTCTCACTTATAAAAGTTACATTACACATACATTACACACATGCCTTTGAAATATTTAGTTCTTTATTACTAGTTTGTAAGGGTCATCTTCATAATGAGTATAATCATTTTATGTCTAATTACCTACTTCTTAAATAAATTGGTGAATTATAGGGGTATAGTTACAAGCTACATCTATCAATATTTGCCCAGATTCTCTTACATCAATATTGATTACA
Source organism: Synanthedon formicaeformis (assembly GCA_945859745.1). Classification (NCBI taxonomy): domain Eukaryota; kingdom Metazoa; phylum Arthropoda; class Insecta; order Lepidoptera; family Sesiidae; genus Synanthedon; species Synanthedon formicaeformis. The sequence continues at coordinate 8,785,710 of OX243958.1, forward strand.
ACAGTACCTAGAAGTAGCTGTTACTTTTCTTTGAGTATGTCTTTCTAGAAACTTCTGGTAATTAAGATCGCAATCGTCCCACTTATCACGAAAATACTGTAAGCGCGAACGCATGGAATCCCTCACACAGTAAGTACAGTACCCAGATTGCACGTAATTTCTTCTTCTTCTTGTAGTGCCATCTGTCGGAGGTTGGCTATCATTACCTATAGCTATCCTAACCCTCGAGGCGGCGGCTCGAATCTGGTAGGTACTTTGGCCATACCATTCGCGGAGATTCTTGAGCCAAGAACTACGTCATCGAGCCAAGAATACCTTGTATTTTCCTCTGCATGATCAGCTGCAGGAGATTATCCTTCTCGCTACACATGATATGTCCAAAGTATTATTCCAGTTTCCTGACTTTTATTGTTTTCAAAACGTAATTTCTAACCATGGGTATTGATATCCTTATATTGGATGTGTGAAAAAATTTAAAATTGAAATAAACTAGAAACGTGTCTAGTGGACGTCCAGGTAGCGTGATTGAACCGCCATTTACCACACACCCTGCAATTACAATACACGGACCGCGTATGTTAATTGTTGGGAAAATTCGGGCTCTAGTAACGAGCGAGGGTGACTTTCTGACTTGTGGGAAAGCGCCAATTGCCAATTAAATTAGACAACTGTTTAATTATACAGATTTGAGAACGCTAATTTGGACCTTGTACCTGTTACCTGTATTAGTTTCTAATTAGATCTACTTAACTACTTATTACAGCGATTTTTTTTGACAGCTCAGATTTTAATGAGAACTTTAAATAATTTAATTGCGTTGTTGAGAAGTTGTTGAATAGGTACTTCTTTTTCGATTTAAAAGCATGACAAATGTGTCACGCGATGTAAAAAATTATCATGAGTATCTAATTTATTCCTTTATGATTTAAGAATCAAGTAGTAATATGAAGTGTAAGTTAAAAAAATTGTCAGCGCTACTTTCTTGTAGAAATGCCGCTCTACGAAGCTAATCATTACGGGTTGTTCCAAACAGTTCTAAGTACTAGGTATTAGTCCTACGATAGAACTGCGATGCCTGACCATAATCCATATAAGGTACCTACCTACCTATGTAGGTAATATACTTATGCGACTCTAAAATTGTTCTTTTTTTTTTTTTTTTTTTTTTTTATTAGAGATGGGTTTGCTCTTGGCCAACAACCAGCTGAGTAGCATGGATGAGGCCTAAGATGGAGCGAGCTCACCCAGAAGATGCCTATTCACTCGAACTTTGAATAGATTAGGGTTATATAGGCTCGGAAATACAGACGCCGGCAGGGAGTTCCAAACCTTGGCAGTGCGCATTATAAAGGATGTTTCAAAGCGTTTGGTCCGAAAATGAGGGATTTCGACAAGATGAGGATGGTAATCAGCCGTACGTCTGTGTGTCCGATGGAAGAAAGGGGAAGGCGGTATGAGCTCATGTAACTCCTGAGCACACTCTCCGAAGTACATCTTATAAAAAACACATAGACTGGCAATTTTGCGTCTATGTGCCAGGCTGTGCATCTTAGATTTTAAAAGAGTACTTTTGCCTATGAGTCTCCTAGCTCTGCGTTCCACTGAGTCGAGTGCGGCAAGTTGGTATTTGGCTGAGCCATCCCAGAGGTGAGAGCAATACTCCATGCAAGATCGGACTTGCGCCTTATACAAAGATAAGAGCTGTCCAGGCGTAAAGTATCGCTTCACCTTGTTTAGGATGCTCAGCTTTTTGGCTGCTGTTTGGGCTTTGGACTCAATAGATGTGCCGAAGTTGAGATTAGAGCTCAACCTCATGCCAAGAAGTTCGAGATTATTGGCAACAGGTACAGATGCACCTCGGAAGGTTGGAGCCAAGTCGAAAGGGCTCCTTTTAGCTGAAAACAAACACGCTTGCGTTTTGGTGGCGTTAAAACTAACCAGGTTCCTGTCACCCCACTGGGATATAAGACCCAAGGTAGAATCAATTCGCTCAACCATTGCCTCCCTCTCAGAATTAATTTCATCGCGACTAGCCCCTGCAGTGGACAGATATCTCTCCATGACTGTGCTATCATCTGCGTACGCAACTACTCCTGGAAGAAGCAGATCATTTATGTGTAGCAGGAAAAGAGTCGCAGAGAGAACAGATCCCTGAGGAACACCGGCATTAATAGCCATGAGATCTGAGGAGCAGCCATCAATGACTACTCGAATCGACCTTTCACTCAGGAAATCAGAAATCCAGCTACAGAGGCCAGAGGGGATGCCGTATGTTGGAAGCTTGCTTAGCAAACTTGCATGCCAAACCCTGTCAAAAGCCTTTGATATATCAAGAGACACAGCGAGAGCCTCGCCATGTCTCTCGATGGCTTCACCCCAGTAGTGCGTGACATACACAAGAAGATCCCCAGTTGAACGTCCTTGGCGAAAGCCATATTGACGATCACTGAGTAGGTCATTAGCTTCAAGATATGCTATCAGCTTACTGTTCAGTACTCTCTCCATAACCTTGCAGAGTATGGAAGTGATGGCGATTGGTCGGTAATTACAGGGGTCGGCACGACTTCCCTTTTTAGGCACTGGTTGTACATTGGCAAGCTTCCAGGATGCCGGTACGGTATTTGTTTTGAGAGAGAGACGGTACAAGCGTGTAAGCACAGGAGACAATTCAGGACCACAGTGCTTCAAGACCCTTGCAGGTATGCCATCAGGCCCACTGGCTTTGTTTACATCAAGGCTCTGTAGCGCTCTTCGAACCTCTTTGTTGTGAATTGAGACCTCCGGCATTGAAAAGTCACAACGAGGTAATGGTGGTGGTGGTTGAGAGCTCGTGACGAGGCATGAGTTAGAGGCAAATTGAGAAGCAAAAAGATTTGCTTTCTCAATCGCAGAGTGAGCCAGAGAGCCATCTGGCTTCAGTAAGGGAGGAAGAGTTGGACGGCAGAAATTAGATTCAATAGACTTCGACAAAGACCAGAATTGCTTACTACCGGGAGGGTAGGCTGCTAACCTGGCTCCCACCCGACCAATATGGTCGAAACGAGCCTTGCGGAATACCTTCTTGCACGACTTGGCAGCGGAGTTGAATGTTCTCTTCTCTGAGCGAATCTTTCGATCCCCACGCATGTGGTCGCGAGCATGAACCCAGGCACGGTAGGCAGACTCTTTACGGTCTGCAGCTCTTGCGCAGTCTGCATTGTACCATGGCCGGGTTTTAAGACCAAGCGGGATGTCGGAGAATGGAATGAAATATTCCATTCCCTGTTGTATCACATTAGCAATTGCATTAGCAGAGAGTGAGGGATCTCCCAAAGGAAAGCACATCTGATGCCAAGGATAAGATGCAAAGAAGTGTCGCATCTCATCCCAATCTGCGGACTCGTATCGCCAGATTCTCCTCGTGCCTTTGGGGCTGTTATCAGGAGGAGAACGGTTCGACACGGACTTCACCAGACAGTGGTCGGATGTCCCGAGAGGGGCTGAAACCGACACGGAGTGCAGGTCTGGATCAGTAGTCAGCAGTAAGTCGAGGCAGTTGGATGTGTGTTCATCAACGTCAGGTATCCGTGTGGCGACATTTACCAGCTGGGTGAGATCCAGAGTGAGTGCAAATTTACGCGCCTCTCTCCCAGCGTGGTCTGTTTCTTGGTATGGAAACAGCCATTCGCTGTGGTGGGCATTAAAGTCGCCCAGAAAAACAAGCTCCGATGTAGGATACTTTTGTTGGGCTAAATCTGCCGTCTCGATTAGGTGGTCGAAAAGTCTGGTTGTCTCCTGGTTACCGCTATGCGATCGGTAGATACAAGCATAGACGGTTTTTTCAATCCCAGTATCCACCAAAAGCCAGATTGTAGAAAACCCAGAATCTTCAAAGCAACGGAGACGCCGAACGCAGATGTCATCGCGTGCATAAACACAGACCCCAGCATTTTTTCTGAATCTATGTTCAAGCGTGTTGTAACCCTCTGGCGTGCTGTGCTTGTTTATCGCTTTGCACCAGACCAGATGTTACCACCGACTAGTGTTCAGCCAGTAAGGCACGAGACTATAGGGCGCCTTTGCCAGAGAGAAGAAGAGGGCAGCCTAAGAAATAAAACAAAGACTTACCACAACACAAGTTTAATAAAAGAATTATAACAATATCAGCAATATCAAAATCAGTAAGATACAGGTTACTAATTAACAAGTTTAAATTAGATTATAATATTCAGAGTAGCACGTTGAGGACGTGAGCAGTGTTGGCTCAGACGTGGGAATTTATCAAGCTCCGAGGGTAAGCTGATGAGTATATAAATTAAAAACTACTCAGCTGGATAGAACGCTCCGGGAATGCCGCTGAAGCAGGTCCACTGCTGCAGCCCGCGGAAACGTGGCGTAGACCCCCTCAAAACGCGAAGAGCGTGCAGACGAGCGTCGGTGTGGAGTGGTTGCCGGAAGCCGGCGATAGTAGGTGCTGAGTAGGCAGCTCGGACTAGCTCCTCCCGCCGTGGTCCAAAACGCCCGCGTATGAATCTCGCAGAGCCCTCGGCGACTCCCTTCCTCGCACAGGCGACTTCAGGGATCGTGGCGAAGTAGACGAAGTAGCACGGTATAGATCGTGACAGTGGGTACTTTTCCCAAATTTAAATTAACCGCCAAGCTTGTAATAAAAATATGCGTGTACGTAAGCAGTGTCCTTGCGTCTCAGCCCTTGTTGTAGGTATCTCTCCTACTTTTATTGACCATTCCTCCCTCCCTTCACGTCCCCTACTTCCCCGACAGTTGAGAGGTGCGGTGACGTGACTTTGGCATTGACAATACTACATTGACATAGACTATATTTTAGTGCACAGACCAGTTTAATGGTCTGTGCAAATTTCATATGTTACACACACCCCTCCTTGCGGAAAAAATTTCCACGCACGAGGAAATTTTTCAGTCCCCGCACGTAGAAAATTCCAATACTGTCGGCTGAAGCAGGAACCGTGCAGTTTGGGAGATGGGCGACCTGAAGGGTCATATTGAATTCTGAAATCAAATTCAGTTACAGTTAAGTAAGAAAGTATATTGAGTATATCCTGACCAAGTCTCATTCACTCGCACACTCATTCTCAGGACATACTACAATAAATGGAAAATAAAAAAACAAAAAAAGTAAGTAATATAAGTTGTCTAAGCCCTATTGTATGTAGACTAGACATAAAAACAAAAATTAACTAAAGATGTAACTTTAGTAAATTAATAGGTTCTCAATTAAGAGAAACAAGTAAATTAGTATTAAAGTGGGGAACGTAGTCCCATAGCTGCATGTTAACAGTATATAACAATTAGCTAAGCACAATAAGTAAAGATGAAACTTTTGTAAATTAATAGTTTCAAAATTAGGAGAAGTATCTCAGTGAACTTGATTTGAACAAGCTTTCAAATAAAGTAGGGAACGTAGTTCCAAGATTTAAAGTAAAAATATAAAGATGAAACTTTAGTCAATAGATAGTTTCACAGTAATATAGATATTAACAGTGAACTTGAATGAAACAAATTTTCAAACAAAGTATGGAATCCTATGTGATATGGTGACTGTATTATGTTTTATTGAGGGTGTGTGTACTTAAGATTTTAGATGGTACTTTTAGTGTGTGAGTGCCATTTCAAAAACAGTAGCCGAAGCATATATTAGTTTATAAAATTGACATGCCTATATGGACATGTATAAATAGTGTTGTAACATTACTAGAGAGCAAGTCACAATAAAAATCATCATAACGATGATCAGTAAGGTCGCGCACACACTTGCTACCGAAGTCATACACATGCCCACAACTTCAGTCGTCATATTTTAAGATATCCTTTATATGATAGTCCCCTAGCACTTTGCCATCCATGTCAGACAATGTATATACTAGGGGTGAGCGCTTAGCCGTAATTATACATTTTTTAAACTTTGGCGCCAATTTTGAAGTAAAGCTTTTTGAAGCTTTAGATAAATAAAAGGTTCTCTTGTAAACTATCTGTCCTACTTTTAGTTCTATAATCCGCTTCCTAAGATTGTAATAGCGCTCATTCTTTTGGTGAGAACGCTTAATGTGTTCGCTCACCTTATTAAAAATGTTTCTTAATTTTTGCAAATTCTTATTACGCTCTTGTGGGTCACCTACTTGAAATTGTGAATGGGGAACCGGCTGGTCACTTGATTTATATAGATCACCGTCTACTATGCATTCCCTACCGTGCACTAAATAATAAGGAGAGAACTTTGTTGTGTCATTTACGGCTGTATTTAATGCACACTGTATTTCAGCAATGTTCTCGTCCCATCTCTTATGATCGTTCTTTACATAGCACGCGATCGAGTTGACGACGTTTCTTATGGCCCTTTCAGCTTGATTCACTTGTGGGTGATACCGCGGGTTATAGTATATGTTGGGAACATTATATTTTTTCAATAGTTGTCTGAATTGATAGCTTATGAATTGAGGACCGTTATCTATGTATATATATTCACAAACTCCATGAATCAAAAATACTTGTTTCTCTAAGAACCGTGCCACGGTTTGACCTGTTGCGCTCCTCAGTGGATGCAACATAATATATTTGCTGAAGTAATCAGAACAAACTAGTAAGTAAGTATTTTGATTTCTGGATTTTGGGAATGGACCTAGGAGGTCAAGAGATATGGCCTGAAAGGGTTTGCTGGCCTTTTTGGGACCGCCCATAAGGCCTGGCCTGCCAGTAGTGACAGGCTTGTAAGCTTTACAAGTCTCACACTTATTAACATATTTAACAACGTCAGAGTACATATATGGCCAGTAATAATGTTCAGATAGGCGTTTGTGCGTTTTAAATATACCTAGATGACCGCTAGTGACATCGTCATGACATTTATATAGTAAATCCGACCTATTCTTTTTCGGGATTACTAACTTCCAATCCAAATCAGACGTTAGACCGAATTTATTTTTCGAATGGCGAAACAGTCTATCCCCATCTATCGTGAAGTTAGGGAACCTACGTGGATTTCGTTTGACACTTGCAAGCATATGTGAGTACCATTCATCCCCGTCAGGCGTGACACTGACACTGTTCACCTGGATTCTAGACAGAGCGTCAGGTATCACATTATCCTTCCCCTTCCTATGTTCTATTTTAAATGGGAATTGACTAAGACGCATGCTCCATCGAGCCAAACGTCCAGTGGGATTCTTGAGCTTATAGAACCACTGTAGAGATGCATGATCGGTCACCACAGTACATTCCTGGCCTTCTACATAAGATCGGAACTGCTCTAAGGCATACAGGACAGCGAGGAGCTCCCTCTCAGTAGTACTATAATTGACTTCATGTTTATTAAGAGTACGACTACAGTAAGCTATGGGATGTTCTGTATCCTCATATTTTTGAGTAAGTACAGCGCCCACTGCAAAGGCAGAAGCATCTGTATGAATAGAAAAAGGTAAATCAAAGTTAGGACATTTTAAAATAGGGGCAGACACTAATGCCGCCTTTAAATTATTGAAGGCATCATTCGCCTCATCAGTCCAGGAGTATTCCTTAGACTTACAGGTTAGTTTGGAAAGAGGTCGACTGAGTTTAGAGAAGTTGGGTATGAATCGACGATACCAGCCCGACATGCCGAGGAATCTCTTTACTTCTTTAGGAGAAGTGGGAATGGGATAATTGACTATAGTATCCACCTTGCCTGGGTCGGTTCTCAGACCATGCCTATCTACAAGATAACCGAGATACTTCAGCTCTTTTCTACAGAAGACTGATTTTCCCATATTGACCGTCAAGCTAGCTGATTCTAATTTATGAAAAACCCTTTCCAGAAGTTCCAGGTGTTCCTCAAAGTTGTTAGAGATGATGATTAAATCATCCTGGAACGCAAAGACTTTCCCATCAAACTCAGCGCCAAAAAGTTTGTCCATCAGCCTCTGCATAGAAGCTGATGCACCGACGAGTCCGAAGCACATAACATTAAATTGAAACAATCCTCTACGAGGAACAGTAAAAGCAGTCTTCTCTGCAGAAGACTTGTCAGCGAGGGGAATCTGCCAGTAAGCAGCACTAAGGTCTATGGATGATAAATATTTAGCATCCCTCAGCTGATCTAAAATATTGGAAATATAGGGCAGAGGATAGGCATCGGGCTTAGACACAGAGTTAAGTTTTCGACAATCCACACACAGGCGTAAGTCTCCATTTGGCTTTTGCACCATAACTACGGGTGAATTCCATGGGGATTGTGAAGGTGACACAACGCCTAAGCCTAGCATCCGATCTAGTTCTTGTTCCAATGCTTTTTGTTTGATTGGAGACAAAGGATAGTAGCGTTGTTTAATCGGGGGACTGTCCCCAGTGTCTATACTGTGACTGGCCATACTCGTCCTGCCTAAACCTACTTTTTCAGTGTCAATAATGTCAAACTTCTTTATTAATGAATTTAATTTACATTTCTGTTGCGAACTTAGTAAGTCAAAATCTTCTAAGCCACCACCGGATGAACACGAATTGATGTAGTTTTCACCAAGTGATAGTTCCGTAGTAGGGAATATTCCCTCATTTAGTCTAAATTGGTTCCAAAAGTTAACCCCGAAAGTAATGGGCATCCGTATGCTTGGCACAATATAAAATTTAATAACTTGAACTTCATCTTTAAATAATACAGGTAAGTACATAATTCCTATGCATGACAACGGTGAACCATCCGCTGCATACATAGTATGAATATCGTCCACACGATTAATTTCAAAACCATGGTCACGAAAGATAAGATGAGAATTGTCACCCAGAATCGAGCACAAAGACCCGGAGTCAAGCAATCCGTAAACATTCAAGTCCAATACAGCTACACATATGTGGGGTCTAGTATCATCAACATTTTTGAACAGGACCTTCCCTTTCTGTTCGCAATTAGTGGGAGGGTCCTGACTAATCAGTTTTTTGGAACCTTATTACATTGTGGACAATCAGGAGTCTTTACACCCCTCTTGCCACATTTGAAACAGACCAACTCCCGTTTACGACAAACACTAGTGTCATGATTGGTCGACCCGCATCTATGACACTTAAAAGACCTGCTACTTATGGGCACCGGCTCCTTGCCTATACTGGCCACAGGCTTCTCCTTCTTTACAATGAGTGGTTGTATATCCTGCGTTACCGTGTACGCACTCATGTCGGGTTCACGGTATCTGTCTTGTCGGTGCTTGACAATCTCGACCTGCCTGCACACTCCTAGAACTTGACTCATGCTATGGAAACTATGAGCCTCAACCAGCTCCATGTACTCCGGCCTGATGTTGTGGCGGAGGATATCCAACTGATCCTCAAAATCTGGTTGAGTAGTTAATCGTGCAAACATGGCCTGCATGGTCGAGATGTAGGATACCAACGACTCCTTACCACTCATTGTACGAGAACGTATCTCTTTCATAAGTAGAAAGTCGTAATCGGGAGTGTCAAACGTCATCTGAAAACAAGCTTTAAACTGTTCTAAATTGTTGAAACTTTTTTTGTTTGCCCGGAACCACAGTAAAGGAGTACCGCTTAAGATTTCGGGCAACGAGTTGAGAATTTGCTGGTCGGATATCCCTCGGGATAGTTTCAGTTCCTCCAGCCTCTCCATAAAGGCTCTCACACAAGTAGTACCATCATATTTCAAATTTAAAGAATTTACATTAAAAGATTTATCAGTACACGCTACAGATTCTTTAATAATAGGTTGGGGGTTAGCATCCTTGCATTCATCAACTTCACTCTCACCGTGGTCAGATACACCCAATACCTTTATTATCCGAGCGCGAAGCGATGCCAGTCTACTGTCGTCCAATCTGATTCGCGAGAGTCGATCAAGCCAGTAATTCGCCCGAGCCGTGATTCGCCTGAGTTTAGATGGAGTCGCTTCCGATAATTTAAGTTCCAACGACTCAACTACCTCCTCAGCCAATACTATGTCCAACTCCGCATTTGGTTCATAATCAGTTGGATTCGGAAAGCTACCACGTCTCGCAGCGTTGAGGACCTGCTTCAGTTGCTCCCTGAGTTTTTCTACAGTTCCAGGTTCCTCTGAAATTATACCGTAACGAATGAGTTCAGTTTTGATCTCGTCTTTCTTTAAATATTTTAGATAGGTTGACAGTGGCATCTTTAAAGTATTTGTTAAAATTGCAAAGAAAACACAATAAGTAGGTGACAAAGTTCACCTATTTGTCAGCTAAAAATTTAATTAAAATATTAAACTCATAAAATGATAAAACTTGTATGTAAGTACAATACACTATAAATATGAAAAAATATTATCTAAGTAACAAACACCTTTTCAATATTTAGCTATTAATTGTTCTTATTAGATATAAAACAAAATTAATTTCCAAATTTTCCAATGAAAAAATAAAAATTAAACATGAGTGACATGACAATTTGACAATCAATCAGATTCGGCGATCATTCACTTCATTTAGTGACGTAACTTGTCAAATGACAGTTGACAGTCAATGCGTCACAGAGCAGTGGGTACAAGGAAATTAATAAAAAAATTGTAGTGAGAACACAATTTGCTCTATGTAAAATGTTGAGGTATTTAGAAAATTATGAAAAAAATAAAATTGCAGTGAATTGATAAAAAATATTATTTTTATCAATTCCCGCGGTACATGTAAATAAACACAAATGTAACAAAGGAATTAAAAGTAACAAAGATAAACTTGTGCTGGGATAAGTAGGTATGAAAAAATAAAAATGAATGAAGTTAAAGCATAAATAAAAAGTAAGTTAACACCAAAATTAAATAAAAAACTAGTGAAAAAAAAAAGAAAAAAAAAAAAAAAAAAAGTTGAGCGTGGTGCAAAATCAAGGATTAGGGATAAAGGTTGAGGAAATTGGGTATTGATCTGAATGGGATCAAGGGAAATTAGGAAAAGGAGTGGACACTGGTGTTCCTTGCCAACTCAACCAAGCAAGGAAGTGGTATTTCACCAGGCGGGCCTGTCCTGTGGGTGAAAAAAAATTAACGCCCTTCCACGGAAATTTACTTGATATGCACCAGTGCTATGCTAAAACAAACTGCGTGTGGCAAGTCTACTGCCTCCTCTCCCTGGCAGAATATTTATATTTAGTCTCGAGCCCGGCTAGCTCAGTCGGTAGAGCATGAGACTCTTAATCTCAGGGTCGTGGGTTCGAGCCCCACGTTGGGCGCCACTTTGTAACCCTCTGGCGTGCTGTGCTTGTTTATCGCTTTGCACCAGACCAGATGTTACCACCGACTAGTGTTCAGCCAGTAAGGCACGAGACTATAGGGCGCCTTTGCCAGAGAGAAGAAGAGGGCAGCCTAAGAAATAAAACAAAGACTTACCACAACACAAGTTTAATAAAAGAATTATAACAATATCAGCAATATCAAAATCAGTAAGATACAGGTTACTAATTAACAAGTTTAAATTAGATTATAATATTCAGAGTAGCACGTTGAGGACGTGAGCAGTGTTGGCTCAGACGTGGGAATTTATCAAGCTCCGAGGGTAAGCTGATGAGTATATAAATTAAAAACTACTCAGCTGGATAGAACGCTCCGGGAATGCCGCTGAAGCAGGTCCACTGCTGCAGCCCGCGGAAACGTGGCGTAGACCCCCTCAAAACGCGAAGAGCGTGCAGACGAGCGTCGGTGTGGAGTGGTTGCCGGAAGCCGGCGATAGTAGGTGCTGAGTAGGCAGCTCGGACTAGCTCCTCCCGCCGTGGTCCAAAACGCCCGCGTATGAATCTCGCAGAGCCCTCGGCGACTCCCTTCCTCGCACAGGCGACTTCAGGGATCGTGGCGAAGTAGACGAAGTAGCACGGTATAGATCGTGACAGTGGGTACTTTTCCCAAATTTAAATTAACCGCCAAGCTTGTAATAAAAATATGCGTGTACGTAAGCAGTGTCCTTGCGTCTCAGCCCTTGTTGTAGGTATCTCTCCTACTTTTATTGACCATTCCTCCCTCCCTTCACGTCCCCTACTTCCCCGACAGTTGAGAGGTGCGGTGACGTGACTTTGGCATTGACAATACTACATTGACATAGACTATATTTTAGTGCACAGACCAGTTTAATGGTCTGTGCAAATTTCATATGTTACAGTGTAACCTGGATAGCTGAGGTACGAAGCGTCCGACGGTGTAACTATTTGCGTCTCCGTGAGAAAGAATAGGTGTGGCTTTTCGGTCTCCAGGTGGTGATGGACCGGGTCGAGGTTTGAGTGCAGTCCTCTGATGTTTGTCAGATGCACTTTAAGTGGGAGGAAGTGCAGCCGATTTTTACCTATATTTCTTCGTTTGCTTTTCATATTTTGTGTGTTCGAGTGTTTGTGGGGAGGCAAGAGAGAAGTCGAGGCGCTACCTAGAAGACCAACAGGGACTAATGGATTAAAACGATCGTTGAGAAACTCATTTGGAGCCTGCGGGGACGCCCTAACCCCAGTGCCGTAAATAGCCTTTTCTGCGCCCTGTGCGAGCTAACTGCGCCCTTGTTTTTTTTAGATATTATAGGTAGGGTACCGAGCAAAATGCTATGTATAGGCCTACTTTATTTCATTCAGGGTGATAAAATAAATCACAAAGGAACTTGGTGTTGGTGGACCAATTAATTATCTAATATTTTGGAAGAAAAATCTATTTAAAGAACTGCTGTGTGGGCGTGGACAAACAAGCAGACGAGCTATCTGATGTTAAGTAGACCCTTCGCCTATTATACCACCCACTGTATCTCACTCACTAAAACTCAAACATAAGTTCACTAGTGCAAATGCGTTGCCCACCCTGATGCTTAAGATTTGGAATCGAGCACTAGGGGCGCAGCGGGAACTTATCAGGAGCAAACCGAAAAAATAATAGGCCTGCCAGGTCTGGCCATTCTTGCGCCCCCCAGAGTCTACGCCCTGTGCCTGGGCACCGGTGGCACCGCCCTATTTACGGCACTGCCTAACCCCCCCGGAAATCGCCACCGGGTCCTCCCTTCCAGTCGCCAACTGGCACGGTGGAGCATTTCGGGATTTTTCGCGCGTTGTGTGGAGCAGCCTTTCACACGTGGCTGATGTGCTAATTGGGCTCCCTACTACCGGCGGTCGGCCTACGGCTAGAGACCGTGCTTAGGATCCCGCTAGCCTCCAGAATGAGTTGCCCGATACAGTGTCGTCCATCAATTACAAGACCGGTTCTAGGCTGCGCAACTGACCTCTTCTATTTCCCCAATGGCACTGGTACTTCCGCGCACCAACGGAACACGAAAAAAAATCGTTTGGCGCTGGACTCCGGCGGAAGGGTGGTCGCGAACCAGGCGGCCCATCGCAACTGCTGTGGACCTACCACACCGCTTTGAGGGATCTTCAGCCGCCGCCACCGATAAAAATCAGTATTGACGTTGCCCGGGGTGGACCACTAGGAGGTAGATCCCTAACCAACCCCTAATTTGATGTTCGATCAAAAGCTAGAATATCGTTACACAAGTAGTTACTTATCTCATAGTGTAAACACAAAATAAATGCACAAATGTTAAAATTATTTGTAAAAAAATTAATTTATTATATTTGCTTGCAGATATACCTATTATTTCGATGATTATAGTCAAGTATTTTAAAATTTCTGAGTACTTTAATTACCGATCAAGGTTTTTACATAAGTAGTAAGTAAACTCTCAAATTTCGTTAATGACATCATCTACAAATACATATATCAGCCGTAATAAGGGTAGTATAATTATGTAAGTAGATCCGTTTAGTACCGCGTTGTAGCGTTAAACGCACGCAGTAAATTGCTCAAATTTGCATAGCTAATCGGCTCTGTTACACGAACACCACGATAAGGGAAATATGCTGTTCAATGATTTACATTCGTGACTATAACCACTGTACCACCTTTACATATAATTGCTCATTAACCCTAAACGAGCCAATATTAAATTAACTCAGATATATTAAAACACACTATTGCATCTTTATAATCGTTGTAGTTTTAAATTGTTAATTATATTTTAAGTAATATTCACGAGTTGTCAAGACAAACTTTATTTTTTAACTGCTTATCAAAATTGGACAAGAGGTAGATTCAAAATGAACTAGTTACTTTAGTTATTTGTAAATAACTCCAATTTAATACATATTTATTCTTAATATTTATTCTATTTTAAGTAAATATAAATCTACACTTAAATTTAATAACAATAACAACAATAACACCTTTACTTGTTTCTAAAAAAAAGGCAAAAAAAAAATTAGGCCACAGATTTAAAACTAGCCAAGTTCGAAGTAATTAAAAAATAACAATTTGCGTTTTCTAAGTCAAATGAGCTTTCTTTTGGCTTTTTTTTCAAAGATTTTAGATACTGTAAATGATAGTTATAAATAAAATGAAGACAATTTCCGTCGTAATAGCCCACGAATTACAATAGCGAGTAACAAACCGAGACTAAATACAGGCGTACGGTTCCCGTCTCGACAGTCATCATTGCGTATAAAGCCGATACGAAATAAGTTTATAGGAGAAATGATTGATACAACAATCATCCGTAATCAGAATCGTGTCGGTGCGATTACGCTCCCTTGTCCATGATAGGGCGCCCGACTTCGGCAGTCGGCACTATGGCGGCGGGACTCACTTGCTCAAAGACGATTTAATCAAGTCGCTGGCCCTAATGGCTTTCTCTCTTCATTAAATTCTAATAATCGACGTCGTTTTTGTCTTTGTCTGCCACTTGGCCGTGTGGTTGTTATAACCCACTTTAGTCTCTACTAATATCTACTAGGTATAGGTAGGGACCTACTACCATATTTAAGTCCATCACACTCGCAAAAGAATTAAGAGCGACAAAAGAAGTAGGTAAAGGGAGACAGTTTAAACGTTGGGAGGATGAAATAAGACAAGCAGCAGGTCTTTTCTGGACCAGGATTAGCCAGAGACCGAAGAACTTGGGAATCTTTAGAGGAAGCCTTTGTCGCAGAACAAGCTGTTAGAGTTGAAGGACCGATTGCCGATATTGTTTTATATTGTATTTAAAGTGTAATACTTAGTATGTAGGCATAATAACGTTGATATGCGAGTATTGTTGACCTAACAGTAATAAAGGCTTATTTATTTATTTACACTCGCAAAACAACAGCCACTTATATGAAAAGGGGCCCGCGACTTCGTCCGTGTTGAAAAATAAGATACAAAGCCTGACAAAACTTGTAAAGCAATATAACGCCCGACGTTATATTTTTGCCAAACGTTGGATTGATTGAAATGATGCCAAGCGTTAGATATTGAAGAGTAGAGCTTTCTGAAACCGAAAAAGAAAGCTTTTAAAGTTAAAAGAAAGCTCCAACCTCTGGATATTTGTATAATATTTGTGAAAGAAATAATTGATATTGATAATTTTTTCAATCATTGTCAGTCAACCCTGACACCGCGTGGTCCGACTGCTTCGTCAGATTGATTAGACGACGCGGACTTTTTTCCTGTTGGTCCGATTGATCGGACACGCGGATTTTTTTCCCTTTAGTCCGATTGATCGGACGACGCTATGTTATGTACCAAACTCATTGACGATAGCTAGATTGATTGACATGTTTATTTTAATAAAGTTTTACTTAGGTAACTTATTCTTGTTATATTTCTGAGTTCTAAAATTATAAATTTTATATACCTAATACATATACAAAACAAATCACCGTCAATTCAAATTGTTGTTCCTTTCAAATTCGACTAATTTGTGAAGGAAAATTACAATGTTTTCGGAAACGTTTTCACGTTGTTAAACGCGTTCCGAAAGTCATGCAATTCAGCAATTAACGACTGCGGTCCCGACCGGCCGCGGCCATAGCATATAGTCGAGGTACGCGGTTTTATTCGCGACAAATTCAGATTCTAGTCATACCTACTTGGTACTAAATGTTCGTAAAAATTATATACCTATGCTTACTCTATTGGACATAAACATATACAGCGAGCGTATTACTGTTTAATTTAACTGGAACTATTAAATCAGTTTCCTAAACCAATACAACTATCAAATCAGTAGGTACATAAAAGTTTTGTAACCACTTACAAAAATTATCTAAGTACTTTATAAACAGAAAAGTTATACCTAAATGTATAAATATAATCTATGAAACTTTTTAATTGCACAAAGATATACCTACGTGTTTTAGATACTTGTTTTAGAATATGTGGATGATTTGGAAGAAACATAACTGCAAAATATAACCGAAAAATCAATATGCAAGTTATTTTGATGGACAAATAAAATATAAACCACAACACAATGTATTAGGGTCATAGAGAAAAACATTTGAAAATTTTGCTGAAACCTTTTTGTCTTAATGTCCTTGGGGACTATCTTTGGGGGACATTTTTGTTAGATACTTAAGTATTCCTTCAAACGTTTCAGGGGACTTACCCATACAATATACATAGGTACCTACTTGTCGAGTCTTATGCGATGAAGACAAAGTAAGATAATATTCAGGGTCGTTCGTTTTGTTATCATACTAATTTCTAAACTTTAAAATCTACCTATGTGTTGTAGCATGGTTGTAGCTACCACTTTTGTCTTATTTTTATCAAGGTGTTGCTTTTATTTGTAGATTAGCTACCCAGTCATTTCGTAAAACCGAATAACTCCCTGAAATTATTCAAACTAGAAGTCTTGCGCTCTTTACATTAGTAAAAACCGTATAGAAATCCAATACAAGTTAGCGAATATTTTATCATATATCATATATATAGAAAATATAAAAAATAGTACCTAAGCATACGTACACAATCCAGTGAATAACACCTTGAGTGTAACTGGACTGGAAATCACAGTCTCTTTTCCTGACCTGTTTAGATTTCACCCTAAGCTTTCTGAAACGGTTAGGAAATTGATGCCTATTTGATTTCAGATCACGTAGGTTTGCTCGCTAGTGTTGCCATAGCGTGACAAACCGACCCTTTTCTTTTGATTTCATAGTTTATACACACTGCATAAGTCTCTACGAGCCCATTGATGTAAAGTTTACAATTCACTCCATTATGTATTTTCTTTAGCCAAAATTTATGATTGAAACTGCGCAAAACGGATGGTGATGGTGGAAAAATAACAACCTCTAAATCAATATTTTTATTGATCACCACAAATTTCTTATTTAATGAGCCAGAAGTAATAGTAAGGTTTCAAAGTAGGGCCATGAGTCCAAAGTAGAATGCCTTTTATATTTATTGCATAACTTAAGCAATTTTACAGCCAAACAACCCTTCCTTCGATTGTTTGGAAGTTGTAAATGTGGATAATGTCAACATTAAATGAAGTATGTTGAGCGTAACTATTATTGACCAATTTTTATATCATTTTTTTTATGTTTTTATAGCTTAGCTCGGCCACGCCCCTTTCAGTTTCTAAGTGAGTTCAAAGGAATAATAAATAATAATAATAATAAATATCTTCACACATTCCACACAGCACCATCTAGTTCCAAAGTAAGCAAGTAATGCTTGTATTATGGATACCAGACAGTTGATATAATACATAATTATTTTTTTTTTGTAAATACATACAAATTATACATAAAAAACATCCATGACTCAGGTACAAAGGTAAAATGTTAACACATAAAACATTTGCCCCTAGCGGGATTCGAACCCGCGACCGTTTGGGGTTACTAGCCACTAGACCAAACGTGTCGTCAAATGTGTCTTCTCTTGCTGATCTAACCTTAACATTTTTCTTATTCTATATTTAAGTAATAACACAAGAAAGTGATCTTCAAAAAAATTAATAAAAATTCTATATATTTAAAAGCGTCCAGTCAGCGTTTTTGAGATTTTTTCGGTTATAGTTATCTACCTTTTTTTTTCTCTCTCTCTTGTATCGCCGATTCTTACTTTGTGAAAATTGGACAAGTTCATTCTTTTTAAAACGTTTACGTTTTTAAGTTACACGAATGGTACCTTGTCAATATGCCTATATTTATAACGGGTATTGTGGTTATTTTAATATTATAACTACGTAATAAAACAAATGATGATACATACATTTCATACATTTATTACAACTGTATACAACAAGTACACGAAGTATAAATTATACATTTAATACATGTTTTTTTTTTACATCTATATACATACACATAATAAGGCACGTGAATTAAAGGAAAATGGGGAATGTATGGAAATTTATAAAAAAACTAAAACAGAAACATTAGTTTCCTAATATTCAGTAATACCTAAATAAAATGTTTTGTCTTTACCGAAAAAAAAATTATGCACTATGTTCACATAATTCGATAAATTGTAAGTCCTTTTTACTTTTTTAATCATGTGAACCAAATATGACACGGAACCAAAATATTCATGTCCTAAAAAGTTTCATTTAATGTTACAATTTTCTTATTAGGAGTTTCCCGAGTTTGATATGACAATAAAATTAATTATCTAAATACAGAACGTGTATTTACACTGATTAAGCGTCCAGTAAACACTTCGGGCTGGATTTTTAAAGTAGGTACACAATTGATCAAAATTGAAAAGTCGTGTAAATAAATAGACGCTATTTGGATCGAAACAAAAAAACATTAGTTTGTAAGTAGAAAACGTTGCAGTTGTCCGCAATATACACGCGATAGTAAATCAAAGCTATAGTAAATCAAATTACATGTCAGGATCATAAGAAATATAATGTCTTATGATCCTGACAACGCGACGGTGTTGGTCGGTGACAGACAGACAGACAGTAGTGTCATACTTTTCAATACAAAGAATTTTTTTTTTTGCCTGACACGTTCCTAACACGGTCATGGTTAAAGTACAGTGTAATGGGCAGTCACCTTTAAAGGGACAAGGGGAAACACACAGACTTTAACATAATTAGATATTAATCTTGTTATTTTTTGCACAATCATTTAGTTCACATAATTAAAAAAGTGTTAAAAATCACGTAATGTGAAGAAAAATTATCGATTTGATTTCTTTTTAAATACCTGTATAAACTTTTGACCAAACATAAGCTGGAAAGAAGACTTCGTTATAACATAAGAACATACGCATTACTTAGTTAGGCAAATAAATTAGAAAGTATCTAGATAATTTAATACACTACAGTATTATTACAATAATCAAAACATTAATCTCAAGTAGTACCCTTAGAACGAACTCTTAGATAACAGATGTCATTTGGCTTAAAAAATCTTTATTCACGTGCCAAAAAAGATACAACACTAAATGCCATTCCATAGTCGTAATAATCCAAGCTTTCTTCGCTACTCCCTCTATACTTCGTTAAGCGAACGAGCACCCACCACTATCACAAAATATCGTTACATCAGTCAAACTTCTAAATTAATTTTCATACAAACTCGTTAACATAGCAAAATACCGGTTTTGATTAAGTTGTTAGATATTCAAAAATACCTATTCGATGTTCTGTTATAAAAGATGTGACTTTTAATTCTAAACATGCACTAAAAGTAAACAACAGTGTTATAGAGAACGGAAATAACAAAAAAGCAGGCGAAGCATTTATTAGAAAATATTTTAGAAACAGAAAGAAAAATTACAAAGTCTTAATAAAATCAAGATCGCAAGGAGAGAAAAGAAATTAAAATTAAAAAAAGTAAACATTTCAAGAATAATAAAAGTGCGTTTATACTTATTGTATAAACTTTTAGGAAAAACATGTGAGAAATTACATACATATTATAATTGTAAATCATTTGACATGCAAATTGGCTTTAGGTATAGTAGGACCATTGCGTTCTACAATATTAGGGCGACACCTTATTATAGGAAACCCACGAACCAACAAAAGTCACATCACTGACAGACATTTTTATTCTCATTAATGGATAAAAATTAAGTTAAAGAAAATCTTGGTTTTTGCTATGTTACTACGACACAGATATTCACATTCATTGAGGTATATATTTCACCGATTTAAACATGTCTAAAAAACAAAGAAAATAAATGGCGTTACATCTAATATATAGGTACAATTTTGTACACATAAAAATGACATTGTAATATCAAGTTAGTTGAACTTTATTATTGTCGTGACATTAATTCATAGAATAGTCTACATTTAAATCTAACTTTATCTACCAAATGCTACCTATATCAATATATTATTATGATCACAAACATTTTATTGCGTAGTTATTAAGCAAATGTGGGATTGAATTTCCATTATGCTTTTTCGATGTTATTAAGTATGTATTTAAAAAAAAATTACAACTAAATAGTGTTAAGCCTGTGTCGTGAAAAATGTGAAATAATTGCGTTTATTTGATCCCTTGCTGTATCGTTATTACTAAAGTTTTAGATATGCAATTAGTATGTAAGATATTTAAGGATACATTCTATAAATCATATTCTTTAGAAACACGATTACTTTTAGTTTTCTCGATAGAAAAAAAATCCAAAGTTACCTCTAAAAAAATAAATAAACCGTTAGTACGGCATAAATACTTCACGGAATGTTGTCAGTTTATGAATAATAACAAAACAACATGTCTTCTATAACGTATATTCTTTACATTTTCAAAAGGAATATTTGTTTTTTAATACGAAGGAAATACCTAAATTCCCGTGCATTCGGCCCATATTAGCTAGAGCCGCCATGTTTCTCCCCTGTCCGCTTTAGTGTTGCTTCGGCCGTCGGACGTGGAGGTTGTGTCGCTTGGGCTAACGCATATTTTTAAAACGTAATCAAGACTTTTGTGTTAATTTACTATGGGGAACAAAGTGAACACAACAAAGAAAAGAAGGGGTTGGCTAAAAACAATGGTAAACGCTTGCAAGAAGAAATAAAGTAAGTAAAACTCGTACGTATACAATAACTATAACTCGTAAACAATAACTATTATTTTTTCTTCTATTTATTTATGAAATTTAAATACTAAATAATAATAATAATAATTAATTAGTATTAAATAATAAGTAAATACTAAAATGTAGTATGTAGGTATATTGTTATTATTTTTAAAAATCTTTTTGTACGTATAAATTGTAATTTGTCAAATCTAATATGGTTGTCATATTAAATTCATATATTTTTTATATTTTATGAATTTTATTAGTTGATTGTTATGTTAGGTTTGCTATTCAATAAATAAATAAATAAAAAATAAATATTATTATGTTTATTGTAAAATCAATACAACAAATAAATTAATTGTAATAATAAATTACAAACAAATCTTTCTAGAGCAAGACGCCTATTGGCCGCGAATTTTGAAGACAAAGAGAATACTCCTGTTGCTTCGTAAGTATACTCATTAGTTATTTACCTACCTGCTGGCTACTAATAATACAGCTAGATTTTTTTATTATTATTGTTATAATTAGATTATAGGTATTTATTATTACTGTTTAGAAAAAAAAACTGATTCTAACAGTCTGATAGGATGATTCTTGTAGGTATAATACCTAAAAATAAAAAATGAGCATTTTATTCCGTATTTCGGATTTTTAAAAAACGAACAAAATGAGGAGAACTCTACGGACAGGCTGACAGTCCACTTGATGGTAAGTGACTACCGTCGCCTGTAACACAAGCAACGCCACAGGTTTTGCAAGTGCGCTGCCGCCCATAGTAAAACCAACTTGAACTTTCAAAGTTGACCCCGCCTGGAATCGAACCTGGGACCCCTCAGACAGGCAAGCACCCTAACCACTCATCCGATGGGCTCGTCTATATATTATCTTATTATAATTATAATTATTTAGCTTTTTCTATTTATAGGATAAATATACCAGTTGTTGGCATTTCACTACAAAACAAAGAGTCATCTGATGAACCGGTGAGGTACGCGTAAATATAGTAGGATAATAAATTTAATATGAATTACCACATTTTCATTATATTTTTCAATTTACAGTCTTGGATGACAGCGATTCTAAAAGTTATCATACTCTGAAAGAAAATTTTTATGGAATGAGGTTTACAAATTTCATCCAAAAAAAATTTGTTGATAAATAATGTAACTAAATTTTCTTACAGGGTGTCAATTACACCAGAACAAAATCCTCTTGTAGTGGATGGAGAAATAGACAGTGACATGACTTAGGTACTTACACAGAGAAAATAATGCCACGAAGTAAGTTCGATATTAATTAGGTACCTAAGAGTCCAGTATCCCTCAACTGAATTTTTTTCTGATTACTAATCAGATAAAAAATAAGGTGATACTGGACTAAAATAAATTTAAATATTTTTAAAACACAGATTTTGAAACGAATTAATTTTTATATTTATATATTATGACGATACTGTTTGTATATATTGTTATAACGATATACAACCTCTACGGTTGTATATATGTATATATAATTAAGAAGAACATTTGGAGTTTGTCAAGGACTTGTCAGTTATTAAAAAGACGTAAAACTAAAATGTGTTTCACTATATAATATTGGCGACGAAAATACTTTAAAATGGCTGAGGACCAGTTTAAAGCGTTTATGAAACATTAACGGAAATTTTGTGCGTGCTAACAACGCAACAAAAGCCCTCCGGAAGCATAACAAATGTGCAGCAACCAACTGAAACAACCAGTAAGAATATTTCCAATTTCGCAAACGACAAATTTAATCCAGACACAACGTCCGTGAATAATTTTTTGGAATATTTTGAAGCAAAATGCAATATATACGGAAGTGAGTACAAAGAGATATAAAAAGATTTACTCATAACTTGTCTACCACCCAACATTTTGCACAAAATTAAAACGTCAATTATGGAAAAATCGTCAGTCAATTGGCTGCACTGGACTCGATTGAAAGGCGAGCTAAAAAACTCATTGGCAACGACACCCTTGTGGAGTCTCAGCTTCAAAACCTGCAGCATCGCCGAAAAGTAGCATGCCTATCGATTTTCTATCGTCTACACCATGGAGAATGTGCGTCCATCCTGTGGGATCTGATCCGGCCAGAGCCGTTCCACTTGCGGAACACGAGGCGCGGGCGGGGATTTCATCCCTTCGTGGTTGATGTTCCCCGGTCACGCACGAAGCGTTATAGTTACACCTTCCTTGTCCGGACTGCTAAGGAGTGGAACTCATTGCCTGCGTCCGTGTTTCCTCAAAACTACAACCTCGGGGTCTTCAAATCCAGGGTAAATGGGCACTTACTAGGTAAGCGTGGTCCATCTTTGGCCGCATCTGCACCTAACATCAAGTGAGATCGCGGCCAAGCGCTGCCTTGATCTAGTAAAAAAAAGTTTCTACTCATCAAAAACAACCCGATTTAAGGCACTCACTGATTTTTGGAACTGCTCAAGAGAAGAAGGTGAGTCAATAGAAAATTACGCAAACAAAATTAAAGATTTAAGCAAAGACTGTGGTTATGAAGGCAATTTACTGGAACGTCAACTACGGGACCGGTTCGCAACTGGCATTAATCATGAAAGTCTACAAATAGACTTAAAACAAAAGTGGCCAGAGCTACAAGATCGAGACGCACAAGGAAATATAACAGAAGTAACGTTTCAACAGATTTTTGCTCTTGCACAGTCAAGAGAGCGAGCAGAAAACGATAACAGCAATGTCAAGAATATGGTGCAACGCATCCAACAAAAGTATGTGAACAAACCTTCTACAAGTTTCTACAAACACCGAATTCTAACAAAAGATCAATGCAAAAGATGCGGAAAAACAAGCAAACATGAATTAAGTGACTGTAAAGCAAAAAACTATGAGTGCAAAGTATGTAATATGAAAGGCCATTTCGAAAGCTGCTGTATTAAAACTGGAAGGGCATACATATCTTGGCAAAATAAAACATCAAACACACACAACAAAAGAAAAGTTAACAATATTTTATCAAGATGTTCGTCGTGTAGTTCATCTGACAATAGCAACGACGAATCAAACATATACAAAATTAATGCCAACAATATGAGATGCAAGAAAATAGATACTTCCATTAATGGACTTAAATGTACTATGGACTGGGATCCAGGTTCCATTTATTCGATCATAAATACGACATTCTGGAAGAAAATTGAATCACCACATTTAATAGCAGGTCCAAAACTACGTGCCTACGGCGAGCATTAACTAAAGCCTAGGCCTTACAGATGTTACAGTAGAAATACAAGGCGAACAAAAAATTCTACCAGTCGTCGAAATCAAAAATGCCAACCCCATGCTATTTGGACTACAATGGAGTGAAATATTCAATATGAATTTTCCTAGCTCAGTTTATACAATCAAAGCGTTGACTCGGGCATCATCACTAAAACAAGCACTGCAACAAAACAGCGAACTTTTCGATGATAAATTGGGCAAAATTAAGAAATACCAAGTTAACATTCACATCAAACCTGGAACTGAGCCAAAACATTTACCACCACGACCGATTAAATTCAGTATTCGGAAAAACGTCGAAGCTGAACTTGAACGACTTACAAGGGAAGGAATTATTGAAAAAATTGACCCGAACGAAACACCAATAGAATGGGCTACACCAACAGTAAATGTTGTAAAAGCAAATGGAAAAATTAGAATATGTGGTGACTATCGCACAACTGTGCATTGACGCCTGCAATGGTGCAGGTTCTGACTGGCCACGGAGGTTTTGGGCAGTACCTGAACCGTTTCAAGAGAAAGGATACACCGGACTGTCTATGCGAACCTGGGGTGGAGGAGACAGTGGAACATCTACTGCTCACCTGTCCCAGGTTTTCATTATTGCGCTTTGATTTTGAGATGGAGATAGATAGAATTTTAGACAAAAGTTACCTTAAAGAGATCCTTTTTGACAAGGTAATCAGGGGTAGGTTTGTCGACTACTGTGAAAAAATCGTGTGAGTAGTAGCTAAGGCGAATGGCTCGTCTAGTCATTCAAATTAATATAATATTATATTGTAGATGCATGTACTGGAATTTAGCCTAACTTGCTCGCCCTCTTGCTTTCACTATCGCCGGTCGGCGAAATTCCTGTCTATCGCACAACTGTCAATCCAGTGCTTGTAACACATACACACCCGGTGCCACAGTTTGATCACCTAAGACCGTGTCTCGCTGGAGGAGAAAAGTATTCAAAAATTGATTTAAAGGACGCATATTTGCATTTTGAATTGGCGCCCGAATCAAAGAAATACTTAACAATTGCAACACACAAAGGTTATTTTCAATATAACAGAATGCCTTTGGGAATTACTACAGAACCGGCAATTTTTCAAAATTATCTAGAGAATGATTTTCTAACAATTTTGTTAACAGATGCTCAGTTAACAAAATTGTTAAAAAAAATAGTGAGTCAATGATAAACGAGATTGCTATAAACGAAGGAACTATCAAAGAGCAAACAAAAAAGGACTCGGTACTACTAAAAGTCATGCAACATATTAAAACAAATTGGAGCACTTACAAATACGATGAAAATGTCTTACAAGCATATTTCAAAAAACGTAATGAATTATTAGTAGAGAATAACATCATAATGTGGCAAGGTAGAATCGTCATACCGACGTCTATGAGGAAATTAACATTGATTACCTTCATAGAGGTCATCCAGGATTTTCAGCCATGCGAGCTCTTGGACGATTTTATATTGGTGGCCGAAGAAGAGATGGACAATTTTGTTAAAATGTGTAAAGGATGTCAAGAAAACAGACCAAACAATCCCTGACAATATATGGGAAAGAATTCACATCGATTTTGCGGGATCATTTCTTGGAAAATATTGGTTAGTTCTTTGCGACGCCTTATCTAAATGGATAGAAGTAAAACCCATGAACAAAACTACAACTGTCAAACTATGTGAGGAACTCGATGACATTTTGGCGACCTTCGGACTACCCCAGATAATAGTTTCTGACATGGACCCCAGTTTACATCAGAAATATTCAAAACCTACTGTAACAGGAGAAGCATTATCCACATTAGATCAGAAGCCCTTGTTGATACTGGAAGTTCTATCAGCTTTATAAACGAAGCCTTCTTTAAGCTCTGCCAAATTAAAAGAAGACCTTGTAGCCAAATTTTTACAATGGCGACACTCAACCACACTTCTCAAGTCGTTGGTCAAACCACCGTTTCCGCTGTGATAGGTGAAAAACACTACAGGAACTTGAATTTTCTCATTATTAAGAATCTGTGTGCTGACTTAATAATCGGGCATGACATTTTAGAAAAACACTCTTCTTTAGAAATGACTTTCGGAGGAACAGAAGAACCAATGAAGATCTGTAGTGTTGCTGAAGCAACTGTTCCACCTCCTTCTTTGTTCGCAAATTTATCACCAGACTGTAAGCCTATCGCAATTAAATCACGTAAGCATTCAATTGAAGACAAACAATTTATTGAAGATGAAATTCGTAAGCTTTTAAGTGAAGGTAGGGGAGAGTAAGTCTCCATAGCGAGCTCAGGTTCTCATTTCGAAGAGCACTAATCATAAGAAGCATCTAGTAATTGATTACTCGCAGACGGTAAATCGATACACTGAACTAGATGCTTATCCGCTACCAAATATTGAAGACATGATTTTTGAAATTTCGAAATATTCAGTCTTTCAGTACTATAGACCTCAAAAGTGCTTATCACCAAATGCCTATTTTAGCTCACGAAAAGCCATATACAGCCTTTGAAGCGGCAGGAAATCTC
The DNA here is from genome assembly GCA_945859745.1 of Synanthedon formicaeformis. Lineage (NCBI taxonomy): Eukaryota > Metazoa > Arthropoda > Insecta > Lepidoptera > Sesiidae > Synanthedon > Synanthedon formicaeformis. The sequence goes on from OX243958.1 coordinate 8,812,278, forward strand.
TATCAATTTCGTCGCATACCATTCGGAGTCACCAATGGCGTCTCAAGTTTTCAAAGAACAATCGACTGGGTCATAAGAAAAGAGAAACTAAAAGGGGCGTATGCATATCTTGATGACATTACTGTATGTGATAAGACGCAGAATGAACATGACGTTAACCTACAACACTTTTTAAATGCTGCTAACAAATATAATCTGACTCTGAACAAAGATAAAAACAAATTCTCTCAAAACTCTATCAACATTCTCGGTTATACAATAGCCGATATGATTATAAAGCCAGATAATGAACGACTCAAACCCTTAATAAATTTACCTCCTCCAAATGACCTACCAGCTCTAAGGAGAACTTTAGGTATGTTTGCACACTACTCCAAATGGATACCAAACTTTTCTGAAAAGATTTACATTCTGTCTAATACAAAAATATTTCCGCTAAATGCCAATGCCATTAATTGTTTCGAAGCTATGAAATCAGACATAGTCAAATCTTGTGTCCATTCTATTGACGATAAAATGCCTTTTACTGTAGAAACTGATGCATCGGAACATTCTATTGGAGCCACATTATCGCAAGACCATCGCCCAATCGCTTTCTTCTCTAGGACCCTAAACAAAAGTGAACAGAATCACTCCTCAGTCGAGAAAGAAGCCTACGCTATCCTTGAATCACTGAAGAAATGGCGTCATTTTTTGATGGGTAAACTATTAACTCTCATCGCTGACCAACGTTCAATTTTATTTATGTTCAACATGAAAATAAACAGTAAGGTCAAGAACGAGAAAATTCAAAGATGGCGATTAAAATTAGCACCTTATAAGTATGACATTGTTTACAGACCAGGAAAGCAAAACAATGTAGCCGACGCTTTGTCCCGAATTTGTGCTTCAATTGAATCCAGACTATCACAGTTAACGTTGCTTCACGAAGCTTTATGCCACCCTGGGGTGACAAGAAAATGCACTGGATAAAAACTAAAAACTTACCTTATTCAATAGAAGAAATTCGAAGAGTAACTAATTCTTGTAAAGTCTGCGCCGAAATTAAGCCAAGATTCTACAGAAAATCGATTGTCCCGAAACTTATAAAGGTTACAGCTCCTTTTGAACGCCTGATCAATATAATAATCAATATATTTTAACAGTTATTGATTAATATTCTCGCTTTCCTTTCGCATTCGCAAGTTCAGACGTAAGCGCAGCAGTCACACAGTAGTCTCCTATTTTCCAAACACCAGATCAGATCCACCAGACACCAGATGCAATAGTAACCGAGGTGGCACAGCAGTCCACACCGTTCCAAACACCAAAACCAGATGCATCAGACACGCCCAACAACACCTACTCCCGCTACAGTCCACAGAAGCACGGGAACTATCAGACCTCCTCGTAGTCTCATTGAAAAAATTTTAATGGGGAGATATGTTATAATGATATACAACCTCTACGGTTGTCAATACTAATAATAAATCTGTAGAGGTCGGTCATGGAGTAATTTACTTTGTTTTCAGAAATATCGTGTATATAGGCTCTATACATGATACTGAAACTAAATTGACGATTTTTAGAATTTTTTTCTGTATGTATGTATGTATGTATGTAAGTATGTATGTTCCTCTATAACTCTTAAACGAGTTAACTGATTTTCATGAAACTTGGTAGATAAACATTTAGACGTACGGGACACAGGATAGGCTACTTTTTTTTCAACGCGGACGAAGTCGCGGGCGCCAACTAGTATGTATATATAATTAAGAAGAACATTTGGAGTTTGTCAAGGACTTGTCAATTATTAAAAAGACGTAAAACTAAAATGTGTTTCACTATATAATATATACATATAAGACATATAATTTATAAATATATATAAGTTAATACATAAGGAACAATAATTTTACTAGTCGTGTTTATCGATAAAAGTTTTTATTCAATTACGCTCGTAAAACATATACCAACCTACCTATCTATCGACAGTAAGATAAAAAATAAATGTGTGATAATATTTTTAATAAAAGTTTTGAGACCGTTTCTGTTGTTTTATTTTGTAAATATGTATTGGTAGTCGATCGGCGCACGACTCTAGCCACTCGGCGCACCGCTCTCTCGCTCCTGCGGGGTGCCTCACGCACACATACACAGAACGCTTAGAATACCTAAACGCGCCAGAAGCTCGGTACACCCTTAACGCTAATAAATATTACATACAAAGCAATATACAGATGAATAGGTCATATTTACACATCACAAAATGGCGGCGGTGATAGGGCGTTCAAAATGGCCGCCCGTTCTGAGGTCTGTCGGGTAGTTTCGGCGGCACGTTCGGCACTGGTCGGCTACACAAACAAAACACCTAACATTAGTGCAATTAATTATATACAAGGACACGTTCAATGCGAATATTTACAGTGATTATTATATTCGTTCATTTATCTACCATTTCACTAGATGTAAACTAATTCATGAGTTTAAATAAAAGTCACATAAAACTGTATGAATTCATTTACATTTCAACAAATGATAATATTGGCAATGGTGTTTTTATAACAAATTTTGAAACATCGATAAATAATAAACAGAAAAACTGGTCGATGATAAAGTAATTCATGATAACTAAGATTGGCTTTCATGCAATTCTTGACCACTTAAGGCGCTATTTAAAAAATAAAACATTAGTAATCCTAACACAATCCTAATACATTCCATAACACTCAATATTTGTTTTAAAGAAATGATGTGTCGGAGCAACTACCTAACAACATGCAGAGCAAAAAGAGCTAATGTAAATGACACTTATACGCATGCACCAAACCAGATCGACTGAAATGCAAGCAATCTGCACTCTAATTTGTATATAATTATTAATATACACAAATTGCGTATAATTCTACCAAAATTCAAACAGAGCTTACCTAAAATATCCTCAACAATATTATCCGTGTTAGTGGGAATACGAAGCTACTTGGCATTTTTACATAGAAAAATCAGTGTCTACAGGGGAAAAAAAAATCAAACATTATATGTACACATATAGCATTTTAATTAATCTATTTATACAGCAATAAGATTAACAATATTCATAGACTATATCAAATCCAACAATCACTGCCTATACCTTTTTCGATGGTACTAACGCTATTAACAAGAGAGAGCAAAACGTTAAGTGATTAATTCGTACGAGTAATACCGCTAAGTTATACAGCTATTTAGACGTTTCATGATGTAGGAACTTGTGTGGCCGATGCATCCGCTTTCATATTCACAACACAACTCCTAAAGCACGATATGGCATCAGCCGTCTCTTCCATTTTTGGACTCATGTACTGAAAACGGTGTGATACAATTTAGAAATTACAGCAAAAGTTCTAAGAAATATAAATATATAGTTGTGATAATAAACATTTAATTTTTGTATTCGATATTATCAAACTTTTTCAGAAAGCAAAGAGTAAGCAACTCACAGTCCTAATTCAAAGTGTGTTAATTCTGTGACAGAGAATTTATCGGATCACTTGGCTTTAGACATAGTATTTAAAAAAAATTAAAGTATTCTCCAATCTTTTAACGTTGCAAATGTATAATCGATGGTCAAAAAGGGCCTATTCCTATTTTCCTTTGAAGTGAAGTGCATTTTAATGAATCTTTATGGCTGGATTCGTTTTCATAACCAACGAAACATTAATAAAAATAATCTTCTAGAGATAGTAACTCAAAAGAAAACCTACAATTGAAGTTGATAATTCAGTAACAGTAATTTTATTTTATCAATAAACGATGTAATTTCTATATTGTTTCATTCTCAATATTGAATTTAATGACTGGCTCGTGTTGGGTTGGTTGATGAATGATCAATCAGTCGCAATTAAACATATACTTGCCGACTCTACTCTTTTAATGTAACACGATAAATTTGAAGATTAAAATGTAGGTGTATATATATTTTTAAGTTGTCTTAACAACCATTAAGTAGAAAGAACATTCTAATAATTGACCAAAGATATTGCTAACAGCAACGATTTAATGAGACAACTGCTTTGGTCTTAGCCATTTTACAAGTACAATACAATTTACATAACCATTTTATTTTTTTAAAATTTCTCATCAGATTTTTTACAATACTAAATAGCTATAACAATCAAGCAGAGGGGGGCATTTTTTGTTTACGAGTAAATGCAATAACTTTATACACGTTTCGCTGTAAAGTGGTGACTGTAAAAAACTTCAGCGGGATTTGACAACATTTTCATGAAGACAGACAATCTCTAGTGTAACAATTTATTTATTTTTAATTTCTCTAAATACATAATATACACCGATGTGTCAAATGTTTGCAACAACTGTTTACTAAGAAGCCTAGGTCTACGCGACAATAGTGCCAACATTAACATAACGCTCATTTACTTTTAAAGTGTACAACACTAGCATATTAAAAAAATATTGATATGCCTTTTGAAACGTCTCTCGAGACTTTGTCAGTGTTGCTCGCAGCAAAATTACACATTCAATATACACTTAATTTAAGCCACTCAATTTAACATTTACAATTTTTATATAACACAATTTTAAACACAATCTCACCCGTTAACTGTGGAGAATCTTTCTTTTCGATTTCATAGTGCCATCTCTTTCACACTCACAACGCAAGAAAGAGATGTAGCTCTATAAAACTATACATTAGTCTCTCAACAATAAATGGGTCCCGCGCAAAAGGGATGTTGTTTCAAATATAAAGCTCTCCGAACGATTTCATTTCACAGTGTTAATACTGTATTTCAGTTCATTCATTGTATACATGTTTCATTTATGTATAACTTATACAATATAGAAACTAATTAATAATTACATTTAAATTTCAAACCTAATTTTTAAATAACGCATTTATAGCTTAATAATTATATAAATTTATCATACATTTGTTACATGGTTTAAAGTCAATATCCTCCAATCATGTAAACAGACAAAAAATATTTCGGAGTAATGCAAACGGCCATTGCGTGTGTCGTACAAAATATATGGCGGTGGCGGTCGGACCTTTTTTTTTTACTTATTTTGAACTATTTAGCTTCCGCACAAATTCATTTGTTACACATTTTTAGATTAAAAAAATATATAAACACCATTGTACACTATGGTGAGTTGGGTAACACCTAAAATTAACACGTAACTCGTTCTACATAACACACTTGTGTCTATGAAATGTGTGTGATCTTCATTCAAATTCGGTTGAGCAAACCTCTTTCGTTAGTAGTTTTGAGTAAAACCACATCGTTTTCTCTTCGTTCGCTAGCAAACTCGCAGATGATAATGTATAAACTAATGCTATTTATATTGATTTTAATTCATATTAGGATTTCTATAATTTTTCAATAATTTACCCATGTAATGTCCAGCCATGGTGCTTGCCACGTAAAAATTGCGTAGTATTTGCCCTCTTTTAAAAAAGCGTTAGATACTTATAAAATATAGAATTCTCGAATAGAGAAGAGATTGTCACACGACCCCAAAACAATTGGTTACGCTTTTAAGAATCATGACCGGTTCGTGCGTCAAAGTCAATCATATCTGTCATCACGTTACAATTTTTTTTAGCTAATCCTAGTTCTGCCAATTCTAGTTCATGTTAAGTTCACGCGGGACTTGTTTGGTGGCGTGGATTATATAAACATATATTATATGTAATCACAAGTAGGATGTTTACGGTTGAACATTTACCAGTGAAATGATGAATTGTACATTAAAATAATTAGTCAAGTTTTTTAACAAGTTTGGAAGCTCAAGGTTTGGGTAATTGAAACAGTAGATTAAACAAAAAAATAATACCTACAAACTGTATTGTATATTGGTGTAAAAATTGGCAACTAGTTTGTGTTTCATCGAAATTAAAAAACTTCGATTAAAAGAGACATTTGATTTAAAGCAAATGTAAAGTTAATATTAAAGCAAATTTAATATTTTCGGTATATAAATTTTAAAAAAATGGTTATACAATACTATACTAATGTATATAATATTGTGATAACATTTCCTTATGGACATGATGTGTTCTTGGTATCAAAGTGTGCACGTGTAACCGGTGTCAAAGTAGATATGAGTAAAAATAATGAAAAGGAACAAAACTAATTTTTTCTCTTACATTCAACGTTTCGAATAGACAACACTTTAAGAAATTTAACGAAACTTCTTTTCTCCGAAGTGTTGGCTCTAAACATGTCTGAAATTGTGTTTTAGATACCTACAAAGCAATTTTGTATGAGGAATTTTTTAAATACATTTTATTATGTAGTACTTTGATTTTATTACTATTTTTATACACATAATTCAGCGATTATATTCATAATAACTTGCAACGGCTTCATTACATCTGATCTTCACTGTATTGTATCACAGCGGGAATAAATCCATGCACTGTGTTAGTTAAGACATAAATTTGACAAATGCAGGTTATATGATTTAACTATCACTATATGTATTAACAAAAAAATACAGTTGAAACGAAACAAATCAAGCATAATTATGTTAGTGTTTCTTAAGACACACGTACATACAACACAATGCCACAAATAGATGTTATTTAGGCTTAGGTAATACACATTTTGTGATAATTTATTTTTTATTTCATTATAAAAATAAACATATAGCAGACAGAACAACATTGAAGCTGTAATAACTTTTGTTGTATTCCGCCTAGAATTAGAACAATTGTATGAGAAGGAAAGTACATAACGAGTTTTCATATATTTTTATTTATCCCGCAAGAGTGATATTTTTAAGGTGGAAAGCAACAATACACAAAGTATATAATTGTATAATATAATATAGAATTTGTATTCGTAATGACAGACCCAGCAATATGAATCTCTTCTGTGTAATTATAAGTTTCAAATACATAAATATAAGTACCGGACCTGGACGAATCTGGACCAAATAACATCTGCTGGATGTATTGCAACACTAACGAAACAAAACCTTTTTATCATACGCATTCATAGCTATAGAATATTTTTTATGAATATACACGATAAAAAAAGGACAGTTTTAATTTTTTTTTAAGACGCTGAATTTTGGGACTGGAATGTAGGTACATAGGCAATTTATCCCAGAGGATTTAACACAAATCTATCCCGAATAAAGTATTCAGACAAATGTATTCGAAAGTTACGAAAAACGAGACAATTCAGAAGAGATACAATCGCGGATCGTGTCGATTTACGGACACAGAATGTTAAAAAACAGTAGTTAGTATATTTTATAAGTTTGGGTGCGTTGCGAACAATCTGCCGGTGATTTTTTGGAGATATTTTACTTGAATCTGGCGAACGCAGAGCTCAGCTCGCTCATGGCCGCGTTGGTGACGGCCTGTCCGACCGCCTGGTTGATCTGTTGACGCATTTGAGGCGGAAGTTGACCCATAGCGCCGGCCACCGCCGCCGCACCGGAACCACCACCTCCAGGCCTCCTATATCCGTTTCAACATCGAGATAGTTCGTGGTCAATTACGACTCTTCCCACAATATTTACCGTCAAGATGACAGACTCTACTTAAGGGGGAAATCATAGGCATAGAGAATGGACTGACTGAGCAATACCCGCGTGAAATTGACAACTCTCTAGAAAGAGAGAAAGCGATCGTGCGACCAATACTTACTTCGAAGCTCAATCAAAATTTTAGAGAAAGACAACTACTGGCCGCACGATCGCTTCGTCTCTCTCACACTTTTCTGTCCGTATTTACATAAGAGAAAGCTCAATCCATCTCTCTATGTCTATGGGGGGAATCAAGTCCATTATCCAAAATGTCACCGTAGTGTGGACATTAACAGAATAATTACAACATATATTTCATCAAATGCACTTGTAACATCAATTTTACGATTCAACGTTCATTTTTTGAAGTGAAACTTCTTTGCTTCAAGGTGTTCGACCCTGAAGTACGCGCTTCAGTTTAACGATCACGTGACGCTTCTTGTAATGATTCTTGCTCTACCGCTTACTATATCGCCAAAGAAGTTTCACTTCTGACACGTGTGTACCTACTCTGCGTATGCGCATTTTTTATGTGATATATTAATATATAATATTATGTAACATTATATTTTGTATCTTTTGGTGACATTTAAAACAATATTATTTGACTCATAAGCGCTTGATATTTCAATATATTTAAAATCAGGTATTTAAATCGCTTCAAATAGAGCTTCTTTAAAGCTTTAAATCAGCATTCCTTTATTTAAGTGCCTCATTAAAAGACCACCAACTTTCTCCTTGAAAAAAGAATTTCTTTTTTCATCCGTATGATGCATGATAATAATAAAGGTCAGATCCAACAGCTTCAATGTAAGAAGTTATAATGTAATGTAACCGCCATAATAAAAACACCAGCAAAAAAGTATCTCACACAAAAGCTCTTACAGTGGAACTGTGAATCCATATCATATACAAATTTTGTAAAACACAATTCCTTACACACAATTTCATAATAAATTTGTATAAATTTCATAAATGCATAAGATGTTCCAAAAGTCTACTATGGTGACACTTACAAACTGTCAATAAATGTGAGAAGTGATACAATTTTCACATAATTGAAACTAGAATATACATTTGAATATTAAAAGAAATTTAATATTTAATTAAATTTGTTGGAACTCTGTAACGAAACGCCACAAGCACCTTAGACCTATAGAAACCTACTATACTAATAATATTCGTGAAGTGATATTTTTTCCAAAAGAATTATTTACTTCCTAAAAATTATCCCAGTTTCCTAATATTTTTTTAGCCTAATTGCTATTTGCTCAACTGTTAAATATGAGGATCACACACACTCAAAAAACACACAATGTAAACTTTAAAACATGCATTGCTTCTACTTCTTAACAGTTATGTATAAGTGGTGAGTTGATTATATAACCATTTACATTAATGTGTATTACTGTTAAACACACTCCAAAAATAAAGTCACAAAAATATACTATTAAATATATAATTCAAGTAGATATTGTTAAATAAAGAGCAAGGAATCATTGGCCCTCATCTTGCTTCGCTCTCACACCGATTCATAAGATAGAGATGAATTCATAAACTATTCGGTAAATGTGGGTCACTCCCATTTACACTAATTTCATCAGACAAATTAAAATAACCTTCGATAACCTAATTGAAAACAATAAAATGTACCGAAAAATGGTACAGCTGTTCTGTTAGTAACCATTATTGACAAAAAAATTCCCAGTGGGCGAAAACTAAAGCAAGGCTATCAGAGCGTAAACAAGGGAAGAGTGTAAACAAACTTTCAGGGATTAATAACATTTTTTAATAAATAAAAAAATAGTTAACACGTATTTTTACTAGCAGTGCATATTTTATCTAATAGCGCAACAATTCATAATAAAACGATCATAAAAATTCATAAAAAGTCCTGTAACATTTTTAAGTGCGAGGGAAAAGGACAGAGCTAATCACTCGGTGTTGTAAAACTCAGTGTAGGTCGGGTTTGTTTACATTTTTCGCATTTTTTCCATGGCTTTAATTTAGTTATATTTAAGTGACATTGAAAATTGTAAAAACTGATACGAAGAAATTTATTTCTCGTGCAACGGGGAAGAGGGAACTTACTTGCAACAGTCACCGAATAGTTTATTAAGAATAGAATAACAGACACCTAGTAATCGACTAACGAGAGATCGATATAGTTACATCTCGCCGCGGGCAGCCCACGAGAAAAAGAAGCGTTCGATGAAATGCACAACCTCAGGTTTAGCCACAAAAATATATATTGCCTATAAAACTTACACATATAATATTGTATAGTTTAAAAAAATATAACAAATTAGCGTCGAGTAGGAGAGATTATAAACAATTCTTGCGAGAGAGGCTGCCCGGACGAGAATCAATGAATGAACAATATTCAATAACACTACAGGTAAAATTTACTATTCAATAGATTTTTTTGGAAGCAACATTCTTTTAGACGTATCATAAGTAATATTCATTTATATGTTATTAATATATATAATAATAATAATAATAACTAACTCTGTATATAACATATGTATAATTTATCAATAGACTCCGATAGTTGTGTTAACTTACTACAATGTATTGGGTTATAAAGAGAAATCACATAGTCGGTTTAATTTTAGCGAAATTTCAACCTTATTTACTACCGTGATGTCATTAAAAAACATTAATAGTATTAGCGAACTAAATTTAAAAAGGTTAGATATAAGAAGCATGCTTGTTCGTTAGCAAAATAATACATACATATTATTATTGTGTACTAAGTTAACATCCTATCAGGGTATTAGTACCTTAAGTTCGTACATTACTAATGTATATTAGTTAGTGGGGGGAAGCGTCGCAGCGTCGGTACTGCACGCTTAGCGCCGCCTGCGAAAACAATCACAACTCTCAAGAATTGCACTACACCCACCTACCCCATACAATCACATCTCCTTTCCTATGTAAACGAGCCACTGAGTAAAGTATAAGGCTGGTTTTCGTGTCACGCTGACCGTCAGCGCTGACAGGCCAATATGTATTTAGAGAAACGCCGACCGCCCGTCCACGCGCCTTTGTCTTCAGTGAGCGTTTTCGTGTCACGCTGACCGCACGTGCCGACGAGTACAATCTTAGTACAATCATAAAACGCGCTACAATCATAGCACCATACGTATTGGCCCGTCAGAGCTGACGGTCAGCGTGACACGAAACCAGCGTCTCGCGCTGACGCGCTGACAGCTACGCGCCAAGGCCTCGGCCTTGATGATCAGCGTGACACGAAATCCAGCCTTACACATTTATTTTAACAAATATTAAGGCCACATCATGGATGACCAAATTATTAGGGACGAAGCATTATTTTCATATTTTATTTATGATTAAATATTCAACTAAAAATACTAAAAATGTCAATAATGACATTTCACAGTACATACAATGTAATATATGCGTTCTTGGCATTTATATTCCTATGCGAATTTTATTATATTCCAATGGAGTTTTGTACTGTGAAGCCATTCTCTTAGTGGCCTAAATCGATTTTGGATAGTGGACTTTTGGCGATACAGACCACCTTGACTTTATATCAAGTTACCTTGGAAGGGCAAAACAATTTTAAAAAAGTTAATTTTTTTTTGTACTGTATAAACTACAGTGTCCCTAATAATTTGTCGGACAGAGTTGGTATCAATGTGAAAACTTTTTTTATATGATGGTTCTCCCACGCCCAAATACCCATTTTGATATAACAGTCACTATAGCCACAAAACGAAGGAATAGGTAACCCAAAGGAATATGTATTGTATAACTGGTATATTTACTCAATAACCCCAAACTATTTGTTTACATAAGAAAAGAAATAGGACATAAGTATTATGAATAAATACACAATAATATGAATTCTCATATAGGCAATATAATAGGTTAGGTTATATATTATATAATAAGTATAATTATCATTAAATACATAAATTAATAAAAAATCAAGCATATATTGCTAAAATCTATAAATTATGGCTGTTACATTACACAAAAAAAAACCCTTACATTTTAAGCAAAGCTCACACATCACTAAAACGTGCGATTAGAAATTGTTAAGTACTTTAGTAACTGAGACTTTTCATTTCATAAGTTTATCAATATGGTGAGTGAGATTTTAACCGCCCTAATTACATTTATTCAAAATAATTGAACTGCGAAATCATGAACAACTTAATCACACTTCATATACAACCGAATGTATGGAGGCATGAAAATTTTTGACATGACCCCAAAAAATGCTCATTTCTTTCGCTGATTATGATTCAAATAATATGGTTATGTTTTGCGAACAAACATTGCACCGCTTAAATCCACTGCCTAATTTACCACTGGACAGGCTCCATGAAGACTCCAGCCAAATAAGATTAGAACTATCAGTGTTTTTTAATAAAATAAGTCAATAAAGAGAATCATGTAAATGGAACTTTCGTTACTATTGGACAATTGCGCATAAAACAATGTCTGGCAAATATCAATGCACAGATTGTTGCATAGAAATGACCACATCGTGCAGTGCAATGATCACTTCAATATGAAGCTGTTTTTTCTTCACTCAAACTCCAAAAGGCACTAAGGCCGCGATTACGAAACCAGCAAAGTGGCGTGGGACGGGCGACAGCGACAAACACAAATGTATGGAACTAAAAGCTGGTGTTAATAATAGTGGGCTCCGCTCCGCTTGTTTCGTAACCTCAGCCTGAAACGATTTTCGTTGTGAAGATACTGAGCGTGAGCTTTACATATGGCAACGAGTCCAGTGGTTAAACCGGCGTGTGTTCGTGGGAATAGTGGAAGAGAGAGAGGATACTCACGTGGGGATGAGAGGCGCGGGGAGGCCCTGTCCGGGGGCGGGGCGGCCACCGGGCGGCGGAGGGGCGGCGCCACCGGGACGAGACGGCAAAGGCGGTGCCGGCCGGCCCGTACCGGCGCCTGGATGCGGAGGGGCCCCACGCGAGCCCAACGATCCTACAAAAATCACGTTTTATTATTGACACCTAACCCATATTTAAAGAAATTAAAAATTATAAAATAAAATAAACGGAGAAACAGACAGACGCGGACAGCGACTTCAACTCATAATATGTAGATAGAGAGTGGAAGGCGTTTTACCTTGCTGAACGGGCGTCGCGCGGCGCGGGGGTCCGCCGGGCGAGGGGGGCGAGAGGCGCGGGTTGGAGTCGAGCCGGCTCTCGAGCCAGTCGTTTTTGACGGGCGGCGGCACCGGCGTGCTCACCGTCGCCATCGACACGTCGCCGATGATGTGCAGCGCCTCCTTGCACGCGTGGTACATGCGCAGCATCTCCTCGCGCTTCTGCGCCTCCTCCGGCGACTCCTCCATCATTTGAGACTGCAACACAGACGTGTGTCTCAATTATTGCATAGGTATAATTGGAATAAGCAATTATTTCATGGCAATACTTGCATACAGATATACATACAATGTATAATTAAATGCTAGGCAAGCAGTCTGTTTGCAGTAACCGCCCCCTTACAGAAAACCACCGTAAAAATAACTGAATGTGCGCTGTTGTGTTTCGGTGAGTAAGGGATGCCCAGAGCTCATTTGCCTAATCCTTCCCATTCCCTTATCCTTAATCCTACTGTAGTCGACCGCGCACTTGAAGCAAGTGTGGCACTTGGAAGTACGGTTAACATAAAATAACAACATAACCACGTGTGTAATTGTGTAAGCCTTACAATGTTATATTATATTAATGCAAAATGTCAATAAATAAATAAATGGGAAATTTGTTTAGAAGAAGATTGACCAAGTGGCTGTTGGACCAATGTTTTTATAATATTTTGACATTTAATTAAATTTTAAAATTGACCACGACATATTTTATATTATTAATATTATTATTTTATTGTAAATTATAATTTTACACGCCAGACGTGGCAGTGCATGAGGTGGCATATTAAAGCCAACAAGAACTGGTTCACATTAACCCATGTCACTTGTAAATAAATGATTTGAATTTGAATGTCAATAATAAAAACTGAGTTAATAAATAGTCTATAATTAAAAAAATGTTTATGTATAGTTTAAGTAAGTATAAGAATGTTAGAGTGTATCAAAATCAATGCCTCTCACCTGATCGCCTGAAGCATATAAATGTGCAAGCAATTCTCCGTTAATAAAGTCTTTGGCATTGTTTATGATCATCATCATGATGCTCTTGGGCACTAAATCTCTAGTTGTCTTGGTGACGATTCTCATATAAGAATCCACCAAGTTCCTGATGGTCTCCACTTGCCGTTCCAGCTGTGGGTCCATGCTACTTGAAGCTGCATTATCGGAGCTCTGAAAATAAATGTCACAAAAAATATTTAATCATTTTCAAAATTAATGTTATTTAAGAAACTACCATCCTAATAATCGCCTCTGTAACAACATTTAATCCCATGTTACGCCACTATGCAATGAACGCACGTTCCATGGAACCCGTCGACAAATTAACAACATCCCTTATTATTTTACAATAACAATTAATTAAAAGCTCAGCATAAGACTATACTCGGACGGGCCAATTATTTAAAACCAAAAGCGTGGAATCGCTAAATTATTGCTTGATAAAATCCGATATTACGTTATGACATGTCACTTTCAATGAGATATGTTTCACTGGTAAATACAACATTGCCGCTCAAAAAGAGATCACTTGGTGGTACTAAGTGGGTATATTGTCGCCTATAACACAAGCAACGCCTACGATGCGCAAGCGCAGTCGACCATAGCAGGATTAAGGATAAATTATAAGAAAGAAATTAGGGGGGCAATGAGCTCTTGCATCCTTTACTCACTCATCGAAACACAACAGCATACATTCATTCTTGTAACTTTGGGGTCATTTTTTTTATAAAATACACATTGGAGCACAAAACTCTCCCCAATGTGAGGTATTATAGGCTAGTCCACTACCAGGCTAGCCTATCGTGCTTCGTGTAGGTGTTTTTCTTAACCGTCAGACCTATTTAATCACTATCTGATCTATACTTGAAGTAAAGTAAAACTGCAGGCTCGAAAAGTATTACAAAATTAGAAAAGTATTAGAAGGCTAAATTTTGACTTGGTATATGCATCTACCAGTGTATTAAAATTGAATCTCCCACAAATTCTTTTCGGTATTATTGTATACTTTTCAACAAATTATCATGGAATATTTCGCAATTTCAGGATGTTGATTTTAAATAATCAGGCCACAGTTAGAATCGTTAGACCGCAACTCGGTAACTTATCTGGCACGCAAACTATAAACACGCAGATTTGCGATTTCTGGGCTGTATTATAGTTAAATGAGGTTTTTATAGCGAAATGTGCATACTACTAGTTTTTCAACTCTTTCAAACAAATACGACTTAATATGTGAAAAACTGAATTAAGCTTTTTATGCTTGCAAATAGACATTGTGATATACTACATAATGACAGAGGTACAAAGTATGGCTAGATTTCGCAAGATTTTCATCTTCTATGTTCCAAAGAGGCCAATTTAATTCTCTTAAAGAATTTATGACACTCTTTTGCAATGTTAACAACTGAATGAAGCTTGCTTAGAAATATTTTGAGTTATCTGCGCATGCGTTCGAGTTAAGTCTCTTCCGAGTTAATGATGATCACAATTTTGAAATTATTTTAAATATTATTGAAACAAATTTCAAGGATAATATTCGTATTTATGCTTGGGGACACGTCTTTAATTTTCAAAATCAATTTTCCCCCTCTTTTCCCAGATATTTTCTATTGTTTAATTTTTTAATGTACCAATTAATTTTTGTTTAAAAATCTTGCGGCATCTATCCATATCTGTGGCATAAGCCATATTACAAAATGATCAGAACTTATGTCATGTACGTATTTGTTTGTTATATGTATGTAGTTGATTACGTATTGTTATTGCGTTGGACATTCGTTAGTATTAATGCGTTGTAAATGTAATTTTAAGGCTGATTTCGCTGATATAGCCTATTATTTATGTTTAATTGTCATGTCATTCTCTTGTAATTAAAATGTTACTCACCAGATTCCCATTTACGACAAATAATGTACAGATATAAACCATAAACCGCGAATGGGGCCACAATATGTACCAAGCTAATTACAATCGCATTGACATTTGAACCTACTCGGATTATGTTTTTATACATGCATTTTTATAGACAAAGGAGTACCAATATAAAATAGTGTACCACCCTTAAACAATCCAAACTGTAGCAAACAAAACCCTGAAAAACATGTTCGCACTTACTTTCTGTTTTTCACCTAACCCCGGGTAAGGAAGTATTAACTAAAAAAAGATAAATAGAGAAACATAAACAGAAAATTAAATAAGAAACAGTTATTACAATTAAAATAAGTTATTCTCTCTTGAGAAGCTAATGTTAAAAATTATTATGTTTTGACAATTCGGTCTTACTTATCAGGAAGTATCCACAGTGTTAATATTGTGTAAAAGTAATTTGTGTTATGATCCCACAAGACACAAAACAGAATGTTAGCACTTTTCATGCTCCATGCTACACGCTTTTATGTTATCCTATTTAAAAACAAAAACACTGTGAAAACAGTTATGCACTAATTGCAACCGTTTCAAACAAACACATACAAACGATATTGTTATTTGACAAGCTGTAACTGTGAATGTTCAAGTAAATAATGATAAACAAAATGTCACTAAGGTTATTAACTCGATGGACAGGTGCTATATCTAAGCGTGGACATAGAATATCAAATCCTACTTAAAAACAAACCTCTGATCCTTCGCTCTGTATGTATAGCATGGCAAACACAATACATATTCGTGTAAATAATAAAAAATAACATACACACTATATTAGTTGGGATATATGCGGGTAGATACGAAAATTTTTTGAAAAAAAAAATATTATTTTAAAAATTTCAAAAATCATAAACGTAAAGAAACAATATCAAATGGAATATCATAATGAGTCAAGCAAAGGAATAAGTATAGACTTTTTAGGGTGAAGAATTTTTTACCTCATCTCCGTTGGATGCCTCCGAAGTCTTCTCAGGGTAAACACCAGCTCGAAGGAACGAAGCCTTCCACGAGTCCACGTCGTCCTGTGTTTCGCACGACAATTCCAATTGTTTGTAGTCCTGTAGAAAATATATAATAATTGTTTATTATATTTTATTGTTTACAATAACTATTTATTTTCATCATCAACTCAGCTGTAGGATGTCCACTGCTGGACATAAGCCTCCCCTATAATATGTAAGACCCCGTAGCTACTGGGACGGAAAACATCTCACTAGTTACATCAATGTAACTTCTATTCAGTGAAAGTACTGGGAACAGATAGTACTTATTATGTTGATGCGATCGGTAGTTATATGATGTCCACTGTTGGATATAAGCCTTCCCTATAATTTTCCAACAAAAGTGACCAGAATGTAATACAGGTAATAGAGAATTTTCTTCTGCACTAAATTACTAATGTTATTTCTTTTTTAAAATAGGTTCAGTATCACGTACTGACCCTAAATGCACAAAATCCTTACAAATTAGGCGGGCGGAAGTGCCGCCATTTTAACAAAAACCGTTTCGGCCTATATCTTCGTAACCGTGTACTTGAGGCCAAAAATGGTAATAACCTTTTTTGTAGATAAATAAATTTCCTATCTTTTTGATTCAATAAATTTTTTTCTATCACTTACCGTTTACAACTTATTCGACTATTACGATTTGTTTATTGACACAAATTTATATGGCCGTAAACTAATACAGCCATTAAAATTACAACTCTCTTTTTTAAATAGGTTCATTATCACGTACTGACCCTAAATGCACAAAATCCTTACAAATTAGGCGGGCGGAAGTGCCTCCATTTTGACAAAAACCGTTTCGACCTATATCTCCTTAATCGTGCACCTAAAGCCAAAAATGGTAACAACCTTTATTGTAGATAAATAAATTTCTTATCTTTTTTGTCCAATACTTTTTTTCTATCACTTACCGTTTACGACTTATTCGACTATTATGATTTGTTTAATGACCATAAAGAAATCGTAAAAGTCGAATAAGTCGTAAACGGTAACAGAAAAAAATTATTGGACAAGAAAGATAGGAAATTTATTTATCTACAATAAAGGTTAATACCATTTTGGGCCTCAAGTGCATCGTTATGGAGATATAGGCCGAAACGGTTTTTATCAAAATGGCGGCACTTCCGCCCGCCTAATTTGTAAGAATTTTGTGCATTTAGGGTCAGTACATGATACTGAACCTATTTTAAAAAAGAAATAAGATTAGTAATTTAGTGCATTATGGATAAGAGTAACCGGCTCCTCTATTGCCTGTATTAATGCAGCCTTATCAGATTGTCTGTGATGTCTATTCACCTTGTGGGTGAAGGTCTTACGTCGACTCTCTATATACTATGTGCCCTGCCCACTGCCAATTTAACATACTAATATCGGTTTATGTCGGTAACTTCCGTTCGTTTACTGATCTCCTCACTCCTAATTTGATCTCGCTGTGTATCCTCGACCATACCTCTTCGTTGACGTTGAGCTTTTTCAAGAGGCCCATAGTTAGAGACCAAGTTTCAGCACCATATCATCACTGGCAACACACATTACTGTCGAAAACTTTCGTTTGAGACACTTACGAATTTTGGACGAGAAGATGTCTCGTAGCTTCCGCTGTTATCTTACAGAAGGACGCCGTTAAATAGCAATAAATGTTCTGTTAGGTTTTCGGAGTATTGGATAGAGCGTTTACCCTTTTAGCTTTCGTTAGTCGCCAGCTGTGTACACGAAACAGCTGATGATAGTGATATGCTGTTTTTAGACCCCGACGTCTGACTCAAAAAAGGGGTTTTATAACTTTTAACGAAGGGACCTTCTAACTTCCACATGTTTATTTGAGTTATGTGAAATTTTGTATATAGGTATACTGTTACTTCGGTTGTATTTCCATGACATGGCAGGTAGCTTTGATGTGATGCTGCAGAATCAAGTAGTCTGCGGGGCAGCAACTTAAAGCAGATATATTTGGATGTTTGGACTTAATAGAAAGTAGAAGTTCCAAAAGAAACAGCACATGGATTTACACTAAAGTACACAAAAATTTAAACACTGATAACATAGAAAGTCGGGTGTTAGCTTATAATTATTAATTACTAGCTGGTGTCCGCGACTTCGTCCGCGTTAAACGATGAAAGGTACCCTATGTCCTTTCTGGTGTCCCAGACAACGTGTATGCAAAATTTCACGATGATCGGTTCAGTAGTTTATGCGTGAAAGCGTAACAAACAAACAAACTCACATTCACATTTATAATAATTATTGTTTATTGTAATGTAAAATGTAAAAAGTATAGAACTAGATTAGATTTTATTTAGGATAATATTATAACGTAATTTATTAGTTATAGGAAAATGTAATGTAAATGTATTGTTGTTGTGTTGTGTGTTACCTAAAGGATAATAAATAAAAATAAAATAAATAAAAATATTAGTAAGGATAGATTGTAATTGTCAACGTATTAGTAACGGAAATCAGATAGTCCTACCAGGATGGATCGGCTGGCATCGCATCGCCTCACATCACTTGGTGTCGGTGGTGGTACTTCGTCATACCTTGTAGACGTTCCTGCCCTCGGGGTTGAAGAGCGCAAACATGTGGCGACGCGACATGAAGCCCTGCTCGAGGTCCCGCAGCTTAAGTCCGTCCAACGGCAGCATGTACTTCTTCTCGCGCTCCTCCTCGTCCTTGTACCAAGAGATGCTCTCCGACGTCAGCACGAACCAGTAATCGCGCGACCCGCCTGCAAACCGACACGTTTAAGGCTGGTTTTAGTGTCACGCTGATCGTCAGCGCTGACAGGCTAATATGTATTGGTGCTATAAAGCGTTTTGGTGTAACGCCGACCGATCAGCGCTGACGTGCGTCAGCAATGAGCGACTCGCACTGGCGCGCAGTCAGCACGATACTAAAACAAATCGCACTGACGTTCGGCGCTGTTCAGCTACGCGCGGAGACCTCGGCGCTGACGATCAGCGTGACAGTAAAACCAGCCTAAGGCCCTTCACACATTACCATACTCATTAGATAAGATTATCCAGTAGGATACCAGTTGGGTTTTAATGAAGTTTTAACAAGCTTCGTTTAGATAAATATAAAAAATATATGTTAGCATTTTACCTTTCATAATGCCCAAGTTGTGTATGCACATGAATCCTTTCCTGATGACCTGGTTCCCGAGCGCTCGATGTCCTCCAGTTTTGTTAGAATTTTCAGACTGATTTTGAGCACTGATGACAAAAGAAGATAATTATATTAAAGAGCTGAAGAAGTATCTTTCAACTTGTTCTCTTTTAGTGTGCAATTGATTATTATTTTTAACCCCCGATGCCCGAAGCAAAAGAAGTATGTATGTATGTTATGAGTTTAACTTGTGTATCTGTCTGTTACTTACTTGGCGAATCCGATGAAGTCCTCGTGGTTGGTGTTCATGTAGGCAAGTTCACAGTCGATCAACACCACAAGCTGGTCCTTGCAGTATTGCTCGCGTGAGCGCACGTGCGACATTATAATGCGCTCTGTCTCCTCGCGAAGGCGCGGGTAGCGCGACATCTGTGCGCAATCAAGGACAAATAATAAACTCCATAGAAAAACTTCGTCAAATAATTAACTCCATACAAGAATTGAACTTACCCTTTCGGTGCAAACGCGAACGACATTGGATAATTCTTGGACAACTAAATCGACGCACTTGAGGCACGGCTCTTTTAGTCGCGCTATTTGCTTCTTTACTATAGCCTCGAAAGCCATGTCCGGCGTGAACAGACCAACCTGAAACCAACATTAACGATCGTTCAATAATTTCCCTACAAGTTTTTTGCTAATTTTGCCCTACAAATGTTTTTTTAAATAAAAATCTATGTGTGTAATATATTATTTAATTAAATATTACATAGATGTTAAATAGATAGTTTAATGAAATATAGGTTAGGTACATACTTAGACTTCAATATTTATAGTTTGATGCCATAGTTAAACTGCTCTCCACTTTTATGGGACAATGTAAACCGCTCAAACCCACCACTGTGAAATTTTGCACACATGTAAGGGTTTTAGAAAAATATATAGGGAACCTTACATTCTGGTGGAAGTCGCGGGCTTTAAAAGCTAGTAAAGTTTGTTTTTTAATCTCAGACAAAAATGACATTACATTTGACATGCATTACATACATTTCATGGTATCATTATATGCAAACTTGACATATGCATGTGTCATTTTTGTCTCTGAGATTAAAAAACAGACTTTAGTTAATGTAAGTGAAAACAGTGTTGACATTCTCGTACTAGTGATTTGTTTCAATACATACCCTAATACCGTGAATATTTCGAATTGCAAAGGCGATTTCCCTGCGCAACTCTTTCTCGTCAAACTCCATCTTGACAATCTCGAACGGGAACCGTTCGTGGAACAGCCGATTGATCTTCGCACCTCCCGACAGCTCATTCGTGTTGATCTGAGCGGAGCCCGAACCCTCGATGGTGCGTTCGAAGTCTGTCTGCAGTTGCTGGATCATTCTGAACACAAAAGGTCGTTCAATTAATAACTACATCTATCTTCTATCTATACTTATATAAGCGTTTGTCCTAAGTGATTCATCAACACAGGGGTTTAAAAATTTGAAATTTTGGCAGTTGATGCATTTTATTATGTAAATAAACATCCACTAAGGAGTTTTGAAAACAAGGGATGGACGGTTGTATGGAAACACGTCATTTTCAAAGTTAGAAACATGAAATAACATATACTAGCTTCTGATTAGAAATAAATAGACACGTATTTTAGTGTTTTTGAAAATCTTTCCCCTAAGAGGGTTAAATAGGGATTGAAAGTTTATATGGGGAGTCCATCATTTTTGAAGTGAGAAAAATAAAATTTAATATTAAAGCTTCTCAGCAAAAATAAATCCCAAACGGGCGAAAAACCATCCTCAGAAATTTCTCTTTCCATTGATACAATCATGAACAAAATAGGGTCACAACTTTCCGATATTACATACACACAAACAAACAGAGAAAAAGGAGTACTAGTATATGTATAGTATATTATATGACATTATGTAGAGGGTGGCGAAGACAAACTTACTGTAACATAGCCTTCGTCTTAATTGAAGGATCGTCGGGCCTGAAGTGCTTGTACTGGTCGACATCTTTCTCGAGAGTGAGCAACTGTTTCTGGAGCTTGTCCCTGAGGCTGGGCAGCGTGTCGCGGATGTGGTTCGTCAGCTGCTGGTTCAACACTCGCTGCAAGTACGGAGTGCCAAGCCGATCGGCTAGGTGTCGGTACGACGGGTGACTGGAAACATTTACAAATACATATAATATTACGGACTATTTGAATACTTTGTCTACAGTCTACAGTAGATGATGTCTCCATTTCATACAGTACCAGTTCATCGTCTCAACTTTTATTCGTAATTATGCCTTGTAACAAAGATGTTATCTGATCAACTCTTTATCAGAAAAAGTATAATGTAAGTATGTAATGTAAGTAAAAGTATAATGTAAGTATAACTTGATTAATGATAATGTTTGCATTTAAAAAACTGATTGTTATAAATTTAAATTAGGTAAGAACTAAGGAATAAATGTTTTCATTCTTCATTTAATGTATCTTTATAAATAGGTGAGAAATATTTAGTACGCGACGCAATACAAGACTAAAATCTGTATATATTAATATTTAAATTAAACAAAACAGATTTTAGTCTTGTTGCAAGACATACAAATTTAAATAATTATTATTACAATAACTTAATAATAAAGATCACTCAAGGTGCTAATGACTAAATTAGCATAAATTATATCGTTGTATCTTCACATAAACTTTCACTTGTGGGTCATGTCAACCTCAGACAGGGGCCCCAATTAATAACTATAGAAATAATGTCTAGTGTTTACCTGAGAAAGAATTTTCTTTCAGCATTGAGCGCAGCCGATATATCTTTACGTCCTTCGATATCCTTCTGCGAACGATTGACGACACCGATGTACCCGCGTCTCAACGGCAGCAATTTATTCTCGAGGACATCGCGAGCGTCCGTTCCCTCGTCCATCAAATCCAGTTTTGTGATTACACCAATGGTGCGAAGGCCTAAATGAAAACACATTTTTTTAGGCTTGTATTAATTGTCTTACTATTGTCTATTCTCAAATGTATCACCATTGTTTGGTACAACTTCTTTTAGACTACTAGTGGTAGGGCATACTGCTTTCGGTACAGTTACGTATAGAGCCCCTCTTTAGGAAGTATATGACTTTTAAAGATTTAAAATCAACTTTTAAAGATGACCACCGTAAAAAAACTGCCTTACGTTTCGTTCATGAGTACCTTACCCTGCCTACCCTTACAATTTATCATATAATAAGGGTGTCGAAGCGCATTTGCACTGTGAGACGACCTTACGAGGGTCAACGGTGAATGAACTATTATGCGTGCACATCTATTTGTCACGGACACTAAACAAATTATAGCGTTACTTTTGATTGAATGAAAAAAACATTTCGTCGTTGTGAAACCAAATAAAGGAAACAAAAAATTGCACAATTAACAAGACTCAAACAATTTAAACCTAAAGCCTTAACCCTTCTTAAACATTTACTTAGACTATAATGGTATTACAATATTAACACGGCAATAGTTAGATTAAAATAATGTAAAGGGCAAAAGCATTACCTTGAGGATCGACTTCTTTTGCAAGTTTCAAGGCATCGCTGTTGGCCAAGTCAGTGTTTGCGGGTGTGACGGCGAGTATGAGGCATGACTCTCTACGGATGAACTGAAAGATCATCCCTTTGATTTGCTGCTCGATGTCAACGGGCTGATCGCCGATCGGAACTTTAGTCAGACCAGGCAAATCGATCAATGTCAAGTTGAGCACTGAAATTGAAAATAATATTTATTTTACTTTGTTGTTCAAAAGCATATGTGATGGTTGTAGAGAGAACTTTGCCATTGTGATCCCGAAAGTCCACGGTGGCTTCTAAGATCTTTAAAACAAAAGCTTTCGGACCAAAAGACAAAAATATATAAAAAAAATTAAGTTACTTCGATTCTAGTTAACTTCCAATTTAGACTACATGTATTTTTTTTTTAATTAAAAATCAAATATCTCAAACGATCATATAGCCAAAACATCTGAATTACATTGGATGTTTTATGGAGATAAATTGACTTTAGCTAATTGCATATGTACGAAGCCGAGGCGA
This sequence comes from Synanthedon formicaeformis, assembly GCA_945859745.1. NCBI lineage: Eukaryota > Metazoa > Arthropoda > Insecta > Lepidoptera > Sesiidae > Synanthedon > Synanthedon formicaeformis. The sequence goes on from OX243958.1 coordinate 8,836,071, forward strand.
GTCGCTAGTATAATATAAATTCATGCAGATGACTAATAGCTTAGCACGGTCTGTGAGAACAGTTGGGGGATTGCGCCCGATCAATTAGGCAGTCGGTCTGATTCCGGTCGCTGGTAACGATGGCGCGTCATAGTGGCTAATTGCGCGAATCTTTTATCGTCCCCTCTAACGCACGAGGTCATTTTAGCAACATAAAACATCCCAATTTCATGTTATCATGTATGTAACTATAGTTACATTAAACTAGCGGCTCCCTTCCGGCATCGCTAGGGGGTTAACCCTCTTTCCATACCTATGTGAAAAATAAAGTAACCCACATTTTGTCGATTCAACTGAACTACTTTGATTCAAGCTTATCTATCTTATCTGTTTCATTAGGCTACTTAATTTAAATATTGTTTAAATATTGATAATGTTATGTCATCTATAAAGGTGCATACTCAGAATTAGTGATAACACTTTTGTCACATTTATAATATACTGCTGCTTTGGTGTGCTTATCAAAATAAAATAATACTAAAATATTATGGTAGTTATGTGAAAAGAAAAAACAAATATGAATGTTTGTTAAACTTTAACGAAAAACTTTACAGTAATATAGTTATTTGGAATGACACATGACACAAAGCTATTATTCATAAAGATACTCTGAAATAAACAATAAGAAAAAAGATCTCATATGGTACCTTTTAATATAACATTTTTAAATAAACATAAAGTACATCATAATTAATAAACTGTTTATAAAATGCACTACAATGATACATAATCACCGCTCCTCATTCCGCAAGGTATTGAGTATCATCCTACTTAACGGAAATACATACTGGAAAATGATAAACATCCCACATTGCTTAATAATAATCAGCAAATAGAAATATAAAACATATGTATAATATGTAATAGGAACATGAACTATATAGAAATATTTATATATAATATGTATATGTATGTTCAAAATTGTATCAAAAACAAAACGCTATATAGACATTAAATGATAAAAAAATTATAATAAAGTATCATTTACTGCTTTTTATTCTTTATATTATAAATTTTGCATGCAGCAGATGTATTTGTAGCCAGTATCAAAATTTTTAGACATTATTATAATAATATAGATCACCTAAAGATAAAGAACCCGTATAATAATATAATGGGTAATTCAATAATGTTATTTCATAACAAGAAAAATACACTATCAGTACTGTGTGGACACGAATACAATAAATACTTGTAATAAAATAATAACGCCGCTTGACGCTCGCAACGTATTTATAAAATTATGTCTTGTAATACTGGGTATTACTGTACACCCAATTCGTTATTATTTTGATCATAAATTACACTAAAATATTGAAGAATGACTTCATTACAAATTCAACTTATTCAAGTACGAGAATGTTAATATAACCGAGAGAATTTCTGAAATAACAAAATGTTCCCAAAAAAACTAATATCAAAGGACGTACACCGACATTGTTTTGGGAATTCAAAGTTCGCATATATGATGAGACCAGAAATAAAAATATATAATTATCTAAATAATTGTTAACGCTATTCTTTTATGAAAATACAAATTTAGTATTTTAAAGTTCTCACAGACATGAATCACGCGGACACAGTCAGATAAGATAATGATGACTTTGATGACACAATTTATCATATTATAATAGAAATAGACGACGAAAATCTACTATACTTAAAAGGCTTGGCAAGAGATTAGGAACATTTACTTATTAAGAAACGTTTATGACGCAATAACTATGGACCTTTCAATCTTTCCGCCTGATATTCAACAAATAAGGACATACTTATGCTTAAAATAACTTATTTTAAAATACTTTATGCTGTCGTGTTACGGTGAGAAAGTGATGCCCATGTCTATCCTAATTCTTATACCTAAATAGCGGGCCGATTTCTCATTAGTTTTCACTGCTCCGTTAGTGAAAAACGCATTAACATAACCTGATAAAATAGAAGGGGTAGGGGAATTCAGGGTGCCAAGTTCAGTGGCAATTCAGGGTGCAGAGTGCCCACTCTCGATACTAAAATTTATTAATTTTAAATTATTTTATTATGAATCCAATAACTGATATAAAACATTCAGCCATTCTGCTGCTCCTAAAACAATCGAACCTTGTTTTGTACGTGTTTCAGGTAAACAATTCAGAAATTTGAAATTTAATTTCGTATTTAAAATTCAGATAATATGACCTCATCTCAAGGATTTGAATTATGCAGTGACTGCACAATATCCAATAACTTCAAATGAGCAATTCTTCTATATGTGTGTGTGTAGTTATATAAATTATAGATATATATTTCGCGTATCTCGGAAACGCGTTTATATATTTAGATTGTACTAGCTGTGCCCGCGACTTCGTCCGCGACTAATTTTTTTTTTCATACAAACCATTCCTGATTATCCCTCTATCCATAAGTGAAGACATAATTAAAATCGGTCCAGCCGTTTAGGAGGAGTTCAGTGACATACACACGCACAGAAGAAATATATATATATAAAGATTTAGATAAGGTTTTGCTTTTTAAGTCGCACATAAAAGTTTTATAACTATTTATTAAAGCGGCATCTCGTAAATTTTTGTGGTAGGTATACTTGTATTCTTGCCAATGGATAATAAATAATCAATATGTACACGAATATTTTCAGCTTACATCCAATGTTAACATACAATTTTATTGTTTTAACCAGCGTCGGCAGCGATGCAATTATTGTGATGATCTTAAGCCCACCAACACTTTTTCAAGAGAAAGTATCAAAAAAAATGAAAAAAAAATTCAGAAAAAGTATCAAGCGCAGCTCGGTCGCCTACTATACCAAAAACTTATAAATTTCGATAATATTTTATCATGAATCCATGTGTCAGACTAAAAACAATCAGACATTCGGCGGCTCCTAAAGAATGACAAACAAACCTTGTTTGACAACATTACAGAAATTTGAAATTTAATTTCGTATTTGAAATTCAGATATGACCTCGTCAAGGAATTATGCATTATGCACAACTTTTGATTTATCTTAAAAATAAAAATGTATTGTAAATTTTATAATTATTAATTTATTACGCACTGTTCCTACTTGTCCAAAATGTTTGCTTAGCCTGTAAGAATTAGTTCAATTACTTTGACCGAATAGTTGTATAAGAAACTCGAATCTAATTTTAAAGAAAAAAATATTAAAGGGATGAAAGCTTTTAAATTATATACGAGTATTATAATTCATACTATTGGGAGAATATAATGACTTAATGAGTAATCTCTGCTTTACCACTATATTTATTATTTCACCCATATTTCATACAAGAAAAACTAAATACTTGCTATATGTCACGAAATAATATCAATAGGATGTATTTTTTCTATTAGAAATTCAAATACATATACAATAAATCATAGATTATGTATTTAATTTATACATAATCTATGATTTATTCAAATGAGTATAATATAAATATACTATCTGATATTGCAAACCAGTGTTTTTATCTCTACCATTTAACTGACTGACTCATTTATTGGTAACCGTTTGTAAACATGAGAGACTTCGTCAGAGAGGCGACGTAATCAAACTCATAGTGCTTGTGTAAAAGAATGGCCAGAGTATGTAGATGTATAGATGTAGGGCCTTCACTCAATGCGAGTAGGCATTTCCTCCTTGTGTAATTACCCTTGCGTTCGTGTAGTAAACCGCAAGGTCAATGCAAGTTTAAGTAATATCGTACTAGCTTTATCTATTCCTATAAATTATTTCATATAGCATTGCAGTAAAATCACCGTCAACTAGGCTTGATATTTATTAATCTATATAAACTATTCAAAGTATTCAGATTGTCAGATTGTCAAACATAGTAAAAATAACAAACAGTGGCACTCCGGGAGTGTAGACAGAAGTGAAAACTTGAACAATTGCAAGTGTATTTTTTGAATCGTCAGGAAATTCTTACAATATATGTACATACTTATATACAGAGGTGTCGGTTACGGTAACAGCTTCGCGAGTTCAATGGTTTTTTTTCCAATCTCAAAAATGCCCAACGCGCCTAAGAAGTTTTCACTTCAATAAATGAATAAATATTTAGTAGATAAAAGGTATTTAATCGCTGTGAATATTACCTAATTGTAAATAAGGCCATATTTGACTAACTATAAAGTGATTCGTATCTAATAACAATTATGTTATTGCAACTGATTTAAATCAAAATAATGAAAAAAAATATATATCATTGTATATCGATAAATAATGTAAACAAATGAAAACTAAAACGAAATTATATCATTACAGCTTTTCAAGTAGAGATGTTGGAATAGAGGTAAGAAATGGGGCATTGAGGGTCAAAAGGTGTTACATTTGATTGGACGGAAATGGAGCAATCAAATGCTAAATATTGGTTCACTACTGGAGGCCATAAAGTTAAAGTGAGTACTAAGATTTAGGTTAGTACAACTTTAATAGGTCACTTTTGACAGCTTTGATTTTAGAATTCTAAAATTCAAACATCTAGAACTAGTGGGTAGATCTAATGCCAAAAATACAGATGCCAGGTATGAATTTATTGAAAATTGTATTTAATGAAAAAACAAATACCTTTAAATTGCGAGAATATTTACCTTAGGAACACATTTAATTTTAATTAATTCAATTCAGTTCGTCATTATAAATTTAAATTTACCATGGTTTCGGAAAAAAAGGCATGATTAACCCCGAAAAAAACTCATTTTTTCAGATGCAAAATAAGTTACATATAAATTTTATAATATATGAAATATAATTGTAATCCTACTACTTTCAGAACACACACATCCTGTAGATTAAGAACCTGTAGATGGGATTCGAAATATTCGTACCGCTGCCGCTATTGGTTCGGGTATAAAGTAATTAATTGTAAAGTATAGTAAAAATGCATAGATAGATACTCACCATTGGGAGAGTATACCCGTAGGTTGATGGGGACGGGCGATATGCCCTTGTTAGAGCCGGTGACGCGGTCTGTCTCCGCCTCGATCTCGCCGCGCACCTCATTGAAGTCGGTGAACTTCTTGCCCTTGCAATGCAGGAACTCCGCGTATTCTGACAGAACAAAAAAAATACAATGGTCGCATAGAGAGACACGATCGCGTTTTTTGTCATCCGCCAGTAACGCCGACGAAATTATCCAACATATTACATTGGTGTTTTAAAATTATTAACAGATCGCTTGATAACATGATAAAAAAAATCGTAGTCATACACTCCAATGAAAACATACTAAATTAAAAACTGTGATGTCTTAAAAAGGAGCTGTGTGTACCCCTTAGCTTCGTAAGTATTTTTATAGCTTCGTAGCATTAACAATATATTTTTATATGATTTATGAATACTTATTGTAGAATAGGAAAAAACCAAAATACCTGCGTTTCCATTTATAAGCTGCAAGATGAGTGGGCGCCGCGTTACAATACCAGAGCCTCGAGGCAGGAAGTCCCTGAAAGAGAATGGCTACATTGAATACATATATAAAACATCATCATTGGAGTCGCACACTCCTATCAGTGTCAGGCACTATTCCTCCTGAAATGTTTCTCTACTTCTGACGATTGGTAGCATCACGAGCACACTGTACCATAGTAGATTGAATTGTGGATCTTATCAAGTCTGTCCAGCAGGTAGGTGATGTACAGCAAAGTCTAGATTATACATAGAGAAGATTCTGCTTAGTGCAAAAAAAAAATACACAACTTTTTCAAGGAAGTGTTGTTTGACAACTACATTGCAACTTATTTTATAATATGCTTATTTTTAAATTATATGATGTAATTGAAATCCCCAAGGTATTCGGTAAGTCAAAAACTAAAAGACAGGATTGATGTTCCACCTGCTGATGACAGGGTTCAGGAAAGTTCAGGCCAGCCTACAAAACAGACAATGCACAAAGAAAAAGAGAATCATATGACCAATGTATACAAGTTTGACATGCTGCTATGGTAGCTGTTGTTTTAATAACACATAATTTTCAAAATTTAATGTCATTGAATAGACTTTCTAACCAAAACAATTTTATTATTGAACCTTGAACTCTGGCTGATTGGTGTCAGACAATTTACAGGACATATACATGTACAACTGTAAAGTGAGTCATGTCATTATTAACACTTTTTACGTATAAAATGAGGTTGCAAACATCTCTTAATATATTTTAATATAGTAATTTTATTTTAATATATACAGGGCATAGTGTCTAGAGGCCGTTGGTGTTAGCTGCATTAACCACACTATACGAAACCACCTTGAAATACACTGTGCTAGAGAGTAAGGAAAATTAATCCCATTTCCCTATTCCTCCCTAATAACTTTTCCAATCAAAGTAGGCAGCATACTTACAATCTATGCTGAATCTCTTTGGCCGTAAGATAGTATGTATATTGAACATTTGAATGGTCAAATAATGCTCAAATGACAATCTTGTTAAATTTTTTTATACTTGAGGGAATAATAAACACTTATAAGTCAAACACCTACTCATTTATATTTACTTACTCATTTATCTAAAAGATTTGATTGTTTGTTTGCTCCGAACTACTGGACTGATTTGAAAAATTCTTTCACTGTTGGGAAGCTATATTATCAGCGAGTAGTTTATAGTTACATTTTATAGTTACGCGGACGAAGTCGCGTGCAAAAGGTAGTAAAATTTCGTGTCACATTTTTATCGCTGATGAACACCTAAAGTACTGAACCGATTTTAATAAAACTTCGTAATTATGTGTAATTTGGTCCAACTTAAAAGATAGGATAGTTTTTATTTTGAACCCGGGTGAGGCCAGGTAGCGGGCCACTAGTTACCACTAGTGTAAACCATAAAGTAGTAAGATATTAAAGAAAGTAAACAAAAGTATGTTTTTAATTTTTGTAACCTAAACATAAAGACTTCTAACTACTTTAGAGAATTAATAATATATATAATTTGAAATTCATATTGTGCTTAATATCTCAAAGGAAATTATTATGTGAGTGTAAATAGATAACAGATATTTGATAGGAATTCAGGACATGCATTTTGCTGGTGATAAGGTATCAGCAGCAAAGTGTATAAGATAATATCACACACATATAAAATAGTACAACCAAATTGGTACCATTACATTTGTTGTGACAATGGAACTTATTTACAAACTAAAGATGAAACATGAAATACTCCTTGAAAATATCTAATTGTAGGTGTTATTATTTTTTTAAGGAGGTTTAAAGTGCCAATTTTCAGACTCACTGCTCTTAAAACCTTTAATAATAGTTATAAAGTTAAGAATTTCATTGGATTAAGAAATATCTTCCTAAACTTTCTCAAGAAATCTAAATTCAGTAACTATAGTTAAGTTATAATTAATATTTAGTTAATTAAAGTGTAGTTAATTTATAAATAAGTAAGAATTGTTAAGTTGTATCACAAAATAAAGTAGACAAAGGCAATAAAAACAAAGATAATTAAGAAAGATTTTTACAGTCATATAATGTATTTGTCAATTTTAATTAGTAAGATGTTATTTACTTTTTATTATTTCTACGGGAATCCTTAATGATTCATTAGATATGAAGCTAAACTTAGGACTTGTATAAATAAAGACGAATCTAACCGAGTTTATTGGTTATTGATTTACTAATGCGTGTAGTGTAGGGGTTAGTGGCTTAGTTGATTTGTTATATGAAAATTTCTAGCAGCTGAAGACTTACCTGCCGACAAAATTTTCTAACACTGAACTCTTTCCTGCAGATTGACCACCCACAACAGCAATTTGTGGAAGATCTAAGGACATATGAACGCCCATCTGCACGAATGCATCTTGAAGTTTGTTTACGATGGGTATTAATTGTTGCATCCCAAAATTTCCGGCCATCTTTATTTAAATGCATTAAAATCTATTTAAACACTTCAAAACTATTTGAATAAACTACTCATCATCGCCATACAAAAATTTTCAATATGGTGGGTGGTTGTTACACGGTCAGCGGTTGGTTACGTTACCAACTGTCAGTCGAGCGAGTCCGTGTTAAGTGTAGTCTAGAGTCGATCAAACAATCAACAAAATAAAACTCAACTCCAAACTCCAAGCTCTATCTATCTTCACTCACTTTTGACATTTCATTCATATGTGATTATCGTAAAGGCGTAACATAGCCTACTTTCATTTTACAAAATTAAATTGAAAAACATAGTCTATGTTCATTATGAAAGCTTGATTATGTATATTTTGTTAATTGAAACAATGAAAAAAATAACAATAATAGTATTTTGTAAATGTGTATTTCAACCAATTGAAAACGCCCGTTGTTTTAAATAAAACAATAAAATATTTGATGTAAAAAATGTCCAATTAATTACATTTACAAAAAAAATTTGGTATAAAAAAATAATGAGAAAAAATATAATCATATATATTGATATGTAAAGTACGTTTAAATCACCAAAAATCAATACTGATGGTCAGACATGCGCAGAATAAGTAGGCCAGTACGTATAACAGTAGAGCATATAATTTCCATTTAGCTCATTGTGATAAACATAGTATAAACAGGGATATAATTGGGAATGTCCCGAGGATGACATTATTTTAATTAACTTTTTTCTTACTGACATCACTGCCATTACGCAATATTGCGCCTTACGATTAATGAAATGAACACATGAAAATTCAAATTAAATTATTTTTAGTCAAAAAGATTTTTTTAAATCTATTTTTATATGAGACACTATAAGAATGGAATTTCATTTCTTATTGAAAGACGAGATTTAAAAAACAAGTATTGATTACCTATCACTAATTACGTAGAAACTTTTGGACTGACACGAAAGTGCACATACTTATTTTTTTGATATGTAAGTTCGATACAAGAAAATAGATTTTTTGTAATGAACACTGTGCTCACCTGCCCACGAAGTTTTCCAATACTGAACTCTTCCCTGCTGATTGTCCTCCGACCACAGCTATTTGTGGCAAATCCAGTTGCATGTGCACACCCAATTGTGTAAAAGCATCTTGGAGCTTATTAACAATTGGGATCAATTGTTCCATTCCTATGTTCCCCGACATGGCTGCCGGATTTCTCAAACACTCTTAGTCTTTTGAGCTATTCCGCAGATCTTCACTTACTGATTTTCAGTTCATCAATAAGGCAATGATATCAACTGTTTGCGCATGTGCAGGCAAAGAGAATAGAAAATATAGCTATCTCAAAAAGAATCTGTAAAGATAGGCAACTTGTCTCTAGTGGTATATAATTTCATAGGAAGAATTACGCAAAAACTATAAAAAATCATACATTTAAATGGTTATAGGATGGGGTCTTCATTTAATTCATTTCCGAATAAAAGGATAGTTAGTATACTCCCAATAGTGGTGCATTGATACGAAATACCACGCTCTAGTCTAGATGAAACTGAATACAATAAATATTCTATTTCATTTTTATTTCAATTAAATAATCGCTGTTATTGATTATGATTTACCTATCAGGCTTTTTTACCTCTTCTATAACCTGTAACCTGTAGGTAGGCTTAACTTACCTATTAATTCTCATTAAATCATTTGTATAGGGATCTATGGAGTGTGTGAAACCTTTTTTAAAAAGGGATTGCGGTGCGGCGCTAGTGTGAAAGCTAGGTAATATGAAATAAGAAGGTTGATTTTGATAGATCACAAAAAAAAAAATGGCGGTTACACACACTGAATTTTCTTTAAACTCTTCATCAGCAAATTCAGCAATCCCTGAAAGATATAACAAAGACTTTTGGCTTATCTCAATACAATTTGTAAAAAAATGTATGTTTTTATCCAGCGCTAGTATATTAAATGTATTTTTACACATTTTTAAACACGTTTTTCTATTTTTATAGATCTTCTATCGTATGTAAAATGTTAGCTATTATGTATAAGTATTATATTATTATAATGGAAGGTTTTCTCTATTATTAAAATAATTTTACAAGGATTGAAAAAAATCTGTATCTGGCAACCCATAATTTCAATGCCTATGGCAGCCATTACACGTTCAATCTGGATCGCGATCAATGATCGTGATCAATGATCTTGATCGAGATTGACTGTGTAATGTGTTGGATTGACGGATCGCGACATCGGATCTTAAATTATCTAGAATTTTAGAAATCAATGATCTCGATCCGTTGATCGCGATCCAGATTGAACGTGTAATGGCTGCTATTGTCAGTTTACGTCAGTCAGCGGTCGCAACGCCATTGAGTCGGATGACAAAAGCGACAAAGAAGCCTGGATTTAAGCGATTCGGAGCTCGTAGTATGTTTAGTATTAAAAAACTATAATTGTATATATATATATGTATATATACCAACTTTAATTTTTTTTAAATTAAGTGAATTATACTATTTTATATTTTAATGATGACAAAAAGAATAGTATCCTGAGTTTTTTCGGGGTTTCTTTTCTTCTCAGGATCGTCATCTTTGCTTTTTTCCGAAACCCTGGTAAATTTAAATTTATAATGACGATCATAAGAGTTTTTTGTAGAAACCTAATTGATAAATAAATATTTTGATTTTGATTTTGACATCTAACTCGCTGGATATTTCTCCAAATGAGGATTTCATATTAACTTTGGAATCTTTGCTCAAATTATGGGATAAAAAGTCCAATGATTACATGAATAAGTATAAACGAATAACTGCTTATGAGAAGCTCTCAAAAATCTATGTAAAAATTAAACCTCCTGCAACTGTCGATGACGTAAAGAAAAAAATAGTAGTCTGCGGTCAAATTACCGACGAGAATTAAAAAGATAATTATTTCTAAAAGGTTCTATTATTCTAAATCTTATTCAGATCCATTATGTGTTTATGAACGCATATTCTTCTACTTTTTTATTTATTGAAAAGTGTGACGCTGACATTAAGAAATCTCAAATCGAAGTCACCAGAGAAGAGAACGCGTGTTCATCTAATGGTTGCGAACACTGGACTGACATCAATCTGGATTGAGCGTGTAATGTCTTCATCAATCTTATCAATCTTCTGCGATCCGCTACCTTGCTCGGATCACGATCTAGATTGAACGTGTAATGGCTGCCTATCCCATTTACTGCTTGATTGAATCATAATTATGTTAAACTTTTAACTACATTTCGATGAATAATATAAAATACCATATACCATACTCTGAAGAAATTGTCTTTGTAATTTGAGGGTATAATTTTTATTGTGCATAAGTTGTCTATTTTTTTATACTGTGACATGTGTAAAGTAAAGTAACCCTCAGTCCGCTAGAGAGCGCTATTTCGCGTCTTTGTGACGTCACTCTATTGATTGCAAAGGAAAGGAAAAAGGAATCGTCTTTTGTTGACGCCATCTTAAAATAGAGTGATATAAGTTTTGGTAGCGTAGAATATAGTAAAAATCTAAAGTAATCTTTATTTAGAAATTAGCATTCAAGCTTAGATATTTTTTACTTGATAGTATCTAAAATAACGGACCAAGGTATAACTTTATTTTGTGATTATTGTTTAATTTTCAAGATAAAATTATTTTTGTTATTTATCATTCTTTGTCTGTATATTCTGTCATTTGTACTGTTTTTTGTCCGAAAATACTATCTATTATGAAATACACTAATAACTTTTATAAATGTAGAATATATTGCATTCGTAACGATCGATAATTTTTTTGTAAAGACGGATGTAACACGTCAATAAAGACCTATCGGGGGCTGGGTTCGATTTTTTGTCTTCTCGCAAAAGTATCAATATTGTGGAAGTGTCAATTAATATAGTTAAGCGTGTATTGTGAAGTGTTAAGCTTTTTTTCGGTTAGCTTGTAAGTTACGAGTGTAGTGCAGTGAAACATGAAAAATGTATGGTTTCGTTTTGTGAAGTTCGTGCTATATAGTGCCTAGTGTTCGGTTGGTTGCAGTTGGTGGTCAGCGCGAGGGTGTCTCCTGATGGTGTGTATATCGCAGCATGTCTGCACTCTCGACGCCGGGCGGCGGAGGCACTACGGCGCAGACCAAGCCGACGTCCGGCAAACAGAAATATCAAAAGTTGGACATCAATAGCTTATACTGCGCTAACAGAGTGAGTAAATTTTTTCTTCAAAGTGTCATTGTCACGGCTAGACACGCCCACAGTCATTATAGTACGTATAATTAGAGAAAAATCTTGTGGGCATTTCCTATTTTTATTTTGTTTTTGGCACAAAACATATTGAACCTTCATGGATTTTGTATTGTTTTTAATTAATAGTATGTTTCTCGTGGTATCCATTCCATTTTTATGATAATTTTCAAACCGTAATGTTTTACTCAGTACCTACATCAATGTTTTACAGTTGAATGGTTGGCCTTTAAATATATATTCAGCTAGTCGCTCCGTGACCTTTATTTCAACAACTTTTTGCTTAATTTAGAGAAAGTTTAAGTATTATTTTCCAGTAATATTTATAATTTATAAGTTTTATCTATTTACCTTCATTGCTAAGGTCAATGACCACAGGCCCTTGGTTATTATTTTAGAAAGTAGTTCTGTAGAAAATATAAAATTATAAGTGTTTATAAATAGATAAAGTTTCAAAAAAATTTGGTCAGAGATCATTAAATGAGATTTTTTTAAGAATTATATAATTAAAATACTTCTCCAATAATTCATTTTTTTTTGTTTGGTTACAAGATTCAAACTATAAATATATTTGTATATTGATCACAATTCTTAACACAATGCTGCATTCAAGATATAAGCTTAAAAATAGGTAAAATGTTAAGAGTTTAGCAAACGTTATATGAAATTTCAGAACGAAAACTCTGAACCGTCCTCTGTAAAATCTCAACTAAGCCGTAAACATGGAATGCAAAGCCTCGGAAAGGTACCTTCGGCAAGGCGTCCACCAGCTAACTTACCTTCTTTGAAAACTGAGACTGGTCAAGATCCAAACGCTAAGTAAGTCCACAATATTGTTATTAATTATAAAAACCTACTCCTTAAATTTGCTTAAACCTATACCTATTCATTAGTATGCCATTTTGATGTAACAAATGATTCTACTTTATGTAATAAATAATAGTATTGCCTATAAAAACAATAATAATTGTCATTAGCTTATTGTGTGGTATGCGGCAATGATTAATATCCATTAAATTTAAATTAAATGTGTAATAATATTATTTACCTAAACAATATTACAATGTCTTAATATTATATGGTAATGGTTTTTGTAATAGCTATGAACAATTAATTTCTTGTATAAATGTCATTGCTTCATTTGAATTTTTTATTTAGGATACTGTAATGTCTATGTAATTATACAGCTGCATTTTAGAAATAATGAGTGTTTATTGTGATAAAATTGTTATGAATTAATGAAAGAAATGCAGAAATTGGGTTAATATAGTTCTGAAGAACTTAATTCTAATTAATTATTTAGATTATTAATTACATAGATTGTATACGTCAATATTCAGAATGGAGCTATGAATTAACAGCTTATTATGCAAGATTGGTGCAGATTGCCTTTCCAAAAGCCATAAGTTTCTGAATAGCAAATATGAATGTAAAAGGTTTATTTTTATTTCCAGCTCTGTAACTTCTATTCCTACTACTGTTTCTACACCTGCAACATGTACATCTCAAGCCACAGTAAGTGCATACATTTTACCACAATTGGATTCTATGAATGAAACTCTTACATCTTAGTAAATTTCGTTATCTTTTGTTAGAATGACTATATAAACTTCCTAGTTTAAATAAACACAATCTAAGTTTGATAACATTTCTTCTCGTTTGTTATTGATTTGTTAAAGTATATTTTATGATTTGTCATAAGATGTTTTTTTGTTATAATATATGTATAAAATATAAAAAAAATGCTTGGGTGTGATAATTACACAGAGAATCTATGTTACAGAATTTATATTTATTAATTTTAATTTAATTTAGACTTACTAATATCACTGGCTATTCATTTGGCAACTTTTGATTAATTTGTAAATACCCCAAAACAATTGATTAATTTATAAATTACTATGCTATGTTTTCAAACAATTCCCTCAGAATAGATTTTTTGATGTTTTGAAAAAAGAAATATATCAAAACAACGCATTATGTATTTATGGTGCAAGCTCAATCCACACTGAGTACATATAAAATCGGAATCTGTGATGTGCACAAAAATAACGGGCAATGGCTCAGAGTTTAACTCTTTGAGTTGCAACCTACCTTAATTTGCAAAATTCCACAAGACTAATAATAATAGGATAAAATTTAGCATCTTAAGTAGATGCTAAATTTTATCCTTAGGAATCTTTTGTCATTATTTTTTACATGATTGAAAGTTTGTTGTGCATTCTGAGGCTTTTTAGTGCTATAGAAGTGAATTAATGTGTGTAGACTACAACGGTGGCGAGCGCTGTGGGTGCGGCGTCACAGTGCGGGATGGGCTGGGTCACTCTGCCTCCTCCCTCTTCTCCTCACTTCCGCACAGAGTTTCCTTCCCTGGAGGCATCCGCGCAACCGACTCACACGCACCGCGCCACAGAACACGCAGTGCCTCATCTGCAGCTCAGACCACAGTGTATGTTCAGTTCATTTCTAATTTGAATTTTACGAGTATGAAAGTATAAAATAGAACTCGCTGATTTGGAACAAACATAATGTAAGCATCTACTAGGAAACAATTTAAGTTTTTTTTTATTTTTTTATATGCATATTTTTCCGAAATTGTATTTTAAATGTGCATACTAATATGAATATTATTAATCAATACTAATAATAAATCTGTAAGTGTAGGAACTCTTGAACGAATTAACTGATTTTCGTGAAACTTGGTAGATAAACATTTAGACGTACAGGACAGGATAGGCTACTTTTTTTCTTTTTCAACGCGGACGAGGTCGCGGGCGTCAGATAGTTTAAAAATAAATTTTAATGTGTATCTTTTCTACATTATTTTCTATAATAAGAATTGATTGTTAACAAACAGTGTTCTAGTGGGCAAATGTGATGTTAAAGTGTTATTTATATTAAATGTAGCGGAAGGCAGCTGGACGTCCGGTGGATCGGGCGGCGTTCGGCAGGAGAGTACTTCGTCTCCCGCCGCCGCGCCCGCCTCCACGCCCGCCTCACAGCAGACACCCGCCTTCCGTGCCATTCTGCCACCCTTCGTAAGTCCAACCATTTATTACCATAACTTATCCAACCATTACTTTTAATCGCTCCAATTAGTTACATCCTGACGCGTTACCGAAAAGATTTTTTATTTCAATCGATTTTATTTATAAAAAAGTTTTTATTGATAAGATTGATGCGTTTGCAGCTGATGAAAGGTAGCAATGGTGTGGGGCTGGGGCTGAGCACAGCCCGCGAGCCCCCTCGCGGTGCGCCGGCCTCCAGCCGCGCCGCGCCCCGGCCGGCAGCCACGCCGCGCGCCGTCGAACTGCTGACGGCGCGGCCCATCCTGCGCGACGACCAGATCTCCTCTCTCGACGACATCTCTCGCGACGCCGGCTGGGCGCAGCAGGACGACATTGACTACGAGTTCGTATTTTATTAAAACTAATCGCAATAAAATACAATTTATTATATTTAAATAATTAGTAGGATAACTTGTACATTTTTATTGTTTTAGTCAAAAATTGGATTTTTCCGATGGCGAGTCTGCACCAGCGCCATCCAATAAAACAAACAAAAATAACAATAGTCGAGCTAGTATGGAAAATGAACGTATTGTGGAATCTAAGGTTCAGGAGCCGGGCGACGAGGACCAGCTGTGGGCGGAAAGACGTCAGAAACAAAGCAACGAAGTCGCTCAGGCGGTCGCGCGTGCGAGACAACGCAAAGAGGAGGAGCAGAGGCGACAAATGAGAGACACTGCCACACCGCTGCAACCGCCTAAAGATACTCGCAACGACAGGGACCGGAACGATAACAGGGATAGAGATAGTATGGATGCAAGAGAGGACAAAACTGACAATAGAGACAATAGAGATCGTCCCGAGAATAGAGACAAAGAGCGCACTGATCGTGACAGAGATGTCAGAGAGAAAGATCGCGGTGAAAACAGGGAAAGGTTTGACAATAGAGACC
Organism: Synanthedon formicaeformis; assembly: GCA_945859745.1. Classification (NCBI taxonomy): domain Eukaryota; kingdom Metazoa; phylum Arthropoda; class Insecta; order Lepidoptera; family Sesiidae; genus Synanthedon; species Synanthedon formicaeformis. Next base: position 8,852,161 of record OX243958.1, read on the forward strand.
GCGAGAGAGACGTTAGAGACAGGGACCGCGATCGCGATCGCGTCGATCGTGACAGAGTGGAAAGTAGAGACAGGCCACGCAATGACAACAGGGACAGTGACAAGGAGAGAATGGACGTGCGCGATAGAGATCGTAACGAGAATAGAGATCGCGATAGATTTGATAGAGATCGTGGCGATAGAGATCGCGAACGGGATCGGATTGATCGTGACAATAGGGATCGCGATCGCGATTTTCGCGACAGAGATCGAGATTATCGCGATCAATTTAATCCAGCATTTTCTAAAACGTTCCAAGCCAATATTCCACCAAGATTTATGAAGCAACAACAGAATCGTCAACAGGAAGATCACAACAAAGGCTGGGCCTTTACCAGCAAAGCGGCGCCGCGTCGGCAGGATCAACAGCCGTACACTGCACCTCGACACGCGCCTCATAATAATGGAAGACGTTCCTATTCCAGGTTTGTTTCGAATTTGCTATTTTTTGTGTATTGTCTGAAATTTCGGTGCCTAAATAGATTTCCTATGACACACGTCTAGTTGTTACAGTTTCTATGACTAGCCACTAGGCTTGTGACGTTAATCAAGAATTTTTGTTCAAATTTTCAGGGATTATTCAGATCGCGAGGAAGATTTTAGAAGGGATAAAGATGGACCTGGTCCACAATGGCGTTCAGAAATGCAAGATTATGAACGCACTAATCGTGAATTAGATCGATCCCACTCGAGAGATTCATACAAAGAATACGACAGAAGAAGTGAATCTGACAGGAAATCAATAGATTCAGCAGATATTCATAATGCACATAGGACTTCAGCTGCTGAGAAGTTAACTGAAGTTTTCGAAAGAAAGAGTATAGGTTTAGCAGAACCTTTTGCAAATACAGAAACTCCATCCCAGCCACAAGGTCAAGAACGACGCAATTCTCCGCCATCATCTAAGAGAGAGTCTAGCGAGAAAGACTTTGGTAAAACTTCGTGGGCAGATGTAACACCAGATGAACCAACAAACTATACAGTTTTAAAGTCACCTGTCGACAAATCAGCTCCTAAAGATTTCGAGACTGTTAAAGATAACGCACAACAACAAGAGAGTGGTGGTGTGCCCCAATCACAAAATTTATCAATGGCACTGCCACAGCAAAATGTGAATCAACCTACTAATACATCCATTTCTATTTCATCACACAACCAAACTCCTAAATATCACACAAATACTACTTCTGGACAAAATGTTTCTATCGATCAACAAATGTCTCAACTTAACTCATTTGGAAATATTCAATCCCAACCCATTTCTTCTTCTTCTAATATTCTACAACCTTCTTTCACTGATAGCCAAACTAAACTTACACAATCTCTTTCCAAACCAATTTTAAACGAAACCGTCACAAGCAGTACACAAATTCAAAGGTCTCAATCGTCAGAACAAACGACACAGCATGTGCCTAACAAGCCTGTATTTGCATCACAAAAATCGGACAAGGAACATTCAGAAACTGAAACTGTCGCATCAACAATTAGTGGTCCATTAACTGATTCATTGGTACAACTGGTTGGGAATAAGACGAATGAAATGGTTTCTGTTGAATCTGGTCACATTATTGCTGATTCTCAAAAGCAAAGACCAATTGAAGATAAGAGAAATGATAAATTTAGCAATGATCAACAAAACAAACTCACCGTCAAGGAGCCGATTGAGCGAAAATCCAGTGGGTCTGGATCAGAGAAAAAGAGCAGAGGCTATGGTGGTTGTGCTTATCCAGTTGTATATAATAGGGGTTGGGGGTCGAGAGAATCTCGCGGACGACGTTCACACCGTAGTTCTCGCTCTAACAACAGGGCTAGTGAATCTGATGGGTCCACAGATGGTGCGCCTAATAGTGATCGTAAAGAGCGACGCAGAGCACCTAGAAGTCCTCGCGGGCCTAAAAAGGTAGACCAGAGGTCGGAGGAGGTCAGTCGTTCATCTTTAGCAGATCAACCTGCGCTTATTACGGATTCTACTGAAACTAGAACTGAACCATTTGCGCCCCGCGGTCAACCCTCGCGACGAGGCAGAGGCGGCGGTTTCACAGGGACTTCACGCCCACCCGCCCCAGCAAAGAGAGTGACTGGCTATGGACCACCGAACACCAAAAGTCCATTCAGTCAAGCTAATAGGGCGGTTAAAGACAATGAAGATAACAAAGATATTCAATCTGATGACAAAGGAAAGGCTAACAATAATAAGGCGCGAACTGGTTCTTCTGGTGGTAGAGGCAGAGATCGTCGACCTAAGACCGCCGGTGGACCGCTTAGCGGGGAAGACGAAAACTGGGAGACTACATCCGAACATTCCGAAGGCGGCGTCGCTGGTGGCCGACGTTCAGGCGGTGGCAGACCCTCCGGACAATCCAAAGGTCCAATGGGACGTAATCATAATTCTGGTAACCGTCAAATGAATGGACGTAACATACAAGGAGCTAAAAAGGATAACATTGGGGAATTCAAGACTTCCGACATCACAGAGGCTATGACTGAGATGAAACTGACTTCTAATAAAAAAGATGAAGACATTGTTGACGATGGTTTTCAGGAAGTGCGAAACAAAAAGAATTCTAAAGACATACGAACTCCTCCCGCTAAGGAGGAAACTCAACATTCTAAACAACCGAGGTCACACTCTAATTCCAATCAAGGCGGTGGACGAAATGGATCGTCTTCGCGTAATTCAAGTGATAAATCTAGGGGACCCGCTCCGGTTCCTGGGAAACCTAATTCACAATATGACCGGTCGCGTCAAGCCAATCTGGCTCCACGATTCGTGAAGCAAAGGCAAAAGCAACAAATGGGTCTGATGCCTGGTTTCGGTCCGGACACGGGTGCTGCTCCACCCCCTCCCGCAGTGAACGCTTGGGATAAACCGATATCGCAGACTTTACGCGGTAGTGTAGAAGAAGCCCCTGAAAGTACCGAAAACAAATCTGGCCAGACAAGTCAGCGTAGCACCCCCGCAGACGCGACGATAGAAAACAAGACCGTCACAACTACACCCTGTGCAGTTCCGACTGATAAAGTTGGCGTTCTCGACGGGACCACACCACCTGTAGAAACTATTATCTTTGAGAATACTAATTACAAGACTGCTCCACCCGCTGAGGCCTTAAAACAAAAATATCAACCAAGCGCCAGCACTGCCAAACCTCAACATCAAGGACAGCATCAAGGGGAAGAAATCACACCAGAGATTGATGCGCGAACACTAGCTTTCAACGGAGACGTAAGAGCGCCTCCTCGGACTATACAAGAGCTTATTGCTGACAATAGTAGGCCCGTCACCGATGGAGACAATTCACTGGGCTTGCCTATATCATTCGATACGGCACAAAAGGCAGAAGATTCCTCAGACATGAAATTAGATTTTGCTTTTGATTCCGATCTCGGACAGTTAACTGAAGACAAGTCGGCTAAACTGGGGCTGCCGCGCGGTCCACACATGAGCACTTCAAATACGATATCTCCCCTGGCGGCGGATCTCAATTTAAAAATCGCCAGCGTTAAAAAAGTTTGGGAAATGCCTGCGGTGATCGAAGGCGGTGAGGAGTTACAATTCGCTGGGTTTACGGAAGAAAACAATGCAGACACTGGCGCTCCGCCGAACGTGTGTAAAGTAAAGCCCACGCAACAGTTGCAATCGCCTCCACCTCAACATTACAATCACGTTGGCTACCAAGGAGGCTATAGTGGACTATCGGTGCCGTCACCTCCCGCGCTAGTGTTCAATTCATCGCAGCAGCTTTTGGGCTCTTCGCAACAGCTACAGCAACAGGGCGGACTCTACGGCGCTTTCTTGGATCAGAGTCGTGGACAGTTCGGCGGTTTCCCGGGGTCTCCGTACGGTGCCGGTAACGCAACGCCGTACAATTATCAACCACCGCCGGATATGTTCCAGAGCCTTCCAAGTCAATACCGAATGGTGAGTTTAAATTTAAACATCAGTTTTTACAATATTATGTCTTTTTTTTCTTACTGGTGGGCATTTAATATAGCTCTATTTAATATAAGGAAATATGGTTATAGTCCACCACTAGTTTATTGTGGATTGGTAGAAATTCACATACCTCCCAGAGTCTCAGTCTCAATCATTAGAGCAAGTTATCATTATTTTTAATTCAAATTTATGAAATGAGCATTTCTTTATTGGTCGTTTGGTGTTTACAAACAAATTTTGCGCAGGCGGCGGCTGGCGGTGGCGCCGCGTTTGGGCAATCGGGGCAGCTGGGGAATAGTCCAAGCACAGTTCTCATATCAAGCACATCAAATTCTCTCATGTCCGCTACTGTCAAACCATCGACTCAACAAATCGGCGCTATTGGCAAGTTTTTTTTTTTATATTAATTATATTTCATTTAAAAAATAGTTCAAAAATAAATTATTTACATTCATATAAATTATAAATATTATATATGAATCCTCTCTCAAGAGGATTTGTGACAATCATTAATTTATATAGTTTACTATTTCGATTTCATGTGGTTATTTTTGACGATACCGGCGGCGATTGCAGTTTAATAAAGAATAATTAATATTTTTTCTGCAGGCAGCAAAGGTGGCGGTGTGAGCACGTACCAGCAGCAGTACCTGGGATACTCGGGCCCCGTGGGCGAGGCGCCGTACTCGCTGCCTGGCCTGATGACGCGGCCGGCGCCGCCCGCCAGTTCCTACTACTCGCCGTACCAGCCGCCAACCGCGCCCGCGCCCACCTACCCGCTGCAGTTCACGCAACCTACGCAGTCGGGCGCGTACCAGTCACAGTTCCTGTCGTCGCAGCTTCAAGTGGCGGCCGCCGTGCAGCAGATGCAGCAGCAGTACAGGGCGCCGCTGCAGCCGCAGTACGCGGCTCCGCCCCAACCGGCGCCGCGGCCGCCGCCGCAACAGCAGCTCAAGAGTCCGCTGCACGACCACGCCAATGGGTTCGCGCCGCTGTGCGAGGCTCCGTCGCCGACGCCCAAGGGCGTGAGCAAGCCGCAGAAGCCGCCGCACTCGCCGCCTCACCACAAGTACCACGTGCCTCCGCCGCACGCGCACCCGCCACACCAGCAGCCGCACCAGCAACACCACCATCAGCAGCATCAACAGGTACCACTTTCACTCAAACCAATAATTCATTTTGCAATTCAATAAAACACACAACTACGAATAGACATGAGCCAGCACTGATCTTCTGTAGGAATCCTTAGATCGAGGTTGCACTGCTAAGGTGCCCGGCCTTAATCGAATACACACTACCATACACCATGCATATTAGGGTGGGTCAAAAAAATCCAATATTTTTTGGATCTGACACAAGAAAACTAGTTGCTAGGTACCTCTATAAAGTACTTACCAAGTATGAGCTCTTAATAGTTTTCCATTTTCAATTTAGTCTCATATAAAAATGGTCATATCTTATCACCAATAGGTTTTAAACCAGTTTTATCGTCAATGTTCATAGGAAATTGAACAATGTTTCACATTTTATAGCAGGCGCTGGGCGGTGGAGGAGGCAACAACGGTCGCGGCGGCAACATGCCGCGAGGCGGTATGGCTGCACCGCGGTACCCGGCGCCCATCCAGCGTCCTCTGGCGCCTCCCTACCGCGGCCCACCCGCGCCGCCACGACATCATGGGCCTCGCCACACGCACAACCTCTACTACCAGCAGCGCAGTTAGTACACTACGTCTCTGCTTCAATGACGACCATTAAGCGTATCTCACACGGCACCGCCTCTCAGACAAATTTATGTAAATCACACATTAATTACACGTTTCTATACAGATTAATTACCTGCAAAAGCGAAATGTCAAGAGAATTCCGAGAAGATATGACCACATTATTATTATGAATTACAACAAAACTAATAAAGACATGAGAAAATACACGCACAGCTTGGCTTTTGTCGCCTCTGAAATAAATTTATCACCATCGAAGTCGGATTAGAAGAAAGCGTCAGTGCTCACAGGAATACATTGAGAGCAGTGCGACACATTGGATCAGATTGAGATGTAGCCGCGGCGGTGCAGTGTGAGATACGCCCAGGGCTGAGGCCACACGCGATGCGTTGCCGGTGCGTCGATATATTACACGAGGGAGGGAGCTTTGGTCTCTTAAATCATAACGCACAACGCTGCGATGAGCGGCTCCAACGCAGCGTTGCTGTCTGTGTGGAGAAGTGGAAACTAGACGTGTCAACATGGACAATACTTATTTGTGCTTTGCTTGAGGAAGAAAAAGAAGAAGAATTTTCTTTACTATTAAACTTTTGTTTTTTGTCTTTATTTTTATATAGAGAAGGGTAATTGCGGATTAGTTTTATTAAATTATCTTCAAACAAATCCATTGTCAACTCGTGACGCGCACCGCAGCAAATGTACGAGCACGACGCCGCGCTGTGCGGAGTACCCGCTACCCACTTCACCGCTGACGCATACTGCGACGGGACAAGAGACCATTCTAGACTGCATACCGCAGCGTTGTGCGTTATGACGTAGAGACCAAAGCTAAAGCGGGAAGCGACGGGCGTTGGTGGCCTCAGCCCATAGTGTATGTGTGGTGTGCAGAGTGCGCGAGCGGCGGCGAGCGAGCGGACGGTTCTGCTCAGGGCGCAGCGGCGGACGAGCCCGCCGAGCCCACCGCCGTCGACGCGCCGCAGCCCGCCGAGGTGAAGGCGGACTGAGCGTCACAGTGATTGCATATTGCTATATGACTTATTCTCCTAAGTGTAAACGCCGCCTCGGCCTCTCTCATTAGTGAATGTGTAGCGACGCGACGACCGCATGGGTCGACTGTCGATGCAATATAAAAGAAAATTAACGTAATTTTGGAGTGGCGATTAGCGCTGACGCGCGTTGCACTCCATGTATCATAATCAATTATTATAATTATTATTATTATATGCGAATAAAAATATTATGACCGGATGTTTGTTTTTTATATAATTCCTTGAGTGTCCGACAAAATTGGTACTTAAACTGGGAAAGTCCAACTAAGCAAATCGCTACTTTCCGGCCCTAACTCAACAACGTAATTAATTCTTTAGCCGCCAGAGTCGGGTAATTATTTTTGTGTCCATTTCGCCAGAGCCGTATATACGACAAATTCCCATCTTCCTCGACTTGTATAACGTTTATTTTTAAATCATTGTGTTTCTTTCTCTTAAAAAAATAGCACTCAGGCGCTAGGGGCACGACAACTCATACAAAACCAAGCGTTAATCCGTATCAGACTGTGGGCCACTCACCATCTGTCAAGTAGACTAACCGCCATTTAAAGTCACCCGGGAAAATGGAGCCGATATACCTTTGTTTGTACGGTAAAAGTCCCAAACATTGAAAATAATTAAAAAAATCGCCTATCGAATGATGCAGTAAACCGAGTGCATAATTCAATAAAACAGAAAATTATTTCTAAAAGTAACTAATCAACACTACTTGTAGTTGGTGAAAGAGGCCCTGTGTGTACAAGTAAGTATAAGGGCGCTTGTAGACGTCCTTTTTTACAACGGATAACGGACCGTCAAAAACGGATATCCTTGTACTGGTGGTGCAAAAATGTAGCGCCAGTGGTGCAAGCCGGTGGTGCCATGGGCCCTAAACGGCCTAACCGGTGTCCGGTGCGTGTACGACACACATTCATTATACACCACCATGTATCCGGCAAAAAACACGGTCCGTTATCCGGTGTAAAAAACGGACGTCTACAAGCGCTTTTAGTAGAATACAAGCACCAATGAGGAGTTATAAGCTATGGCTATAATCATAGAGTAAATAGTTACTTAACCAGTACTACTGGTAACTACTTACTCTATGCTATAATACACCGTTAGGGAGAGGCAGAACTTCTCGACTTTAAAGATTGAATCTTAGTTATAAGAAGATCTTTTATTCAAGCATATTAGAAAAACATTAGGTTGACATAGGTCCCGACACATTCCCGGAATGAATGCAGTAGTTTTTTTTTTCTCTTTGTAAGTACAAAGTTTGGTGATTTGTATCAACTGAAATATTGCTCCCCAAAAGTTGCCCTAGTTCGCTCAACCTCGCAGAGATATAATTTCGATGGCTCAACCAAACTACTGCTACTATACAACGTTAGCGTACTAGTTGAATGCACTATATGTGTACTATACTGAATGCAAACGCTCCTGGCACACTGGGCCATAAAACATTCAAGCGCTAGGTTTGTGCATGTTCTATATTTTCTATAACACTATGCGTGCTCTATGACTAATAACACAAAGCAACGCCACAGTGTAAGTAACTATAACTATTAACTATTATGGTCGAGACCGCCATAGAAGGAAGGATAAAAAAATGACCGTAGTAAATGTTTGGAAAAGAAACCAAGTGTAAACACGACATTATTAGGTCAATAACAAATTATAATTGAATCAGACAATCTGGGAGTTTTATAAGTAACTGTTTTATTTTATTTTATACATTTTTTATTGAAAATAATATTGTTTTTATGTTAAAGTCGTCACTTGACGATAGGTGACACCACGACCACCTATAACAAGCAACGCCATGGGTGCTGCAAATGAGCTGCCGACCATAGCACCGAAACAATAGCACATTAATGCTGTTATTTTATGGTGGTCTTTTGTAAGGTTACTGTCGCGAAACGGGCTGCCTAAATGTCTGCGAAACGCAGTGTGCCCTGTCACTACTTTCTAAATTAAACTTTGAAAAGTTCATTTCCAAAGTTGACGCCTTCAGGAATCGAACCCGTGGCCCCTGAGACTTCAGGTGGCCGATTTGTTTTTATCGTTTATCATGTTCATGTTATCAATGAAAAATAATTAGAAGCAGTCTTCCTTTCCACCTTCAAAATGATTATACTTAATTGGGTTTCGTTCGACCATAAAAAATATTTACCTTAGGGTACATATCTACCTGAATACAAGGTTAACCTTATAAATAATTATTTGGAATTTTTAGCTTTTATCCAACTTTTATCTTCTGTTGGAATTGTTGGTATCAAAAAATTACACCACATATTCACATATTTCGATACTATTCCCAACTGGCGCCGTGGCTTAGTTGGTTAAAGCGCCTGTCTAGTAAACAGGAGATCGCGAGTTCGAATCTCGCCGGGGCCTGGAATTGTTATATTGGTGTGCTTATTTTTAATAATTTATTACTAGTTATTTTTACTTTATTATTTATTTTTACTAGCTATTTCAAATTTTATAAACATGATTAGGCAATACAAAAAGATTTTTTGTATTCCATTCTAAGCCAGCAAATCGGCATAGTATGATTTCATAACAAATTAGGTATGTAACGTGGCATTTTTTTTAATTTTGTTCCGGTAATCTATAGATTTATGTAGTGTCCTACAACTCCGTATATTGTTCATATTTTTTCAATTAATTGTAATATTATTTCACTTCGCATCCAAACTTTTTTATCGGCTATCTCTAGCAAGAAAACTTTATTCTGCTTGCAAAATAAAGTCAGAAGTGTTTGCTGCCTGGTACAAATGATGCTATGATGCTTACACGTCCCGTAACCGGCAAGCTACTAAACTTGAGAAGTTAGCTTGCCATGACCGTTTACACTGAAAATTTTGCTTGAAGAACTCATATTCTGCAACTTTTATTACTAGTGTATTCCTACCTTAAGGATAACTTCCGTGTTGGCCGAGTGCCAATACCTTATACCTAGTTATAAAACATAACATAATACCAGCATAATATACTATACTCCCTAAAAAGTTCCCTTCGGAAGGGACGCGGTTACGCCTAGACGGCGCCATAGCGCAACTACAATTTCATGTTAGAATAACTATTTTATGTTACTGAACTAAATATTATTAAATTAAAATAAAACTTCGTTGATTAAAATAGAAAATTTTAACAATCTAATAATAAATATAAAATCGTAGTCCTACTAATATTATTATATATCACTACATAGTATAAAACAAAGTCGCTTCCCGTTTGTCTGTCCCTATGTATGCTTAGATCTTTAAAACTACGCATCGGATTTTGATGCGGTTTTTTTTAATAGATAGAGTGATTCAAGAGGAAGGTTTTTAGTATATATTTTCAACGCGAGCGAAGTCGCGGGCACCAGCTATCTACTAAAAATAAAGATACAACCCCTGAAAATTTTATAACAGCAAAGATGTCAGGCGTTATATTGCTTTACATATTTAGTCAGGCGCTACACATCCCTTACTTTTAACGCGGGCAAAGTCGCGGGCACTAGCTAGTTTATTATAAATGCGAAAGTTTGTGAGGATCGATGTATGAATGTTTGTCACTCTTTTACACAAAAACGGCTTAACGGATTTGACTGACATTTGGCACTCAGATAGATTATTGGCTGGATTAACAATACGACACTTACTTTTTAATGTTAAGATCCCGAAGGATTGTCTGAAAATAAAAAATGTGGGCACCACCGTCGTCACAGCGACAAAGATGTCAGGCGTTGTATTCTTCAATTTTACTCTCTGATGGTGGTTTTAAACTGAGCAGCCAGTCTGGCTACTAATAACCACTTCTACACAGAAAACCACTATACTAAAAGCATATACTTCTGTGTTTCAATACATGGATAGGGGATAGCAGACCTTACCACTTATTCTTTATCCTATCAGGATAGGAAACGCACAATATATCTAGTGTTGCTTGGCAAAACTTTCTTGTTTGCTTGTTGGACAATGGTAACTAGAGCGGCTATAAAAATTCAAGCGTATGTCCTCCGACATTTATCATTAAAAAAAAAACTTGAAATTGTATAAAAAAATGTGTTTATTAATTACTTTATCAAAATCCTAAGTAACTACTCGTAATACTAAAACAATGAAGTACTCGTAGAACGCTTGCGTGCGAAAAGTAATTGCACATGCCATGCAATACATAAAATTATGAGCGCATCAAAAATTAAATACTGTATTCGTTATAGTCTAACTAACAGAAACATAAGTCGATCTCACTGTGTCAAGTACGTTTCTGAGTTTGCTTAAAATTAGTTGTGCGTGCTTAACATTAGTTCGAGAACTATGAATAACGTTGTCGAAATTGTACACAACGAAATATTTCCAAGTAAGTACCTATGTTTCAATAAATTTTATATTTACACAGAAAAATACCTAACTACTTCATCGCCGATATCTAATACCTAACTATATATAAAAATTTCGTCACATGTTTGTCGCCGATGAACTAAACTAGAACCGATTTTGATAAAACTTCGTAACTATGTGTAATTTGATCCAACTTAAAAGATAGGATAGTTTTTATTTTGAACCCGGGCGAAGTCGGGAGCGGGTCACTAATTCGGTTATATTTTTGGTTTCGTAACTGGCTCATTGAAATAAAATGCAGTTAGGCTCAGAAATAATAATATAATTATGATCTAGCAAAACATTGTTTGGACAGAAATTTGGAGAGAATCTAATTTATTTTTATAACTGACGTGTAAATGTTGTGTAATCTAGTTGGCAGTCAGGCTGTCGCATATACCTAACACAAGCCAAATTTGAAAAATTCATTTCTAAAGTTGAGCTCACCGGGTATCGAACCCGGGAACCTTGGAACAGAGCGTTAAGGCAACCACCCTAACCCTAACCACTCAATCAGCAGGCTCGTCATCGTCATGTTTACAATAATTGTTGCTAATGTCTAACAAAGTAACGTTAAGACTGAGATAAATTGTTAAATTAAAGTCGTTGAACCTAATTCAAGGGTCAACAGCCAGACATGGATGAAATCCTTTGTGTCGCTCGACAGGAATAATAGGGGAAAGTTTACCTTAAAACAAACAGAAATATGTCAACCTATTACTAATTATATTTTTTGCTGGCCTTTATATCTCCATCCATCGGTAGTCTCCTCTACGACTTGCGTCCAGCTTCCGGCCAAGGTGCAAATTTTTTTCTAAAGTAAAAGTATCCTAAGTTCATAAAGGTATAATTCCAACAACCAACAAGGTACCTGAGTTACTCCTTATAACATCAGCTATCTGTCTATAAAAGTCCAGTCAGACGAACAGAGAGTAATTTTTAATTTTAAATATCGTAAGACTCACCTATTGTTGTTTTTAATTGAGGTGACAGCCAAATAATCTACCTCTACATCCCATGCGTAATAAATTACCGATAAAATGAAAAATATTTTGTTATCGATTTATGACAGACTTTGGAGCTTTGCTTTCTTCCGCCAGATAAAAACATTAACTAAGTACTTAGTGTTAGTTATATCTACAGATAATGTACAATTTTAATTGGCTATCGAGTGCTCTAGAAATAAACTAAAGATAAAATAGTACCTATTTTATACTTATCTTGTTAATTGAAATATCAACTGAACGACATAGAACAGGCATTGACTAAATAGTTAAAAAAAAAAAATTATTTATTAATTTTTCATAATGCCATTAGTAGTCATTTATTTCATTTAAAACTTTAATCTCCATATATTATAAATCTTTCATATCTGTTTCTCCGCTAACCACTTATAAACTACCCAAAGGATTTTAAATCGGATTAGAGGGATAAACGAGGAAGGTTTGTAAAATAAATAAATAAAACTGCATCCTATCAGTGATATGTTAAGTACTATGTACTAGATGGAACACTCAAGACGCGATGAGTGTTCCAAGTGATTGGAGTTCCGACGTCCTACCCGTTCACAGTCTGTCATACGCGCTCGTAGAGATTAGGCGCTTTATTATTTTCAAAACCAATAAAAATGCCGTCATGGGTGATGAGATATTGCAAAAATACAACAAAAAATATTGGTAAAACTTCTGGTGTGACGTTCCATAGGTAAGTTTTATTAATATTGAAACGTTTAATAGGTTAATATTTAATTTGTTAAAACCGACGTGCTTATCGGGTCGGCCATATTAATATTAGGGTTGTCTACGACTTGACGTATTGACCTTGACACTACTGCCGCGCCGTCCCCCGTGCACGAAGAATTTAGCAAGAAATCGTAGGGAGTGCTCAATCTAGTACTTACTTAACAAATCACTGCATCCTATGACGAAGCTGGGAGCGGGTCGCTAGTATAATATTATAAAGTAACTTTAAATTGTTTAAGTAATACTAAGTTAAATTTAACCTACATATTTAATTCGTGAGGAAAAATTAAAATACTCATGTAATAAAAAATAAATGTTGAGGTAAAATGTGATATGTATGTCTTTGTGTTTGTTCATTGTATGCATCAGTATGCATGCAGAGGATTGTGAGTCAGCCAACTCCGTACCGCATTCAGTCAGTCACACACACTACACAGTCAGTCAGTTGCAGGGCAGCTCGCAGCCAAGAACATCGCTGCGTTGTCGCCGCGCTCTAGCGTTCCGTCCTTTCGTATTCGTAATAAATTCCGATGAACTTTCACTTTTAAATAACAATATAGAAACTCGTGTTTTTAAATGTTTTTTCAAGTGTAACATAAATTGAGAAAATAAAAGTGTTATTAATGGATTTTAATTCGTGTGTGTATTTCTGTAGAGCTCAATTGAGGTTCATTTGTTCCGGATTTGCTCTAGAACTGTATTAACAAAATTAGTTATTGTCTCGTTGTTTGTGTCATGTTGTAGTTCAGTTTAGTCACAATGGCAAAAGAGTACGGTAAGTTTTTTTTTTACTTGTAAGTAGATGGTAAGCAGTTACTTAGTTGATTGTTATTTTATTTTCTCGCTCTCACTACACGGCTTGTACGGTGTAGTAGGTAACTAGTATTGTTATTGTTTCGCAATACTTAGTATGTGTATGTATCTAGGATCTAATAACTTTAAGAAAATTTTAGCTACCAAGGACAGATGTCCTTGAAGCTTGAACATAGGTATGCAAAATCGTTGTATGATTATCCCAAAACATAAGCCTTTTGGAGGCATAAAATCGACGTGTTTATCTTGGCGATTTATTGTTCACTAACTTGTGCCCGCGACTTCGTCCACGTTGAAATATAAAACAATATAACGCCTATTATGAATATTTTAATTTAAAAGAAAAGTTTTCACATAAACCAAGATTGGCTAATTTCAAAGAAATTATTCTTTTAAAAAAGTTGTTAACAAAACCGTTTTTTTTTTAACTTGAGGTAGGCTAGATATATTGAGGCTAAAAAATAAAAATTGTTAAACATTGGAATTTTAAGTTTCAAGGTAGAGTATAATCAGCTGATATGCGTGAAAATATCAACAAGTTTTCACTTGCAATCACAACTCTGTTCAGTTAAACCAAGAAGTGTAATAATATAACAATATTTTTCAATGTTAAGTAAATTAAATCAACCAATATATTTTTGAGTGGCCATAAAAATGTTTATTTATATTCTTTGCAAACGTAACGGTTTTGATGTTATATTTTATATGATTTATGCATATTTTACTGCAAAATGTTTATAGGTAAATATATATTTAGAACTATGTAAGTAGTAATAAGAGTGATTGTAAACTGTCTGAGTGTGTGCACTGTGCACAGGGGTTCAGTGCACGAATCGCAAGTGGCGGTGGGATAACGACCGAACCCGGCTGACTGCAAGATCGGTCACTAAACTCTGTTGCATTTTCATATACTTAGGATTTTACTATTTTCATATTATAGGTACTAATATCTTTATTTTACTAACTCCAATGTTTTCCTTTTTTTTTTTTGGAAAATCTGCTCAAGGTCGGTAGCAGATTTGCCAGCACTTGTGGCGTTACTTGTGTAAGTAGGCCACGGTAGCAACCTAACATCAATTGGACAAAAAATATTACAATAACTAAGTCACGTTTTGCTGAGATTGCTCGTAGTTAGATAAAGACAACTGTGCCAAAATGATTTGACTCCTATTAATTGTTATTATTAACCACCTTAAGAGTTTTCAATGTATACTTAAGATTTACTCGTATGTCTCATGTTTTCCGGTTACAGAAAGCTTTCATTCTATAAGATCGTTTAGCTGCCGTCGAGGCAAACAAAGGTTTGATGGAATCCGAGGCAATCATGTACCTTTGGATTTCTTTTAATTAATTTGTGGATTAAAAACAGTAACAGTCACTTGCTCCAATTGTGAATGAAACATCGTGAAGAATCCTTCGTGTTTTAGGTTGGATTGACAAAGAATTTTCAAGGAAACGCGAGGTTCTACTAACCCAGTAACAAGTGGGCGACGTGCACGAACAAAGATCGCATGACTAATTGCGGGAAATGTCCAATGCTCTCGGGAAAAAAGCATAAATAAAGGTTTTTGTTATGATATGAGAGATCATAATATTATGTATTAACTACTGTATCAGGATTTTTATTTTTCATCTAAGTAAAAGTCTAATATTTGTGTGTATTCAAAATACTTTATTTTAAATCTTGCGACTTTGAATATAAATACAAGTACATACGTAAGCATTTTTGAGAAAAAAATGGTTTTTCCCCATCTATCTATACTTATAAATAGCTCAGTGCGAAATAAAATTGAACCGATAACTACTCGGGCCGACCATAGATATCAATAATGTTTATATGTACTTAAGTATTTATTTATGCACCTAAAAAGGTAGTACTACTGTAAGTTTCTATTTACCTACATAAGTTTTCTTAACAGAAATGATAACCACCATTGCTTGGTGACCATAAAATATATAAATTTTTACGCTACACATTGTATACTTACATAAATAAATACATATGAGTAAAAAAAGTTAATCCATAAATTAAACTTCTTGCCAACTTGTTATCTACATTTATTAGTAGATATACATGTAGGTAATTAGCTCTCATAAGACTCAGTAAGTATAAGAAAAGTACCAAGTTAAGTTAAAAGCTAAACACTGCATCTTATCAGATAACAAATAATCTTTTGTTTATTGAACATGTTCGCAAACAATTACGTCATCATTGAGACATTTATTCATTACTTAAATATATAATTAGATCCACTCTACTTACGTAAGCAGATAGTTATATTTACTAGAAGTTGAATGTTTTCCCCCTCTATCTTATCTACGAGCTAAGTAGCACTTATTTAAATTACATATTCGAAGAACATTAAGTACCTATTATAATATATACGTACATAAAAAATCTTATGTTTAAATCCTACTAATAGGTATCATTAATGTGAAAGTTTGTATGTTTGGATGTTTGTTAATCACGCAAAAACTGCTAAACGGATTTATATGTTTGGCACACAGAAAGTTTATTACTTTATTACATAGATTATAGGATACTTTTTATTCTGAAAAAAATTTAGGTTACCGTTGTTAAAAACGAACTAAGTCGCGGTCACAGCTATAGTATTAAATAAGTGCGTCTATAAAACTATTTTCGTGTTCACAGCGGGCTGTCTCATGCAATGCAACAATGAAGAGGCAATGTTCTACATTATTGTGTTATGAAAATATATTTAACGTTGGTTTTCAACAATATTTATAGGTACTACTCGGTCAAGTTAAACTCGGCACTAAATGCGCACAGCAATGTATAGGGGAAGCAAACAAATTAATAAAGTTTTGAAACTTATGTGGGTTATACCTTTGGGCCTGCTGATCAAAATCCAGAACTCTCCCCCCCTTCCAATTCCAGACAAATTCCACATAGTGAAATTTGTCCCCGTTAATAGTTCTTTTTTAAGTATTTTGCGAAAACTTTAATAGATGCAAAAAAAGTGTCGAAGGCAAAGACAGCCAGTTTTCAAACTAAATTTCAAAGTTTAAAAACTAGCTATAACTTGAAAACCGTCAAGCAAATCAAAATAATGTATAGAAAATATTTTGTTAAGAATTTACCTAATAAGGATAATTTTGTCCTTGAAACTTTTCTGTATCTTTGAAACTTATTAAACGTTGAAAGTTGGTTAAAAAACTTGTTGTAGCTTGAAAACCGTCAAGCTAATCAAAATAATGTATAGAACATATTTTGTTTAGAATTTAATGTCTTTTCAAGTTATAGCTTGACATTGACCGTTTTCAAGCTATAGCTAGTATATCTGCGCTGTCCGCCTCTGTCTGTTTTTGGTTTTACCCATCGAACTATGAAGCTATGAAGTTTCACAATTTTTTTCTAAACCACTCAACGGAATTTTGACGAGATAGCCTTAATATAATATGCAGAAAAAAATGCATCGTAGGTACAAAGCCTGGGGAAGGTCGTTATGTTAGTCAGATAAGAAAGTTGGACTAGGCAGATAAGTCACTGGATCGATTTTGATAACATTTAGAATGTCTGCATTGAATAATAAATATAAATAAATAAATATCTTCACACATTCCACACAGCACGATCTAGTTCCAAATTAAGCAACTATAGGCTTGTATTATGGATACCAGACAGTTGATATAATACATAGATTACTTTTTTTTTTGTAAATACATACATATTATAAATACAAACATCCATGACTCAGGTACAAAGGTAAATGTTCACATAAACATTTGTCCCTAGCGGGATTCGAACCCGCGACCGTTTGGTTGACAGCTAGGGTTACTAGCCACTAGACCAAACGTGTCGTCAAATCTATAGGAAACTTTAATATTCTTCTCGTGGGCCGAACTCACGGGCCATATAATGAGTAATTTGTTATAATGTGAAAAGCTTTGCACGCTTTATGCACCATTTTGTGAATATACCTAGCTGTGTACAAGCTGCATGTCATATGTATCCGACCAGCTGCGTACTCAGTTTTACCAGTCTTTGTCAAAATCTTTGTTCTCGAGTTTTGGAAAGTGAGCACAAAAAATTGGTATCATGCCATTACTCGACCATTTCAATAGGGCCCAAAGTATTTTTATCTATTGACTACCTGCCTCTTTTTAAGTGATGGTTCAACTGCTAAAGTATAAATTTACAATGCAATTATTTTAAGAAAAATATTAGAATTCGCTTTTACGAAAACTTATAATGAAAACTTACGAAAAATTAAAAAAAAACTTATATTTCAGTTAGCCTTCACTTGGTGTACTGGTTGCACCATCTATGGGCTGCACTTAGGGCCCTTTGTGTGATTGATGTGGTTCCCAAGGCCATGTGCCGATAGTTTTACATTTGGCGTCATATTACTTTGAGTCTTATATTAAATATTTATATTAATTAAATGCACTCATGATGTCAGTTTACCAAAAACCACTTAGAAGTAAGTGGGTTGTGAAACTATATTATGAAAGATAAACGAGGAAGGTTTGTGTATCTAAATAATTTGCAGATAAAACCAAGTAAGTATGTAATTATGTAACAATAAATTAAATTTAGCTTGTTCAACTCACGTGTAGTCTGTAGGTGAAGCCATAAGAAAAATAATATACTGGTGTCAGCATTAATTAACATTAACAAATTTGCGAGTAATATAGCGAGTTGGAGTGAGCTCTTAATTACCCGGTTCAGAAAGTCAATTTTTATAAGGAAAAACCACATAATTATGTTCTTGATTTGTAATACAATCATGAGATACACAATACCATAAAAACAAATTATCATTCCATTAGTATCGATCGGTCGATCGATCATTACGAGTAACAGATCGATATTTAAACAAGTCTTTTGACTTGTTTTCATATTGCTTGGGATTTTGTAGGATTACTTATGCGATAGTATATTTAGTCTGTACAATTTTTATTACCGCATCAAAGGATGTGCGGTCATCGCCCAGTTTCGTTTTGTACCTATACTAATGACTACTACTGACCAGTTCAAGCTATGTATTAACTAACTATGATGAGCGCGAACGCAGAACATAAATAACGACAACGTCATCTTCACATACAACTCGCAAGCATCACCTTATTGACATAAGGTTTTGTGCATACTGATAAACTGAACAAAATAATAAAAGAATCAAATAAGTTGGCATTGAAATGCATTGCGAGTATAGGCACACTAATATCTCAATATTTCTGCCAATGCAAACCTGAGCTTAGAATAGAAATGTTATGTCCCAATCGATTTGAACAAATGGAAAAAAATCGTTGCAAAATTCTAAATCTAGATTTATATAATTTTGCTCAGAACACAAAACAAAAACTTATTTATATATTTATTAGCGTTCCAACGCGACTTTATCCGCCTCCTTTTTTCTTAAACGTTGAAAAGTAAAAAGTTCAACGCCTGACAAAAATATATAATATTTATTGAACTTAATGAACTTTAATTTATTGAATCTTTATTGCTCGCATATTTCTGTCAAGCGTTGAATTTTATAAATAAGAATAAATTAAAAAATAAGATCGTTACAGCTCTGATATCTCCGCAACGGAACTATATTAGGTGAAGTGTATAATTCAACAACGTACGGCCCATTGATACAGCCATTGACCAGTACACGCATTCTTTGTCTGCCCCATGCACTCATTGGATGCACATAAATGCTCATGATACAAAAGATATCCGGATTCATGCATCCTACCCGGTAACACCTTTCACATACAAATAACTCATCGCTCAGACTAACCTCAGACCGAACACAATTTTTATGAAAATTAGTGCAACCTGATAACCTATGAGTTAAGGTGCACAACAATTTTTTGAACGGTTTTTTCCTAAATATTTTCTAAAATATGAAAAAAAAAGTAGCCGATGGAAACTTTAGTACCGTACTTAATAAAAAAAAAATTCTAATAGGCTTAATAAACAAATATAGTTTTTGCTAAATTCTGTTATGCCCTGTACTTTAATCTAAGTTGTAATTTTACTCTAAAAACCCAAATCGTGCGACGAAAATAACTCTATCCTGCTAAGTACTCTATTTATAATTATCCAATTATCTGCTACATAAATGAAATAAATTATAAATGCACGTCATTAAAATTACCAATATGAATCATTCCTTATTTTACGTTCTAGCAACCACAAGTCAACACAGTATACGTCGCGACTTTATGGTGACTTTACGTATAGATTAGATTTGATATCTAAATTTATAATGTAAATTTCATAACGGTGCCTTATTTGGACAGTGATTATTAAGTAAATTTTTACGCCATAATTATGCATAGTTTATCAGATGATAGTTTATCAGACAATGGCATATAGGCTTTGTATAAATGCAACAGTTATGTTTCTGTCTCATTCGCACCTTCCTGTTCTTCTATTCACCTCTCGCTCTAACCTAGACTTACTTAAATGTTTTGTTTTGTTGAGTAATTCACGCACGCCGTATTATACCGGTTTTGCTCATCATTGCGTACGACAAAGATTTGTACTGTCCCATTTCTAAATTTAGGTACATCATGAATTATACTGCGGCACCGACGGCGTGACATTGGACCGTAGTTTATTTTTAATTTAAAAAAATGACGAAAGAAAGCATAGAACGCGAGCAAGTTTTTTTTAAATCCCACAATGTTTTTTTTTTTGATTAAATTTGGTGTATCTATAATGTGGTTCACGGTGAAACCGGTTTCCTGTTGATACATTATCAAACACCTAGTTCCTGACAAAAATTTTGATTGTGCTTTGAGCGTGTTTTTTTAATTTTATCATATTTTTAAATAATATTTGAAACAATATTAGTTTTGTTTGTTTAATGTAAGTAATTTTTAAAAATAACGCATTGGCGGTGCGTCATATTTATTGTAGATAAAAATGGAAATTCTGATAATTCTATTAATAAACGAATCAACAATCGAAGCAATAATTTGAAGTCGATTGCAAAAAAATAAATAATTTTGGAATATCCTTCTAAAACTCGTAGGCTCCGCTTTTGTTTATCAATAATTCATTGTTTTGGCTTACTTGAATCACCTATTCACATTGACTCACTTCTGTAGTATCATAGTCACCTTATCAGGAGTAACCCTGATAAGCATCCAAATGAACCGTGTAATATTGGACAACTTTAGTGTTTTGCTATACCGAAACGGTGTTTATTTTTAATAAATAAATTTAGTATAATACTAATAATAGTAATATAAAAAATGTTAAACAAATAGATACAGCTTAAAAGTGATTTTAAATCTGATTAGTGAGTGAAATAATGGGTTGTTGCGATGACTGCTGTGAACCACGAAACGAATCCAGTAAGTTTTTGATATACTTATATCTAAGTATATATATACTCTTAAACGAATTAACAGATTTTCATGAGACTTGGTAGATAAACATTTAGACGTACAGGACACAGGATAGGCTACTTTTTTCTTTTTCAACGCGGATGAAGTCGCGGGCGCCAGCTAGTAATATATAAAATTCTCGTGTCACAGTGTTTGTAACCAAATTAAACGGCAATACAGTTCTTTATGAATTTTTTGTGTATATTCGGTAGGTTTGAGAATAGGTCGTGAACTATATACCCTTAACTGATAAAGGTGGCCCCAAAAAATTTTTTTGTCAGGTCAGTACATCGGGTCAGTAAGTTAATATTTATATAAAAAAAAACTAGCTGATGGAGCCCGCGACTCGAGAACCACTCTATCCATTGGTGAAAACAGCATGAAAATCGGTACAGTAGTTTTTGAGTTTAACGCGAACAGACAGACAGACGCGGCGGAGGACATTTTTTTTATAATATGTAGTGATATCGTCAGTATCTTTCATCCCTCAAATTTCTCCCTTTCTCTACTCCGGATAACTAACGTTTCACTGAGAGAGAAACTGGAGGGAAATGGTTATCTTGGTAATTTTGATCTACTTATTCCTAAAACATTAAAAATCTTAAAAAAACTAAATATCTTTTAAAGATTGCATTATTTATTACCAAAAGTCAAATGATTGTTCTTACCCCGAAACGCCCGACGCCAAAGAAGGGTGTTTATATGTTATCTGTGTAGATCCCAAACGGATGATCCGATTTTGATCCGATTTTTACCATTTGAAAGCCTACTTGATCGAGATGGTTCTTAGTTATAATTTATGAAGATCTCTTCCGGGATTTGAAAATCATTAGCCCATTTCTTAGTTGACTTCCACAAGTTCGATTGATGTGAAATTTAGTAGATATTATGTAATTTTGGTAGTAGTTATTTCTATGGCAACTTTTACCTGATGGTGCAGCATAAAGTAGTCTGCGAGACACCCAACTCAGAAATTTACACCAGATATTTGCGGGTTCAATAGTTTATAATTTTTATCTATAGCTTGTTACAATACAAATTATAGCTTTGTGTCTATATTGTCAAGACATTGATTTTATTGGCCCTGTAAACGAGGACATACGTCCATTTAGCCAGAAGTCACTGTAAACGGTACCATCCTGACCAATTACAGTTTCATAGTGACGGATTTAGATACACGCGGGTCTAGATATAGATTTGTTTTACTACATTTTATCGATGCGATGCTCCTATCCTATATCGTTTCGAAAGAACTGTGATTTCAATGTCTTTAATAGATTTAAATTAAATCGATAACTTAAAATTAAAGGAATTTAATTTCTTGTGTAAAATAGAAATGGCTGTCTATTTCATTATTTTGATATTTTGATGATATGGACTCGATTTGTTTATTTATTAGTCTTCCATATGGAGAGAACCCAATTATAGCTGCGGGATTTGTGATTACATTACAAATTACAACTAACTATATGAGTACAAGTATTGTGAATAGTAGATCCTTTCCCGTCGTCAGCTAATAATAACAGCATTTATAATTTTTATGTTAAAGCTAACATAAACATTAAACATAACGTTTTGAGTTCTCAATAGATCTCTGGTCAAAGCAAACGCAGTTTTCTGTATAATATTCGTTAGGATAGCATGTGACCTTCCAACCGAACAATGTGGCAGACGATCATACAAGGAACCATAATAAACAGTACCCTCTTCTCCTTCAGTTTACTCTTCACTGAATAATGATATGGACGATGTTTGTCCTACTTTTTGACGTAGCGCTGGCCAGCCCAGATCGCTGGACCCTACAGCTAGGTCGTGTTGTCCTAGGCTAGACCCATTGCCCTAACCGTCAAAATCATGGTCACACAAAGGACCGGAATGAGTTCGTATAGATTGGACTGCAGAATCGCTTCGGCCGCTGATGAAACCAATGCTTTGTAATTTGTAACCGGTTACGTGTGAAGGATTGCTACGAATTCTTGCTACGAAACTAGTTACATATAAAGAGGTTTTTTCTTCCTACGAAACTAGTTACCTACGACCGCCTACGAAACCAATGCTACTATTTCGAAGAAATTTTGTAGAAATAGTCCCTTTCCCACAAATGCTAAGATTTCGTAGAAAGAAAAAACAGTTCTTGTCACGTAACTGGTTACGTCACGTAACTGGTCGAAGGGTGCAGAACATATGCAATCGTGAAAATCCCTACCCCTTGCAAAACTTCTGAAAAGTAACGGCTTTATCTTATCTAAATATGTTTTTATTTTCCAGGGGAACCTCTCCGGTATGATCCAGAATTCAATGGGCCCACAAAAAACAGATCTTGCACAGATATCTTCTGGCTATTTGCTTTTATACTTTTCCTATGCGGTTGGGGATACGTCGGATTTTACAGTAAGTAATAAAATTAATTTTAAATATTGAAAGGTATTTTAAGGTGCTCTTATAAAGTAGAAACATTATTCTACAGTTTTGGAGGCAAACAAAACACCTACTTAAATGTTATATTTAATTCATACTAAGTACATGACGATTACAAGGCCACATTTAACTGTTCATTGCAAAATTATGACTAAAATATATGAAAAGGAAATCCAACGATAATGTATCAAAATTCATTGTGTAGTTTAGAAGTAGGTACAACAGACTACGTGCGTTGATTATTTATGTACGAGTAGCTCATTGAGATTCTAGACAGCCAATTTGTGTCAAGAAACAGAACAGCAGTTATTAGATAATATGTTAGCTGTGTCCCGCGGTTTCGCCCCCCTCGACTTATAACTGTCATAGCTTGATGATAAATAACCTAACCTTCTTTAAGAATTGCTTCTATTGATGTTATCCAAATGCAATATTTTTAAAATGCGATGCTCATGGTGTTCATGAATGCAATTCACAGACTAATTTTTTGGTTTTCTTTAAAAAATGTGTCTTTACTACCTGGTATTCAGAAATTTGCAGCCTCTCCCAGTTGTTGGGAAAACTTGTGGTTTGACGACAGCCAAATTTTTCTACATTCTGAAAACTAAATAAATTTAAAAAATATCAGCCTTTCTAAAACAGTTGCATTAAGCCGCTCACCTCTCCGTATATAATATAACTAAACTTTTTTTTTCAGGCATTCGAAATGGTGATGTCGAGAAACTCTTGGCACCAATAGATTCAAAAGGCAGGCGTTGTGGTCTCGATTCGGGACTCGAAAACAAACCATATTTAGTGTTTTTTGATATTTCAAAATGTCTATCGCCCGGTACACCCATTATGGGATGTCCAACGCCACAGGTATAACTTGCTATGGAAAAATATATTTTATTAGATGATATTTAGTAGTTTAGTGTACCCTACAATCTACAATCCCATGTTATAACTACATCTCGATTGTTTGCCGATAAGATGTTATATACTTATTGATTAATGCTAACTGTTGCCTGCGACAACTTCCGCGCCGCCTTTTCTACCCCTTTTCCCCACTTTCGCATTTATAATTTACATAATAAAATTTTGATGTTAAATGATGTAATATGATTTCAGGTTTGCGTGGAAAAATGTCCGGACACGACGTACTTATTTCAAACTCTGCTAACAGCCAATCCCTCTTCATTTGCACAATTGAGACAACACATGGTCTGTACTGAGGATGTGAACGTCAACTCTATGACCGCTAGTCAAGCTTTACAATATATGAGGGATGAAAAATGCGCCAGCTACGTTCTACAAAGTCAATCAGGTGATTCTTTGATAGTTTTTCGTTTGTGAGTACTTAAGTAAATTGTGATTTGAATTTTAAAGTACCCAATTTTGCTTGAACTAATTTTAACTCTGTGAAGATTTTTGCTTGCCTCACGTATAAAATAAGGGTCAGTTCATACCGGATTGCGACGCGGTGCGCACTTTTGACGTGAGTAGGTACGTCTTTAAATTTGCTTCAATAGAAAACTGATGATAACAAAATCATGAGATACAGTTTGCAGATACATATCTATCATCTACATCAAAAATTTAATAACACCACTCGCTAGCTAAAAGGTCAAGGATTTTTTTGGTATATATGAATTCGTTGGATATAATAAATATAATACGCTCAGTGAAAATATCACTTGTAACATACACGTATTCTTGTGAGATACAGCCGTGCCTACGATACCACTGACACCCGATTTTTTAAAGATAGAAATAGAATACTAAACCTACGAGTATTTACTACTCTCAGTTACTACTGAAAAAGGTACCTACGCAGCGCAGTACCTACAGTGACAATACTTGCGCGCCGCGATATATACGCAGCACAACGTTTCGAGATGCATCGCGTAGGTATTCACATTGTACTGTGTACCTTTTGGTGTAGTAACATAAGTTCTATATTCTATTTCTACGTTGTGTTTTACATGAATACGTGTACGTTACGTGTAAGATTTTTATGTAATTTTTATGCGTTCCGGTGTGAACTGACCCTAACTCTATACTACAGCATTAAAGCGCTGCATCGGCGACCTTTCCAAGCTGCAGTGCAAGGACACATCGAGTTTGTCGCTCAAATCAATACCTAGTGAAACTTGTGTTCGAAATCCAAAAGAGGCCCAAAAATCGCTGTTGAATAGTGCAACAGCTCTTGACACCTACGTGGGTTGGATCGCTGCGAGCTGGGTGACGTTTTTCACGAGGAACGAAAGAGAAGTCCACATAGTACGTAAACGTGCTGACTGCACACCGTATCGCACGTAACCCACTTAGCATCCCCGTCTGCATGGTGGCATGGTCAAGTCTACTAATAGATTCTAACCATCAAATGTCTTACCTACTAATTTGCACGCAAATATTATAGATACATATATATACTAAAAAATAGTTTATAAGTTATTCCTTGTAGGTACGTTGTGTAAGTCACTTTATTAAATGCTCAGTTACACCCTGTGTTGCCATGAGAATAAATATTACTTTAGCTCCAAACGCGTAGACCTAATAACCCTGTCGTTTAAGTTTATTATTTTACCGTATACTTTAATATAAAAAATTTTATAATAAAATCTAATAAAGTACCATACTCTTATCGTATTAGTATTTAATTTAGTTTAGTAATTAAATGGAGACCAATATCATTTGACTAAATTAATATTTTAAAAAATACATTAAATTTCTTACCGATAATAATTCCGATGATAAATTTCTTACCGAAATACATTAAATTCTACTCTTTCCGAATACTAGAAAAATAAATTCAATATTAAACGATTGAAGATTTTAATTTAAACGTAAGAAATAAAGAAAAAAAGCAATTTGACTATAGAAAAACATTTTATTAATTTAATAAAAGATTCGCGATTTGAGCAAATGCAAACTTTTCGAGTAATTAAGTGAATTTATTATACAATATATTTCTAATAAATAATAATGAAACATTGCATATGTAATGAAAATTGTATAGAATTCGAGTTATGGTGACTAAAAATTCACATTTATTTGAATGGACACACAGGTGTAAGGTGCGTTTAAAATGAATATGCATTTTACTAACGCTTCCGTGGTTCGCATGGTTGGTGTATGCCGTATGGTGATGGAGCAGTGATGAACCGTTGCTTCGCGAACATCACAGAGGCGGTAGTAAACGACGTTACAGAAATCACGGGGAATGTCACCGAAATTGTTCAACAGATAGCCGACCTGATATCGTTCAAGGAGGTATATTTTTTTTTTTAAATTTGCCGTTGCATTATGTTGGTAAATTTATTGCAGCTTAAAAATTTACTTTCAATGTTAAAAGTTAGACTACATATAGCCCAGTTATCCTTTTGAAGTATATTTTAATTAAATTTTATTATATTAAATTACAGAAGATCAAAATGTTTGGACGTTTCCAACAGTTCCATAAGTTTTCCATAATTTTTCAAGGGCTAAATTCTGGTAATTTTTTATAGGATAAATAAAAATAAATTTAATAGCGTCTTTCGGGAGACCCATTACATAATTATTCTATCCTCATTGATACAAAAATACTTTCATAATTTTTTCTTACATTGATATATCACAATATATTGTAAATGAGATGCTATACGAACAAAAAGCTAAGGTAGGTAGGCAGGTTTAATTATTTATAAGTAGGTACTTACACACTAATATAACAATACGTCATCAAGCCCAGAGGCTAATAAAGTTACTAAATAAAAATATTTTATAATATACTCACAAACTGCATGTTTATACATATCTACTTACATCGTTGTTGTAACGTTGGTACAACAACATTGTAGGTTCTATACCAAACACTAAGCTATTGTTTTTTCCCATCGGAAGTAGTAAATGTGATACGTTATCAAATGAATTGAACCGCAATGAATTCTAAATGAAAAAATATCTTACTTGTGAAGTAATAAGTGTGAAATGTAGACCATACCTACTACTTAATAAAGTAAAGTAGTCGCGTCTGTCTGTATGTATGTAAGTATGTATGTTCGCGATAATCTCAAATATGTACTACTAAACGGAGTTTGGTGCGGTTTTCGCTATTTGAAAAGAGCGTTAAACGAGGAAGGTTTTGATATCAAAATTCCTTGCGAAGCCGGGAGCGGACCACTAGTTATAGATAATATGCATTTTAATTTAAAAGAATAAATAATAATAGCATTTTTACAGTTCTAGATTATAATAAGTTAGGTACAGCTGTTTATACTGGTACTAAACATCACAATGGAAAGACAACCAAAGTAAATCGCTATAAACATAATGTTACATTTTACCACTACAATATCATTATTTTTATTCACTCTTAGGGTCTCTTTCACCATCTGTCAAGTACCTAACCGTTATTTAAAGTCACCAGTCACCGGGGATAAAGGAGCTGATATACCTTTGAACATTAAAAAGAAAATAATAAAAAAAAATCCCCTATCGAAGGATGCACTAAACAGAGTGCATAATTTAATAAAACATAAAATTATTTCAAAAAGTAACTAAGCAACACATTACTTGTAGTTGATGAAAGAGGCCCTTAATTAAATAAAGTATACATACACTATTCTACTATAGCCCGCGCCACCAAACAAGTCCCGTGGCTTTAACATGAACTAGAATTAGCACAGAAACATTGTTTTCTGGTGCGGACTCTATGTGACTCATATCGTCTGCCTTCCGGTTAGATTTACCTACTACGTTATTTCGTCATGACAAACTTCCATGGTGTATCTGTTCACAGTTGTCGACGCAAATAGTGCAAGATTTGGTACAAGCCCGTTGGTACATGGCCGGTGCACTGGTCGTCATAGTACTCATTTGCTTCCTCTATATTTTACTACTCAGATGGGTCGTCGCACCGGTTGTCTGGACGTCCATCGTTGGACTTATTGGACTGCTTGGATTTTGTAAGTTATTTTTCATTTTTTTATGGAAATTCTACATCTAAATCTGCTTATATAAGTAACACCTATAACACTCGTACATTAGATCTTAGTTTCAACTATTCGACACAGGTTTCTCCTCTATAGAAGGAGGTTCTATAAGTCCATCAGACCAGACCTAAGGGACCTATAAAGTTGCTTATTGTATTAGGTTACGATAGCCACCTACGGTTAAGTGACAGCCTGTCTGCAACATTTACCTACGAAAAATTCTGATGAGGATTGACCAGATTTCAAAATAACAATGGCAGAATCTTCAATTTATCAAAAACTATTCAATTTATCTCCTTAAACACGAAAGATCAAAATTGAGGATTTTGAAACGTGATTCCTAGAGTTCATTTTGTACCTGTGCTGGATTGCCTGGATTGGGTTTCATCCCCAATCAGTTTTATGTTTTCCATATTGGCTTCGTGCGATTCTATGATAATATAAATAATAGATATTTGTTTTATATCATCGTTACCTCTTAATTTTTCACAATTTCAGCTGTGTATTTATGCTACAAAAACTATGCGTATTACAAAGAAAACAGTGTGACTATGTATCAGACTACAAACCTAGCTGGATATGCACAATCGATATTTGCAAAAAAAGAAACGTGGCTGGGAATACTTATCGCTGTGGCCATTATACTAGTAATATTACTGCTAATGGTCATCTTCTTGAGAAGCAGGATCACGATAGCGATAGCATTGATACAAGAGGGCAGCAAGTAAGTGTCAACTTATCAAAAATGAACATTTTCTTAGCCGAAAGTCAATTTCATGTCGTTTTTATGTAATTTTTTCTTCTTTTCCAGAGCCGTCTCTGACATAAAGTCTACAATATTTTTGCCGATTTTCCCTTGGATAATCCAGTGCTTTGTGATTGCGTATGGAGTTGCAGTGCTCATGTTTCTGATGTCTATTGGTGATCCCTCCTTTAAAGTCGCCAATATACGCAACGACACTGACTGCAACTGCCCATACACAACAGTATGTCAATGACACTTTTCTACTTTTGTTGTGTTAAGTTCCAAATGCTTAAATGTCTTTTAATTTTAAGGAAGGAGAAGCTTGTGATCCTGTACGATTTACTACAACTTGCAGCAGCATAACTTCGGGTAATTCTCGTCCGTGTTCGCTCGCTTCTTGCCATTTCACTGGCATCGACAGCCCCAACAGTGTCATCTATATGCATCGTTAGTATTTTATGTTATTAATTAATATTTCCTTTATCCGTTCTTATGTTATAATTCACATGATAATATCTCTTTTCAGTTGTAAACGCGCTCGGATTCTTCTGGACTATGTTTTTCATAAGCGGCGTGGCTGATATGATGTTGGCAAGCACCTTCTCCACCTGGTATTGGACGTTTCATAAAAGGGATTTACCTTTCTTTACGCTCAGTGCTGGTATTGGAAGAGTTCTTGGGTATGTTGAGCAATTTGCATCTTTAACATTTTTGATACATTTAACTTTATTAAAAGTTTTCATTTATTGTGCAACTTTCCAAATCCAGTAATCATCTCGGCACAGTTGCTTTCGGGGCGCTGATAATAGCAATTGTACGTGTTATTCGAGTCATCCTGGAATACATAGATCAGAAAGTGAAGAAATACGACAACCCACTAACACGCGCCATCCTTTGCTGTTGCAAATGCTTCTTTTGGTGCTTGGAGCAGTTTCTTAAGTTTATCAACAAGAACGCTTATATAATGTGTGCTGTTCACGGGAAGAACTTTTGCAGAAGCGCCAGAGACGCTTTCTCACTGCTCATGAGGAACATCGTAAGGGTCGTTGTGTTAGATAAGGTAAGATTCGCCGACAACTTGGTTCAAATAAGAATTATATTTATAAGGAAAATTTTTCTTTTAAGTGAGGAATGGGACGCTCTACAATTAAAATAAAAAATGACAGAAAAAAAAAACAAATTTTAAAACAGAATCAACGTTGCGGGCGAGTAGTCTATAAAAATAATAAATAAAATAAAACGAGACAATTCGCTCGACCCGGGCGTGATAAATTCGGGCGATTCGTATATTATCTCGTAGGGAAAGAATTCTATTTTGAAATGCCATAACGTCTTTTTAAACGTTTTTTTTTAATTTATGTAATTCTATTTTCAAATGTTATAACAACTTTTTTAAGTGGCCAGTTCCAATTATTAGTTCAATAACTAACCGTGAATCTAGCTGAATATCAGTTAAACTACAGGACATATCAATATAATAACTCTATATGAAGTTTGTAAAGAAGTTAGGTTGCTTGATGGTCAATTACGTAACCGTTGGAGGGATTTTAATTAAACCTAATTGACACACAATTGGAAGACGCATCAACAGTGGGCTTAGAACGTTAGACTATAGACAATCGCAACGCAAGTAGATATATAACTATGATAAAGAAATAAATAAACAAAATATCTTAACACATTCCACACAGCACCATCTAGTTCCACAGTAAGCAACAAATGCTTGTATTATGGATACCAGACAGTTGATATGATACATAGATTACTTTTTTTTTGTAAATATTATAAATACAAAACATCCATGAATCAGGTACAAAGGTAAAATGTCAACACAAAAACATTTGTCCCTAGCGGGATTCGAACCTGCGACCGTTTGGTTAACAGCTAGGGTTACTAGCCACTAGACCAAACGTGTCGTCAAAAAATGTATCCACACATATCTACTGTTAATTCACGGCGGTCTTCTGTAAGGGAAGTGCATATGGCTACTGTCCGCTAGAAGGGGTTGTCAAATCCGTCTACTTGCCGAATCCAGACTAGACCAGAGTCATCTATGAAAATTTCAAGGGTTATTCAGCAAAAAATTAAATTTGTGCTGAGTACGTAACCTTTTTTATTTATTACCATATTCAAACTGTTCCAGGTCACCGACTTCATATTTTTCTTGTCGAAATTGTTGATCTCAATCGGAGTTGGCCTGGGAGTATATTACATCCTGGAATGGAGCTTTGTATACGAAGTGACGAAAAGTGGAAGACTTCACTACAATTACATACCGGCCATCATATTGGCGATAGCCACTTACCTCATTAGCACTATATTCTTTAATGTATACGCAATGGCCGTCGATACGTTATTCCTCTGCTTCCGTAAGTACCCATATATAATTTTATAGCTGGAGACAAATTTTTAGGGGTCTAAGTATTTCTTAAGGAAAAGCTGTACGAGTGAGTGAAGTTCAGTAATAGGTAATTGGGAAAATTTGTTGTTTCAAATCCAAATGCGACGCAAGATATTCGCAAACTTATTGAACCCACGAAAATAATAAAACATATACCGGCAATTCCTATGTTTTACAGAACAATCTTTATAAATGGTAGTAGGCTATTGATAAAGCAAATTTTAAATGTACATTGCCTATAACTAGGATTTTTTCATGGAAAAACATTTTTGGCTTTTTGTCAGTAATTACCGACAAGAATTCAAAAATCGAAAATGTCACATATTCTGCACTTAGGTATGCTAGACTAGACCACATACCACAAATTTCTAAAATGTTTTAAAAGTCAGGAGTGGTATCAAGTCAGTTCATCTTATAAAGGTCGAATCAAACATAATTTCATCAAAAAAGTTTTTTCGGAATCATAGTTTCAGGCACGCGCGTGTTTTTAATATAAATGCTTTTAAGTACATATAAGCTTTTCTTTTCAGTCGAGGACTGCGAGAGAAACGACGGCTCAGGAGAAAAACCTTACTTCATGTCGAAGAATCTTATGAAAATTCTTGGTAAAAGAAACAAGAAACCTAAAGAAACATAAACGTGGAAGTGCCAAATCAAAACAAGTACAATAACGCGTGATGCCAAATATACTATTTTTTAACTACAGTTAAAGTTTTCTAATAAAAATATTAACAAACTAATATTTTGTCAAACGATTAGTTGTATAATGAAGATTTAAATTCCACTTAAGTTAAGCATTTCACAGTATTTTTAACTTTATGTTCGTATACAGTCAGCAATAGAGATTTAGAGTCAGCGCGTAACACCCGTTACCACATTTTTGTAATAAATTTAATATATTCTACTAGACTAGCAACCCGCTCCCGGCTTCGCCCGCGTCCGATCGCTACCAAACTTCACAGGATTACTGGCTGGACTAATCTGAAGATTGTCTGAAAGTTTCGTCAAAATCGAGTCCATAGGGAACAAACATACATATACACCATCACCTTTTATATATTAAGATATATTAAATTTAGCAATCTTGAAATTGCTATCTTGCTATATATTGAATTTAGCAAAGATAGCAAGTGTGAATCGACCCTTATTTACGAGCATGTGTATTTGCCCTTATGATGGCTACGAATATTATTAAGTCAGTTTTGACTTCGAAATAGCATCTAATATCCATTAACAAAACTTCTAAGTAAAGAATTTAAAATATTTAAAACATGTTTGGTACTCGTAACCTACTTTAAAAATGGGTTATTAGATCACAAACTAACCATTAATAGTAAACTAGTTACCTAATACATTACTTACTAATGTTCTTAGAGGTTTGTGTTTAAAATAAAATTAAAATCTCATTTTATTTTATTACTGACTGTATACTAAGTGTAGATAGGTAGGTACTATAAAAATAGTTAGTGTAGTATCTTAAAAATGTAATAGTTACCTAAGTTTATCTACCTACTCAGGTGCCGTATTCTCTATTTGTGGTTTTTAAAACCTATCGACTCCAATGTCGATTTCTTGTCGACCTACATTAAAACCACCATGAAACCACATCAACTTTCGTATTCTAATCTACCTACATCGACATGTATAATCATGGCAAAAACATCAAGAGTTTTTGACAGGTGCTTAGTGAATACTAAAGTTTGTTTTTTAATCTCAGAGACAAAAATGACATTACATTTGACATGTATTACATACATTTCATGGTATCATTATATGCAAACTTGACATTTGCATGTGTCATTGTTGTCTGAGATTAAAAAACAGACTTTAAAGTAGACAATTATTATCGTCGAGTCTATAACCGCAGCAAAACCACAAATAGAGAAATATGCCCGAGGTATTGCGAAGTGACTGATAAATAAATAGATGTAACAATAGAATTAATAAAACTAATAGAGGCATCTGCTAGAAGACAATCTATGTATGTATATTTACTTAGTCTTCTTTGCAATGTTCACATATTCTTGTAAAAGTATGTACCTAGTACATAATTTGTTAATTTAGTACCTACTTTGATTCAGAGCACTGAACGCGTGTCCATTGCAATGTGATACGTTCGATTTGGTTCTAAACGTGCTCAAAATATTAATACGGCTATCATAATAAAAATCTCTAGGATACACCATAAAGGCTCACCTCACTAGCTAGTGGCCACTATGATTAAAAATAACATCACAAATAACACATACTTAGTGTGTTTCACAATTTTATGTAAATTAAAATATTTAAAAAAAAAAACTTTTTAACAAAAAAAACAAACTTACGAAGTAAGTTGAACTTTTTATTATTATTATGTAAACATCAATATATACTGCGCTTTATTAGGTCATATTGTGTTGTACGAAAATAAATACTTACCATAATGTTTATTTTCTAACACGTCATGTAATTAACTACCAATTACCTACTGGCTACTTATTGAATTGATTGCGATGACGTCAGTTGTGTGTAGAAACTATATTTTGAGAAAATGTTCATTAATTTTAGATATGATTTACTGTACAATTGTCTATGTGTATGTACTTGTTAATATTAAAGTTTTTCTTATTGACTATTTTAATAAAGAATTAATTTAATTTGTAAACATTTTGATGAATCATTAATGTGATGAATTTTTAATGAATAAACATTTTTTGAATTTTGAAGTACATATTTTCATTAAGAGTGTTTGCAATGTAAATTGTTATTTATAGAAAGTCACTATCATCGTCACTACATTAGGACATTAGGCCGGGGCTGCACTGCTAAGGCGACTGCGACCTAAAAAAAACGATCTTATGGAACAAAAACACAACAAAATTCTAGAGTTAGCGTACCAGTGGTCAGTTTCCTTACTCGTCAATTTCACTAATTCACCAGTATACTCATTAGACAGTTTCGGTAAGTTGACAATTTCGCTAGTTAGGCATTTTCCTGATTCGTCAGTTTCCTCCTTCGCTAGTTTTGCTAGGTTTTTTTTTTTAATGTTTTCTGGTCTGGATTTGAAAAGTAGTGGTAGGGCACACTGCGTTTAGTAGTGGTAGGGCACATTGCGTTTCGCAGTGGTAGGGCACACTGCGTTTCGCAGTCATTTGGGCAGTCCGTCTGGCGGCAGTAACCACCACCTTACAGAATACCACCGTGAAATAACAGCATTATGTACTGTTGTGTTTCGGTGTGTGAGTAAGGGATGCCAGAGCTCATTACCCCTGCCCTTCCTTATCCCTTATCCTTAATCCTTCTATGGTCGGCAGCGCACTTGCAGCACTTAAGTTAAGGTCGACAGACAGGCTGACAGTCCACTTGATGGTAGGTGGCTACCGTCGCCTATAACTCAAGTAACGCCACAAGTGCTACAAGTGCGCTGCCGACCATAGAAGGATAAAGGGATAAGGAAGGATGTCAGTTCAACCCCATGATAAAACAATGTGCTTATACTTAACATTACGACATACATTTGTTTACCCAGAGTTTCCATATTAATCGATTTCCCTTCATATTTTTAAGGTTTAGAACTATTAGTTTTTTTTATGTTCTAACTGGTGTATTAAAAAACCAATTAATGCACCAGTTAGAACTGGTTTGTCAAAATAAATTAAAAAAAATACGCAAACGCCAGCCCAATGGCAAACGTCTGGTAGTTTTCTATCCTTACATAATTATAAAAAAAGTCCTTCGCCGCGTCTGTCTGTCTGTTCGCGATAAACTCAAAAACTACTGCACCGATTTTCATGCTCTTTTCACCAATGGATAGAGTTGTTCTCGAGGAAGGTTTTAGTATATAATTTACAAAGTTACAAGCGGGCAAAGTCGCGGGCGGCGGCTAGTGTATAAATAAAACAAAGATTTACTCTTCCATCATCCTATTTATTCTATGTTGAGTCGCAAATGCAATGTGTAACATCGCTTCCGGGTCCAGTAACTCCTTGGCAAAATCATATGTTTCTAGACTTTCTTCGTAGGCATAAATGATGCTGGTATCATCGATCATCATCCTGGACGCAACTAGTGCCGCTATACAGTTCCTCACTCTTGCTATTGTATCTCTTTCAGCTGAACTAATAGGCTGTGGAATAAATTCACAGGAAATACTTTGAGGACATTTAAAAGTAACATTATCTGGGCGACCTTTTGAAGTTTTTTTTGAACCAACATGGCCTTAAAATCGTCACAATAATTACATTGCAACTTGCAACCGACCCCACTTACTACGTTAATTGCATTGTTACTATTGAGTGTAATCTAAACATTTTTGTATTTTGTATAGCGCCATCTAACAAAATTTATTAAATCGTATCTAAAGTCTAAAAAGCTAATAAATACTAAACACAATATTTCAACCAAATCAAGAGAGCTTTATCTGAGATCTGCGAAATATATTATAATTATTATAAATTTTTAGTATTTATTTATACTTATACTTATACAGTAAAAACTGTAAAAAAATAATTGCATACAAACAAACCTGTAATGTATTGTGTTGGGTGTGTTTTTCTTCAGTACTTTCCGTATTGGAAGTAGCTGGGTTCGGGTTTATCCAAATATAACCATTGTTGCCAATTATTACTTGTATACCACACACCAAACTGTGGAAATGGTTCTTTCGGCGTCTCACCAATGATGGGGTCACTTTCAGCAATATACCTTGATTTAGCTAAAATATAAAATTCATCATTAAGTACAAATTTTTATTATAATTTATCACTACTAGGTATACTTATAAGGCAAGAGTTATGGCGGTCACTTTAGTGAAAAATAGTATGCCTAGCAATAGCTCATTTAACTATTATTATTATTAGATATTTATTTATTTATAGCTGATATTATACCTAATAATATCTATACTAATATTACAAAGCTGAAGATTTTGTTTGGTTGAACGTGTTAATCTCAGGAACTACTGGTTCAAATTGAAAAATTATTTTTCTGTTGGATAGTCCATTTATCGAGGAAGGCTTTAGGCTATATAATATTTTGAATGCGGATGATGTCGCAGGCAACAGCTCTTAATATGGGTGTAATACCTTTCCATATTTTAAACTTCTGGTGTGTAGAGATAAGGAACCATCTGAGAAAATACTCTGCACTTCAGCACTGATCAGGTCTCCTTCTTGAAGGATCATTCTCATCATTTGCTCATCTTCTGCCGATCTGCGTCTCTGTTAAGAAAAAACATTTGTTGTGTGCCAGTAAGTTTACTTATAATAATAATAATGCATTTATTAGCTCCACACAATCACAAAACCACAGAATATACAGACAATGTTAACTTAATTGTTATATACACAAGCAATGGTCGATAAAATTGTGATAATGGCTAATAATGATCAAATTAATTACAAAACAACAGGTACTATTAATTTTATACAACATTAACTCTTACCAATTCACCTCCAGGCAAATTCACAGATGATAATTGCAAAACGGAATCTAATCTTGAATTTGTGTCCACTTTCCATCGCTTCTGTTGAACTTCTAGAATGCGACCTACGACTACATCGCCTATTTCTCCCACGTATCTGCTCTTTAGAGGCCTTACGCATATAAGTTTATTCACTTTTTGCACAACACCCGCAACAGAAGCTTTGATGGAATCATCTTCAACATACGTGCCATGACCACTAAAA
The DNA here is from genome assembly GCA_945859745.1 of Synanthedon formicaeformis. Classification (NCBI taxonomy): domain Eukaryota; kingdom Metazoa; phylum Arthropoda; class Insecta; order Lepidoptera; family Sesiidae; genus Synanthedon; species Synanthedon formicaeformis. The sequence continues at coordinate 8,889,360 of OX243958.1, forward strand.
TGATTAATAATAGTTAAATTAACCTTCAATAAACTTAGATTAGAAACATAATTAATGTTAAATAAGGTACCTACCGCATGAAATCCTCGATTCCGGTTATCACTTCACCAGGAGTATAAAAACGAGGCAAATCAGTGTGGGAAGCAATAGACGGGTTAACTCTTTCCGAAGCAAGTGTAATGGATACGTGACCCTTCATTTTAAAATAATTGAATTAAATCGCTTACTGCTATTATTGCCAAGTCTGAACCTAACCTATAAATGTAGGTTTTGTTTGTTTATATGGTTAATTTTAAAGTTAAATAAAAGGTGGTTAAAAATTTCAATATACACATAGACACAGGTCACAGACTAATCACATACCATTAAAGGGTGACATGACATTGTCAAGCAACACAAACAGAAAAATTGACAATGACATTTAATGTGACTGGTAATAGAATATAATATATATATTTAATATTAGGTAGGTCGGCAGCGCGCCGCGCGGTAGTAGTCTGTAGTCGGCACTTCGGCAGGTCGGCACGGTAGACGACAGGCAATAGGCATGGATAGGCTGACGTGACGGCCCACTTGGCGGTAGGTAGGTGGCTAGGCTACCGTCGCCTTAAAACAAGCAATCAACATTTGCAAAAATCTTTATTAGAGAGGAAATTAATTGAAAGTATGATAATCGCTCTGTCTTATCTTTGCCACTATGATATTTTGTTCTGTGGTTGTTTGTTTATTGTTATTATTATTATTACAGATACAAATCGAAATCACAAGTATTTTTTTGTTTGGCAGGGTAGCCGTATAGGCAGGGTAGGTTCAGGTAAAAATTAGTAAAAAAATAAAGGTTTGGCTTGGCTTGGTTGGTTTCACAAAAAAATATCTCCAACTTTGCCATGCTCTTTCTTTGTGCTTGTGTCTTTGTATAAGTTATTTCTATTTTACCTGTGACTGTTTGTTGGCTCAGTAAATGTGTATTAACTGTTTTATAACATTTGTATTGTTTTAAAAAGGTTTTTTAATGCATTAAATAGTGACATTTTAAATACATACTACGTTACATTATAGCAACATAAACCGTTAAAATGTCTGCTAATGCAGCACCTATTACAGCAACCGACAGTCTAACACAGGCTTTAAAAGCGAATATAATTCCAAATCAAGAATATTTACTGCAGGTATGGATTCAATATTTCAAAATAATTACATATGTAAAATATTTAAGTAACTTATATGTAACTACTTTATCTATTTTTTTATTAGGGTTCAGTCCTCGATTCTGCCGTGGAAGTTTTATTGCATCGCTTACGCGGTCTTTGTGATAATGTTGACGCCGGTCCAGAGACTTTTGATGACCAAGAAGTTTGTTTCAGTCTACGAGACCCCAATCAACAGGTACTCAAGTGTAGTTATTTAGTATTCAACATATTTAGTGTATGAAGTGTTATTGTGTGAGATGTTTTAAATGCATATGCTGTAGCTGTAGCACATATAAGCTACGCACAATTTTACTTTCAGACTTACTACCCTCATTTTACTATACTCAATCTAAGAGTCCCCGCAGACTACAGACTTTCTATCGACCGATATTTGGGTCGGCTTTTGAATTAGTATGAAGAGGTCAATCGCAAAGTGTACTTTGCATACCTCTTCATACTGATTCAAAGGCCGACCAAACTATTGGCCGATAAAAAGTATATAGTCCGTGGGGCTCTAAACGCACTATGTAGGTAGATTATATCTTTCATGTATACTAATATTATAAAGAGGAAAGATTTGTTTGTTTGTTTGCATTGAATATGCTTCGAAACTACTGGACCGTATTGAAAAATTCTTTTACTGTTGGGAAGCTATATTATCAGCGAGTAACATAGGCTATCCTTACATTTATAAAACAAAGTCCTCCTCTGCGACTGTCTGTCTGTTCGCAATAAACTCAAAAACTATTGCACCTATTTTCATACTGTTTTCACCAATGGATAGAGAGGTTCACGAGGAAGGTTTTAGTATATAATTTACAAAGTTACGCGGGCGAAGTCGCCGGCAGCAGCTAGTTTTTTATAAAGTTACGCGGACGAGTGGCGTGCAACAGCTAGTATTTTATTAATTTGATAATTTCTTTTAGTCTCCTCCACTTATGCTTCGCGTACGAAAGGCTTTAGATGCCCGCGATATGCCCTTCCAATTGAGATACATTGGTCAGCCAGATCTCGGAGATAAGAATAGGCCGACAGTAGTACGCTCCAGTCTAGACATTGCTTGCAGTGGGATGTTAATAGAATTTCTTAACGAACTTGGCTGCAGAATTGAGTTTGAATATAGTGTAAAAGGTAATAACTTTCATTTACTTACATAAAATTACTAAAATGCATTTGTCCTCAAAAATCACTTGCAATTTCAACTTTATCACAAACTAATAAATGTCAATTTGATTTCTAAAAAAAGCTAATTAACTTCGGAAACACAAAGTTAGCCGATGCCCATTATTTATCTTGAAGTACTGTAATGGTTGAAATGTTGTATTGCTGAAATTACTTTGGTTCCTAATTCTTCACAAAGACTTCTTTTCTTGTATAATAAATTACCTAAATTTTAAATATCTCAATTATTTAGATGTTGAATCATAATATATTTACAGGTTATATGTTCAGAAAAGGACGTATGAAGATCACCGTCGCAAAGGTGTTCAAAATATCACAGAGTTCCCTCCCACCGGAACCAATATCACAAAGCTATCTCGTGGAACTGTCTGTAAGTACTTGGTTTTTTACTTACGAACTAACACATATTTATTTTGTTAGGGGCCTCTTTCACCATCTGTCGAGTAGGCTAACCGTCATTTAAAGCCACCGGTCACCGGGGATGATGGAGGTGATTGTGCTCGGTCACCCAATCACTACATAGTATAACACAAAGTCTGTCCCTGTAACTGTCTGTCTGTCCCTTTGTATGCTTAGATCTTTAAAACTACGCAACGGATTTTGATGCGGTTTTTTTAAATAGATAGATTGATTCAAGAGGAAGGTTTTAGTATACAATATTTTCAATGCGGGCCAAGTCGCGGGCATCAGCTATCTACTAAAAATAAAGATACAACCCCTGAAAATTTTATAACAGCAAAAATGTCAGGCGTTATATTGCTTTACACATTTAGTCAGGCGCTACACATCCCGCATACTTTTAACGCGGGCAAAGGCGCGGGCACCAGCAAGTCTAGTTATATATAAAAAAACTAGCTGGCGCCCGCGACTTCGTCCGCGTTGAAAAAGAAAATGTAGCCTATCTTGTGTCTCGCACGTCTAAATGTTTATCTACCAAGTTTCATGAAAATCAGTTAATTCGTTTAAGAGTTATAGAGGAACACATACATACTTACATACATACATACATACAGAAAAAAATTCTAAAAATCGTCAATCTAGTTTCAGTATCACGTATAGAGCCTATAAACACGATATCTCTGAAAACAAAGTAACTTACTCCACGACCGACCCTTACAGATTTATTATTAGTATTGATGATACATGAAAAAATAAGAAAATTATTGCAATAATTGTTGGTTTTTTTTGGTTTGCAGGTGTTGGCACCGCAAGGACAAGACGCCATCGGAGAGGATATGCGAGCTTTTGCCGACCAGTTACGACCGCTCGTCCAACTCGACAAGATCGACTACAAGCGACTCGGTCACATGGCCGTCACATAGCCCGACTATGTTTTCCTTGACTAGGCGAACAAACAAACATACATATATAACTCATTTTTCATCATATTCTTAATGCATCGTGTGTTGTGTTCTTCGATTGTAATTTCATGATTCAGTCTTTGCGGAATTACTACAGACTACTTTTTTTGCAGGTATTTTAGTTAGTAACAATATTTTAGTGTCTTTAAACTAAAACTATCATATTTAATTAAGTATCCGTTCCCGAGCTTTGTGCACTCGCCTAATACGAGGGAAAAATAACTAAATCATACATAAAATCAGAAGAAAGGAAAGTTTTTTTTTTTTAAGTAACTTTTTACCTAGTTTTGTGTAATTTTAAAAAACTAAAAAAAAAATTTTTTTTTGTCCTAAAATGAGTTCGAATAGTTTTTTGGCTTTTGTCCATAGAAAAAAGAAAGTCGAAAAAAAAGATGTCTTTCCAAAGTTTGACAAAGTTCGACAAAATCTAATATAAATAAAAATGAATCCCTAAATGTGTTGCTAAGCGCAAAACTCGAGAACGGCTGGACCGATTTTAATTATGTCTTCACTCATGGATAGAGGGATAATCAGGGAAAAAGTGCACCCGGGGCGAAGCCGGGAGCGGATCGCTAGTTAGCATTAAAATTTGATCATAATGTACTTGTTCGATGTGATACGTTTCGAACTTCCATTAATGATTGTTGAAATTGTCCTAAAAATAAAACTGCAATAGCCAAGTTTTACAGATTTATTTGTACTATTTTCAAAGACCAACGATTTTCAAAGACAAAAAATTGTGTTAGGCGACAAAGCTTGGATTCTTTTTGGAGTTTTGTATGACGTGATGATATTCACCATAGTCCACTTGGTCCTCTTCCAAAACGCCATGAACGTAGCCAAAGTTGCCAAAATATAAACATTGCTCGTATTTTATGGGAATATATTCTGAAATCAGAGTGAATAAAAAATTAGTTTATACAATTTGGCCATCAACACTTTAGCCGCCGGAGTCGGATTTATCCGACAATTATTTTCGTGTCCATTTCGCCAGAGCCGGATATGATATACGACAAATTCCTCTACTTGTATAATGATTATTTTTAAATCGTTGAGTAAGCGACTTAAAAAAAAATAAAAAAAAAAATTCGAGTTAGGCGCTAGAGGCACAACTCCTACAAAACCAAACGGTTAAAGGGTTAATATATTTTTCAAATAGAAAGTCAAAAAATAATAGTAACTCACGCGTGTCCCTCAAGCAATTGTACAAGTCCATAATGCAATGATTGTCAAATATAAAAGTGGAATTGTCTAGGAAATTGAAAGCACAAATCTTCTGAAAGTAAGTGGGGCAAACACCGCATCTGAAAAATTAACCAATTTTTTTTTTAAGTATACACACACAAAGAAAATCCAAAATTGATTGCTTTTTGTCCAAAATTAAGGTTACTCCCATAATGACCCATGATTTATTTCACGCATATTGACTTATACAATTAGTGTGGCAAGATAATAAATTTAATTTAAAAAAATTATTTATACACTAGCACTTTTTTTCCGCGATTTTATCTGCGCATCTATTTCTTAGGGCTTTTGTTCAAAAGTCAAAATAATTTACAAAAAATCATAGTCAGATTGCCGCCTTTAAAAGTAGCTCTTATTATATGTTTAATGTAAAAGTATATATGTATGTCTTATTTTGTCGGTGATATCAATTTATTAAGTGAATATTTGAAAAGGTAGTCTGTAATTCTATTAAAGCAAATTCTGTTAATCTTTTATAAACTTAAATGTAGTTTTAAGTATGAATAATTATAGATTTAATTTTAATATCTTATTACAATTTTGAAATTCAATAGAAAATAAATAAATTTTTAGAAGTAGTTTTGATGTTTTATTTAATATAGTTACATAATCCTCCCTACAGTATTCTTATACGTTCATTTTTAATCTTCCAAGTATCAAAATGTCGTTATCAAAATATATCAAATTATTCAAGATCACCAATTTATTAAAATATCCAATTATACAAAATAATTAGATACAATTTTTTTAAGTTTTATTTTTATTCTTCTGTATCAAAATGTCCGTTAAATAATACTGTCTTTGAATACTTATCTATAAAAATAAAATTTACGACAGTTGTGGCAGTACACAAGGTTGCATAATTCACTATAATAATTACTGGGCCCGTAGCCATGTGTGCTTTCTACAGTCGTTTACGCTACGCTAAGAGAAAACTTTGTGATTAGTCAAAATTTTATTTTGACGTTACAACAACCAATCATCAAGCTTTCTCTTAGCGTTCTCTCTTCGTTTCCGAAGTACGCAACGAAGCGTTTCAATCTTGGCTAGGCCCCCTGGTTCACATTATCCCATATTACTTGTAAATAAATGATTTGAATTTGAATACCTGTGTCCGTCTTCAGAAGGTTTCTGTTTGTACTGTAATTGTGGCGGGAATCCGACATGGGCTGTACTATTATCTGATGGTTACAACATATATATTTTATTAGTGTAAGTAGCTGGTGCCTGCAACTTAGCACGTGCTGTAGTTCGTTTTTTAAAAATCTCACAATAACCTAATATTTTTCCAAGATAAAAAGTGTACTATAGTCTAAATCCAGGTATATATCAGTGAAAATCGTATTCAAATCGGTTAAACCGTTTCTGAGATTTGCGTGCACAGACAAACAGTCAAAAATTCTAAAAACTATTTTTTGACATCAACAGATAACATAAGTATAGCGTGTACAAATAAATGAAGGCATTATTCATTACCCCATACCTTCCTCATCATAATCCTTGCAGCAACTATGCCTATGCTATGGCGTTGGGTGTGTTATAGGTGACGGTAGTCACCTACCATCAAGTGGACTGTCAGGTTTGTCAGCCTATCTGTCGCTCGACAGATAAGACTTTGCCTTTAAGATAAAAAAAGGCAAAGTAAGATAAAAACTTACAGTGTACGAGTTAAATTAATTAATCATCGAAAGTCAATCGACGTAGCATGCTAGGGCATCGCCACGTTCATGACGTAAAAGGTAGTACACTTTTTGGACGGACTACCTAAGTACCAAAGCAGCCAAGAGAGTGAATGAAAAATAAGTTCTTATTAATCACAAATATGAATATTCACCTAGAACTCCAAAAAACGCTAATAATATAATCCAAGAGAAACCAGTAACGTACATGATTACATGCACTCACTAACTCTATTGATTGATTTTTAATCTTTTAATTGAATTTAGAAATTTTATTTTACACAAATGTTTATGTAAAACGGGTTAATACCAAATACCAATACCTACTCAGAATGAAGCATTCCATTACTTTAGAATCCATGAAAGTTATAAGAAGTAATAAAGTCGGTACTTCTTTGACTGAAAATCGGCTCTTTCAATGACTGAAAATAAGATAAAGGTACCAAGAATCCCTTTGCTTTGTACCTTTTCTGAGATTATTTTAATTTATTTTAATAGTGGCTGTTGCTACCAGAAGTTTGAACAATGTTTTGTTATCGCTCCAAAAGTGCTCGGTCTCGATCCACTTGATAATTATAATGAGATGTAAACACCCCTTGACCTCGAGGAGTCGATAACCTCGAGTCCTTTAATAGCTATTTCAGTTGATGACACATCCAATACTCCACGATTATTCAATGTATTAAAGGAAATAATTATTACTAACTACTTACTAGCCTAAAAAACTTTTTCCAAATTTTTTATCGACCCCTAAGCTTGTGGCCTGTAGCTACTATATCTACTAAACTTGAAAGAAAAAAGAAAATTGGTTCACAAACAAAATATATAGGAAAAGGTATCCCAAGTTTAGAACGTCCCATAGATGCTCCATAGGATTGTGGTCAGGACTACTCTCTGGCGAATCCAAGAGAAAAATTCGAACTCCTTCATATAGAGGCGGATAAGCAGGTAAACGTAGAACAAGAATTTTTGAGAATTAGCCATGTGCATTAAGTAGTGTCCCGTTTTGCAAAAAAAAAATAACTCCATAAGATTTTTTTTTTTTTATAAAGGGTGTACCTGGAAAAGTGCATCCTTATAAGATTACAATCTAGTCTAGGACTAATGAGTAATTTTAATATAACTTAAACTACTAATTGCAATATTTACTAAGAATAATGTCCATTAACACGATCCTTATTGTCTCTATTAAGGGGAAAACACTTTGTTATTGTGTTCTTTACAAGTAGCACTAACTTCACTACATATCACTAGCTTGTCACTGCACTAATTCAAAAGACACTTTGTTATTGTGATCTTTGAGAATATTACTGTTTTATCACTACACTAGTTCAAAAGGTTTTGTCCTTTTCAGTCGTCTAACTATATTTGTGATATCGAGAAGCTGAATAGCTTCGACATTCACATGATGATGAAGTCTTTTTTGGTGAGCCTCTGCATATTTCTTGATAACTGTAATCACGGGGTCTATCTTGAGATCCCTATGAAGGTCGTCGTTGCGGATATACCAGGGTGCATTTACAATGCATCTTAGTACTTTATTCTGAAATCGTTGAATCATCAGAATGTTGCTATGTTTGGTACAGCCCCATAGCTGTATCCCATAAGTCCATACCGGCACGAGAACTTGTTTATACAACAATATTTTATTATGTACTGACAACGAAGAATACTTTCCTAATAGCCAGTACATTTTCCTATAACGAATTTCTAACTCGTCACGTTTTTTTTTTACGTGAGCTTTCCAGCGAAGCTTGGCGTCCAATGTCATGCCTAAGTATTTGGCTGTATTCTCGTACGGTATCGCATGATTGTTAACGTATACCGGATGATAACTATAGGGCTTGTTTGTGAAATCTATGTGAATAGATTTCGCCTCATTCAGTTTGACTCGCCATTTTTTTGTCCAATCAAAGATGATGTTCACAGCTTCTTGAACTTTTTCCACTGCTTGTTTGTGATTATCACCAGTGGCCATTATGGCTGTGTCGTCTGCGAAGGTTGCAATTGTATTATTTTCTAACTCTGGCATATCGCAGGTGTATAGTAAGTACAGAAGCGGACCTAGTACACTACCCTGTGGGACTCCAGCTTTTATTTCTTTAAGTTCTGAATATGAACTATCGTGTCTTACCCTGAATGTTCTATTCGATAAGTAAGACTCTAAAATATCTGCAAACTGCTTCGGTACCAAATTTCTCAGTTTTAATACAAGGCCTCTATGCCAGACCTTATCAAATGCTTGTGAAACATCTAGGAAGACTGTAGAACAAACCCTATTTTCTTCTAATGTTTTTTCTATGGTAGTGGTGATTCTATGTATTTGGTCTATCGTGGAATGTTTTTCTCTAAAACCGAACTGATAGTCGGGAATTAATTTTCTGTCTTCTATAATCAGTTTCAATCGTTTTAGAAGTAATTTCTCCCATACTTTTGAAATGATTGGCAGCAGGGAAATAGGTCTATATGACGTTGTTTCGTGGAGCCATTAGCCATGTGCATTAAGTATAGTGTCCCGTTTTGCAAAAAAAAAAAATAACTCCATAAGATTTAAACATTTTTTGTTGCAAACATAAATTTAGCTAGCTACAATGTAATGTGCTTCTTTCTATCTTCTGTTGTGTTATTCGATAAGTTCTTCTATAAGCGGGCACTAGGCAATAATCTCCTTCCACCGTATTTTGTTTTGACTTAACTCCTTAGTCATGCAAATGATCGCTAGATGGCGCGAGCTGTGTCGCATGCGCTGTGCATTAGATTTAGATGTTAGATACTAATTACTCGTACTAAAGTCGTAAATCGCAGACAATCTGAGTAGTAGGAAAAAAATAAGGAAAAATAACTTACCTACCTCACAGATCACACCGTTGTACAATCAGACCATTTTCTCTCTCTATTTTGTATTTATATTATGATCGATTTAATACCTACTGTGTTTTGTTAAAAATAAAATATTACAACAGGGAAGTTCATACTATATTCCAGACTAGCTGGCGCCCGCGACTTCGTCCGCGTTGAAAAAGAAAAAGTAGCCTATCCTGTGTCCTGTAGGTACGTCTAAATGTTTATTTACCAAGTTTCATGAAAATCAGTTAATTCGTTTAAGAGTTATGGAGGAACATAAATACATACATATACAATACCTACAATTACAGATTTATTATTAGTATTGATTGATTGATTGAAGTATGATGATTGATTAGCGAGTGCGGTGAAAATGAACCTTTATTTGAGAGAGTGCAGTATTTACATGGACACGGGCGCCTGGAGTTCTGCGGTCGCGGCAGACACTCTGGCGCTGCGCAGCTGCCCGTTTACCTTGAAGTATGCAATATGGAATGGAAAACAAAATATACTAATCACAACTTATTATTTTACGACAAGTACTTATAATAAATTCAACAAAGATAATTATGTTTTGTTTTTGTTCTCGATTACGATGAAATTCATGTGTCTACCTTGTGTCTACTAAAGAAAATCGGCAAATTGTAGGTAGGAATTCCTGCCTAAGCAAAGTAACAATTTATATTATTTTTATTTATATATTAAGTATATGTAGGTAGGTATTATGTATAAACAATTTCGGATAAATTAGTTGCCCTCGACAATGTATACTAATCCTACCTAATAAGTATTGTTATAAATGCGAAAGTTTGTGAGGATTGATGGGTGGAAAAACGGCTAAAGGTCTTTCACGCAAAAACGGCAGAACGGATTTGGATGAAATTGGGCACACAGATAGTTAGTTACCTGGATTATCATATAGGATACTTTTTATTAATGAAAAATATTAGGTTTACGCGGGATTGTCTAAAGATATAAAAAAATTAAGCGCCACTGTCGCCGTAGCAGCGCCACCGTCGTCACAGCAATTAAGATATCAGATAAATTTTTCATTTTACAACGCGGACAAAGTTGCGGGCACCAACTAGTAGGTATCTAGATATAGTAAAAATAAAATATATAGAAAATGTCAATTAAATAATATTATATATGCTAATGTATTTTTACAATGTAAACACATTAGTGATTTCCATCTTTAAAACATTTCACAGATCAATTAATTCCATGGCAAACTGAATGACGGCTGTCGTAGGAAAATGCTTTTACAGTAAAACGAGTTACTACATTTTGTTTTTCTTAATTCAAATCGTTTTTTTTTTTATTGTACAACTATAACATTGAGAGATCGCATCGCAAGTAGGCAACCTATTGTTGCAAATTTATTTTTTCTTATTCCAATTTTTTATCAATGACAAAAAGAAAGGACTGTGGATATCAGAATTATTATTAATAGACATTTATTTTAAAAGAAAAAAGTAGGTATCTACCTACTCCGATAGACAATGGGGTTTATTTACCTAAGCACTAATAGGAACCATCATTTAAAAATCAAATTGAAGTAACTGTACAAGGACACGGTAGAAATTTTCTTAGATTGTACATATTCATTAGGTTGTTAGAGACGGATAGAGCAGAGTCACGGCTGATTAAATTTCATGGACCCTAGATTTTATAAAACATTGAACCGTTCAATAGAACACACCGTTAATAGATGCAACAGACGTCGTTAAGACAATAAAATCTTGTATTTTACTATTTCTTTTATAATTACATAATTAATTTATCAAATTAATCTAAATGTGTTATTAGAAAATTGCATAAAACAACTCTCCGCGGTTATCCGTGATCCTCTTTATAAAATTAACTAAAATTTGATTTGATTCTATTGATTTTACTTGCAGAGGACTTCTCAATAAAAAAGTCAGACATAGCTGTTAATCTCCCAAACTTTTTTTTTTGGGATTTTTTTAAAAAAAAACGATTTTTTTTTTAATTAGAGATGGGTTTTCTCTTCTTTTGGCCAACATCCAGCTGTGTAGCGAAAATCACCAATATTAGAATGAACTTTCGGAGTAGGCAGACATAATAGACACTCTGCTTTTTGTCTTTTTGTTCGGGTGAAACAGCGGGCAAGAGAAAAATAAAAATTCGATTTAATCATTCGCTTAGATTTGAGCTACCTTGTAAAATATCTACGAAAATGTCTAGACCATAGATACATATTTTCCAGTTGCCAGTTGCGAACGAATTTCTTACTTGCTCATGTCATTAATTTTATTTTCGACTGCTATTTGCTGTATAAAACTGTTTTATAAAATCCGTACCTAAGTAAGTAATAAGAGTTTCAATAATAAGAGTTTTAGTAAATGTCCAATTTGTTTCATTTAGCTTTTAAATCATATCTGCACTTCTGACCACTTTTTGTAATCTGTGTACGTAGGTATTATTTATTATATAGGTACCTATCTATATAGTGAAAAATACTTAGGTACTTACCTACTATTGCTAAATTATAAATAAAATTCTGAGTCATTAAAAATATTGATACTTTGTTATCAGAGTTATGTCTGCAGTCTGGAGCGTTAATTTTAAAATGGTTTAAAGTGAAAGAAATATTATCAATCAATCAATACTAATAAAGAAATCTGTAAGTGTAGGTATTGTATGTATATTCCTCCATAACTCTTAAACGAATTAACTGATTTTCATGAAACTTGGTACATAAACATTTAGACGTACAGGACTCAAGATAGGCTATTTTTTTCTTTTTCAACGCGGACGCTATCGCAGGCAGCAGCTAGTGTCTAAATAAAGGTCAGACATAAGAGTTTGAGTTACGTGCCAATAAACATAATATCTCCCGATAATTATCGTCATCCAAGTGTAATGTAATGTGTATGTCATTACTATGCTGTGGTGTAACTAGATACGCGACCTTCAATGCTTCGCTGGCTGCGTGTCGCTGCACTTAAGGGGAAGCTCTTCCATAGTTTTTAATCATTTATTTTCAAAAGCAAAATATTTATTTATTGATTAGGTCTCTCTCCAAGAAACTCTTATCATTATAAATTTAAATTTACCAGGGTTTTGAGAAGAAACACTGAAAGAAACTCAGTATCTTTGTTATCTTAAAATAATAACAATTACAATAATTTCAATCAATTACCTACTCATATTGTATGATAGTCTCTTAAATCCAGGCTTCATTGTCGCTTAAATAAAATCAGTGATTTTATAAAGCCTTTCGAGCTATTGTTTTTTTATGTCGTAAGTGGGTACAGTATATTATATATATATATATACTTTGATAGATAATAGATATGCGTTTAGTAAAAAGCAGTTATTTTGACATTACAAACAGACACTTCAATTTAGTACATAAGTATAGATTATACAGTAAAATAAACAAAAATAACGCAATATTTTTCTCAACTTTATTTTGTTACTTCAATTTTTTTGACCCTTTGCCAAGATCTAATGATAGCAAATGTTACTGAGCCGGATTAGCCTGTCCATCAGCTTACTATAAAAATAAAATCAGGAATCTATTACAATAATTCATGACATTATAATTAAAAACCTCGTGGTACTCAGCGTTAGGTAAAAAATTTAAAAAAAAATCATAACTCGGATTCGGATACCCCTCGAGGTCCTCTACCTCCTAGATTTTTTATATCACTACTTCTTGGCTGTATATTATACTAGCTGCTGCCCACGAATTTGTCCGTGTATAAAAAATAGATAAAAACCTATTCTCTGACCTACCAAGTGTACATACAAAATTTCATCAAATTCGATTACCTAAGTCGTTTCGGAGGAGTATGGCATCTAACACTTTGATACGAGAATTTTATATATTAGATATATCTATCTGGAATAATGTTAAATCTGGAAATCTATCTGGAATAACTTTTGAAATTTTTGTAATAGATGCATCGGAGCAATTTTTGAAATGAAGATAAATAAACAAACTTCAAAACAAAATTAACATACAAAACAAATCTCCAGTAGATTCGATTATCCACCCAGACCCAGGTTATACGGATTCGCGATAATCCAGATAATCCAGATTGTCAATCGCGATTGAAATAACTTTTGTTGTTTTGTTGTAATGTCTAATCAATCAATCGATACTAATAATAAATCTGTAAGCGTAGGTATTGTATGTATGTATGTTCCTTCATAACTCTTAAACGAATTAACTGATTTTCATGAGACTTGGTAGATAAACATTTAGACATACAAGACACAGGATAGGCTACTTTTTTCTTTTTTCAACGCGGACGAAGTCGCGGGCGAGAGCTAGTTTTTAATAAACATAAATTTTTCTAGATAAGCTTATTATTTTTTTATTGTTGTTATTTTGAATAAATATCTAGGTATTGTGTGTAGATAAGTGTGAGTTTTCCTTTTAGAGTTACTTAATTAGTAATATACACAAATCGCTTTTCTACTCGTATATCTGAATTTTCATTATCCTTATATCCTATCCGAATTTGGCTATTATACAGATAGTTTATTACTTGGATGGATATAGTTTACATACGATACTTTTTATCCTGAAATAATGTTAGGTTTCCGATGTCTCGTATAAAGTATAAAACATTAGCTGTCGCACGCGACTTCGTCCGCGTCTAATACGAGTAATATATATAATATAGCTTCCCAACAGTGAAAGAATTTTTCAAATCGGTCCAGTAGTTTCAGACTTTAAGAGCCTATTCAATACAAACAAACAAACAAACAAATCTTTCCTCTTTATAATATTAGTATAGATTAGGCGCCACTGTCGCCGTGGCGGCGCCACCGTCGTCAGTTGTCAGCAATAAATATGTATTTTCTCGGATTTTTATATTTTTCATATTTCAACGCAGACGAAGTCGCGGGCACCAACACGTCGTATTTTATTAAGAGAAGTCTACGTTATAGTCTTAAAAAGTGCATTGTCTGCTACTGTGCTTTAATTAAGATAGGTTTTAATTTTAATGATATTATAAACTATTATATTTTTTGTTATAAATACCTACTTGAGTTTGTTTTGTTATAAGTCACTTCATTATCATCAAAGCCGTTACTCTTGTCGGTGATTGACCTCCACTACTCTTCTATCTTTTTTATCTCTCTCTCTGACCTCTGACTAACCTTTACATGACTTCAACTTACTTCTTCCTGGCGCTACTTTCATTCTTCTGCATCTTAGATATTGTATAAACAACTAGCGACCCGCCCCCCGGCTTCATACAATTCTTATACGACAAAATTCAGCAATTATAATTATAATTTCTCCGTTAATAAAATTGTTTAAATATAAAAGAGCTTTCGCATGCATATGTGAGGAGCCGTTACTCTTGTCCATAAGGCACTAAATTACTAGTCTTATTTTTTTTTAAATAGGTGCAGTATCTCGTACTGACCCTAAATGCATAAAATCATTACAAATTAGGCGGGCGGAAGTGCCGCCATTTTGACAAAAACCGTTTCGGCCTATATATCTCCGTAACCGTGAACCTGAGGCCCAAAGTGGTAATAACCTTTATTGTAGACAAATAAATTTCCTATTTTTTTGTCCAATAATTTATTTTCTATAACTTACCGTTTACGACTTATTCGACTATTACGATTTGTATATGGCCATATTTGTCAATAAATACGTTAAAATTGTTCAGGTTCAGTACGTGATACTGAACCTATTTTAAAAAAAATAAGAATAGTAATTTAGTGCAGAAGAAAATTCTCTATTGACTGTAGTATATAGGATGAATTTCATGTGTGTGTATATCAGACAGGTGGCGCTTTAAGTATACTCGAAAGGCCGTCAGAGACAAGAATAGGCGCCACTTTCACTGCGGGCGCCCCAACGCAACAGCTATGCGGTGAGCGGGCCAACACGTACATTTACGCACATTATAATATAGCTATCCTTGCAATGAGTTGCAACTGTACTTAGATCGGTAAATGGGTAAGTAAAGAATGCTAGAGTCCGTAGTCAAAACCTAGAACCTAATAATATACCAATCTAGTCAATATATACAATATTGACTAGATTGGTATATGAAACTCTTTTTAACAAAAAAAAACCTACTTCAAAAAAAACTTACTTTTCTTGTGGATGCCATTGTCAGAACTGGACCAAATTGAAATGGGACCACACGGGAAGCACCAGCTTTCAAATAAAAAAGAATCATCAAAATCACCCAGTCAAAAGTTCTGAGGTAACAAACATAACCTCCTCCTTTTTTGGAAGTCGGTTGAAAAATAAGTAACTTTGTACTTAAATAATTAATGAAGTGATTTTAATGAGAATTTTGTTACAGAATTTGTTATCTAGAATCTAGAACTTTGAGGTTAGACCTATTATATAGAGTACTTTTAAAACTAATAACGCGAACTTAACCCGGTTAAACCTATATTAATATATTTACTTAGACTGTTTATTACGATGGTTCTATTCGAGCATGTATTTATCTATAAATTATAATATTTATGTATGTATTACTTCCATAAACTATAACATTACACTGTATCTGAGCATATTTGGAGCTTCTTGCAATTCATAACTATATATGTGTTGAAAAAGTATACTTATAGCTATAATAATATGTCCTGTTCGCCCTATTGGATTAGTCATTATAAACAAGAGAAACTTCGGTCCAGCGAGATATTCCTTTATAGGACCGAACAAGATTCCTTTTGGAGCAGCTCTACGCATATAAGTAAAGTATACAACAAATCACTACTTTGTAGAACAGTGATTATTGCTCCTACAAATGTCGACTTAGATATTAAATACATTTAAGTATGTCTATGTAGCTATTTCTTTGTTATATTATCTTTTATAAATAAAAACTAGCCTCTGTCGTCCGTCAGTAACATAAAATATATAAAATAATGTCGATAATATACCTAAGTCTCCTCTAACTTCTTCTAAACCTCACAACAGATTTTGATATGGTTTTTACTAATGGACAGAGCGATAAACGAGGAAGGTCTACACAAAATAATTTACAGTAAAAAATGCATCCGTGTGAAGTAGCGCACGGGTCGCTAGGTATAGTGTAAGAACAAATTGACGCCGATAGAATTACTTAATTAATTTCTTGATTTCTTCGTATTAGGACATTCGGTACGTCGTCATTGGGTTCGTCATCTATAAAGTAGGTATTAACACTAATTCTTTAATTGCATCAACAATATCGGCTTCTGATAGTCAGTACCTAACTAATTATAGACTTTATTGTCGGCACTAAAAGTCCATTAAAGCATACCGCCCCTACAGTCAGAGCGTTGTACAGATAATGTTGCAAATATTAACGAGTTTCATTACCTATTAAGATAGTCGACAAATAAATTAAAGTTCCCGTAAATTGTAGAAGGCGAAGTCGTAGTTTTATGCATGTGTTTGTTGGATGTATGGGTGTTGGTGTGACCATATGTGTGCGTAAGGATATCAGTGGTGTGGTATCGTTTTCTGAGAAACGGTTGGAGTTTATCGACGCGGGACGCAGTGGCTGCGGGGGAGGGGGGTATGGCGTCAGGCCCGTTTATAATCTGGAGGGGAAGGGAAGTGGGGTTCGGGGAGAGGCTTGGGCGCTGCGCCCGCGTTCGTCGCGTTGCCCGGCCCTGCTAGACAACTTGTCGCGAAGCGGAGTCGACCATAGACTAGATTATTGCCAGCCAGTAATATGTACTTACAAAATCGTTTGTCCTCACCATCAACATCGACTATCATATTATTATCAACGTATCCATAAATCTGGAAGTCTAAGTAAGTCTAGAAAGGTTAGAAGTCTAAGAATGTCTAGAAGAGTTATTTTATGGGACACCAGAAAGGACATAGGGTACCTTTCATCGTTCAACGCGGACGAAGTCGCGGGCACCAGCTAGTATTACATATAAATAGGCAAAACAGATCTACGTACATCTTTTTTTTTGGATTATTGCCACATTTCCATATTTCCTTGCGGAGCACGAGGCGCGCGCGGGGTTTCATCCCTTCGTGGTTGATGTTCCCCGGTCACGCACGAAGCGTTATAGTTCCACCTTCCTTGTCCGAACTGCTAAGGAGTGGAACTCATTGCCTGCGTCCGTGTTTCCCCAAAATTACAACCTCGGGGTCTTCAAGTCTAGGGTAAATGGGCACTTACTAGGTAAGCGTGGTCCATCTTTGGCCGCATCTGCACCTAACATCAAGTGAGATCGCGGCCAAGCGCTGCCTCGATGTAGTAAAAAAAAAATCCAATCCATTAAAAATATGGAAATGAACTTTTTTCCTCGCCTGCTAGTGCTAAATGATTACGATCAAATATTAATCAGTGTACAAAAATAATTAAAAAATATAACATATACTTTTAGTTCTAAAAATGCAAACAATTTTGTTTAGGAAATTCAACACTGGCCACCTGGATCAATGAGTTCTTCGACAACAAACGCAGTGTTACTTCGCATACATATTTGTACAATGACAAGCAAGCGCACTGACTCATTCTTTGTTTCACAAACTGGGTCGTTTACTTAATGAATAGCAATTTGCAATTTAATTTACATATTTTATAGGATTTTTTTGTCCACAATTAAGTATAAATTAACAACAATTATATTCTCATACAGTGAGTGACTGATATAGGTATGATTGAATTCGAGATAAGCAAGTTCAAAATGCTTCAAAGCCTTCTTCGATGATTTCTTTATGAAATATTATTCCCTCGTAAGAGTAACATCTATAAAATTGGAAACTACGCGACTTCTTATCTATTTTTGTGTCATCACAGAAATATGTAATGAATAATATAATTGCCAAATTTATGTGGTAATATGCAGAAATGTGATCTCAATAATCCGAAGGGAAGTCTCTCGCACTTTTCATATAGAAAAAACCTACTGTGGATTTATAGGTACATATACAATGTCCACTACCTTGCAGCATTCTGGAATAAATAAAAATGTATCCTCCACTACTAGATTTTCTATGTAGATATTCTATAATGAACGTTGTTTTTTAAAAACAAGAAATTCTACGCCTGACTAAAATATCAGTAATTAATACATTAAATTATTTATTTATTGTTGTTCATATATTCTTGCTTTTATTTTTTTGTTTTTGATGATCCCTCGGGAACAGTATCTACCTTTTTTTCTGTATCAAAAAAACCTTTTCTGAACCCATGATATCATGATGATCGGCATACTATTCCATTGTCTAGGTATAGTAATATTATAAAGAGGAAAGATTTGTTCGTTTGTTTGTTTGAATTGAATAGGCTACGATACTACTAGACCGATTTTAAAAATTCTTTCACTGTTAGGAAGCTATTATCAGCGAGTAACATAGCTAGTTTTAGATACATTAGTACCGGTAGGTAAACAATAATAATTTTTACAATATTATAATGGCTAAAATAATAACAATGCTTAAAAATTATGACGCAAATTGATAATAAAGTATTGGTACCTATATATTGGGCAAATATAGATGCTAGTATGAAAATGTTTATTTCATATCATTGTACCTTATCTCTGATACGAATATTTATATACATAATTATATCAATATTATTATTATTTAAAAAAGTACTTAATTAATTTTGTTTTTATTAATTACGAGTACCTACAACCACTGACGTCTTTATCGGTGCTAACGATTTTAACAAATTTAACAGTTTCAGTTAAGTATACTTACTTGTTATACTTACATATTTAATTGACAAACTGTTGCAACAACATAAATTTGAAACATTTTTGATTTATAATTTTAATTATAACGTGTTAGCGTTATATCGACTGGAGTTGATTGAAAAGATGTGTTCAATCATTCATATTCATTCGGTGGTATGATATTGATTGAAAGCATTAAGATATAATTCAACTAGGAGGTACCTAATAATAGGTACCTAATAATAGGTACCTAATAGTACCTACCTAATATTCACTCTACGATTGAAAGGGAATCAGTGAACGAACGCGTTCGCGAAGAGAGGTTGTTATCGTATGTGGGCCCCACATCTTATACTTAGTTGGTATTGTAGTGATATATCGGTCGGACACTAAACATAGTGCTTTAAGAATGGGTATAAAGCAAACAAAATTTGTAATTTCACCCGCGTGGCCCCTTAGACATGACAGTAACACAAAATACGCACAACATGCGACGGAAGATAGCGCAACTCGCTCAATAAAAATGTAATAAGTGCCAAAAGTATTAAATATTAATTATTCGTAAACTACAATGTCAAATGAAAAATTGTTACATACAGCCTTAGATAATATGTGAAGTGAAATTACTGATACACTTTTAGCTTTGTAATGTGTGTCATTTTGAAAATAAAACTAAAATCGATGGAAATGAGAGCTCACTTGGTATTATCTATATACCAATCTTGTATTTATCTATTTTAAAAAATTAATTAAATTAGACTTTGTTTACTTAGATAAAATTCAAATCTAGGATTGGCTATTTCTCTTTATGCCCGCTCTTAATAAACATAGTAGTCTGTACCCGAAGTAGAGGGTGCTAACATTTGTTAGCTTGTTAGGTATTTTTTTTAGTAAAGGAATATAGAACGCAACACCTACACGATATTATAATCCTATAAATCTATAAGTATTACGTTATACCACGTTAAAGAGACTATAGTGGTATAACGTTACTAACAAATATTTGAGGCTTATCTCGGGTTTAGTGCGGCCACAACAGGATGATCCCTATTGCGTCAAAGAAATTTATGACGCCTATTAAGTGAGAGATGTTATCGTGTTTCTGGTGGTCTAGTCCCTTAAATGAAAAGAAAGATAATAAAAAGCTTAAGTAGTTTAATGACGGGAACCGTTCCAGATTAGATTTTTTGAATCAATAAAAAAAAACTTTAAAATTTTATTGTTTTTTCACAGTGAAAATATATTTAATCAAAGACTTTGTTTTCTAAATCTATAGAAGTTAGAAAGCAGGTTGAGCGCCTCTTTCACTAACTGTCAAGTAGACTATCTGTCATTTAAAGTTACCGGTAACCGAGAATAATGGAGCTGATATACCTTTGTTTGTACAGTAAAAGTCCCAAACAATAAAAAGAAAATAATAAAAAAAAGACTATCGCTGGATGCAGTAAACCGAGTGCATAATTCAATGATTTGTAAAAGTAATTAATCAACACGTTACTTGTAGTTGGTGAAAGAGGCCCCGAGACCGAGAATACTAAATAAAGTTTGTAATATAATAATATTTTTGTCTTAATGTATAAAAGGCGATGTGTGTGATTAAAAGATAGGATAGTTTTTTATTTTGAACCCGGGCGAAGCTGGGAGCGTGTAGCTGTAATATTTTATAGTACCTAAAGTATTTTATAAAATATAGCCACTTAAACGCCAATGTACATAATATATGGTTATGGTTATGTACATTGTGAGCTAAAGTTAAATACCAGTGAATTAAATCGATTTAAACATCTTTATAAATAAAGTCGATTGTAACTACAAATCGATTCGGTAACGCATCGGGACTTCACTATTTTGAGCTGTCAAAAGTAAAATAAATGGTTGGTTGAAGTATAATTGAAATATTGTCTACTCCTTCTTTTGGCACCAGCAAAATAACTAGTGTAAAACATAGTTTTACGTCACGGTCGGTCATCGTTCCTGAAATGATTTAAAAAGAAACTGTCACGCCATTGACCCTTGTCGGTAAGGCCAACTCTCATAGTTTGGTTGCCGCCCGTGGTTCTCTTCAAGGTTAATGAGACAGCTAACGAGTCGCGCATTCGTGTCAATTTAATGTGTAATGTTATCACCCTGTATAACCTGTAATCACCCGTCATTATCTTTTTTATCGCAACTCACGAGTGCACAAATGCACATAATATGACTCGTAGGTACAAAACAAAAAATAGTGATGACGAAAGAGAATGCATTATTGAAATGGATAAATTCGTTTCAATACGCTTACACAGGAAAAGAACTCGTAAATATATTCTATCGAGCCGTGTCTTAATATTAAATATATTTTTTTAAAAATTGTACACGTTTATGTTACCCGGGACCTAAAAATAGTTTTTAGAACTTTTGTCTGCTTGTCACTAATCTCAGAAACTCAGATTTTCACAGATGTGGTGTAGCTTTCCTCGACATAGTGTTTATATTATTTCATTCGGCTTACAAACAAAAAAATTACATAGGTACACATACGAGTATACCGAATATCGAAACAACAAACGTACTTATACAAAGTCGTGTAATAGCTAGGTTATTTATAAGAACTAAATTTCTTTTGAAGTCTGTCTTCATAAATCACTAAAAATATATAAGATACTTTGTATACTGGAAAAAATGTTAGGTTCCTGTGGGATTTCCAAAAAACTAACTCACTACATCGCGTAGTACGAAGTCGCGGTCACAGCTAATTTATAATAATTATATTCTTTGTACATTAGTAGATTTCTTTGTTATTCTATTCTACTGTCGTAAATAATTAGTTGTGCCATGTTATGTACCTATGCGACATATTATGGAACTTGCAGCGATAATATTGTTGGTCTGTCACAATATCATATTATACGTGTCAGAGGGCACGACGATTGCGATGTTAATATAATTATGTATCTGAGAAATGTATATTATTTATTACATTTAAGATCAATATCAGTGAATATAAATGATTTATTTTCTAAATTTTATGATAGACCTGCCAACTCATTGTGCTTTGGTCATACTTACCTACTTTACATTTATAACTTCCATCCCTTACAGAAAACTATTAAGAAATAATGGTCATGCGATGAGATAGGTTTAATGTAGATACCGGTAAGTATGTAAGTACAGGCATATTATATGATTTTAATATACGAGTATAATAAGTGCTGTTATAAAAAAAATTGTCCTATGTATTTTTACATTATTTTATTTTATTAAATATGAAAATCATTTTACTTTTCAACACAAAGAAGACCAGTATCAATACTAATAATAAATCTGTAAAGGTTGGACATCGAGTAAGTTACTTTGTTTTCAGAGATATCGTGTTTATAGGCTCTATACATGATACTGAAACTAAATTGACCATTTTTACAATTTTTTTCTGTATTTATGTCATGTATGTATGTATGTATGTAAGTATGTATGTTCCTCCATAACTCTTAAACGAATCAACTGATTTTCATGAAACTTGGTAGATAAATATTTAGACGTACGGGACACAGGATAGGCTTTTTTCTTTTTCAACGCGGACGGAGTCGCGGGCGCCAGCTAGTTCTATTATATAAGACCAGTAATGCTAACGCGGTCCCGTGATACTAGGTAATAGGTAATAGGTCACTCTTGACCGATGTCTTTTAGATTTTCCTCCTCTCACCAAAAAAAAAAACAGTGGCACTCCGGGAGTGCGGATAGAAGTGAAAACTTGAACAATTACTTGTGTATTTTTTGAATCCTCAGGAAAGTACGTAGGTACTTATATACAGAGGTTTCGGTTACGGTAACAGTGTCGCGAGTTTAATGGTTTTTTCCCATTTCAAAAATGCCCAATGCGCCTAAAGAAGTTTTTACTTCAAAAAAGACATAGTAACAGTGGACAATCATCTTGCTTGCCGATTTTTACATAAAAAAACGTACTAGCAATTTTAAAATATTGCGACATTTCATGCGTAAGCAATCAGGTGTATTATAATTAGTCAAAGTCAGTGTGAGTAATCGCGTTGGAAATAACGCGAGCGGCGCTGTATTGGCGCCAAGCGGGTATCGGAGAGCGAAAGGCCCACTCACCTACCGCGGTGGGCTTGGGTCGTGGTCGTGCTTACGTGATGTACGCAGAGTGATACACTGTGGGCCGCATTGAGCACTGAGCAGCGAGCAGGCCGAAATGCCCGGCCGCCATGTCGTCTGTCTTGTGACTCGAGCTATTTTAATGTGCTGCGGTGACGCCGAGCTGATTTATTTAGGAGTTTAGCTCTCGGAGACCTAAAGGTTGATCTATTATTATAATTACTTACAAAACTTCAATACTAATCAAACAAAAAAACGGTCCTAAATTATAATTAATTTTGATTAAGTTAATTAGTTTAACTGATGGCTTTAAATTTTAATTGACCGCACTTCTAAAAAAAATATTACACAAACCTTTATAGGACCTAGTTTATTGTATTGTTTCTCTTACATTTTTTTCTGAAAACGAGTAAAAATCAAATGTAGAGTCAGATTGTGTTCTAGACTAGACAGTCCAAGACCAAACCCAACGTTAAGTCCAAAAATTTCATGCGAGTAGGTAATTAATGGCATTTGTAATTCCTGTGTATTCAAAGCTTTTTTGTCATTAACGTAAAAAAATACGTATTTAACGTATTTCGCGTTGACGAAAAATACCAGGACAAATCGCGTTTTGCAGTCAATAAATAAGCTGCACGTGTAACGGCTGTAACCGTTAGAAATCCAAGTAAAAACACTGACGTTGAAAAAGTTTTAGAGAAGAAAAATTATGAACACTCAACTTACTTACTTATATATACTGAAGCTCTTTACGATCGTTTGTATGTGGAGTTTATTTTGTTCTCTAGTCGTGATAACGACTTATGGCGCGTTGAGTGGTCAGTTGTTTTGCACTTTTGAATGTGTTAATTGACTTTTGCGGCCAACTGTACCTACCTAAGGGAAGCTACCTACCATCAAGTAGACCATCAGCCTGCCTGTCGACCAAAACATAAAAAAGGGCTTTAGTTCTTCAAATTATTTAAACAAATATCCTCGTTTACCGCTTTTTATCAGTGAAAACTGTATTAAAATCCCTTGGGTATTTTTAAAAGTTAGCTGAGGAACAGACAGAGGCGGGCAGTAATTATATTTTATACTAGCTGTTGTACGCGACTTCGTTCGCGTAACTTTATAGAATATAGCTTGATAATGTAGCTTTCTATAGGTGAAAGAATTTTGAAAATCGGTCTAGTAGTTTTTGAGTTTATTCATTACAAACAAATCTTCTCTCTTTACTCTAGGTATTACCTAGTAAACGTACAGAACCTGCCGCCATTTAAAGTAGGTAAAACTGAAACCATATAGGCAATGCGGTGCACTCAACCCAATGGAGTAGATGGAGTCTCACTGAGCATTCGCCGCATTACGCACTGCAAAAACGAAACCACTTCTAAGTCTTCCCAAGCTTGTTTAAGCGGATACCCAACTGATTTAAATAACACATTTTTTATGTACAAGTCATTTATACTGGCAAGCGGTCCACTTAATATACACGCAACGCCACAGGTGCTGCAAGTGCGCTGCCGACTGTACTATATTATACCTTATACCACTAGCGGTCTGTTCCCGGCTTCCGCCGCGTGTGTCTGTCTGTCTGTTCGCGATAAACTCAAAAACAACTGCACCGATTTTCATGCTGTTTTCACCAATGGATAGAGTGGTTCTCGATGAAGGTTTTAATATATAATTTACAAAGTTATGCGGGCGAAGTCGCGGGCAGCAGCTAGTTTCAAAAAAAAATGTAAAGTGAGGCCAGTGCGACATCGTATACGCTCAACAAACAGAATATATACAACTTTTGTTCAGAGGTTAGCTCTTATAGATATTGCGTTATTCTCACCTTATCCTTATGCCTTACCCTTACCTTTCCCTTACCCTATCTTGTTTTTTAGTTTTACACCCCTTTTGCGTGTTCGACGGTTTGCATCCCTCGTGTTGCAAGTCCCTCAAGCCCTCAAGTGAATTCCAATTTAATTTCTCCCTATTACACTTTAACGCAAAAAATACTAATATTTAAACATGAGTACCAGGAGTCAGAGCTTATAGATAAAAAAAGACATTGTATTAATTAATACTTGAAGACGTGAGTGGATGAAGGTGATATGTCGCATTTTGGGTATTTTCGTTTTTTTGCGTTGATGAAGGTAATATGTTCATACAAATGATTACAGACCTTAAGATCCTCGATATTAGACATTTTTGGAAAATAAAAAGCTAAAAAAGGTGTTATGTACAGTGAATTTTAAAAAGCTAAAAGTGCAGAATAGTTTACTTTTGTCAATGGAAGAGGAAGCTATGTTCACTTTTTTTTTTATTAAATATTAGAAGTGTTTACTTGCTATCATACTATTAATATTTTAGGTTGTTTACACAACTTTGCATCATAATTTATTAGAAAAATCAGTTCCGTGGCGACTTATCTCAAAAATTAAAAGTAAAACTTTAACCTCGATTTATTCAAAATTGGAATTATGTGACATATCACCTTCATCCACTCACGTCTTCACTTGTGCTTGATACACGCAATAAAATAAAATATTAATTTTAAAAATATTTCTTCATTGAGTTACGGATGTTTGCGGCTAGACGCGGTGCGTCCTTGCGGCGTATTTCAAAAAGATTACACACCAATGTAGGTAAAGAATATTTCTGAAAAATGAACAAAGAAGCCGCCTCACTGTCATTATTTCAAATGTCCTGTTTGCAATGACAATAATACAGCACATTATACACACAATGGGAGCGCATTTATTACTACCCCAGCTATAGTGCCCGCAACTTCATAGCGCGAGATTTTTAAAAATCCCACAGGAACTTAAAAATTTTCCAAGATGAAAAGTAAACTATAGTTTAAACCCGGTAATCATCGATACGTCTGTGAAAACCGTATTCAAATGGGTTAAGCCGTTTCTGAGATTAGAGTGAGTACAGACAAAAATTGTAAAAACATTTTTTTGCCTTTGTAACATAAGTAGGTACGTGTACAAATTGTTTTTTTTGAAAAAATGTTTAATGTACAGACATAAAATAAATACAAAATGCAGTAAACCGAGTGCATAATTTAATAAAACATAAAATTATTTCTAAAAGTCAAATCAACACTTTAATTGTAGTTGGTGAAAGAGGGCCTTAATAAAATAAAGTGGTGTTAAGTAATAAAATTGTACGCATAAAAATCTTAACGTATATCCTGTTTTCTATAATTATTAATCATTGAATCCTTTAATAAATATTGAATTATTTTCTTTATTTATAAACAAGTTATTTTAAAATCTAAACCGCATTGTTATTCCAAGTTTATTTCTGTACTAAAACTGGATAAGTCAGAGAGACCTGTACTCGTATGCATGTAAAAGTTTAAATGGCCCATAACGCATAGAGTGCACACGACATGTTCGTGCCAAAAATATCTTTGACATCATCGTTGGTGCTGCGCCTGCATCTTGTGCTTTATGGCCCATCATATTAGTCCGGCAGATAGTCGTAAATATTAGACAGAAGCCATCTGCGGGAAAACAAGAGAGTCTACTGAACGAAAATGTGTCCCGGAGTCGAGACTTGAAGGAACACGTCATTCGCTAAATTTTGTTCGCGGGAAAACATTTTTGGACGTCATAGGATAGGAGCGTAGGGGAAAATAGCTGTAGCCCGGCCGAGTACCAAAATATAAAGGTTTATGTAAATGAACAAGCAAAGCAGAAGTAAAATAATGTTTTCGTTACACTCTGTTCATTACAAGCATCGGTGATTACAAGTGAAATAGGTAATTTATGAAAATACATTTTAAAAAAGAAACATAATAAACATCTTAGGAAATCAAAGACTTATAGGCCGTCACTTAGATGTATCAAAACATGGGTAAAATCGAAAGATGATGGACATTCAACTAGGTCGTTCATATTTTTTTTTTGATAAATTACATATTCTTATATTTTATGAAGGTACGTACGAGCTAGTAAATTAATTTAGGTACAATCATTTCATGTACCTAAGTACAATTAACAAGAAATATTAGCAAAAACTGCTTTTAATGCATTTATGGTAACAAAGACTAGGTGTCAAATTACTCTTTTTGCGAAATGGCATAATGCTCACTCGTAGGTACACACAGAGTACGAGTATTTTCTAAACATAACCTTGTTTGGCTTCAGCATTCTGTTTTCTGAGTTTGCATTCAGTTTCAAATAACATTGTTTGCGTTGTAGATATAATATTACATTCTGTGTCGTGAGACGAAGTAAAATACGTGAGGGCATGTTGTCTAAAGGCTTCGGAACATATACGATGTTCCGATTACATTATTACAGTATTACAAGTGAAACTTCTTTGGCGATCAAAATATAAATTTAAATAGTAAGCGGTAGATATCAGAAAACGTTATAAGAAGCGTCGTTACACTGTAGCGTCACACAAAAATCGACCGTGAATGTTACTTAAAAAAAACACAGTTTTAAAAGAACATGGATGCTAACGGTACATTTGATAATAGCGTATAATAGGCAGAGACCGATAATAATAATTCAGTTACGGTTAAGGCCAAAGATATATTATTGCGATGTTAAGGCCGGCTGGCCGTCTGATATGTGCCGAAACTTTACAACAGCCGCCGCGTCGCCAGTAGACTCCGTGTCGCCTCCCGCTCAAACTGCCTGCACAGACCGCTTGACGCCGCTCCGTCATACTCACTAACTCAAAGTTAACAGCCTATGACAAAAGCTATAAAGTGCAAACATATGGTTGAAATACCAAACACACATGTAGTTTGAGTTAAGTATACCTACTCGTATTATAAAATTTACTTTAGTATTCCAAAGACAAAATAAAAAAGAGATGTAAGTAATGTATGTATGTAAGTATGTTCTTTTCATTTCATTCATTTTTAATAGGATCAAAGTAGATACCTTGATATTAGTGTTGTCAAAACAGCGTAATTAAAAATACATATACTTAATTAGTAGTGGTGTTAAGTAATAATAATAATAATAATGCATTTATTAGCTCCACACAATCACAAAACCACAGAATATACAGACAATATTGACTTAAATTTTTATATACACAGGCAATGGTCGTAATTGTATGAGAGCCTGGTGCCCGTGGTAGGTATTGAAAAATACCTGTGTTACAGGTCACCAGGTCCCACTCCGCAGATTGCACAAAGCTTAATTAACCACAAATAGCAAGAAAACAAGAAAAAAAAAGACATAAAATAAATACAATTATTACAAATAAATAAAATACAATACAATATAAATGTCAAATAGTTACTAAAGGACATTAAAGAGTGGACAAATAATTTTTTCTGTTTCTTCATAATCCAAGCTCTTAAGCCATTTGGTGACTGCCGCCTTACATTTTGGGAGAGGAAGAGGATAGATTGGTATGATAGAATTTATCTTATTGTAAAGATATCCGCCAAGAAAACAGTAAAATCTATAAGAGATTCTCAGGTTGAATTGTTTGGAGGGACAAATAAGCCGCTTTCTACGCTTATCCCTCTCCAGATCCGGACTGTACGGTAATTGAGAATGTTGCTTGAGAACAGTATGAAGTATAAAAGACTGTCTAACAGTTAGTACTTCCCATTCCTTGTACAACCCAACCGTGGGAAAGAGAAAAGGCAGGCCGGCTCCAACTTTTAAGATGGCACGCTGCGCTCTCTCCAATTCGATCAAGTGAGTTTTAGCAGCACCACCCCACGTACCAATACAATAACTGATCAGCGGTTGACATAAGGCAAGGTAAACCATTTTGATTATGTGACGATCAGTAATATGTCTCAGTATCTTGAATATATAAATCATTTTACGTAATCGTGCCGTAAGAATATCGACATGCTGCTTAAAACTAAGATTTTGATCAATATAAACCCCTAGGTATTTGATAGACTCAGATCTTTGGAGGACAGGACAGGAACATATGGGGATGGATAGGTCAAGACATGATTGGTGGGTATGGGCTGTTATAGCGAAAGATGTTGGTGGTAGGAGATTGGATTTGGGAGCAAAAGTAATATATTTTGTTTTAGAAATATTCAGCGTCAGGATATTATTTCTTAGCCATTTACATACGTCTAAGAACCCACGCTGGGCGTTGTGAAACGTATCCTCCCAGTCATCCCCCGAGAAAACAAGAGCTGTATCATCGGCAAAAGTGAAGACCCTCCCATCACGGAGCTGAAGTTGGCACAAGTCGTTAACATAGATGAGGAACAATGTGGGACCGAGAACACTGCCTTGGGGCACCCCGTACGTGACAGAAAGTTCACCACTAATCCACTGATCAACCCCTACTCGTTGGGTTCTGTTGGTTAGATAGTCCCCAAACAGTTCCAGCGGAAGGCCTCTTATTCCAATTCTCTCTAACTTAGAAACCAGAAGAGGGACAGAAACCGTATCAAAAGCCTTTGCTAAATCAAGAAAAATGGCCAAACATTTCCTTCTTTTATCAAGATTATTTATAACAGTGTTAGCTAGTTCATGAACAGCATCGTCTATTGACCTGCGGGAGCGGAAACCATACTGAGCCGGTGAAAGAAGATTATTAGATTCCAAGTAACCTATTAAACGTCTGTTCATGAGACGTTCCAAAATCTTAGATAAGGTGGTGAGGATGAATATAGGTCTATAGTTAATTACGCTGTTTCTGTTACCGCTTTTATATATTGGTTTAATAACAGCCGACTTAAATGCCCGAGGGAATATTCCACTAGAAATTGAAAGATTACATATGTGAGTAATAGGGGGTGCAAGCTGAAGAGTGTACCTCTTAATCACTTTGCTAGAGATGCCATCCAATCCTATCGCACAATTCCCCCTTAGTCCTTTTTTTTTTTTTTATCGAGGAGAAATCGTCTTATTAATCCCCTACCGCTGGCTAGGCGGTAGGGGTATGTGGGACTCGACCAGCATACTCCGCCGCATGCAGGTTGCAGGCGGAACTGGCCCATACCCACTAAAACTCCCCGGTGTCTCCTTGCCCTTTAAGTGGGGGGTGGACGGGCTCTGTCGAGGCAACTGCTCCGACCCACCCTCCTCGGGAGGCCTAGCCATTGCTGGCTAGGCTGACGCCAACGAGGGGGATTGCCCGGAGACACCCGAGGTCATGGCCCACCGTGAGGGGGAATTCCCCCTTAGTCCTAGAATTAGGTGTTCAATTTCTGAATTATCCGTTGGGAGAAAAGCTAATGAAACAGATGGGGATTCTGATGAACAATAATGATTGGTGTTATCATCAGACTGTCCAGAGTTTAGAATTTGTTCGGCCAGTCTCTTACCTACACCAGCAAAGTAGTAGTCTCAGGACAGGACGTTTCGCAGTCATTTTGGGCAGTAGGTACCTAGCCGCCTTAAAGAAGACCACTGTGACAATAACAAATAGACAAATAACAGCACGTTGTGTTTCGGTAAACTGAGTAAGGGATCCCAGAGCCCATTTTCCTATCCTTTCTCAAGCCTTTATATAATTTATATTTAACCATGTCAGGGCAGCGCACGTGGACCGTCAGCCAGACCTTGACATAAAATAAATTAATGGTAAAAAAAAAACTTTTTAAAAACAAGCTTTTATTGAAGTGCCCTAAAAAGAAGAACTAGTCCACCATCTTGGATGATCCGCCATATTGGAATTAATGTGACGTTGTATTAGTTTTCGTGTTCTCCTCAGCAAGCCCTTTTATTTGATACCCATATTGTGGTAATGCAGAAAAAAAAAACTAGTCCGCCATCTTGGATGATCCGCCATATTGGAATTAGATAGAATGACGTCACATAGCTAAGCATGCATTGTCATCCAAAATAAGCGTGTATACCAAATTTTAGCTCAATCGGTTAAAGATAACTGCTAAGGAGTGGAACTCATTGCCTGCGTCCGTGTTTCCCCAAAATTACAACCTCGGGGTCTTCAAGTCTAGGGTAAATGGGCACTTACTAGGTAAGCGTGGTCCATCTTTGGCCGCATCTGTACCTAACATCAAGTGAGATCGCGGCCAAGCGCTGCCTCGATATAGGTAGTAAAAAAAAAATCAGTTGCAAGATTCCACCAAAGCTTGTAAAAGACGATTGAATAGGGGCCCCTACATAGTATAAATATACTTAATACACATACACCCCTTCCCCTATGCCCTATAGTCCTAGTGATATTTAGACAGAGCTATATTTAGTTTAACAGTACACGAGTACACAATATAATAGTTTTATTGTGGCGAAATTAATTAACATAATTAATTAGGTTAGCTACAACAATGTTGTAAGTGTGTTCGTTATCTGTTAAGTATTGAAGATGGACTTTGCTTCTCAACTAATGTAACTACGTATTTGCATATAGATACTCTGCGTGTATAGAAGCTGACAGTGTTGAGGTAATGGCGCGGAGTTATCGGTCGACCTGTTGAGCTGCATAGCAATTATGAATCATTGTTATTTATTATTACGTTTGTCGCATACCCATTAAAGAATACCGATTGTGAAATAAATGCAGATACTTACGTAACTTGTATGTATTCTATGTGACATAAAAAAGCAAAACGACTTAGTACCTAGATACGTACCTACCCTTATTTTTTTTATTCTCTAGTATAAAACTTACGGTAGCAAAAGAAATATATAGGCAGTTACTTATAATGTGTGCTGTTATGCAGTGATCTGTAAAAGGTTAATTCTAATTACTGCCGTCAATCAAGCTGATACTTACTGTAGGTATATCATAAATACCCTACCACTTTAATTATATCTTCTTATACTTACATAAAAATCAATCGCCGTGCGTTAGCTAACTGCTGTTAAGCCACTTGACGGATATAAATTCTGTTTTCACTTATGGAAAGAGGGATAAACGAGAAAGGTTTGTGTGAGGCTCCAAGTGAAGCCGGGAGCGGATCACAAAACTTATTTACCTACTAAAAACATTGTTTGTTGTGCTTTATATTATAGATAAATGCTATTGACAGTTTCATGGTGGGAGGTCTTAAGTGCGCTGCCGATAATGCAGGTGTTCTCCTCGATTCCTGGAACTTTTGTAATTGAAGTTTATTTTATAAGCAGTTTGATTACCTAATAAGATATTTCGCGATAATTTCGCGATATTAATATAAAATTTGCTGTCAATACTAAGTCGTTTACTTATGATGCATTAAAACAACAAAAAGCTTAACTGTGTAATATTTTTAAATTTCATTTGTTTTATGGTTTTAATGCTCATTTTGTTTGCACTTGCGAGAACAGACCAAAAGAACATGCGCAATAAGACCTATTTCTTGCTCTGAAGAATTTGTGGGAGATTTAATTCCAGCAGGACATAGCCGAGAGTTGTTCGAATCAAACATAATGGCGGCTCTGAACATAGATCAACATGGTGCGCAGAATGGTTAGGGAGCCCACGATGCTAAATGTGTAGTCACTCGAGCATCGTGGGGACCTATTGGACTTTGAAGATTGGATGGTAAGAAGAAAAAAAGGTTATATGAGGTTTTTCATTTCAGCGGTGGGGTGAGCGTCTACAGGCGTTTAAAATTTTGTAGGCGCTGTATTTTAAAAAATCCTCCATATAATCGTCAGATTAAGAATCAGCACGATCAAGACTTTAGGCTGAACCGTCTGTATGAAAATCTGACGCGCTCGAGTATTACAAAATGAGAATCGTCAAAAATATTTTTTGCATTTTCAAAAAGCTGCCACGAGCTTGCGTTACATCCGAATCGTCTGAATTTTAAATGGGAGCTTAGTTTAGGTTCACTTAACAACCCCTCTGAAAATCTGACGCGCTCGAGTTGTATTTAAAATTTTACCCCCACCCCCGCCAACCCCACCAACCAAATCGTCAGATTATTAAAATGCACACTTTTCAGCATGTAAGTAATCTACCATAGCTTAATCTGACGCGCTCGAGTGACTCCAGAAATCCCCTCTTGGGCTCCCCAACCAGAAAACAATATTATGTATCCGCGGGGCAGCGAACTTGAAGATATATTATATATTTCGATGCCGCGGGGATGTATAGGAGCTATACCTGCACACAACAGTGCTCGCAGCTAACTTCCGAGCCGCCATAAAGTTTGGTTCGGACTATATGACTCTAACGTTGTCTTGTAACTAAACAAAGAGTGATTATAGAATCCTGTAATTATTTATTTTATTTATTGTACATTTAAAATTATTATATAAATATTCGTTCTACCAGCCTTTTAATTAATGCGAATAAACCATACACAGAACAACAAGTTAAATGCTTACGCATAAGATATTGAAAATGTCATGCAAAACTGACATTGAAACAATAACATCGACATATTCTATTAATTAAAAAATAAATGTAGAAATTAGGGTTTACATTTAAAGGCGATATTTTTGCGTTGCTCATATTCAGGTATTCCAAGTGCAGGTAAATTAATGCCTTTATTTAATCTATCAGCAAAAAATACTAACCTAACCTAACCAATAAATGATTGATCAGCTAAGATACCTATTTGGTCAGCAAGTAGGTATACTAGGTCAGTCAGCCACAAAAAGTTGCTGACTAAATGGATATTTTGGTGATCAAAATATTTATTCCTGTTAATTATTTTATTATACTTATAGTAGTGGCAGGGCATTTAGGTAACCCGTTTGGCGGCAGTAGGAGTCTGTAAGGAAGTGGTCCTTACAGAAGACCATCGTGAAATAATAGCACGTGCGCTGTTATATTAACATCCTCTTGACCTCCTAAGAACTTATATTCTTCTCCATACCTACTTGCAAATGGTATCAGACCAATTCGATTCTTCTTTCTTTATATAACATATAGCTTCATTCAGAACTCACTCACAACATAGGAATATAGTACAAAATTGACACAATACATAGTATCTATTGCACATAATATTATCTGTAGAAAGATACGAAACTCCTTACTACCTACGTAAGTAAGTAGGTGGAGTCATGTTTGACAACAATTTTTCTTTAGATAAAGAACTCATTCATACGGAGGACGTGATCAAAGTCATGCAACCAAATATGTACCTACTTTTTAATGATCAATTGATCAAAACAAACAATACGACAATTAAGGGGTTACTAAAATCGTGTGTTGTACTTTGTTGTAGCCAATTCCATTGTCATTAGTTGTACCACTAAAGTATTGCGCTGCCAGAGGCACCAGAGGCTATTCCCTGGTATAGTCAGGAATAGCCTCTGGTGTTCTGGAATAGCCTAGCTAGGCTGTCCTGGGAATAGCTCCAGAAAATTCTGAGAGAAAAAGGATTTTTGTACCTACGACAAAAATACTTTTTCTATATTCTAAAAATACGTATGTACTTACCTAGTTCTAGTCTTACATGACATTTAAAAAAAACTTAAGTATAATTTTAAATCCTAAAAACATAATTTTTTTGGCTGACCCTACGTAGGTGTAGCTACCCACAAGACGTTGGAATATTTTGATAAGTTTGCATTTTGGCTGAGTAAGGAATAATCAGAGGACGAAAATGGGATAAAATATGAATTTTTGTCCACTTCCTAAATAAGTCTTAGTTCGTCTATTTCATATCCTAATTTGCGCATTTGATACTAAACACGTTTCATCCAATACGCAGTTCAATATGAATTGTGATTTGCGTTCAACTGCGTGTATCCCAAATTATGTAATGGAATTTCATTAAAAAAAATACATTTTTTTAATAAATCATTTAAACTAAGTAAATGAACAAGTCGCTCAGTAATCAAAATCATCCGAAGGGGGCATTATAGTAAATAAAATAAAATATACGGTATATTAAAATATCTGTTATTATACCTATTATTTTTTTATTACCTATCAGTAATTAAATATATATTTTTAAATTTTTATTTAACATTAGGTACAGTTTAATTTATAACCACATGCCCATCAACATCAACAACAATAATATAGCCGAAATACCGCTGACAGACTGAATGACATAAATATCCAGGATGGAGGGTGGGGGAATTCCCGTTTGTGGCCGGTCGTGTAGGGGGTTCCCCGGTGACTTCCAGAAAAATCCAATATCCTCGGTATACCGACTTGGTAAAAAGTTGGCGAAGGGATCTCGGAAACTATGAGGGATAGAAAGGTGGCGTTTGCAGATGGTCAAAGAGGGTCATCGGCCCTTACCACCGGACCACTCGTCCCCACCCCTTTCATACACTTTTTTTAAACTCCATACAAATCATACAAAACGGGATATCTCAAAAACCGCCGGGGATAGAAGAGCGGTTTCTTCGGTAAGGGTCAACTATTGTCGTGGTCCAACTTCCGGGATAAACTCTATCCCGCCATCCCGCCCCGTCTATCCCGGCTCCATACAAGGATCTGTTTTTCGGGGAAAGAGATGGGAATATCTCCAAAACCGTCCGGGATAGGTGCATGGTCTCCATGGCGGGTTTCCATCCCTAGGTAGGATGCTTCCAGGGAGCCATCCCGTTTTTCGGGATTTCCATCCCTTCATCCCGCTCCCATACAAATTTACCGATTTTCGGGACAGCTCCCGTTTCACCTGGAAGATGGCAATGCGGTGCGGTATATCCTACCCGGTCGGATAGAGAGTGCCGTCCCGAGTTCAGGCAAAATTTCCACCCTCGGTCCACGGACCTGGCACAAAGATGGTGAGTGGTCCTCGGAAACGGTGAGAGATAGAAGGGTGGCGTTTGCGGAATGTCATAGAGGGTCATTGGCAATTACCATCGGACCACTCATCCCCATCCCGTTCATACATTCATACATTTTTTTTAAACTCCATACAACTTTTTTGAAATATTCAAAGTGAAACACCTCCAAAACCACCGGGGATAGAGAGGTGGCGTCTTCGGGGGATAATCACCTATCGTGGTGGTCCGAGTAGCGGGATAGGTTTAATCCCCCCATCCCGCTCCCTTCATCCCGCTCCCATACAAAAGTGGCATTTTCGGCGAAAAGGATGGGAATATCTCCAAAACCATCCCAAATAGGTGGATGGTCTCCATTGCGCGTTTCCATCCCGAGGTGAGATGCTTCCAAGGGGCCATCCCGTTTTTCGGGATTTACATCCCTTCATCCCGTCTCCATACAAAATTATGGTTTTTCGGAACAGCTCCCGTTTCACCTGGAACAGGGCAATGTGGGACGGTCTATTTTATCCCGTCGGATAGTGGGTGAAGTCCCGATCTCCAGGCACTTGTGGCACCCTCGGTCCACCGACCTGGTACAGAGACGGTAAGAGGTCCTCGGAAACTAAGAGGGGTAGAAGGGTGGCGTTTGCTGAATGTCATAGAGGGTCATCGGCCCTTACCACCGGACCACTAATCCCCATCCCGTTCATACATTTTTTTTACACTCCATACAACTTTTTTGAAATTTCAAATTGGAACACCTCCAAAACCACTGGAGATAGAGGGGTGGCGTCTTCGGGGGATGATCACCTATCGTGGTGGTCCGAATGCCGGGTTAGGTTTAATCCCCCTATCCCACCCCCTTCATCCCGCTCCCATACAAAAGTGGCATTTTCACATTTGTATGGATGGGAATATCTCCAAAACCACCCGGGATAGGTGGGTGGTCACTTTGGCGGATAACCACTACCCCCCGAGGTCCACCCCCTGGGACCGTCGCCTTCACGCCACCTCCCCCCTTCACCCCCTTCCATACAAATCACACCTGAATGGCGATTTTGCACCTTTAGAGGAGGGTGGTCGACCCGCCGCGAAGGGTCTCGAGGCCGGGGGGGCGAATGACGAGGAGGGGGGTAGGGGGGATAGGGGAGCGCGCAGCGCGACCCGCCCCCCCGGCTCCCCTCCGAGGAATTCGCGACCCCGGACTCGAGGGCCGCAGCGGCGGCAACGGTGACCGGAGAGCCGCGAAAGTCCATCCCCTTCGGCCATTTATACACTACCAAGATACAGTGACCTCAATCCACCCCATCCCCCCCCTTTTAACACCCCGTCTGTAACTCGAAAACGGGGCGACGCAGCCGGGTCGTGTTTGGGCTCATTGGAGACGTCTCGCGAAGACGAATTTTTTAGAGTAGACCAAAAAATAAAAAAAATTTCAGTTCCGGTCTACTCAGTAGACCACGGTCAACTGTTAGAGGTAGACCCCCCGTGTTGGGTATCATTTGGAAGGTCTCAACGAGGGTGACCTATTAAGACTATCCCCCCCCCTCCCCACCCCCCTTACTTAAATCCCAATTTTTCACGAATTACAAAACAAAAGACCCCAAAACCAAACCAAAACAATTAATTATGGTAAAAGGCAACACAAATGTCCCCTTCGGCCATTTAGACACAGCCAAGATACAGTGACCGCAATCCACCCCATCCCCCCCTTTTAACACCCCGTCCGTAACTCAGAAACAGCGCATCACAACCGGGTCGTGTTTGGGCTCATTGGAGACCTCTCGGGAAGACGAATTCTTTAGAATAGACCGAATTTTAAAATTTTTCAGTTCCGGTATACTCAGTAGACCACGGTCAACTGTTACAAGTAGACCCACCGTGTTGGGTATCATTTGAAAGGTCTCAACGAGGGTGACCTATTGAGACTATCCCCCCTCCCTCACCCCCCCTTACTTACCCCCAATTTTTCACGAATTACAAAACAAAAGACCCAAAAACAATTAACTGTGGCAAAAGACACCACCCAACTCACAACCGCGCCCCCGCGGGCTGCTTGCAGACCGCGGCAGCACGCAAAAACTAGTTTAAATATAGAAAGGAATGCACGTGCACAAGACAGCCCAAGGCATTGGTTTTGTTAAGAAATTAGGGGCGATTACAATACAGGTAAATAAAGGGCAGGCGGTAAGCGCCGGCGCTACCTGCCCCTAAAAAAGGTAAGACTGTAAAAGTACAACAAAAAAAGAGAAACTTTTAATAAACAAATTTTTATTCATATACATATAATTAATATTAATATAGAAGTAATTATCATTTTTCATATTTATGTATGTACGCTTCATAAACTCCACATATAAAAATACGTTCTTAAATTGTATACACAAAATAAAGTCATTGGTAAACGACTTGTATAATGCACTGTGGCGTTGCGAATATATTACGTAGGTAAGGCACGGTGATAACGGGCTATGCCCCAGGCGACGTCACTGAGACGTTGATGGCGACTAGATCACAGAATAAACGGAGCGAGGCTCCGATGGCGTCTTCTCATCTGAGCGGAGCAGGGTACGAAGGTATGGGAGCACACCAGCGCTGAGCTGGACACTCTGCCATCGCGTATCCCGCTGCGCTTTGAACAGGCACAAATGCTGACACGTGCACACCGCTGCATACCGGAAGTGAAGCTACAGACGGTCGCTTATCTTCATCGTCTTCCAAAAGGTATGGTCTAAAAAGTTTAAACGGCTTCCTCTGCGGTTCAGGTTCTGAGTGTATTGCGTAAGTTGAAACCGGTGCTGGTGGTGGCGTAGGTCGGCGAACGGACAGATCAATGGGCTCAATAGTGGGCATAGGAATGGCCACGGGCGCGGGCAGTGGCGTGGGCACTGACACTTGCGTAGGCAGGGCCGCAGGCGGTGGTGATGGCAATCTCGCGCTTTCGGGCGAACCTGCTGCGTATGGCGGTGGGGACGG
The DNA here is from genome assembly GCA_945859745.1 of Synanthedon formicaeformis. Taxonomy (NCBI): domain Eukaryota; kingdom Metazoa; phylum Arthropoda; class Insecta; order Lepidoptera; family Sesiidae; genus Synanthedon; species Synanthedon formicaeformis. The sequence goes on from OX243958.1 coordinate 8,928,140, forward strand.
TGCCGGTTGCGGGGCACGTCGCAGAAGGGCCGCCCGTAGCGCCGGCTCGGCTTGCAACCACTTCTGGATCTGTCGACGGTGGATGCCAAACTTCCTGGCGGTGGCGCGTTGGTTGCCGCGGCACTGGGCGTCTCGTCTGTAAGCCTCGAGTACTTGCAACTTGAATTGCGGTGGAAATATTCGGCGGGAACCTGCTCGACCCTCGGGGCGTCGGTCAGAGGATGCAGGGGCAGTGTGTGTGTGGGCGGCTGCCATTTTGTAGCAAAGCGTGCGCGTGTTGCGGCTATCGGCGCCGGACTGACTGTCGGCGGATGTTGGTGGCGCGCTCACTGCTAGCGGCCACACCGACCGCCTGACGTGAGCGCTCGACGCGAGCCTCGTGTGCCCGTAAGGCGCTGTTCACACTTGCACAGCGACCACAACGTTTGGCATTTATAATGATCATGTTTCAAAATGAACCCTAAATATGTGATAAGTATGTGAAAAAATAGTTCATTAGAAGTGAAAATTCAAAGTACAAACGAGGTTTTTATCGATAACCGCATTTTTTTGCGTTCCTTTCCACTGCTTCGAAACATATAATTAAATAGGTTACTAACTGCCAGTGCCACATAAAAGTAACAATCAATAATTACTTTAAAATAATTTTGAAAATACAAAATAAAAAGGGGTTTGCATTGAAAATTAAAAAGGACTTGAAATGTTTTTTGTATTTGACTTAAAATTTTGTAAATAAAATATTAAAAAAAGTTTTAATAAAATAAACAGAAAACATTTTAATTTGGATAACTTTCTGTTAATACTTTTATGTAAAAAAAAATTAGGTTCCCCATTAAAATTTGATAAATATCCACTGTCTTGAATTCGTGGTTTTTTTCTATAGTAAAAATCTCACTATGATTTCTTGATAAAAGGATATATTATTAGGTATATTATCTTGTAATTAGAATAAAGATTCGTTAATAAATTTATATAATCTTTTTTTATTGAACTCAACTGCGGACGCGGCCTTATACAATAATCTCGCCTCATTCTCGGCGTGAAAAAATGCCGCAAGTGGGAGCCGATAGCACGTAGCGCCACTATGTCTTTCCCGTTTACGCTTATGAAGCGGCTCGAGAAAGAAGGAAACAACTACTCGCCCTGACTCGGTCGCTGCCACATCCGTTTCGAAACAAGTTTGCACGCTACGTTGCCGTTTGGCGCGCGCAGGCGGTTCATAAAGTCGGAGGGGGAGCGCGGGCGGACAGGAATGTGCACGAGCCGGCAACAGCGCTGGCCATGGCAGACAGGGTGTCGCCGACTCGCTGCCGTAGACAGGCCGTCGCTCGACGGCGCTAGCCTCCCCTGCACCCGCTCAGCCCCCGCTCGCCCGCAACGCACATCAACAAGTTATTTCGACTCGGCAATGGCGCATTGCATAAAGGACGTAAGTGATATACCGTTTATGGGCGCTTAATTCGTTCAACATTGGGGAGAAGACTTAGCGCCATCGTCGTTTCGTGGAAAGTTGTTTTTTTTGGTTTTATTGTTGCTCGCCGGATTGAACGATGCTTTTCTGCCGCACCTTCCTTGAGCCTAGCGACCATGAAAATTGCCATTTTAAATTTCTGTGATCATTTTAAATTTTAATTATTAGTTAAGCATATAAGTAAATTTTAATTAAATTTTTTGTAATGGAAACTTGCCCCTACCTACCCAACCGATTTTTATTTAAATATTTTCTTTTTATTTGGTATATAGTAAGTATTTAGTTAGGTATCTAGATAACTGATAATAGCTAACTAATATTGTATATTATGTATATGTAACAAAGTTACCCATTGGGTAAGTTTACGTAGGCGAGCCAAAATTCAAAGTTGATTTTTTTTATTTATCCTTTGAGTAATTATACTTGGTTAGACCTACCTATTATAACTGAGTACACAAAATAGTGAGGCATTATAGCGTTGCGTAATAAATAATAGGTAGGTGCCTACCTACTATTTCTCATTATTCCTATGGATTGGACATGGATTGGAACTTTACAAAAGAGTCGTGTTTTCAAGGAACAGGAAAAATACAATGTTTTCCCTGTTTGTTTCTTATAAATTACATCTAAGTAGATAGGTACCTATTTTTCTTGTGCTTACACACGTAATTAATAAACTACCGTGAATTTACATATTGACAGTAAGTTGTGATTTGTTTGGATGGATTTCCAAACCTTATTTGAAAAACCATTTAAGTACTTACAGCTATCAAATAAGGACGTATATAGTACGTAAGTATAAGTAAATACGTAAGTACGTATAATAATGTGTTATAGTAAATAAAAACTCCAAGGATTTCAAACTCTGATATAATAGCATGAATCATTACTATTTAATGATAAAATTAATTACAATATCATAATATTGACATTATTTTCAACTAAAAATAGTAGGTAAGTAATAATTTTGATGGATTTCGTACCTAGTATGGCTGGGCTGGGCAGTATGGGCCGTCGTAATCTGGGCATCCCGTATGATCCTTCAAGAAACCATCGTAGGTATTACGTTTTTTTTAGTGGCAAATCAACTTTGTGGAAAACTTACAATAAGCCTAAAGCCGCGTCCTCACTAGGGCCGCACGGCCACATCAGGCCGGCCGCTCGGCCAGGCCTTGTATATGTACCTACGCGTCTAGTGTGTACAAGGCCTGGCCGAGCGCCGCCCTGATGTGGCCGTGCGGCCCTAGTTAGGACGAGGCTTAAAATAATAGCTCGGTGCAGCGGTTTCGGAGTGCTTTTGCCGTAAGGAGTGGAATAGCAAAGAGCCTTCATTCACCTTGACCCTCAGCCTTCATTCATTCACCTTGACCCTCAGCCGTTATCAAATCTGGGTCTGAGCGAGCGCACTTACATCCGCCCATTCCTGGTTATATCTAGTCAAAAGAGCGTGGGATAGACAACAATTGTTTGGGATTCTTAGAATCCGGTATTGCCTATGTAGGTATTGCCTGTTTTTTTGACATAAACTATACAATTTTCTAAGAATTATTTGCGAGTTGGTATACTATTCTAAGAATTATTTACAGGCGCACACTAAACTCTTGTCATAGCAAGTTGGGTGCATAAATTAACAAATGTTGAAGTTTTGCGTTGAATAGGACCGATAAAGGAGTTGCAATATTTCGGGCACAGAATTAGTGGCGAAAGGTACCGTATTCTTCAACTAATATGTGATGCAAGGAAAAATCAGAGCAAACGTAGCTGAAGGCCGGAGAAAGACACCCTGGTTGAAGAATAGACATGGTTTGGTGTGAGCACTTGTTTGGTGCAAAAGATTCCAAGGTTAAGATAGCCATTATGGAATTTTTGTAAAGAAATGCCACAAGAAAAGATACCGTTACCTATGTGTGTGATTTAGTTATAGTAGATCGTGAGCGATCATTTCCAAGGAAAATGATTGCTCACGAGTCACGACTGAGTGCGCCCAGTTTTTCAAGTGTAATCATTTTTAAAAAGACACATTTATTGCATTTGTTTAAGTTATGGAATACCTAAGTATTTAACAGAGCGCCGATCCGTGGCGTATGCCCCCAGCGCGGAAATATTTTTAACGCGCGGAATATTAGCAGTGAAATATTTTTAACAAAAGAGGGCGCATGCCCATTTTTGAAACTGTTGTAAGTATTGGCTACCGACCTTTTCTGTTCTGCGAAATAATAGCAAAATTATAATTTTACGTAGTGCCAATGAAAGCCCAGCCTAAACCGATTCGACAGTTTAGACCGGTTTCAGTGCCCTCCTGACGGTCAGTCCTGACGATACGCACGACCGACCGTGCGACCGACGCGCTTGTCATTTGTATGAAAATTCACAAGTCCTACAGAGCTCTCCTGACCGTACGCACGCGTATTGCTACCGCGGTCGGTTGTGCGTATCGTCAGGACTGACCGTCAGGAGAGCACTGAAACCAGCCCTAGGATTAGCCCAGATAAAAAATATTATTTAGAAGCGAATTATTTGCTATTTGTAAGATGCATTGGGTTTGCATGCAACAATGCTCTTATACCTACTTAAATCGAAATTACAGACAAATACTTTGAACTTTTTAGATTGACTAACTGTCTATCGCGGCTATCTACCTATACATATAAGTATTATGTACCAAAGATTTATTCAAATCTTTATTATGAACTAACCTTTACCGTGATCAAACGGTGTTGAATCATAGAATAAAAATTTTCGAAGAAATTTAATATTATCAGCAACCTTTTTTTTATATTACCTGCTATAAATTGGAGATTAGGTACTTACTTCATGCTGATAGGTCTGTACATACAACACAGCATGTCCAAATGAGCAATTAAAACAAATTAAGAGAGGCCTCTAAAGAATGACTGGTACATTATGAATACTAAAAATAAAGAGACTTCGCCAGCTGTAACTATCCAACAATGGTTTCGTGCTGCGATTACGTAATGTAGGTACCTAGGTACCTACTTGTAGGTAGCACTGTTATTTGATGAAGCCGACACACTCCCATAGATTGAATGTAATTCCTACACAGTACATTCTACTAGTACAAAGTAGTTAGCAACATGTTAAAGTACCGACAACTGACAAGCAAGGTCACAGCACCAAGTAATTTAATCCACCATGACATCATGGCGTTCGCCCCGAAAGTGGACTCTAGTAATATTCCGCCGACCACGCTCGATTTTTTGCAACGTTCATTATTATGGTGTCTTTTCGTTACTTGAAATTAGTATAAGTATATAATTATCATTACTATAAAATACACTTAAGTACCTAAGTAGTGGCAGGACATTTGGGCAGCCCCTCTGACAGCAGTAACTTATTCTTCGTATAGGTAGTAATTTAATAAAAGACAAATTAAATACATACTGTCAAAGTAAAAATTACTAGTTATAGGCTCTTGTTATGGGTATCATCTAAATAACATCGATGACCAAACCACAGTCGACTTTGAAAAGTTCTTTTACTTCTCCTGATGGGGTAGATAACAGTCTCGGATTTGTATGTTGGCATAGATGCCTATCATAGAAACACAGGTACTTCATAATTATCTTCGTTATTATTCTCAATACTGACAAAATATTAGAACCGGTCAAACAGCTATAAGCAAACGTCGGCAATATAATAAATGAGCTAATCAGACCCACAGACACATCGACGCCGTTGCCTGCTCGCCATACCAATGAATCTTACTCAATTACAAAACATCCTATCCGACACCCAACACTTGAGAATATTAATTCCTATGTCCTTCATTATAAGATTCAATTTCTATTGTTTCAAAATGAAAGTTATAAAACACCAGACGCAATCGTAATCCTGTATCAGTTAGAACAGAGTCACATGAAATTTGTAACTTAATCTCAGTCGCAAAGAGTTTATAATTCTTTGATTGGTTACGTTTATGGAGTGCCGACGGAGGCTAAACTGTCAGCCGATGCAGGCACACGTGCGTTTCAAGCGTCACAAATAGGGATCGAGCCAATACAGTTCTACCTACCTATAGTATCCCTTGAGATCGAAGACTCGATAAACAGTTTAAATATGGGCGCTACATTTCCAAGTTAATGGACTTTGGCGGTACCGGTAGCTTCGTTAGATATTACCTGCGTTACATACAGTTTTAAAAACTTTTACCCACAAAAGATTTTTAGTATCTACCTTGACTTTGAAAACATTAAGTTTCTTGTAAAGTTGTTGCTGAGCTAACGGTGTTTTAGAGTTAATATTATTACCAATTTGCCAACGAAATTCTATAACTATAATTATAACATAACTAAACTAGTTATAGAATATCGTCGATTATTACCAACTTACTAGTTCCCGCGACTTCGTCCGCGTTGAAAATTAAGTAAAAGATATAGCGCCTAATATACAAGACGCCTGCCTGACATACTTTTTCCAAGCGCTGAATTTTTATTTTCAAACTAGCTCTTGCCTGCGACTTTGCCCGACTTGAAAAAGAAAAAGTAGCCTATCCTGTGTCCTGTACGTCTAAATATTTATCTATAAAGTTTCATGAAAATCAGTTAATTCGTTTAAGAGTTATGGAGGAACATACATACATACATACAGAAAAAAATTCTAAAAATGATCAATTTAGTTTCAGTATCGTATAGAGCCTATAAACACGATATCTGAAAACAAAGTAACTTACTCCATGACCAACCCTTACAGATTTATTATTAGTATTGAATACCCAGATGTAGATCTAGGTCCACCATATAGGTCCTAGATGGTGCGCGCGGCTTCGTCCGCGTTAAATATTTAACCTATATCCATCCTCAAATTTTATTCATACCAAGAGTTTTTAATTAGATGAGCAGTTTCAAAGATTACATACAAACACACAAACTTAATCTCTATATTATAATATTACCAACAAGATTAATATTAAGTGGCCAGTCCAGTAGATAAATCTCATAAATGCTTTAGATATGTAAATGAAGTGAACCATTCTCCTGTTTTGAAGCACAGTGTTTCGTAAGCCGTTTTCTTATGCGTAATTCGAAATATCTAGGTAGCTAACGTGGCAATACAATTCATGGGTGTGTCTAAAAGGCTATAATTATTTTATCCACTTACCTTTATGGCCTCGACTGACAATTTTAGAAGCCCTATCCAGTTCACACTCTCCACCATGAGAAGTAATATGAATGTTTCTTTGTAACCATAATTTGAATTTAATTTTTGATTTAGTGTTTAGTGTTGCAGGGCATACCTACTGCGTTTCGCATATGACAGTATCCAACTTATACAGAAGACCACCGTGAAATAACAGCACGTGTGCTGTTGTGTTTCAGTGAGTTGGTTAGGAATGCTGAGCCCATTTCCCCATCCATTCCCAACACTTATTCTTAACCCTACTGTAAGAAGCACCTGTGGCGTTGCTTGTATTATTATAGGTGACGATAGCCATTTACCATCAAGACTTGGCAGACAGGCTGACAGTCCATAAATAATCCATAAAATATTTGATCCTAATACTCCATCCTCCATCCATCATTATCCATCCTAACACACCTGATTATTAGAATCATATATAATCCATAAGGGCTTCTTTCACCATCACCATTAAAAAGAAAATAATAAAAAATATTCGCCTATCGAAGGATACACTAAACCGAGTGCATAATTTATTAAAACATAAAATTATTTCTAAAAGTAACTAGTCAACAGTTTATTTGTAGTTGGTGAAAGAGGCCCTTATACTTATAATAAACTGAAATGAACAGCTTGAACGATGGGTTTCAATTTTTTCAACTATAGACTACATTTTATAAAGTAAAGCGGACGAATCAGGGTGCAACTGCTAGTAATATATAAATACGTGTAATTATAAAAACAAAAACTAATTGTTATATCAATAAAGTAGCAATGTCAATATAGGTTACACAAATTCGTTATATTCAGCGCATTAAAATGCAGTGCATAGTTTCGCCTTCAATGGTTGTGCTTATTTAGGATTTTATTCGTTTGAGTCATATGAAATGCATTGTAGATACTCACTTACTTATTTGGTTTACCTACATAATATTGTCTTGCGAAAGGTATTCTTGTTGGCATGAATAGGGTAAATTAATGCGCAGTTTTATAAGGTAACCAGTCCCATGATTTCAACTCTTTAAAATCTCGTCTATTGATGATGTGATAGTTTTCATTAGTCATTTTGCTACTAAGCCCTTGCATGATAGAGGCTTTCTGCAGTCAGTCTTTATGCCAAAGATTTAAATCGAAAGATGCGGCGTAATCTCCTCGCGCCATACTTAAAAACACACCGAAAATTCTTAACAATGGGTTGGGCGCAGGCGCTCAACCCAACTTCAGTTAAGTTCAGTTGCACGCCAGCTACAGTGAGTGACGGTCGCTTGTTGAGAGCGTCGCTATCGTCACAGTCACTTTTGATGTAAGGAATGTGTTGTCTGTGTTTATAAGTGTGTTTAGACAAAGGTATACTTATGTATTTTATACTTTTGTCTTTAGTATAATTTATGTTGTATTTTGTAACACACTTTCGCTAGTAATGCCGCATCTCTCAATTTAAATCTTTGCTTTATGCTAGTCATTATTAGAATACTAAGAGCCTCTTTCACCAACTACAAGTAAAGTGTTGATTAGTTACTTTTAGAAATAATTTTATGTTTTATTAAATTATGCACTCGGTTTAGTGCATCCTTCGATAGGCGTATTTTTATTATTATTTTCTTTTTAATGTTTTGGACTTTTACCGTGCAAGCAAAGGTACCTACGAGTATATCAGCTCCATTATCCCCGGTGAACGGTGACTTTAAATGACTGTTAGCCTACTTGACAGATGGTGAAAGAGGCCCTTACCCTTAGAAATTATATAAGTATTCAAGCTGATACCAACCATTAGAGGTACATATTGGCAAAACTTCAATGAAATCTGAGCTGGTGTCGGAGATAAGCGTGAATGAACATCGTGCTTGATTTTTTATACCAGATAACCATATTATTCTTTGATGACACGTTTGGTCTAGTGGCTAGTAAACCTAGCTATTAACCAAACGGTCGCGGGTTCGAATCCCGCTAGGGGCAAATGTTTATGTGTTAACATTTTACCTTTGTACCTGAGTCATGGATGTTTGTATTTATAAAAATGTATGTACGAGTATTTACAAAAAAAAAGTAATCTATGTAGTATGTCAACTGTCTGGTACCCATAATACAATCATTAGTTGCTTACTTTGGAACTTAATGGTGCTGTGTGGAAGGTGTGAACATATTTATTTATTTATTCTATTAGTAGAATTAGCAGAATATAGCAACTAAGTAGGTAAAGTATGAAATAGTTACCAAAGTGGTTTGATTTGTGTCGTAAAGTTAAGATGTGGGATCGACGATGCGTATATAGATAGAAGAGAGACGTCCGGTCGCCATCAACCGGTTTGGTGATCGCGACTCACCTGCGTGTTTCCAGTAACCTCCACTGGCCTCGCGTCTTGCGGCTCGCCTCATTCACGGCTACCATAGCTTTCTAACACATTAAGGAAAACGTGCCTCCCATTATTTATTTATTTCTTAAACAGATTGCGCTGATGCGTCTACATTTGCATTTGAGTTGCTAACCATCAATCTAACTTGTTTTGAAACTGTTTCAAAGTCTGCACTTGATATCACGTCTCTAGGTGACCTTCAGTTAGAGAAAAACCGCAGAAAAGAATTGAATTCGCCTTAGTCAGGTCTGTGTAAAAATATTTATAAAATAGTATAAATCTATACTAATATATTTTATAAAGCTGAAGAGTTTGTTTGTTTGTTTCGTAGTACGCGCTAATCTCAGGAATTACTGGTTCGAATTGAAAAATTCTTTTTGTGTTGGATAGTCCATTTATCGAGGAAGGCAGGCTTTAGAGAAAGCGGACGAAGTCGCGGGCACCAGCTAGTATTTCATATTATTCCATTGTAAAAGACTATGTGGGTATATTAAGGTAGTATTTCTATCTATATCTGTAGGTACCTGCATGATTATATATTATAAAAAATGTGTTGCTAAGCGAAAAAATCGAAAAAGACTGGACCAATTCGGCAATTTTTTTTTTTCAAATACTCCTTGAAGACCGATTTAAAAAGTTCTTATGAAGGGAAAAAAAAATGGAAAATTTCACCAGTGCGATCTCTAGTTATAAAATAAAACCGCTGTCCACCTCTGTTTCTCCGCTAACTTGTTCTATGCCACCTATACCAATGGATTTTCATAGATTTTTCACTTATGGAAAGAGCGAGAAATTAGGAAGATTCGTGTAGGTACATTTTTTTTAAAAAAAGATTTGCATATATATGAAACCTAAGGCCTAAGGGTAGTTAGTACAAAATAACAATGTCATCTACAATGAATAAATTAGGTAAGTATAAATTTGAAAGGCACACATTAAATTACCGTATTGATTTATTGAAATTGTTAGGTGTAGGAGTGAGCAAAACAATATGCAGATAAAATTAATGACTGCTTGTAGTACAATTTACGAATGACAATATTTGTAATCGTGTAATATCAATCATCATTACATACGTAAGGCCTCAACATTAACATTAAGGGCCTCTTTCACCAGCTACAAGTGTTTATTGAGTACTTTTAGAAATAATTTTATGTTTTACGGTTTAGTGCATCCTTCGATAGGGGATTTTTTATTTTATTTTCTTTTTAATGTTTGGGACTTTTACCGTACAAACAAAGGTATTCAGCTAAATTATTCCCGGTGACAGGCGACTTTAAATGACGGTTAGCCTACTTGACAGATGGTGAAAGAGGTCCTAAGAGAATTTATCGTTGGTTCGGTATGTCCATGAAGTGGCAAGAAGGCAAGAAGGCGCCTACGTGCGCCCGCCCGCGTCGGCTCAAAGAACATACACGCATTTGTAATGCTAATCATTGTATTCGCACCGACTTATCAATTATCATACTCGTACTCGCCCGAACAGAATACATGCATGACTAACACGTCACATGACACAAATATTGTACCTAAACTTGTTGAATAAACAAAAAATGTTAAACTGCTGCGTGTGAATAAAAAATGCCTTATACAGATAATGAAATAGAACAAAAAAAATTCAGAATAAAATTTTAATAAATTATACTTAGTTGCTTAGGAGGGAATCATACTTATTTTATTCCCTGAGACCGTGTGACGACAGACGACGCGAACTTTTTTTCCTGTTGCTCCGATTAAAGAATCAGACTGTGAAAATTATTTTGACACCAAGTGTTTTTGCGTCTGTCGGAATTTTCGTGTTTTACCGGGGATGGAATATTAATTGTTGTCAAACCAAAATCTGTTATGTGCACTTTGTTGAGATTCCAACATTTTGACCTTAGTAAATAGCTCATTGTTTTAACAAGAATATAAAAAAACTGATGTCTTTAGGAGCACTATGACCTCTTATTATGTGTAATAGCTACTATAGAACCTGTTAGTGCTAAATTGTCTAATACATAAAATAAAACATTAACAATTAAATTTACGTAAGTATAACAACCATAAGTTTCAAATAAAATACTTAAGGCGACAGTAGCCAATCTACCTTCAAGTAGACCGTCACCCTGTCTGTCGAGTTTAAAATTTAAAAAAAAAACGACAAACCGTACATAAGCTTATTACTTAATAGATCAATTAATTATTTATTAAGACAATTTATCTATGCATATCCTACCACAATATGAACTAAAATGACAACTTTTATTCTTTTTATGGCAACTTTCAACTTGGTTGTTGTTGGTATAGTTTGGTACTTAATTATCATTATGGAGGTTCACTTTAAAATGTATTTTAGAAAGGTTATTAGATTTAGAAGGCGCCACGGTTGTGCAATGCGCAAGCGGTGTCGCACGGCCGGTGGCGCCTCGCCAGCCGTCCATGGACAAATCTAATATAATGCAATCGTCTATTTGTGGCGCTAACCTTATTTTATATCGACCTTCTTACAAGTAGTGTAGGTAGTGCCTCTGCGAGTTTCTATTTTCTATTTTATTAGACATATTATGCTTGCATTTTATTGTCTTAATATATAAAAGGTAATGTGTGTATGTATGTTCCCGTATGTTCCTTATGGACTCCAAAACCGTTGAACTGATTTTGATGAAATTTTCAGACAACCTTCAGATTAGTTGCGCGTAATCCTGTGAAGTTTAGTAGCGATCGGACGCGGACGAAGTAATAAATATTATTAAGATTTAAGAACCAAAACAGCACACGTGCTGTTAGGTTTTTCAGAAAGAGTGTTTTAACTAAGTATGTACTTATAAAAATTGTAAGAAATAGGCATAGAATCATACCTACTTATCTAAGACACATAATGGTAAAGGTAAGAACCTTATTCATATAAGAAGCTTATTCATATAAAACCTAAGGTGGAGATAATCCTTTTTTCTCATTCAAAGACTAGTAATCATTATAGTCATTTGTAATATATTTTTCTTTTAAATTGTTTATCGATGTAGCCGTCACGTGCGAAAAGCGTTATCGCCGATATAGGTATATAATTGCATCACCAGATGGATGACACAAACGGATGTAGATTACATTTCACCGTATTGACATCAATGCTACTTAGCTTTAAATTGTTGATACATATTATAGGTAAGTATAGCTACTCATTTGGTATTAGTAAAATAAGATATTTTAGTTCTCTAGCCAAAACATACCTTTCTTTAGGAGGGGAAATGACATTTACGCACTATCCCGCACGCACGGGTGTGGGACTCGCCCGTTGAAGTGACTATCACCGGGAATACCCATTAAAACCTCCCTTTCACCATTAGCGGTAACGTGTGGGTCCGAGATCACAGCGAGGCCTTATCCTCGGATCCTCACACACCGCTACGTTTTCTTCTTCGAACCCAGGCTCAGGGGTGATGAATTCGCCTCACTTTAGATGTGCCAAAACATACCTAAGTGATGTGCCGGATATTCGTATCCGTATCCGCGGATATCCGACGGAGAAGAAAGATCCGTATCCGTTACTTTTTGGCGGATCTTTTTACGGATTTTTTTCCTTATTAAACTCAAAAACTTGCACCGATTTTCAAGCTTTTTTGAACCAATGGTTAGAGGTTCTCGAGGAAGGTTTTTAGGTATATAATTTAACAAATTTACGCGGGCGAAGTCACGGGCAGCAGCTAAAATTATCATAAAAATATTCTCATATTTAGTGTAACACGGCTCCAAATTTCGGCGAGTAAACTTAAACGCAAGTACGAGTACATGAGATTGGTCAGTACATAAGTAGGTGCTTAAATATTATAGTGTGTACTGCGTATCCACTTGAAACGGTGAGGGGAAACCAGTTTGGTTTCGTGGGCGTCTGCCGCACCTACATTCAGCTTGAGGTGTCTATGTTGGACACGCGTTATTCTTATTATATACCACATCATTGTTATACATATATGTATAAAAATATATACCTATATACTTATTTAATTATTTATCATTATGAATATAGAATCAACGCTTTGTTTTGTTGTAGTATAAACTTGAGTTATTAGTAAATTAAAAATATAATTTACTAGCTGCTGCCCGCGACTTCGCCGGCGTAACTTTATAAATTATTTAATAAAACCTTCCTCGAGAACCACTCTAACCATTGGTGAAAACAGCATGAAAATCGGTGCAGTAGTTTATCGCGAACAAACAGACAGACAGGCGACTTTGTTTTATAATGGTAGTGATTTTATAAAGGCAAGCTGACTGTTTACTTGATGTAAGTGGGCTACCGTCACGTGTAAACACAGGCTATATAGGTACCTACGCTTTTATAGGACAAAGACATGATAAAGGACATGATTGGTAACTGGTAAGGATTGGATAAAATCATCACAAAACACAATCATAACAACAAAACACAAACACAAACGTATCATATCAAGGTGGTGCTTCTAAGTGTAACCTAAGTAAGTAGGTAATACCTTGTAGATAAGTATGTAGGTACAGCACTGTTGCCCTAATTTGTTTTTGTCATTAAAAATAGATAACAATTGATCTATAGACAATTAACCTAATTATACTTTGGTAATTTAATGTAGATTAATTTATCTGTTAGTGGCTAGGTAGGTAATTAATCGACTATTGGTCCAGGCTTCTGACCGGTCATTTTGGAAAATTATGAGGTCCAGCGGCTGAATCATCATTTCATGAGTTAATTAATAAATTGGACGAAAATTTTAAATAAAGAATATTATTTATAGGGTACCTAGCTATCAATATATTCAAGCTTAGCTTATTTATGCTAAACTAATTGGTGCCTGCGACTTCGTCCGCGTTGAAAAAGAAAATATATGATATAACGCCTAACATATATTACTCATATAATATATTATGACATATGTACGTATATAAAGATATCTTTATCCATCGACTTTCCAAGTCGATGTCTTATCGCTGTGTCGATGGTGGCACCACGACGACAGCAGTGGCGCCATTTATTACATTTTTAGACAATCCCTCGGCAACCTAACATTTATAATAATCCAGTTAATAAACTATCTGTATACAACATTTTAACCGAATCCGTTTTTCTATCTAGGTTTTCGCGATACATCCATTCCCCCATCCTTCCTTACAAAGTTGCGCATTTATAATACAAGAGCAAGATTAAGTTCTATTTTCTATAATAATGGGTACCTACATCGTTTAGGTAACCGTACAAATAATATAATAATTATAACGCACAATAAATAAATTAAAAAAAATACAATTTTGTGTTAAATTTATAAATAGGACGCAGCGAAATCCCGCCGGCCAACATTACAAAACAGGTTGTGATAATGCTTAGAACTAAGGTCGGCTCGGTTCGTCCAATTGAGGTGGGACAAAAAATAAGGTGCCAATAAAGGACGGAAACCCATTGTTCGGACGTCATTCCAGTATCGAGAAATTCCAAAAAAAAAAACTAAAGAGCAGAGAGTCCCTTCTATGGAATCGGCCGACGAAGAATACAATGAATCCTTTGTGCGCAGGCGCCGAACGGTCTGGCGGTGCCGTCGAACGACGCCGCTATGTCTGGCGCATTTCAACTTCAACCGATATACTATTGGATACGCTTTGTCACGCTCGTCCACCTTAATATGGCGGTTGCATCTGCATACAATGCGATATATTGTCCCCTGATTGTCCCCAGTCCCGGCACACACGAGCTCACGGGCACAAGCACGGACACAGGCGCGCCCGTTTTGGCTATGCGTTTCGTTCTACGCTTCATTAATCCGGTAGTCGGCACAATGAAACCGATTGCTACTGTTATTAATTCAGACATGGAAAATTGAATATTTAAAATCCGATGACAATGGGTAACGAGCTTGATTTCAACTGGGGTTCTGTAAATAATTGGCACATGACAAATATACATATTATGGTACTTAATATAAATTATATGTTATGCTTATTATTTTAAATGTCTCTTATAAGATCTCTGAGCCGATTTTGATTAAATTTAGCTTACATTAGGAATCCTAGGGAAGGAAAGAAATACCACTGATACCTTCTCACATGTACAGAAGGTATAACTAACTATGCAAAACCTTCAAGCAAACTTTTTACTTTTTAATGAAGGTTACTGAAAAATTTAAAGATTTTTTCAAAGTTAAAATTTTAAAATAATTTTTCATGGCAATCTACCTACTGAAATACTAATTAAGATAATTTTTCAATTTAAATATTTCATTTGTTTAAAAATATCAAGGATCTCTTTAAAGTTAAAATATTTGTAATTTCAAAATATGAATTCGAAACTATAAATAAATTATTATATTTTAAAAGTTTTAATTTATTTAGTTCAGCTTTAATTTAATCTTTATTTCATAAAGCTAGATAAGGTACTTTTGAAGATATTGAAGATTTTTCTAATCTACCCTTTTTCTTTGCGGTCCAGTGTTGATGGGTACCTACCTGATACCATATTAGTTAGGTAAGCTAAGGTGTTATGGTATCTTAATTCAAATTTGTATTATTATTTAGCATATATATAACTTTGAATTGTTCGAGGCCAATTTCGTACGAATTAAAATCTTACGAGATGACAACTAAAAAATTATGGTAATAAAGATTGATAAATTTTGTGACGCATTACATACCTACTGTTTTAGACGTTTTAGAGAAGTGTTTTGTTTGAAATGCAAACACACCAATTTTTTTATGAATTCTAAGAAGCTGCTACACGAGAGCTGGTTTTTCGAACGTCTATTATTTATTTTTGTATTTAATTAAACACAGAAAACTTTTAGAGCTTACTCCTTATGAATCTATTTGCATATATAAGCCCGTGGTATGAAAATTTATTGGAGTAAAATCAAAATTGTCACACGAATTGCGAGCACGATAATGCTTTATAGTTATACGTTCTATTTTTTGAATATTTTAGAATATCAGAAGTTTCCTAGATATAGCGCCATCTACACAATCTTATTTACAAAAAAGAACAATGTTGTTCTTTCGGCGTGTTCGAATTGTGAAAAATTAAATTTTATAATCGAATACGAAATAAGGAGTAACCAGTCGTGTATCGGAGCTGACACACACGTATTTTTTCTACAATTAACGACTGCATTATATTTTAATATTGATACTTATGAACCTAGGTATCTAAGTATATCTAGGTATACCTAGGTACTAGTCAACATTGTTGTGAAGTTAATTACTCACAGTCTGTTAATACACCATATAAGGCATCTTGTCAGGAATCTAGTTCCTCGACTATCGGACCTCTGACGCGGCAATTTCTTTACATTCCAGTCTCTCATATTTTTTATAATCTGTCCAACTTTATATTTAAACTAGTTTTTGCGTGCTGCCGCGGTCTGCAAGCAGCCCGCGGGGGCGCGGTTGTGGGTTGGGTGACGGTATTTGCCATGACTAATTGTTTTTGGTTTGTTTTTGGGTCTTTTGTTTTATAATTCGTGAAAAATTGGGGGTAAGTAAAGGAGGCGGGGGAGGGGGGGGGGAATAGTCTCAATAGGTCACCCTCGTTGAGACCTTTCAAATGATACCCAACACGGGGGGTCTACCTGTAACAGTTGATCGTGGTCTACTGAGTAGACCGGAACTGAAAAATTTTAAAATTCGGTCTACTCTAAAGAATTCGTCTTTCCGAGACGTCTCCGATGAGTCCAAACACGACCCGGTTGTGACGCGCCGTTTCTGAGTTACGGACGGGGTGTTAAAAGGGGGGATGGGGTGGATTGGGGTCACTGTATCTTGGCTGTGTCTAAATGGCCGCAGGGGATGGACTTTTGTGTTGCCTTTTGCCATAATTAGTTGTTTTGGTTTGATTTTGGGTCTTTTGTTTTGTTATTCGTGAAGAATTGGGGGTAAGTGAAGGGGTGGGGGATAGCCTCAATAGGTCACCCTCGTTGAGACCTTTCAAATGATACCCAACACGGGGGGTCTACCTGTAACAGTTGACCGTGGTCTACTGAGTAGACCGGAACTGAAATTTTTTAAAATTTGGTCTACTCTAAAAAAATCGTCTTCCCGAGACGTCTCTGATGAGCCCAAACACGACCCGGCTGCGTCAAGTCGTTTCCGAATTAAAGCCGGGGGGGTTGGAGGGGGGTGCAAATTTTTTATCTCGTCGAGACGTCTCAAGTGAACCCAAACACGAAGCAATTGCTTCAAGTCATTTCCGAATTACGAGAGGGGGGGTTGGAGAGGGGTTCAAATTTTTTATCTCGCCGAGACGTCTCCAATGAGCCCATACACGACCCGGCTGCGTCAAGTAGTTTCCGAATTACGGCCGGGTGGTTGGAGGGGGGGTTTAAATTTTTTATCTCGTCCAGACGTCTCCAATGAGCCCAAACACGACCCGGCTGCGTCGCGCCGTTTCTGAGTTACGGACGGGGTGTTAAAAGGGGGGGGATGGGGTGGATTGGGGTCACTGTATCTTGGCGGTGTCTAAATGGCCGAAGGGGATGGACTTTTGTGTTGCCTTTTGCCATAATTAATTCTTTTGGTTTGGTTTTGGGGGTCTTTGTTTTGTTATTCGCGAAAAAATAGGGGTAAGTAAAGGGGGTGGGGGAGGGAGGGAGGGGGTTTGTCTCAATAGGTCACCCTCGTTGAGACCTTTCAAATGATACCCAACACGGGGGGTCTACCTGTAACAGTAGACCGTGGTCTACTGAGTAGACCGGAACTGAAACATTTTGAAATTTGGTCTACTCTAAAAAATTCGTCTTCCCGATACGTCTCCAATGAGCCCAAACACGACCCGGTTGTGACGCCCCGTTTCCGAGTTATAGACGGGGTGTTAAAAGGGGGGGGTGGGGTGGATTGAGGTCACTGTATCTTGCCAGTGTCTAAATGGCCGAAGGGGATGGACTTTTGCGGCTCTCCGGCCACCGTTGCCGCCGCTGCGGCCCTCGAGCCCGGGGTCGCGAATTCCTCGGAGGGGGGCCGGGGGGGCGGGTCGCGCTGCGCGCTCCCCTATCCCCCCTATCCCCCTTCCTCGTCATTCGCCCCCCCGGCCTCGAGACCCTTCGCGGCGGGTCGACCACCCTCCTTTAAAGGTGCAAAATCGCCATTCAGGTGTGATTTGTATGGAAGGGGGGTGAAGGGGGGGAGGTGGCGTGAAGGCGACGGTCCCAGGGGGTGGACCTCGGGGGGTAGTGGTTATCCGCCAAAGTGACCACCCACCTATCCCGGGTGGTTTTGGAGATATTCCCATCCATACAAATGTGAAAAAGCCACTTTTATATGGGAGCGGGATGAAGGGGGTGGGATAGGGGGATTAAACCTATCCCGGCACTCGGACCACCACTATAGGCGATCATCCTCCAAAGACACTGCCCCTCTATCTCCGGTGGTTTTGGAGGTGTTCCACTTTGAAATTTCCAAAAAGTTGTATGGAGTTTAAAAAAAATGTATGAACGGGGTGGGGATTAGTGGTCCGGTGGTAAGGGCCGATGACCCTCTATGACATTCCGCAAACCCCACCCTTCTACCCCTCTTAGTTTCCGAGGACCTCTTACCGTCTCTGTACCGGGTCGGTGGACCGAGGGTGCCACAAGTGCCTGGAGATCAGGATTTCACCCACTATCCGACGGGATAAGATGGACCGCCCCGCATTGCCCCGTTCCAGGTGAAACGGGAGCTGTTCCGAAAAACCATAATTTTGTATGGAGACGGGATGAAGGGGGGGAGGTGGGGTAAAAGTGACTATCCCAGGGGGTGGAACTCGAGGAGAAACTGCTACCCCCCAAAGTGACCACCCACCCACCCGGGGTGGTTTTGGAGATATTCTCATCCCTTTCGCCGAAAATGCCACTTTTGTATGGAGGGGGGGCGAAGGGGGGGAGGTGGGGGAAAGGTGACGGTCCCAGGGGGTGGACCTTGGGGAGAAACTGCTATCCCCCGAAGACGCCACCTCTCTATCCCCGGTGGTTTTGGAGGTGTTCCACTTTGAATATTTCAAAAAAGTTGTATGGAGTTTAAAAAAAATGTATGAACGGGATGGGGATGAGTGGTCCGATGGTAATTGCCGATGACCCTCTATGACATTCCGCAAACGCCATCCCGCTATCCCTCATAGTTTCCGAGGACCTCTCGCCATCTTTGTACCAGGTCCGTGGACCGAGAGTGCCAAAAATGTCTGGACCTCAAGACTTTACCCACTATCCGACCGGGTAGAATAGACCGCACCGCATTGCCATCTTCCAGGTGAAACGGGAGCTGTCCCGAAAAAGGGTAAATTTGTATGGGAGCGGGATGAAGGGATAAAAATCCCGAAAAACGGTATGGCTCCCTGGAAGCATCCCACCTAGGGATGGAAACCCGCCATGGAGACCATGCACCTATCCGGGGCGGTTTTGGAGATATTCCCATCATTTTCGCCAAAAAACAGATCCTTGTATGGAGCCGGGATAGACGGGGCGGGATGGCGGGATAAAGTTTATCCCAGAAGTTGGACCACGACGATAGTCGACCCTTACCGAAGAAACCGCTCTTCTATCCCCGGCGGTTTTTGAGATATCCCGTTTTGTATGATTTGTATGGAGTTTAAAAAAAGTGTATGAAAGGGGTGGGGATGACTCGTTCTGTGGTAACTGCCGATGACCCTCTTTGACATTCCGCAAACCCCATCCCGCTATCCCTCACACTTTCCGAGATCCCTTGGCCAACTTTTTACCACCTCGGTGGACCGAGGATCCAGAATTTATTTCTCGACAACTTTTCTTCCTCTCCACGAGGAGCCCCAAGGGGGAATCCCCCCACCACTCCTTCCCGGAAAACTTTGTACGTGATCGGTGGTGGGGATTCGGCTTTATTATTGTTAACTAGTTTTTGCGTGCTGCCGCGGTCTGCAAGCAGCCCGCGGGGGCGCGGTTGTGAGTTGGGTGGTGTCTTTTTGCCATAGCTAATTGTTTTTGGTTTGTTTTTGGGTCTTTTGTTTTGTAATTCGTGAAAAATTGGGGGTAAGTGAAGGGGGCGGGGGAGGGGGGGGGGGGTAGTCTCAATAGGTCACCCTCGTTGAGACCTTTCAAATGATACCCAACACGGGGGGTTTATATGTAAAACAGTTCACCGTGGTCTACTGAGTAGACCGGAACTGAAAAAATTTAAAATTTGGTCTACTTAAAAAATTCGTCTTTCCGAGACGTCTCGGATGAGTCCAAACACGACCCGGTTGTGACGCGGCGTTTCTGAGTTACGGACGGGGTGTTAAAAGAGGGGTATGGGGTGGATTGAAGTCACTATATCTTGGCTGTGTCTAAATGACCGAAGGGGATGGATTTTTGTGTTGCTTTTGTCATAATTAATTATTTTGGTTTGGTTTTGGGGTCTTTGTTTTGTAATTCGTGAAGAATTGGGGGTAAGTGAAGGGGTGGGGGAGGGTGGGGGATAGTCTCAATAGGTCACCCTCGTTGAGACCTTTCAAATGATACCCAACACGGGAGGTCTACCTGTAACAGTTGACCGTGGTCTATTGAGTAGACCGGAAATGAAAAATTTTAAAATTCGGTCTACTCTAAAGAATTCGTCTTTCCGAGACGTCTCCGATGAGTCCAAACACGACCCGGCTGCGTCAAGTCGTTTCCGAATTATAGCCGGGGGGGTTGGAGGGGGGTTCAAATTTTTTATCTCGTCGAGACGTCTCAAATGAACCCAAACACGAAGCAGTTGCTTCAAGTCATTTCCGAATTACGTGTGGGGGGGTTGGAGGGGGGTTCAAATTTTTTATCTCGTCGAGACGTCTCCAATGAACCCAAACACGACTCGGCTGCGTCGCCCCGTTTCCGAGTTACAGACGAGGTGTTAAAAGGGGGGGGGGGGGGATGGGGTGGATTGAGGTCACTGTATCTTGGCTGTGTCTAAATGGCCGAAGGGGATGGACTTTCGCGGCTCTCCGGTCACCGTTTCCGCCGCTGCGGCCCTCGAGCCCGGGGTCGCGAATTCCTCGGAGGGGGGCCGGGGGGGCGGGTCGCGCTGCGCGCTCCCCTATCCCCCCCTATCCCTCCTCCTCGTCATTCGCCCCCCCGGCCTCGAGACCCTTCGCGGCGGGTCGACCACCCTCCTCTAAAGGTGCAAAATCGCCATTCAGGTGTGATTTGTATGGAAGGGGGTGAAGGGGGGGAGGTGGCGTGAAGGCGACGGTCCCAGGGGGTGGATCCCGGGGGGTAGTGGTTATCCGCCAAAGTGACCATCCACCTATCCCGGGTGGTTTTGGAGATATTCCCATCCATACAAATGTGAAAATGCCACTTTTGTATGGGAACGGGATGAAGGGGGTGGGATAGGGGGATGAAACCTATCTCGGCACTTGGAACACCATTATAGGTGATCATCCTCCAAAGACACTGCCCCTCTATCTCCGGTGGTTTTGGAAGTGTTCCACTTTGAAATTTCCAAAAAGTTGTATGGAGTTTAAAAAAAATGTATGAACGGGATGGGAATTAGTGGTTCGGTGGTAAGGGCCGATGACCCTCTATGACATTCCGCAAACGCCACCCTTCTACCCCTCTTAGTTTCCGAGGACCTTTTACCGTCTCTGTACCGGGTCGGTGGACCGAGGGTGCCACAAGTGCCTGGAGATCGGGACTTCACCCACTATCCGACGGGATAAGATAAACCGCCCCACATTGCCCAGTTCCAGGTGAAACGGGAGCTGTTCCGAAAAACCATAATTTTGTATGGAGACGGGATGAAGGGATGGAAATCCCGAAAAACGGGATGGCCCCTTAGAAGCATCTCACCTCGGGATGGAAACGCGCCATGGAGACCATCCACCTATCCGGGATGGTTTTGGGGATATTCCTATCCTTTTCGCCGTAAATGCCACTTTTGTATGGGAGCGGGATGAAGGGGGCGGGATGGGGGGATGAAACCTATCCCGCTACTCGGACCGCCACGATAGGTGATTATCCCCCGAAGACGCCATCTCTCTATCCCCGGTGGTTTTGGAGGTGTTCCACTTTGAATATTTCAAAAAAGTTGTATGAAGTTTAAAAAAAATGTATGAACGGGATGGGGATGAGTGGTCCGATGGTAATTGCCGATGACCCTCTATGACATTCCGCAAACGCCATCCCGCTATCCCTCATAGTTTCCGAGGACCTCTCGCCATCTTTGTACCAGGTCCGTGGACCGAGAGTGCCAAAAATGTCTGGACCTCGAGACTTTACCCACTATCCGATGGGATAGGATAGACCGCACCGCATTGCCATCTTCCAGGTGAAACGGGAGCTGTCCCGAAAAAGGGTAAATTTGTATGGGAGCGGGATGAAGGGATGGAAATCCCGAAAAACGGGATGGCTCCCTGGAAGCATCCCACCTAGGGATGGAAACGCGCCATGGTGACCATCCACCTATCCCGGACGGTTTTGGAGATATTCCCATCGTTGTCGCCGAAAAACAGATCCTTGTATGGAGCCGGGATAGACGGGGCGGGATGGCGGGATAGAGTTTATCCCGGAAGTTGGACCACGACAATAGTTGACCCTTACCGAAGAAACCGCCCCTCTATCCCCGGTGGTTTTTGAGATATCCCGTTTTGTATGATTTGTATGGAGTTTAAAAAAAGTGTATGAACGGGATGGGGATGAGCGGTCCGGTGGTAAGGGCCGATGACCCTCTTTGACATTCCGCAAACCTCATCCCGCTATCCCTCACACTTTCCGAGATCCCTTCGCCAACTTTTTACCAGGTCGGTGTACCGAGGATCTCGAATTTATTTCTCGACAACTTTTCTTCCTCTTCACGATGAGCCCCAAGGGGGAATCCCCCCACCACTCCTTCCCGGAAAACTTTATGAGTAGTTGATCGGTGAGTGGGGGTTCGGCTTTATTATTGTTAACTAGTGGGTCGCTCGATTCCGCGGGCTTGCAGCCCGCGGGGGGGTGGTGGAGCTCTGTTTTTTTTGTCTTATCTTTTGCCATGATAAATTGTTTAGGTGTGGGTATTGGGTCTTTGTTTTGTAAATCGTGAATGAATAATTATAAATGACGTTATTGTAATTGGGAGTAAGTAAGGGGGGAGGGGGGGGGGAGTTGGCGTAGATCTAAATAGGTCACCCTCGTTGAGATCTTTCAAATGATACCCAACACGAAGGGTCTATCTGTAACCGTTGACCATGGTCTACTGAGTAGACCGAAATTGTCAAATTTTGAAATTTTGTCTGCTTCAAAAAATTTTTCTTTCCGAGACGTCTCCGATGAGCCCAAACACGACCCGGTTGCGTCAAGTCGTTTTCGGGTTACGACTGAGGGGGTACGAGGGGGGGGGGGGAGTCAATCTTCGCTTTTTGGGTGTCCCGGTAGACCCTTGCCGTCGCTCCGCGACGGGTCGACCACCGTCTCGCTGGTGGAAAAATCCCTTTTAGGTGTGATTTTGTATGGAGGGGGTGCGAAGGAGGGGAGGTGGGGGGAGGGTGATGGTCCCGATAGATGGACCTCTGGGAGAAATTGCCACCCCCCGAAGAGACCGCACAGGCAGCTGCCGCAGTTGAGGAGTTACGGGAATCGGAAATTTCAAAAAAGTTGTATGGAGTTTAAAAAAAATGTATGAAAGGGGTGGGGATGAGCGGTCAGGTGGCAAGTACCGATGACCCTCTATGACATTCCGCAAACGCCATCTTTCTATCCATCACAGTTTCCGAGGACCACTCACCATCTTTGTACCAGGTCGGTGGACCGAAGATCGAGAAAATTCCTGGGGTGCGCTACGCCATCCTCTATACGAAGGGATGGGATACACCGCTTCGGAAAATCCCTTTCCGGTTGAAATAAATCGCTTTTCCGAAAAACCATAATTTTGTATAGTGGAGGGGTGAAGGGGGTGGAGTGGGATTGTTGTGTGTTGTATTTGTCTTATCTTTTGCCATGATTAATTGTTTAGGTGTGGGTATTGGGTCTTTGTTTTGTAAATCGTGAATAATTATAAATGACGTAATTGTAATTGAGAGTAAGTAAGGGAGGAGGGGGAAGGGGAGTTGGCGTAGGTCTAAATAGGTCACCCTCGTTGAGACTTTTCAAATGATACCCAACACGAAGGGTCTATCTGTAACCGTTGACCATAGTCTACTGAGTAGACCGAAATTTTAAAATTTTGAAATTTGGTCTGCTTTAAAAAATTTGTTTTTCCGAGACGTCTCCGATGAGCCCAAACACGACCCGGCTGCGTCAAGTCGTTTCTGATTTACAGCCGGGGGAGTTGGAGGGGGGTTCAAATTTTTTATCTCGTCGAGACGTCTCAAATGAGCCCAAACATGAAGCAGTTGCTTCAAGCCGTTTTTGTTTTACGGGCGGAGGGGGTTGCAGGGGGGTTCAAATTTTTTATCTCTTCGAGACGTCTCCGATGACCCCAAACACGACCCCTTTGCGTCGCGCCGTTTGCGGGTTACGACTGAGGGGGTACGAGGGGGGGGAGTCAATCTTCGCTTTTTGGGTGCCCCGGTAGACCCTTGCCGTCGCTCCGCTTCGCTCCGCGACGGGTCGACCACCGTCTCTTATACTGGTGGAAAAATCCCTTTTAGGTGTGATTTGGTATGGAGGGGGGAGTGAGGGGGAGGGCGAGGGGATGGACATTGGCGGCTCTCGGGCCACCGTTGCCGCCGCTGCGGCCCTCGAGTCCGGGGTCGCAAATTCCTCGGAGGGGGGCCGGGGGGGCGGGTCGCGCTGCGCGCTCCCCTATCCCCCCCTGTCCCCCCTCCTCGTCATTCGCCCCCCCGGCCTCGAGACCCTCCGCGGCGGGTCGACCGCCCTCGTTTAAAGGTGCAAAATCGCCATTTAGGTGTGATTTTGTATGAAGGGGGTGTAAAGGGGGGGAGGTGGGGGGAGGGTGATGATCCCGAGAGATGGACCTCCGGGAGAAACTTTTATCACCCAAAGGGACCGTACAGGTAGCTGCCACCGTTGAGGAGCTATGGGGCTCACAAAGGCCATACAAGTTGTATGGAGTTTAAAAAAAATGTATGAAAGGGGTGGGGATGAGTGATCCGGTGGCAACGGCCATTGACCCTCTATGACATTCCGCAAACGCCACCTTTCCACCCCCCACAGTTTCCCAGGACCACTCACCAACTTCTTACCAGGTCGGTGGACCGAGGATCGAGGAAATTCCTGGGGTGCGCTACGCCATCCTCTATACGATGAGATGGGATATACCGCTTCGGAAAATCCCTTTCCGGTTGAAATAAATCGATTTTCCGAAAGACCATAAATTTGTATGGAGAGGGGGTGAAGGGGGTGAAGGGGGTGAAGCGGGGGGAGGGCGATTATCCCGGGGGGTGGAACCCGCGGGGTGATGGTTATCCGCCATAGAGACTGACTTCGTATCCCGCATGGTTTTGGAGATATTCCCGTTTTTCCGAAAAAAATGCCACCTTTTGTATGGAGGGGGGGCGAAGGGGGGGAGGTGGGGGGATGAAACTTATTCCGGTACTTGGACCACCACGATAGGTGATCATCCCCCAAAGACGCCACCCATCTATCCCCAACGGTTTAGGAGGCGTTCCACTTGGAAGATTTCAAAAAAGTTGTATGGAGTTTAAAAAAAATGTATGAAAGGGGTGGGGATAAGCGGTCAGGTGGCAACTACCGATGACCATCTATGACATTCCGCAAACGCCATCTTTCCACCCCCCATAGTTTCCGAGATCCCGTCGCCATCTTTGTACCAGGTAGGTGGACCGAGGATCGAGGAAATTCCTGGGGTGCGCTACGCCATCCTCTATACGATGGGGTGGGATATACCGCTTCGGAAAATCCATTTCCGGTTGAAATAAATCGCTTTTCCGAAAGACCATAAATTTGTATGGAGGGGGGGTGAAGGGGGGAAGTTGGGGGGAGGGCGACGGTCCCGGGGGGTGGATATCGCGGTGTGATGGTTATCCGCCATAGACACCGACTTCGCATCCTCTATGGTTTTGGAGATATTCTCATCCTTCCGAAAAAATGGCCACTTTTTGTATGGAGGGGGGGAGAAAAGGGGGAGGTGGGGGGAGGGAGACGGTCCCAAGAGGTGGACCACTGGGAGAATCTGCCACCCCCCGAAGAGACCGCCCCTCTATCCCCAACGGTTTAGGAGGCGTTCCACTTGGAAGATTTCAAAAAAGTTGTATGGAGTTTAAAAAAAATGTATGAAAGGGGTGGGGATGAGTGATCCGGTGGCAACGGCCATTGACCCTCTATGACATTCCGCAAACGCCACCTTTCCATCCCTCATAGTTTCGGAGGACCACTCACCGACTTTTTACCAGAACGGTATACCGAGGATATCGGATTTTTCTGGAAGTCACCGGGAAATCCCCTATGCGACCCATCACAAAGGGAATTTCCCCTACCTCTCCTTCCGGGTGTACAATTCGACGAGTCGTGAAATCCGCCAGCGGTGATTCGGCTTTATAGGGGGGCGAGGGGATGAAGTGGGGGGAGGGCGATTATTCGGGGGGGTGGACCCACAGAGGGACACAATCGCGCCATAGACACCGACTTTTCATCCTCTATGGTTTTGGAGATATTCCCGTTTTTCCGAAAAAATTGCCATTTTTGTATGGAGGGGGGGCGAAGGGGGGGAGGTGGGGGGAGGGAGACTGTCCCAAGAGGTGGACCTCGAGGAGAAACTGCCACCCCCCGAAGACGCCACCCCTCTATCCCCAACGGTTTAGGAGATATTAAACTTTGATGAGTCCAAAAAAGTTGTATGGAGTTTAAAAAAAATGTATGAAAGGGGTGGGGATGAGTGATCCGGTGGCAACGGCCATTGACCCTCTATGACATTCCGCAAACGCCACCTTTCCATCCCTCACCGTTTCCGAGAACCACTAACCAACTTTTTACCAGAACGGTATACCGAAGATATCAGATTTTTCTGGAACTCACCCGGGGACCCCCTACGCGACCCACCAAAAACGGGAAACCCCCCACTACTCCTTCTGGGAGAACATTTTTGTCAGTCAGTCGCTAGTTCTGTCAGTGGGTTTTCAGCTTTATAGTGTTTTAATTGAACATCCTTATAGTGTGTATGTTTTTATGTTTGTAAATAGTCATTAATGATGTGTAGAATAAATGCAATTAGATTAGTCATTGAATACGACATCAAACTGAGGCATACATAAATTTATAAATATTGTAGATGTACCTAGCTAATAGGTACTTCCGACAGGACATTTCCGACCTAGTATATTAATAAATTATGGGTTTTAATTATCTTTTTATTGTTCTAACATCAAATAAGTATGTAATTCAAAAGGTCAATACGTAAGTAGGTTTACTCCTACAATAATTTAACAAACGTTGTACAATAAATATACATATATCCTAGGGCCTAGGGTACGGGAAACGGTGAACACCTGCTACTCCAGTAGGTAGCAGGAGGAGCATGGAGTAAGAGTTAAATTTCTTTCTAAAACCTGGGGCCCTAGCCAAGAGCAACCAGTGCAAACGGGAGCGTTGTGTATTTACGAAACGATAGAAAATAAAGCCCAGTGATTGGTCAAAATTTTATGTGGGCGTTACAACAACCAATCACCGGGCTTTATTTTCTATCGTTACGTAAGTACATAACGCTCCCGTTTGCACTGGTTGCTCTTGGCTAGGGCCCCTGCTATTACTAGATAATAATAGTTAAATTTTTAATACCTACCTGCTATTACTAGATAATAATAGTTCAATTTCTAGTACCTACCTGCTATTACTAGATAGTAATAGTTAAATCCTAGTACCTACGACTACTAGATAATAATAGTTAAATTTCTAGTACCTACCTGCTATTACTAGATAGTTAATAGTTAAATTTCTAGTACCTGCTATTACTAGATAGTAATAGTTAAATTTCTAGAACCTACTATTACTAGATAATAATAGTTAAATTTCTAGTACCTACCTGCTATTACTAGATAGTAATAGTTAAATTTCTAGTACCTGCTACTACTAGATAATAATATTTAAATTTCTAGTACCTGCTACTACTAGATAGTAATAGTTGAATTTCCAGTACCTGCTATTACTAGATATCGAGCAATAATTAAATTTCTTTCAAACAAACCCTATTTCAGTAAGTGTCAACCATCTCCCTACTAGTTTTAATTCAAAAACGTAGGTGAGAATCGTAACAAAAACGTATTAGATCGTAGGTAATAGATAAGATACACTTTTGAGTGGCAGGGTCGAGATGATGTCGGCCGGTCGGGGCGAAATGGAATGCGTTCCATCCAATCTACTTCTTCCCCTTGACTTGACCTGCGAGTGGTCTATTATTATGTTGATGTTGCTTTTTACTTTTTTCTGCGAGATCGTAAATTCCACAAATAGTTCCTCTTTTAAAAGAGACTTCGAGTTTAGTATTGTCGCGACGCGTTTATTTATAACGAAGTCAATATGAAACAATTAAAATGTTAGTTTAAACTCTTGTGGGACTTTATAAGAAAAATAAAGATTTTATTAATAACCTAATTTAACAAAAACAAATAAAATCAAAATATCCATACTATTATAAAAGGCAAAGTATGTCTATCTGTTATTTTTTCACGCCTTAACTACTCAACTATCAAATCTATATATAAATACTTCATTGAAAAAAAATTCTCCTTTTCTTTACTACAACAGTAGTAAAGATTTTTATAATTTTTACATTTTTCAGACGTTATACAATTTTTTTTCAACGTGAACGAACTAGCGAGTAGAAGCTAGTGAACACTAGTGTATCAAAAAAAGCAACCAAAAATATTTCAAATTTCAATTATTGACCTCTTCTTATACTTCTTAAATAAAAAAAACCTAGTGTTTAACCATCAAAACGGTCGCTTGTTTTTTAAAGATAAAAACGTCTATTGCATTTTCGTTAACAAATGTTTTGAGAAACAACAAAAACTGAACGCATTCCACATCAAAGGCTTCTCCCGCTCCGTTGCGTTCCTATGTCGAGACAATGGCTTAGAAGAGCATGGGAAATTATGTCTTCCTTGCTTTGAACTATATTGTAAGCTCATTATAAGTTAAAAAACCAGTAACTTTTCGTTCGTTTAAAAAATATTCCAATATGACCTCAGAGTAACCGTAATATTAAACAAACCCTTCAGAGCAATAATTGCCATTATTTTTAGTAAGGATAAAAATTTTAGCTAAGTACCTCTACCATGTACACAATTTTTGCCTAAATACTTTAAACGTCAAATCCAGCTCTGATGGGCAAGCGTCCAAAATTCCTCAATGTCTCAAAAACAAAATTTTTCGACCAATTTTTGACGACCAGTTTGGTCTAAGTCTAGTGGCTAGTAATCCTAGCTGTTAACCAAACGGTCGCGGGTTCGAATCTCACTAGGGGCAAATGTTTATGTGTCAACATTTTACCTTTGTACCTGAGTCACGGGTGTTTTCTATTTATAATATTGTATTTACAAAAAGAAAAGTAATCTATGTAGTATATCAACCGTCTGGTATCCATAACACAAGCATTAGTTGCTTACTATGGAACTAGATGGTGCTGTGTGGTGTGTGAAGATATTTATTTATTTATTTATTTAATATGTGTCGATATTATGCCGCTGATACGGTAACGTGGTCTCATGGTGGTCTCTAACTTATGGGGCTTGTAAGAAAGCTCATAATTAAATGTTGTAATGTTGGCAACATTACAACTTTTAAATTTGTCTCACATAACAAAAATTTTATTGTCACCTTATTAGAAACACAGCATTTCTAACTACCATAGAGTAAATAGTACTTACAATAAGTACTATTAAAGAGCATAGAGTTGTGGGTTGCGTTGCTTTGTACGTGATTGTATCAATTAAACATATGGATTGCAATGGATAGAAATATGGATAGACAAGAGACAAGTCTATATGGATAGATGGATAGACAAGTCTATGGATAGACAAGAGAAAATTTTATAAGAAACAATGACAAATTGATGACAAGCAAATATGACAATATACATATGACATACCAAATATATTAAAAACAACGAAGGTTATATACCTAACAAGTCCCTACATCAGCCCCCCCGGAGACCTTTAGGTCGATAAACGTTTGGGAAACCAAACACGACGACCCGATCTTGTTCTGCGTTCCGGAGCGGGCTGTTGTGGTGAAACAACAGCACGTT
This sequence comes from Synanthedon formicaeformis, assembly GCA_945859745.1. NCBI lineage: Eukaryota > Metazoa > Arthropoda > Insecta > Lepidoptera > Sesiidae > Synanthedon > Synanthedon formicaeformis. Next base: position 8,958,194 of record OX243958.1, read on the forward strand.
TGCTAGAAATTGTAGGTTCCAGACTAGGCTCCTGTAGTATATATGCCGGTTTCAAACGATCAATGGAAACATTATTCGATTTCCCTTTGATATCGAGCTTGAAAAATTTCTCTGCGCGTTTTATTATACGATAGGGTCCGGAAAATGTCGGTTGTAACGGTTTTCGAACAGAATCATCTCTTACGAAGACGTGAGAAGCTGTTTTCAAGTCTTTATGAACGAAAACTTTTGACGTTCCGTGACGAACCGCTATCGCAGTCTTCTCATTTGTAATTGCAGTCGGGACAAGAAATCTGCATAATCGATTGCATTTTTATTCGAGCTCTCAAAGAAATCTCCAGGTAAACGCAATTGTTCGCCATACACCAGATCTGCGGTGGAAGCTGAAATGTCCTCTTTATAGGCTGTTCTTATACCTAAGAGTACAAAAAGAGTAAATAAATAGTACTTATTGTTAGTAAAGAGCATAGAGTAAATAATCTCTCTTTTTAGTTGGCTGCGAGTAGGTAGTCAGTCCTGCTTATTATTATTAGGTCCATAATTCTTAAGTAGAACCTCTGGATGCCTTAGACCGTTTTAATTTAACCCTGTACTCTTTTATTTGAATGGATTGCTAATTATCCTAACCATAACCTGTCTAGTCACAGTTTTGAAACATCTTATTGTATTTTATATGTTATAAAATATAATAAGATGACGGAAGCAAGTGTCTCTAGCAGTACCTAATACTTGATTCAGGGGTTATTCCATATAGTAAGCATCAGGTACTAATGGTAATGGCTTTGTAGTTCATACTGAATGTAACTAATTCAGTTAAATCTGAAAGTCTGTTACGGATTTAGACCGGAAGTAATGTGTTCATTCTTCATATTTTCATTAGTTTTAGGCAATACTTGTTTTCTTATGTTTTCCAAAAATAAGGTATAATTTGTTCTTTTCTTCTTTTCCCGAGAAACGGCTGTCTTAGTCAGGAAATCATGTTTCCAGGTTGTGAAATTGTTTCTGGCTGGTCATTAGTAGACACTTTCATAGCATTTTCGTTACTTATTCGTTGATAATGGACAACTAAAAGATTCTTGGACGAGACAAAGCATCCTTATACTTTTTGTGTCAGTTTTTTTGTTCGAAAAAGTTTTATCGAATTGTACTCTATACTACAATAAATTCTATTACAATTTGGTCCTCACGTAATTTTTGTAAAAATGGCAACATTCTGTAACAATTAAAAAATATATTTATAAGGTGGGTCACAGACACCATAATTATCATATTTTATAATGTTAAGGTAGAATATTTTTTACGTATACACGGAGATAAAACTTTTACTTACATATTGTTTATAAAGATTTTTTTTAAACTTTTTGTTGACTATTAAGCACTTTATACCGACTTGTATTCAGTAAAATCTTCAAAAGCACAATAGGTACGGTGGTACATTTGACTTTTTTATAATATTTGAATAAATTATGTTGCACATGTTTATGTCTGACGTGAATTATTTTAATTTTTATCAATTAGAAAAGGGGGCGCAGAAGAAAAAGCTAGTAATCAATAAACTACAATATGTAATTCTCGTATTTCCAGTAATGCTCGCAAATTTTTAAGCGCTCGATATCGTTTTCTACGGCAGCGAGTACCTATGCGCAAAGGCAGCTCAATACGACTGGCCATTAGATACGAGCAAACTGGACTCAGCGATACCCGAAAAAAAAAAGCTCAAAACAAGGATATCGCTCTGAACATTAATATTAAAGATACAGCTCAGAGTGACAAAGCAAAAATTTACGTTGGAAAAGGCGAAGAAGAGAAGGTTAGCGACAATATACATTAACTACGAGTATGAATACAACTTCAAACGTTGTTCAGTGGTTTGAGTACCCAAGTTGTAGCTATGAATCTGTATGGAACGGCGATTTAATCGCACACGATTTAACACTTACGGATGAAAAACCCTTTCAGTGTGAATACTGTTACAAAAAATTTAAAAAAAGACAAAATTTAACTATTCACATAAGAACACACACAGGTGAAAAACCCTTTCATTGTAAGTACTGTAACAAAAAATTTTCAAATCAAACAACTTTAATTAGGCACATCAGAACACACACAGGTGAAAAACCCTTTCGTTGTTCATACTGTGACAAAAACTTTGCAAAAAAATATAATTTAACTACGCACATCAGAACACACACAGGTGAAAAACCCTTTAATTGTCCATATTGTAACACACAATTTAAACAAAAACAAAAATTAACTAAACACATCAAAACACACACGGGTGAAATCCCCTTTAATAGTACATTCTGAACACAGTTTACACAAATATCCAATTAAATACCCATAATAATTATAAAGACATGTAAATAAATACTCTTTTCTAACTATTCTAATCTTAGAGTATACATAAATTCTAATATTGTAATTATAATTTATTTTTATTTGGAGTATTTTGTTTTTTATTGATTGTTTAATTAAAGAATTATTTCTTGAGTTTTTTTTTTTATTTATACCCGCTGCCGGCTTCCTTGCTTTTTCCATCAGTGAAAACCGTTCAAAATCCGTTTCGAATTTCAAGAGGTGTTAGGTACTGACGCGGAAAGCGACATTGTATTGTAATAAAAATAATATCCGTTTTTTTTTTTTCATTTATTTGCTAATTTAAAATCATCATTTATTTTAGGTATTCATTGTTCAGGGTGTTTTAATTAGTTGATTATTTGTTTAAAGAAACATTTTATTTAATAAATTATTTTTGGAGACTTAAATATTTATATCCCACTTCTAACAATCTCTTTGAATGGAGTAACTGGTTAACTAACTCGCTCGCCTAATAATTTGTGATGCTACTTAACTCGCTACTGTTATGTACTTATTGAAGTGTAACATGTAACATAACACTGGGGGACAGTGTAACATGAAGATTAGCTCTGTACTTTTTCAACGGACTTCCAAAAAAGGAGGAGGTTCTCAATTCGACTGTAGTTTGTTACCTCCTTAGGTTACCTCATAACTTTCGACTGTGTGAAAAGATTTTGATGATTCTTTTTTTTTATTTGAAAGCTGGTGCTTCCCGTGTGGTCCCATTTCAATTTGGTCCAGTTCTGACAAAGACATCCATGAGAAAACGGTTTAAAGTCGTTTTTTTTGTTAAAAAAGTTATTATTTTTTTCTATGGTGTCTCTTTACGTGTTCTTATAGAAATCAAAATGACTTTTTTGTTACACAATCCCCCATTTTTCCTTAAACCATATATCTTTTACATATTACGTTATTTTTGTTATTTAACACGCATACATTATTTTAGTTAAATATGACTATTCGAAAAGAAAAGCCAAAAGGTACTTTCCCTTACATATTACACGGTGTACAGTAAAAGTAAAAGGAATAACAGGAATATATTTTTGTCTAGGTGTGAATGAGATCATTTTAACTTTTTAAATAAAAACTTTCAACAGTTTTGTTAAATTTGTAAGACACACATGGGAATTGGTTGCCGCACTAATTTAACAGATGCCTGCTTGTTTCCGTTACCCACCTAAGCGCACATTTGTTGCAAATTAAACACTGGAAAAAAGTTTGTAGCGACGTAGAGTCGCAGTTGCATCAAATTTCAATCGAATGAAACAGTGACATATTTTTGTGTGCGTAAACCTTATCAAAATAAATCAATTTGTAAAAATACCATAGTGAATATTTAAAAAAAAAACATACCTATTAAAGTACAAGGAAAATTTAAGGAAATAAAAAAAAACAGTTGCCATATTTGTTAGGTTTATATTTACCTAATAATAATTAAGGTCAGATTAAGTCCACTTTCAAATATATTTGAAACAATGCATTATTAAGCTCAATAGTTAATATTTAATTTTTAAGCGACATCTATTGCCGATCGTCAGTAAAATGAAAAGTCGATGATTTAGTAACCATTCAAAAATGTTTGAAAAGGTCAGAGAGAGAACATATGTTACTGTTATTAAAATTAAAGAACCTTTATTAACCTTATTTAAATTAACCTTTATTGCACATCTATGTCATATACACAATATGTACATGAAGCGTTTTATTTAGTATTTCTTTCTTTTATAAATCGTAACTACTGTAAATAAATATTGACTAGCATATATATAGCGCCATCTAACGGAAAAAATCAAACTAATGAATCTTCAATCGAGCTTAATCACCGTTTTTAATTACTTTAGTTCTAGTCTTTGTCTCTAGCAGACTATACCAATACCATTGGACAACTGATTAAGTTCATCACTTTGTTATAATGTAGTATTTTTTTTGTCTATGTAATGATCGCTAGACAGCTCAGGTGCTGCGAGTAAGCTAAGTAAGGATTAAGGATAAGACCCATCACATACGTAGCTATAATTTACATTAATACTAGCTCCACGCTCCCGGATTATAAATAAAACTATCCTATCTTTTAAGTTGGACCAAATTACACATACCTAGTTCAAACCTAGTTATGAAGTTTAGTTCATTGGCGTCAAACATCTTGACAGGTGAAGAGCCTTGCACAACCTAAATAAAATGGCAAAATTAATTGACCTGTTCTATTTGTGATATCTTATAGTTAAGTAGGTAATATAGGTTTATTTTAATTTCTTGTTTCTTGTGCATGTTTTTGTTAATTTTGTAATTTTTATAATTTATGTAGGAAATTGATTAGTGTAATATAAATAATGTTGATTTTAACTTAGATTAGGAACAGATACATTGAATTAGGATTACTCCTTTAATGATGTATCATGTGTGTTGTAAATAAATAAATAAAAAACTCTTAAACGAATAGACTGATTTTCATGAAAATTTAGATAAACATCTAGATGTACAGCACACAGGATAGGTCACTTTTTTCTTTTTCAACGCGGACGAAGTCGCGGGCGCCAGCTAGTTATTTCATAAAGCTAGGTAAGGTACTTTTGAAGATATTGAAGATTTTCTAACCGACCCCTTTTCTTTGCCGTCCAGTGTATATTATAGCTACGTGTGACGGGCATAAGGGATCAGAAAGGAATAGGACACCAAAACACAAAAGCACACATTCATGGAGGTTTTTGTAAGGAAATGGCTACTGTCACCAGACAGACTGCCAAATTTATAACTACCACCTAAACACATAAGACCAGAGTAAACTTTAAAAAAAAAATCTTTTCCAAATTTGGCCCAGCCGGGAATGGAACCTGGGACCCCAGAGTAGCTCAAAACCAACCATTAAAAGGCTTTATGAAAGACAAAAACAAACCATTTTATGAAACATAATTAATTTAATTATATAAACTAATTCATGCCTTCATTATTCTGGCAATGAAAATTACATATCACATAGACAAAACCGTAACTTATGAAAATACAAAACTTTCAAAAGGTTTTCGCCTTTTCATAAGACACTTTGCCTAATAATCAAGTTTGAAATGTATTTTTTTATATACAGGGTGTCCCAAGACTATGCGACATGAAGGGAAAGTACCTTAAATATCGTAGATAGGATATTTTGCTGTAAGAAGACTTTGTTATTTTTAAAAGTTATAATATTCTTAAAATTTCAATCAAACATTTTACGTTATTCCTTTCTTTTAAGATACTATGTTACTTAAGAAGAATTATTATATTTTGTCCATTCTTTGGATTGGCATCATAAAAATACAGATGATTTTTTTTTTTCACATTTAAGTGGTTTGATTACCAGACGAAGTAAATAATTTTTAGAAAATCTTTGAATGCAGTATTACTAACTTTTAAAAATAACATAGTTCTTTTCAGCAAAATATCCTATCTACGATATTTAAGGTACTTTCCCTTCACGTCGCATAGTCTTGGGACGCCCTGTATATTATTAAGGGTGACAGGCAGGCTGACGGTCCCCTTGATGGTAGGTGGATACCGTCGCCTAAAGACACAGGCAATATCAAAATAAGGCATCAATTGGAATTTGAATCTTAAGCTATATCCCAAACTTCCTCAAAAGCACTGCATATTTTTGCACAAGTCAATGCAGCAGACAATGGATAATTGCTTATCGATATCACATCCTCCGTATAATCCACTTCCACTTTGCCGTGAGCCATTGCACCTATTACTAAAACAATTGGCTCGTCTTTGGGTACCAACTCTCGACAATTCTTGACAACTTTGGAACTGAATGAAAGCGAGAACTTCTTGACTCCCACTGGTAAATGAGCTGTTATTGGATTTTTTATTACTTTCAACAGTTTCATGGGGCCATTTGAAGCTCTGATTGAATATTTGTGCAGAAGTTGAACTGAAAACAGAAAAAGCATTTGATTTAAAATAAAATTTTATTTCTCATAGTTACTTTGGAAGGAAATTAATTTAACAAATAATGTTCGATAGGCCCTAGGACACTGGGACGATTTACTCGCATTAATCTGAGGAACTACTGGTTCAAATTAAAAAAATCTTTTTGTGTTGAATAGACCATTTATCAAGGAAGGCTTTAGGCTATAATATAACATTTTGAACGAGGACTAAGTCATGGGCACCAACTTATGTGGACTGACTATGAAATTATTTAATCTTTTCTTACCCATTAAACCAGCAAATCTCTTAAACGTTCTCGGAATCCTTGTTTGTGGGTTTACCTCGATGAGTACATTTTTTTCAGTATGAATATAAACTTGCAAAAGACCAGCTCGATTTAATGGAGAGTCCATTAACATTAGGAGTGATTGGTGAGTGATATCTGGTCTACTCGAGCCCGGATCTCGATCATTTTTTCTTAAGATATTTGCATGATCATCGCAATTCAATAGTTCGAAACTGTGACCTGTCTGTAATAAAAGTATACATACAATAAATAATCGTGTGTGGTTTTTGTTATAGAGTAGTTGAATTCTAAATGTCTCTGGCTGGTTTTAAAAAGACAGGACATTTGAATCAGATTTGAAAATGTGAAAACGAATTAAATTAAATATAATTTTATAAGTCAGCGTAAAAAAGTTTTTTTTTATTTTATATTTGAAGAATTAAATTTAATAATGTAAAGTGTTGGGAAAAATAAACAAATGTGCACATACCACAATAAAATGATTTATTAAAGAATATAAATGAATCCCATAGAAGTAAGAAGACAAGCCATGAATTTGACCACCTCATATAACAGTTTTAAAGTGTCTTACCTTAACTGCTTCTAGCTGTGCATTTTCTAAAATAACTATTAGGCGTTTTTCTTGTTTTTGTATGTGAGATGTAACTAAATGTTTTGGCACAGGATCATATTCAAATTCGTCATTAGCCGCATGTTTCCTTTTCTTACCCATTTCTGAGATATGTTTATTTTCAAAACAAATAGGTTATCGAAATTGTTGAAGCGAGGGTTACTAGAATCAAACAGACACCATGGGGTAAATATTCAAAAAAGAGTTTAAATGTAACAACAATTACAACACGTGCTAAATAATAATTTGATTGAATTTCAAATTGAATTGAAGGGCATGGCACGTTTACTTCACGACTTCACGCACGATTTACGTTTCAGTTTCCTTCCTTCCAATTTCCAATCAAAAGCAAAACACAAATTGACATTGACACATTTGACACTTGACTTGACTGACGCAGCTGACTGGCACCATGTTACTCCATTCAAAGACAAATCTAATCAAGACCCAATTTGAAAATTCGGATTTAAATTTTCAAGTAAATTAAAATCAAAAGGTTTCTCTAAACAAATAGTGAACTGATTAAAACACCCCGAACAATGAACACTAAAATAAATGATTTTTTCACCTCTGCCCCAGAAGGAAAAGGATGCTTTTGGCGCCTAAAAACACGTAGAAAAATCGTTTTTTGCTGCGAGCGTAATTCGAAATCCGAATACAACCTTTTAGATTTGCAAACTTTGGAATAGCAGTATCTTTAAAACCATTTGGCCTACGGCCTACTAAGACTAAATTATTCTCATTCAATTGCAAATTTCATCTACTTAAAAAGTGTGCATAGTAGGAAAAAATCGACATAAACTGAAAAAAGGGCTAAATATTAATAAATTAATAATGGCTTTTGATATGGAAAATTTGGATTTGTTAATACCTACCATTTCATCAGTGCCAACATATAAAAAAATCAGAACTAAGTTAACTAAGTACTTACCTCATTTGATGAGGCAACGCTTCTTGTTTGATACAATTTCCATGGACTAAAGAAAAATTAGCGTGTCCAGCCATAGTCAACTAAAGTTGGCCTAGCTATGAAAGTTGTCTAGCTCCAAAAGAGTTGAGAGTTGAGAGAACAAGTTTCTAATGCTGAACAATCTTTTAATATTGTTACTTTAGTTATTTGTGAAAGTTTGTTGACTATAATAGGTAAACATAAATTATCTTATTTGATTTTCTTACCTAAAGATAACCTAGTACCTAACGCTTTTCTAGCTGTTGAGGTGAAAAGTTGTATGTTTTCACGAGAGCTTTTTTAAGTCTGGTGTCTTTAAACTTTAAAATCACTCACTGCGCAAAAAACAATTTTGCTCTCTTGTTGAACAAATGACTATTTTTAAAATGGCAAATAACTGGGAAAACGGATTTATTATTTTTCTTACAAAACAATGTCGCTTTCCGCGTATATAACTAATTCTCTTCGAAACGCATTTTGAACGGTTTTCACTGATGGAAACTCAATCAACAAGGAAGCCGTCAGCGGGTCGCTAGTAAAAAATAAAAATGTTTCTTTCAAGAAATAATTGTTCAATTAAACAATGAATAAAAAACAAAATACTCCAAATAAATATAAATTATAATTACATCATTATTTAGTTAGAAATTAACTATTTAACTAAACTTTTTATTAATTGTCATTAGAACAATAGAACTTACATTTTCATTAATATCATTAATCACATAGACAGTCTTATGTCATCTTATGTACGTATTTAGTTACATGTCTTCATATGGGTATTTAATTGGATATAAATTGTGTTCAGAATGTACTATTAAAGGGGTATTCACCCGTGTGTATTTTGATGTGTTTAGTTAAATATCGTTTTTGTGAAAATTGTGTGTTACAGTATGTACAATAAAAGAGATTTTCACCTGTATGTGTTCTGATGTGCGTAGTTAAATTATATTTTTCTGCGAAGTTTTTGTCACAGTATGAACAACGAAATGGTTTTTCACCTGTGTGTGTTTTAAAGTGACTAATTAAATGTTGTTTTTGTCTAAATTGTGTGTTACAGTATGTACACTTAAACGGTTTTTCCCCAGTGTGTGTTCTGATGTGATCAGTTAAATGTGATTTTATTATAAATGTTTTGTTACAATATGTACACTTAAAAGGTTTTTCACCTGTGTGTATTGTGATGTGACTATTTAAATTACATTTTTGTGCATATCTTTTGTTACAGTATTTACAACAAAAGGGTTTTTCACCCGTGTGTTTTCTGATGTGAATAGTTAAAACTGTTTTTCGTGTAAATTTTTTGTCACAATATGTACATTGATAGGGTTTTTCACCCGTGTGTGTTCTGACGTGATTAGTTAAACTTGATTTACTTTTAAATGTTTTGTTACATTGTGTACAATAAAAGGGTTTTTCACCCGTGTGTGTTCTGATGTGACTAATTAAATAAGATCTATATGTGAATTTTTTGTAACAGTATGCACACTGAAAGGGTTTTTCATTCATAAGTGTTCTGACTTGTGCTGTTAGATCGCCGTTCCATACAGATTCATAGCTACAATTTGGGTACTCAAACCTCTGAGCATCGTTTGAAGTTGTATTCATAGTTATTGTATATTGTCGCTAACCTTCTCTTCTTTGCCTTTTCCGACGTAAATTTTTGCTTTGTCTCTCTCAGCTGTATCACTTGTGATGTACGATTTTTCATTAATATTAATTTTCGGAGCGATATCCTTGTTTTGCTTTTTCTTATTGAGCTTATTTTTTTCGGCTATCGCTGAGTCCAGTTTGCTCGTATCAGTTAATGGTCAGTCCTATTGAGCGATATTGATGTTCAGCGTTTGCGCATACTCGCTGCCGTAGAAAACAAGCGCTTAAAAATTTGCGATCACTAAACTGACCGCGGTTCGTTGGTTACTAGAAATAATTACATATAGCAGTTTATTGATTACTAGCTTTTTCTCCCGCGCCCTCTTTTCTAAGTGTTGATAAATAAAAAAATCCACGCCGACATTAGCATGTGCACCATAATTTATTCAAATATTATAAAAAATTCAAGTGTACCACCGTACCTATTCTGCTTTTGAAGATTTTACTGAATTCAAGTAGGTATACAGTGTTTAATAGTCAACAAAAAGTTTTAGAAAATCATGTCACAATATAAACACAAAAGTAAGGAGCACAAAAGTAAAAGTTTTATCTGCTTGTAACCTCGTGCAAAATCTCATTGAAAGAGTGCCACTAGTACTAAGGTACTGAAAACGTAAAAAAATATTCATCTACCTTATCTACCTTAACATTATAAAATATGAAACCTAACAATATGATGTTTGCAACCTACCCTATAAATATATTTTTTAATTGTTCAGAGTTGCCATTTTTACAAAAAATTCGTGAGGACCAAATCGTAGTAGAATTGTAGTATAGAGTACAATTTGATATAATTATATATATATATTACATATAAAATACAATAAGATGTTTTAAAACTGTGACTAGACAGGACGGGATTAACATTTAGGACAGAAATGGAGAGGATAGGTTATTTAGCAATCCATACAAATACGAGTCTAAGGAGTTCAATTAAAACGGTCTAAGGAACCCAGAGGTTATACTTGAGAGGAATCATGGATCTAATATAATATAATATAATATAATATAATATAATATAATATAATATAATATAATATAATATAATATAATATAATATAATATAATATAATATAATATAATATAATATAATATAATATAATATAATATAATATAATATAATATAATATAATATAATATAATAAGCAGGACTGACTACTCGCAGCTAAAAAGCTAGCCGAGCAGGATATGTAGTAGATAGTACATATCCTGCTCTTTAGCTGCGAGTAAACAGTCTTGCTTATTTTATTAAGTCTAAGCTCGCTAAAGAGTAGATAATATATTCTTCGGCCATAGCTTATTACAGCCACAGAACACTATATTCTTACAAAAGTCATAAGTAATGAGGGTAGAGATAAGGAGCGCAATCTTACATGGGTGTTAAACTAAAAAGTGGCAACTAAAAGCGATAAATTGAGATGGCGCTAGTGTATACAGAGAGAGTTTGAGAGTATGGCAGCCATTACACGTTCAATCTGGATCGCGATCAATGATCGTGATCAATGATCTTGATCGAGATTGTCTGTGTAATGTGTTAGATTGACGGATCGCGATATCGGATCTTAAATTATCTAGAATTTTAGAAATCAATGATCTCGATCCGTTGATCGCGATCCAGATTGAACGTGTAATGTGAAATATTGTCAGTTTACGTCAGTCAGCGATCGCAACGCCATGGAGTCGGATGACAACAGTGACATTTAACTCGCTGGATATTTCTCCAAATGAGGATTTCATATTAACTTTGGAATCTTTGCTCGAATTATGGGATAAAAAGTGCAATGATTACATGAATAAGTATAAACGAATAACTGCTTATGAGAAGCTCTCAAAAATCTATGTAAAAATTAAACCTCGTGCAACTGTCGACGACATAAAGAAAAAAAATAGTAGTTTGCGGTCAAATTACAGACGAGAATTAAAAAAGATAATTATTTCTAAAAGGTTTTATTGTTCTTAATTATTCTAAATCTTATTCAGATCCATTATGTGTTTATGAACGCATATTCTTCTACTTTTTTATTTATTGAAAAGTGTGACACTGACATGAAGAAATCTCAAATCGAAGTCACCAGAGAAGAGAACGCGTATTCATCTAATGGTTGCGAACAGTGGACTGACATCAATCTGGATTGAGCGTGTAATGTCTTCATCAATCTTATCAATCTACTGCGATCCGCGACCTTGCTCTGATCACGATCTAGATTGAACGTGTAATGGCTGCCTATGGAATGAATGTAGCAGTAGTTGACGGAATGAAGTGCGCCGAGTTGAATTTTGGTTGAATTGTTTACTGTCACTAGCCTCACTAGCGCCATCAATTTATCGTCTTTCGACGGACACTTTTAATACTCAGAGATTGCTCTCCTTATCTCTATCCTCCTTGGTCACAAGGAACTATACAAGGAGAATTGAGTAAGGAGGACAATCTCTGAGTATTAAAAGTGTCCGTCGAAACCGATAAATTGGTGGCGCTGGTAAGGACTAGTGTTCAACCAAAATTCAACTCGGCGCACTTCACTCCGTCAACTACTGCTACATCATTCCCTACTCTCCATACTCTCAAACTCTCACTGTTCACACTAGCGCCATCTATATTTATCGGATTTTTTTTTGCCACTTTTTCAGTTTAACACCTATGTAAGATGGCGCTCCTTACTCAATTCTCCTTGGTTTATATAGTTCCTTGCAGTTACTTGTAAGGAGGGTAGAGATAAGGAGCGCAATCTTACATGAGTGTTAAATGGGTCTGACCGATGGGTTTGAAAATGACTATAAAACACACATAATATCAGAGCTATGGTTATGTACATGTGAATAGTTTTTGTTTCATCAAAATCGATGCAGTATTTCCGAAGTTATTGACACCGAAACTTCGGTCGTTATTTAAATTTTCAAGTTCGCCCGCGCTAAGTGGATGACGTCACAAGGGCCGATGCTAGACGCAAGTTCATAGTAAAAATATAGATTCGTATTTTGTAATTAATTAACTCAAAAACTACTGGACCGATTTTAAAAATTCTTTCACCTATAGAAAGCTACGTTATCAGCGAATAACATAGGCCGTATTTTATAAAGTTACGCGGACGAAGTCGCGTGAAAATAGCAAGTTGATTATAAATTATAAAAATATTCTTAAAATGATTCTTGAGCGGGACTTACGACAAAGATTTCCTCAATACTTTCTGAAGTTATCGGGTTCGGAATATCTTAATGAAGTAGGTATCTTGCGGGTCAGTTCTTTTTGTCTACGTTTCTGTACTACAGATCATTCATTTGTTTTAACTGTCTCTCGATGACACAAAATGTAAATGTACGTTTTGTTGTATCAGCTAGGTTGCGGTTTGCAACTTTACTTGCAACTTTGCTTTGCAAGCATATACTTGGTTGTAAGTCATCCCCATATCATAAAGAGTGTAATAGGTATTTTTGTTAGTATACTAGGCAGGTAAGTAAATTTTTAAAAGTGAGAAAAGTGGCGATGTCTTACACACACTAAAATAAAATACGTGTGTGAGGGGCTTCATGGTCATCCACTTTTTACGTCTTTTCGTATCCATTGGCACTTGGAAAAATAATTTAGAAGGTTGAATTTGTACATAATATATAGGCACTACACAGTATTTATTATATGGCAATAGTAACGGTCATTATTTAAATTTTCAAATGCTCCGGCGCCACTGACCTATAATAAGCACTGGACTTTTTGTACTTTTTGTACCATTTTGAAACATCGCCGTACGAAAGTAAGGAGAACAAATTTTGACGTATTTTTATTCCGAACCCGATAACTTCAGAAAGTATTGAGGAAATCTTTGTCGTAGTAATATTTTTATAATTTACTAGCTGGTGCCCGCGACTTCGTCCACGTTGAAAAAGAAAAAAAGTAGCCTATTCTGTGTCCTGTACGTCTAAATGTTTATCTACCAAGTTTCATGAAAATCAGTTGATTCGTTGAGTTATGGAGAAACATACATACATACATACATACATACATACAGAAAAAAATTCTAAAAATGGTCAATTTAGTTTCAGTATCATGTATAGAGCCTATAAACACGATATCTCTGAAAACAAAGTAGCTTACTCCATGACCAACCCTTACAGATTTATTATTAGTATTGATAATAATCAACTTGCTGTTTTCACGCGACTTCGTCCCCCGTAATTTTATAGTCTATGTTAGTAGCCTATGTTACTCGCTGATAATGTAGCTTTTTATAGGTGAAAGAATTTTTAAAATCGGTCCAGTAGTTTTTGAGTTAATTAATTACAAACAAAAATATAAATCTACTCTCTTTATGATATTACCAGCTGTTGCACGCGACTTCGCCCGCGTAACTTTATAAAATATACCCAATGTTATTTGCTGATAACGTAGCTTTCTATAGGTGAAAGAATTTTTAAAATCGGTTCAGTAGTTTTTGAGATACATACAAATCTATCTTTTTGCTATGAACTTGCATCTAGAATCGGCCCTTGTGACGTCATCAACGTTCGCTAGTAGTATTAAAAAATTTGGGTGGCGCGCGTACTTTGAACGCTTATAACTCGGTCATTTTTTAAGATATCAAAAAAATAAAAACACTGCTGTATTTGTCTAGTGAGCTATATTTGGGGGATATCATTAACTAAAATCGATGGTCAGACTCATTGAAAAAGTGGCAACTAAAAGCGATAAATTGAGAAGGCGCTAGTGTGTACAGAGAGAGTTTGAGAGGATGGAATGAATGTAGCAGTAGTTGACGGAGTGAAGTGTGCCGAGTTGAATTTTGGTTGAATTGTTTACTGTCACTAGCTTCACTAGCGCCATCAATTCAATTTATCGTCTTTCGACGGACACTTTTAATACTCAGAGATTGTCCTCCTTGTCTCTAACCTCCTTACTTCCTTGGTTTGTCATTTTGTCAAATGTCAAAATTGTCAAATGTCAATTGGTCAATTCATTTTGGTAATATGGTAATTGTTATTCATTGTTAATTTCATGTCATAAATTTCATTGTATTTTTTATTTCCTTTTCTAAATAAAAATAAAAGGAGCAAGTAATAATTTTGTGATAAATATTTATGGCAAACGACAGAGAAGTGCTTCGTGAAATATGGGATGGAAAATTGCCAATATGTTTTCAATTAGATCAAGAAGAAATCACGGAAATTCAGCAACCTGATCCATTTTATGTTATGGTCCCTAGATTAAGCTATTTTCCTCTTGTGACAGACAAGGTATATATAAAAATTTAATTTATAATTACATCAATCGCCAGACCTAACACTCACTCTAACTAATGTTGTACCAGTCTCTTTACTGTATAGATTATATAGATAGATAATTTAATTGGATCCTTCGTAAATAGTTTTACTCCTATGAGAGAAAAAAAATTTGTATGTGTGCTCCGACACATGACTGCAGTTTACTCCTTAGTGCCGTTTCATACACACACAGTTTCCATATAAACGGTACCGCGGGGGTTCAGTAATGTAGACATTATTATAGAAGATTTCACACGATACCGCGATCGTGATGTAGTCGTTCAAATCCACAAGGACATGATTCCGTCACATTGACAGTGTGGTAGTGTTCTATGGTCTAGTATGAAAACCTTTCCCATTTGGTTTTGATATTATTGTCTTTTGGGTTTATTACCTGGATTAACATATAGTTAGGATACTTTTTATCATGGAAAAATGAGGTTAGATATATTTCAGTTTAAAAACAGACTGAAATTTTGCAGCATAATTTTATTGTGAGTTTAGAAAAGTTATTTATACTCGCAATATCGACTGTAGAATTTTTTTTTTTACAGATGAAAAGACATTTTCTGAGATATATATCACAAGAGAATGCCGATAACGAAATGTGGTTGGACTATAACGGGCAGCCTCTGAAATGGCATTATCCAATTGGTTTTCTGTATGATCTCTACTGCGGCAATGACGCTCAACTGCCATGGAACTTGACTGTGCATTTCACCAAATTCCCGGAGGAAATTTTACTGCATTGTTCAAATAAGTAAGCATACTTATCAAATTATTGTTCACATCAGATAAGAACACTCAAAATAATTAAGACACATTAAATTATTATATTTAATTTTGATAAATACAAGGCCAGTTTACAAGTTAATTAGGTCCTGAGATAAAGTAAGATACTTGCCACAATTTTTTTTATACAGCACCATCTAGTTCCACAGTAAGCAACCAATGCTTGTATTATGGATACTAGACAGTTGGTAATACTACATAGATTATGTACTTTTTTTTTAATAAAAATAAAATACAAGGGTAGGGGATTCGAACCTGCGACCGTTAGGTTAACAGCTAGGGTTACTAGCTACTAGACCAAATGTGTCATCAAATGAATTTCACAGTCAATTTGCCTTACCATTTTGTTTGACCTACACTAAGTATGTAATATTATTATTAATTTGCAGGGATGTTGTGGAGGCTCATTACATGTCTACAGTGAAGGAAGCTGATGTACTAAAACACAGAGGTCAGGTTATGTCAACAATGCAGAAGAAAGATCACAACCAACTCTGGTTAGGGCTTCAAAACGGTAAGCCATTTTTGTCAGATATAATTTTTTAAATATGCTTTATGATAAACTAGCTGCTGCCCGCGACTGTAAATTATATACTAAAACCTTTCTTGAGAACCACTCTATCCATTAGTGAAAACAGCATGAAAATCGGTGCAGTAGTTTTTGAGTTTATCGCGAACAGACAGGCGGAGGTGGATAACTTGGTTTTATAGTATGTAGTGATGAATTTATTTGCATGAATATTATAATGAATACAATTAATATTTGTACCAATTTCCCATAATAATAATAATAATATAGCCTTTGTATCCCGAAACTCCTTTTTATATGTAATATATTTTTTCTTTTTCTTAATTATGTTTAGTTATAATATGTCCCGGATTTCGGTGTGCCTCTTGGCAAAGGCCTCCTTTAACGATTTCCATTGTTCTCTATCCTTTGCAACTCTTCTCCAGTTGTATCCTACTGTTAATTTGAGTTCGTCCTCCCATCTTTTGCATTGTCGACCTCTATTTCGTTTCCCGTTTCTGGGGTACCACTCTGTCAATATTTTGCTCCATTTATCATGGATGCTCCTCAGCATGTGACCCGTCCACCTCCACTTCATTTGGTCTATTTTACTGAGACCAATTTCCTATACCTTATCCTTAATCCTACTAAGGTCAGCAGTGCACTTGCAGCGTCTGTGCTGTTGCTTGTGTATTGGGCGACGGTAGCCACATACCATCAAGTGGACCTTCAGCATTACATCTGACGGCCTTTACATTAAAAAAAAATGTTGGATAATAGACATTTTTAAAGATCTATTTTAAATATTTTAAAGTAGCGAAATTAAAAATTTCAGATAAATTTGATCAATTTTGGGCAATAAATAGAAGGTTAATGGAGTCTCACGGCGACAATGATGGATTCAAACACATTCCAATAAGAATATATATAGATGATGGAACTTTTAGTCAACGTCTAGTCAGTCCAAGGAATTCGGATGGAAGTAGAAAAACGGTGCAACAGATGATCTCAGAGTTATATCCAGATAAAACTGATGGTAAGATTAAATGTATCCTAAAAGACTTGTCATGAAACAATGGCAACGTAAGAGAGCTTCTGTTAATCTCATTTTGACTAAATTAGATGTCATGAGATTTCTGAACCGATGTTCAAAAGATGTGCATTTTTTTTCAACCCTATGTCCTTTTCGGTACCCCTGACAATGTGTATATAAAATTTCATGATGATCAGTTGAGTAGCAAAGGCGTGAAAGGTAACAAACAGACAGACAGAGTTATTTACACATTTATAATATTACATGCATAGTTGATCCAAAACTTTTAGTAGGTGGAAATAAACGTCTTTGGAACTCTGAGTAAGGACTAGGAAGCATAATATATTTTATAAGTTTTATAAACTAGCGACCCGCTCACGGCTTCGGGCATTTTTTTTACCGCAAAATCCTTCCCTGATTATCCCAGCCGTGCTCGAGTTTTGCGCTTAGCAACACATTTAAGTATGTATTCATTTTTGTTTATAAAGAAGATGTATTGGAAATTAAAGTTTTTTTTTAATAAATACCCCATCAATGAACTACTACTATGGATTTCGCACGCCATAAAAAATACTAGGAACTTTTTGTGACATATGCATAGACCATCAACTCCATCTGTCATTTAAAGAAAATGTGACCTTACGTCAACACATTGGAGTTTAATATGAATTAGAAGTTGGTCGTACTTTTTATGTGCCGCTTTGGCATTTGTCACGCAAATTCCACACTTGTAGTACTTCGATGAAATACCCCTTTGATAGATAAAGGATACATTAGATTCAGGGTCTCGAACAAAATCACTGTGAAAAAGTGTTCACTGGATTTTTTATATGTGCTATCATTTTCTCTCATTAATTTCTGATAAAAAGATGAATAATGTAAATGTTGCATGATTTGAATCTTAATAATAAAATGGTAATAATGGTTCAATTCGTAACACGTGTTCACCTTGGAGACAACTTTGTGCAACTAATTTGAAATATCACCCCAAGCTGTGAGTGCGGTGATATTCTACTATGCCACTTTTAGTGAAGCCCCAGACTCTAGATTCCTTTTGGTGATATTGTAACAGGTAAATGAAATGATGCTTTTTCTTTTTCAGTGAAATTAAGAACACATGGAATAATGGTTCCTATGAACACTCCGCTGCAATGGCTGTCGGAACACTTGAGCTATCCAGATAACTTTCTTCATTTGTGCTTTTTTTAAATAAAATTATATTGTATTTATTCCATTGTATCATACTCATTATAATTACATACTCTGTCTAATGTTTATTTTCTATTACATAAGAGTCAAAGCCTTAGCCTTGTATTGAGTAGTTTTATTTACCCTTCACTAAATAAAAATGACAAATTACAAGTATATACCCTTTTATAGATATATATAAAGGGGGATTTACACAAGTCTATTTTAGCCATGTTGCTAATAATTTTGCAATAAGGATATAGTTCCAAAAAAAGTTGAGCAGAACAGCAGAGATATTTTGATTTGAATAAATTGGTGAGTTATTTATTTAGAATTTTTCTCTACATTTATTATCATTGCATTTTTTTATCTCAAACTGCAATGCAAAATTAAACGCATGATAAATTTTAAAAATATATATATTGATTTACAATTTTATTTAATGTGATGTAAAAACAAGATAATTTTAAAACATTCCTTTGAGGATAATGGCAACGTATAAATGCTGTAAATCCACATCAGGTACGTAGTTTGTGCAATGAACAAATGCACCCAACTATGACTACTGGAAAGCGAGAATATAATACATCGAATGCCGTCTAAAATCCTCACTAGATAAATTCTAGTCACGGGCCGCATTGAGGGCCGTATGCGACCCGCGGGCCGTATCTTTGACATGACTGCCCTAGGACAAGGTTGGGAAACAGTGCTTGCTCAATGAACTCCACATATCAGAAGAACGACGTGAGGAAGCCTCTTCATTAGAATGGCACGTACTACATGCATGTATACGTTAAATTAATTTATTAAATAATAATTAGATCCCCGATATGGTCTAATAAAGAAAATTTCAGAACATTAGTTTTTTTTATATTGTTAAGATTTGAACGACATACTGCTGATATACGCTGACGGAATGATTGGTCTCTAACTGAATAAATAAATAATATCTTTTTAAAAAATTGTTAAAATAAATTTACGAAAAAATGTAAGTTTTATTTCCTAAGGTAACTTTTATTTAAAACATTTTTTATTTTCCTATAAGGAAAGAATATGTAGTAGAAATTAACTAGATTGCAATGAACCTTAAACCCATTTACTTGCAATAATTTTATTGTATTTTACATTTATTTTAAATGTCTAAGGGCCTCTTTCACAAACTTAAAGTATAGTGTTGATTAGTTACTTTTAGAAAACATTTTCTGTTTTATTGAATTATGCACTCGGTTTACTGCATCATTCTATAGGCGATTTTTTTTATTATTTTCTATTTAATGTTTGGGACGTTTACCGTACAAACAAAGGTATATCAGCTCCATTATCCCCGGTTACCGGTGACTTTAAATGACAGTTTGACCTACTTGACGTTTGTGAAACAGGCGCTAAAGGAAATATTTTTTTAAAATCTGTATGTACTGTAAATTTTTTGATTCAAAAACGACTGTTTTTTTTTTCACTCCATGATAAAGAATTCACTTAGTGTTCACTGCACATTTAATAGCTTTGAGCTATCACTTAAGTAATATCACACTGGACATGACAATCTAATCAAGTACATTTTAGGTAACATATTGACTTAAATTATTCTGGTATATTTCATTATAGACATGATTTCTGCACATGGACAATATGTACAGGAAGTTAGTGGTCGCTTAACAACACACACCTTCGGCAAGACAAAGGCATAATAACTGCACTTTTTGTAATTTTACAGAAGAGCCATTTAAAGTTTATTTTTTTGCATTCAATATCATGTTCTTCTTGCTTTGAAAGAATCATCCTTTTTTTTGCATCAAATAAGCCCTTGTGAATATTTTTTATTTATTTAATAATGTATTTATGACACTTCTGCATAACTCATTTTACAAATTTTTGTAAGTTATGCCCTTGTCTTACCGAAGGTGCGAACAGTTGGTGAAAGTTTATCAACTGTTAACAAGAGTTGATGGAAATTGATCATTGTCTCATAATATTTTATATTATGAATTAGAATTTTTTATTTTTGTAAACCTGTGTGTCTGCCCTTTGTGCACTTATAACTGTTATAAACTACTGGTCTAATTTACTTGATTCTTTTGGGACCACGTTTTGAAAAACGCAGTATAGGACACTCCAAGGTTTAACTATGATCTTGTTATTCTGAGCTCTCGATAAGATATCCTTTGCTGGGTCTTCTGAGCTCCTGACTTTCAATAAGATAGACCTTCATCCAAAAGGTAGACACAAATGGGCTGAAATTATATTAGAGGTAACCACAGAATTTATAAATAAATGTAAATTATAGTACCATAAGGTCCCTGACCTGTATATCAGGGGTATGTATGATTATTAAATCAAAAAAAAAAAAAAAAAAAAAAAAAAAAATGGGCTGACAATGTTTGGTTACAAACACATATGACAATTTTAGCTCTTAGGGCGACCTATACTTGGTCTAACCATTTATTTTTCATTTGACAGTTCGAGTACTAATAATTTAGTGATTAAATTTTCTGTGCAATTAAAAGTTATTAGCAATGCCCTCTAATAAAACAAAGACATTCATAAGTTCATCAACTGTTGCCAACCCGACTGTTTACAGATATTGATAGTATTTTTTTTTGTTTTTCACAATACTTCATAACATAAAACTTTTTTTTATTGTGTTTAAATTAAGTAACAAGAACAAATGTATAAAAAAAGACACCGAAAAATGTTGAAAAATAACACACATAACTCACAGCGCTGTAAAGTTTAGTTGCTCGAAAAACATTTTATTAACACTGAACCCTAAAAACAGGGAACTAAAGATCACTTCTCGTTTCTTCGGTTTTGTTAAACTTCTTAATGACATATGGAACTTGTTTTGTAAATCTCTTGCAACCATTATTTGCAAATATAGGTTGACTTTCAGTTGGTCCATATGTTATTACCGACATAGCTTCACTGAAACAAAAAGTAATCGAAATTATTAAATGGTTACTCCATTTCTCGCCTTAAGCCTTAACGCTCTGTGTCAGGGGTCCCGGGTTCGATTCCCGGCTGAGTCAACTTTGGAAATAAACTTTTCACACTGTTTTTCGCAGTCATATGGGCAGACCAGTGCTGTGAAAAAAATTAATACAGCATAAATAAATTAGACTGGACCATGGAGGGTAGAAGTAAGGAGGCCCAACTCTATACATGAGAAAATGTCCGTCGAATACGCTGAATTAGGGTCAGCGCCGACGGACGGAGTGGCGGCGAAGAGACTAATTTAGTTAACAATTTATATTCAACCTAAAGTGCTCCTGAATACGACTGTATCGATTCGCCGCGCGTCTTTCGACCGCGCTTTGAGTCGCTCGCCGTCATTTTATTTCATTGTACCAAACACAGTCGTATTCAGGAGCACTTTAGGTTGAATTTAAATTGTTACTAAATTAGTCTCTTCGCTGCCACTCCGTCCGTCGGCGCTGTAGTAGCTTTGGGGAGTAGCGCTCTAGTAGAATTTATTTGCGGTGGTTTCATGAACTACGCAACCAACCAATTATATCATAACACCAATGCTACACTAGCGCCGTTCTGGTCAATTCATATACACTATTTAATGCTTTTAGCTTGCCACTTTTTCATTTAAACCCGTTCATTGCCAAGGACTCGCCTGGCGAGTTCACTAGAATCGCATACTGGGAGCTTAGTACTAGCTACGTGAGTCCAAACTATTTATCCGTTTTTCTTCAAAAATACTAGGAATTAATGTAAAACACAACTTATTCATTCAAAAACCACCTTGAAATGTGGAGATATGCAATTCAAAAGCCGCATCGCGAGTCCACACGAGTTCAACATATAATACCGCTGGCGATTCATATGAGACTTGAAATTTTTACCTCTACCCTCCATAGAATGGACGTACCTCATCATCTCTTCGGTGGGAGCGAAGACTCCGTTGGCTCGGAACTGAGCACGAGCACAACTCTCTACGTGCTGCTGCTCCAAAGGTAGGAATGGAATGTAATGGTCTATCAGATGGTTGGCTATCGTTGATGATTTTTCAAAACCACCTGTAAGTTGATGACCAAGCATCACTATAGAAAACCTTTTACAGTTACACTTTTACACCTGTCAACTCTCTTACAGAAAACCACTTATGCTGTTTCCCATTCCCTATATCAAGTAGTCTGCGGAACTTTGATAAAGGATACACTAGATTCTGGTTTGCTTCACTAAAAGTGGCATAGTAGAATATCACCGCACTCACACAGCTTGGGGTGATATTTCAAATTAGTTGCACAAAGTTGTCCTTAAGGTAACACGTGTTACGACTTGAAACATTATTACTAAATGTTAAGGTTCAAATCAGTCAAGCAACTTTTACATTATTCATCTTTTTATCAGAATTAACGAGAGAAAATGATAGCATGTATTAAAAAAATCCAGTGGACACTTTTTCGCAGTGATTTTTAGGACTTGTTAGGTACCCAATTCTAGTGACATGGTTTTTTTACTTATGTGCCGATCCTACCTATCATCACATGGACCATAATTAACAATTGAAGTGTTTAAAAAACAAATAGTTTTTCAAAAATATTAAAATTTATTGAATGAAAAAAAAAATTCATACCTGTATAATATGCAGTCCGTCTTATGATAGATTCAAAGTCTTGGAATGCAACATCGTTTCTTTTCACACCCTGATTGTAAAGATCTAGCAAATTTGAGGATATCTCTTCACCTCCAATGTTAGAAATAAATATAAATATGCTGTCTCTGAAAAAATACAACAACACTGGCTTCAGGATTTCATATTTTTCAATTATGGTAATTTGTATTGGGTTTCTAGTTATGATCAATATATATTGTAGATTATTTTAATGACTGAATAACTTTAGGAAGTTGAAATAACAGCATGCATATATCTGGTAAGTAACAGCATGTGTTTCTTTTAGTGAGTAAGGAATGTCAACCCATTTATCTTAAGGCCCTTTTCCTTAGGATAAGGGCCTAAGGACTTTCACGACACGTTTGGTCCAGTGGCTAGTAACCCTAGTTATTAACCAAACGGTCGCGGGTTCGAACCCCGCTAGGGGCAAATGTTTATGTGTTGACATTTCTTATAACTAAAGGGCTATAAAACAAAATGATCCAAAATTACTTTTATTTAAAAAAATGGGGCAAAAAATCGCCCTTGTCTTCATATAATACAAAGACACTAGTCGAAATCGGCCTTTAAATCACAAATTTACGCATAGGTACGCCCTTTTGGCATTTTCACTCATCAATGGCTAAGTTCAGAAAAAAGCAGTCACCTTTTTAGTTGCTCTCAAAACTAAATTTTGATTTGTAGCACTTTAGTTTTAAAGCAGCTATTTATCTTTGTACCTGAGTCATGGATGTTTGTATTTATAATAATGCATGTATTTACAAAAAAAGTAATCTATGTATCATTATCAACTGTCTGGTATTCATAATACATACAATCATTAGCTGTTGCTTATTGTGGAACTAGATGGTGCTGTGTAGAATGTGTGATATTATTATTATTATCCTTGATGCTATGTCACAAAGAAGGGAACTAATTTTTGAAACCTATAATACCTGTAATCAACTCCATCAACGGCATGATGGTGATCAAGCATGGGCTTTATTGCATCCAAAACTGATGGACACATGTGGTGAATCTCATCTAGTATGATTAAGGACATTGGACATTTTTTCACAATTTTTTTTACTTCTTGTATTAAATATTCCTGGAAAGAATTAATTATGTTATTATATAATATCCTTTACCTTCAAATGGTCAGTTTATCAAATTTTACAATTACTTTATTTTTTGATGTACTATGTAGATCCCCCTTGGCAAGTTATTTAAAAAAATAATCAAGATTTCAAAATGGCACAAATCATTTTACTTTTTTGAATTTTTAAATTGAAAACTTTTTGTCTAACGTTGGGCAATTTTTTACATCAAATGTGCAGTTTTATGAGACGTTTTTTTTTTCTATATGAAAGATATCTTGTGTCCTCTTCTGTATGAATAATTTCACAATAATCGGTTGAGTAGTTAACGGGTGAAAAGTTAATGACAGACAGAGTTACTTTCAAAGTAAAGTTACTATGATTAGTACTCTTTACTTCAGGGGAACATTAATTAAACCACTAAGTTTAGTCCCAATATTTTTATTGACCGACCGATACTAAGAACTACAATTCCAATTATGAGGTAGGCGGCATATGACATCGACTTCTCTTTACAAACGTATTTCAACTGTGAAACCTTTTCAATCTCACCAAATGAATCTGAATGAACATGCAACTCTTTTTGCAACGTCACAGAGCACTTTTTACTATACTTTCCGTCTTGGACAACAGAGGTAAGGAGGCCCAACTCTATACATGAGAAAGTGTCCGTCGAATACGCTCAATTAGGCGGCGCCGTAGTAGCTTTGGAGAGTAGCGCTCTAGTAGCATTTATTTGCAGTGGTTTCAAGAACTACGCAACCAACCAACTTGCTACGTTTTCAGTTTAAGGTAATACAAGTCAGTTTTCCTCCATACAAACGTAGAATGTTAATTACTCTGCTGTTTTATGTTTAATTTACAAAAGTAAGCATGATTTATCTTGTCGTTAACTAGGTTCGAATGCATACAAACTTTAAAAAAAAGTATTAATTTAAAAGATATGATCCTTGAAAAATCCATGTTTTAACACAAGTTTTAATGCAACTTTGAGGCTGAATAGGTCACTCTAGTGTACAAAAAGTCCAAAATACTTTACTTATAAACATTGATTAGTTATTCAAGAGTTCATATAACTTTACACGAAATAGATATATGCAGGAGTTTTGTCAAAAAGAGAAATGGCCCAAGGGTCTGTTTATTATTTTATTTTTGGTATGAATCATTGTGCATCTCACTCGACTGCTCTTCCCGCGCTTTGTGCTGTGTGAGACAGGACGCATTTTAGCCATGAGACCAATGAGTTTGGGCCGCCGGCTTGTTTCACCTTAACACCCATGTAAGAGTTGGTCCTCCTTAACTACTTTCTGCCTTAATCAATCAATTTCAGTCGACACAAATAGCAGATGGATTTATAGTCTTTATTTTAGTTAGAATAGAAGGTACTACTAACCTTGCGTTTTTGTACATCACTACAATCGAAATCTTTTGCTCCCATAAAAACTTTGACATATTCACTTTGCATTCCATTTTTGTAGAGAGCTTCGGCAATCATTGTGGCCGCATAGTTTTTGCCCACACCCGCCCAACCATGTAAACTTATAACTAAAGCTTTCTTGTTACTATTATTCTTATCTAAGGCCGCTTCTTTATGTGCACTCAATATGTTCACTAATTCGTTTACCAAAGGTTGCCCAAACATCCTTTGTGAAAGAGATGTTTTCAATTCTGAAATGAATGTTATACAAATTGTTAGTTATCTAGTTCTTTTAATACAAATGAACATATTATTTAGATTCTAAAGGAACATAGGGAAAATAAATTAAATCTAGTAATAGTTGATACACCATTGGAAAAGTTATAATTAGAAAAAGATTTATTTAAACAGTCATGTGTTATTACAACGATTGCACTTAATTATACACCATCCATTCACAAATCACAATTTATGTAGATACTAGCTGTTGCAGGTGACTTCGTCTGCGTAACTTTATAAAATATAGCCTATGTTACACGCAAAATTCATTGTTAGTTCCAATCTTACTAGGATTTTTGCAAAAATCCGTTTCTTCCGATTATACAGTGTATATGTCTCAATATACACTGCTACACAACAGAAACACAACAGCACATATGCTATTATTTCGTGGTTACTGCCACCATCTACTGTAGTCAATATATAGTGAACTATTGCCTCTAGATACTCTAAACTCTAAGTCATCTAAGTTTTGAATTAGGTAACGTCATATAAGTATAATATGGGGATTTTGGGTTTACTTTTATATTATGAAAATAAAATATTTAAAAAATACTCACTCTCTAAATCGTATGGCACATAATTTAAATTACAGCATTCTGTGTAACGACAAATGGTGTTTTCTTTGATTGTATCCCATTTATACCATCCACCAGCAAAAAAAGCAGAACCCACTACCGTCAACGTAATTAACTCACTGGTAACAAAGTGTAAATAATAGCCTAATAACAATAGAATTACAGGATGTCTATAGTGTAACATGATAATTCTTTTGACCCTTAGTTAAATGTTTAGATAATTTTCATGTTCCAAGGGTTAAATAAAAATTATTTTTGTGTCATAAAAAATTCACCAATAAACACATTTGGTTATTTATTTATATACTGTCTATAACGCTGTAAATGACAAGCTAAGATTAAAGAAGTAAAAATAAAATAAATAATATGCAGCAGCTGATTGATTCAATTATGTATATAAATGAAATAAACCGTGATATAGAGGTGATATATAACATAATAATGAACATGGATCGGTTTAATTATAATAATAATTTTGACAGAAAGAAAAGTCAAAATTATGTCAAAAGTCAAAATTAAAAATCCCTGGAGTGGATGGGACCCACAGAACATTATTACTGGGGCACCACCGCCAAAGGGACCAAAGAGCATAATTATCGAATCGCTACGGAGCGAATGCAACTAAAGTGCATTCGATTCGATTCGTTGAATAAAAATGTATGGGATTGACATATGCCTTCGCATTCGCTAAATCACGCGAAGGCATATGTCAATCCCATACATTTTTATTTAGCGAATCGAATCGAATGCGAATCGAATGCACTTTGTCTAGGGCCCCTGAGAATGGCTAAAGGTGTGTCCGCTGCGTAATGTCTCAGACAAAAACTTTTCGTATAAGTTTTTTTATCGAGTCATTTGTCTGATCTGTGTTTATGGTGCAATTGAATTGTTTACATGATTGGTACACAATTTACTGGCAACATTGTAACAATTAAAAAATTATTTATAGGTGGGTAGACCGCAGACACCATATTATTAATTTTGATTTGATGTTAAGGTAGATAAATACTCGTACTTCAAGTACTTCAATTAGTGTCACTTGCAATTTAAGCACAGATTTTTTACGATTTTCCTTTAAATTGCTTCAACGGAGATAACGCATTGTTTTTTTTTACTTTTTGTTCACTTGTAAGCTTTTTATACTTGAATTTGGTAAAATATTTAAAAGCACAACAGGTATGGTACAGTTGACTTATTTTTAAAGATTGAATTGTTGTTCATATAATTTTGTCAGACGTTGATTTTTTTATTTTTCAACACTGAGAAAAAGGAGCGCGGACGAAATCACGGCAAATACTAGTAAGCCATAAACAACAGTAATGTGGTCTTCTTAGATACTTATAACCAGGCCTATTTGTCACTCCTTTTTTGGGGGCACACTAATGCTCGAAAGTTGTAAGTCCATAATTTTCCCTCCCTGTTTCTTGCCACTGTCTCTTGAGGAAAAAATAGAAGTAATTAAATTATTTTTTTATTGTTTAAAAACATAATCTTTGGAAATAAAACGTGAACTTAATGGAGGCACTGCGTGCCCCCACGTACCCCCACAAAAGCCCTGCTTATAACATCGTATGTTTATTGTAATTTTATTTATAAGTAGGTACTTACTCTCTTCTATATTCATTGTTTGCTTATTGCTTCAGCGTGCGCACGCTTTGCAGATTACGTCTACAAAATTGCTGCATCCTCTGCTGGTGGTACCAGATGATAAAGTTTCAGCCGTAACCGGATTCCCAAGCTACGTGTCGCGAGCCCCACTCAACATTCCGGGCACTTGAACTTCAAGTAATCCCAGTAAGTCGATCATCATTTGCCTATTTGTTTGATTGAAATAAAAGAAACACTTAATGTTACGGGAAACTTGCTACCATACATGGTGTAGAAAGCCACAATTAAATCGGTTAAAGTGTGCCTGAGATTATAATGCATACAAAAATGGTCTATTTAATTATAGGGTGACTGCCAAGGCTGCACTCGCTTATGAACATAGATATTATTGAACCGATGTAACATATTCTTTTGCAAAATTCGGCAGCCAGGCTAGGTCAGCTTGGTGATAGGTAGCTACCGTTTCCTATGAACACATGCAATGGGGTAGTGCTATGGAAGGAATAGGCAAACGCACGAGCTTGTTATTTCACGGCGGTTTATTGTATGCTTGTAGTTACACCCTCTAGATGGAAATATCGTTCAAAGGCTACAGTGTTGTAAATCTATCTTGCTGATGAAGATGCGTATAGGCTTACTTAGTTAAAAAAAAAGAGCAACCGTTGTTGTTGGCGAATGAATCATTTGATTTTATTGAGTTTGCCTGTCTAATAAAAATTAATACAAATAGATAAACAAATAAAAATGCATACAATAAAGTCGTATCCGCAGTCGTAAGCTTAGGCAGTCCACTTGACAGTCCGATATGCTTGTATCATATTTGTTGTGAATGTTATCACCAATCATGTACAATGTGAAAACAATTCCAATGGGTAACTACCCCCTTTACCCCTAACACCTCCATTGCTCTATAATTGTTTGCTATTGCTAGATGGCGGTCTCGACGTGTTTAGCGCTACTGCATGATGGACAATGATGGACTCTTCTGACCCTACAGTCGAACATTAACAAACGAACTGTGGTCATACTACTGCTAAAACATTTTCGACCCCTGCATTACGTCTACGGTGCTGACCCGAACAAATCCCATTGGATTTGTAATTATATCAACTGCGCGTAACATTTGAGCGAGCAGAACTTAGTAGTGTTTGAATACAGCGACAAGATTTACTATCGCACTGTAGGTAAAGACTATACTTCTCTCCACTGAGTTGTTTACTTTCTACGACAGCGATTATGCGCAAACGCTAATTATCAATCGACTAATCGGCCGGCTACACGAAGAAACTGAACTTCAACCTATTTATGGAAAATCAAAACGAAAATTTGAATAACATTGTCACTATTGCAGCCGAGAGTGACAAAGCAAAAATTGACATGGACAAAGACGAAGACGAGACTCCAACTACGAGTACAAAGTCTAACGTTGTTCAGAATTTTGAGCACCCAAATTGTAACTATGAATCTGGTCGGAAGGAAACATTTGAGTGTACATACTGTAACAAAAAATTTATAAGTAAATCTATATTAATTACTCACATGAGAAAACATACAAGTTTCAAACCCTTTAATTGTACATACTGTAACAAACAATTTACACAAAAAGGTAATTTAACTAATCACATAAGAACACACACAGGTGAAAAACCCTTTAATTGTACATTCTGTAAGAAACAATTTACACAAAATCATAATTTAATTGATCACATAAGAACACACACAGGTGAAAAACCTTTTAATTGTATATACTGTAACAAACAATTTATTAAATTATGGAATTTAAATACTCATATGAAGACATGTAAATACAAGGAATAGTTTAATAATATAAATTAATCTATACCAATATATAATATTTAAAAGCTGAAGAGTTTGTTTGTATGTTTGGTTGTACGCGCTAATCTCAGGAACTACTGGTTCGAATTGAAAAATTATTTTTGTCCATTTATCGAGGAAGGCATAGACTATAGAGAACGCAGACGAAGTCGAGGGCACAAGCTGTTCTTATAAACAGTTTAATTTCTATCCTATTCGTAGGTATATATAATTAACTAGCTGCTGCCCGCGACTCCATCCGCGTAACTTTGTAAATTATACACTAAAACCTTCCTCGAGAACCACTATCCATTGGTGAAAACAGCATGAAAATTGATGCAGTAGTTTTTGAGTTTATCGCGAACGGACAGACAGACACAGACGCGGCGGAGGACTTTGTTTTATAATATGTTCATGTATCGTGCAATAATTTCTTATTTTGAGCAATGTTTTTTATTCATTTTTTAATTAATTTTAATTTTTTAATCTTTTTTTGGATCCCAAGAGGGGATTTTGGGATTTACTCGAGCGCGTCAGATATTGCCAATGTATGCCATATCCGTGTCTCCGATAACGGATAGGTATGTATTAATCTGCCGGTTTGGATGGTGGGGTTGGTGGGGGTTAGGGTAAAAATTTAAAAACAACGAACACGTCAGATTTTCACAGGGGATGTTAAGTGAACAAAGCTGCCATTTAAAACATATGCAAAAAAGATTTTTGGCGCTTGCCATTTTGTAATAATCGAACGCGTCAGATTTTCAACCGACGAAAACGAAAAAACAAAAACGGAGGAGGTTCTCAATTCGACGCGTATATATATCTATTTTTATGTATGATCACGCATAACTTTTGACAGGGTAGTCCGATTTCCGGTCCGATCGGTGCTCCCATACCATATCTTTTATCTATAAATAGAAGCTATTTATTTATCTATTTGTATTAATTTTTATTTACAAGTCTTTATACTTAGATAAATAGTAGCTCTTTTTTTAATAATCTTATACGCATTTTTATCAGGCCGGCCTGCAGTAGGCCCTAGCAGATAATTTTATTTTGATAAATGAATTAAATATAAACAATAAGTGGTTACAGGGCACACCGCGTTTTGGTGAGAATCTTGGGCACATTGCATTTCGCAATCCTTTGTACAGTCGTCTGACGGCCTGTCTGCCTTGTGCATCCTTAGGTAACTTATTGTAGTACCGTCTACATTGACCTTACTTATTTTTTGAATCCTGAACTGTACATAGGATATCCTATTTTTTGTAATTTTACCATCAATTACATTCTTAAGTGATTCCATTCCACTATTTCCAATTTGGGGCTCCCACAGAAACCCCATCACTATGTCACAGTTGGCAGTGCACATATTTCATCAATCACCGGATATAGGTACCTACAGGCTGATAAATACAAATGGGGTCAGTGAAGGCAAAACTTAAGCCATATAAGAGATATGATTTTTGAATTATTAAAAACTCCCCTTAAAAACTTTTACAATTATGCTTATGCGCAACCAGGAATCGAACCCGGCTTAACAAATGACGAAATGTTATATTTATTGCAAGTTTATTTCAAAAAAACGAATATAATTTAACGCGACATGTACCTCTACATAAGTGACGTTACTACAGTCAATGAAGGAGCCGGTTACTCTTATCCAAAATGCATTAAATTATTACTCTTTTTTTTAAATAGGTTCAGTATGACGTACTTACCCTAAATGCACAAAATCCTTACAAATTAGGCGGGCGGCAATGACAAAAACCGTTTTGGTCTATATCTCCGTAACCGTGCACTTGAGGCCAAAAATGGTAATAACCTTTATCGTAGGTAAATAAATTTCCTATTTTTTTTGTCCAAACACTTTTTTCTATCACTTACCGGTTACGACTTATTCGACTATTATGATTTGTTTAATGGCCATATAGAAATCGTAATAGTCGAATAAGTCGTAAACGGTAAGTGAGAAAAAAAATTTTTGGATAGGAAAATATTATTATTGTAGATTGTAAATAATAGGAAATTTATTTATCTACAATAAAGGTAATTACCACTTTGGGCCTCAAGTGCACGGTTTATACGGAGATATAGGCCGAAACGGTTTTTTTGAAAATGGCGGCACTTCCGCCCGCCTAATTTGTAAGGATTTTGTGAATTTAGGGTCAGTACGTGATACTGAACCTATTAAAAAAAATAAGACTAGTAATTTAGTGCAGAAGAAAATTCTCTATTGACTGTAGTATGTTCAAATAATTGATTCATTATATGAGCTGATTCATATTAACATTTTGCCAATAATTACAATAATTGTAGACATTCCTGTTTATTATTTAAAATTGTTAGTATTGTTCCATATTATTAAGGTTCCATACCAAAACTTTCCTTATTAACCACACGATCAACTAATGTTAGGTAATAATAATAATTATTGCGTTTTTTTTAGTAAATTGAAGAGGTTCGATTCCTTATCGAGCATGAGCGTAATTTGAAACAGTTTGATGCCTTAGTTAGTTCCTAAGAACCTTATGGTTTGAAAATTTCCCTCACTGACCCATGTAGTCCTCACTGATCACTCCTTGCGCGCAGGTTTTTAAAGAAGACGATTGATCGAGATGACAGGATTTATTGTCGGCTAGAATTTTCTCATTGAATGTTTTATTTTATTTTTTATAAAGTAATTATAGTGTAAATAATAAACCTTAGTTCTATTGGTTGGTGTACAGTGTTTCTTTTAGCAATACACCACACCCATTTGGATTGATCACCATAACTGTATACTTAAAATGACTATATGGAGCGGTCTGCCATTCTAGTCTAGCGGCACGGCACTATCAGAGTTTAGCACTCTGGCGATGTAGGCTTTTCAATACCAGGGCCAGATTTATTGTCACACTATAAAGACCACACCTTCTACTCAGTTACTAACTTCTTTCGGCAGTGACCATGGGCAAACGCTGAACATCAATATCCGGCCTGCTACGCAAGAAATCTGGACTCAGCGATACCCAAGAAACCTCGGTTTAATATGGAAAAGGAAAACAAGAATATCTCTCCAAAAACCAATGTTAATGAAGAATCGAACACCACTATTACTACGGTTGAGAGTGACAAAGCAAAAATTGACGCGGCTAAAGGCCAAGAGAATGTTAATGATAATATACAACAGACTCCAACTGTGAGTACAACTTCAAACACTGCTAAGAGGTTTGAATGCTCAAACTGTAACTATGATTGTGTAAAGATAGGAAATTTAATCGTACATACCATAACACACACGGACGAAAAACGTTTTAATTGCACATACTGTAACATAAAATTTAGACATAAATCAAATTTAACTCGTCACATCAGAACACACACAGGTGAAAAACCCTATCAATGTGCACACTGCAACAAAAAATTTAGACATAAAACAGATTTAACTCGTCACATCAGAACACACACAGGTGAAAGACCCTATCATTGTGCACACTGTAACAAAAAATTTGGACATAAAACAAATTTAACACGCCACATCAGAACACATACAGTTGAAAAACTCTATCATTGTACATACTGTAACAAAAAGTTTAGACATCAAATAGATTTAACTCGTCACATCAGTACACACACAGATGAAAGCCCCTATCATTGTGCACACTGTAACAAAAAATTTAGGGATATTACAGATTTAACTCGTCACATTAGAACACACACAGGTGAAAGACCCTATCATTGTGCACAGTGTAACAAAAAATTTACACAAAAACAAAATTTAACAAGTCACACAAGAACACAACACACTGGGGAAAACCCCTTTAATTGTAAATACTGTACCTAACACACAATTTACACAAACGTCTACTTTAAATACCCATATGAAGACATGCAAATACAAAAAATATTAAATTTAAGAAAAACATTTACTTCTGTGAGAAATTTTGATAAAAATTATATGTTCTAATAAAAATTAATGTTATATAAATCAGTTTAATTCCTAACCTAAATAATTATTGTCTGACTTAAATAATTAATGAATCATTGATTGTTTTAAAATTATAATGGTGGAGCAATTTTTTCAGCTCTGGGACTTGACAAGGAAATAATACGCGTATATTTCACTGCGATGGTGCAGGGGCCCTAGACAAGTTGCATTCGCTCCGTAGCGATTCGATTCGCTAAAAATAAAATGTATGGGATTGACATATGCCTTCGCTAAATCACGTGATACTTCCCATACATTTATAACTATCGAACTTCGTTATCGTTATCGTTATGGCACTTTGTCTAGGGCCCCTGTATGTTTTTTGATAATGTCATTATTTAATATAAACTGGAGCAATTTTTGCAAATTCATAATTAGATGGAGCAATTAATTTTAAATCGATTTGTAACTTCATCTGGCCGGTTACGGAGGTAAGTTTTTTTAATGATTTGTTTTTCATGTTTTTATCCGATTAGGTTACATCACTATTTTTGAATGGCCAAAACTTTGGAATATGCTTGCAACCCAGGAAGGAAATGTCAAATAAGTCGTTCGAAATCGAAATAAATATTCAATATTGTGGAATCGACGAAACGGAATAACGGAATATACAAAACACAAAAAACAAATCCAAAAATTTTGGCAAGCGCAAGGAGATACTGTTAAGACAGATAATGGTCAATACTTTTCAATATAAAAATATGGAGTCTATTGTCATCTTTTGATAAATAATCTACAAAGTCCCGTGTTTATAATACCGACATATTTTTTTTCTTGCGCAGTAATTGCAATGCAACCTATATAATGTATGCAAGAAGGTTCGACAGCGTTCGAAGTTTGAACTAGCCTGCCTCAGACTCGGCAGCCAACCATCCAGTGTTTGGTGTTTGTGATTTCCTCATAGTAATTAGTACTACGAGTAATGGCCTCGTATGATTTCGCAATTTACAATTAACCTGGGAGAATTGTGAAGCCGGCCGGTGGCAAATATCTCACGTATGAATGAACTAATTGTCCAATAAAACTTTTTTTTAAATACATTATTATAGTACATTAAAATGGACGAAGAAGATATTGAAGACTACAATGAGAGTGTGTGGACTTACATTTGTTTATGTGGAGAACCGACCGTTTACGAGGGACTAAGATTCGCTAAGGACTTAATAATTGCAAATGTAATATTACGTATCATTATTCAGAGTATAAGCATGCCTCATAATGTTCGCCACAGTTTATCACTAGTCATAGGAAGTTTCCTTCTCTACTTTAATGTTGGCTCTGCATTCGTTTGGACCATTGGAATTACAGTTTTCTCTTATGTGCTAATAATCAGTTTATCACTCATAACGAAGAAATGGAGAGGTCTTTTTATGTGTATTTTTATTATTTCATTTCTATTGTTATGCGAAATATACATTATAAATCCAAAAATGTGGCAACAAATAAGGGGAATTCAAATGATTGCAGCAATGAAAATTATCTCTGTGGGAATTGAATTAGATAGAGACTTGTTCAAATGCATGTTGAACCCTGTAGAATTTGGTGGATATATACTTTGCCCTGCGAATTGCATTTTAGGGCCATGGATATCTTTTCACACATACAATCAATATCTTGATGTTAAATTTATATCAAGAAGATGGTTGAAATTGATTGTTTTCAATCTCTTTATATCAATACTATTTTTAGTTTTATCAAATTGTATCATTCCATGGTATATAGACGATCAATTATCAAAATGGCTCGTAGCTTATCGGGATGCGCAGGCATTCAGAATGTCTCATTATTTTGTTTCAAGTATGTCGGTTGTATCAATGATAAGCGCTGGATTTGGATTGACGAATGACTGCCACTCGGAGTTACAAGTGACAAAGCCATTCTTCATAGAATTGCCAAGGTCGCTAGTGCAAGTTGTGATATATTGGAATATACCAATGCACCAATGGTTAAAGAATTATGTCTTTAAAACGTGTCAAAGTTACGGGCAATTTGTTGCAATTTTTGTTACATATGCTATATCGTCACTACTCCACGGGTTAAATTTTCAACTGTCAGCCGTGCTGCTAAGTGTGGGAACATTTTCCTATGTAGAGTATAATTTTCGACATAAAATAGCATCGGCCCTCGAAGTTTGCTGTTTATCTAATCCATGTGTTAAACAATGTGACCATAGATATAAAAAAAATACATTCTTGGCTGTATTTCTGAACTCATTGTTTTCGTTTGTAACAATAATACACCTTGCATATTTAGGTGTTATGTTCGAGGCATCCTTTACGGTTCAGGAGTCTGGTTATTCATATTACCATACATTAGGAAAATGGGAGAATCTCAATTACTTCAGCCATGGTTTTGCAGCTTCCATGTACATTGTATGTTTAATGATGTGATCATTTAAATCAACTTAAAAGTATTAGTGTGCCTCCCTGATCTCAGTATTAAATATTCAACTTAGTGTATTAATAACGTAATACTAGTTAAAAAAAAATCTTCAGATCTCAGATATATCAATTATTATTACTATCTATGCTATTATGGAAATTTAGATAAGATCTAAATTGTATAAAATAAATTAAAAAAATAGCCTTTGCCCTAGTAACTTTCTATTTAGAAATTCTATACAGGGGTGCTCAGACTTGAAGTGCCAGCAATCTACCTTAAAATTGTCAGACATATACCATCAACTCGGTAAATATCACTAAATATGTTTATAATTGAAATAAATCACCCTTTGCCACCAGCAGGGATTATTTCAATTGAAAGAAAAGTAATAATATGTAAGTAAAAAAGCCATAATTGTGAATCATGTCATCAAACAAAGATAATTGTGAATCATATCATCAAACAATGTTAATGTGAATCATGTCATCAAACAAAGATAATTATTGTGAATCATGTCATCGAACAAAGATAATTGTGAATCTTGTCATTAAACAAAGATTTTAACCAATACTTCTCGAGATTGACTTGAAACAGTTCTCGACTGTTTGAGTACCCCTTTAACTATGAAATACCTATTTTTTAGTATTATATTATTAAACAAACATCAACTTGTTCTGTGAGGTTGTCTTTTGGACATAGGCCTCCTCCAAATAGTTTACAAATAAAAAAATCCATATTGAATACACTTTTATTTATTGCCATAATATAACCTGACCACTGCTAACTTTGAAATTTTGTACTGAATTATTTTTGGATGTTTTTATTAAAACTTGGTAACTTAAATTGTCACTTTTGTTACATACTAATTGAATTCTATAGTTACTTTGCTCCGTTGCTGGATGTTCGCCGCAAGGTTCAAGTTTTCCGAAGGATTCCTTGGTAGAAGTAAAATATTCAGGCCGTGTGAAAAGAATAGATGCTTGGTAGTCTTTTGTTATTTTTTGTATGATTCCAAGCAGATTTTTTATATAAATATCCATTTTTGTTATCTTTGATCTTTGTTCGGACCAATAAAAAGCAGTCAGTGTGTCAAATATAATTAGCGATATATTTGGATATTTTAATAAAATTGTTTCTAGATTGTGTATTGTTGTATAGAATTGTGTAGAACCATATATTTCTAATATATGGAGATTGTTAAGTAATTCTTGGAGAGTTTTGTTTACATCGTCTGCTGTATCTAGAGCTGCAGACTTTTTTGTAATTTTAGTTCTCATTAGATGAATTAAATCTTTAAAGTTAAAATTTCCATCGGTGTTTAGGAGAAGCACTCCACTCCTGGTACCATTGATACTTTGAAACATCAAAGCTTCACACACTATGTCCTGGAGAAGAATGTGTGTATTGACTTCACCGTGCAATTCAATTATTTCACTAGGTCCTGGTCCTGTGTTGAATAAAGGTGGATAAAAGTTCTGTATACAAAATTTCTTCGTTAATCTTGCCAGTAACTGCGTTCCAGATTCGAGTTTCATGTTAACCGAAGACATTGTTATAAATAAGGGAATTGAATTGAAAACTAGTTTTATAGAAGTAAGCAAAATTTGTTTGTTTCGCTCAAATCAAATTCAAATTTAGTTTCAATTTAATTCTTTCTAAGTCACTGTCAGATGTGAGTATATAGTGTTCTGTGTTCACACCACAGACCAGAGTTAGCGAAATCGGCATAGATTGGATAGAGCCATAAGGCGATAAGTTTGTCTATGTACGCTTTTATAATAATAATAATAGTCTGTAACTGTGGTATGTCTCTCTCTCTCTGTGTGTGTGTAACTGTAGTAGTAAGTATAGTAGTCTGAGCTGGCTGCGTGTGTGTAATGTAATGTACGAAAATTTTGTCGTCGGGTCGGGAACTTTCATCAGCATTCGCGTTGTTTTCTTCTTTTAAACTTGTTTTGATAAATAAGGTTTACATTTTATTAAAGCTAAAAATTGTGTTACATACAGTGATGTTGAAAATAAAGCTAGTGCATATATAAATATGACAATGTTAAATGGACGCCTTTGATTTACCATCCGCCATAAGTCATTTTATGTTGATAATATAGACACGGTTTGAATACGCAGTGTGTGATATAATATGTTTTTGATTATGTATTGAAATTTAACGAGCTACAAAGTGTAACAATGGCAAGTCCTTCCCCTCAAAGTAGTCCTATGCCGCCGCCACAGGCTCCTAGTCCTATGGGGCCGCCGACACAAAGTCCTGCGCCTCCACATTCTCCTCACAGTCCATATAGTCAACAACATGTTAATGGACCTCCACCGTCTCATCAACCCGGACCAGGTCAACCTCCAATGCCAAATCACATGTCACCGGGCCCACCATCTCATCAAATTCCGCAAAATGCTAACGGACCTCCTGGTTTACCACCGCAACACCCAGGATTACCTCCCAGTGGACATCAGATGCCTCCACATTTGGTTGGGGCACATATGGCCGGTCCTGCAGGGCATCCAATAGGTCCAGGATCACATCCTACAGGACCAAACGGTCATCCCAACTTGCCGGGAGGTGCCCAGCATCCCAGTATGCCTGGACAAGGGCCTCCACATGGATATATACAACATCAAATTGGACACAATATGCCTCCTTCACAGGTAATTTCAAACAGATAATCCTTACATATTATAAAACAAAGTCCTCTACCGCGTCTGTCTGTCTGTCTATTTGCAATAAACTCAAAAACTACTGCACCGATTTTCATGCGGTTTTCACCAATGGATAGAAAACCTGGTTCTCAAGAAAAGTTTTAGTATTACAATTTACAAAGTTATTACGTGGGAGAAGTCGCGGGCAACAGCTAGTATAAGATAAGATAAGAACTCTGCACATAACAAATGGAAAATGCCCACTGATCAATTTTGATGAAACTTTGGATTTTGATATTTTTTATTATGCCAATCAAAAATCTGAGTGGGCCCAAAATTCTTAAGTGCATTTTAGCGACATTTAATATCGGGAACATGACCGAGATGTATGGCTAAGATTGGATATATTCGGTTTTGTAGAGCATTCTCTCTGTTGGACAATGTACAGTAATGCAATAATGTGACTGAAGACAGATGAAGTGTTATTGAATGACAGTGATAAACAAAAATGACAAAATGACTATACAAGACCGAAATGAACCAAATATCTCACTCTTGTTCCCTTAGTGCCAAATTAAATGCAGATTACTGTACTTGGAGATTTCATTGTGCCACCTTAGTCCAAGAGAGATTTGTATGTTTGTAATCAATGAACTCAAAAACTACAAGACCAATTTTAAAAATTCTTTCACCTGAAGAAAGATATTTTATCAGCAAGTAAGATTAGCTATATTTTATAAAATTCGCCTGCAACAGCTTGTTGAAAATAAGCAACACCAGGGTTTGTCATTTCCGACCCTATACAAGACAAAGACAGGTGAGAGAGAGGCTGACATGGACATACTCAATAAAAAAATAGCACATGGACTGAATGGTGAGCTTCTTAAAGGGAATAAGCACCCCCCCAGAGAGGTTAACCATTTAATGTGTGAGTAATGCAGTGTATCTTGGTACAACAAATTTAGAAAGGAATAAATATACTGCTGATGTATCATCCTTACATATTATAAAATGAAGTCCTCCGCCGCATCTGTCCGTCTGTTCACGATAAACTCAAAAACTAATTTCCATGCTGTTTTCACCAATTAATAGAGTGGTTCTCGAGGAAGGTTTTAGTATATCATTTACAAAGTTACGCATGCGCAGTCACGGGCAGCAGCTAGTATCAAATATGATATGAACTGAATTGTGAATTGTTTCAAATAAAACAAATAATAAATAATAAAAGAATAGAACATGTGAGAGAATGAAATAAAAGTATTTATTAACATTTTTTTTTTCAGGCACCACTACAAATGGGAGGACCCCCACCAACTGGAAATGGTCCAAGCGGAGTTCCCTTACCACCATCAGGTCCTCCACCACATGGCGTACACCCGCAGGGCATGCCACCTGGAGGCCCACCTCATATTCCTCAACATCATCCTATGATGCCAGGGCAAGGCCCTCCACCTCATGCTCCATCTCCTGGTTATGGTGGACATGGGCCGCCTCCTGGAGGTCCATCTGCACCTCCTACACAGTCGTCGGGTCCTCAGTCCCAGCCCGGGACTTCAGCGCAGCATCCACCCTCTGCGCAAACCCCTCCACATAGCCAGGTTCCACCACCATCCAATTCTTCAGGCAACGGAGCACCATCGTCTTCTCCAATGCAGGGTTCACTTCCTGCACCGGGTCCAGATAATCTGAATGCTCTCCAGCGCGCTATTGATTCAATGGAAGAGAAAGGTCTTCAGGAAGATCCGAGATATTCACAGTTGCTTGCACTTCGAGCTCGTTCCAACCCTCAAGATCCCAATAAATGCCTCTTCACAAACATTCAACTAAACCAGTTAAAGTGAGTTAATTTTTCTCTTGTAACTAGAATGTAGCCTAGCATAAGTTCTATTTTTTTTTTATTAAATTCCAAACATCATTAAAAAGAAATTAGTTCATTATAATTGAGCAAATGACGAGACTGAATAGCTAGGAATAGCAAACTGATACTGTGGAAAAGCCTTGGTGATTCATTTAATTGGTGTTTACAAAAAGCAACTGATTCATGGCTTGTTCTATTCTAGAAGTGTTGAAGAGCTTATTAACTGTAAATAAATAACAAAATTACAAAAAATAATAATTAAAAAAGAGGTTTGAATGACGGGATTGAAGGAAAAAAGATTAGGAGTAAATTTTGTTATGCTCTATGTGAGACTTACTCTTTTTCACTTGTATACTACTTGAACCATTTTTTATTATGGTGATTCGATAAAGAGCTTTATTACAAGCTTTTTTTTATAATTTATAATCATTGTCGTAGGGCGCAGATAGCTGCATATCACAATCTAGCGCGCAATCAACCGGTGTCACAGCAAATTGCAATAATGGCGGCTGGCAAGAGAACCGGGGATTCACCGCCTGAGTGCCCAACGCCACCTGCTCAGCCACCATCACCTTACAGGTAATTATTACATTTATTTAACTACGGTGCTATGGTGCCGGCATAACTTAAACTAACCGGCCAGTAAGTATAAATTTTTAAATTTTGTTCCATTTTATGGTTTAACTTTGGTGTATTTTGAGTCTTGCAAAGTGTCATATTTACGCGACTCTCTTGGTGACCAACTAGGAACCTTTTAGGCTACACTGCAAGCACGTGTCAGTCCACTGACCTGTAATATATACCACAGGACAGGCTGCTGTCAAATTATTTTTGTGCCTATTTGAAAAACGCCATTTTGGCGCTGTAGCCCATAGAACTAGTATCCAACTAACTAAAATTAGTAATGTTGTAGAGACTGTTATACATATTGAGAAATAAAAATAAACAAACGTCGAAATTAGTTCTCGGGACAAACGAGGGCTGCATTTCAAAATGGCACAAAAAATTATCTGACTTGTATGGGACAGCCTGTCCAGTAGTATATATAAAATAGGTCAGTGGATCAGTCACTAAGCGAGAAGCTTGACTCATAGCATTGAGCGAGGCTCTTTGTAGTGTGGCCGTGGCCTTACTTATTGAATGTTCAATTACAGACAGCAGGGTCAAGGGGCACCACCGCCGACGTCCACAGCGGGTGGTGCGGGTAAAACAGGCCCGGGGGGAGGGGACACCGCACGCGGAGGGGGCGGCGCGCCCCCCACTCCGCTGCCAATGACCGGACAGATGGCGCCACCCACGCAGCCCACTCCACCACTTGTCAATCCGGTAAATTACACACTATTTTTCAGTTAAATTTGGTTAAGTAGTCTATAATATCAGGTCGCATTTTTTGATTTGTGTTAAATGTTACAATTTATCTCTGAATCCATAAAAATACCTACTTTGCGAACACTTTCAATATGAAATGATTTAATACGTTTCAGCCTATAGCGGGAGGAGCGCCGCCTAGAGGACCTGCGCCTGTGCGGCCCGGAGCGCCCGGAGTTCAGCCTGGACAACCCACACAGCAGCAGGTTATTGGAAAAACCTATAATCGAAAGCAACATTAGTATATTTTTACTATCAGTGTAAAATGCATTCTTTCTTTTCCAAGTCACTTTCTGCAATTAGTTGTGCGGTCATTGCTCATTTATCTCACTCGGTTGTTGTAGGATAAGTATAATTTCACGTGCCCTTGATTGCATAATATTGTCTATTTTTTATGAATAAACGTGTATATTATTTAACAGCCAGGAGCGCCTACACCTGGGGCTAAACAGAATCGCGTCACCAGCATACCAAAACCAGTGGGGATTGACCCGTTGCAGTTGATGAATGAAAGAGAAAATAGGTATGTACTTATGTAAATATTAATAAACACATAAAACATTGGGAAATTGTGCTCGTTAAATGAACAGTGAAAATAATTATATAGAAAGTTTTCGTCAATAGATAAATATAGACAATATATAAAATAGATAGATATAGATAATAGATAAAATAGTGTCCCAAATGAATCGAATCTGAGATGTGCGCCAGTATACTCGTATAATAAATATGTGTGTAGTAACAGAGATAGCAATAGAAAAGTGACAGGGACACACATAGTTCGTTATTGTTATTGAATTTGTTACATACTATAATTCCGTGCGGTCCTGTCACACTTGTCCTATTGGCGCATAATTACTCGGCGCTTGGCACTATTGTAAGTAGTTGTAATAAGAAATCGTGTGTATATGAATAGTTTTATAAGGTGTGGCAATTGTATGCAATAGGATCGCCGCTCGCATTGCTCACCGCATCGAGATGTTGTCCAATCTGCCCGTCAACATTCCCGACGACCTCCGCTTGCAAGCGCAAATCGAGCTCAGAGCTTTGCGTGTCCTCAACTTCCAGAAGAGTTTGAGGGCTGAGGTATTAGTTTATTAATTATGACTGCAAATCCATTTCGAAAAATTTCTTCCAGAACGATTCGACTTAAATGTTGGCATTTAATAAATACAATGTATTTTTTCGTTGATAGAATAAATAGTTTTTTAATTGCATCATCGAAATACTACAGTGGAATTTGCGTCACAAATGCCAAAGCGGCACATAAAAAGAACGCCTTTGACAGAATCATGGCGGACTCTTGTCTTCACGCGTCAATGGTAAAAGGTAGTAACGATCAACTTCTACTATTTCATTTTAAACTCTAATGGGTTGACCTAAAATCACATTTTCTTTAAATTACCTACTTATTATTATGTTTGTTTTGTTTTAAATGACAGTTCATGCTCTACGCATATGTCACTTTTAAATGTTCCAAAAAAATCGTAGTGTTTTGTATGGCACGCGGGTTCCATGTTCTAGTAGTTTGATGAATTGCATATATATTGTTTTTGTATTACATGTATGAGTAAAGTACTCTTATATTTGCTTTAATTTTGGTTTGTTTGTTAACCGATGAAATGTAATAAATGTTATTGGGAGCTAGCTATGAAATTGAAAAACGTATTCAAATTGTTGAGATTAGCGTGCACAGACAACGATTTTATTGTTGTATGATTATTTTCTTTTATCTATGACAAGTTTTAATCGTAATTAAATAAATGGTTTGGTGTGCATTCTGAGGTTGGATTGTGAATATTGTGTGTGACAGATCCTAGGGCAGGTGCGACGCGACACCACCCTGGAGACGGCGGTGAACATCAAGGCGTACAAGCGCACCAAGCGGCAAGGGCTGAGGGAGGCTCGCGCCACCGAGAAGCTTGAGAAGCAACAGAAGCTCGAGGCCGAGCGGAAGCGTCGCCAGAAACACCAGGAGTTCCTGCAGACTGTACTTCAGCATGGTAAATATTGCT
The DNA here is from genome assembly GCA_945859745.1 of Synanthedon formicaeformis. Classification (NCBI taxonomy): domain Eukaryota; kingdom Metazoa; phylum Arthropoda; class Insecta; order Lepidoptera; family Sesiidae; genus Synanthedon; species Synanthedon formicaeformis. The sequence continues at coordinate 9,002,390 of OX243958.1, forward strand.
CGTGCTACAAAAACTTTCACTGTGAGGCCGGGGGGTACAGTTTTACAATACATACAGTTGGGCAACGACTGTACTTGCGCAGAGCAACGGTGGGGGCTGTCGCGGGGAAGCGCGAACTCACACAGTCTGCGTTCTCGAACTTTCAAGGCTGGCGCGTACATGTTTTTGAGTTGAGTGAGCGGTGGCGGCGAATAATTTTAGGTCAAAAACAACATTAAATAAGGATTTCATATAACATAATAATAACGTTTGTTTTATTTTCCATTTTGTGACAACCCTGGCACATCCGCACGTGACAGTGTAAGTACTTACACGAGTGGCGGCGTCGCCCGACATCAAGGGCGTTGCCAACTGTATGTATTATAAAACTGTGCCGGGGGTCGCACTGATAAGGCGACTTGCTTTAGCGACAACGATCTCGTGAAAACAAACTTATATAAACGTATGGCTTTTAATATATATATATATATTACACTAGCTAGTGCACGCGACTTCGCCCGCGTAACTTTATAAAATATAGCCTGACTAAAGCCTTCCTCGATAAATGGACTATCCAACACAAAAATAATTTTTCAATTCGAACCAGTAGTTCCTGAGATTAGCGCGTAAAACCAAACAAACAAACTTCAGCTTTATATATTGGTATATATATTTGTATATTTTTATTATACAAATGTAAAAACCTGAATTGGCTGTCATATGTTTTTGTTTTTGTCTGTAAATCGTAAGTTGGGAGTGTGGATTTTGAGTAAATATATACATAAATAAATATGAGTTATAAAAGCCATAGGTTTATATGAACAAATAAATTTCGTTTGTCGTGTTCATTTCTAAGGTTATTAGTTTTTAATACATTTGATTAATGTTTATAGCCAAGGACTTCAAGGAGTACCATCGCAACAACCTCGCGAAACTTGCTCGTATGAACAAGTCGATCATGAACTATCACGCGAACGCCGAGCGCGAACAAAAGAAAGAACAAGAGAGAATTGAAAAGGAGCGTATGCGACGGTGAGTAAAATTCTTCATGGTTAGTGATTTCATAAAAAAAGTTTTTACCGCCTTTTTATACAATTTAGGGAGGCCTCTTTGCATTGTTTATATTTGAGTGAAATATATGTGCAAACAAGTTCAATACGTTTCATAGTAAGTGGAGATATTATATTGAGGGTCAAAAGAGAATTAACATTTAAGCACTGACTATATCGAATGATCAAGTTAGTTAAATTAACTGTTTCACCTACCTAAAAACCAAATTTGCGCTATTGTGTATATGTAATTTAATATTTTTCTCCTGTTATTTTAATAAATTTTTATACTATTCCAGCCTTATGGCGGAGGACGAGGAAGGTTATCGTAAACTGATTGATCAGAAGAAAGACAAGCGCCTGGCGTTTCTTCTGTCGCAGACTGACGAGTACATCGCGAGTCTCACGGAGATGGTCAAACAGCACAAGCAAGAGCAGCGCAAGAAACAACAAGAGGAGGAGAGGAGGAAGAGAGTAAACATTTACAATTTTTATTTACAACTAGCTGCTGCCCGCGATTTCGCCCGCGCAACTTTGTAAATTACATACTAAAAACCTTCCTCGAGAACCACTCTATCCATTAGTGAAAACAGCATGAAAATAGGTGCAGTAGTTTTTGAGTTTATCACGAACAGACAGACAGACACACGCGGCGGAGGACTTTATTTTATAATATGTAAGTAAGGATATATTACATAGTCTCATATTCGTACTTAAAATCATTGGTTCATTGAATTCTTTTGTGCTTCTTTTAAATTTTTAATATTATGTGTCTGTTATATCTACATACCATGTTAAAATCTCTTTGTTTTGAAACAGAAATCGAGGAAGAAGAAGCTGTTGGAGGGAGGCGAGATCGACGCGCTCGACGACAGCTCGCAGACGTCCGATTCGCGCGTCAGCGTAGTCGACCCCAAGAGTGGAGATGTTAGTACTATTACATTTATTTTTCTTGTTAAGGTCCACTGGTCCATGGTAGGTGACTACCGTCGCCACAAGTAACGCCACACATGCTCCAACTGAGGATAAGGGAGTTGGGCTCTGGCATCCCTCACTCACTCGCCGAAACACAACAGCACACATGCTGTCAATATTATTATTTACTAAAACAGTATTTTTATGTTTAGAAAATATTCGGCTTCATAATCACATTACTGAATAAATAATTCTAAAATAATCTAAAAATTGTCTCGCAATCTTAGATACATAAACATACTAATCCCAGTTAAATTTAATGTTACTTTGAGGTTGAATTCGTATGTGGGAAAATATTTTATATTTTTATATAATACTAGCTGGTGCCCGCGACTTCGTCCGCGTTGAACGGTGAAATGTACCCTATGTCGTTTCTGGTGTCCCAGACAACGTGTATGCAAAATTTCATGGTGATTGGTTCAGTAGTTTTTGCGTAAAAGAGTAACAAACATCCGTATATATCCATACAAACTTTCGCATTTATAACATTAGTACGGATTATTGCAGATATTGAAGGGTGAAGATGCTCCACTGCTGTCTCAGTTGAAAGACTGGCTGGAAACACATCCAGGGTGGGAGGTGCTTTCGGACTCTGACGATTCTGGTGACGACAGTCAAGACGATGATGGTTTGTATTAACAATCTTATCATGATGATGATCTTGAGTTTTTTAAAGTACAAGTAACTGTATTAAAAATGTTTTTTATTCCATAACAGAAAGAAGAGCGAGAAAGGAGAGGCACAGAGACGAGAGGAGTGAGAAGGAGAAAACAGACGAAGAGAAAGCTCGCGAGGTCATCAAGAAGGCGAAGGTCGAGGATGACGAGTACAAAACGGAGGAACAGACTTACTACAGGTTCGCTTTTGTTACTTCCCTGTTTCTTTTAATATAGATCATGAAGTTTGTTAATTAAAAATTTTAAACAAATATATTTTTTATTATTATTACAGCATTGCCCATACGATTCACGAGTCTGTCACGGAACAATCTAACATTTTGGTTAATGGAAAATTGAAGGAATATCAAATCAAGGTAATACAATCTTTTTAAAAAAAATCATATTGAATAATTAGTTAAAAAAATCTGCACTCATGTCTGCGGGCGTTAAAATCTCTTCGTCTGCAACAATCCTAGTATATAACCCCTCTACAATGTAATTAAAATTGTTTTGTTTATTGAGATTAAATTTTTACTTGATTTTTTGCCGTTTCTTGTGCACTAAGTTGAGATTGAGTAACAATGTTCTGTAATGTAAGCAATCTTAAATTGATCTTTTTTTGTATAATTATTTGATTTTCTTATAAGGGTTTGGAGTGGCTGGTATCACTTTTCAACAACAACTTAAACGGCATCCTGGCAGACGAGATGGGCTTGGGCAAGACTATTCAGACCATTGCTTTGGTTACATATCTGATGGAAAAGAAGAAAGTCAATGGACCTTTTCTCATTATAGTGCCTCTCAGGTAGATTCTATTACAAAATTAATTACAATTTAGTTTAATACAAGACTCTTTTGTGAATGATTTCAAAATATGAAGTTCATTGCTGTTACCCCTGAGTATAAGAACGTTAATCCTTTAACCGCCAGTGTCGGATATATCCGACAATTATTTTCGTGTCCGTTTCGCCAGAGACGTTAATGCGAAAAATTCCTCTACTTGTATAATGTTTATTTTTAAATCATTGTGCTGCTTTCTCTTAAAAATAAATACAACTCGTACAAAACCAAGCGGTTAAAGGGTTAAGCAAGCCACTCAACCAATTTGCTGGTCAAATTAATGAAGTCGTGGATTAACCCTTCATATGCCGCGGAACGTGGATCCGCGTTAATAATTTTGCAACACTAGCGTGCCGGCACGCGGGTCCGCGTTGCGCCTACTGTATGTATCACAAGTGACACTTGAGATTATGATTTTACGCTCCGGCATACAACGGCAATTCGGCTCGCTGGCGTTCGGCACACGAGGTGTTAATGAAGAAGTTTTTTGTGTACAGTACTTTGTCGAACTGGGTGCTGGAGTTTGAAAAGTGGGCGCCAACTGTGTCGGTAGTGTCGTACAAGGGTTCGCCGCAGTCGCGCCGACTAGTGCAAGCTCAAATGCGCTCCACCAAGTTCAACGTACTGCTAACCACATACGAGTACGTCATCAAGGACAAGGGCGTGCTTGCTAAGGTAACTTGATTGATTTCATGTATTGTAGTTCAGGTTGTAGATTTAAAGTGACCTGGCATTATTATGTAAAACTAGCGACCCGATCCTTTTTTAGCGGATGCTAAGAATACCCATGTTGTCAATACACTATAGTGACTAGAATTACATTTTGGCTGTGCTCATTTACTGGAAATGAAAAGCTCTTTTAAAACATCACCTATTTTTTGGTGATTGTTGTAATTTAATCAAAATTTGAAGCGAATACCTTGTCTTACATATCACTTTATTATGATGAGTTATCAGAATGTCCCAACACCATTATGAGAATCTATTATCCTTGATCATTATCACCTCAGCTGCATGACGTCCACTGCTGGACATAGGCCTTTGAATTTTCAATTACTATGAGTCATATACTGCTTTGTTTCAAAAAATATTAATCAGAAAGTAATTCTAAGGCTTAACACGTGTCTTTTTTTTTCAGGTGCAATGGAAGTATATGATAATTGATGAGGGTCACCGCATGAAAAACCATCACTGCAAGTTGACGCAAGTCCTAAACACGCACTACATAGCGCCCCATCGACTCTTGCTCACGGGCACACCTCTTCAAAACAAGCTGCCCGAGCTGTGGGCGCTGCTCAACTTCTTGCTGCCCTCCATCTTCAAGAGTTGCTCCACTTTCGAACAGTGGTTCAACGCTCCGTTCGCGACAACCGGAGAAAAGGTGCCAAATAGACATAACTCTCTTCTATTCCACGAACCGAACTCCTAGGGAACGAAATAATCGAAGCTCGAAGTCCACTTGATGGTAGGTGGCTACCGTCACCTATAACACAAGCAACACCACAGCAGTCTGCTGCGGACTATAAAAGAATAAGATTTGCGAAACACAGTGTGCCCTGCCACAACTTAAAACTTTTTTGTTGTTGACATGGGCTGACTAGGTAATGTTATTTTTCCAGGTGGAATTGAATGAAGAAGAAACCATTTTGATTATTCGTCGTCTGCACAAAGTGCTACGTCCGTTCCTACTGCGTCGGCTCAAGAAGGAGGTGGAGAGTCAGCTGCCCGACAAGGTGGAGTACATCATCAAGTGCGACATGAGCGGGCTGCAAAGGGTTCTTTACAAGTGAGTTACGCTTACGATCTGTTATGAGGATATTTTCCGAATAATAAGGATGTTTGGAAATTAGGATTAGGAAAAATATTAAAAATTGGTATATTTGCCAACAAAAAGTCGGAAGAATTTTATTCGAAATAAAATAAGAATTTTAATGAAGCATCAGAACATAGCAATGACTTATTACTAAGGTGAAACGTCAGATATTACACGTCATATGCTACTACTGTAAAAGCTCGTTTTTTTTTTTTATACAGACACATGCAGTCAAAGGGAGTTCTTCTGACGGACGGGTCAGAGAAGGGCAACAAGGGTAAAGGCGGTGCGAAGGCTCTGATGAACACTATAGTGCAGCTGCGCAAATTGTGCAACCACCCCTTCATGTTCCAACACATTGAGGAGAAGTTCTGCGATCACCTCGGCACCGGTGGAGGAGTTGTATCCGGGTCAGTATAAATCACACTATTCCGGATCCGGAAAAATGCGAGTTTCTGTTTCCTTGTGTCCACCGCTTTCAAATTAGCAACGTGGCGTGTAAAGTTATTTAAAGCTACCAATACCTCGTATTTTATTTGGACGGATGTTTTTAATGTTTATTTATTTGTATATTATTTTATCAAAAGCTTTCTTCTCATTTATAAATCATTTTCTTCGGTCTTCTTAAAATCTATTAAATCAAAGTTAACATTTAACATAAAATAGTAAATGTTGAAAATAATACATACAACAAAGTGGTTCCAATGAAGCCATAAATTTTATAACAGTGCACTAAATTTCTCTTTCAAGAATCATTTTAAATCTCCGCTTTCCGCGCCGCTCTGTGTCAAAGAACACTAATGCGACAATATTAATTTAGTTCTCCACTATTTTCACAGTGAATTCCATAGTTTAAAGCGTAATTCCATTTACAGCCCAGATTTGTATAGAGCGTCTGGTAAATTCGAGCTGTTAGACAGAATACTGCCGAAACTAAAGAGGACAGGTCACAGGGTTCTCATTTTCTGTCAGATGACGCAATGCATGACCATCATTGAAGACTATCTTTCCTGGAGGGTTTTCAACTATTTAAGGTAACGTTATATTGATTAGTGTTTTTTAATTATTAATAAAATATATTCCAATAATAATACAAATTCAAGTTTTTTGAACACATTTTCTGTAATCCACAAAGTAACGATAGAGTCGGCGTCGCTGCGACATTTTACCTCGTGCACTCCATTAGAAGTGATAAAGGCGGCCTTAATTTAGAGAGGTTTGTGGTTTGGTCAGATTGGACGGCATGACGAAAGCGGAGGACCGTGGCGAGCTACTGAAGAAGTTCAACGACGTTGACTCGGAGTACTTCATCTTCTTGCTGTCCACTCGGGCGGGTGGTCTCGGCCTCAACCTTCAGAGCGCGGACACCGTCATCATCTTCGACTCCGACTGGAATCCACATCAGGTAACTAAACTTTGAAAAGTCCTTATAAATATCTTATCATGTGCCCATATTTAATACTGAATTAGTACTATATTATACACAAGTCATTGTTTACATATTTTTATTTTTAAAATATAAATTACATTTTTCTTTTTATTTTTTTATGTAAAGGCAGTGCGAGGTTTAGTATCTTGCAGTTAGACAAAGAATAATGAAACTCGATTTAAATAAGTTTAATGGTTTTTTTTTGTTTACACTTTAAAACGGGCGTATTCGTCAAACTGTGAATCAACAGTGAATTTTCTATAATTCAATAATGCTCTAGCTAGTGTAAAAGATTGCAATTGTTTTGAAAGGATCTCCAAGCTCAAGATCGTGCACATCGTATCGGTCAACGGAACGAGGTGCGCGTACTGCGGCTGATGACCGTCAACTCTGTCGAAGAGAGAATCCTCGCCGCCGCCAGGTTTGAAATTTCATGATGATCGCTTGAGTAGTTAAGGCCTGATTACCATAGTGACCGTCTCCGGCTGAGGTTCAAAAAAAAAATTTGCTGAATTGGTGCAGTCGTGATCGAGTTTTGTCTTTAGCAACACATTTTTAGGATTCATTTTTAGTTTCATAATTATACAGATAGATAGATGACAATTTAAAACAAGTTATAAGTAAGTAAAGTGGTGTTCATTAATAACAGATACAAGTTGAACATGGACGAGAAGGTGATCCAAGCGGGAATGTTCGACCAGAAGTCCACCGGGTCCGAGCGGCAACAGTTCTTGCAGAGTATACTGCATCAGGACGGCGACGACGAAGAGGAGGAGAACGAGGTGCCGGACGACGACCTGATAAACGAGATGATCGCCCGCTCGGAGGAGGAGCTCGAGCTCTTCAAGCAGATGGACGTCGAGCGCAAGAACATCGAGACGACGACGCGCCTCATCGACGAGTCCGAGCTGCCCGATTGGCTCGTCAAGGACGACGACGAGGTCGTCTGCCACAAGGTTACATAATGTTTACCATAAATAATAAATACTTCTTAGTCTCTCACATGCTCGAAAATTTTTGATTTAAAAAAATAATAAAGAATACACCAATCGATTGTTTTCCGTTCGCACGCCAGCAATGTGCAAGAGATTGCTGGACAGTTTTAAAGCGCAATCAACTAGATCAGAAGACAACCGCTATTTTATTTTATCCATTCCGTAAATTCTATTCTATTTTGAATTTACAAATATTTTTACATTTGCTACATTAAAAAATATATATTTCTTAAAAATTTACTATACAAGTCTCAGCCGAAGTAGCAATTAACGGCCTCGTTGGTTTAAAAGGGCGTTTGGACAGTAGTTGCTTTAAAAGCACGGTACATGTCTCAATTTGAACAAGGTATATGACCGTTGCGACAGGGCCAGGGTTGGAACTACTTGGACGAGGACGAGAGCCTTGGGCGCGGGTCGCGGCAGCGCAAGGAGGTGGACTACACGGACTCGCTCACGGAGAAGGAGTGGCTCAAGGCCATCGACGACGAGTTCGACGAGGAGGAGGACGACGACGACGACGACGAGGTGCTCGACAAGAAGCGCAAGAAGGGACGCAAGCGACGGTAACTTGCATCACATCTAACCCTCCATTCCATTGGGCCGGTAGCCTTAGAATTTTCGTTTCGACCACTACTACCAAGAATAGTGATCGAAATGATTAAATGACAAGAAAAGGCGTCATCGCAAGACGCCTGAGCAATAGGTCAGAGATTGGATTAAAAGAAGACGTCGTCTTCTAAGAATGAATGAAATCGAATGGAACCAGTGCCGAGTAGCGTCATGCTCTATTTTATTATTAGTGTGTGAAAGGGACAGCAATAGGTACTTGTCTATACAATATTTTGATGTGGTTGCCGTTTATAGGTGACCACAGCCTTATAATGTAAATACAATTTAATTAAAACTTTTGATCTCTGGCAACAGCCGTCAAGACGACTCGGATGAAGAGGAGACGCCGAGCTCGTCGAAGAAGAAGAGCAAGACCGAACTCAACCTACTGAAAAAACGTCTCAAGAGCATCATGAAGAAAGTCATCGATTACACTGATGAGTAAGTATCTAATGTGTATTTATAGTTTGGCCAAAATAGCTGTATTTTGGCCTTGGAAATGCTAGCAGTGCTGCTCTGCCCTCCACGCCACGTACATAACTTTTTTTCATGTTAAGGTATACAGACAGGCTGACGGTCTACTTGATGGTAGGTGGCATAACACAAGCAACGCCACGGGTGCTCTCCAAGTGCGTCGTCGACTACACTAGTATTATGGTTAAGTGACTGGGAATTGTATAGGGAAATGGGCTTTGGCATCCCTTACTCACTCTACTCAAAGGTACACACACGCTGTGGTCCTATGTAAGAGGCTGCGAAATGCAGTGTGTCCTGCTACTAGTGAAACTGCCTAAGATTTGCATAGTTTATTTGTTGTGTTGTGTTGTCGAGTACTGCGGTATTGATGATTTTTTCCCTTGCGGTACATGACTGTTCACATGACAGAACGACCAAATAGTTCAATTGCCTATGTGCTAAATAATACGAGTGTCAAAGTGCATAATAGTCATATATTACGATTGTTTGAAAGAACGATTGTTATATGCATTACAAGTCAAATAGTTAATTTATCAGAACGAGCTAGTGTCAAAATGTACCAATTGATACAAAGTGTAAATGTTAGAACGATCGAGTGCCAGAATGTATAAAATTCATCAATACATCATTGATATGATGAATGAGTCAAAATGTACAGTTTGCACCAATGTCATAATGACTAATGCTTATGATGTTTGTTATCATGGAGTCTTAAGTCATAGTCATTGGATATCTTTGATGAGGACATAAAACAGATGGCGAGGGAGCCATTCTTTTGTCGCCTGACAAATTTACTTTGTCGAGTGGTAATAAGGTGCGCGCTTTAAAGAGCTGGGTTATGCCCTTTGCTAACCTACTCCTTGGGCCTTCTACTCGTAGATGCCTTACACAGAAGGGGTCTGGCAGAATAACCGAATGTTACACCCGCGCTCTTCTGTTATGTTATGAGAGTGTATATCGGAAATTGGGGGGCGCGGCTAAGTACATAGATTTGGCTCACGAGGTGTCCACCATGTGGGATGTCGATTCAATAATCATCGTCCCGATAGTCATCTCGGCGAAAGGTCTGATAGCCAAGAGCCTCGATCAACACCTCAAGAGGCTACGGTGACTTCAATCCCTTCCGGGACTTATTCATAGAAAGAAAAATTGCCTTCTTTCCCGAATTATGAATTGTTCGAATTGGTCAGAAATGATAAATTCTCATTGATTATGTCTATAAATATATTTTTGCCATTGTAAGATTTAGTTATTTAATCAATGACTCGATTTGTTACTAAAATAATGTAACATTTAAATATTTAATCCCTGACATGACATAAACACAATTTAAAATGTTTATATTTTGATACAAGCATGGCATAACATAAATACAATGTGAAGTTTAGACATTTTGACAACTACACATTCGAACCATTTAGACGTTCTGTCATGTGAACAGCCATGTACCGGAAGGATTTTTTCTTATGCGATTGTTGTGTCAGGAGCGGTCGCGTGCTGTCCGAGCCGTTCATGAAACTGCCGTCGCGACGCGAACTTCCCGACTACTACGATCTCATCAAGAAGCCGATGGACATTAAGAAGATTGTCAACAGAATCGACGACGGAAAGGTTAGTGTCGCTAGCGTCGTAAAAACACATAAGATGACGTGTTTGTTCTATTGGTATTTAATAACACAAGGACGATTGTTTAGTACATGGACATAACGGAGTTGGAGCGCGACTTCTTCACGCTGTGCGCGAACGCCCAGACCTACAACGAGGAGGCGTCGCTCATCTACAAGGACTCGGTGCGCCTGCGCAACGTGTTCATCGACGTGCGCAGGCGCTACGACGCCGGAAACCACTCCGACGACTCGGACGAACCCGACAACAAAGGTACACCACCAAACTAATCTATACCAATATATAAAGCTGAAGAGTATGTTTCTTTGTTTGGTTGTACGCGCTAATCTCAGGAACTACTGCTACGAATTGAAAAATTCTATTTGTGTTGGATAGTCTATTTATCGAGGAAGGCTTTAAGCTATTTTAGTATGACCTAAATGGCTAAAAAAAAAAGTATTATTATTTAGATTAACGCCATCTGTCGTTCAGTGGTAGAACTATTAAGACAAACAGCTTTGACTCAACAAGTCGGGTGCTCACCGCGAGAGGGCTTTAGGCCATATAATTATTATATCTCCGAGTGTTTGTCCTAACTCATGATTTGATTCCAAAATTATACCACACCATTACGTTTAAGCCAGTTGTTTTGTAAAAAATTAAAAACATTTTCAAAGCACACAAAGTCTTCTAGACAGGAACGATTGTTTCTAAAATATACGCCGAATTACTCTTTATTTATATCATTTCTAAAGGAACTTGAAAAATATTGAAGCTTTATCAGTTATAAAATGTTCCAGGTGATGATATACTGGAAAATGTACCTAGGTCTAAAATTACATACTATGACTCCTAATAAAGTTTCCTGCAAAAAAATTATCTTCATTTTCTTTTTAATATACACTTACTAGTTCTGTATTCAACTCTTACCATTTTGTTTGACTCGTTGACAGATGAGGAAGATTCAGACGGGGAGTCAAACCGCTCAGTTAAAATGAAGATCAAACTGAAGGGCAAGAGCAAGAACACTCCCACCAGGAAACGGAAGCAACGCAAGTACATCTCGGACGACGAAGATTACGAGGAAGATTGAATTTACTATTTTATATCTATTATATAAATGTGTGTCGGTCTTTTACTGTTTCAATTCTATATTAGACGTTACTATTTCGCTTGCCCATTGATAATTTTTATTACATATGAACATCCGGTAGAATAGTTTGACCGTAAAAGAACATTTTTTCCATTTATATTGCACGCTTTGACTTTTTTTATTATTATAAAATATTGACATATTTTTTTTAAATTATGACATGAAAATAAAAATTTCAGTTATTATAATAATATTTTATTATAATAGACATAAATATTATATGTATAGACTTATTTAAGCTTAATGATTTTTATTTGTATAACTTCATAATGTATTAGATTATATGTGGTATGGACATAGTAAATCTCATTTCAACAAAATATTTTGTTTTATTTTTTAAAAAGTATGTAATTCTTCAAACTTGGTCTAAAGTACTAGATCAATTATGGCACATGGAAATTTCAGATGAAATTATTGCTAATTGACAATGGACTGTGGGATTACGCAAACAGGTTAGCAAAAGCATCTACTGATTTATCAAAGATCAGAAAGCATGCTTATTCTTGCAAAAATTTCAATATAAAACCACTTTGTTATCCTCACGTCGAAAAAAAAACAAGACTGGAAACAATTAAAGGCCGCTTATGAGAATACATTTCACTTCACTATTTAGGAAATACTATTTCCGCCACGCATGAATAATGTTTCAAGCAGAATGCATTCACAGGAAATCCCTAATTTTCATCTTTAATTGTAACTGTGACCTTTCTGCTGTCCTTATGTTTGAAATCTGCCCATTTGTAATGAACGCCGTGTGTGTTACGCATGTGCTTGTTCAGGCTAGTACTGTGAGTGAACCTCTGAGCACAAGTCGGGCACGGAAAGGGCTTTGTTCGTGTGTGCACACGTTTGTGACGAGTCAGGTCACCTCGGGTGCAGAATGTTTGGTCACATGTGTTGCATTTAAAGGCCTTGTCACCTGCATGCCTGAAAAAGAAAATTATATAATATTATTGTGTATCAACATTATGGTGAGCCCCTTGGTTGAGTGGTTAAGGTGCTTTCTTGCTCACTAACCGACAACAGCACACATGCTGTTATTACACAGTGGTCTTCTCTAATGGGGTGGTCACTGCTGCCAGAGGGGCTGCCTAAGGTGATATCGAAACGCAGTGCACTCTGTTTTTACTTTATAAATCTAGACCAGAGCCAACTTTGTAGTTGATTGCCAGGAGTCAAACCCAGTACCCCTGAGAGGCAGCTTTAAGGCAAGCACCCTAACCACTCACCCAACGGGATCCTCAAATCAGTACCTTTTCAGATGTATGATTAGAAGCCTTTTTGCATGAGTCTTATAGCCGCACATGTGACATTCAACATTCTTCTCTGTATTGTGTATCTTTTTATGGTTGGTCAACTCAGACGCAGTAACAAACGTATCTCCGCAATCCTCACAACTATAGTTACGGATGTTGTAATGTCTCCTCAAGTGATTCTTCAATGATTCCTTCGACTTTAAAATCTTATGGCAAATGTCGCAAGAAAATTTTCCACTCTCGTGAACGTGTTGGTGTTTCTTCAGTGAGAATGTGTGCTTGAATTGCTTTCCACAAGTGGAACATACATGATGAACAGCACTACTGTGAACCTTGCGATGAGCTGCTAGCCCCGAAGGCTGTGTGAATCCTTTTCCGCACTCGCATTGATACGGTCTTTCTCCATCATGTCGTCTCATATGATGTACTAATGTCTGACTGTGCGGTGTCGAATAAGAACATTTAGTGCAATGATAACGACGAGCACTACCAAAACCTGTTACGTTGCCGACATGTTTCCTCTTTTGGTGCATACAAACTATATGTTTGTGTAGTGATGCTTCAGTCTTGAGAATTTTACTACATATACTACATTTAAAGTTGTCATCGTTTTTAATATCATTTTGATTTAATTTCAAATTGTTACATTTATAAAATCTCTTTTGGTTATTTAGTTCGTCGTCAATTTTAATAATTTTCTCATCGGAGTCTTCGTAAAAATCATTGTGAGTTTCATCATCTTTAGCATCTGCTTTAATTTCTTCGGAAGGTTTTGAATACGGGATTCTACATTCTTGTGATGCATTACATAAACTCTCGTATTTCTCTTCAAAACTCAAACATTTTAGTCTGAATACGTTAGCACTTTCCAATTGATCGGTACACACGTCGCAAATAACTGTTGGCAAGTTTTTGTTGAACTTAAGAGTAATTTTAAAGCATAAGCTGATTTTCTCTAAAATTTCTTTAGATCTGTCCTCAGTAGTAAACAAATTTGTAGTGTTGTTAATATTTATAGTTTGCAAACATATTCGACAAATTGTTTGCATCTTAGCAAACAATTGCCTATGATTTGTCCTTACGATAATTAATGTCCGCAGGTACCTCAGAATATTTTATACATATAATATATAATAGTTTCTCGCTCAATGATTAATTTTATAGTATATAATTCTTTGTTTATAAAACACTTCCTTTTAATTCGAAATTAATCGTTTGATGTGCATAAAATAAACCACACATACTTCAACAAAATTATGTAGTTTTCCTGATATTGGTTATAATTTACAAATACATAATAATAAACAAAAACCATGCAAAAACCAAACACAACTGACAACACAAACAAAACAAACAGTAAACTCAAGGGTATAGAGTAACTTATATACAAAAAGAACAACAAACCTGCACAGAGTACTCTTATGACAATCGATAAAACAAATTTCTACTATTTTTGGGCAGCGTTCGGGAAGTTCCGAAACTATATTGAATTCGCAATGTATTGATCAGAAAGGTAAACAAACAATTCACGACATAGAATTTTCCAGTTTTCATAGACATAGAATTATATATACACGTATTCATTTACACTCACTAAACATAATATTCTGTACGATATGTACCCAAAATTTTTGCATATTTTTAGAGGAAAATGGAAAAAACTCGATAAAATCGTCACATAACCTGCACAATTACTAGATGTCACAGAGCAATCACACAGATTTTGTCTATGGTTTTAGAGATGGGCCATGAACACGACTTAAGTCATTAGGAGTCACATGAGGTTTTGATTCGTACTTAAATTATCAAATTGACATTTCTACATACATTTTAAAAGTTTGTTTATCGTAATTCATAATCGTAGACGATATCACTTTATGAAATTATTTTTGATTAAATAGCATTAAATAAATTACTACTAATAATTCGTATTTTATTTATTAATCTTAATAATATAATATTTTATTCGGTTCGGTTTACGGAGGTGCAAAATTCAGTATTACCATGGTAAATGATTGTACTTTCTTATTTTAAAAAGTCTATACAACGGCATCCCTAGCTTTGACCTAAAACATTATTTTACTGTTAGACATTAAAATTTGTTAATGTTGTTTTATTATGTCAAATAAAAAGTAAAAAGACAAAAATTCATCACGTTAAACAATACGATCAAATTCTAAATGAGTTACTCACTGAGTCAACTTTCATCGATATGCCTAATGTACAAGTACATCTCTAAAACAGGTCAGTGACCCTGGCGACGCCAAATTTGTTTATCTTTCTGATCAATGAAAAAAAAAAACGGACCTACGTCAAAAATCACTTAACAAGTTTTCGAGCAATGTGTGTTGCCAGTATGACATATGGTTCGTAAGAAAGCTTAACGATCTTTGGAGGGCTATGCAGTCGACATCCTACATCTGAGATCATGAACTGGAAAGGCTTTTTTTACTGTGTCATACACAATATTTAATATTCGTTCTCTATCACTTAGATTCTCTTTCTAAACTAGATAATTTTGACTGATGAAAGAAGGTTCATTCTCAATATTGTTTTACAAAATCAAAATACGTTATACTGTTCATAAATTTTATTGAAAGCAATTTTAAGCATCTGCCTGAGCTTGAAGACGTTTGATGAAGGACGCCTTCTTCTGCTTGATCCTGTTCTTCCTCTCGGCCAGAGTGAGCTTCCGTTTGTTCCAGCGTTTCTTTTTGGCAGGATCCTTCTTGGCTTCCTTCTTCTTATGAGCGGGATCAGCGCGGATGGATTCGTGTGCCTTCTTGTAAATACCTTCAATCTGTGACCAAAAACATATCCTTAAATATTATAAAACAAAATCCTCCGCCGCGTCTGTCTGTTCGCGATAAACTCAAAAACTACTGCACCGATTCTCATGCTGTTTTCACCAATGAATAGAGTGATTCTCGAGGAAGGTTTTAGTATATAATTTACAAAGTTACGAGGGAGAAGTCGCGGGCAGCAGCTAGTAATGTAATATTTCCCTAATCCAAAAGATAGTCAACAATATAATAGTCACTTTGTATTTTTTTTAAATCAAAACAATTTTTAATCAATTTATATATATAATTTACAAGATTTTTAATGAGTTAATTATGTACATTACAATAGTAAAACTACAGAGAGGTTTTATTATTGCAATGTAACATTACTTGTTTATTACAAAACTGTTGCAACATGAGTAACTTTATGAAATAAATGAATAATAATTTTCAGAAAGCAAAACATATTGCAAAACTTTATTTAGTCCAAATTCGACACTAGTCTCAATTTTTTAAAACTAGTAATTTGTTTGGACGTAGCAATAAATCTTTACTATATAACAATTACAAAAATATTCAGTCACATTCATACAAATGTGTCAAAAATCCATCAAAATAAGTTGTTAATTAATATAGAAAAGTTGTGCTATAAATGTGTAGTGTTTACTCACAGCATCGGCAACAACACCATTCTTGATGTATTTGCCAAACTGCCTCTTGAAGGAGTCTTCGTCTTCTTGTTCAAGATTACGCATGTACTCCGCCACGTGCAAGCCAAAGATGTGAGCCCTTTGGAAAAAAAGAAAATTATATTGTAGCAAAAAATTATTATTTTTGATTCAATTATGTTTTAATAGAAACAGTGAGCTGTTTTCAATGCCGGTTCAAAGAAATCGTTGAAAAATCTCTTTTAACAACCAAAAGCATTGTATATTTAATATAAGCTCCTTTATTGCTGTCCAATTAGTGAAAAATATCTAATAATTGGAGGATGAATGGAGCTGTTTTTTTAAAAGAAATACGCTTCTCTTTAAAATAAAAACGAATTTTGTATTCCCTCTTATAATCATCACCATTTTAGCCTTAATCCTAAGGCCATTTTTGACCGTCTACCGTCGACCATCTTTATCGCTGTGACGACGACGGTAGCGCCTCTGCCCGATTTTTTAAAATATTTTAGACGATTCCTCAGAAACCTTGCACTTTTTTAGGATAAAAAGTATTCTTCTTTGTTAATCCAGGTAATAAACTATCTGTTTTCCCAAATTTCAACCAAATCTGTTCAGCCGTTTTTGCGTGAAAGAGAACCAAACATCCATAATTCCATACATACCCATCCACATTCTAGATTCTGTCTGTTTTGTGTTTTTTGAGCACACTTACTCATATAAAGCAAACTCAAACCTGATAGAATTAATATTAATTGTGTGACCATTCTCATTGGACTGTTACAAATGTCTGTGGATGAAAAAATCCGCAGTCACTGTACCTGTGAGTTTCAGCATTGAATTTCTTGGATTCAGCATCATAACCGGGGAACCTCTTTATGGAATGCGGGACATTGAGACCACCGTCCACTGCGCCCTTCATGGCTCCGAAGACACGTGCTCCGGTGGTTGTGCGTGCCAGACCCACATCCAAGTAGCATCTAAAATAAAGACAAACACTTTACTGTCTTTTTCTCCTTTTATAATAAATGATTTTTATATAAAACTTAAATATAATATTATCAGAAAATTACGATACAACATTTGTTTGTGCACTTTGTACGGGTGCTTTCAGTCCACCCGTAATATGTCATCATTTTGTTAGAGGATAAGATATTCCAATTTTTTCATGTTTCTTGTAAGACCGAGATCACTCCTACTATTCTTTCAATTGCCATACAAAAACAAAGACAAAAACCTGGTTAAAAGGTTTTTTTTAAAGCTAAGACTTTCAAACGTGATTTATTAAATTGGCCATACTGTAAGCTGTATATTTCCTTGTAAATTAGAAAAAAAAAAATCAACATTTTTGAAATAATATTCACATTTTAAGGAATTATCAATACTAATAATAAATCTGTAAGAGTTGGTGATGGAGTAAGTTACTTTGTTTTCAGAGATATCGGGTTTATAGGCTCTATACATGATAATGAAACTTAATTGACCCTTTTTAGATTTTTTTTCTGTATGTATGTTCCTCCATAACTCTTAAACAAATTAACTGATTTTCATGAAACTTGGTGAATAAACATTTAGACGTACAGGACACAGGATAAGCTACTTTTTTCTTTTTCAATACGGACGAAGTCGCTGGCACCAGCTAGTTATAAATAAAATCATACCTGAATGCGCCGGGGCCATTGTCAACGGGTTCTACATTGTACTCGTCACCGGTAACTTCTGTAGCGCCGGAGTAAAGTGAGTCAAGACCTAGCTTTTGCAACAGTCTGCGAGCCAGCAACAGGCCTGTGCAATATGCGGCAGCGTAGTTCGTCAGACCCACCTGAGGCAAAATCCACTTATGTACTCCTTTAGATAATTACACGTTTGGCTTTGCAAAGGATAAACAAACAATCAGAATGAACTTAAAGCAACATTTTTGGGTGCATTTGTACAATTGCTTCAGACCGCCCGTTCAACTTCATCATTCACTAACTAATAATGTATTACATATTTTATACTATTACAATAATAAGAGCATATTCATCACTAAAAAAATAAATCATTACAATAATTAAAAAGTAGATTTTGTTCATTCCAACACCGTAAAATTATTAAAATAAAATCTTAAATGATCTTTTTGAAATATTTTTCGTTTATAGAAACAAAAATAAAATGTTTCAGGAAACTATTGTTAGAGAAAACGTTCCCAGAAACTTGTGAATTAAATTTGAACTTATTATCGTTTAACCCATGATTAACAGAAGCGGTACTCATGGTTGTCATTTTAAATTTTTTAATGTCACAAGAATACACAAATGAATTTCATTTTAGTGCTTGCAATAGCTAGACAGTAGAAGCAGAATTTTACAAATTCAAGGTTATTTAACATATTAAGTTTTATTGTTATAGACTTGGCTTATTGAGAAGGTAATGTTCCCGGTGTCCATGGTACCTCGAAAACATGATGATGAAGGGAATTTGGTAAAAGTAGAAAAAGACATGATGGATAATTTGTTTCTGTGTACTTTTAAATTAAAATATAATTTACCTTAATGCCATAGTTGGGCAATTCATGCGAGTATGCGGCGCATACCACATGATCTCCTTCGATGCGTGAATAAGCCACCTGGCAAGTGACATCTTTGTTGGATAGGCGCACAATCAAACGGTACTTTGGTGTATTGTACTTGTTTTTATCCTGAAAACATGCTATTTGTTAATATGATTTATCCATGTCAATATTATTTTTAAAGATGATAGTATTACAATACCTATTTAGGTATTTCAGTAACTGTTATAATAATATAATTCACTTTAGACTTCATATTACATATTTTGCATAATTCTAAAATAAATAAATAAAAACAAGTCAAAAGCCATCACATCACTTATTGCTAATAGAAAAAAAAAGCAAGTGTCCAGAAATCAAAATGACCCAACATTTTACACAATCACAATAGGCAATGTTACAAAAAATGAAGCTATAAAGCTAAATCAGACATTGGATAAATGTCAATACAGATATGATTTCAAGAACACGCCATTTTAAGCGCCATTTACAGCGGTCCAACTAGCTGACTAGCTATTAACTAATTAATTAAAATAACTTTTAAACAAAAAATGTATTAGACAAAGGAGATACTCAGTATTGTGACTTTAGGTTCATTCAACTCTAGTAATTTTAATACTAATAATAATATCATACCTAAATATGTAGGCTTGTATGGATGTTTGTTACTCAATCATGCAAAAACGGCTGTATGATTTGGATGAAATTTGGCACACATAAGTATCATGGAAATTTTTTAGGTTAGGTTAGGAAAAATATTATCATACATAATAATAATGTCATAAATAATTGTTTACCTGAACAATCAAACGTTTACGAGCATAGTAATCAGTCTTGCCTTCACGGCGCCTCTTGAATTTGACTTGGTACCTTTTAAAGTATTGTTTATTCTTTACCACTTTCACAAAACCCTATAATGAAAATCACCGATTAGAATGTTATTATTCCAAATAAACGAGCTGCTATGGAAAGACAAATATCAGAGACACTTTATAATCATTAACGCTACATTAGAACAAAACAGCATTGCAATACCCATAGAACATGGTTATGGCAAATAAAATTATGTTCTTTCTGCAGCATCAGATGACGCGCATGTGTCAGAAAATCATCATGTTTAAAAAAGAAAACATTAAGTAAGTTTCAGTGTTCAGTTTAAAGTTTTACAAACGTAAAAAACGGAATAATTAGCTAAATTCTTCCAACGTATCGGCATATGTTGACCGACACATTAGGTTAATCCACTATTTTTCTGAACATCTCGTTTATATTTTTTCAAATAACTTTACATGTAATATAAAAGTTATAAGCACTATTCACTTTTACTCATATTTGTTTTAAAAAGCTCACCATTTTAGTAAAATTCACTTATTCCGAACACACGGTTCCCGCAAGGGACACCAACCAAAGAAAGAGACACGCAACGAGTTTTTTTTGACATGACGTTTGAAAGTTTTGACAGCATCTAGATAAGGGTTGCCAGAATTAAATTAATACTCAAGGAGGATAGAGATAAGGAGGGCAATCTCTGAGTATTAAAAGTGTCCGTCGAAAGACGATAAATTGATGGCGCTAGTGAGGCTAGTGACAGTAAACAATTCAACCAAAATTCAACTCGGCGCACTTCACTCCGTCAACTACTGCTACTTTCATTCCATAAACTCTCTCTGTAAACACTAGTGCCATCTCATTTTATCGCTTTTAGTTGCCACTTTTTCAGTTGAACACCCATGTGAGATTGCGCTCCTTATCTCTACCCTCCTTATTAATACTGATGATGATGATAATGAGAGTTCGCCACTGACCTGTAATAAACCTGGACTGGCTATCCCATAAAAATTACAGATACTTTCATGTACCATTTTGAAATGCCGCCGTACGAAAGTACGGAGAACTAATTTTGACGTTTGCGTATTTTTATTCCATACATAAGTATAATAATGTTTGTTTTATTCACGTTTTATTTTATTTGTTGATGTCTAAGGGACTGTTAAAGTTTATTTGTGTCCGCTTAAGTTTTGAAACATGCGGACATCACTAGTTTTAGTTCCATGTACTTACGCTCCATAGCCTACGGCGTTTTTCAAATAGACAAAATAATGACAGCAGCCTATCCTGGTTATTACAGGTCAGTGAAGTTCGCCGACGTAAAAATATTTGTGCTGCACAGATTATATTGCTGACAAAATACATGCAAATCACTGATATAGCCTACAGGGGCCCTAGACAAAGTGCATTCGATTTGTCTAGGGCCCCAGGACAGTTTTTGTTCACAACGTGTAACATTTCACATTTATTATTTACATTAACATGTATATTTATGTTAAATTTTTAACGGACGATTTATTTGAAGAAAAAAATTAAATAAGATTTACTTAGTCTTATTTGTAGAAAATTATTTTCGAACCGATGGTATATTAATTTACTTTCATTGTGTTTGAGGATAGATAAATAACAACTTATTAGTTTATATTGATTAATAAATAAATGCCAAACCAAATAGGTATAAATAGGCACGTATAGGCAGCCTATAGGTAGGTTACCTATAGGCTGCCTATACGTGAAAATTTCAATTAGAACAATATTCACAAAAATAAAAAACAATATTCTCAAAAATACTTATATTTCCGATCTTGAGATGTAAATAACCATATCGATACCTTAATTCGCAAACCAAAAACTCCTCACAGCCAAACTTTACAGGGGAGTCTAAAAACGTTATAATTTTTTTTGTATAATACGAGAAAAGAAAAAAGACAATTTTAGATTGGAAATTATGGCTCGTATTAACTGATAGACCTTTTAAAAATTAAATTCTAATAGTCATTAAGTTTCTCCCGTATCAAAAAGTCATTTTCAACCAAAGATTTAAATCTTTGTTTTCAACCAAAAGTGGAGTTATTCGTTTTGCGAATTAAGGTATCGATATATAAAAATTTTTCAATGATTATGGTTGAAATGTTTAAACTTGATTATTAATTAATTTTAAGCTATACGTACTTTTTTGTTTTGCATAAATAATAACCGGATAACAATAATAAAACACAAAAAAAAATCTAATTTAAATTTTGCCGCCTAAATACTCTTACGTCGTCACATGGTCAGTATCGTATGGCGGCATGTTATTCAAAAAATAAAACAAAACATTTAAGTTCGGCAATCGGCAATTACATTACATGCCGCATACACAAAACAAAATACTATCTGTAGATCTCTGCTTCTATTTACGATTTTTTCATGTTTTCTTATTTCGCTTTTTAAAAATACCTTTTAAAATATCTTTTTTGAAAGGTATCTTACCTTGAAATCTCATAAAACGTTTTTGGTTCACATAAACATAATGGACACTATTTTTTTATATAATTACCATAATATTTTTTATTGTACTAAAATTAAACTAAAATAAAAAATAAATAATAAGTAGCCTAAGTTAAGCTATTTGCCAGTGAAAGTCCGATCAAAATCGGTCCAGGCGTTTCGGAGATTAGTCGGGAAGGAAAACATTTAAAATTGGTTTTTGTTATATAAGTACCGTATATATAAGTACTTATATACTGAAATTTAATTGTAAAAACAATTTTGATATTACCAAAATTTCAGTTTTATTTGTTTATTATAGAATAGAGAGAAATATAGAGGCAAAAATTGTCTGTAGGTATAAAAAAATTCTTTCAGCCCGTAATGTCAACGTAGGTTATTGAATTTCAGGGAAGGGAAGAATGAAGATGTCACTTTTGACAGTACTTCGTTATGGCTTCCTCTTATTCATATCCTGAATTATTTTTGGCGGGTTTTATATTTACCTTGCCGTTTCTATATGAAAAAAGCAATGTTTTTCGATACTATTTGAAGTTTTTCCTTTATTACGCTTACGTCCTAATTACGTGTACTATATTATTACCTGTAGTGCTAATATATCCCCGCGATGTTACAAATCTAGTGTGAGATATTGATTTTTTTTCAACATTGACTTACGTATTCTTGATTATAAGTTTGTAATTAATTGGATTATTATATACTCTTTTCCAGCGTTGCTTCCAGGTTCTGCCGCTACGCTTCGTATATAGTAGGTATAGAATGGGAACTTAGAGGTATGGAACATTGGGATGCCGACCAGTGTTATATTGTGATATCGAATCATCAGAGTTCTTTAGATATATTGGGTAAGTCAAAGTTGTGCCCAAAAGACACTATATTACTTTAAAAAAATTTGTGCGTGTCAGCTCCGACACACGACTGGAGTTTAGTCCTTACGAACGATAAAATTTAAATTTTCAAATTTCGAACACGCCAAAAGAACAACATTGTTCTTTTTTTAAATAATATTGTGTAGATGGCGCAATATCTATGAAATTTCAGATATTCTAAAATATTAAAAAAAATACCAAAAATTTAATTCAAAATATTAAAAAAATGTGTTTTTGTTTCCCAAGGCATGTTTGAAATGTGGCCCCGTATGAAACGCTGTACAGTGGTTGCAAAGAGACCTTTGATGTTCGCTGGTTCTTTTGGCTTTGGAGCTTGGCTTTCGGGTCTTGTTTTTATCGATCGATTAAAAACAGACAAAGCAAGGCAACTAATGAAGCAGGCAACAGAGAGAGTTATAATGGAAAAGGTAACACTGGAATCAATTTGGCATCCACAATAATTAATGCGAATCTTTTGCGGATGCGGATATGGAGCTAGTCCTAAATAACATTGATTTCCCCAATGAGCAATGGAATTGTTTCAGTTATTTTAAATAATTTTATGATTTTTATGCATTTAATTTTTCTAAGATTACTAATTAAAAAATATATGAAAAAATTAAAATGATCAATTTCAATTATTTATTTCTGCTTAACAAATTAAATTAAATTTATTTTTCAACCGACGAAAACGAAAAAACAAAAACGGAAGAGGTTATATACGACGCGTAAATATTTTTTTTTTTATGTATGATCACGCATAACTTTTGTCAGGGTGGTCCGATTTTGATAATTCTTTTTTTATTTGAAAGGGCCCCATTTTAATTTGCAAAAAAAATTCCAACCCTAAAGGTAGGAAAACAGGGAATGATTGATTGTTCACTCACCGATTGTAGCGTATAACCACGCATAACTTTTTACAGAGTAGTCCGATTTTGATAATTCTTTTTTTAATGGATAGGGTATACCTCGAAGTTGTTCTCGTATAATTTTGGAAAAAAAAATCCTACCCTAAGGGTGGGAAAATTAAAAATTAAGCATGTAGTAAATATTAGATAATAGCCACAAAAAATATAAAATAAAACTTTTTAACAAAAAATAAAACCGCCGAAAAAACTGAAAAGCATAAAATAATCTTCTTATTTTATTTTACCTAAGTAATTTTAAGTCGGCGCCAAACAAGCAAAAATTACGTAAAGAGTGATGCGCGGCGGCGACTCAAAATTACTTAGGTAAAATAAAATAAGAAGATTATTTTATGCTTTTCAGTTTTTTCGGCGGTTTTATTTTTTGTTAAAAAGTTTTATACACTTAAATAATATTTATTATTTCAGACAAAACTGTGGATTTTCCCAGAAGGTGCGAGATATAATAAGGGCATTATACATCCGTTTAAAAAGGGGGCATTTTATTTAGCTATCGACGCTCAAATACCAATAATGCCTGTTGTATTCAGCCAGTATTACTTCCTTGATAATGAGGGTAAAACATTTGAACCGGGTAAGTGTACAAACTTTTATCATTGATTTATCCACAAAAAAAATTGTGTCAGCTCCGATGAACGACTGGAGTTTACTCCTTACAAACGATTATAAAAAACATAATAAAAATTAAAATTATCAAAACATAAAATAACGAATTAATATCAGCGCCATCTCTGTTCGAATGATCACCAGTGCCATCTAGTTTTCGCAAGGATGAATTATTACGTAACATATTCTAGTTTCAGAGATATTGTCGCTAAAATTCAAACTAACGCGTGACGTGTGACAATTTTAATTTCACTCCCATACCCCGGGCTTATATATATCGACGGTCCCTACGAAAAGTATCGAAACTTAAAAAGTTCGATTTTTCAGTAGAGGCGTTTGAAGTTACTTTCCATAAAAACTTGTACACGGCAAGCGACCAGCTGACTACATTACGAAATTACCAAAAGTGGGTATTAACCCCTTTCATTGCCAAGGACTCGCCTGGCGAGTTCACTAAAATCTCATAGGGCTTAGAATTATCGATTTTTCTTCAAAAAATATTAGGAATTAATGTAAAACACAATTTATTCATTCAAAAACCACCTTTAAATGTGGAGATATGCAATCCAAAAGTCGCGTCGCGAGTCTATTCTCCTACTTCGTACGGCCGACGACTCACCGCACGAGTTCAACATATTATACCGCTGGCCATTCATATGACATTTGAAATTTTTGATGCGGCAATGAATGTGTTAATAAATAGACGGTTTTTAAGTAAGTATGTAAAAAATACAATAAAATTAGGACCATTAAGCAAAAAAGTGAAATATGCATATTTCTCATTTTCGATAGTGTACGTAGGGACCGTCAATATATGAAAATCGATTTTTTTGGAGTAAACTCCAAAAATTATTACAATTATGTATAAAGTATTATTATTATTTTTAGGAAAAGTGGTTATTACTACTTTACCACCGATACCAACAAACGGCATGACCCGTGATGACGTAGATAAACTGTCAGAGATGGTTCGCGAGGAAATGATAAAAGAATTCAATGAAAGTTCCAAAAATCTAGTCATGCAAAAGAAAATAGCTATATAAGTGGAAAAAAGTTTAATTTTTAACCATTCACTTAAGACATAGACATAATAGAATAATTCTTATTTACTTTGACTAGTCAAATTGCTTTATAGAAATGAAATTTTTAACCAAAGATTTTTAAACTTAGTTCTATTTAAGAAATAATTAGTCGTATTATGTTTTATTGTGATATTACCCGTTTTAAATAGATATTTGAAAGTGCTTATATAAATATTTCATATTATTTAAACTTGGCATCATACTAGATTGATTTATATGTAAAAAATATATAATTATCCTTTGTTAACCGTTGTACCTTTACATAATACCATTTATGTACAAAATATGTTACCATTTCAATCGAGATATTTTATTGCTTTAGGAAAATGTTTTTTATTACTATACAGTATTATTATATTTATTGTTGCAAATTTTTCTCTTTTAAAAAGCTGAAAAAAAAGGCAAATAATTTAAGGAAAATAATATTTGATATTATTTTTATCTGCAGTTCTTTTATTTCAAAATGTCAATTTATACGAAAAAATCTATTTTGTAATTATATCATTAAAACAAAATGCAATTTGTATAAAGTTTTCATTGGCGCTTATTTTTGTTTATTAATGTCACTAGTAAGAAATAAATTTAAGGGGGATATTTTTCTGAAATTATATACCAAGGAAAAAAAATAAAAATCACAGCTGGTAACGTTAATCATCATATATTTATATGATAATATGATTTTTATTGAAATGTATTATCAGATACAGTCATCATAACCATCTTTATTGTAATAATTAATTTGAAATCACCATGTAAAAATGAATTTTTTTTGTTAAAAAAAAGTGTGATTCTACATCTATACTAATATTATATTACTAGCTGGTGCCCGCGACTTCGCCCGCGTAACTTTGTAAATTATATACTAAAAACCTTCCTCGAGAACCACTCTATCCATTGGTGAAAACTGCATGAAAATCGGTGCAGTAGTTTTTGAGTCTATCGCGAACAGACAGACTTTGTTTTATAATATGTAATCATAATATGTAAGAGAGAAGATTTGTATGTTTACAATGAATAAACTCAAAAACTACTGATACTAAGATTTTCAAAATTCTTTCACCTATTATAGAAAGCTACATCAGCAAGTAACATTAGCCATATTTTATAAAGTTACGCGGGCGAAGTCGCGTGCGACAGCTAGTGTTAAATAAATAAATTAGTGTAGTACTTCATTTAGTTGTATAAGGTACAAAATATTTAATAAAAAAAAAAAATCAAGCTTAATGCTTGATTATCTTTACTTGGCTGAGCCAAGATTGGTATTATTATAATTTGGGCTGTGTTTTTCGATAAAATTATTCATAAAATGTAAGGTTGTGAGTGTGTATGTAATGTAATATTAATTCTAAAATATTATATATATATTGTTAAGACAGGGTGATAATAAAGATGAAAGAAAAATAGTGTTAATATCCAATAAAAGAATACAATAATAGGGGGATAATATATGAAACCTTTTATTTGAAACTATAACAAACATGACTGGTATTTCGATGACATGCAAATTATAAGTAGATTTATATTATGAAAAAATTTGTATTTCTTCCACGCCCACTCAACTTTTAGAAAGTTTGCTTCCTCATTGAATTTTGAACTTAAGTATAAATGTTTTGCAGACTTATTATTATAGTCTGTGTCAAACCGAAATCTGCTATGTGCACTTTTTTGACTTTAGCGAAAAGTTCTATAGTTCTTAAAAGCACTATTTGTCGAACTATAACCTTTTAATAAAATATACTATGTGCAGCAGCTAGAATATTATGTTGTGCAAAATTTACTCTTATATATATATTATAATAAAATTTCATGTTTAAAAGACAAATAAGTTTACAAATAAAATACTTTTTTCTTAATTTTAAATTTTTTTTTTTTGCACATAGCAGATTTTGTTTTGACAACTTTACCCACAATTCCATTTCGTTATTATGAAAAAAAAAAAGTGCAAAATAAATAATTATGTATTGCTTTAGCATTAATTTCACTAATCCCTCCAAAAAAAAAAAGGGATTTCTTGCAAATAACCTTTGAAATCTCTTACAAATAATTCTCCTACACTAAAACTTTTTTTTTTATGTACACCTATTTCCTATTTATATAATTTATTGTACAAATAAATGAAATACCTTGTAGGCATATTTGCGCATATTAATAAATAGTTTAAACTTAATGAGTAAATTTCATTTAATTAATTCCAATTTTCTTCCCAACCGTCGTTTTCATCGATCTCCTCGTTGGGCACAAAATTCAATTTACTGCTAATATTTTGTGTAGTATTTATGGTCGTCACAGTTTGCTTCTCAATAACTGGAGTCATGTCTGCAAAATAGTCCAATTCCTCTGAATTTCTTTTAGCATAATCGAATTTCTGATTTTTTATGTCCAAGTCTGTAATGTCTAGTATGTTCTTTTTAGCTTCTAATGCAGCCTCTTGCATAAGAGAAGATTTCGCACCTTTTCTTATAGAATTATCAACATCTTTTATTATTTCTGCAGTTTTTAGTTCCTCTATGTGAACATCCGTTTCCTCTGAATGTTCAGCTTCAATTAGGACTATTTTTTTATTTGAATTTTCCCAATCGCTCCAACCGTCCTCACTTGCGTTTGATAATGGCAATACCATTTCGTTTTCAACCGATTCACCTCCAACAGGAGACGGTCTTTCGTTCAACAATAAGACGTTTTCAAATGTATTTTGCTCGATCGCTTCAAACACTTGCTCTGAACACGTGAAATCTTTTAAAGATTTCGACGTTAGATAAGTATCGTCCTCGATAATAGCTGGTGTCGACGATAGCTGGTTACTTTTTGATGAATTCGGTCGTCCGTCTGTGAAAAGTTTCGACCTTTTACCACCGATGACCGTTTCTGCACCGAGAATTGGTACGAGCTCACTCAAACACATAAGAGTCGATGAAACTAGAGTATCATCCGTGTCTTTAATGCCGAGTAGAAGCTGAAAGTGAAAAAAAAATATAGATACTTATTATTCCTAATCACAGTTATTTCTGTGGAAAAAGCTCAAAGGATGTAAAATTTATCTAGGAAATTGGTCAAATTCTAGTACCTACTTATCGCTGTGTTGACGGCGGTTCCCAATCTATATTACTAATATTATAAAAGGAAATATTTGTTTGTTTGTTTGTTTGCATTGAATAGGCTCCGAAACTACTGGGCCGATTTGAAAAATTCTTTCACTGTTGGCAAGCTATAATATTATCAGCGAGTAACATTGGCTATATTTTAAAAAGTTACGCGGACGAAGTCGCGTGCAACAGCTAGTGTTTAAAATTTTTCGAGAATTAAAAAAAGTATCAAAATGAAAATATTTATTTATAAATTAGGTTTCTCCAAGAAACTCTTATGATCGTGATTATAAATTTACCAGCTTTTTCGAAAAAAAAAAAAAGCCAAAATGACGATCCTGAGAAGAAACCCCGATAGAAACTCAGGATCTCATTCTTTTTGTCATCTATCCTATCTCTAATCTAGGTATTTGTGTGCCAAATTTCATCCAAATCCGTTAAATGAGTAACAAACATCTATACATCTTTACAAACTTTTGCATTTATAATATTTGTAAAATTAATGATCAATCTTACCTCGGGTAAAATGTGCTGCGAAAGTTCTTCATGGGAGAATACATGCACAAACTTTGAGAAATGTGTCAAAAGAAGCATCCTTATTTGGTTATCTCTAACGGCAAACAACTGCATCAGTCTTGGCTTCACATGTTCCTTGAACACACTCATACTGAAGAAACCTTTGTTCTCTTCGTGTTGAGTTCTTTCTGTAATGTGAAAAGAGTCATAAGAAAAGCAATACATATATTATTATGGTTAAATAAACAATTTGTGCGAATACATTGTACTTTTTACTAAGACAAAAAAAAATAGTTTTTAGAATGTTTGTCTGTACGATTGCTTAGAAACGGCTTAACAGATTTGGATGAAATCTAGTAGACAAATAGTTTATTACCTGGATTAATATAAAATATATAGGATACTTTTAATCCTGGAAAAATGTCAAGTTCCTGTGGGGTTTCAAGAAACAAACTACAGTGCGCACGAAGTTGTGGGCACAACTGGTATACTCGTACCTATATTTTAATCTTTTCTAAAAGAAAAGTAGCCTTAATTATTCCCTATAACATAAGCTATCTGCCATCTGAAAGTTCCGTCAAAATCGGTCCAGCCGTTTCGGAGATTATTCGAAACAAATAGAACATAAATTTAAAAACATTTTTTATTATTATATAAAGTCCCGTATATACTTTAATATACATTAAGCAAAAAACCATTTATTTTGACATTACCAACAGACACTTCGAATTTTATTTATTATTAGTATGTTTATAAGAACAGATAATAATGTAATTATTTTACAACAAAATTCTGAAGGAGCTAATGTGACAAAAATATTTACCATTTTTAGGTTTGAGTATGAACGGTATCACTCTTTTTCTAGCCGTTGTGTCCAACATAGTCAATCTGGATAGAAGCAATCCGCTCAGTTGTTTAGCGACAGTTTCTTCATCGTAACACTTTAAATTGTCCAAAATACTGGCGAAGAACTGGTTCCTTTCAT
The DNA here is from genome assembly GCA_945859745.1 of Synanthedon formicaeformis. Classification (NCBI taxonomy): domain Eukaryota; kingdom Metazoa; phylum Arthropoda; class Insecta; order Lepidoptera; family Sesiidae; genus Synanthedon; species Synanthedon formicaeformis. The sequence goes on from OX243958.1 coordinate 9,032,616, forward strand.
CTTCTCCTTTCAGCGGGAGAAAATTCAAAAACTTATATATTGTAATGAATTCGTGATTGAAAAAATTATGTTGTAGAACTTCTGACAGGCTAGGTCTTTTCGCTGGCTCTTGATGCTGAAGTTTTTCTTTACAAAACTTTTTGAACTCTCTCAAATGGGGCACGTCCTCTGTAAAAACAATAATTATAGACAATAATTGACGAGCATGTTGGATGAGTGGTTAGTCTACCTGACGGTCCCGGGTTCGTTTCCTTCTAGGCTCAACTTTGGAATGAACTTTTCAAAGTTGGCTTTAGTCTGGATTTGGCAGGACACCCAGTGTTTCACAGTCTTCGACCCCCCTTATAAGAGACCACCATGAAATAACAGCAGGTGTGCTGTTGTGTTTAGGCTTGTGAGTAAGTAATCCTACTATGATTGGAACTTGCAGTACATGTGGTGTTGCTTGTGTTATTTATAACGACAGTAACCACCTACCATCAAGTTGGCCGTCAGCCTGTCTGTCAACCTTAACATTTAAAAAAAAACAGTTTGGGGTCACATATATCGCTGCTTAAAAACTAAAGGGCCACAAATCAAAATTACACTTTTTACCAGAGAGCTAATCGAAAAAAATTAAATTATTTTTTGTCTGTTTTTTCTTATTAGATATATATCAAAATATATGCATATACATCATTAGAAGCGTACTTTTAAATAGCATTAAATGTTTTTAGTACTTTTATAATAAACTGAATACTAGAAGAGATATAAGCATATAAGTTACTTTTGAATATATATATATAAAAATGATCAAAATATACTAAATATGGAATAAAACAACCATAAGTCTTTTCGCAACATACAATATGAAGGATTGTGATTGTATTTTTGCAATAAAAACATTTTCGGATTTTTTGTTTTATGGCCCTTTAGTTTTTAAGCAGTGATATAATGTTTTTACGTTTGTATAACAGATATTTTTATCACTAATCATATTTAGAGAACTAAATATGTATAGTTCTATTATTAGAACTATTATTATTATAAGCAGTATTGCTTATGCAAATACTGAAATTATTTGAACTACTTAATAAACAATGTAACCCATACATGGCTGTATAGAGTAACACATAGTAATGTAATAGAGAAGTGTCTGTATAAGTACCATTACCATCTTTCCTGTTCTGATAAACATCTTCAACTAAAACAGCAAATCCATACTGGTCCACCTTTGAAGTAATCTCATAGGAATCTTCATTGGGATCTATCGCTTTGTCGTACCTGAAAAATATCTAGTTTTGTCAATTAATGAATAACTGAAGATATTATTGTGCATTAAATACATTGTTACAAAGGTTATTGTCTATACCAATATATAAAGCTGAAGAGTTTGTTGTTTGTTGGTTGTACGTGCTAATCTCAGGAACTAATGGTTCGAATTGAAAAAATATTTTTGTGTTGAATAGTCCATTTATTGAGGAAGGCTTTAGGCTATATAACATTTTGACCGCGAACGAAGTCGCGGGCACCAGTCAAATATAATATGTAGTAGATATTGAACAAATAAATGTTTTTTCTGTGAGAAAGTTAAATAAAAAATATTAGAATTAATTAAATATTCCCTAAGTAAACTCCATTCATTGTACACTAACAAAAATTTATTAAACTTTTCAACAATTTAGTTAGTACCTGTGCAATCTAGCATGTTTTAAATAAGCTGGAGTCAATTCCTTGAATGAGCATAGATACTGTAGTCCACCTAACTTCCACTGTCCATCGCCGGTGACATAAATGGCAGATACACTGACATTATTATGTGACATGCACGCCTAAAATTAAATAAATGCATCGTAAATGCCAAATATTTTTCAATTTATTATTGTTATTTAGTTATTTTAAACATAACAAAAATAATGGTATCTAGTGTTTCTTTTGGGTATTCTTTTCAGGATCATCATCATCTTGGCTTTTTTTTTCCAAAAACCCTAACCTGAAATGACGATCATGAGAGTTTCTTGGAGAAACATAATTGATAGATAAATAATTATTTTGATTTTGAGTTAAATTGTATTAAAAATATTTATAACATTCTATTGAATCAAAATTTTTATCAAACTTATGTTGCTTTTTTGTATAGTCCGAATCAAACTTAATGGTGGCTCTGAACATAGTTCAAAATGGTGCGCAGAACACAATATTAGATATCCGCGGGGGTGTATAGGGGTTATACCTGCACACATCAGCACTTCCGAGCTAATTTCCGAGCTGCCATTAAGTTTGAATCGGACTATAGCTAAAGTCTTTTCTTTGTGTAAAACAAATGTCATATTTAATTAATTGCATTATAAATGAATTTACCTGTTCATGTAAAAAAACTAAAGCTCTCAAAATATTGTTCAAACCGATGCAAATTTGAAGTGGTGTCAGCGAATACAACACTTGAGAGAGAGGCTGTACATATTCCGTCGCCAAGTGTAGAATTGATTTTTGTTGCCACACTGATATATATCGCACTATACATGGGTGGCGATATTTGATGAGATTCTAAAAATAGAATTAAATATATTATACAACTAGCTGCTGCCCGCGACTGCGCCGTCCAACTTAGTAAATTATATACTAAAACCTTCCTCGAGAATCACTCTATCCATTGTTGAAAACAGCATGACAATTGGTGCAGTAGTTTTTGAGTTTATCATGAACAGACAGACGTGGCGGAGGACTTTGTTTTATAAATATGTAAGGATTATTTCTATTACTAGCAACTCGTTCCTGATATGCAATCTATACTATTATAAAGAGATAAGATTTGTTTGTTTGTTTGTTTGCATTGAATAGGCTCCGAAACTACTGGACCGATTTGAAAAAATCCTTCACTGTTGGGAAACTATATTATCAGCGAGTAACATAGGCTATATTCTGTAAAGTTATGCGGTTGGTCGCCAACAGCTAGTTTTTGATATACACAAACCTTCCTCTTTTATCCCTCTTTCCATTAGTGAAAACCGTATTAAAATCTGTTGGTTATTTTAGACGTAGTTAGCAGACAAACAGACAGACACAGATAGTTTTAGCAACTGTTGCAAAGTATTGTTTTTTTTTCTACTTACATAAATTAATTGTTTTTAAGACAGACAGACGGGAACAGAGTCTTCAATTTATATGTAAGTTATATGTATATGTTATATGTAAGGGTAAGGATGTCAACACAATAGATTATCAATAATTTTGTTAATAATTAGTTACAAAAATATTATTATGCCACACTTACGTTTGAAAATTTCTCCAAAGGTGTTGACACGGCCCACAAAGGTCCGAGAGTAGTGCCTCCTTTGAACACAGAGACAGACCCGTCACCTCTTAAGCTGAAATATCTACAGCTGTCGCTAATAGTTGCTTGATATTGAGACCAAAAGTCTGTTGTCTCAGTTGCTTTTTCATCAATTTCTAGACCTTTCAGATTAGATGCCTCGTTACCCATTATAGAAGATCGCTTTCAATTTATCTTATCATTCTCTACGAAAACGCCGTGAGTTAAAAACCATTTGAAATGCTAATATAACTTCAATACCTAATTAATTAAATATTACTATTTTATCAGAGGTATTATCAACATAATTTCCCAATCAATTTACCAACAAATGGTTATCATCTTGTGATTGATAAATAAAATAAGTCACACAAACAATTATTGTAACGATAATAAATAAATTATTAATCACCTTTGTTAATCACCACATCATTCATCATTGACATTTGATCATCATTGCATTGACATTGGATTTGATTTGTTTGACAGACAGACAAACAGCCAGACCAGACAAAAACACAACAACCATAGACATTATTATACTTATAGTGTCTATGACAACAACAATACTAAAGAGGGTAGAGATAAGGAGCACAATCGTACATGGGTGTTAAACTGAAAAAGTGGCAACTAAAAGCGATAAATAAAGATGGCGCTAGTGTGTACAGAGAGAGTTTGAGAGTATGGAATGAATGTAGCAGTAGCAGTAGCAGTGCGCCGAGTTGAATTTTGGTTGAATTGTTTACTGTCACTAGCCTCACTAGCGCCATCAATTTATCGTTTTTCGACGGACACTTTTAATACTCTGAGGTTGCCCTCCTTATCTCTATCCTCCTTGAACAATACGTTGCCTTATGTCATAACAGTCAGTGTCAGCAAGTGATATACTAAGTGACTTTGATAGGTTGACTTCGACATTATTGCTGTGATAACTTTTTATTAATAGCAATCGTTAATAAAAAGTTAAATAACCTGAATTTTAAAATAAAATAAAAAGTATGCGTTCAAATAGTATTTACAGTCTGTCAGAAAAGTGTTGAAATTAATGAATTTCTAAATAAAATAAAAATTATGCCTTGAAATAGTATTTACAGTCTGTCAGAAGTGATGAAATTAAAAAGTGGCAATACTGTAGTTTTGTCCCGTTCTAACTATAAAGTTGATAAGAAAGAGACAACACTGTAGTATTGCCCCTTTTTAATTTCAACTCAACACTTTTCTGAACGACTACTCCAGCATAAACATTCTAAAAATTCCTTCCTTCATCGTTCCAAGTATCACTACAATAAAGTTCTGAATGATATTGACATATTTTCAAACAATTTGAATTCATACAAAAAGAAAATCGCCAAATTAATTTCAAAAAAAAATTTTTTTTCATATAGATAGAATATTCTCTTATTTTTCTTTTTTGGTTTTATATTAAATTGTTTTTTAAATTAATAGATAAATAAATGTAAATAATTTTAATGATTCTATAGGCCTATTTGTATTTAATTTATATATCTGTATGTAAACTAAATTAATAAATAAATAAATAATTTAAATAGTGTTCTATAGTAAAAAGTATTGTCAGTCAGACTGACAGGTCAATCCGATCAATGTCAACACAGTCTGACAACAGTCAACAATTATTCAATAAACTAATATTTTTCTATGAAACAAATTTATTATTTACTGAATTCAGCTCAATATAAGCATGGCATCGGCTTTGCTAAAAAAAGTTTTAATTTCTAAACCTAATACTATTCGCAAAGCAGTTGAAATATTTTCTATTACTGCAAGGAACCGTAAGATTCTTTTCTATTCATGAATGTTTAACCAATGAATTTACAGCTGTTACGTCATTCATATTTTTCAGATTGGCATTTTCAATACAAACCGGGTCCATACCCTAAAACTCCTGAGGAAAGAGCCGCAGCAGCCAAAAAATATGACATGACAGTCGAAGAATATCAACCCTATCCCGAAGACATGGGATATGGCGACTATCCCAAACTGCCTGACATTGGTGCAGATTCTAAGGACCCACATTACCCATACGATTGTCCAGAGATGAAGCGGAACTTTAATGAGCCGGTAAGAAGTTTTTTTTTATAAAAAAAAAAATAAGTAAGACCACATTTTTTTAAATTGTAATGAAATTAATTTCCTTTTTAAGATCCACGCAAGAGCTGAAATTTTTGGTGAAGATCGATACGACATCAGTATGAAGCCAAGGTTTTCTGTATTGTATCAATTTACATTTCTCATGTGTGTGTTAGGAGGGTTCTTTACTTTATACTTTTACTTGGAAGATTTCAAAATGGGAAGACCCGTTACATTGAAGCAGTACCCTAAAAATGGACCCCATTATACATTTGAATAATAGAAATGTGTTGTTATATTTGTAGTAAATGTCACACAGTCTTACATTAATTACAAATTTTTCATTCTATTGTAATAAATTATAGATTAAATAAATTGAATAGCCTTCATTATTTTTTTATTTAATTCACTATTCTGTTAAAAGAAAAAAGAAACATGGAGAAAATACACATGTTATAATGATGTATATTAACCCTTTAACCACCAGAGTTTGATTTATCCAACAATTATTTTCGTGTCCATTTTGCCAGAGCCGGATATATACAACAAATTCCTCAACTTGTATAATCTTTATTTTTAAATCATTGAGTTGCTCTCTGTTATGAAAAAAAATCGTGAGTCAGGCCTTCTTACAGAAGACCATGGTGAAATAACAGCATGTGTGCTGTTATGTTTCAGTCAGGGACACCAGAGCCCGTTTTCCTAACCCCTTTAACTGCTTGGTTTTGTAGTTGTTGTGCCTGAATCGTGTTTTTTTAAAAGAAAGCAACTCAATGATTTAATAAAAATAAACATTATACAAGTAGAGGAATTTGTCGTATATATCCAGCTCTGGCGAAATGGACACGAAAATAATTGTCAGATAAATCCGACTCTGGCAGCTAAAGGGTTAATCTCATTTTGGTTGGCATTGCATTTGCAGGACCTATCGCGTTGCTTGTTATAGGCGGTGGACTGTCAGCCTATTTGTCAACATTAATATATAAATAAAACCATTCGTTTTCTGTATTTATTTTTTTATTCTCTTTTGTTATAATAATTGTCATTTCACACAGACAAGTCTGCCTTGTGTACGAGCTGTCCGTGTTTAAAGTTTAAATAATTAACATGAAAAAATATTAAATAAGGAATAAGTGACTGTCTGAATGTGTGGAAGTGTATTTAAAATCATAAGGTAACAAAAAAGCATCATTATTTTGGAAGTCAAGTTTATTAAAAAAAACTCTAGTACAAAATTTCTTACAAGTAATTATAATATTTATAACTTAAAGGATTTTATACAATTAATATCTAGACTAAATTCTAACTTATTTATAAATACTAGTAAAATATTCATCTTCTAAATCATAGAGATCTGCTGCTATATCGTCTCTGAGCGACATAAGTTTTTGATCGCATTCCTGCTGTTTTGTGCGGAACAGTTTAGAATTCTGTGTTATAGCTTCGTTGACTGATGGGAAATCATTCAATATTAAATACTGCTTTATGTCTGAGACCAACTTCATAAGGGACTCCCCGGCTCTTACTGGAAAAATTAATTATATATTATTAAAAGTAACATGCATTTTTGTATTTGAAACATATAAATATCTTTTTCGATAATTTTGATTTTTTTCATTCTGTAAAATGGATGTAATGATAGAAATATTGAGTGATTTATGGAGAGGAAATAATTGTTGTGTAGTTGAAACTACATAAAAAGTAACAAAAATATGGTTAAATTTAAACTTAATACAAAATACCAGGCTGAGAGTAAATGTCAGAGCCCATTACCCCACCCCTCCCTTATCCTTAATTCTTCTATGGTCGGCAGCGTACTTGTAGCACTTATGGCGTTGCTTGTGTTATAGGCGACGGTAGCCACCTACTATCAAGTGGGCCGTCAGCCTGTCTGTTTACCTTAACATTAAAAAAAATATCCCAGTTTGCATAGTGTGTAAAATGTGACAATGGTCTTACACATGCTACAATAATGAGTTCTGCAGTCACGGAGCTATTGTTTTTAGACAGTGCGGTATCTAGTTGAGCGCAGCAAGATCAATCATTAATCTAAGTTTAGTTAATAGAAGAAGAAGACAATAACTGATAATTCAAATCTACCTATATTAGCAGCCCTCACTTGCATTTCAAATGTGTCTTGTTCTATCTGTGTCATTCTGTTTAACTGGGATTCATTTTCACCTTTGGCCAGTTTAATGATTTCTGAAAATATAAAATCCAATATTAAATGATTCATTTGATGCGTAATTAAAAAGATAGATTGCTAGGAATCATAATTATATATAACTTATATATAACTTCAGATAGATTGCTAGGAATCATAATTATATATAACTTCATGGCAATATAGGACATATCCATTGCTGGACATAGGCCTCCACCATAATTTTCCAATAGAACCGATCAGAAGCAGCTTGGATCCACCATCGACCTGCGGCCTTTATCAGGTCATCTGTCCACCTTAATATGTATAAAAAAGAAAAAAAAAACCAGTAGTACCTTCAAAGTTTTCAAGCATACTTTTGACATCTTCTTTTAAACGAGTAGTGTAAGATTTTAACAAAGCTTCCTTGTTTTGTGGCAAATTTCTATGCATTTTAAGTTGCAAACTTGCAGGATATAACGAAGGTTCTAATTTTTATGTGAGGATTATACGTCCTGTTTTTCAGCAATTCACTTTGAATTGCTGTATTCGTATTATTATTTTCAATAATTTAAAAACAATTTACGTGAGATTCAACTTAAGCAAAGCAAGATATAAATAAAATGAAATACTCGACTTATTTTATATATTATTATGAACTGCGAAACTGGAAATGCGGTATAATAACACCACACCATAGACCACAGTAAAGGTGGCAGGTGGAATTCAGCAGAGTAATTGAATTGAATGGAATGTAATGTCAAATTTGACAAAGGTAAACTACAGTATCATCTCTATAGTCTGTGCTCTTCAAATACCACTGAGTTAATATGTATTACTGGAGGCGACACCGCACTTGATACCGCTCTCATTCTCAATAAATACAGTGCGGTGCAGGGGCCCTAGACAAAGTGCCATAACGATAACGATAACGAAGTTCGATAGTTATAAATGTATGGGAAGTATCACGTGATTTAGCGAAGGCATATGTCAATCCCATACATTTTATTTTTAGCGAATCGAATCGCTACGGAGCGAATGCAACTTGTCTAAGGCCCCAGGGGCCCTAGACAAAGTGCCATAACGATAACGATAACGAAGTTCGATAGTTATAAATGTATGGGAAGTATCACGTGATTTAGCGAAGGCATATGTCAATCCCATACATTTTATTTTTAGCGAATCGAATCGCTACGGAGCGAATGCAACTTGTCTAGGGCCCCTGGCACCTCACAACACTGACTATAAGGCGCTCGCTGTGCCGTCACTTTTATAAAAAAGTGTTTCTTGGATAAAATATGCCGAATTATGCTTTGAGATAGGTACCTAAAATACATCTAGATATCGCTCTTATTACAGAATATTAGTAATCACAAACTAAATAAAAATTTTGAAATTATTAATTTATATGTCGGTATGATTGTGCTTTGATTGAGGCGCAACACGCGAGAGGGCGTCGCGTGTAACCTAACGTCGGGCTGTGCGGTTCGGGGGCGTCTTGTGACTAGGGTTGCGCGAGCGGGGTGGTTCCGGAGTCTGGCGCATGCACTCGCTGTAATAGCATCGTGCTGCGACGGATCGTCGTGCCTCAGCTTTTAGTTGTCATCTACTGTTATTTCGGTTGTAATAGTGATTACTTTGTTCGATACTCAAGATGTCGTAACCGATAGATATAGACTCCCACGCAGGCCATCGGACGACATCAGAAGTGGGATCGACGAATGTGAATGCGATGAAGAAAGTATTGATGTGAAATGCAAACAAACCGCTGGAAAGTAGTGCCGAAGTTATTGAAAAATTATTTGAAACTACCTACAAGTTTTTTGGTTTGCAATCATCGCTGCCAAGTGCCAACACTTACTTTGGTGAACCTTTATCCTGAAGACGCGGAGGCTGACATCGAGGGCTGGTTTAGAGTTAGTCAAGAAATAATAAAAAGCAAGGCTTTATTTGGATAAATATCAAAACTGAATAAGAACATGCCAGACGAAACGTTAATTAATGTTGTGATCTATCTCCAATCAAGATATAAGGCATTCACACTATGAAGACAAGCAACTTCTTATTTCTGATTCCCGATCTACCCGCTTTGAGAGTACCTTCATGTCACTGCTATGTCAAAATTGGTTATCGGATACTACATTGCTAACATCGTGTTTCTTCTGCAAGTTCCCGTGTTCCGAGATTACAACCTTCCCTCACTAGTTTCGCTTTCAAACCTTAATACAATGCGCGACATATCATATACATGTATACATATAGCCTATATATACATGTACATTTAGCCTGACATATCGCTGTAAGGACTGTGGCGCCCACTTTTTTAGAAGATACCTCGGGAAACCAAACATTTTTCAGGATAAAAGTATCCTATATATAATCCAGGTAATAAACTATTTGTGTGCCAAATTTCATCCAAATCTGTTCAGCCGTTTTTGCATGAAAGATTAACAAAGATCCACACATCTATCCTCAGTAACTTTCGCATTTATAATATTTAGATTGGTGTTGTATGCTAACAAAAACCAATTCTTAAACCTTCCTGACATAATAATAGCAAAAATTTGTTAGGACTAGGAAAAAAAATACACGAGCTGTATTTAAAATTGTATTTCCATAAGACTACAATTTAACTTGCCTTGCAAACCTAGCATACTCTTTAAGCCTAATGGCATTTATGTTAATAAATCCTGTGCTATCTTCAGGTGAAAATCCACCAGCTACGTCCATCGACACTAGCTCCTTGTTATACAAACTCTCCGCACATTTTCTCGACAAAACAGCCACTGTAAAAAAAACGATATGAAACAATAATTTATTACCTACTCAAGGCAGTTTTCGTAGTTTTTTTGATCGATAAATACATTAGTTACAGTTTGTTAAAAAAGTGTAGAGATTAAAAAGTGGCAATACTGTAGTGCTGTCCCGTTCTAACCATATAGTTGATAAGAAAGTGACAACACTGTAGTATTGCCACTTTTTAATTTCTACACTTTTTTTGACAAGATGTATGTAACTTATTTATTTAGGTACCGTTTCCTTTGTAGATTTTTACGACGACGGTTCCAGTAACGGATAGTTGGGAAAGTTCTAAACATTTTCTTGTGTACGTTGCTTCCGGTGAAAACCAAAAACCGTTATAAACAAAATCAGCCATTTTGTCCTGAAGGTGTTTCTTCAATCTGTAACGAAAAAAATTTAACAATGACATTCTAGCTAGATTTACGTATTTTATATTATACTAGCTGGTGCCCGCGACTTCTTCTGCATTTAAAAAAAAAGAGCAATATAAGGCTTGACCTCTTGTGGCTATAACACTTTTAGCTAGAGTTAATTTTTTTTATTTTATTTCAGGTGATCCTTTGGGAACAGTACTTTTTTTCTGGATGAAAGGTACTCTATGTCCTTTCTTGTATCCCTACTGAAATCTTTTTTCTATTTAAAATTTCACGATGATCGGTTGAGTATAGGGCGTGAAAAGGTAAAGACACACAGTTACTTTCACATTACAATATAAAAAAGTATATAGTATAAGTATGAATTATAGTACCTATGCACTAGTATGGATAAAGTAATTATGTTAACGAGCATATCAATTTTTTTTTTAATTTTTATAACCGTTTATTTTTATTCTAAAATAAAAATGTTATTTTAATTTTATTTCAAGATCGTCTTCTGTTAGGGAGTGGTTTGGTTACTGCTGCCAGACGGGCTGCTCAAGACTGAAAAACTCTATAAAGTAGTTTTAGTCGTATTAGGTATCACTCATCAAACTACTATAACATGGAACACGCGTGCCATACAAAACATAACGAATTTTATGGAGCGTTTAAAAGTGACACATGCGTATGTCATCTATAACAAAACAAACATAATAATAAGTACGTAATTTAAAGAAAATGTGACTTTACGTCAACCCATTAGGGTTTAAAATGAAATAGTAGAAGTTGATCGTTACTACCTTTTACCATTGACGCGTGAAGGCAAGAGTCCGCCATGATTCTGTCAAAGGCGTTCTTTTTATGTGCCGCTTTGGCATTTGTGACGCAAATTCCATAGTAGTATTTCGATGGTATTACTACATATTATTATAAAACAACTAGCTGACCCGGCGAACTTCGTACCGCCTAAAGCTTTGGTCTCTTGATCGAAACGCACGACGCTGCGGTAAGCGGAAAGATTAGATCTTCTGGGTCGCGGCATTGTTTCATAACATGAGACCAATCGATTCGACAGTCTCTATGTATATAAATTTGTATTTTCTAATGACAGTTGAATGACAGTGAAAAAGTTATCAATAATGGTTGCTAGGTGCTAGCTTACGTCTATGACAGGCCTCTTTCTGACGATTTGAAAGTACAATTTCTTTCTATAGTAATTTTCTTTTTATTGTTTTTTTTTATCGTTAATTTTTTCAATTATAAAAAAATAGATATAAACCTATTCTCAGACCTACCGAATATACATATAAAATTTCATGCAAATCGGTTAAGCCGTTTCGGAGGAGTTTGGCAACTAACACTGTGACACGAGAATTTTATATATTAGATGTGACAAAGTCCTCCGCCGCGTCTGTCTGTCTTACCTTACACCGCCATCTGTTAAATTCTTACGGAACTTACAGTTAAAATTATAACAAATAATTGCTGAATTGAGTAAGTATACAACACAACAGATGGCGCTATGTTAATAATGTTATATAATTTGCAAAAAAATTTATAAAAATACTAAATAATTGAGATAAAAACTATCCTATCTCTTAAGTTGGGCCAAATTACATATAGTTACCAAGTTTTATCAAAACCGGTTCAGTAGTTTAGGAGTCCATCGCGGACAAACAACGTGACACGAAATTTTTATATATATATAAGGAAGGATTTATAAAGTTACGGTGGCGAAGTCGCGGGCAGCAGCTAGTATACAATAAGACATGAACTATGAATTATGAGTCGGTGTAGTGAGAGAGGCACTATATATCGATGACTATAGTACCTACCTACAGAAAAACCGGTAAAGGCCTGAAGTCATTAAATTAATTAGTAAAAAATTGAAGGCTGCTGCATTAAAAAATAATTATTTTCGTAAAATAATAGGATTTAACTAAGTATACATACTTTAAAGTAGGTAAAAAAAAACTCACCTCAATACTTCTCTGTCAAGAGCGAATGTTTCCAGGTCCAAATGGGCCATATGCAGAATAGTACCTGCTGGCGTCTCGTATAAACCTCTTGACTAAAAAAATCAAAATTATATATATATATATATACTAATATTATAAAGAGGAAAGATTTGATTGTTTGTTTGTTTGCATTGAATTAGGCTCCGGTTTGAAAAATTCTTTCACTGTTGGGAAGCTATAATATCAGCGAGTAACATCCGTACTATACTAATATTATAAATGCGAAAATTTGTATGCATGTATGGATGTTTGTTACTCTTTCACGCAAAAACTACTGAAGCAATCACCATGAAATTTTGCATACACGTTGTCTGGGACACCAGAAAGGATATAGGATTAGAAAAAATGATTATTCCCGAGGTATCATCTAATATAGCAACAAGTGGTTAAGCGTTATATTGCTTAGGGCCTCTTTCTCCAACTACAAGTAATGTGTTGATTAGATACTTTTAGAAATCATTTTTTGTTATATTGAATTATGCACTCAGTTTACTGCATCATTCGATACCCGATTTTTTTTTATTATTTTCTATTTAATGTTTGGGACATTTACCGTACAAACAAAGGCATATCAGCTCCATTATTCCCGGTTACCGGTGACTTTAAATGACAGTTGGGCCTACTTGACGTTTGAGAAAGAGGCGCTTATTGTTTTTTTTATTTTTCAACGCGGACGAAGTCGCGGGCACCAGCTAGTTGGTAATATTAGGAAAAGTTGTGTTCATTCAATTAGGTATATTTGTGTTACCTTGAGTCCAAGGAAACGATTTTCAACAATATCGATGCGACCAACGCCATGTTGTCCTCCCAATTTGTTCAAAGTCTCCACCAAAGACAGAGGGTCATTTACAGTCAAAGACTTTTCATGACCGCTAGGTATTTTGACGGAAGTTGGTATACCTAAAAAAAAAAAAAAATTATTGAGGGTTTCATTCCTAGACTTGTTTATGCCTTAAGTCATAAGATATTTATAGAGCTACCTTTCACAAAATTAATCTCAATCGTGCTCGGGTAATCTTCAGCTTGTTCAAGATCTCTGGTCATTTTGTAAATTCCTTTTGGCGGAATAGCTGCTGGGTCTTCCAGTACTCCTGATTCGTAGCTAAAATTAAATGTGATATTAGGTCGCTTATAGTTTATTTATTAGGAAAAAAATAATCAACGGTTTACAGACCTAATGTGCATTATGTTTTCATCAGTAGACCACGGCTCCTTGGGAGTGGCTGACACGGGAATATTTTCAATTTTTGCGTATTCAATCAGATCACTTCTACCTTGGAATCTCTCAAAAAATTCGGGTAAACGCCATGGAGCAATAACCTAAATAAACAAGACAATTTTATCACTACAGTAGATACATCGAAATAATATATCTCATTCAAGTTCGCTGAGTAGATATAGTTCAACGCACGTAAAAAGAGCTCCAAGCATCAGTGGTGTTCGAAATGAATGTATAACTAATACCCATCGAAATACTACAATGGAATTTGCGTCACAAGTGCCAAAGGGGAACATATAAAGAACATAAAAACTAATGGGTTGACGTAAAGTCACATTTTCTTTAAATTACGTACTTATTATTATGTTTGTTTTGTTTTGTTTTAAATGACAGTTCATGCTCTACGCATATGTCACTTAAATGTTCCATAAAATTCGTTGTGTTTTGTATGGTACGCGTGTTCCATGTTGTAGTAGTTTGATGCTAATACCTAATATTGTACAGAATGAAAGTAATAAATAAGTACATTGATCTTATGCCCCATACATTTCATTGAATATGGGAGGATATTTATATATTTAGGAAGAAAGAAACTTGTATGAAATGAAACTTGTAGTATTGTATTTTATGTATTATAATGAAATTTACCTTGCCTTCTGGCCATAAGGAATACACAGACAGTTCGAACCGAACTTGATCATTGCCTTTTCCTGTGGCTCCGTGAGAGATGAACCTGTTGAATCAATTTTAAGTTAAATATTTTAATTATTTTCCATAAGTAAATATGATAAGCCGATATAGTGTTTTAGTGAAATTTACTTAACTATCTTACGTAATTTATTTTTAAATTTCAGTTTACTATTTCTTTTCTCTATGTTTGCCTATTTCAAATTTAATTTAATACGCTCTATATGTACTTTAGGTTTAAGATAATGTATAATAAGAGTTTAACTTAATGAAATATACAAACCAACTACCCCTAAAAATCTCACCTGAGATAAAACAAGTGAACTAAATACCTAAGCAGTTGTTAAGCCCACTTTTTAATGATAAAAATTACTATGTATATGAAGATGGCGGTAATTCAAAATAATTGATTATTGAAATCATATAAATAATCATACTTAGCCCCAAGACGCTTAGCAGCATTAACAATGCCAACAGATATGCACGGTCGAGCTAGCGATGTGCCTAAATAATAACGACTTTCATAAACCAGTCCCATTTGAATAGCCGGTAACATGTACTCGGAGATAAACTCTTTGCGCAGATCCTCTACGATCACCTAATTAAAAGAAAGATAATTATATATAGTTAAATACACAATTTAACCTTCATAGGGGAAATCGTATTTCGACTGCGACTTACATCTTTAGCTCCAACAGCCCTTGCCTTGTCTTTTGCTTTTTTGAAGTCTTCATTTTGACCGACATCAGCCATGTAACAGACGACGTCGTAATTCTTCTGTATCAACCTATAAATAAAATACATTGAAGTAAATCCTTTATTGTTTTAAGACGACAAATATATAAAATATTTTTCAGACATTTTTCTACTTTTGACATTTATCTGGCTACGTCGCTTTTGTGCGAGCCAAAGTATCCTTTGTACCCTGGCTTAAAGCTTTTAGCCAAATCAACCCCCCTCCTAGCTTAAAGCTAAAAGGTAGGACTAAAATTTGATGTAGTTGCTCTAGTACCATTAATAGTACTAGTATCTACTACTTGATATCGCCAGTGCCTTTAAAAAGAAGCCAGTTAAGAAATCCATACTTTACTTGCTGAACAACAAATGATAGGCGCGCGTTACATGCGTAACAAGTAGTACGTATTCTTACAAAAAAAAAAAACAAATATATAAAAGAATCTTTCTAAAAACAAAGGGACACATAAATTCCGTTTATGAGCTCCATTTGCATTAATTGAATGAGTTGAGAGCCAAATGAAAGAATTTCAGGAATATTTTGGACTTGCTACGAATATGTCTGATGAAGTTGCGTGAAGTAACTACTAACTATTAGAACGAAGATAATATTTGAACCAGTAACAATCTTACCATTTTAGAATGCAGCTAGTATCCAAACCGCCTGAATATGCGAGTACGACGAGATCCTTTGCCATTTGTTTTAGCTGATGGATTCCTCAGATAGAAGTAAATTAAAAATAAGTCCTCATATGTTTATATACAATTTATTCGATGATAACCTAATAAAGGTCATAGATATATATACCTATTGGTTACTGATATGATTTTTCTTGAATCTTGCAGTGTACACTTGTACCATATCAATATTCGTTCATAATGCACGTTTTACATGATATTAGCTATTGCACGCGACTTCGTCCGCGTAACTTTATAAAATACTCGTGTTACTCTGTGAAACAGTTTGAAAAACAGTGAAATTTTTCAAATTGGTCCAGTTGTTTCGGAGCCTCTTCAATGCAAACAAAAAAACAATCAAATCTTTCCTGTTTATAATATTAGTATAGATAAAATACTAATTTACTCGTATCGCTTTAATACTTTGTCTTGCCCATAATACAGGCCAAAATAATAAGAGTATGGGCCTCTTTCACAAACTACAAATAAAGTGTTGATTAGTTACTTTTAGAAATAATTTTCTGTTATATTGAATTATGCACTCGGTTTACTGCATCATTCGATAGCCGATTTTTTTAAATTATTTTCTATTTAATGTTTGGGACGTTTACCGTACAAATAAAGGTATATCAGCTCCATTATCCCCGGTTACCGGTGACTTTAAATGACAGTTTGGTCTACTTGACGTTTGTGAAAGAAGCGCTATATGTATTTAAGAAATTGCAATTTACTACCCAAAAAAAGTTTTCTCATTACAGTAATAAAAATATTGCTTTTGTTTTTAAGCTTATTAAGTTCTGTAGTCAAGTTTTAATCAGCTACATTTATTTCTTTTTCATAATTTACACAATATTTAAGAAGTTTACATTCTAATTTAAATCTGTTCGGTTATATTCGAGAAGACATTTATTTAATGTATAAAATGGTATTATTAAATATTTTTAGATAATAAAAGGTGTTTTAATAAAAGACTGATAAGAAGATGAAGTAATTTTAATAAACTCTTAACAGTTGAATACTGACAAAACATTTTAGATAATTACTAGCATAAGTTTTAACTACATAATTGCACGATCATCAAGATAAGCGGTTTAATATTACAGTTAATTTAAACACAATAAAATTTATTTAACAATACAAGACATAACCATAACAATAAATAGTATTATTAATTTTTTTATTATAATTTATTTTCAAAAACAATACCTACAATTTTTTTGACGCTTAGTATAACATTAAATGAAAACCATCAGAAATATACTTAAAAAAAAAAAAACAAATGGGAATGTAAACAATTTGAACTATGCAGTTCAAACAATAGTTTTACTATTTTTAGTTTATTATTTACTTAATAGAAATAGTAAAATGTCTACTTCTAAATAACTAGCGAATGTTGAATTAATTATATATTTAACATATTTCTAGACATTGCAATTATAAATGCTTGTTATGGGGCGTATTATATATCAAAAAACAAAATCTCTTTTGGGACATTTTTTGACATCTTTGGGATTGTTTAATGGGGACAAAATTCAGAATTTCAGAATTGTACTTTATTTTTAAACTATTGACTTGCATGGTAAAAATGCTTTGAAATTCATTAAAAAAAGCACGAAATTTCTAAAACAGAATTCACACAATATTCAAAGTTTCTACTACCTAACATCAAGAAACGGTAATGTAAGCTTTCAAACTAACATAATAATATTATATTAGGCCAATATGGACCTCACTATTAAGACACTCGAGTACTTCCACATTCACTAATTTTCAATGTGATACATAACATTAAAGAAAAACTAAATATATCAAATACAATTTTTTTTGTCATAATAAATCAAAGGCCACATTCATCATTAAGTGAAATTGATGAATATGGCCGAATGAAAAAATAATATTGTAATAAATTTTCAAAATTAAAATAACCACAATAAAGGTTTGTTATTAAAAATTATAGAAGATTTTATAAAAAAAAGGTTTTTGTCTTCATAAAATTGGCAAAGAAACTGTCTGGGTTTAAATTTTGAAAATCACCCATTACGATTCCTTGATGACCAATTTTACTTTCTCTAACGTTATGTACCAGAGTAGTTATTTTATTTTTAAATAAACAATTTACTTAACATAAAACATATACATATAAAATAATATCTAACGTCACCTTTGTGACTTCATACAAACAAGCCACCGTTTTACACCATTTCTAAAACAAGCCACCGTTAGTTAGTTCTCTACTATAATAAAACTCGATAAAATCTAGCATTTGGCGTTAAAATACACAATACAAGCGAGTATGTATACAGCCAATAAATAGAAGAGGTGCGACCGATATATTTCATACACTATGCGATCTAAAGAGGCTTCACACACAGCAAATGTGGCAGCAATAAGGGTCAGCGCCGACCGACGGAGTGGCGGCGAAGAGACTAAAGCGCTATCAATTGAAAATCGACTTTAGTTTCTTTTGTTGAAGGTTCACCGCGTATTTTTTTTATTATACCACTTTCAATCACATACTAAAGTAACGATAAAGTCGATTTTCAAATGATAGCTCATTAGTCTCTTCGCTGTCACTCCGTCGGTCGGCGCTGACCCTAAATATACATCAAGGTTGCGAGGTAATATACTTATAATAATACAAAAGTCAACTGGAGTATAATTTTATTTTATTAATATAATGGGTTTTCTCTTGTCCAGTATCAAACCCAGAAAATGTCAATTCCCTTCAACTTTAAAAACGGAATTCGGAAACATTTCTGTCGAGAAAATAAAATGATATCTATACTTATTAATATAATAAAACTATAGTTTTATTTTTAAATCATTTTCAAACGCGATAATCTCTGCATTTTTTTACGCGAAAAGGAAAGAATAGCAAGGATGGGCGATGTCATATAATGGGTGGGTAGGTATTGTACGGTGACCGAGGGTTGACTGTTGCTGCAAAATCGTAAAATAGCACCCGCCCCCCGGCTTCGCACGGAATTGAAATTTTCAAAAATCCCATGTTTTTTCAAAATAAACCTATGTGACAAATTCAAACTTTCTAAACATAGTAGTTTTGGCTGTGCACTGACATTTAGTCAGGACAAACAATTTTTGAGTTGTATGGATAAATCGAATTTTCACATTTGCTGTGTGTCGAAAAGCCTCAAAACTGTATATTGTATTTTATGTGATTATTATTGAAAATATCAGAGATATTGAATGAATAGTGCTTTCACTGCAAACAACACTACAATATCAGTCTATGTCATCTAACATGTAATGACTATTTATTAAATACATAAATGTATATTTTTTGAATAATATTATGTAATTGTTAGTGTAATTAAAAAACATATTCGACATAATAACAATACATATTGTATACCTAATTATATGTAGTTTTAGTTGATTAAAAATATCACAAATTAAAATAATAATTGTATATCTTAAACACTACGATCTTTTTTTTGTAACAACAACTAATAGAACGCTTAATAGGAAGTTGGTACATAATACTTTTAATAATATTTCTTATTAAAACAATCAAAAATAAGTATCAAGCGTTGAATAAGATACACATTGAAATCATCAATTGTTCAATTTAAAAAAAAAATCAACAATATTTATATTATATATAAATTTTTGGTGTCCAAATTTTCAATAAATAAAAATATTACATGTTTCATTTTTGCTATCCAATTTGGATTATTCATTTTAAATTGAATTTTTTTTTTGTCGATTTCCTCCATTGAATTTCTATCATCTACAAAAACGGAATAAACGACATGACATAAATAAAATTACCATTTTTTTTGGATTCTCTTAATTTGTGAGCGAACTGAGGTCCGAGAGGAAGTTGTCCGGAGTGAGAATGTGCGAGGATCCAATGATCACTTCCCAGTTTTTGAGTGCAGCGGTCACTTCGTAAGCGCAACGAATTTCAGAGAAGCAAACGCCTGAAATTTAATAATTCATCAATACTAATAATAAATAACTAACTTTGTTTTCAGAGATATCGTGTTTATAGGCTCTATACATGATACTTAAACTAAATTGACCATTTTTAGATTTTTTTCTGTAGGTATTGTATGTATGTATGTTCCTCCATAACTCTTAAACGAATTAACTGATTTTCATGAAACTTGGTAGATAAACATTTAGACGTATAGGACACAGGATAGGCTACTTTTTTCTTTTTCAACGCGGACGAAGTCGTGGTCGGGCACCAGCTAGTATTTTAATAAAAATCATTTGTATCTAACTGTATTTAAATTTATGTGCAAGTAAAGAAAATGAAAACATAAAATTACACAACTAAAGTAATCAATAATCATAAGCTTAATATTGATTATTAAGAAATTAAAGTAAAGAATTAATAATGTTTTATACAAAATATTATATACGATCACGTATGAGATACGAGAATCTATACGAGATACACATAAGGGACAAGATATTTGAGTAAATATTGTCTTATAATTTTATATCGTGTGGTTTTGCAGAGAATATATATTTTTATTATCAAGAAGAAAAAAATCTATATTTTTAGTTATTTTATCAACCATTCTCAATTTAATAGGCTTCAATGACATAATAGGAAATGTTTGTGAAGACATAAGAGGAATAAAAATGTAATATTCACCTCCAACAACGAAGACAATGAGACGCGGTACATTTTTGACAGTTTGTTGAGCCTTGTCCTTATGCCAATGGCCGTAGCGAACGCTGCGAACAATAACATTTAATTAATATCTATCTTCTTATATGAAAAAGTCTATGTGTATGTATGTAGGTCTGCTAAATGTATCACCATGGAATTTTGTATACAGCTGGGCTGGGTGTAACAGGAAGTGGTCAAATGCAGAAGAGTAGACATTTTAAGAAATGGTCATAGACCATCTAAAGCTAAACGGTTTCAGAAAAGGACAGAGGGTACTTTACATTACGTACGAAGTCGCGTGCAAAAGGTCGTTATCCTTTTTTTTAATTAATTTAAAAAATATATGTTTCCACTGATTTTGAAGAATTTTTTTTAGAAAATCTTCAGATTAGCTCAGAGGCTTCAGATTCCTGTGAAATTGAATAGCGATCGGATAAGAAATAGGAACGCGGACGAAGTCGCGGGCAAAAGCTAGTACAGCTCATAAAATATCACCAAGTGTGTTAAGACATTAGACAAAGTGTCACCATTTGTGTTATAAGACATTAGACAAATTGTCATCAAGTGTGTTAAGATGAGACATTAGACAAAATGTCACCAATTGTGTTAAGATAAGACATTAGACAAAGTGTCACCAATTGTGTTAAGACAGACAAATTGTCACCAAGTGTGTTAAGATGAGACATTAGACATAGTGTCACCAAGTGTGTTAATATAAGACATTAGACAAAGTGTCACCTGGTAGGCGCCTGGTAACCGGACGTTTGTGCGCGTCCGGCGAGGAACGGAAAGTGACGCTGGTCCAGCTTATCTTCGATGGCGTCTTCCATTATATCCTGTCATATTAATAAAACACGTCAGTTTTATAAGAGTATTTAAAAATGTGAGCATTATAAAAATAAATTATATTATTAGGGTACATACCTTGAGGACTGGTGTCCACCTGGACATTTGATAAGTCTGTTCGGTGATCCTCTCCTTCCTTGTCACTTGATACTGCTTCTTTCTGTTGCCCTGCGTCCATTAAATACCATTATTAATAATTAAATCATTGAAACATATTAATATACACTTGTAATAAGGTTAAATATTTTCGAAAAAATAGTGGATTTATTTGGAGTAAATCCTCAGTGCTTCGTTACTTCCCAATGTGTTTTCATGTTATTTATCATATCATCAACAATAAATCCATCCACATCACTTCATTTTAATAATGAGAATTCAAATACAAAATAATACATAATATTTTTTTTTGTAAATTAACATCTTTTATTATTTACAAAAACCTTGTGATGGCCATAAAAACATATTGGGGCTAAATTATTCTCGAGAGAAAAAAACCTGCATTCAAGTAAAATATTTTTTAAATACATTCATTATTTTAATAATGTATACGTCTGGGAGATTTTGTTATTTTAGAGGACAGACAGAACAGATAAGTTTCATATAAATGAGGCCTTCACACTAGATTGAGAATACTCACATCGACCACGACGTTAAGACCGAGATTGGCAAGATTGAGGAGCGTCTGCTTGTCGCTGGGCTCGAGCTGCGCATGCGTCACCAGCTTGTTCAGGTTCTCCTCCGAGATTCCGTTCTTCGACATTATGTAAAGCGCGATTATGCGCATCTTGTTGTAGTTGGCGACAGACTGCACACAAATACCACAATATTCTACTATATATTGTGTATCCTTACATATTTATAAAACAATTCGCGATAATCTCAAAAACCACTATACGGATTTTCACTAATGGAAATAGCATTACGCGAGAGCTGGTCGCTACTATTGTAACAGCACACAATACAACAGTACATTTTTTTCTATATTAAATACTAGCTGGTGTCCGCGATTTCGTCCGCGTTCTCTATAGTTCCTCGATAAATGGATAAATGAATTTTTCAATTCGAACCAGTAGTTCCTGAAATTAGTGCGTTCAACCAAACAAACAAACTCTTCAGCTTTATATATTAGTATAGATTATTTTAAATAGACTTATATTATTCAATGTAAAAATAGATAACCTGATCAAGTAGAACGGGAACAATGCTCCTCATGTGGTCCTTGATCTTCTCACCTTCGGCATCAGTGCCCATTGCGAGATCCTAAAAGAATATACATAATATAAATATTTAATCTACCAAAGTGTCAGAATGTCCATTGTTTCAAAAAGTGCATAAAATTTTAAAAATAAAACAACATGAAGTCGACATAAATGATGCCATATAATAAAGAATTCGAGACACGCAAAACACACAAAAAAAAAGAACATTTTTACACCCTGGTATTCTAACTACATAATTTTATTCTTTTCAATATTATATTCCATTTGCTGTCAAATACAATATCCATTTTATTCCTATTTTTTGGAATTTCTTGTAATTGTGATAAACTAGACATTCTGAGACTAGACATTTTGGGACACTGAACATTCTGACACTTTGGACATTCTGAAACTGAGCTCAAATATCACAGTTGTTTATATTGACCTGTTCAACTTTGCAGAGTTTATCGACGTATCCCTGATAGGCCTTCATGCAATCCTCTGCGAGGCGGAGGTGAGTCGCGTACTTGGACAACTCCTTCTGGTACTGAGGCATTTTCTTTATCATCTGCGACAAGTCGCGCATAGACTGCTTGTCACCTGCAATCGTAAATGTATAATGTTATACCCTTTTCTCTATTTTAATAATAGAGACCTTCGTGTGTAAGACGTGGATCCACGTTCACACAACTTGAATATTGAGAAACGATATTGTGGCTTATTTGATAAGTATCTAGGCTTAATTTCTTTTGCTACGTTCTCCTGTTGACATTGACAATCATCCCGTGATTCCAGACACACTAAGGGTCAGCGCCAACGGACGGAATGGCAGCAAAGAGACTAATTTAGTAACAATTTAAATTCAACCTAAAGTGCTCCTGAATACGACTGTATTTGGTACAATGAAATAAAATGACGCCGAGCGACTCAAAGCGCGGTCGAGAGGCGCGCGGCGACCAAATACAGTCGTGGTTCAGGAGCACTTTAGGTTGAATTTAAATTGTTACTAAATTAGTCTCTTCGCTGCCACTCCGCCCGTCGGCGCTGATCCTAAGGGTTAATAAGAAAAGGCAGTTAGTTTTGAAAAATAAACCAGTCCCTTACAGAAGATTACCGTGAAACAGCAATTTTTTTGTGTCGTCTTTCGTTAATAGGTGATAGCCGCTTACCGTTAAAGTGGGTCGTAAGGCTAAACGCGATCTAAAAGCCATAAAAGTAACTGATTTTTGACATTCAAATAGAAAATTGTGGTGAAACAGATTGCTAATAATTATGATCGTGACCTCCGCCCATTCGTTTGTCCTCGCTGAACTTCTTGAGGTTGGTGGTGACTGAGGTGGAGACGACCGCAATGTGCTGGTGGCGCAGTTCCACCCACAGCTCGTCGTTTTCATCCAACAGCACCTCCTTCACTTGACCCTGCGACGGCTCGTATCTGCGACAAGTCAAATATTTGATAAATTATACACCAGATTCTGGGTTGCTTCATTAAAAGTGGCATAGTAGAATATCACCGCACTCACAGCATGGGGTGATGATTCAAATTAGTTGCACAAAGTTGTCTTCAAGGCGAACACGTGTTACGAATTGTTCACCATTATCACTAAATGTTGAGGTTCAAATTCAAATCAGTCATGCAACATTTATATTATTCATCTTTTTATCAGAAATTAACGAGAGAAAGTGATAGCGTGTATAAAAAATCCAATGAACACTTCTTCACAGTGATTGTGTTTTGAGACCCTGAATCTAGTGTATACCTTATTAAAGACTCAAATATATCACC
Source organism: Synanthedon formicaeformis (assembly GCA_945859745.1). Classification (NCBI taxonomy): domain Eukaryota; kingdom Metazoa; phylum Arthropoda; class Insecta; order Lepidoptera; family Sesiidae; genus Synanthedon; species Synanthedon formicaeformis. Next base: position 9,057,116 of record OX243958.1, read on the forward strand.
TACATTTCTCTTTATAACATTTACACTCTCTTTGTAAAAGTGTCATTATACAAGCAACTGAATGAAAATGATTTTCATCTCTTTCTAGACAAACTATCCACACTAAGCAACTAATGCTTGTATTGTGGATACCAGACAGTTGATGTACTACATACTACATATATCACTTTTTTTGTAAATACATACATATTATGAATACAAAACATACATATGACTCAGGTACAAAGGTAAAACATTTGCCCCTAGCGGGATTCGAACCCGCGACCGTTTGGTTAACAGCTAGGGTTACTACTAGCCAATAGACCAAACGTGTCGTCAATAATTTGTAATAATTACCTGTAGACGTCATTCTCAATTGGCAGTAGATCGTAGGCCATGGCTTGTAGTGTCAACTCGTGCAGCAATGGCGAAACACAGTCGAACCCACGGTCCAGTACGAGCAGTTGAGAACGAGCCTTCTCTGGGCCCTCTCCCATTGTGGGCTCATCGGCCTGGACATACAAAATTGTTATGTTTTCATTTTATACATACATTACAACCATCAATGTACTACAACTATGGTACCCGCGTGCCATACAAAACATTACGAATTTTATGGAACATTTAAAAGTGACATATGCGTAGAGCATGAACTGTCATTTATAACGAAACAAACATAATAATAAGTACGTAATTTAAAGAAAATGTGACTTTACGTCAACCCATTAGAGTTTAAAATGAAATAGTAGAAGTTGATCGTTACTACCTTTTACCATTGACGCGCGAAGACAACACTCCGCCATGATTCTGTTTTAGTCGTACTCTTTTTAAGTGTCGCTTTGGCATTTGCCACGCAAATTCCATACTTGTAGTACTTCGATGATTACAACATAGTTTCTCAACCTGAGGGTCGCGCCCCCCAGGGGGTCAAATATATGAAATATTCGCCCTTTTATTTAAATATTTTTAATTCACAAACAAATGTTTTAAAAAAGCACGTGAAATTGTGAAAGAATCTTAAATCATGTTAAAAAAAGGACGAATCTTCGCCGTTTTAATTAGCCGATGTAAAATTTTAACATCAAATTATTAATGTTTAATTATTTTTTCTGATTTAATATTTAAATAACATTTTTTAAGAAAATAGGTATAAAATGAAATTTTTACCTTGTAGGCATCGAGCTTTTGTTGTATCAATTGGGCAAGTTCAACGTTGCGTTCCCAATCACTGGAAAGTAATTATTATAAAATTATGTTTTTTAAAAGTTACTCATATATTCAGCCATAAGAAAGTCAGGTAAAACTGGTAAAATCTGTGATTAAATTTAGTAAGCAATTATGTTAAAATAATTGCTCATAAAATAAGCAAGTAAATTTATTATGAAAATTAACAAAAAAAAATCAAAACTTTTTGCAATAAAATCCATTTGTTTTTTAACATTGTTTCTGTAACTGACCCTAGTTACATAAAAAGTTAATTTATATGTACAATCTATCCATGTGTCGTTTCATGCACTAGAGCTTTATTTAGGTTTTATACTAAAACTTTCGGCTTTATAGTTTATTAATTTGTAATATAATATTAATATGAAATACCTGCGGTATCGCACAGACGGGTATTCCCCGAGAGTGGCGCATAACGTAGCGATTTGTTCGGCGATTCTTTCCATGTTCGCGTTGCGAGTGTTTGCGAGCGCCGGATTGTACATGCACTGAAACGTGTCGGGCGAATCCAACGAAAACACCTACAAAAAATATTCTTTTTAATTTATTATTCAATAAAAAATATGTAAATAAATACATGAATAGATCTTTCTCGTCAAACGGATTTTGTATTTCAAAGACAGTTTCTTTGTTTCATAACAAAAATACATTATTTTTTAAGTTTAGAGCTTTAGCGAAAGGAAGTATCATATTTATCGTTAACATATGACATGTCGTCTCTGGGTTTTCAGATTCGTTAGATTTTTCAGATTTGTCGGTCAAATTCGTTTTAACTGACATAAAATGAGTATAAAATAAATAATCTATTATAAACAATAAAAATACATAATAATATGTCTGCAGTTATTCACCTGGCCTTCATAAGGCAAGAAAGCAATGTTGATCTCCTTCAAAGTTTTGATTTTTCTAGCCGCAGTTGACTTGCACAACTCATTAAACAGTTCCTCGGGACACACTTATAATTGGCAGCGTGCAAAATAATACATTAGAATTTAAAACACCTTTATTGTAATACTGGACCATGAGATATCGTAAGATATACCTTCACGTTAGGATGGGAGGTGAAATAAAAAAAATAAAATAAAAAACAAACCTGCTGCTCATAAGGTACAAAGGCAATGTTGATTTCCTTCAAAGTCTTAATATATTTAGCTACTCGACTACGTGACAATTGATCAAATAGTACATCGGGACAAGCTGTAAAATGAAAATAAAATGATCAAAATAAAAATTAAAGGGCATATGAAGATATATCTCTGACTAAATGAGATAAAAGGCAAGGGCTGATAAGGACGATGAATGACACTTCCTTAGAAGCAAAGGAATCTAGGTAAATAACCACCGTCAGTAAAATTTCAATGAGACTCTGATCAAAAAAAAAGTTACGAAAAAAAAAGGAATTTTATTACTGTTTTCACAACTAGTTGCGAACAGAGAAAAAATTATACCATTTTCTCAACTGGTTACGAAACGAAGAAGAAAAATTTTTTTTTCATAGTACATTTCGTAGTCATTTTGTAAGCCCGTCTGGGAGTAACCAACCCCTTACACCTGTGATATAACAGCACATTTGCTGTTATTTTACGGAGTTGCTTGTGCTATATAGGTGATAGCCACCTACCATCAAGTGAATGGTCGGCCTGTCTTCCGACTTTAACACAAAGACACTTTTTTCTATGACTAGCCCATTACTATAGTATACAAAGTTATGTTAATTTTGCAGTAAGTAATGCTAAAGCTTAAAATAAAAAATAATTCAAATGATATAGTAGTAGTGAAAAACCAAATAAAGTGATTAAATATATATATATATATATATATATATATAATAATGAAATACCTTCAGTGAAAAACACATGTGCCGCCTTGTACATGATGCGATTGCCAACAGCAAAGTCATTGATGAGAGCATGAACTGATTTCTCGGAGGGGGTTATCAAGTAAATGCCGTCCATGGTGCAGAGAGGCTCCCTTTTCTTGTGAATATCTTCCACCACTATAAAAAAGTATAATTACAATTTTGAAGGGTTCATTGTTATATCCATTATGTATTCATATTATATATTTAAATATATTTAAGAGATTGAAAATATATATTTATTAAAAATCTATAAAAATAAAAATGAGTAGAAATAAATGTGTTACACAAGACTGACAACTGCTTGACTGTTTTCTTTCAAATATTTCAGATAAGTCAGACAATGGTTTTTATGAAGGGAATAATAAGAAAAATTGGAAATCTATGCGAAGTCAGGGCCAACTTGCTAGTGAGAAATATAAATATTTATAAATTTAACAATCCAGTTAAATAACAGTTATAAATTTTCATGAGTGTTAATGAGCTACCATGAATAAACATTTTACATAAATATTATATTATTCATAATTATATTATTTACTAGCTGGCGCCCGCTACTTTGTATGCGTTGAAAAAGAAAAAATAGCCTATCCTGTGTCCTGTACGTCTAAATGTTTATCTACCAAGTTTCATGAAAATCAGTTAATTCGTTTAAGAGTTATACAATACCTACACTTACAGATTTATTATTAGTATTGATGATTGATATTGATAAGATCTTTAAAGATAACCTACAGGTAATGCCTTCAGCGGAGATGTCATGCATCTTGCAACATGCCGACACCATGCGCATTGAAAGCTGGTCCACAATAAGAATCCTCCATTCTATTTTTTGTGCTTCTTTTCCTTTGGGACCGCGATAGCGGATCACCTCATTCATAATCTCTGTAAAGGAAAAATTGTATGTATATGTAAATTACTGTAGTGTTTCAGGAAGAAATGTAAGTCATAAATTTGGATAAAAACCTAGTTAGTAACAGTTCACAAATTCTATTTTGCACAAAACAAATTGTTATGTATAAAGATAAAGAAAGATATTTAAAATTGTATATTTTACAAAACTATTTCCTACATGAAAAAGAATCTCTGTGTGTTTACATTTTATTAAACAACTCTCCTTTCCTTATCCCTTATACTTAATTCTTTTATGGTCAGTAGCACACTTGCAGCACCTATGGCTTTGCTTGTGTTATTAGCTTGCTTGCTTGTGTTAGGCGACAGCAGCCACTTACCATGAGGTTATTGGCAATAATTCTAACTGAAAATAAGTACTGGCCAGTTAATCATAAATTACATACACACTTTACCATAGTAACAGAATGTTGTTAGAAAATATTATTAGAAAAGGAAAGTTTTGAATAACATAGTTAATTGTAATTTGTAAATAAATAAACACTGCTAAATAACTGTGTTTGTATCACGTTTATAATAACATTAGAGGTAAACTCTCAGTCGGTTGTTAACCGAAAAAAAGGGTGTGATATCTATGCTAAAGCCTTGTCTGTGTGGAATCATAGTTAATAGTAACAGAAAAAAAGGAATGATACAGAAAATTTATATAGAATGTAGGTCTTGTTTAAGCAGTGAATGTAGGCCATGAAGTTATATTTTAGAAACCTTACAATAGGATATCGCATTTTATACATAAGGCTTCTATGATGTATGTTTAGTTATTATCATTGCTTGTACCAATACTAACTTTGGCATTTAAATTCAATACATTAGTTATCACAAATTATGCTTAATAAAAAATACATTTATATATTATGTTCAGTATAAAAAATATTTTATGTTCATGATAAAGTTAAAATAGCGGAAACAAAATGATTCTTATCTAGACTAAAAATAATAAAATCGCTATGTATGACGTACAATACCCCACCCCCTAGAAGTGACATAAGAAAATCAATAAAACAGTACGTTTTGCTTATATTACCGAAAGCAATTCTTTACATCAAATTCGTATAATATATTGTAAACATAAACGCAATTTAATCTAAAAAGTAGTTCGTATTTACAATATTATAGTCTATAATTGTGTGATGTAAACATTCTGACTCATTTCAGTAGGTATAGGTAGCTCTAACTAGGGATTCGATTAGTTCAGTGCTTTTCTTTGTTACTGGGTAATTGAAATCATAAAAAAGCTAGTATTTAAAACATACTTTCCTGAGCTATTTAATATCTTACCGTCGTCGCATTGTTAAAAGAAATATAAAATATGGGACAGACAGTGGTTCTTTTTAAGACAAGGTTTAGTAGTTCGTTATTTAGAATTTTAAAGAAAAATTACAATGTGGTTTGTTTAATATTTGCTAAAATAAATAAATAACGTAAAAGTGTGCAAAAAAACCGTGGTAATATAGTAAAATTTAAATATTTTTACTCACTTTGCCCAACTTGTGCTTTCAGCGCCATGTTGAACCACAGACTAATATTTTATCGTATCAAATTCGAACGATAGAATAGAAATGTATCGGCACATAGAGTACATATAATAACTAAACGAAATAAATTATTTAATTTTTATAATAAAATCAATTCAGAATACACAATACTAGGCTATTTTATTTAAAGATTTTTATTCAGTGCGCTCTGACCTAGCAGGTATGTGTTTTTCAAGAACATTAAATTTCATGAATGATGTTAAGAAGGCGGTTCAATAAAGTACTTGAGATAAAACATATCTCTTATTCTTTCTAACAACAGAGAGGCGAATTAGAACATCACGTCACGCAACCAATCCAATCATGTCGATTCAGATTTAGACAGTTTTTCATATACGTGTGTTGAGTGCGGTCGTTTTTGAATTTAAGAAACATTGTTTATCACATGTGCGAAATTTATTAAAATAAATGTAGTTCATAGTGCAAGCCTTTTCCTTTTTGGATTTTAATAAATTGGTAAGACAATTTATAATCGCTTTTGCTACATTAATATCCAATTATGTTAAATTAATAATATTAAATTGTTTTTTTATTTATTTTCAAAATAAAATCAGTTTTGTACGAAAAGTAAATTAATAGCTGGTAGGTAGCTACAATTAAACTTTTTTTATATTAATATTGTCAATAGAATAAATATAGAAAGTTTAATAACTATGATAACTATCTCTACTACCGATACAGATTTGTAATCAAATTAAAAATTATGGTAGGTAGTAATGAAAACTACCCTATTTACCACGTTATGAAAAAGAAGAGGACATTCTGGTACATAACATGCATCACTACATATTATAAAACAAAGTCCTCCGCCGCGTCTGTCTGTCTGTTCGCGAAAAACTCAAAAAGTTCTGCAAGAGTGGTTCTCGAGGAGGTTTTAATATATAATTTACAAAGTTCCGCGGGCGAAGTCGCGGGCAGCAGGTAGTGTCATTATATTTTGTTTGCGCTGCTGCGAGTATTTTTGTCTGATTGTATCGACGCTATTTTCAATGATAATCATAGTTGTTTTTTTATTTATTGGCAGTTGGTGAAAGTGAGGTGCGGCGAGTGAGGACCGCCTAGTCTTGCTCGACGACCGATTTCGTTCTGACCCGTTGCAGTTTATGGATTTTTACAGTGAAAAAGAAAAAAAGTGGCAGTAATATCTAAATAAACATATATAGGTATTATGCAAGTGAATCTAGGCTGTGTATGTGATTGAATTAAGTGAAGTTTAAAATGAGGAGGGATGACCTTAAAGTGGTGATCCCCTACCCTTGCCGCGTAGAGGGATGGCTTGATAGATGTGGTGAGTGAGACCTTGTTTCTTTTACCTACTCTAGGAGAACAGATAAAATACAATACTAGTTTTATGTTTACATTTGCACAAGCTATTTTTAACGTCACATTGGTATGTTATTTGGGGCGGTTTACGTAATTTCTCAGTACTCAATGAGTAAGATTTTAATGAAATGCCAGTCGAAGAGTATTAATGAGTCAAGTCAACTAACTATATAAACAAACTCCAATCTTTGCTTGGGTATATTGTGATTGAGACTATCTTTTTGGAAAAAAAAATTCCACTTATACTTAATAAGTGAAATACTTAATAGGGATAGGTGGAGCGGGCGAATCTAAATATCTACCTAACCTACCTACAAATGTGTCTTGTGAGTTGGGTGAAAAAATCAAAAACATAAACATATCTACGGTAAATCAGAATATATCCGATATTTAAGCTAAGAAATAGTTTGAAATGCCGAAGATAAAAATCGAAATTTCCACCGTATGTACATGAAAAATAAAAGCAATCGAAAAGTTTTAAGAATCTCTGTAGTTATTTGTTTTATTTTATGAAATATGCAGTAAAATACGAAATTATTGCCAAAAAAAAGCACATTGCCCACTAATTACAATGAAGTGTTTAATTAATTAAAATTAAGGTAAAGTGTTTAATTAATAAATATTTGCGAATTATTTTGATATGGCGCTAAAATAATAACACAATCATTGGGCTTAAATTTTTTCTTTTTTTTTAAATATGTTTGTACCTCGCGTAGAGTAGAGCAAAAGGGCAAAAATTGGCTCCATCACTACCATCAGCGAACCACTAACTACTAAACCGTATTTACATCAGATTTTCATATTGCTTTTATTAAATACAAAAAGAGCGATAAACGACAAGTGAGAGGCCGGGGCGAGTCTTTAGGAAAATAATATTTGATGCTCTGAATTACCGCCTGAAATACAAGAATTTTCATAACTTTCTATGAATGTTGTCCCCCAATTGTCAAAATCTTGCTTCGTGATAGACTGTCAGCACACTTTTCCTTTGAGTCTTTATTTAATTACAGAGGTAACTAAATATTTGTTTGTTAGTTCAATAATTTTTCCTTTAGTCCCAATTGTCCAATATTTAGTGGACAATTCACAGTTGGTCCGGTTGTCGGGTGGATACGACGACAATTGTTGTCCCACGGGACCGCTAAATATTTTCTGTCAGTCTAAATCTAATTTCTATGATTCAGTGAATTGGCTTTGATTTCTGTTCTGAATCATGATTGCGTTTAATTGTCGAATTGCACAACCATTAGGTCGACGCTCTTAATACTGTGCCAGTCTCCCGTCTCCACAATTGTACCTAATAATATATTTGACGCTCGTTGCTTTTAATTGTTTAACTCTTAAATTGAATGGTGGAGCTTCGGTGTCTGTATGTGCTGGCTGTGAGTTTTGTGTTCCAAATACAATAACTTATCAGATTAGCTACTAAATACCTAAATAGGCTTAATATACCTACTGATTGATTCATATTTAATTATTTATGTACGGTAACGGTACTTAGGTAACGGAAAAAAAATAGATTTTAATTAAATATTGAACAAATTAATAGTTATCGTTCACATCTAAAACTAATCTCTAGGTACCTTCCGTACTATAGATATTAATATTATAAAGTGAAAGTAACTCTGTCTGTCTCTGTCTTTTCACGCCTTATTTACCTACAGAAACAGATCATAGTTTAATTTTGGATACACGTTGCCTGGGATACAGGAAAAATCATAGGGTACTTTTAATCCAGAAAAATATATAGATGTCAGACGTTATTTACATATAACATATAACATACTGTTTATAAAAAAATGGTAGTTCCAGAGTTTTGCGCGTTCAAACTAACTCTTCAGCTTTGTCATTAGTATAGAACCATTAAAAAGGTTTGATGTTAATATGAAACTATTTTATTGGTCAGAGGTGTATATTCATCCGTGTTATCATATCTAGTAAGTTTACTTTCCTATGCAGTTGTCTGCTTAGTACTTATCTCGTACAGTTTTGTCAAATTTGGTAACGTAACATGACGAGTTCAATGATTTTACCCCATCTTAAAAATGCCCAACGCGCCTAAAGAAGTTTTCAGTTCAAAAAAACAAATTAACTCAATTAATTTCTTTTGGTTTTGCAATGACGAATAGTTAAATCAGCAGTAGACCTTAATTATAATAGAAACCATATTGTGGTAGAGCAGGTCGTTTGTGTATGCCCCACTTTAAGTGAAAACAACACTGCGCCAATGTGGTTTTCTACAGTTTCGGTCCAGGTTGGTTAGGCTGATTGACTCGCTTTCTACTCAGTTAAGGGTTTTTAGATTGTAGATTTAATACTAACCACAAAATAAGTGTGATATTTAGATGTGAAACGCATGTTTGAAGTGAACAATTTTATTTAAGAGAGCATCGGCTGAAAATATAACGTGCGCGATTGCGGCATGTGGGTGGCATGTATGTAATTTATTAAAGTGATTGGTGTATATATGTATGTGAAATCGAATTTTATGTTGCTTACATTGTTTTTTTAAAAAAAACTAATGAAAACAACACTTTCTTGTCGAATATTATGTATAGATAATATGGAATATTACGTTATTCTATGAGTTATTTCTGTGGTGCTACAAGCAAGACGTTTGGGGATAGTAAAAGGTGACGCTTTGCAGGTGTTATGCATGCAAATTTGATTTTTTGATTGTATATTATAAATTTTTAATTTTTAAATGTAGATACCCTATGTGCAATTTTGAACTATATCTCAATCTTGACGATTTACATTAGTTAATTATAGTTAAAGAATTAGAGAGGACGCTTTAAAGATGTAACTAATAAGAATAGTCTTGAAAAATTTGCTAGCCCCAAAAACTTTTTATTATGTCACTGACTGACTGATCAATCAATGCACAGCCGAAATTAACTGTAGAGAGAGCAACAATAGGTAATATATTTTATAATATTAAAAATCAATCACCGTGGGTAACTAAGCATTACGTATTGTAAATAAAATATTATAAATAAAAGATAACATTTTTTTTACTAATAAACTTGTGTGAATACAGCAATATTTTGTGAGCGAGAGCCAAATAGAAGCGTCGCCATTTTCAGTTCCCTTTAATAAGTTCCAACAAAAAGAATTTGGTATTGCTGTTATCGCTCGTCGAGCGAGTTTTCATAAATTGTGAATAGGTCAAACATTATACCTACATGTAATGAGGAAATGTTTGTACCTACAACAAAACTTCAGCTTCAGCTAGCTTAACACATGCACTGGAACTAATAATTCATCACAATACGGACCAATGCGTATCTAGTGATAAATGTTAAACCATGCGAATCATTGCTGCACATTTTCTTTTTTCTTTATTCAGATATTTTTAGTATCGACGCATGTAATTATTCAAACTAGGTAAGAAGTATACATATGTACAATCAACACCAAAAGGCGCACGCGATAAAGTCGTACAGGCGATTGAAACTACTCAGCAGTCCGTTTTTTTTACTTTTTACTTGCTCTTTTTACATAGTTGAAAAATTCTTTTCAAAAAATAAATTTATTCACGTGCTATAGTAATTATATAGGCATATTTATTTTATTTATATATGGATATATTATTTTAATTTTAAAATATAATACCAAACTTGTGTGAATAAAATAATAATAATAGAGGATACTCAACTCGGTGTGTCTTATCCTCTATGCTCGCCTAACTCCTTATCATTAATCTTTGTTTTTAACCACATTCCATATACCATCAAGCCAACCGTTAGGTTTCTGTAAGCTTTAGAAAAAAAATATTTAGGGAATTGAAATTCTTGAAAAGTTTAGAATCGATATTGTCACCTCAATTTTCTATAGAGTCTCGAAGTTTCTGAGTGTAACCCAGACCAAGTTTCAGCTCTTATGTCATCACTGGCAACACACATTTGTTTTAAAGCAGCAGTGAGGAATTTTGTACGAGATCTCGGAGATTCCCGAACGCTGCTCATCCGAGCTGGACTCGACAGTTAAGTTACAACAGTTACATATTATAGTTATGTCGTATGTATATAATAATTATTTCGGACATATTCGAATGACAATGACGTCATGTTTCCTTCTTCGTACCAACGTGACGGCATAATCGAGCACCAGTCACGTCTTCATTGTTCATTATTTACTCAAACATACATTTGTACCGTCCGTCTCTATACATTGTTTTTTTTGCTTTTAATAACTTGTAAATTTTAATAGTATTTAAATGTTAAAAATATTTCATATTTTTTATAGCGTAGGTATATGGTGAGAGCCTTTGCCCGCGACTTCGTCCGCGCGCCCTTGAAAAATATTGAGGAATAATTTATTCAATTTTAATTTTGGTATTTCTGTCACATGTTTATTTAATTTTTTTGTAATTTTAGATGATTCCTAGAGGGCGGTTTTTTTTTCTGGATAAAAGGTATCCTATGTCCTGTTCTGTATCCCTGACAACGTGTCATGCAAAAGCGTAACAAACTCACTTTGGCTATTATAACATTAGTTAGGATAAGCAGTATATGATTATAATAATATGCCACAAAATCAAATTAATTTTAGATTTAAAAACCACCTTAAAAACTATGTAAACTTTTTCCTCCCTAGTAAAAAGCTTACTTACTTAGTTATGTTTAGACCAAATGTCTAAACAAAACTTTGCCTTAAATATTTTCTAACCAGTCTGTTGTAGTTTTTATATTATGAATGTTTTAGAGAGGAAATAACTTTTTTTCAAGTAATACGAATGCTAATGTTTCGTATTAAATATTATGCGTCACGTGGAAATTTATCCGTTAGGTGGAGAGGTTGAGTACGTGTTGTGCCTACTTAACGACTAGGCATAACGACGGGTAGAAAGTAAACTTGCATTATTTAGTAACTTCGTCGTTGACAAAGTAGCTAAGAGACAGCCATTGTCTTATTTGATGAAATAAACAGTAATATTTCGTTTCGCTGAGATTAGGCCGAAGACAACTCTCGAAACGTACATCAGTCGCAGAAACTTTTAAATCCGGATTATTGTTTTAAACATTCATGAGAAAGTCGCTTTTACAGCGCTTTATTATTTGTTTCCGTTTCGCTACTGGATATAAAATAACATACGGTATTATGTGCTGAAAGCTGAATGATACTTTAAATATTATATCTTGCCTCAGTCCATATTAATATACCTGAGAAACCTAGCAGCGCTCGGTATTTTTTTAACGCCGATAGCGCCATCACAAAATTTCGAGGGAGGTAACGAGTTGATTATCATCCATAAACATTGCAATGCATTAAGTACCACAAAAATTTCGAGATGGCACTTTAAATATATATTTTAAAAATATTATTGAGTAAAATGTACGAAAAACTTAAAAAGAAAAACTGTTTCCGTTTGCTCGTTTCAAGTAATTAGATATTTCCGTCTGCCGATGTACCACCTTCCAGAGCGACGTTTTCATGTGTAGATGTCTTTCGTCACCTTGTTCCTTAACTACCCAATCTCATATCACGGTCACTAGCTCAACTGCATTTTTCTGGGTGTTATTTCATTTTTTATAGCATATTTTATTTCTGTTTGGTATAGCAGCATACCAGACAGAAAGCGACATGTAAATATTCGTGTCTCACTCCTCGGTTCGTGCCTGTCAGTGACCACAAGCGTACCTATTGCTGTTCATTTTATTTATATAAAAATAGGAAAGTGTCTGAAAAGGAAGCCTGAAAGTTTGTTGAGAATTTCAAGCAAGGAATGTAAAATAAAGTTTTTTTTTTTGCAAAAGTACTTTTTTTAATATTTTTTGATGCTAGAATATGCGTTCCACATACACACACTTTTGCATTTATAATATTATTAGGATTTCCATGAAGGAGTCTTCTTCATAGACTAATTTTTACCTATTAGTAGTAGCATATATACCTATATATACTCATTTGTGCGTGCATACCTCGCACGCTCACTATGTATCCTATGAATGTAGCGAATTTTTGCTCTGTTAACTTTATTCTATTGGGGTGTCAAAAAGGGGAGAGCGCGAACAATCTAATTAGCGAAATCTAATCTTCTCCCCCACATAACGATAGACAATTACGTGAATATTTTAACGAATATTGGAACGACTTCTAGTTTAGTTCTCGTGCAGGAAATTACAGGAATCGGACCATAAATCAGGATGACAATTGAACGTGTCCAATCGCTCTCTGAATCTCCGTCTAGTAAATTAATTGTCATTGATCAAATGCCCCCCTTTAATCCAGTTAAGAAGCTTTATATTACGGTCGCATTAGACGATTTGCATTTGACTCAAACCATCTGAGTAATGTGTTGAAAGAATTTTTTTGTGTAACCTGCGCCCAAAGGACAGGCCAATGTGTACACACGTGTGCATAGACTAGGACGTAGGTGTTGCGTAAACCGGCAATTCTTGTAAAAGGAATTCAGCTACACCCATACATTTGTTTAAAAGTGGTATATTACTGTGTCACATAGATAAAAAGTAGCTAAGTACTAACGGGCAGCGTTTCTTAAAGTGTTCCAAAGTTGGATCCGCCGAAAAAATACCTTTTAATCTAATAACGAAATACATGACATAACTACTAGGTTGGATTGTAAAACTTATTTGCGCCATTAGCTCTCTTCTATACAGTCATATATTAAATACTTGTTAAAAATACGGTGTTATTAACTTCATAATTAATCTAGTTATAAATAATTAATAACAAAAAAAAATGTTTGAAAAAATTTAAAAGTATCTTCATTAAAAGTACACAAAACGCTTTATTGAATATCTGTTTCGAACAAGAAAATACATACATAGTTTCGCCTTAAAGTTTGAGAAACGCTGCCACAGAGAATGACGTATTGCTACTTCAAGACTTGGGTAAATCTATTGCTATGCTCCAATTTCGTAGTGTAGTTAACTGCAACAATTTTACGGTTTTAGCCGAATCAGGTCCTATTATTCTATTACGATGTTTAGGGAGGTCATGGTCCATATTCTCTGCCCACAGCCCACGGTTATAATTTTATCAGTAGAACTGGACCGGGTCATCGGCCATCTCCGACAAAGCGTCGACAGTTGACTAATGCAATTGTATAGGCATAGTTAATGTTAAATTATGTGTGTAAACTAAGCATGTAACGTATATCTATTTATAAAGATATAAACTTTTTATGTTTTTTTGTTTGTATGTAAAAATTAGGACCTCTTTCATAAACTACAAGTAAAGTGTAGATTAGTTACTTTTAGAAATAATTTTATATTTTAAATTTTTTTTTTAATATTTGTGACTTTTACCGTACAAACAAGGGTATATCAGCTAAATTATCCCCGGTGACAGTTTAAATGACGGTTAGCCTACTTGACAGATGGTGAAAGTGGCCCTTAGCGCCTCTTTCACCAACGTCAAGTAGGTCAAACTGTCATTTAAAGTCACCGGTAACCGGGGATAATGGAGCTGATATATATCTTTGTACAGTAAAAGTCCCAAACATTGAAAAGAAAATAATAAAAAAAAAATCGCCTATCGAAGGTTGCAGTAAACCACTCGGTTTACTGCAACCTTCGATAGGCGATTTTTTTTAATCTAATCAACACTTTACTTGTACTTGGTGAAAGAGGCGCTTAATATTTTAAACTACTCGGGCGATTTAAAAAAAATCTTTTGTTAGAATAGAGTTTCAAGATGGATGGACAAATGCTAAATATTCCAATATTTAGCCTAAGTCCATCTTGAAATTATATTATATTTTTAGATAAAATGAACTGTGGTGCGTGTATAATTTTAAATTTTAATCGCAAATAAATGAAAGCGCATTTGAAATATCGTAATCGAAAAATAAATCACTGACAGTGAATTACGTATATGGGTATAATATTAAATTTTATGTTGTAATAAAAATGTATTGGATGGATATTGCAACACCTATACAAAGTTAATTATCGTAAATAAATATGGAGATAGGATTTTCTCAAAGTACTTACACATTAATCTTATAATTGGAGATTTTAACTAGATAAAATACTTTTACGACGATAAAATACATATAGTTTAATTTGTTTAGGTAATTTACAAATGCTTTTCTAAAATCATTTAATATAATATACAATATAATATATCTTCTATACATCTATAATAAGTAGCAGATCAGACAGACGTAATTCTGGATTGAAATGTTTGAATGGATGGGGAGAAGAAAATAGGGCGTTTTTTACGTTTTTCCGGGCAATACTTATTTCCAATTTTTTTCTTCATATTCATTCGGACGACGAATACCTATTCGAAAAAAAGACGCATTGGTCCAGCCGTTTTCGTGTTTTGCCCTTGACAAAACATTTCGTGATTCTTTTTTATTTAAATAGTTATAGAAGATATTTTATAATATGCATGACATTTTGTAATTATTTAGTCGGTGCCCCCCTCTGTTTGTTTCTCTGCTAACTTCTTCCAAACCACCAAACTTTTCACTAATGGAAAAAACAGTATTTTCTTCTTGTTGTATGTACGGTCTGGTGTATACTGTATTGTATTTGTATAATGTTATAAAAATGTGTAGTACTCGTAGTAGGGTATACACTACACTACTTAATATAAAGTACACTTATTTATACTTGAAAGTAGCGTATATATATATTATACAAACGATTGTCATCATTTGAATTTGCTTAAGATAATCTACATACTTTGTTTACCTAATAGCTGACCTAATTTGTCTTAATGTTAGGTTTATACTTATAGCTGCAAATGCAGTCTTTGGAAGTTAACTTTTATTTAACACACATTACGTAACGTTTTTATAATATTTTGTGTCCACTTATACAACCGATAAACGCTTGCTGTAATAATAATACACGTATACGAGCAATTAATTAAAATTCAGGTCTCATACGTAACAACGAAATGCCATATCACGTTATATAAAAATGTCGTACAACGAGATTGTATCTTGTCATATCAACGAGAAGAGCGAGTTACTAAAAACTAAATCGCCGAAAAAACTGAAAAGCATAAAATAATCTTATTATTTTACCTAAGTTATGCTTTTCAGTTTTTTTCGGCGGTTTTATTTTTTGTTAAAAAGTTTAATTTTATATTTTTTTGTGGCTATAATCTAATATTTACTACATGCTAAATTTTTAATTTTCCCACCCTTAGGGTAGGATTTTTTTTCCAAAATTATATGAGACCAACTTCGAGGTATACCCTATCCATTAAAAAAAGAATTATCAAAATCGGACTACTCTGTAAAAAGTTATGCGTGGTTTTACGCTACAATCAGTAAGTGAACAGTCAATCATCCCCTGTTTTCCTACCCTTAGGGTTGGAATTATTTTTCCCCTTTCAATAAAAAAAGAATTATCAAAATCGGACCACCCTGTCAAAAGTTATGCGTGATCATACATTAAAAAAAAATATATACGCGTCGAATTGAGAACCTTCTCCGTTTTTATTTTTTCGTTTTCGTCGGTTGAAAATATGTTAATTTTGCTGTAATAATAGGGAGTTTATAAAAATTCAAAATTATTCCTTCATTCAACCCTTGTATAATGACTAGTTCTTCCTATATAAATTAAAATGTATTGGCACTTGTATTGTATGAGAGCATTTTATACTTGAGAACAGTACGACCGATTTTGCAGTTTAATTTTGTTGTGCTCAAGGTTTATATGAAAGAAAATTTTTGGAAAATTCACGTGAAAAAGTCGAAAATTCGACCAATTTCGATCACTCGGTAACTTGACATTTTTTCAGGATAAAAATTATCCTATATGTTAATCCAGGTAATAAAATATCTGTGTGCCAAATTTCATCCTAATCCGTTGAATCGTTGAATCCATCTAGTTATATCTTAACAAACTTTCGCATTTATAATAGGTACTAGTAGTAGTAGAATTGACAGAGCAACAACTGTCGGATCAGCTGTTTCTTTTTAATAAATTTGCCAACACGTTAATGTGTCGTAAATCTTTCACTTTGTCATTCCCGAGCAATAAGCGCCAGACAGCTCCTCTTACTCAGTAACCCTCCGACCCTCTGTGCACAATGCATCGAGGGCACCGACCGTAATGTACATAGGAAGCGCACCCTTGTCACCATGACAACGCCTCTTCCCGCGAATTTTATCGACGGACCCCGGATCCAGACGGGACGAGATTGCAACCCTCGTCTACACTTTAGATTGGCGCGTGCGTGTAATGATATATTTTTACTGGAATGAATGGCCCCAACAATAACTACGTGTTCATTACTGATAAGGACTCACTGTTATTGCTGCTATTGTAACTTGGTATCCCTTAGGGGGATGTTTCTTGCACAATGGCCGCAAAGCCAAATAAATTTGGTTTATCTAAAAATACTTTAATAGCCTAATTATAATGTATCTTATCGTAAAATAATGCAATCACAGTAACTATTTAACTTGTAATGATATATTTTTAATGGAATGAATGGCCCCAACAATAACTACATATGTGTTAATTAATGATAGGACTCGCTGATATTGCTGCTATTGTAACTAGGTATCCGTAAGGTGGATGTTTCTTGCTCAATGGCCGCAAAGCCAAATAAATTCGTTTTATCTAAAAACTAGCTGCTGCACGCGACTTCGCCCGCGTAACTTTATAAAATATACCCTATGTCCTTTCTGGTGTCCCAGAAAACGTGTATGCAAAGTTTCATGGTGCGGTTCAGTAGTTTTTGCGTGAAAGAGTAACAAACATCCATACAAACTTTCGCATTTATAATATTAAGTACGGATAATTTAATAGCCTAATTGTAATGTAATGCCATTATATTTACAGTATGTAACTTGTTTAAAATAAATCTGGAATATGCAGGAATCTGCACAATATTCGTAATGTAAATGTTTTGGTATGTGTCTGATTCACTTCACTTGTAATTCTTTTCAAACTCGTGTCCGGGTAACATTGGAAAGTTGTTTACAATTACTGAGAGTTGGTAGTTTCCTCTTTCTGTATTTTATTGCTGAATTAAGCTGGAAGGTAAAAATATCTTCTATTTTGTATACGACCTGCATATATTTGTATATTCTTATGGTCCGCAGTGTTGATGTTGCTGTGTCCTTAGGTTATTGTGGCTATCTTAATTGATATAGGATGGCCACCATCACTTGGGAACACTTGACAATTCAAGCGGACTGTCAGCCTGCCTACCGCCTTTTATTATGTATTTTTTAATACTATCCTAAGATAAGCATACTAACAATTTCATGTATTTTGATTTTTTTGACGATTTGTTAATTTTGAGTAACTTAATATCAGTATTATCCCTCACATATATGTAAGTATATAAATAAATCTTCAAAACTAAATACACCAATAATTATATGGCCGCAAAAATATGGCATGTGTTAGGGGATAACCGTATAATGGACAGGAAGCGAAACTGCAGTCTGCACATCCAGACCAGAGTCAACTTTGAAAAGTTTAATAATGTACTTTGAATGGTTCATTTAAATGGCAATGTTTGTATAAAATTTAGTATTGAAAATTGATAGCGAATAGTTGTTCTGTGAAAACCTTGACACGGATATTATAATGCAGCTCAAAGTCATTGGTGGACTGGTTTGTTAAATAAACAATGCTGCGTCAGCCACAGGCTGCGTCCCAATATGGTTTGGAGGCGCAGTGGCCTCCGCGGACTTAATGTTCATAATGTACAGCATATCTGAAACACAGGTGTGCTTATTTACAGGTATTAGAGAAGATGCGATATTCTAGCTAATATTATAAACTAGCTGGTGCCCGCGACTTCGTCCGCAAAAAAAAAATAGCCTACCCTGTGTTCTGTACGTCTAAATGTTTATCTACCAAGATTCATGAACATTAGTTAATTCGTTTAAGCGCCTGTTTCACAAACGTCAAGTAGGCCAAACTGTAAGTTTAAAGTTATCTGTCACCGGGAATAATTTAGCTGATATACCTTTGTTTGTACGGTAAAAGTCCCAAACATTAAATAGAAAATAATAAAAAAAATCGCCTATCGAATGATGCAGTAAACCGAGTGCATAATTCAATATAACAGAAAATTATTGCTAAAAGTAACTTTGGTTCTAAAAGTGTCTGACGACACGTTTGGTCTAGTGGCTAGTAACCCTAGCTGTTAACCAAACGGTCGCGGGTTCGAATCCCGCTAAGGGCAAATGTATATGTGTTAAAATTTTACCTTTGTACCCGAGTCATGGATGTTTTGTATTTATAATACAAGCCTATAAACACGATATATCTCGAAAACCAATGATCTTATCTGAAAGTAACTTACTCCACGACCAACCCTTACAGATTTATTATTAATATTGATCATAAAAAATCAACTAACAAAAATGATTAAATCAATGTTTTAACATCTAAGAAATAGGTGCAAAGATAAAGTGGCGTGCATAAGCTAATAATGTCATTATGATCCTACTCAATCAACGCATAAGGCGTTGAACGAATTTTAATGAAATTTAGCACACAGATAGACTATATCATGAATTAACATTGTAACTGCTCTTTAGTGTTATGGATTTTTTTTATTTATATGAAAGTTCAAAGTTATTAAAATTTATCACTAGACAATGCATCGCTAGCCTCGATCTATTATATCTCGAGCAACTGGAGTAACATCAACTATCTCCACGAGTTTGTGAACAATGTTAATACTAATTAAACTAATGCTTAAACGTGTACGTAGGAATGTCAATTAATTAATTAAATTGATGTAACGAGTGTTTAGAATTTTGGCACGACATGCACGCGATTTTCACTCGTATAGTTTTAAATTAAGGGGCCGTACATGGTATGACAATAGGCGTGACGTGCAGCGGTGGCGGTGCCACGTTGATTTTTACATGAACTAAACTACGGACAGCGGTTTAGTAGGTGTAAACGGTTTTGATTCTTTTCATAAGTATTTTTAAAAATTATTAAATTTATTTTTTATTTTTAATATTATTTTTATTTAGTGAAGCCACAACAGCAAGAAAGCCAAAAAAAATTATTCTGTTTTTTATTTTTTTAAATGTAACTTGAGAACAAATATGAGATGGCCAATTACATTAAATCCCATAGAACGTTTCATTTTGTAGTTTGATTAAATATTAGCTAGTCTGAATGGTATTTTTGAATTTTCTACGAGGTGACGTTCCGGATTTTTTTAAAATACCGTTTCAATGTTGAATTTTCAAATTTTAAATGAAAGTAAATACTACACGATTGATTTTTTTATTGAGGGACAAAATAAATATTAGAAATAAAATCCACCAAAATCACCCAATAATACGGTCATTCTGTGTTTTCAGACATATAAATTAATAAAGTTTTGAAACTTATGTGGGTTATACCTTTGGGTCTGCTGATCAAGATCCACAACTCCCCCCCCCCCCTTTCACATGCTGCTTCATCCCCCCACATCACAAAGTTTGTCTCCGTCAATGGTTTTTTAAGTATTTTGCGAAAACTTTAATAGATACAAAAAAAGTGTCAAAGGCAAAAAGTACCCCCATTAAATTCTTAACAAAATATGTTGCATAAACTTTTCGATTGTCTTGACGGTTTTCAAGCTACAGCCAGTTTTCAAACAAAATTTCATAGTCGGAAAATTAGCTATAGCTTGAAAACCGTCAAGATAATCAAAATAATATATACTAGCTGTCGCACGCGACTTCTTCCGCGTAACTTTATAAAATATAATACATTCGTGTCTGTAAAACCATGAAAATACACATACAAAATTTCAACCCAATCGGTCAAGCCGCTTAGTAGTTAACATACCGACAGCAGCGCCACCTACCGGGTCCAATTGCATTTTTATATCATCCAGGAAACCTTCGAAATACCCATATAAAATTTCAACCCAATCGGTTCAGCCGTTTAAAAGTTATGTGAAAAAGATAAGTACGGAAGGATAATTCTTACTACCCGTTGTCCTATTACCCGTTTTCCCGTAGGAATGAAGCATTTTCCCACGGTAAAAAGTAGCCTATGTTCATCACGGATAATGTCGGCTTCTAATGGTAAAATAATTTTTTTAAATCGGTCCAGTAGTTTCGGAGCCTATTCAATACAAACAAACAAATCTTTCCTTTTTATAATATTATTATAAATATATATAATATATTTTGTTAAAAATTGGCCATAAATAAATGTACAATGTCAGTCAAATATATCTAGGCAAATAGGAGGTATAAATATCTATACATGAAACTATCATAAACATGAGAACAAAACGATACCCAAATTATATAGATACAAATTTATGCAACTAATCGTTTATAAGTATCTGTAGAAACAAACAAGTTTCTAATTTTGAATTATGACAATCATCGAAAAGAGTACCATTCTGTCATATGATCGGTTTGTCTCTTTCATTTTGGCCGTGACGTCATTGGCGTAACATTTGTTTCAACTGTCATCCTATTTTTTAGATTCTGCTTCACAGCGTTCACAGCTATCATACACGATTTTCATGTGGCTTTTCTCGTGAATATTATATTAGCGTTTTTTTAATGCTAAGTTTATGTCAGTATCATATTTATACTAGACGTAGCGATGAAACGGAAGATAATTATTCAGAAGATAAGTAATTATACTATATTAGTACGAAAAACTTTCGATTACGCTAATGTATGTGATTTTACGAATGTGGCTTTGCCATTAAAAAGAACACTTTATTTTCTAGTTTCTATTCCTCTTTGCACAGCCGCCTCCGCCGCAACTCTTCACGCCTCGTCTACGCCGTGACGCGCCTCGACTTTTCATGTGGGCGTAGCGCCTTACAGATTTACATACATACATACATACATACATACATACATACATACATACATACATACATACATACATACATACATACATACATACATACATACATACATACATACATACATACATACATACATACATACATACATACATACATACATACATACATACATACATACATACATACATACATACATACATTGAAGGTTAAAAAAAGCTTGTAAAAATCGTTAAAATCGTTTTGTTGTCTATGGTTTAATATAATATTATATATGTATTATTAATAATAATATAAATGTGTGTAAATATAATGTAAGTAATTATAATGTATTAAATTAATATTTTACTGTGTAGATAAAATACTTTTTAATGTATACTTTTCAACTTATGTTTTGACATAGGTGTCAATCTACAATTGCTATGACAATATGTAAATAGAAAAATCAAAATGAAAATTTGGTAATAGTAAACTTATATTGTCATTTTATAATGCGATAAATTATACAAATGCGTTGCTTTGTAAGTTTAATCAAAGAAACGACAATTTAAGTTAAATATTACCAAATTTTCATTTTGATTTTTCTATTTACATATTGTCATAGCAATTGTAGATTGACACCTATGTCAAAACATAAGTTTAAAAAGTATACATTAAAAAGTATTTTACCTACACAGTAAAATATTAAATTAATACTTTATACCCATACTGTGGTAGTGCAAAAAAAAATAAAAGCTAAGCATGCATTGTCATCCAAAATAAGCGTGTATACCAAATTTCAGCTCAATCGGTTAAAGATAACCGATTTAAAATTCAGTTGCAAGATTCCACCCGGACAAACATACATATATACATACATACATACATACATACATACATACATACATACATACATACATACATACATACATACATACATACATTGCAAGTTAATAAAAAGCTTGTAAGTAATAATAATAAAAATAAATATATAAGAATAACTAATCTATATCTAAAATTAAGTTATATATATTTACAAATAATCTATACTAAATAAAAAACAAAACTTACTATTGAACCTAAAACTTATAATAACTGAAATATAATATTAAAAGGAGTTCCATTAGGCAAGGTTCCGAAGATACTGGCAGCGTTCCCCCTTTGAATAGCTAGACTAATTCTTTGTCCGAGGTAGCTGCCAGCTCTTCGGTCTCCTGTGATGTCGACTAACCTTTTTGCTATTTCTTTAAAAAGCCTTATAGCGCTAGGACCCCACGGACCAAGGGTCTCGACACCGAATGGGACAAAATCATATTCGGAGCCTAGACCCCTGTATTTGCATGCTTTAGATTTTTCAATCGCTTCACAAGCCGCACCAGCTTTGTTGTTGTTTCCATGTAGATGGGAAGGGGCCAGCGTGTCTGAACAGGTTGCATCCCATACCAGCACCCGGCCCATCTTCCGTGGAATCACTCATACCGTCCGGTCTCTTGCCATACCAGTCGGCTCAAGTAGACTTGGCACGTTGATGGTGGCAAGGGAGCGGCGTATGATATCGTTAAGTGCGGCATGTCTGGAGAAGCGGCCTGCTCTTTTTTGGCATGACAGTCCGTGATGTCCGAGCTTGTCGACATCACTGCCACAGGGACATTTATGAGGAGCGCAGACCGGAACCCTAAGCCGTAGACAGGTTGCGATTCGGAGCGTGTCTGGCTCAAGGAATGTTCCTGTATTTGAAGAAGGGTACGCGTGAAGCCATACAATTATGTATGTACATACATTATGTTCAATATAGTTTTCATCATTTTTTTATGCAACACAAAAAAAAAATATTAAATAAAAAAAAGTCAAAACGTCTTGGTTGCGCTATATTATTCGACCGATCGTTCGATTGTGACCACGTGACCGCACAATAAAAAGCGATACGTCCTTCCTCTAGGAGCGCTTAGCGCGTACTGGCGGCCCGGGCAATGTGTCTTCTAATATATTGCAAGATTTGCATGTTTTTACGAGTTGTTTTTTTAGTCTTATTTGTTAATATATTTATTTGATTTTTTGCATACAAGTAGCTGATGATGTGAAGTTTATAGTGGTATTTTTATTTCTAGCAAATAATACTTAGTCTATTCACAAAAGGCACCAGTTTTGGTGAATATTTTCGAAAATTTCACTGCGTTATAATATTTTATTTTACAGAAATTTGATACTATAATAAAAAAAGTAATTATTCAAGGAATAGAACACTTCTATGCCAATACGCAGTATTTTTTCCGTTAAGTTTAAACTAAGATGTCTACTGAAAACAGCGAATAGTTTGAGTCCCCGAACTCCACATTTTATAAAACGGATGTTAGAACATGGTGGATAAATCGAAATTACAGAAATAAATCAAAAATGTGAAATATTTAAGTAATTACTATTGAAATAGTCTTTCTAATGACATATTATGAAGTATTGAACTCGGTTTATTTTATGAATAATCTCTACAAGAAGTTGACTAAATATCACCTTAGGAGTCTTAAAGCCGGTCGGCATGAAATCGCTTGATGATTGGATTTTCAACGCTCATTTTATCTCGTCATCGTGCATTCAAATTATCTGACTAGTGTATTTAAAATTACTAGTGTTCGCTCAGTGGTACAAATTCAATTATATAATCATTTCGAAGGTGTGAAAAAAGCTATAGTTATACGATATTTTTTTTATTAATAATAATAAAAAATGTCAATACCTACTAAAAAATGGAAAGACGCTTTACATTAGAAGAGAAAATGTCATTGAATTGTTTGGTCGTTACTTATTTATTTTTATAAAAAAATTTTCAGCCAAGAATGCAGTACACTTCTGGCTTTGTGACACGGTGCAGTCATGCATAAAAATGTAGTTGTCATTACCAGGGAATCATTCATTGATTACATGAATATGAGCACTGTCCCTAATAATTTTGGCCACCGATAGTAATTATTCTACAACACCGAAAGAACGTATAAAAGATAATGAAATATTTTAAATACCCAATGCTGCACTCGAAAATAGCGCAGCTGAGTGTTGCCAATGTTTTAAACTTTGGCTGGCCTTGTTTCCAATGCAGAGTGAATAAGTCTTGACACATTTTTACGTGGTTCAATAAAGAAGGAATGTCAAGTCGTTCAAATTGAGGAATCGGGATATTTGTTCAGCTAAATAAATCGCTGCTTAAAAACTAAAGGGTCATAAAACAAAAAAAATCTATAAATGTTTTTATTGCAAAAATACAATCACAATCCTTAATATTGCATGTTGCAAAAAGACTTATGGTTGTTTTATTCAATATTTAGTATATTTTTATTTTATTTTTTTTATATTTAAAAGTAACTTATATGCTTATATCTCCTCTAGTATTCAATTTATTATAAAAGTACTGACATTTAACGCTACTTAAAAATACGCTTCTAACGATGTATAATATGCATATATTTGATATATATCTAATAAGAAAAAAATTGACAAAAAATAATTTAATATTTTTCGATTAGCTCTCCTGCAAAAAAGTGTAATTTTGATTTGTGGTACTTTTGAAATTAAGCAGCGAAATGTGGTCCTTTCTTTCACTTGGGTTTGGAGGGATTACATTTCTATTTACTAATTTATTTAAAAACCAACCGTTACATTACATACTTACAGTGTTAGAGTTGTCTAGACAATGTGTTATCGTATACAGGTGTAAGCTAAAATATAATTATAGTTATATAGATAGCATACAGCTTACTCCAATTTATATACTTAATTTTTATTTTCATAGTTACAATGAGATCAATTAAAATATTTTTCAATCATTTGTTATTAATATTTTAATAATTAAAAAGTGTATTTTTATTATTTATTCACATATAATTATCTGCTAGAATATAGGTATTTTCCGACGACAATGAGGTAAAGGAGGCAATTTTGACTCATTTTGAGGCAAAAGATAAAAAATATTTTTACGATGGTTTAGAAAAATTAATTCATAGATCTAATAAATGTATTCAGCTTAAGGGTGATTATATTGAAAAGGAAAAATAGATTTATTGTTTCATTTTATTTAAAACCCTTTCATTCCACGAACTTTTGGACCTCCCCTCGTATATCCGAGTAAATAGTCTAGAAGCCTCACAGCCAACATGGTTGCATTCATGAAAGTAAGATAATAATTATATTTACAAAGTTGGGATAATGTTAAAATTGTCTTAGATTCAACACCACAGTATATGTACCACAGATAGGCGTTATGGTAAAATTTATAGCACCAAGTATAAGTGATTAAATAATAAAGATCTTATTCGCCTGTGCGCTTTCATCTCCATGATGTCATGCATTACAATATTAGTCATTCTATCAACCCATGACATTACACTTGGTGGTACGAGTAGTTTGTCTTGTGAGGTGGCTGACATTAATATTTCTCAGAAACTCATAAAGTTAACAATTTGATTTAAAACGATAGTACCTATCCACTGCTTCATCTGATGATATTAAAGGTTGTCAGTTTTGTCTTTTTATATTTACGTATATTTCTTCTGTAGGTGTGACTCACACCTATAGGCATGAACTCCTCAAAAGCGGCTGGACGGATTTTGATAAAAAAAATTGTGTCCGATTGAGTTGGCTTCTAGTTTAATCTCATCTCTAATCAAGCTTCACAACTTTGATTTACAATAAATTTATTGATTACAGATTATAATATACACAAACAAACCTTCCTTGTTTCTTGTCATTAGTGAAAACCATATCAAACAAAAGTTATCGGAGAAAGAGACGGAGGCGGACAGCGACTTTATTTTATAACTAGCTTTTGCCCGCGATTTCGTCCGCGCCTCTTTTTATTATCCGATCGCTACTTAACTTGACAGGATCACCCGCTGGGCTAATCTGAATATTGCCTGAAAATTTCATCAAAGCGGTCAATGAAGTCCATAGGGAACATAATACACACTATTTTTTTATATATGAAGAACATTATGTATACAAAACATGTTATATATTATTATTAGTATTGATTATATCGATACCTTAATTCGCAAACCAAATAACTCCTCCGAGGCAAACTTTAAAGGGGAGACTAAAAACGTTATAATTTTTTTTTGTATGATACGAGAAAAGAAAAAAGACAATTTTACATTGGAAATTTTGGGTCGTATTAACCGATAGACCTTTTAAAAATTAAATTCTAATTTTCATTTTCATTTTTTTCAACCATTTTCAATCAAAAGTGGAGTTATTCGTTTTGGTTAAGGTCGATATCGATATGTATTTTTAAAAACAGACTTTTTAATGATATTCTTGTCTATATGTAGCTTTACTTACTTACTTAACTGGTTATTAGACGTATGCACATATTTATATACATCTGTGAATATTATAACGTTTAGCCTCAAACGCCCGGGGTCATCAAAGGCTTGTTTCGCTAATTTGAATAGTTGCTATTTATATATTCCAAACATTTTATCGCGTGACTCTCACAAAGGACTGCGCCATGAAATGGCAATCATGGACGCATAATTGCTATTGTTTCTTTAATATTATATTATCTGATTGTTTCTCTTCATACATATGTAGGTGAATGATAATTAATTTATTGCGATTGATATTTACATTACAGTTTCGTAGTAATTACAGGAAAATTCACGTTTCGTTATCTACTTAAATAATAGCACTTACTTGATTTCTGATATGAAAACTTCATTGTACGAATTTCACGTATTCCTTGTATGTATTGTTAAGAAAATATCGTTTATATTGTTTTTACATTCAATAAACACAATTCAGATGTCGTAAATATGCTTTTTATTGAACATTAAAAATTATAAAGTTATTCGATTAATTCACCGTATAATTGTCGAATGCTTAAACAGTATTGTTTTACGAAGCATATGTGTAGTACGGCTGAAACAAACATTGCCACATGTAATCATTATTTTTCTTACAAACTCAATAAGTAAAATGATTTTCAGCGAACTCATCTGCTTAGTGTCAGCTAAAAGAAATTTCTTTATAAACTCATATTTTCTTTATAATCGGTATGATTTTCAACGCACTCAAGTGCCAAGTGTCAGCTAGTAAGATTTATAGCCCATAAATAAATCTTTGTTTGGCTCTAAACAAGTGCCCAGTGGTCTTCTATAAGGCAGTGGTTGAAAAGACATAAGGCATAAGACATAAGGCAAGATATAAGGCAGAAGAAAAAATGCCACTACTTTAAATTTGTATGAGAACCGAGCCGTTTTGATACGAAAGTCTCGAATGCTCCCAAAAATGGTTTAGTCACGATGTGCAAATAGTCTAACGGTATTGACGATGCGAGGTCGCGCGACTGTGCAACTAACTCATTACCGGATGGGCGACGAAGTGTCGGAAGACACGACCGGACGGATGAGAATGGGACATAACCAAAACGAGTCAAACAATGACGTACTTTTTACACGCGAAAGTGTGCTCCTTGGCGCTACTCATTCAAGTTTCAATCCGCGAAGACAGAGAGTATACCCTAATTGCATATATTACGCACCAACTGTCTACTTACATGTATATTGGGTTTCCATCCGGGTTCATAAGTAAACAAAGGTTTTCTTACTTGCGGTTCTCGCATCATTTACATTGAAGATTAATTTAAAGTTGAAGAGCTCACGACGCAACCGCAGGGTCATTATATGACTCATTCATACGCATTTGCGTTTACTTAAAGGTTAATGAACAGTGTGATTCCTATATATTTGTGTATTCTATGCTGTGTGCACAAATATACAAATACATACGTAGGTGACGTATAAGTATAGACGAATGAAAACCATGTTAATTTAGACGAACAGTGGGCCGAGCGGTTAAAATATAGGATTCCAGTTTCCATTACTGACAAAGTCTAGTAAGGAAATAATCATGTTACTTTAGAAGTCGGAATAAATGAGTTAATTCAAAGTGAGGAAGAAAAAAAAATGTTATCTTAGAAGTCAAGGTGTGCCAATAGTATTGACACGATTGGCTTGATCAAGCCAACCGTCATTTCTCATGATAAGTAAGGCTCTCATGGTGACAGTAATAATTGCATTTGCATGAAAAGTAACGCTGTAGCGGTGACAGGAACCATTCTCTTAAAACCGCTATTCAATTTGAAGGAAACCGATTTAGAAACCTAAGTAGTGAACTAGTTGATCACCCTTCACTAAATGGATTTCTAAATCGAAGATATAGAGTTGAAAATAGATAATAGAATCTAAAATCTAAATTGGATCCAATCTGTTTTAACTGCGATTACACCTTCCGATTTCCTAAATTGGATTCCTTCAAATTGAATAGTGTGATAGCGGTTTAAAGAACACCGTGGAATAAAAAGACGAGTACAGTTACGTTTCGGTTCGTGTGTCAAATCATAGAGTAAATAGTTACTTAACCAGTAACTATGGTTAAGTAACTATATTTACTTTATGGTCAAATGAATATCATAGTTCATTACCCCTATCTTCAATTTTACACATCAAAATCGATATTCCCAGGCTACTAACAAGTGGACAATCCGCACGTCAGCCACCCTTTATCATAAAAGATCACGTCATTCTCCTATGAAGGTTGTCTATATTCATTAATTTTTTATTTAGGGAAAGCGTCTATACTTTACCTAATGAAGATTATCATTATTTATTACATTTATATAAATCTAACTTCTGCAATCTCTATTAGACAAAATGATATACAAAGCAAATAATATTGATTATGGCTAAATAAAGCCTCTTTAAAAACGAGCCCTGAGGGCTTGACCTGCTTTTTTAGCATTCAAATGAGTTGTTAAATTTGCCATTCCATTCGACCCGCTGGTTCACGTTGACCTACCCGCGTGGGACGTTTTACAAAGGTTCAAGTCACGCTTCGTTCAAATGGTTTATTGGTATTTACATACATGTATTAATATACTAAAATGTTATAGTACTAGATTCAGGTAACAAAAATTAATAATAAAAAACCCCTCGTATTAATTTCTTCTTGCGTTACAAATATTTTAAATAGACTTGTTGAATAAAAAATAACATACCTACTTAGGTATCTAAAATAAATAAATACGAAAACTAGCGGTCCCAGCAGAAGTTGTCCTGTTCGAACAAGTAACCTGAATGCAGTGCCAACACACAAACATAAGAAAATTCATCAAAATCGGCACAGCCAAATAAGAGGAGTTCAGGCACACGGACCGAAGAAATCCTACTATTATTATAAATGCGAAAGTTTGTGAGGATGGATGTTTGTTGCTTTTTCGCGCAAAAAGGGCTCAACGGATTTGGATTAAACTTGGCAATTATATGATACTTTTTATCCTGAAAAATGTTAGGTTCCCAAGGGATCGTCTATAAATATAAAAAAGGGTCACCGTGGCGGCGCCACTGTCGTCACATCGTTAAAGATGTCGTGCTTATAGGGTAAATTTAGCAATCTATATAATATTTATGTCATAATTATGATAAATTATGTTTATCATAAAATTATAACCAGTCTTTTTAAAAAATACAGCAAGCACTCTGTTGGTAATGGTCGGAAGATATAATACTTTGTAGTATTGTGATTGCTGGATAGATGGCGTACTTGACGTGTCTGATTTTGTTTCAGCTACTCAACACGAGATGGCAGTGTTTACTATCAATGCTCCGTATTATGAGTTGTTCAACAAATTAATACTATTTAAATTCTATTTACTTTCAGTATTAGCTGCTAAGGTAAATAACTGAAATAAACTGGAGTGTTTATTTAATAGCCACAAGAACAATCAGACGACGTTTGACCACGAGAGAGTTAATTACACGCGAGTTGACTAATAACTCGGCAAAGATGAGGGGAGGTACTACCACAGAGGTTATAAGCGTCTCTCTATCACTATAAAATTTTAGGTATTTTTTCTTTAATTACTTATTGCTTTATTATTAACACTAAACTTCTACTAGGTACATTACGAATTATTTTCTTCTAAACCTATTTTTTACGTATATAAACATATAAACATATAAACGTATAACATATAAACGTAAACATATAACATATAAACAGTATATAAACATGATCTTAGCTAAGAGATCATAAGTTTGCGATCGTCATATTCTTTTCTAGGAAATTGTTTGCGGATTTAGGTACTCCTAAACTTAAATTATTTAAATCCGCGAAGAATAGACACACAATAGTTCTTATACACTTACTTGTAGACAAATGACTTAAAATCTCGTTTATGAATTAATAGAAGAAAAAACAATATGTATTTAAAATTTTTGATATAAAACCGATAACGATAAAAATTGTGAAAAATTTTTACGTTTACAAGAAAATCGCAAAGTAAAGTGATTTAATGCAAATAATGAATATATTTCTGGAAAGATATAATTAACAAAGTACCCGTTTGCAACACGTAGTCATATATTAGTTTCATCCAGTTTATACTCTGGGAAGTACAGTGTCGTATTGTAAATCTATGTCAAAGTAGACCGCCTCGCCACAGGACATACCGTATCGTCAACATAATGTAGTGGAACCATTACCGAGTTGTAGCTAACAAGGATCTATTCCGTAGCATTGCCTTGCCTCGCTTAACGACCTTCAGGCCGTAGTCATCGTTTTGAGACATTAGTGGTTTGTGGACAGGTCTCCATTGAGAATGTCACTTTACTATCAGGAACTTGATGTGACTCTGAAACAACACAACTTAATAATGGTGCTTATATATCCAGTAACTAATGTAAATAAATTATTTAGATATTTTTGAGTTTTTGAAAAATTATGGGTATATTCATTTCTTATGGGTAATTATGGGTATATTGTTCCTTTGTAAATTTGTTTGTTACATTTTCACATCTTAACTACTTACTGATCACATTGAAAGTTTTTAATACACTTTGTCCGGTAAATAGACATAGGGTACTTTCCATCCACAAACAAATACTGGTTCACGAGGCATCATCTAGATTCTGAATTAAAAAAAATCGACGCCTGACAGAAATATATTATGATCAATGAATTGAATTAATTTTATTGCTCATATATTTAGATGTATCAGTCGTTTATTTATTTTATTTTTAATCTCCAATAGGAGATTATTTAGGATTTACAAAAATCCAAAAACATACAAAATTTACTATGCAGGCACATTCAATCTCGCGTCGCGAACCAATAGAAATTTCTTCATTTTACTTATCCAGTAAACTTTTATTACTAACGAGTTGGCTGCATATGGTAATTGACGTTCCACGTACCGAGCTAGTCATTAAAATAAATAAAACTTGTAATACAGTAAGTAACCTGATCATTACGTTCGCCTGAAGTAAGCACAATTATTAAAGACTAACAAACTACCGCAGCGAAGTGAATAAAATAGCAATTTTGACTTTAATAAAATAATGGTATAGTGTTGGAAGAGTTACGCGGGGTTGGACCCTTAAATGTACAATTATTTACTTGGCCTCCAATTCAATATTGACTTACGGTAAGTCGACGGTGAGTGGTTACGCATTTACCAAGGACTCAACTTTGTTCACAAACAGTGACTTCCCGTGAGAATGAATAATAAGTCTTATTGGGTCGCACGACCCAATAATACCGCTTTAATAGTGTAATAAAACAAAATGAAATAGTCATTGTAAGTGCCAGGATTAACCTCAGACCAAACACAATTTTCACCAACCTAATAGCCTATGAATTAGGTTAGGTTAGGTAAGGTGCAATATTGCACAACAAATCTTTGTAGCTTCTCATGAGATAACCAAACTAATATAAAATTGGATGGTTTTTCTTAAATATTGTGTAAATAAATAAAAGTAGGCGGTCAAATTTTTAGTACAGAAATTTGGTTAATTAATAAGCTTCAAAACTTTAGTTTAGAACTTTAGATGTAGTTGTCGTTGAAATTTTTTATAACTGTGACATGAAGAGTTTATTTTTGGGCAGTAATTTACTATTTTTTCTCAGAGAATTTTTTTTTGTATAAACTTTTTTAAATGTCAAACTTTTTTAAATGTAGTCTATTATACACTGTATTTTTATCAAAGTTTAAATTTTACTCTAAAAAGTCAAATTAGGCGACGAAAATAACGCTTTTCTGCTAAGTCAACCGTGAACCTTGCCATTCACGTCGAATCGCACGCGACCAGGACCACCTCATACTTGGTCCTTACACGACCATATTTCTCGGGACTCGTACGCATCATACACTTTAATAATTGCTTATCATAAACACTGAGTTGATATGGTATTTCAGCCATTTTATATTCTCAGACTGAAGATTTGCATTTAAACTTTTACCATTCGTAAATTCATCAAGCGATGCTATGTAATTATTTTAATTTTATATATTTCTTTCGCAACTGCCTATGATAATAATTATTAAAAGGTTTTTAAATTAAAAACCATTTCGAGGAATAGTGATGTTGATAGGTCTTTATTAGCTTTTTTATTTAACTCTCATTTGAAGTTAAATAAAGCTGGAGCCTTTTGCATATAGTTGTTGTTGGGAATTTTATTCTCGTACTTCTCGATGAATGTGTATACTTTGACCAGGTTTATATTATACCACTTGGTATAAGTACTTGACCAACCGATAAATTTAACTTGGCTTGGTAGCGTTCGGGAGTTCATGAAATGTCTCAAAATCTAAAGTTTAAATCGGTTAGTAAGCTTTTTATATTGAGAATTAAGGTTCATAATTCCGAAACTTAGCACTTCAATTTCATTTGTAAAACCACTTATCAGATGATCTATTGTGATTCTAGCAAAGTGATTCAGTGTCCCTGTATGTCTTAACATCTTGTCATTTGAGACAAGTACTAATTTATAATTTAAACTGATACACTCTGTTGAGGTTCCCAAGCCCATTGAATTAAAATCTAAGGTTGACGCTCACTTTACTCGTGATCGTGACCTATTATCGAAAAACCTTCGTATTATTCGTAAACTGTTTATAATATTATTATTTCTTAACGTTCTCGAATATCGAAGATAAAATGTATTCACTTTTACCCATCAATTTAAGGTCAAATAATATGGAGTAACTTAGGAATGGCGCAATGATTAAATAAAATAATCAACCGAGGCTTTCGACCTTTGACTTTTATATCGGTGAAGCTCGATTAATTAAGGAACCGTCGATGTCGATTTCATTTCACAATAATACCGTTGTAATTATCTGATATTATAATTAATTGACTGACATAACAACCGAACACCACGGAGATTACATTCAAATTTTTCGAACTTTGTGAACTATAGTTTAGAGAATCATCATAAACTTATTTTGTTGTTTTGAATTGGCATATTTATAATTAATACACTTTTTTTTATTTCACGGTGGACTTCCCTAAGGAAGTGGTTATTGCAGCTACAAGATTTGCACAATGTTGTTTGTTTTTTTTTTTTTTTTTTGGTAGGTGGCTACCGTCGCCTATAACATAAGCAACGACATAAGTGCTACAAGTGCGCTGCCGACCATAGAAGGATAAGGGATAAGGAAGGGATGGCGTAATGGGCTCTAGCATCCCTTACTCACTCACCGAAACACAACAGCACGTAAATGCTGTTATTTCACGGTGGTATTCTGTAACGTGACGGTTACTAAACTGTGACTGTGAAACGCAGTAACTCTTAGGGCCTCTTTCACAAACTACATGTAAAATGTTAATTAGTTACTTTTAGAAATAATTTTCTGTTATATTGAATTATGCACTCGGTTTACTGCATCATTCGATAGCCGATTTTTTAAAATTATTTTATATTTAATGTTTGGGACGTTTACCGTACAAACAAAGGTATATCAGCTCCATTATCCCCGGTTACCGGTGACTTTAAATGACAGTTTGGCCTACTTGACGTTTGTGAAAGAGGCGCTTACACTACTAAAACACCCATACCAGAGCCTACTTTGAAAAGTATACGTATTTCCAAATTTGCCCCTGCTAGTAATCTAATCCGCGATTTCTGAGTCATAGGTGCTATGGCAAGTATACAGCAACCTGAGCTCGTCGACCCAAAACTCGATGTTAGAGGTTGTGACTCATATCTAAAAAGATATACCAATATAAATTAATTATTCTTTGTATCATAACATATTACATTAGTTCACACTATAATAATCACACAATTATAAAATTATTCCCAATTCGACCAGCACGTCGTCGCCCAATGAATTCATGCGGTATGTACAGCATAGTTCGTTTCAAATGTAAGTTTATGCAAAGTGCAAGATATATTTGAAACAAACCGGTTCGTGTTGTTCGGTACGATACAGCAAGTCTCGTGTATGGAATAAAATTTTACATGTACTTTTAAAAACCCCTACAGAAAACTTGTTCCGATGACCCCTTCCCCATTTTATGTCTAGGAATACAAAGCTGGATACAAAGTGATAAAACGAGGGAATGAATCGTCACGGGATTAATAGTCGCGTTATTGACTTGTATTAACGATTTAGGGTTGGGTTAGAGCTGATACATTCACGTGAGTTTTATAGTATCATGATTTGTAGAAATTTATAGTACTTGTGTAGTTTAAGATGTCTTAATCTCAGAAAGATTCAAACTGATCTGTATCGTGAGATACTTGACAATAAACCTTTAATATATTTAAAAACTAGCTTTTGTCGGCGACTTCGTCCGCACCCCTTTGTCTTAGATGCATTTATTTATAATATTATTCCAATCTTTAACAGGCTTTGAATTTATTATTTCTATTTTTAGGTGATGGCTCTTTTCGAGGATTTTCGAGGCTCTTTTAGGGAACAGTACTCTTTTCGAGATGAATTTGTGTTTTTTTTGTATCCTTGAAAATGTGTATGAAAATTTCATAACGAATGTTTGACCAAACAAACTTACAGGGAATACAAAAAATGAACCAGAATTTGTTCAAAGAAAAAAATATATTAAATTACTTTAAAATCCTATTTTCTCTAGTTTGTGGAAATATTTACACCAATGTTGTTAGAGACTTCAGTGGCTAAATGTTTTAATTTTATGTCAGTTTGCGGATTCGAGTCTGCAAGTGGTAACGGTCCAACAGCGGCCGGTCGCGTTGACGGGCGAGTATTGTGAATAGCAGCTGCTAACAGATGAGAGTCTTGTTGTTCGATGTGGCATACGCAGTCGCCCTCCGCACGACTGGCTGGTTCTGTATCTCTCTCTGTACTTGTACACCAGTCGGCTTGTGCGCGACCCGCCATGCGCACCTATACTCACAGCGCGTCATTCACAACGAATATAACCGAAAGATTCGAATGATAACTGCCAAACTGACTGTTAAAAAACTGTGTGTTGGATAAATTAGTGTTGTAATACTTGCTTCTTATTGGTAACCATTGATTATTATTAGTGATAATTTTTTTTTAATGCGGTCGGCGTCCGAGAAATCAAATACACATTATTCAGAAAACATGTAATTGATAAGCTTGTTTACTATGAAGATGATTACTTCAATCTTTTCTAAAAGACATTCTCGTTTTTTTGACGTGTGTTAAAATGTCTCAGTTTTTAAATGTAACGGACATTGCAATCGGTAACAACAATGTTTGTGTAAATGTAAAAAAAAAGTTGTGTAAAAATTTAGTTTGATCGTAACGTGTGGACTTACTGAACCTGGTTTATAATCCTCGATAATTTAATACAACTCTCACCGGTACTCACGCAGCATCTGAATGCGGACGACACTGGAAATCTCTTGAAGCTTTTCCGTAGAAAGGCCAAAGTTTCAAATGCAATCACGTTAACATAGAAATCTATTTGCTTTTAATCGCCACAATAATATTAATATTAATATAATATTAATATGTTACTTGTGTCTCTATTTAAGGTTTAAATAATAATTTGTGCTTTTTATCCCTAAATCTATGTATGATATGTCCCATACAATCTACACTCAATTAGACATTGTATTTAAATTTATAACTTATAAACTTGAAAATAACGTTACATTTTGTTAAACGCTATCTATGGCGATTACCAGTTAAGTAGTCGTAAAATGGTTGCATGGTTAATCCGGTGGATTAATCTAGCCTTTTAGTAGACTTATTCAACATTGAATCTTTTGAAGAGAGTACTGAAATTGTTCTATATAATTTTATATTAAGCACCAGTTTTCAAGCAAAAGTTGTAGTGAAAGAATAAAGTGCTATCTTGTGCGTATAGAAAGCTCCCATCACGCTAAGACTTGAAGGTAGTGGATACTTATACAGTAATAATAGTTTTATTTTAGTTCATTGACCGCGGACTTGAAGATATTTTTAGCGAATATTTTATATTGATAATACAAGATGAACTAAGTACTGAATTTAAATGCCTACGCTCTTCTTTATTGAGTTTTGAACTTCTTATTAATTCAAATAAAAGGTTCAATCTTATACTAAGTACCTCTATGAACCGACTAGTTTTTTTTAAATATTTTTTTCGTTCTAAACTTGATCACAATGTACGGTTGAAGCGGTCACGAGCCAGCAATGGCCCGCATTTGTTATTATCAAGCCGCCATAACAATTTTGAAATACGAAATAATTGCGTTTTCCGAGCACGACTCCTAGGCAATGACCTTTTATTAAAGCGCGTTTACTCTCACAACTTTTTACTAGGCGGACTTCTGTTTTGCAGGTAACCTATGTACCTATACTATATGAAACAGTAACATGATTCATGTATTGTTTTAATTATAACAACGCAACTACAACGTCCATATAATTAATTCCATGTAATGACTAATTAGATTAAATTACATTGTCGTTGACTTTGTTTTGACAACTTTTGATCGTTCTAATTAAAAGAAAAATGTCATCAAAGTAACTAAACAAATCTGAATAATAACGGCTTCATTGCCGGCCTCGGCTACTCGCTTCTTTTGTACCGTATTAACACTAACCGAACCTGTTACCACCAGACACCTACAACTAGTATCAGATAACATACGACAAGTGTGTTGTACTCGGATAGAAATTTTATTTAAAACAAAGTCACACATTTACACAAGTATTAAGTATTTATTTGATTGCAACGTTTAATTTATTTTGATAAAACATTATTGCATTGTTTAATGTGGCTTCATTACAATCAGTGGCCTACATTTCAACCACACCGATTATTTGTACAGATGCGGACGTCGATTGTATTAAAAAGAAATCCTAAAGTTAAATAACACGTGTGACATAATTGTGTTGCACAGTTTCTTTTAGTGGCGAAAATTAGTGATGGTGTTATTCCGCGATGCCGGACTGGCGATACAACGTGCTTTCGACTAGTGAAGCGTACATAAACGCCGAAACAGTTCCGCAGCTTGATCCTCTCGCCGCAAGTTATCCACGTAGAGCTGATCGCACGCGACCACCTCATACTTGTCCTTACACGACCATATTCCTCGGGACTCGAACGCATCATGCTCCATATCGCTTGCCGCCTTTGCAAAGTGATTCTGGAGATCCATACGCGGATGTCTATTCTGTTGATCGTTCATCTAATCTCACAGACACATCAAGTTTCGCGCGATACGAAGATTGTCGGCCACAAATAGAGGAAATCGAAACAGAAACGACCGATCTCACTTACCACAATGACAAATTGGTCGATGGTAATGTGACTCTGCAAGTTCAAAAAGTGCCATACACATCCAGTGTGTTCTATGTGTCCGCAAAAACGGATGAACTCCAAAAAACTGCAAACAATGATTTATTTCTGGTCGACGGATCGGATTCGGATGTGTTGTCTTCGTGTACTTGTGACAGTTTTGAAAGATGCGAATTTGATTGTCGTGACTTTGAGCCATTTTCGGACACGTGTTGCTGCGACCCTCTTAGCGATGGCATATGCAGCCGCAGTCCTAAAGAAGTAGACTCACCGGAAAACTTTTGTGAAAGAATAGTCGAGGAAGATGGCGTTTCTGCTCGCAGTGATATGGATGGTCTAGATTTGGCACTCTTCGAACCAGCACAAACAGAATTAAAAGTTGTCGAAAACAATACAAATACAGATGAAGCGCCAGTTGCAACTGCCTTATGTGGAATATTATATTCCATACCGGACGTGAGCAACGGTGAGTAATTTGTAACTATATCATATTAAACGTATTCATATTGTACTCGTATATGAATGATAGATAACGCTCAACTATAGTGATTAGGGACATAGAGTTGCGTCGTAAGGTATGCTTGACCAACGTGTG
This sequence comes from Synanthedon formicaeformis, assembly GCA_945859745.1. Classification (NCBI taxonomy): domain Eukaryota; kingdom Metazoa; phylum Arthropoda; class Insecta; order Lepidoptera; family Sesiidae; genus Synanthedon; species Synanthedon formicaeformis. The sequence goes on from OX243958.1 coordinate 9,095,828, forward strand.
GTCTGCGTCAATTGGACTTGTATCGGATACGAACAACGGTGTTCGGAAAATTACTATCACATCAATCACAAGAAGTCATTGTCATACCATACTTGTAATAACAACAGAAATATCGAGAAAACCGTCATATTGATCCGTTAAATATTGACTTCGTTCCGTGGGCTATACAGAAAAACCTTTAGATAACAACAGAACTAGGTATGCAGTTTTTGTTATTTTTGGTTATTTAGTAATTTGTTATTTTACCTTCTTTATTATGTAATAAATCAAATAAAAATTTATGAAAACAAATGTTTCCATCAAGAAAAAAAATTGAAAGTTAAAAACCTAAACATCACCTCTACTATGGATTGGTTTAAATATATTTAGCACAAAATCCGATTAACTCAGTTAAAAAGGAAAAATATCTCACATGACTTCTTCTAAACACACAATAGATTTTGATGCACTTTCCACAAAGGCAAAGTACGATTCGGGGATGGGCTCTAGTTAAATAATTAAAATATAAGACCAGAGTGACGAATGCTTCGTTGCTGACTCGGCAGATGATGTTTCTAATTCCGGTTAAGCCTGCATATCTGATTCGTACTTATTAGTGGATTGGAAATAATGAATACATGCTGTTACAATGGCGGACATTAAAAGGAAAGCTGCTTGTCACAGAGAAGATATGGTAAAGTCCTGTCACATTGCGCTCACATGGTGGGCTTACATCCCATAAGTTTACTCTGTATTTATTAAAATCAATGTCCGCCTACAAATGTGAATGTGTATTTTTATTCATAAAAATAAGTTTTGTTTCTGTAATTTAACAGTTATGTAAAAAGTTACTCATTGTAAAGTTGGTTAGTACCGTTATTTACTTGCAAGTTTCTAATTACCGGCCAAGATAGAAGAGCGATTGTTAGCTCGCATGCAAATCCGATAGATGCGAGACCGATAAGCGGATACAAGAGATGAATGTCTTCTGTTTACATATCTCTAACGGTTCGATGTCATTTCACTTGTAACAGTTGCAGAACGTGTCTCATTTCCGTGTGAAAAAAATATAATTGAATATTTTATCTCTTATCGAAATATCCTTGGGAATATCTTTTATTGCGTACCTTTATTAAATTTATTATTTTGACAAAGTACAGTTAGTTAGAATAAACTGTTTAGCCATTACTTTATGAAATTCAATAAATAAAAAATTATTGCCACATGTAAGACGGAGCACAACTTGAGAACGACACGACCGATTTTGCTGATATTTTTGTTTCTAATTGTCAGTACAAAGGTTTGTATGAAAGATTTTTTGGGAAATTTGCGAGAAGTGTTTGAAATTTGTTTGGTATTTTCATATATATGTCGGCTGTCGAGTCAGCTAGTATTATTCTAAAATCAATTTTTTAATATTTCTCATGCTTTAAAGAATTAGTTAGTTACTTCACTTCGTATGCGACTGTTATGCTCCAACATATTATATGTAATTTGCCATGTGTATTCATGGAGAAGTTTTTTTGGGTCATAGTTGTAAGAACTTTATTATGTTTTGATGTGGATTCTTTGATGCTACTGTTAGATCCATGAATTCTTTATAGAGATCCTTTTATCTATAATAGTGTAGTGTTTGATGTTCTCTTTTGGCATTTTCTAATCTAAATACACACGTCATAGTGAAATCACTAGGCTTAACGATCACAATGTCGTTCTATAAAAGTAAAACTGGCGATGATTATTTATTATTGTACTCGAAAATAGGACTCATTGCTGTGTCCATAGACAAGGCTATAATTATGGAAATGTTAGACTTGAATGTTTTGAATATTATACGAGGATTACTTGTAAATTAAATAACTTGTTTAATCTTTTAAGCATTAAACACTGAACACTGACCGTGGGAGCTAATTGGTCCCAATGTTTCAACACCACCACCAATATACATAAACACTCAAAGCAAGATTACACTTGATTTATAACGTATTGTTAGCTAAACCGTTCTTTTGAACTTCAAAAAGTCTACACTCTACAGTGCTTTACAAACAAATACTAAGAATACATTCAACTCCATTTTCTTTTAGCCTCTTTTTATTTAAGTCTGAACGCCTTGTGGCAGCTTTTAAATGTTTTGTTAATAAAGGGGTCACATGGACTTTACACTTTGAAAACGTTGCTTAGCTTTTGATTTCTTTTACAAAAATTTCTGAAGAATATGGTATGGTGATTCGTAGCCGTAGTTAATAAGTTTTTTTTAGTTTTAACTCATTTAATTCACTAAATAAGATATCGGATTTAAATGAAATCTACTGCAGATGTGTTTAATTAATTTATGAATTAAATGAACGAAATATAATGTCAATCATCTTACCTCTTAATCCATAGGGTACATACGTACGATGATGTGATTGTAGGTGTACAAAAACAAAAATAAAAAATTGTATTGAAATAAAAAAATACCTTCAGATTAATATGTTAAAAATATATATTGGCCCGAGAAAACACTCCGTATAATTACAGTGTGTTATGTAAGAGTAATAATATTGAATTACTTCTACAAGTTTTTACATGTTATAGTCAAATGACGGAAATCCATCGTTATCAGGTTTGCCCAATAAATCCCCAGGTTTGGCCAAAAGTTTGATTTAAGTATAAACAAATAGTGTGTTTCTTTAGAACTTTGCCTGACGAATTTATGTATGTTTATTCAGATTAACTTTGAACTCATTTTCATAAGATCGAGGTTTGACAATTCAATCATTATGTAAATTGTTAGTTTATTATTTGGACAAAATATTCTCTCATTTTGACAAATAAGAAATATGACACTCACGTTGTGACATTATAATATTACAATAATGTCACACACGTAAGTTATACTTTGGTAATTTTCTACAGAAAGTTCGCTTTCAAAGAAATTTCCACCCACATTTCGACTAAAACACATCCAAACACATCCAAAGCTAAAATTAGAATCTTTTTTGTGTCCCGAAAGGCATTGATTTAATATAGTATTTAGTCATTTCGCAAAGAGGCTTCAGATCGGTCTTTGACTGCAACATATCGTCGGATTCTTGACCGCAACTTTGTATCACATTCATGTTGATAGGAATGTTGTCTCTCGTGTATCAACTTACTTAGTTCAAACTTAGTTATCGTCACAAATCACCAACAAATAATATAATTTATATTCGTGCGAGTTTTATAATTTTTATTTTTATAACTCTTCGTGATGATTCAATTTTGTGTGCAAAATAGTTGTTTTTATTTGCTATTTCTAGGTTTATTGCTTTGATTTGATTGACTGCATGTGTATATAGGAAGAAGAGGTTTGCGTGTTCAATTATATTTCGTCCATACTAGCACTTCGTAATGCAATATTAAAATGGAACTAGTCGAGCAAAATATTCCAAATTTGGTTTTTACGATGTCTAACAGTAATTAGTACAAGTTTTACCACTAATGTCTGCATTCCTAAATAATTATTGACGTTTGGTAAAACAGTTAACGAAAATGTATCTAGTTCTACATTCTAGTTGAAGAACTTAAGATAATGTATGGTTTAGTATAAGTATTCGCTCCCTCTCATGCAGCATCGTCCAAGGTTATAGCTATGATGGTCACTAAGAAGAAGAAGAAAGATTATTTATCACTAGTCAGATGTTTTATATAATCGGACTATGGAGACGAAAAAGTCTCATCAGTCCGATCATCGGACTTAGTAATCGGACTACTGATGCCAAACTTTATTAGACCTAAAATACTAATAGCAGGTTTTGCAATGCGGGTCACAGCGTTAAATGATATATTCGAAATTAAACCAGATGACAATACTGTTCCTAAATTGTGAGGTCAGTTAGTGCTGTTGTTGCAATCTCGCGTAATGACGGGCAATTTGTGTGAGAACTGCGATACAATACGGACGCGGAATTGGAGTTTACGGTATCTAATTATGTCATGACGATCTTGTGCGGTCGTAAACTTTTGTTTTATAATTATGTCCTATTTTTATTTTAATACAACGCAGCTCAGTGCATGTGCTCGTAATTGTTTTAACGATCTTTATTGCCCACTGTTACGCCATTACTTGAAACATTTTAGACGAGAGCTTTATTGATTCAACCGTTCGACGTACACGATTTATTAACTAGCGATGAATATTTATAAAAGAAAACTATTTATGGGAAATCTATAAATCGTGCGCCAGAATAAACATTAACAAGCGATAATGTAATAGTTTACTTTAGATAAGTCTGAGTGCGTTCAAGGTAAGGACATGTTCGGTGAATCATATTTGATTATTGATAAATACAGTGTTTGATATAATAACGTACATAATATTGTGATAAATTGACTTTATTGTTGTCGCAAGTTCTGTGAATGATAAACTTTTACTTCAATGTCTTGAACACAAATTTAGTTTTCTAGGTTTTTTTACTGTCAAAATAACTTTGTCTATAGTAGTTTGCTTTGTGGAGAAAGGTTTTAGTGTTGTCTATGTTTAAGTTTGCTGGGATAACATTAGTGATATTAACTTTATTTAAAAAATAATAATACAAAACTTACTATAAAATTGTCACTGCAACGATAGATGGCTGCTTAATAGACGGTTGCGAATTTTTACATTTTTTTTAAACAAAAAAATTAATGAAAGTGGACAGTTAGTCTCATTTATTTATGAACTACACTCGCTCCCTCTATCTATTGTCTAGTCTACGTCGAAGGACTGTTGGATTACGTAGTTGATATGTTTTTTAAATAATGGTTTAAAATGGCGCGTAGGTCTTAAGATTTAGTTTTAATATTAGAGTTTACTGAGCAACATGAATTAATGCTATAAAAAATTAAATGCAGAACTTATCGGCATAAGGCACAGAATGATTAATATCAAGTAGGCGGAAGCATGCCAATCATAAGTAGGTACATTGCTTATCGTGTCTTCTGTTTCAATGCATACAATACATGTTACTATCCTTCCAGCACTGTCACTGAAATCTAAACCAATTCTAAAAATTAATAAATTCAACATCGTGCTTGAGCGTGTGAATATTTGTGTTGATATGTGAATTTGGTTGCACTGGTTTTCACACTAACGAATGAACATCTAATTCTACTTAATTCAAGGGAACTTTTATTGCAAAATGTCTACTGTATAGGCACATCGATATATTAGATTTATACCATAAAGTTTCTTATATCTTCCGTTTGTCCGCATTAATCTTTTCTTTAACAAATAATAAACAAACCACCGATTTTCTATTGAGTCCAAACATGCTATAATTATGTGCTATATAATTTGCTGAGCAGTTGGGTATCCTTCAGAATACCCATACATAATTATTTTTAAGATGACATAACGAATTTTATCCTGAGTTTCTTTCGGGGTGTCTTCTCAGTATCGTCATCATCTTGGCTTTTTATTCCGAAAACCTGGTAAATTTAAATTTATAATGACGATCGTAAAAGTTTCTCGGAGGAACCTAATTTGATTTTGATTTGAATAATTGATGCTGCAGCATCAGGCCAAGCTAACCAAGTCATGGAAATACCACCGAAGTTAGGTTTCACACCAATCAAATCTGTGGAAGTAGTGACTCTGGACGTAGTGAGATCTCTACGTCAACTAGGAAACGGACTGATGATTTTCAAACGCCAAACAGATATTCATAAATTATAGCCAACAACCATCTCTATACGTTTGGGAGCTACGGTGCAACAGACAATACAGAAAACAGACAAACGGATCAAACTTATAATTTCTTTTGCGTCTGGAGTTAGAAGTTTAGCATTAGTATAAATAATATCGCATTGATCTGTGAATCGCATGCTACATATAATTGTATGATTGAAGAAATGTTGTCAATGTCAATGACTGTGATCAATTACTGCCTTATGCCACCGTGTACGTTTATTGAATACCGGTTGTAGTGTTATGTTTAGCTTGCTTAGACCGTAGACGTGTTCATCTGTGTTCAGTTTGCACGCGTCATGTTTTTGCTAGGAATGTACACTTAAACAATTAAATGATCCTCCTAACAAACTAAATATTGCCTACATTTCAGCAAATGAATACTATACATTTTAGAAAAATACATTTGGCCGTTTCCTTTAAGAAAGAGTTGGATTCTTTGATTTTGTTTTGATTTTTTGAAATTTTTTAAGAAAAAACTTTTTGAATGTAATGGTGTGGTATAATTTTTAAATCAGCTCATGGAGCCTTTTCATTTGATATCCTACACGATAGGTTTCGGAAGACCAAAATTTATTTTTATTAAAAAATATGACGTCATACCTGGAAAATGTACCACTGTGTGGATATCCACCCAAGTCTAAAATACTTACTGATACTCCTCTTAAACTTTTCCACATGACTGCAGTCAGGTCCTGGAGCGTAGTGGATCCTTCCACTAGTGGATCCATCCGCTCTCTCTATAATATTAGTATGGATTCGAAGATAATTATTTAAATAAAAAACAGCATCTGTTGGTCGAGTAGTTAAGAAACATCTTTGATAATTTAGTTCAGTGATGCAAGGGTCGTATTTTTACAAAATCAACCGTGGAATCGAGCTGAAAATTTCATTTCAAAATATTTTAGAAAATTAATTCAATCGTATCGCTTGAGTCGTCAACAATGTTCTCCTTACTGAGTGTTTATTCGCATAATTGTGAAATGCGATATGCGATACATGATTGGGAACACATTTAACAATTTTATTTTATATGCAATCCAATCAGCCTTCAAATACAACAGGTTTGAAGCGCATCAAATTTAGTATTGTGTAATCGGTGTTGTGGTTGTGGTTTTAGAATGCGTATAGCTTTATATTAGCAGTTCTATTAATTATAAACGTATTAATGTTATTAAATTGTTTTTGTTAAAAATCTCTGCGTAACTTATTTCTAATTTTTGGATGTAGGCCTCTACCATGTCCTCTGCTCTTCGTTATCAGCCACTTTCCGGTCGTTTCAAGGCCCGCAGCCAAGTGTGCTCTCTACAGTTTTGGTTATTGTAACGTCAAAATAAAATGTTGACCAATCACCAAGTTCTCTCTTAGCGTAGCGTAGACGACTGTAGAAAGCACACTTGGCTAGGGATCCAGGTCGTCTGCCCACTTGGCCACAGGGCGTCTCAAGTTTTCCAAATGTAGGCTACATTCCATTCGAGAACTTGTCTACCTCATCGGTTATCCACTCTACGGCATATATGACCAGCCCATTGCCACTTCAGCTTGCTCATTCTTTCGGCTATCTAAGGCAAGGTTCATAAAGAACCTGCACCTTACATAGTAAGGTATTATAAAGAATTTTCAACGCCATTTAATTCAATGAAATAATTAAACACGCTTTAACATTTTGTTGGTATAATTAAACGAGGAAACTTTTATAATAAATGTCACAAAGCAGCTGAGGGCGGTTGGTTGCGTTGCGCACGCGCCGCACCTGTATCACAACCGCACAATTCACCCGTCCGACTGGTTCACTTCACCGGGCCCAATCGCTGATGACGTCACTTTAACAATATCATACCACACTATCGTTTTTATAATGTCACAATATTAAAATCAAGGCTATCATAATACGTTGAACGATTTTTAAATATCTCGTTGAAAATCTTACTAGAACGTTGACGAGTGCTAAAAATAAATATTGTATCCAATCACACCAATTGCATGGCCTCAAATTGGATTGTTGGTAGAGCGGATTTGTTGTATCTTAAGTACCTAATTTTATAAAAGCGAAAGTGACTTTATTTGTTGCCCTTTCACGCCTTAAATACTCAACCGATTATCATGAATGAGGGATTTGTTATCCTTGCCAGAAAGCGAACAACCTTGGGTTGCTATGTATATCTAATAGTTTCACTTGTTAATATTTTTCTTCTTTTTATTATTTATTTATATCAAATCACAAATCAATATTATAATTTTTTGCCTATTGCTCAAAATGGCTACGTTGTAAATGTTATTCTGTCTGTGTCAATACTGAATTAATTTTATGCCAATATTAATGGACTGCGATTACTTGTCTAAATTTTATAATATGCAAATATTTTGTTTGGTTACATTGGTTTTTGTGTTAGTATGTAAGTAACTTTTCATGTTAATTGCATCATTACCGTGAAAGCGTTATCATTATCACGGATTCAAGTGGCGTACACGAAATGAAGTCATCTTCAACGCGCCATCTAGACTAGACTAATTTATTGCGGTAGACTTTGTACCTTTTGTCAAGCACAGCGGTTTGTCTGCCCAAAAAAGAGCTTTCGTTTCATTTTCAGTAATATTTCGATAAGTCTTGAATTCCTTATCATGAAACCAAATTTGATAATCCCAACTTTGAGTAAACAATTTTATTAATACAGAGTTCAAGCTACATACTTTCAAAAAGCTTATCGGTAATAAATGGCTGGTTAAAACCAAAGTCCAGATTCTAGAGCACTGCGCAGAAGTGCCTGGCTGTCTGTTGGATATTTCTATTGGATACATTTTGGAGAGTGTGCACAGAAGCTCATGACTTAGAGGACGTAGGGAAATATTTACCCTTAAGTAATGGATATATATACCATTAGCATCTTCTTTTATTATAAGCACAGCGAAGGACTGGAATTCTATCTCTTCTTCAGTGTTTCCTGAAATATAAAACTTGGGACTGTTCAAGAACAGAGTGAATAGGCTATTATTGGGCAAATGAACTCAATTTCCGTATGTAACAAATAAATAAAAAAAATAAAAATAAGTAAACATACAAACACATTTTGTCAAGCCACGTATGCCTATTTGTACGTTCCGTTCATGTCTGCAACGCGAGTGCTTCATTGTTGGAGACGTGGTCGATCGAATGACACAATTTTGCGAACCGCATGCAAAATTATGGATGGTTACTCGTGTTGCGGTGGTCGTCTATTCTTTGATAATAAATCCGTACATGCCGCAAGGGCAAAATAAATAATTAGAAGTAAAGGAAAAAGAAACTGAAAAACAAATAAATTTAGTTTTAAAAGTGTTGTTCGCTTCTATAATACTTCATGCAGTGAATACTAAAGAAGCGTCATAAGTTCTTAGAATATTTGCAAAGCAATTGGCACATCAATGAATTTCCTGTAGCAACGACTCTGTTGACAGAGAAAGCCTACAATGTATGAAGTTCTAAATAAGTCTAAAGTCTAATGTACTTATTTTTGTGTTTCTTTTAAGCATGTTCAAGGGTGGTCGAAATTCTTTGATGAAAGTGGTTTACATAGAACACTATTCTGTGTGCGTCACATCACAATGTAATCGGAGATTAACGAAAATGATCTACTATTCTTTTTCTCAGTTGACAATTTTCTCCTTTGATGTTTTTCTCTAGAATAATAACGTAATTTGTGTGAAATCAGCAATATGAGGTCGTAGGGTTTCCGGTGCATGTAATATACAATAGGCACGTGTTATCTAACACTGTATCTGTTACAATACCACGATGCATGCATAGTGGGAACTGCAAAAGTGTATTATCGCTATTTTGTTGGCACATTGTTTCTTCTAGCTAGGTAATAAGACTATACGCAATTCACATGCACTTTTGTTTTCTCATAACAGCACGGATAATTGCCGCAGTAAAAAGTGAAGCATGCTAACGTTTATTAATTTATTATAGTGGCATATAAAGAGCTTAAAGTAGCCTGTTCTTGCACAAAGTTCGAGAAATCTATAACCTTTATTCACAACAATGAAAACATAACAGACAACCAAAATAGATGATTTTTGCAGTTTTTGACAATAGTGTTTGCCTTTATTTATTATTACCAGTACCATCTGCCTCACGTAACATTAAAAGTTTTTGTTTAGAAATGTTGAAGGTAATTTGCGTCCGTCCTTGAACTTAAAGCCATCTCTAAGGTAGACAGGCTGACGGTCCAATTAATGGTAAGTCTACGATCAGAATAAAAAAGGATGCAAGCTGGCTGTCGACCTGGATGTATAAGGAATATCATCCTTTACTCACTCACCTGAACAGATCACACGTGATTTCATTTCTCAGCGATTCCGTCTATGGTTATTACTGCCATACGAGCTGCCCAATTTATGATTTCCCCGAATGTAGGTACTAAAAAGTCATGAATGGTTCAGTAGTTAGTCCTGCCTTGAAAATGTAATAACTACAAACAAGATGGTTATTTTGATATAATGAGTTCTTAATGTTCAACTTTTAATGTTACTAATATATTTATCTATTTAACAGTTTAGTGTTTAACAAAAGGTTCAGTTTACTTATTAACTGTTTTTACATGTTATGTATTTTTAATATCTTAGAAAACAGTTTGGTTTTAAAGCTTTGCGTGGGCGTGACTTGAATGCTTAACGGTAGCTTTCGATTCGATGTAGTATAAAGCCTGTTTGAAGAGCAATGATATTGGACATTAATCCGCTTGTTACATATAGAATACCACTGTTGACGACTTATAAATAAGAAACATTTCTTAACTAAGCTGTACATTCGTATTCAAATCACGACACGACACGGCACCACCGTCCCAAACGTGTTCGTACGTAAATGTTGCGCTTGAGTAATATTCAGCTACCTACGTACTCATCTGTCAAAATGTCCACATTTTTTCTTCCCCGCGGGGCTTATTACCGCCTACACACTATACAGAATCTGCCTTCGAGACAGTATCAGAGGTGTCTTTTGTTAAAAGGTATAATGCGTTGGTTATATGATAATTAATTAAAGTTTTTCGTCATCGTTTAAAAGAATGCAATTCAAAATGTATGAGATTTTACTACGAGTATTATGAAGTACCTAGAGTTCATGAACTTTTAACGTGACTACGTCTTTAAGTTTGCTTCCATAGTTGGGGGCAATTCAGAAAAGTGATGATAACAAAGTCGGGGATACAGTTTGATGCTTTAGCTACACATCTATCATCAAATCCAATATTTAATTACACCTCTTGATAGCTAAAGGATCAAAGAACTTTTTGGTGTATTTCGAATACGCTCAAAGAAAATATTCCTCGTAACGTTACACGTATTTTTCCTCACCAAAGAAGAGGCATTTACAACTTTTCTACTGTGGAACTTAATTTATACTGCAGTTAAGTCACGAATATACAAGTAAAATTTTTTTTTTGCTGTTATACTTTTATTATTATAACAGAACCCTTGAACATAAGACAGAGCGTTCAGAGATTGTCCATTTGTATCTATTTTCTTTGAGTTTTCTGCATTTAAAGTATGTACATCCTTTCAATTTAACCCTATATGATGCAATTAGGGCCAGTTAGCGTACAAGTATGTTGTAGATTGTAGACCATGCGTGTGTGTGAAAATGTTTGTAATTACGAGTTCATGGCATAGCATGAGTGGGGCGACGCCCTTTGGGGCCGGTCGACAAGTAACCTTTACTTGGTTAGAGCACATAGTCTCATGCAGAAATTAGCTTAATAATAATAGCATTCAACCTTCACTCAACTATGACTATATAGCGTATAAGTAGAGATGAACATGTGCCCCATTATTTTATGCCCATTGACTGATATTTTACTCCAAATGATGCAAATTCAGCCAGTCTTTGACTGATTTACATAAGAAATGAAGTACGAATATTCCCCTCTGATTCAGAGCGGGCGATAATGATCAATGATAGTCTAGTTCACAAGTTGAAAAGCGAGCTCGTAGATCTTGCTAGTGCTACTAAAAATAAGTGCGATAGCTCATTTTATTCGTCTAGATTTTTTTTCTAGAGGTTATTACGAAAAAACACTAGCAGTAGCAAGAATTACCAGATTTTCTAAATTGTGAATAAGACTAACATATGCAGTTTTGTCGTAGAATTGTAGAAAAATTAAACTTCAGATCGTGTTCAGATGAAATCTGACTCAATCAAAATTTTTTATTTATTTTTAAATTTTATCCTACTTAAGAGTTTTTTATAACTGACGCAACATTATTATTTAATTAAGGTACATTTTGTACTTTCGTTTAACTTCTTCTAATGATGCAATATAACATTTCCAACAGTAATAATGACTTGTTTCTTTTAATAAAGATTTAATTTTTTTAAAGCGGCGTAATTTTAGTACTTAGAGTAATAACGAATACGTGATACACTCAAAAGTAATGGTTTCTAAGTAAAAGTACTTTTCTCGGTATACGACGCTTTGAGTAGAATTGAAAGTTCTGAGTCATGCTGTTGTTAATATTTGCCATTTTATTAGTGACTAAGTGAACTATGGGCTCGCGGTAATATTTCTTAAATAAAAGTAGCCTAAGTTATTCCTTATAACATCAGATATCTGCCAGTGAAAGTCCCGTCAAAATTGGTCCAGCTGTTTTGGAGTTTAGCCGGAACACAGATTTTTTTTTTTAAATTTATAAGTACCGTATCCTTCGATATCCATTATTATTTGGACATTACAATCAGACACTTTAATTTAATTTAATATTACTTATAGATAAAAACTGGTGTTTATTATGCAACCAGCGAACTTGAATACAATATATATTATTTCGATGTATGCAACTCATGTAGGAATTTATTTTGACATACAAAGTCTTGTAAGCACGTTTCCCTTACTATTTATTTATTTCTTGACTTGTGCTATATTTATCATTAATTTAAAGAAAACAAGTATTGTTAATGAGACAGTATAGTCAGACTTTCAAGGCTAACAGGCATGGTCGCAGATTTTTATTGTCTACATAAAAATCTTAAAGAGTTATTGTTGAGTAATGAGAAATAAAGTTAATGTGAGAAACGTTTAATAACATTTAAAAGTATGCGGAATTTACATAAGTATTTTTTATTAGTAATATAATTATTGCTATCATGTGTCACAGTCATGGCGTGGAGTTACACATAAGCATGTTACGAATACCGTTGAGCCGATGAAGAAATACCTATTGCGGAATGTATTTCTTCCTACGTGTATGCAATTTAACAATCGATCCAGCTCTATAGAGCGATTGTTTACAAATATTAGTATGGAATCGCTATGTTGATTCGTAATACTTAGTTCATTAACATGTTATTGCAGGGCATCTTTGCGTGAAGGCGCGCATCGCTCGAGGCCTCCCACGCGCCGTCTCTACACAAGAACACACCCGTCTCGTATTACTCCCTTTATTTTCGACGCGGTTTTCTTTAAACCTACAACAAAGTGACATTTTGTTTGTGTTTCAACCACGTTTCAACTGATTAATTGATGTATTTGTGTTTTTGATTGCAACTGCCATCTACTACAATGGAATTTGCGTCACAAATGCCAAAGCGGCACATAAAAAGAACGCCTATGACAGAATCATGGCGGACTCTTGCGTTCATGCGTCAATGGTAGAAGGTAGTAACGATCAACTTCTACTATTTAATTTTAAACTGTAATGGGTTGACGTAAAGTCACATTTTCTTTAAATTACGTACTTATTATTATGTTTGTTTTGTTAAAATGACAGTTCATGCTCTACGCATATGTCACTTTTAAATGTTCCATAAAATTCGTAGTGTTTTGTATGGAACGCGGGTTCCATGTTGTAGTAGTTTGATGGCAACTGCATACCAAAAAATTCAATATAACTATAATTGCGCTAATGAAAAGTCTCTAGACATTGTATAGACGCGAATGTGTATTTGGTATTTGTACATGCCCCGGCGTTGCCACGATTGGAAATTACTAAAAAGGTTTTTTTTTTGTTTCCATTCTTAATGAAACAGGTTATAAAATTATGTATCAACGTATGTAAGTATATTATCTAATGGCAGCTTATTAATGAAGCTATAAGCACATTCTAAATACATTCATGAATATAGATGGCTACTTAATATATTCAATGGTGGGGAACTTTTTTTATAAATTGATGTAAAGGGGCATATAGTTGGGACCATGCAAATAGTGTCCCATGGAAACTTATTACAAAGATAAAAATAATTTTAAAGTTTTGATACATAACATAGTCCATTCTGTGCCAAGCTTTATCCAAAATAAATTGAACGGTTTACGCGTGGATTGATTACCGAACGCTCAAGCTCATCACAAAGATTTCCTTTAATAAATAAAATGAGATTAAAATTTTAAGTTTATGCCCAACGTAATTTAGCTTTATCATAGGTACAGCATACCTGATCGAAATGGACAAATTATTTTTTTGGCGAATTGATTAAAACATCTATCATCTAAAAGATTCTAAAATATTCTTTAGGTTACAGTAAAATCGTAGACAGACAGACAGATATTTGGCACAGGTTTTTGCCGAAAGTCTCACATCCTCTTTTCTACAACAATCTCGAGGCCAGCCAATCTTGTTAAAAGCCAGCTCAAGGAATAATGTCGGTTTAAGTTAGTCAACTAAGCTTTCACTATATTATCTATACAAAATTTATTTAATATTTTTACCAGGAGCAAACACAGAATCAGTAAAGAGAATCGTTCGTGCCTAGGGTGCTGAGCAGCAAGTTATTTCAGATACCGATTCCCGCCGCACACCGCCGGGCGTCTAACCGCCCTTTGAATGCCTCTATAATGTTATTATAAGGGAACTTGTAACCAGCCTAGACTAGTATTTCTAGTCTTCAAACAGTTCTTTTATTTAAGCGATCCTAGCTCTATAACGCTGCAATGATTGAAGATTGGCAGAAAATAATGAGGACACTAGATTTGATTAGACTGTTTGAAGTCACGCGATACGTTACACAATTTAGTTTTAAGGATTACACAATGTTTTGTTTTCATCGTTACGAAAATATTCTTTGAGTCTATGATGTAACGGTTGTACAGGTGCCAATCTTGAAAAATGTTTTATGAAGTAATTTTTCTCATTTTCTATGTAGCTCTCTCTAGTCATGGCTGGTAATGTACCCAAGTGTGCGTGACTGACTCGGCGATAGTGAATTTCGATTGCTGGGGGCTATTTCCGACCGCTGCACGACGTTCTATACAAAGCAATACTTGATTTACGTTAATTTACTATTAATATTACTTATAATATTACAATAACTTTATAGGGTCTCTATATAAAATAGACAGTGACATTTTAAGGGTAAATTTTCTAAACGACTGTGTGCCTATTGACTATAATTCTATTTATTGCCAGCAAAGTGAAGTATAGTTCTAAATTATATTTCGGCATATAGTTGTAAAGTTATGGTATTCTTAATGACTTAAAATTAAGTACAGTATACTTGATAATACTGGTCTCGTAATAAACTATTTCTTGATCAAAGTAATTCGTAATAAACTATATTCTTATATGTGGTTCGATGGTCCGTGATTATATTTTGTTTCGGTTTCAGAATAATACTAGTTGGCGCCCGCGACTTCGTCCGCGTTGAAAAAAAAGTAGCCTATCCTGTGTCCTGTACGTCTAAATGTTTATCTACCAAGTTTCATGAAAATCAGTTGATTCGTTTAAGAGTTATAGAGGAACATACATACATACATACAGAAAAAAATTCTAAAAATCGTCAATTTAGTTTCAGTATCATGTATAGAGCCTGTAAACACGATATCTCCGAAAACAAAGTAAATTACTCCATGACCGACCCCTACAGATTTATTATTAGTATTGATAACGTACTTACGCGCGGGGTTCTAAATTAAAAACAATAATATCTTTTAATTTCTGATATGTGTTTAAAAGATAGTCTATGTTGCTTGTATTTGTATACATCAAGCTGCAGAGATTTGGTATGAGCATTATATGTAAAAAGTCTTAGAAGAAAACCAACTGCGCTATTGTGTGAAGAATAGTTTCATATGATACCTATACTGACATGTTTTACCACAAAAGCGAAATAATTTACCAAATATTTTTTAAATATTTTAGTATTTGTGATAGTTAGGTAGATAAAAATACGTCGCGGGCCGCACAAACATAAACCGCGGGCTGCATGCGGCCCGCGGGCCGTGCTTTGGACAGCCTTGGTCTTCTAGAGTAACTAAGGATTTGCTATAATCATACTTATCATAATCATAATCATATCGTAATTATAAAAAAATAACACACAATACTCTATTAAAAAATACACATAAATATACATAAAAAATATTTTTTTAAAAGGAATGTTGTCTAAGTATTGACCTCATTGGACTTAGTTAAGGCTAAAGTCATTGACCTATACTAACCTAAGTTACTCGAGAAATCTACATTACCATTTCGTACACATGTGTTTAATAATATTTCATGTTGCTATTCTTATCGTATGTATGTGACTGCTTAATAGATTAAATGGAGCGCATTAATCCATAACAGCGGCGCGGGCGCAAGCGACGCGCCACCGACCACTTTCATTGGCTGAATAAGTGCTCCAATTACTGCCATTGTCCTCTTCATGTCCGACTACTTGAACACTTTAATATACATATTTCACACCTAAAAGAAGTATGTAGGTACTTTGTTTTTATTTTTATTACCAGTTGTTGCACGCCACTTTGTCCGCGTAATTTTATAAAACACAACTCGCTGATAAGGTAACTTTCTATAGGTGAATGAATTTTCAAGATCGTTTCTCTTTTATAATATTAGTTAGTATAGACTAATAATATATAAATTAAAACAAATTAAAAAACAAACTTCGTGATACCCACTAGGCGTTCATATGCTTTGACATCAGTTCATAAAATCCAATGATTACTAATACTTTTATATTACTATGCCAACATTTAATTAGTCATAAAAGTCCGATGTAAGATTTTGCAGCTTGATATAGTACCAGCCTAACAAGTTATAGCTCGTTTTGTCTTAGACCTATTTATGCATATACTCAGGAGGATTGCCTTATTTACATTTTAATAATGTTTCTCTTTCCTGTTTGCCTAAGAAATGTTTAATAATTACACCAATTTCTTCGTAAGTTTTGTAATACATCAGTGTTGTCCCTTTTTTAATTATTTAATGACTGAAATATAAATATTAACAATTGCGACTTCTAAAACAATAGGAATAATAGAAAAAAATAATATATAAGATTGAGTAACCGGAAGCCATATTGATATCTCACGAGACCTTTGCTACTCACGTAATCTAATTGAATTTATAATATCTGACATAATGAGATACCTTTCACTTGTTTTTTAAAGTACTTATAACGTAACGTAATACCAGAATTACAAGATGTTTGACAATCATGCTTTTAACCTTCGGTAGGGGGACCAAAACAACACTTTTGTGTGTTTAGGTTAGACGTTGGTAATAGCTACATAATATTCATCCATCATCATCATACTAATAATAAATCTGTAAGGGTTGGTCATGGAGTAAGTTACTTTGTTTTCAGAGATATCGTGTTTATAGGCTCTATACATGATACTGAAACTAAATTGACCATTTTTAGAATTTTTTTTCTGTATGTATGTTCCTCCATAACCCTCAAACGAATTAACTGATATTCATGAAAGTTGGTAGATAAACAATTAGACGTACAGGACACAGGATAGGCTACTTTTTTCTTTTTCAACGCGGACGAAGTCGCGGGTACCAGCTAGTACTTACGAGTAATATTACATATTACGCTAAAAAGTAAAACAACCCAACTATATTATTAATTTCCAAACATTATATTAAATAACATTAACCAAAATTGTATAGAAGTTACGCTTCTCTAAGTTCTTGATGTTATGCTGTTGTCAGGGCTTCAAGAATATATAAAGTTTTTGTCTTAAATTGTGTTTATATCCCAATTCCAGGTATTGGAATTCGGCTTCCAAATTCTTACATAGTTAAAGCACATCATATAAACTTTATAGGACCATGACATTCAGAGTTATCTCCTGTACTTATACATCTTTTTTACATATTATTCAATGTCCAAGCTTTGAGGAATAGTAGTATTGAGAAAACAATATGTCATTACTCTGAACGGTTGCACAGAAAACTAGGCACTCTTTTTTATAACAGAATTATGTTTTCTTTCGATTGCTACTTAATTATAACGTTTATTAATATTTGTCCCCAGATGGAGCAGCAAGTGCAAATAGTGGCGCTGTTTTAGGAGTACCTCATACCTGGGAGCCTTTCTATTGTGTTTTACAACAAGACAGAAGAACCCTCACTGCTTATACTAGCGAGGAACTTGCTGTAAGTACTTATATTTTTTATGGAAAATTTTCAAAACTGAAATAAATAAAAAGGTTGATGAATAATACAGTATACAATGTAACCTATTTAAATATAACCATTACCTATATACTTATGATACTTATGAACACCATGTTCCATATGTTTTTTGTCAAGAATGAATTCATATATACGAAGTGACTTGGATCACGTGGTAACTTTTCAACCGACTTCCAAAAAAGGAGAAGGTTCTCAATTCGACTGTTTTTTTAAAATATTTGTTACCTCATAACTTTCGACTGGGTAAACCAACGACCATCATACCCAGGGTAAACCGATTTTAATGTTCTTTTTTTATTTGAAAGCTGGTGCTTCCCGTGTGGTCCCATTTCAATTTGGTCCAGTTCTGACAAAGGCATCCGTGAGAAAACGGTTTGAAGTCGATTTTTTTGTGTAAAAAGAGTTATAGATATCCTTGACATAATAAATAAAATAAAATAAATAAATAAAATATCTTCACACATTCCACACAGCACCATCTAGTTCCAAAGTAAGCAAATAATGCTTGTATTATGATACCAGACAGTTGTGAGTTGATATACTATATGGATTAGTTTTTTTTGTATATACATACATATTATAAATACAAAACATCCATGACTCAGGTACAATGGTAAAATGTTAACACATAAACATTTGCCCCTAGCGGGATTCAAACCCGCGACCGTTTGGTTAACAGCTAGTGTTACTAGCCACTAGACCAAATATAAACATCATTGTAAAATGCAATTTATATAAGTTATCTGTACACTCTTGGCTTGGTTATCGTCACGTTAACTATCCTTAATATAAATAAATAAAAAATCACAGCATACTATGATGAAATATGTATGTATACCTAGCTATAATCATAATTCTTTTTGCATACTAAAATATGATACGAAATTGATAAAAGCCGGACGTTGAAATAATAATTGTCATAATTACCGATGGCTTTAGAGCGTGACGGTCGTATGCAAAAAAGTCATTGTACACTCGATTTTTAACAGGTACATTTATTTTTTATGCTTACATAGAAAATTATTCAAAATTTAGAATCAAATAGGCATGTAAATCGACTCTATAAGGCAATAACTCATATTATAATGATCCTCCGCACCTATGCGGCAATTAGTCTGCTAAAATATGTAATTTATATAATGATTTGCGACGATAAGATTGCACATATTGACTTAAACTCACATAAAAGCTTAAACTGCAATTTTCTCTGACGAAACATGCTATTACACTACATTATAACTCTATGCGTTCGTTCTGATTGAAGATTGTGGTTAGAAAATCCAATTCCTCCGATTACATTATTCTACTTACTGAAATTTCTACATATATACTTCAAAAAATATATAATGGATAATAAAAAAAATGTTTTAATCCAAATTACATCATATAATTTTTTTTTTACACACATAATTTTAATTAATTTAATTAATTTCTGATTACGAAATTTCAAGTTACATCGCTTTCGAATTTATTTTACACTAAATCAACATGATATTATGTGGACAATAATTTCCCTAAATCAACATGATGATTTACTAATGGTGTTAACAACATCACATTTGTTACCACGAACATGACAGAATTATGCAATATTATCACAAAAACTTTTTTATGTAGCGCCAAGAATAGATGTCGGCCCATTTTTAAAGCACTTAAAAGAAGAGCAGTGTTTGATAAATGTTCCGCATTCCTCGTGTTTCCTTGCCGCTCTCAGGTCGGCAAACGTCTGTCGTGTAAAGGAAAATAATTCCGGATCATTACAATAATAAGAGTTAGGGTTGCGTGTGAACAATAAAATATTAATTTATTTTAATTTTTTTTACTAAATAGGTACGTAACTTAAGTATCTGAAGTAGTGTTAAAACGAAACTGTATTTAGTAAACCTATCCTTGTCTATTTTTAATTAATTATTTAGCTACACATTTTTCAAAAATGCACCGGCGATTAAAGACTTGGACTATAGCGCCATTAGACAAAATTTTGAGGTAACCGTTGACCGTAACGTTACAAGTACATACCTACCACAAAAATTTACGCTTAATAAATAGTTATGAAACCTACTTTCTTCTTGTGTAATATTTACAAGAAATACATATTTATAGATACACTTGAACACCTAAAAAGCAAGATCTTAACGCAACACAAAACTTCATCTAAATCGTCAGAGCCATTTCCGAGATACGCGAAATAAATTTAATAAATATATAAGAATTGCTCTAAGTTATAAGTTTACAATTTAAAGTTTTAAGTTAAAGAATTTAAAGTTATGAGATTTACAAACAATGTAAGAGACGGTAAAATCCGATGAAATTTGATTTAATTAAAAGAAGTTGTAAAATCCATTTGTGCAAAGTAGCATTTTTGAGTAACAAGAACTGTTGTCCATCTTTTCGTAGTTTTCATCTCTATCGCTTATAATATCTGCATTAACAATTGGTTTTGAGTCTTTTTTTAAATAATTTCTATAAAGTTTTACTCTCCTACAAATTATGAGACAACCCTAATGTCAGTCTAGTAGTGATATTATTACATTATATCGAACGGTAAGCATTTGTGCACAGTAAATACACGTCACACATTAGAAATTACATACCCACTGGTAATCTTGTTTTCAATACTATCTCAGACTTATGACGAGTAATATTAGGATCAATAAACTTACTTGCATACACATTATACCCGTTTTTTATAAAGGGGTGAGCGTCTGCAAATCTCTTGGTGTTTTAACGCCGTATAAGTTGCGTATAGGAGTAATACATGCGAAGATGAGGGACACATATAGTTAAATGATAAAAAGCCATGAACGTGCAATGTGTGTACGAACGTAGAACTAGTTAACATGCGTATATATCGTATGCGTGATGCGTGGGCACCGATGCCCGCCGGCAGACGTGTGGCGGCGCTCTGCATAAATCAAAATTAAACGTGCGACGACCAAGAGGGCTTTTTCGCCTTTCAAGATTAAGACGAATGAACTCCGGTGTTAGAGCTCCGTTTGTTCGGACAGTAATTTTATGACCCACTTTCATAGGATGACTGTACAATTTAAAAGAACATTATTTTTATTCACTGTACACTATATGAAAGCGATCACTTAGAATTAACTTGTA
Source organism: Synanthedon formicaeformis (assembly GCA_945859745.1). Taxonomy (NCBI): domain Eukaryota; kingdom Metazoa; phylum Arthropoda; class Insecta; order Lepidoptera; family Sesiidae; genus Synanthedon; species Synanthedon formicaeformis. The sequence goes on from OX243958.1 coordinate 9,117,009, forward strand.
CTACACTAGCGACCCGCTCCCGGCGCTTTTTACGGGCGCAATATTTTTCTGCTATTTATATGTAAAGTCTTTTTCTATTAGTGAAAACCGCATAAAAATCCTTTCAGTAGATTTTGATATTATCGCGGACATACAGACAGAAAAACGCCGCATGGGACATTGTTTTATAACACGTCTTTTAACTTGACTTTGTGGAAGGATGCTATAACTAAACTGAATGAAAGAAAAATAATTCGGTTGGCTTTAAGAAATTTATTGTTGGTGTAAATGTCACCTTTCCAATTGATATTTATAACCATTTATAGAGACTAATTCAGATGTTGTTAACACAGAGGAACATTGGAGTAACAGGTACATCCTTACATGACGCTGTTAATCAAAGCTAGGCAGGATGTCTTTAAACAATACGAACGGAAACGCGAAATGAAATAGTTCCGCTTCTCACGGAGAAGTTTTTCGTTGCTACTTTGTTAACCAGTTTATTGGTGTCGATACGTATTTTTTTGTGATCCTATTCACGTTTATGTCACTATAGTGTTATGTATTTTATGACACTGTCTGTAACTCATACTGTGTGAAAAGCAGTCAATGACACTTCGCTCTGTGAGCAAACGTTTGCGGAAATATCTGAGAGTTCAACAAAGTTTTGCCTCTATAGTGGTCCGAGGAATTTAGCCACACCACTTGTGCAATCGTGAATCAATTAGTTCAAGCAACTCTTATTTGAAACCATTTGTAATGTCGATGGAGTGAACATAAGGGATAGAAACGATTCCCTGGTAACTCAATATGCCTTATGTAAAAGATAAAAGTGACTATGTTTTTTGTGCACTCTATTTGAGTTGATACAGTTTTGGCTAAGCACATAGAGGTTATCTTAAAATAATTTTAATATAAATAAATAAATCGCAGACTAGGCAAATTGTATGTTATTTTCCTATTTTAAAAATGAATTTTTGAAATAATTTTAAAATAAATAGATAAATCGCAGCCTATAAACACACCAATCGTATGGCCTCCAAAGTAAGCACTTATAGGCATTGTGTTACCTAATCGAACAACAGATGGAAGGCGAAACCCTGGGGATAAGTGTCAACTTTGAAAAGTTCATTTCCAAAGACTGCTCTGATATATCAGAGTGGGAGCGCTAACGCAAGCATCTCATCGTCGATCAATCTTATACAACGTATAAGGTTAAACCAACATAAACAAACCTCTACTTCATAGTTTGTCTTGTTGTTTTTCCATCTAAGTTAAGGGTGTCAAAATACATAATTATATTAATGTTTTCTTGTATCTTTTCACGCCACTGGACAGTCTTTTCCGGGGTTCTATGTGGACAGAAAGGTAAGTGGTTTGTTGTCGTGCCTTTTTGTTGTTTTCCTTTAAGAAACCATAATAAGTCATTGTTTAGGTAATTACCAACATAGTCTAAACTTATCATTCATTTTAATTGGTCTCCTTAGCTTTTTAAATAAAATATTCTGTTCGTGTCTGTTGCTGTGTGTTGTGATTGTGATTTAAAGAGCTTTTTAGTTAGCATAAAAGTTTAATTTACTGCTGAGTAATGCTGCAGTCTTTATTGTACTAGTCACAACACGAATGTCCTAGTTTCGTCATACTAATGTAACAATTCCGAGTATAGTAAATAATATCACTAACATTCTTTACCTAAAAAGCATTAGTGGGATTAGTGACTCAATAAATTTGTTAAAAGACAAATATGTAGGTACACATAATACCGCATATTACAATGGCAATGTTATTAACAAAATAATACGTTGCAAGGCGTATTACTTTTGTTATTTCGATTATTAGAAGTGATATTTTTCGATGCCCCTAAAATCTTATTTAAACAGATTAATTATTTTTTTAACTGAGTTCCAAAAACTTAGTTATAGTTTATAGTTCTGATCCAAGTTGTTTGACATAATATTCTAGTTAAACATTTTTTTACTTAATAGTCTGAATATAAGTTCTCATTTTTCTCTCTTCACAAACCTTGACAACTCTGGTACCTCTTTTGGGGGTAAAAATAAAAAAAAAATCCTTCCTGTGGATGATACTGAAGATTCATTGATTGAGCATTTAGGTGACAAGAAGAAATAAAAAAACAGACAGAATTAATTTCGCATTAATAATATTTGAATAAATTTGCATTTATTCTAATACCCAGCAGTCATTACAATAAATTTTATAGTCGTTTGAGTTGGACAAAATTAAAAATTTGAAATCATGTCGTTGTAATTACATTTGCGTTGAGTGTTCCTGGAAACGAAGCTTCTGCCATATGTTATGTTTTAATGAAAACACGAGTTCAACTCGGCTTACGAGGTACTCATACATTTAAGAGTAACCTACATGGTTATGTTGGTTAATAAGTCCGACAAGTACTTGTATATCATATTGGATGATTAGTCAGAGCTATTAAAAGGATACAAAAGAATACAAGATCAGGGATTAAGTAGTGAATAAATATAAGTAGTGTGTTTAAATATGCTAAGGAATCTGCTATGCTTTTCTACTTCTGCTATGCTCTTGCTGAAAGCATAAGCTTTTCAAGAAATGCAGTAAAAATGCCAAATCGATACCTTAATTCGCAAACCAAATAACTCCTCTGAGGCAAACTTCACAGGGGATACTAAAAACGTAATTTTTTTTTTGTATGATACGAGAAAAGAAAAAAGACAATTGAACATTGGAAATTATGGCTCGTATTAACCGATAGACCTTTTAAAAATTAAATTCTAATTGTCATTAAGTTTCTCCCGTATCAAAAAGTCATTTTCAACCAAAAGTGGAGTTATTCGTTTTGCGAATTAATGTATCGAAATATGACAAGGGCTCATTACTCATATAACGATGAATATATGGAAAAAGTGGAAGAAATAATTGTGAATCATATCCAAATCACAATGTTAATGATGTTTGCATATCAAAAATTACTGGGACGATTACAAAATTCTTTCAGTTATGGAAATATTATAGCTATGGAATATACAGCTATATTTTATAAAGTCACAGGGACGGACGAAATCGCGTGCAACAGTTAGTATATAATATTCTTATGTAAAAACGTGTGTCGAAAACTTGTTATTTTTTGAACACACGACGTAAACTTGACTTTTTTGAACTAAATTTTCACAATATTCCCTTGACATTTTAAGATAATTAGGTACACTCGGTGAATTTTTAATTTTGTATTTTTTTTTTATTTACACTCGAAATGCACTACAATTGGGATTCTTTAAATGTCTTTAAACTCGAAGTGGGAAATCAGGTTATCTCGACCATTTGATCTTTTATTATAATTATAAAAACATGCTATTGGTATTTCATTTGGCGGTTGGTGCTCGTTAAGTTCTTTTTATGATCGCACCTGAGGACATGGTTGCTCCACAATAATAAACGTTTTGTATTTTTGCTTGTATTCAAATTGACTTTTACTTTTACATTTAAGTATTGTAACTATGCTTTTCTAGCGAGATTGTTAAGTAACAAATGAAGACTCAAAGTCTTTAAAAAAATTAAAAAAATCTTTTTCCATTTTGAACCCCCAATTAACAAAACACGTTTAGGGTCGCTCAGCGTGCTATGGAGCGAGCTATGTTCGAAGTTTCTTTGGTAGATAGGATTAGAATTTCTGAATCCGTAGAGCGGATAACCGATGGGAGGGGCCTACATCCAGCAGTGGATACGCAGGTTGATAATGATGACAATTTGATAGCCCAATTTTTGAGAAATTTATATAATAGTTTATAGGCTATTTAACATAGGGATAGAGCAAATAGAAAAGTCAGAACGGACGCTAAGCGAAGACGAAATAATAAAGCTCGGGCAGGCCATTCTTTGCGGTGAAAAAAGAACCTTTCCGAGAAGAGCTGAAAAGCGGCAGGCAAAGACGCCTAAGACAGCTTTTTACAAATACATAATAATTACATTAAAATACAATATCAAATGGACAAACCTGCCTTTACCTTAAAACCATTCAGTGAATTTTATTCAACAGTTTTCCACGTCGTCTCAATAAAAGCTTTAGATAAATTTAAATTCTATAAGCAAAACTAGCTTCGATTGTGTATAGGCAATAAAACTACAAAGAGATGCATAAGTTGTTTTGTGACCGAGCACCGACGATAGTCGATTTTAAGGCGGAGGACCTACGACGCCATGCGTCTACTACAAAACGTAATGTCGCCCAACGATCGGGCAACAGACGCATTATTTAAAACACTCGTCTGACAGTTCCAGCTATTTATGCACTAAAGCTTGATACACTAGTATTGTTGCTACAATAGTGGACTAAATGGGACCACGCAGACATAGTTCCATATATATACGGCTCACTGGAAAAATTAAATTATAATGGACACATTTACTTACTAGGTTTTTCGAAAATATGTTTTATTTGTCTCCTATTGTCATGTGCTCATCAGTTCCATATATATATACGGCTCACTGGAAAAATTGAATTATCTACTTGGCTTACTTGGTTTATCGAAAATATGTATGTTTTATTTGGAGACTATCTCCTATTGTCATCTGCTCATCTATTTTCGCCTCGTCCTTGCATTTGCATAGCCCTCTGTTGCTGCTTGTCTTATATATTAGGCTACTGTGATCATCTAACATTTAGTGGACTACTGTCTTCCTAGTAGCCTTTTATCATAAAAAAATATGGTGTTTAAGTTACATGTAAAATAAAATAATTTGAAATTGAGATTTTTTAAAGAGAAAATGTTGAATTTTTTAATTACGATCTAAATAAATAGCGAAGCTCAAATAAAAACTCGATGCGATTGGACAAATTCAATTATTTCTTTATTTTTCCAATAAGTATTTAAGACCAACGAAAGTTCTTTTGCTAAGAGAACTATTTTATAAAAAAATGCATGGAAAAACGTAAACACTCCTTTTTTCTTTTTTCCCTCCAATGTTTCTTAGGGACAATTACACATCAGCTATCACAGTATTTTGTTAAATTTCATTTAAATTTCTATCAAATAACAAAAAAAAATCTGTCATGTTTATTTGGAAGACGAGTATACCACAACATTCATTTATTATGAATATGACTGTAGTTTAGAATCGGCATGAAATTTATCTTTAACAGCGCGTGCACGTGTGCATTATGCAACGCAGTACTCATCCTGTCTGCATTTGCGTCCATCTACGTGACCCACAACTCCGTTGACAGAGATATGGTTCAGTTTATGTTTTGAGTTTATATTTATGTGTAATAGATGTTTACAGTTACTAGCAGGCACGGAGATGGGGGTGTATTATGTGAACTTTTAATTCTAGAGCGATTCTATAGAATTAAATACTTATTTTACTGATTTTTTAGTAATATACTAAGTAATTCTGTATTAATTTCGAAGTTAATAATTAAATTAATAATATAATTACTAAGTACTGTGTTGTATGCTAAATAAATTGTGACATTATCAAGTATATATGATGTTTCTTATCAGTTCTTCCTTAAAGAATCAGCATTGCGATTTCCGAACAAATGAAAAATACAAAAGGATTGACTATAGACTAAAATTCGGACCTATGCAAATATTAATTAATTAATTTATTCATTTTACAAAATAGTGAACGTATTAATACTTATGAAATAATTTTATTATTGGGTACAATATTGCTTGAAACTTTTATTTTAGGTATATACAGCTAGCTTTTTTGTCCGCGATTTCATATACCCCTATGTTTTAAACTATAATATTTATTTATTAAGTTACATTTAGTTATTTGTTGCGTAAACAGTAACAAACACAAAATTACGTATTTATAATATTACCTACTATAAAAAGTACATTAAGGTAATTCTCTGGAATTTAGATCTCATACGTAGAGATACATAATACACCCCCAGAACTGTTTTGTTGCTTGGTTCATCCGATTTATGTGTTGAGGTTAGGATTTCCGCTTGTTTGATTGTGTTGTTCTCGGGAAGAAACCGATTTAATTGTTTAAGAATTTTTATAGAAACAATTTATTAACAGCTGTTACTTATAGTTTTTAAAGCTTGCTTGCAATATTACTAAATAAACTATTATAAAATAATAGCAACTAAAATTAAATAAATACATTCAAATGCGCGATATTATTAGTAATTTATAATGTTTACGGAAACATTTTGAACAATGGACTAAAATATGTCAAGTAATTGCATAACCTCAAAGATGGCGCCTGATAAATTTCAGCTTTGAGTTTAAAAGAGAGGAAGCTGCAATACTATATTTCAGGTGCATAATGAGGGGCAGTCAATATTCCTTATTCTTCAACTAGTAATGTAAGGAAAAATACAGGGAAAACGGAGCAGAGACAGGAGAAAGATACTCTGGTTGAAGAATTTAAGAGAATATTTTGGTATGAGAACTCTCTTCCTAAGGTAAAGCTACAGTTATGATGGTCGACCACCTTAGTAGAGAAATGCCACTTTAAAAAGACGAAGAATCTTTTATATATTAAAATATAATATATTTCTATGTTAGTTTCTCAATTGAAATGGTAATTGAGAGTTTAGTTCAGATTGGCGTAATGAAAAAGCGAAGTACAAGCGACTCATGACTGTGTTTAATTAAACACAATGAGTATTACAGCAAGTTTGCATGTGGCATTTGTTACAATTAAGTGCTGGTGACATGTAGAGAAACGAGCTTGATGATGAACTTTGGTTTTCGAGATAGGTGACATCATCGAGATAATACGGTATATGACTCCATTTCGAAATTGAGTAATTTTTGATTATACTTAACAACGAAAGCTTTGTAGGTATCAGATTAGTATAAGACAAGCAAGTAAAGACTTTACGAAAGTAAGAGTGAAATGAGTAATTTATTGTTAAATGTTTCCATTATTAAATCCAATTTATAATGTTAGTACTATTTCTTCTGTCACTGAGAATGGTTTAGCGGCATCAGGAACGATTATAACGATTGGTATATAAATAAATACTAACTGGTGCCCGCGACTTCGTTCGCGTTCTGGATGAAAGGTACCCTTTCTGGTGTCCCAGACAACGTGTATGCAAAATTTCATGGTGATCAGTTCAATAGTTTTTGCGTGAAAGCGTCACAAACAAACAAACTCACATTCTATAAATATTAGTAAGATAAGATGTACGAGCTTGTAAATTCACATGAATTTATGTATATATACGCTAGCAAGACCACGCAATTAGGTATCAAGTTTCTAATTATCTTGACACTTTCTCTGACCCATCAATATCATCATAGCCTCGAAGTTCACTATCCGCAAGCTAATGTTTGTCGTTAAACAAAAACAAAAAGATTTGTACTGTTACAAGTTACCATAATAAGGAAAAGTGTACACACTCGAATGGGTCACTTGTATTTAAACAACATTCTCCATCATCTGTTCGTAAAATACAAAGTTTTTTGTATAAGTAATGCGTCTGGATACATGGTGCTGGTAACGTACATAATGTTTGCGGAAGCTTATGAAAATTGCTTGTTTTATGCATGTGGGTTTGTTCTGTTTATATATTGTGTCGATTACGGGGAAAGTATTTTGAATAATATATGTTTTTTTTTCGTTATAGTAATTACAATATGCATAAACTGTCAACATTATGTAAAATAATTACTCGTATATGCCAAAACAAAAAATAAAAAAACCATTGTTCCTTTTATTAAAATCTATTTTAAAAATTATTTTTGTATTTGATAGCCAAGTTCATGAGGAAGGCTAAACCGCCGCCCGCGGTTAGCTAGCCCGCGTAACTTTGTTAATTATATACTAAAACCTTCCTCGAGGATCACTCTATCCATTGGTGAAAACAGCATTAAAATCGGTGCAGTAGTTTTTGAGTTTATCGCGAACAAACAGACAGACAAACGCAGCTGAGGACAATATTATATACAAGGATAAGGATTTCTGTTTTGCAAGCGTTTCATTCATCTCCATGATTAGCCGAGAAAACGTATTTAGAACAGACAGACAAACAAAGTTTAATTTACGTATAAATCTTTGATATTAATTTAATGGTTCCCTAAACTTGTAGAAGTTTTTCACATTTAATGAACTGCTACTGATAAGCGATTTTAATTATACGTTTATTTGTAAGTAGGCAAATTGCCACTCACTTTTGCTCTATTACAGTACCGAGTTGAGAGGAACTTGAACATCAAAAGGTTTCCGTACATGGCCTCGTTCGCCGTGATCCGGTACTTAGCAGTTAGCAGTTAGCAGTGTGAGCGAAATAGCGCAACTGAAATTCCCACGGAAACCGGCCATTCCACTTGTACATGAAATATCGTCAATATTTGACATTATCTATTTACTACACTATTATTTATCATTTGCAACTGTTGTGAAAACGAGACAGGCTTTAATAAGATTTTCATAAAAAATAAACTAGCTTTTGCCCGCGACATCGTGCGTGCTTCTTATTATGAACTTTGAAAAATAATAAAAATCAACGCCTGACGAAAGTATATGATCAATAATTTATTCAATTTTTATTGCTCACATAAAAATTGAAGGTTCGAATTTTATTTTTTATTTTTAATGATCCCTCAGGGACATTTTTTTTTTTGGATGAAAGGTACTCCAATATGTCCCCTGAATGTACCCCTGACAACGTGTATGCAAAATTTCATGACGAGCGGTTGAGCAGTTAAGGCGTAAAATGTTTCTGAGATTAGCTTGCACAAAGCTTACAAACAAACAGACAAAAACTACATTTTTGGCCTCGGTAATACTTTTTTTAAATATTTAAAGTATAGGTAAGTTAAGAACGATTTCTTTGGAATATCGGTTGAAAATTTTAAGCACCTAATTAATTCCATGGGCTTTATTAATATTTCTAAGAACACCTATAATTAGAACAACGACAGATGCTGCAACTTCTGGTCGGTCCCATGCGGGCAGCCGAGTGACGGGCAAGTAACACGAGTCAACGATTTAAATCGATTTTTACATTACATCACGTACGAAGTCAATGAACGATCGATTGCTATTTATGTCCCCATCATTTAGTGCTCTGTGTTAGCATTTAATTTACTCTCTACCTTTACTAAACCCTGAGGGAGTGGTTATATATAGGTAAACAATTTTTGTTTGTTCCACTGAGGGTCTCTTTCACCATCTCTGAGTAGTGTCAAGTAGGCTAACCGCCATCTAAAGTCACCTTAAGACATTACTCAATGGGTAATTTCAATGAAATTGAAACAAGATACTCGTAACATTTATTCGCCAATTAGCGTTACTTGAAAAGTAACTAATCAACACTTTACTTGTAGTTGGTGAAAGAGGCCCTCAATTGTAATGATTTTTCAGGAGTAAATTTTATTAATTTTATTTTTGTAGGCCACAAATAACAATGAAGAATACTCGACTAGAAGTTTACCACGAGTGCGGATCGATGGAGGCGGTAACGCAGCAAACCCAGGTGTCAGACTTAGGTGTTGGGCTGCACCGCCGTCTATTACGGAGGAGGAACCCGAAGATGAGATCGAAGACGATGCAGTCTCGTTGCGAGCGATGCCTTTGCAAGGTAAGATATATATATATATTAACAATTTTAAAATAATTTTTATACCCACTTATCAACAACAAAACATCATTATATTGTAATTTCAATGATATATTTATTTAAAATATCTACTATAATATATATTTATAAATAGTGGATTTAATTAGTAAAACAGCAATGTACATTTTTCTGAGATTTTATTTAATGAATTTTGATCGTGAACTAAAGTTATGTTGTACTTCCGCCATCTAGCGTTCAGTAGTGACTTGTATATTCTCATAATATTGTAGTCGCCCCTTGCGCCACCTAGCGTTCAGTAGTGACTTGTATATTCTCATATTATTGTTGTCGCCCCTTGCGCCATCTAGCGTTCAGTAGTGACTTGTATATTCTCATATTATTGTAGTCGCCCCTTGCGCCATCTAGCGTTCAGTAGTGACTTGTATACTTATATTATTCTAGTCGCTACTGGGCGGCCTCTAGTGTTGAGTATTTGAATTATTTTGCTCTTTTGTTTTGACAAAGATATAGTTTTCTCTACTAGCCAAGATGTGGCGCTAGGTACGATACATTATCTTCCCACTTACGGAACATGCCTGCCTTCGGTTACGATGCAAGAACTATAAAAAATGAATAAATGTTTGACCACTTACGAGAAAGAGCCAGTGCATTATAAAACACGAAAACTAAATGATTAAAGATTAAAGATTAAATGATTAAGATTAAGATCTGTGTATTTCTTTGCGATTGGCTGTTGTGTATTTATTTATTTATTTTGAAACTATATTCTATATTGAACTATATTCTAACACAATTATAGTTCTGAATAAAACTTTAGCGATTTGTGTGAATTTAGCCTTTTTGTACATATTTTTGCGTTTTGCACATTTTGCTTGTGGTGTTCATTATGCGTATTGTACATTCTGCGTTTTGCACATTTTGCGTTTTGTTCATTTTGAGTGTGGTGCTCATTTTGCGTTTTGTTCATTTTGCTCTGAAGGGATATTTTCTACGAGTAGGTAAATGATATAAAATAAATCTTGACATTGGCTTCCGCACTAGAACCGTGGAATACAACACCGCACCGCTTTGCCATTAGAAAAAGCGGTATAAGTATACCAAAGGGCGACATCGCTCCACGACGACACGACGCGCTAGCGCACCCACCCGTCACGAATCGATTATTACTCGAGTTTCACGCCCCCACTGGATACTTGGCGTACCTACATAATTTCACTTCCACTTGTATTTTAACAACTTTTTATCCCATATTTCGGTTGATTGGTGTTTTTGTTTTAAATTCCTTTAAGGCAATTTGTGCTCCACAGTTGCCCATTAAAATTCAAAGGGTTCGAGTCCGCATCATCATTAAGATTAACATTGGTCCACAGCCATAGTTATTGTTCCATTCATATCAATAACTAGCTGGTGCCCGCGACTTCGTCCGTGTCGAAAAATGAAAATATAATACCTGATACCTGAATATAATTACCTGGCTCATAAAAGCCTGACATCTTTTATGACCCGGGTACGTCTTAGATCGAACATAATCGAAAAGTGAACATGTATAAAACAAAAAAAAATTATCCAAGGTGCAAAAAAATCTCTCGTCAGACACCCCTAACTGCTGGAATTTAAACGAGATGCAATTCGACATAGTTCGATGGCCTCCCCTCTGATCCCCTCGAGCTAAAATGGACACAATTAGGGTTGCGATGGGCTTAATTGACATCGTTCAACTTCAGTCTGTGCGCGATATTGACACTCAACTCCTGACTATCAATCTCTTTTAAGTGAATCGTGAATAGGTAATAGGAGACACAAATCCTCTTAAACCGTACTCCGTGCCTGTTTATAATGGAAAGTTGCCAGTTGTATAACTCGCTATGTATACGGTTCCATTAAATTGGAAAATGCAAAATCTATACATATATTTATAACAAAATCGTAAACGAACCGTGTTTTTATTATTAATATTTTTCAAAAAAAAAAATAAAACAGTTTGTACACGTTGTACTTATGAAATTCGATCATAATAATTTCGAAGGCAGAAAAAAACTAAATGCTTGCAAAATGTTTTTATTGATAAAACTAATGAAATATATTAATGAAAATATACTCAATATACTAATATGAAATAACACAATACCTTATTGTTGGTATTGTCATAAGCTATTTAGTCATTTTTAAGATTTAACATTAATATTAAGCTAGAATGAAATGGATATTTTTGAATTATCCACTATACTTTAAAAAAGTTAAAAAACGCCGCGTTGATTGACGAGTCTGAAATAGCCAACACGACAGCCACTCGAGAGTCCCGGTGCTCCCGACAACAAATTTCTAATATAGCGCGTTATCTTTTTTCTTTAAAAAAGAACATTGTTTCGTCACACTTCTTTCACAGAATGAAAAAAAAAAATGGATGCGTCAATTCATACTTACAGAAAACATAATAATAACCACAATGACCTATTAAAATGAATAAAGCTTGTCAATTTTGCAACTTACTTATTAAAGTAGGCAATATTTAAAACGTGTTTAATGAGGTCGTGGTTACAGCTTCTTCGAATGGATTGCTCCGTTCTCATCCTACGACAATTCGTCCCATTTTTGTGTCAAATGATTGTATTGTTTTCAAACGTTTTAATGTCAAAACTTATACTCTAATTTTATCGCCAATTGTACTACACGTACAATACAGAACATACACATATTCGTACATCGCAGAAAGCGACTGGATGCGAAGCGCAGAGGACCGGCGGTGTCTTAGGGTAGCTTACATCCAGCAGTGGAGAGGCACGGGGCGACGATGATGAACAAATTAGATATAATCATAGACTAACTAGAGATGCCTACTGGTTTATGTAACGATTAATAGACTAAGGGCCTCTTTCTCAAACTACAAGTAAAGTTTTGATTAGTTACTTTTAGAAATCATTTTCTGTTATATTGAATTATGCACTCGGTTTACTGCATCATTCGATAGCCTATTTTTATTATTATTTTTGATTTAATGTTTGGGACGTTTACCGTACAAACAAAGGTATATCAGCTCCATTATCCCCGATTACCGGTGACTTTAAATGACAGTTTGGCCTACTTGACGTTTGTGAAACAGGCACTAAAAGTCAATGCATTAGAACTCGCAACCCTTAAGTCAAAGCACAATTTATGCTATAGAATATAGATTGTTGGCTTAGTTATGCTGCATAACTGACTCGACTGAAGGTTTTTCATTTGTCACTCATTCTTATCACAATTTTTTTTGTGTGACTAATATAATGTTGTACTAAAATGGAACTCGAAGCCTTTGCCTTATACGTTAAGGCAACGCTCGGTTCCTGTGAATATTACCGATGCTTGACCTGAATAACAATTAGTGTGACGTGTCCTCAAAAAAGAATTTTGATTTATTTAATATGATAATTTAATTATTAAAGTAACGGATTTTGTGTAGTGTATGCATCTAAAATGTTTATAGCGATTCGGGAAGTCCTTCGTTCGAAATGTTGTACTTTAATGATCACATTTTAACAGGAAATTGTTATAAATTATTGTTATTTAAACGAAAAGTAGTATGTAAACTTAGGGATTAACTTATAATTTCCATTTGACAATTTTCGAAGTAAGTTTGAAATAGATATGTCATGAATAAGATAACCCAAGAAAAGTCACATAAAATACACGTTTTTTAAATATAAAAAAACATATTTAAATTTACGCAAATATTGAAGCTCATTTTTTGAAGGAAAAATATCAGTCTGATTTACCTGCAAACATTAGTGTTAATTCTATAATACTCGTATGTGAAACAAAAAATAATAAATAATATTTTAATTGCTGACAACGAACTCGTGTTCTACCTGTGGACAAAAAAAATATGAAACTTGAATTTATGGCATTATTTTATTGCATTCACTAAATATTAACGAACGTCCTTTTCAATAGTCGTTTGACTGCCAGTGAGCTGCGATCTCCTTAAAAGGCAAGTGTTCTTGTTTATCCCAACCAGACAGGCGTTATTGAACTTTCATGAAACCCTCTACTGCATCCAGCCGAGGAAATCGATATTCCGTTCATATGGCATTTAAGTAGTTCTGCAGTCTTTATTATTAGCAGTGCTCAATGCACTTGGAAAGTGCCGTGAACTAAATATTTAACCACAATTTTATTTTGTCACATTAAAAAAAGAAAAAGAAATATTTTTTAGTATCACACTGGGACAAGCCAGTATTGTGTGATCGTTCGTGTGATTTAATGGAAATTTGAAATCGTAAAAAAATACTTTTATCTAATTTTTTCTGTTAATATGTGTACCTAATTGTTTTTTTTTTTTTGTGGAATACTCATACATAAAATATTTCAAATATTACTTAAATAAAAAATGAGAGCAGTTATATAAAGCTAAGGACAACTAAAATAATTATTATGAAATTAGCTAAACACCGAGTCTCGCGTTGCTGTGACGTGCTCTTGGGACGCCCGCCTTCTTTGACAAAAACCTTAACTGGGCAAATATAAATAAGATATTCATGAATTATACACATTAAACCAACATTAGAAATTTCTCTTTCCATCCATATAATCACGAAAATCCGTTCACATTTTTCCGAGATTAGCGCGTACATACAGACAGAATAAAGGGAGGATACCTTTTATCGCTACTACCTATGATTTTTTGTCTGCTTTATTTTTCCTTCGCTCAAATAATACACCTACGAGTATGTTATGAAATGACATTAAACTTTGTACATAAATAACGATGGCTAGACAGAGTATTGTTTGGCAGACATGGAGCTTTTAGCGAATGGTCTGATTCATCCATCATAGCGTTTTCAATGCGGTATGCAAGTGTGCATTTCCACTGTTCATATCGTCGTCGGGTATACAGTAGCGCGGGCGCGTCGCTTCTATTGCGTATTGTCTCTGTTTAATGGGTTTTAGGGTTGACACTAATGTAAATTTCAAAGGATTTATGAGAAAAGTTAACCGACAGGATGAAGGTCCAAATTGATTATAGGTGGCTACAGTTCCATATAAGCTCGATCAACACAAGGATGATGCTGTCGCAGTAAAGATTCAAATAGGATAGGGCCTTGGCTTCTTTTAATTTTTACTTTTAATTTTATTTATATAAAAGTCTTCAGGCATGCTGACTGTCAACTTGACAGTAGATGGTTACGAGCGTGACTATTGTAACACAAGCAACGCCATATGTGCTGCAGGAGTCCTACCGCCCGATAATGCATAAGGGATTAGGAGGGGAGGATAGGGAAATAGGCTCTATTACCCTATCCCTTGCTCTCGAAAAACCACAGCTAGGTTTTCTGTAAGGGGACCGTTACTGCAGCCAGACACCCAATTCATGACTGCGAAACGCATTGACTGTGCCTTACTATTATTAAAATATTTATGTAATTTCAAATTCAGGGGAACCACAGTCCTAAAAAGTATTTATGCCACGCAATAAAGTCACGAATAAACTCTAGTTGTAATTTTTTTTAGCAAGGTTGTTCCTGTATTTGTGTTTTATCGTCTTCATTGACGCGTTTTACAGTGATAAAACAGTAACGTGAATATAAAAACAGTAATAACGTTTATATTCGTTTTATACCTACGTATAATATGAAATCATTTATTAAGCAGTGAAAAAGTTGAGCACGATGCAAATGTTAATTTTAATAGCCGGAAAATGATTCGACTTGTGACGCCCCTACTTTTCTCTGACTCAATGTTAGTAGAGACGGCCACGCGCCTCGTTCTGTCGGCACACCAGTGTATCACGCCGCTTCCGACCAGTCGCACATCACTATCGAATTCCATAATCGAATTCAATATTAAAAAGTTACAATTCCGCGAATACCTATACCGCAGTAGACGTCACACGCTACTTTTGTGAATGAAAGTGAGTGAAGTGCGTATTCGAATGATTCAACTTTGAGTGTGGATATATTTGTGTTTGTTGTGATTTTGAACAAAAATCGTTGTGCACATAAGGTTTATTTAGGGGTTACTAAAGTAAATACTTTTGGTAAACCTTTAATATTTAAGAATTTAATTTAAGATTTTTATAAATTTATTTAAATATTTATATAACAAGCGGCTTCACACGGATCCAATTTTTTACTGCAAATTATATACGCAAATCGCTATTTCATCAGTGAAATCCTTATCAAAATCAGTTGAGTGGTTTAGAAGAACTTAGCAGAGAAACAGACTTCAATTTGTAATGTTAAAATTGTAAAAAATAAAAAAAATATTACACACACATACATCATGATTAAATAACATAACATGGCTCAGTAAAAAGAATTTGCTCTCAAAGCACGACACTGACGTTACCATTCGCACATTCCATACATACATATTATCACGTAGAGTAGACTATTATATCTGTTATACACATATAATACATACTATGCGTCGATACGATATTATAGTAGTGTGCTCGTTATAATTATGTTGATTAACCTCCACATGCGGTGTTACAAAAAATACATTATAATGGTAGATATCATGTCGTAATGTTGCCATGTGTCCCACTCAACAGAACAGGATATTTTAAAAGTGCCGATTAATTTTAAACATATATTCAGTAAAAATATTTTAACATATGATATTAATGAATATTTAGACGTAGTTCAATTGCTGTTAATTTTTTGAGACCCTTAGCCAGTTGGCCTATATTAGGGTCTGGTCTGGTATATATTAATATTAAATTTTGATTTATTATAAACAGAAAAAGTTTAACACAAACTCGACCTCCTAGTTTTCCCCCTTAACATGAAAATTAAAATAAATCTCGTCGGGGTTATATAATATAATGTACATCCGACTAAATTAATTATACTTCTAGATTTAACACTCTTTGAAACAATTATTTATTAATTTAATAGGTTTCAGAGAAAATAATTCGAAGAAATACTTTTACTAAGGTTCCGGAAAAAAAATAGCCATGCTGACGTTTCTGAGAAAAACCCCGAAAGAAACTAGTAACCCGAAAGTAAGGTTACCATTACTGATATTAATTGTTTCATTTGAAATTTCGTGATTTATTTAAAACTAGCTGGAGACTGCGACTTCGTCCGCGTTGAAAAAGAAAAAAGTAGCCTATCCTGTGTCCCGTACGTCTAAACGTTTATCTACCAAGCTTCATGAAAATCAGTTAATTCGTTTAAGAGTTATGGAGAAACATGCAACATACATAAAATACCTACACTTACAGATTTATTATTAGTATTGATGATATCAATTTATTTAAAACTTTAATTGCTAGCAACACTGTGCGTAGGCGAGTTGTGTATTCTTATTGTCCTTCTGTTTATTGCTAGGTAGTTATAAGTATTAATGTGACCAATTTCTGATGGTATTAAAATCAATTACTAACTGTCGTCGGTAAATTAGATACTCGTACTTATAGTAGTGAACAAGTAGGCGTATACATCAACAACTATAACAGTTTCAAAGCGGTTTGCCTTGATGACTCTCATTACTGGTCACTTGGTATAACAATTTCAAATTCTATATCAAAGTGAGACAGTTTAAATCATTGTAAATATGCAGTGATAAGCGCATTTTAAGAGCGGGCATAAAGAGAAATAGCCAATCCTAGATTTGAATTTTATCTAAGTAAACAAAGTCTAATTTAATTAATTTTTTTAAATAGATAAATACATTATAAATGAAAGTGACGTCTGTAACAGAAAACATAATATAATGAAATTATCTCGATAGAAAAAAATCACCAAGTGAGCTCTCATTTCCATCGATTTTAGTTTTATTTTCAAAATGACACACATTACAAAGCTAAAAGTGTATCAGTAATTTCACTTCACATATTATCTAAGGCTGTATGTAACAATTTTTCCTTTGACATTGTAGTTTACGAATAATTAATATTTAATACTTTTGGCACTTATAACATTTTTATTGAGCGAGATGCGCTATCTTCCGTCACTGTCATGTCCAAGGGGCCACGCGGGTGAAATTACAAATTTTGTTTGCTATAATACCCATTCTAAAATGAACATGGTTATATGACTGTTTTTATTTTAATAATATTGTATATACAAATACATGTTTTAGTATCATAAAACTAAGGAACTAATAGTATGTTGTTCGAGAAGTTTATAATAGATTGAGAATAATTCATTGATTAGAAAACCTTCACAACCCAATAGTCTTCAGGAATTTCACAGTAAAATTCTATCATTATCATTTTGTGGTTAAGTTTAGATTGAAGCAATTTTTTATGAGATTATTTTTCAATATGAAGTTACATATTTTCTTCAATTGTTTAAAGGTAGGCCTATTGAGTAATAGACGTAGGTAAGTAGTAGGTGTAAATTATCTTATCGGATTATAACTGATATAACAACGCACGTGAGAATAAGGTTTATGAATTGTTGAATGTTTTTAGAAAACTGATATCTATTTTTTATTTTAATAATAATACTAGGCTGTTTCTCGAAGATTCTTCTACGTGAAAACTTAAAATTCAGCAAAAAAAAATCTGTTTTGAATTTTCTAACTATTCAAACATTCGGTATAGCTCGAAACCTATAGATAAATGGAGGCTACTTTTAAAATATTTATATGGGCGAATATATATTTCAGTCATCTCATGACTTTCGAATATAAATTTATATATTTTTGCATTTGCATTTATATGTAACTAGTTAATATATTGAAAACTCTACTGTAGATAAATTTAAATATTGTTTTTAAGCTAAATGCATCGTTCGTCCACTGAACCTGTCACACAGGTTGCGTTATCGTACTATTTTAAACTTTAGCGCATTTCAAAAATAGTTATGCAAACATAATATGAACACAAAACTAAATAGTCGACGAAAACTTTTACATCTTTAAATATTCTATAGATTTCTCTCGTTCTGATTCAACATGCATTCACTGTTTAAATATTTATTTATTCACATAAATATTGCAATTCATTAAAATTCCCATAATATATTGATATTTAATTTTAAAAGTTATTTATTAACACTTATAAATAAGAACAAATTTAGATTATAATTACGGATTTTTTTTTAGATTATATAAAAAAAAAATTAATGTGGTGTTTTTAATTTTTTTTTACATAATATTCAAGTAACATATATAATTTTTAATTTGTAATTTTTATAAATTTCTTATTTGAAAATTTAAAGTTTGATCAACTTTATCAAAAGATAAGTTAATATGGAGTATTACATCAAGTAGTATTTTATTTTATGTGTGATGCTATACGTGACTAGTTATCGTATAAAAAGTGATATTAAAAAATATCACTAATAAAATTATCCGAATACAACTGTTCTTCACGATAACATAGTTTATGTTCATTTCCTGGAGTGATGCAACACTATTTCTCCTATTCGTTCCGTCATTTAAATAAATTCATGTCAGAATCGAGTCCGTATCATTTTCTATTGAAAGCATCTGCACAGACGCAATTGATGATAAAGTCACGCGAGGGGAAACCAAACTATTCGATGGATATGTGACTTTCTGATGCCCACTGATACATGCTTAATGTGCCTATGGCTACTTTAGTTTCTATATAATTTAGATACCTATTGCCATCCACAGTAATACAAATATAATGCAAACCATTGGCTGTAACCTAGTTATTATGGCATTGGTCAAGAAAAGGAAAAGTTCTATTATTTCTTGTCGGTTATGTGCTGGAATTTTTTGAGAAAATTAATAACATTTATAAATTCTAAAAAGTATTTATGTTCTAACTTATAGTATAAAATTTTTTTTTAATGAAAAATCGTAATATTAACTCCTAAAGAAACGTAGCTTATTTTGTTAAAAACGCTTTATACAATGCATACAATATTAATATATGCCTTTTGTTACTATATCTGCTACGAAGTATACCGAGACGTCATAAGTTCGAAGAAAGAACCGAAAATCTTAAAGTTACTTATAAGTAGTTAACTTTTTTATAATACCTAGTATTTTTTAAAAGTGTGGCAGACAGGCTCCACTTGATGGTAGGTGGTTACCGTCGCTTAAGGGCATTAGCAACATCAGCGTTTGTAGATGTTCTGTCGACATTGTAGGAATTTGTTTATGGATCACTTTGCCCATGCCATTCATCAGAGTTAACCGATTTCTAAGTTTCTATGTAAAATTATTTATTACTTAAATTTAAGAAGAAAAAAAAATTGAATAATAATAAAATATTTAATAATTTTGTGCAATAAAGACAATATACAGATTTGTTTGTTTAAAGATTTAAAAACACAATGAGAAGCATTGTCATTATATTCAACACTCATACAATAATGAAGTGATTATTCTTTAAAAAGAGATATGTTTATGAATTTTATAACTGTACCTGTTTACAAGCAAATTGTGATGACTAAAGCAACTCCCATATTGATTTAAGATTGTCGTGTGCATTTGGTTGGATAAACTATGAGTCTTTTTTTTTTATTTTTTTTTATTTTGCATGTCGAACTCGCATGCTTGATTGCTTTGCACAATTATCCAAAGCCGAAACTAACATCCATATATAATCTACTAAATGACTTTAAGTCGAAACATAACGGATTTATTGTGCTAAGCTGTTATAAACACAATAAGTCATCTTAGATTTTAGCTTCGTGGGCTGGCTTACCGATGTTAACGATTTGCAAATATAATTTAAATTTATTTTCTTACCATCTATTGCTTGCGGAATCACCTGCTATAACATATAATCTAAGGCTAACGCATTGGTCAAAAACTAGATCACAGACATCGAAATACAACAATGGAATTTGCGTCACAAATGCCAAAGCGGCACATAAAAAGAACGCCTTTGACAGAATCATGGCGGACTCTTGCCTTCACGCGTCAATGGTAAAAGGTAGTAACGATCAACTTCTATTATTTCATTTTAAACTCTAATGAGTTGACGTAAAGTCACATTTTCTTTAAATTACGTACTTATTATTATGTTTGTTTTGTTTTAAATGACAGTTCATGCTCTACCCATATGTCACTTTTAAATGTTCCATAAAATTCGTAGTATTTTGTATGGCACGCGGGTTCCATGTTGTAGTAGTTTGATGATCACAGATGTAAGTAGTTTCGAAGTTTGCCTCCGACGTCCAACATGAAAATTTACATCTTTGTAAAATTGTAGATTTATCGAGGGGTACTTTCATCATCTCATTTTGTGATGACACGATTTTGTGATCTCAAAATACAATTTCCATCAGTAGTATCTATTTATTGCTCGGGTCGTACTACGCTTCGCTTTGCCCAAACGCAATCTTCATCCACAATTCGTCTTCTCCAAGTACTATAGGTTCTTCGAGAAATATCATCAACCCATTGCCACTTAAGCTTGCTTGTCTATACGTCAAGTAGAACAATACCCTTGCTATTTCCACTCACCCAGTTTTCTTTACGATCTTTTCCTTAACTGTTACCAGTAATGAATTATTTTTCTAATCAATAACTGAAATACTCGTATAAACCTACAAGGCTTACTGGTGATTCGAATCTATACGAAGTAGAGTTCATCAACTGGCCTACTACTACTGTTTCCATTATATATATTTAACTTTTTGGTATGTTATTAAATCTGTTGGAGACTTAAAAATGAAACAACACCGTGAAGGAAGTCGAATCAACAACACCAGGACTCGTGTTCATAATAAACAAATATAGAAACCGCGATAACAGAGAGGAGTATCCAGTAATACAAGTTTCCTCAATTAGCAGATTTTATAAGTACCTACATGTGGAGCTTGTTAATTACATAGGAAAAAATGTGAAGCATCACATTATGTCTTTAAGTTTTAATCTTTTATTAATGTGTCCTCTAAAGTTATTTACATATCGCCTTGAACATAACGTGGTTTGAAACCTAATATTGTACAATAATAATAGTATTGCGTAATAGTTGCCTTCATCAAAATGTTTTATCATAATAACGGACAGGTGGAACTTGTCAGACCACATTAATTTCCGAACTAACTTCGCAGAGAAACTCAGGTTTCACAGCGAAAGTTGCTTTGAGTGGAAACATTATACATATTTCCTTTGAATTACATAAAAACATTAACGGATATAGTATAGATATTTACAATTCTCACGCATAAAGCCATTAACAGTTCTTTCTAGTGCAGTATCTGTCGCGAATACGCGACTTTAGAGTTCGCTTTTAATTCTAAAAGCTAAAGGATTTATGAAATTACATGACGCATGTGCAGAGCAACGTGTGCAGTTATTGAAGAGGGTGGCTTGATGAATGCGAAGGCAACGTCTCTAAATTACGAGTTGTTTGAGGGCCCGAACCCTCCGGATTTGCCTAATGCCCTCCGGAATTCATTAGGCATTAACCCTAACCTAGGCTTTCCATTTTCGCAACGTCAAGCCCTGTTACAGTGGAGATGCGTTTGAAACCGTTTAAATGCAGTGGCAGGATATATGCTTGGATGAGCGACAGTGACGTTTTAAGGGAAACATTTGATAGGTGTACTTGGTCTGTCTACGGCGTTTATTACATTTCAAAGCTAGTGTTAAAAATGCTAGTTTTTATGTTTGGCGGCGTCTTTTTTTTTAATAAAAATCCCATTTTTTTTAAAGTTTGAAACTACAAGTTTGTTAAATTCCTTTGTTGTTCATTGTCACATTTTGAGTTCTGCTGATTGTATGAGGAAGAAAATAGCAAATAAACCTTTATAATAGCTCTCTTGAAAATAATTAACTTTTAATACAGTGGTAATATCTCTTGAAAATATTTTTTTTGCAGTATTGTATGATATTACCAGGTAACTGTGATTTGCTACAGCAATTTTTGCTATACAGATTTGCTTATGCAGAATTGTTTATGTTATAACCCGGCCTAAGTATTAGTAGTTCAGTTATTAGTCCGATGGTCGGACTAAAGCGATATTTTTATATTTATATATCATAAAAAATTGTTTACGCACTGTTTAATACCTAATTAATTATTCAGATCAATAATAGACTCCAAATTAGTATACCATACATTTATTTAACATTATTAAATTAAATAGATGTCAGTTGTTCTGATGATTCAAATTACAGCTGCAGCCTCATTATAAATTACAACAATTGTGCTAATCCGTGACAACGCGAGGCTCTAAAGATGTCAAGGTTCAATTCAATCTTCACCGCTGTGATATAAGGCTACGAAATATATATCTCGTTACTTTTGTATACTGTTTCTTAGATTGGAATGCTATGACATATCAGAACAGGACGTCTCTATTTACACAAGTGCTACTAACTTCACATTCACTTGTTTAACAAAAGAATTGTTTTTACTTCCAAAAGTGATCCCAAGTAGTATTGTTAAGTGTTAAACGAAACATTAAAAATAATAAAAAAATATTATATTTGTTGAATGTTTTGTTTTATTATTTCAAACAAAAATAACTTTTTCTCTTGTTTTCGCACACTCAAAACATAACACATACGCCTTATATACTCTACTATATGTAATTGTTATTATACATATAATTACTTTCATTTTAATTTATTAGTATCAAAATGTCTTGTTTAAGTTAAAAAAGCGCTGATTGTTTGAGATACAATCTTTAAGCTAATTCAGACAGATGTAAATATTTGTCGTTACCTATTATGGTTTGAAAAAAAAAAAACAGATTTGAAAATTTGATATTTAAAAAATAAATGTGAAAGTTTGTGAGGATATATGCATGTTTGTTTCTCTTTCTCTTAAAAACTACTCAACAAGTTTTGATGAAAACAGTAGGTAATAATTATAATATAGTTTATACATCATAATAATACATAGACTATATTTCATATTTTTAGATACTCATGCAATTAATTATTATAAGTTTAATTAATTTCGTTTAACCTAGTAATTAATTTTCTGATAATACTATGTTTACCGTGGTATCGCCATTCAGTTATCGTTTTGCTTGACATTGATAACTCGTTGTTTTGCTACGAATAATGTGTAAATTAATTTTATATGTAGGTACATTAAATTTTAAAATGTCTGCTTAGAATCAATAAAAATTACCTCGTGCAAAAAGTCTTATTTAGTTCGAGAATTGTGGAACATATTTCCTGCTGTGGTGTTTCACAGTATGGGGACTTCACACTTGGCTGTGCAGTTGCTTTCATACTGGTAGTTCCTTTGGCGACTCAGCCGTCTGATACATATAATAAAATCGTACACAGCTCGTGTTTCTACATTAAATATTAAAAAAAAAGTATATAAACAATTATAATTACAGAAGTTGTGTTTAACTAAAACATATTACTAAAACATATTATTATATTAGGAGAATAGTGAATGCGTTCCCTGCTGTTTCGCTCTAACTTTAGTACAAGAAATAAAACATACGAAACAAAACAACTTGAGTGCATCCTGTTTGTAGTTCAACAGTTACTCTGCTACATTATACCTACGAATATGCAATTATTCATATTTGTCGTGCGTTAATTATTTTATAATATTAATATTTTGTAAGAAACCGCATTTGGAAATTAGTAAGGTCTTTGTATTACATAAAATTAGCAGAAAGAAATTGAACCCGCGTGAAGTCGAGGGTGGTTCGCTAGTAATTTATAATCTAAAACTAGAATACAGTAAAGTCATTAAATTATTATAATATTATATAATAATAATAATAATATAATTTAATAGTAATAACCTACACGACACTTTATAATGCTTACGTTCGTAGCATCTTAGAATTCGGAAGTGTAGTTTGGAGTCCTTATTATACTGTTCATATAGACAGAATAGAGAGAGTGCAGGGTAAATTCTTAAAATCACTAGACTTTAAGATGGGCAACACTTATTCCAATTATATGGAGAGACTGACTGGATTCAATATGTACTCTTTACACAACAGACGTAAATTTCTGGATTGTATGTTTATGTTTGGGATTCTTCATAATCAAATTAACTCTGCGCCCCTCTTGGAAAAACTACTATTTAGAGTTCCATATTCTCCCTCATCACGTTTGAAGGGTACCTTTTATATCCCTCCTTTTCGCACTAACTATGCAGGGAATGCCTTTTTCAGGCGGACATGCACTTGTTATAATAAAACTTTAAAAGACTTAGACATATTTTCTATTTCTGTAGCGAAGTTCAGGAAGAGCTTGGAAGATTTGTTATTACGTTCTTAATTTGTGTACTCGTAAAACTTTTTCTTTGTTGTATTTGAAACGTCCATTTGTACCACCACTTGTAAATATTGTGTTATCCATGTAAAATTTTCTTTGAAGTGTCGATTTGTACCACCCCTTGTAAATATTTGTATTAGTCTATGGTAATATAGGTCTTATTGTTTCTATTTTTTGTATACTAAGTTGTGTGTGACTGTCTTTGCCTTAAATAAATAAATAAATAAATAAATAAATTTATTTAGTAAAGATAATATATTCCTATTGGAAAATTTTGGGGAAGCCTATGTTCAGCAGTGGACGTCCTGTGGCTGAGATGATGATGATTTAGTAAAGAATTGCAAGGAATTTTCCGAAAAGCGAGATTCAATGCACGCATGATTACGATTTTTTTATAATACGTACACTAGTTTTTATGACACTAGCTACACCCCGCAGCTTTGATTAATCCTCTCAGCAAAAGCGGTCGTGCGTTTAGTTCACCAAATAAGCGTCTGCTGTTAAAAGATCCCAAAACTCGTAAAAGAGTAATTTCGTCACAGTAACGGTCATATAATAATAAGCGTACAATACGAATTGATTAACAGAAATTGAATTTTTAACTGAAAATTATTTATGAAAATAAAATAAATAAGTATTTTTAAAGAAATAAAATAAAGAAATTCTTTGCGATTTCATCCTCATTCTATTATGCTCGCGCTCCCCAACGCGTGAATCATCAACCTGTGTCTCTCCACTACAGACTAAAGGCCTCTTCTAATACCTTATTTACCTACAAATACAGGTACAAAATTTAATCATAGTTAATTAAAGAAATGAGGAACACAGACGTATAAAAACCCATCGCGCAATCACCAGCATAAAATTCTCCCCATAAAAAGTTTTGTAAACAATGGTGCTGGCACATAGCCACCTGACGATGATTAGTAGTTACTGTATCCGCTAAGACAAGGTTAATGTTATAATGGAGGACGAATTAAGAAACTGGCTCAATACTGCAAAATTTAGTATAGTTAGTTTAATTTATGTTAATTTTTTATGTATGGACTAATTTGTCTGAAAATAAATAAATAATATATTATTAAATGTCAACGGCCATAGATATTTTTTAAATCATTACTGACTTATTCTTACGAAAAAAAAAAAACATTATGATTATATGCAAAATTCCAACTAATTATACCTAGTTCTTATTTTTAGAATGAACATACGGGCTAGTAATGCATTGAAAGCAATGTAAATAGTGTTTCAAATTATATTATTGCCACCTGTGCGAAATTGGTGCTACTTGTAACTGTGTTGAACTAATTCAGTGAATAGAAATTGTAAGTACTCAGAGCGTGGCTCGCAGCAATATTATATGGACGAACATCTATCTTCCGTCGGTGTCTACCCATGTCAGAAACTTGCCTCCGACCAAAATTATTAGCTGCTGACATAAACAGGCTAATATATTTAAACATTATATACATTCTGTATAAACTACAAGTTGTGACGATTTCGTGTAAAAAAATCAAAATAAAAAATCAAAATTTTTATTTATCAATTAGATTTTCCAAGAAACTCTAAGAACTCAAGAACGATGTGTGTAAAACACGGTAGTATTTTAAATTTAATAATAAGTCTTGTATTTCAAAATATTTTTCAATTTTCTGTTAATTTTTGCAAAATTTGGTTTATTTTGGAGTCGATATATTGAAATGATCACCATCAAAATGTTATAACTGCAATATTTATCATCCAAATTAGAGTTATTTAAATATCATGCATGACTAAATATTGACTAAGAAAATGCGTAGGCAGCACGTTCAATACTTCTCGTAGGTACATTAAACAAAGCACCTCCTTACGAAGGCGTGAGGATGAGTAATGTACCGCCTTTGCTCGTTGGTGAGAACGTCAATTTGTTCATATTTATTTGTACAGAATTCACTATAATATGTATTTGTGTGATTTATGCTGAGGTGCATAGTTTAGAAGTACATGAAATTGTATAGGCACCTACGTTTTTCCATGCGGACTGCATTTAGATTGTAAGCTAGACATGAACTGCAAGCATAGACTGCATTTGTCAGTCGGCATTTGTTGGCAGTTTCTTAGCTATATCAAATTAAAATTATACTTCTACGAAAATAATATAATACTATACCTACTGCGTTATCATAACTGTTACTTGTTCAAAAAATAGAGTAAAAAAGTTTTCTTAAAAATATTTATTTTATAACGCACCTACAGCCTGATTTACGAGTACTATAAATAAGATACAAGAAAAGAACAAACACATATAAATTTACAAAATTTTGAGCTACAAACATAAAAATGTAATATTAGATACATTATACAATGTAAAATGTCTTGATTTGTATATTACACAGTGTAATTAAAAAGCTTATTACTTTAAATTAAAATTATTAACAGTGTGAAAATTATTGTTTTTTAAATATAAAAGTAGAATTGAAGAGGTCACTGTTGGTTGAGCGGTCATGATTGTTAGCGAAGCGCGTCTTGCGGTTACCGTTGGATATCACCCATTCGGTTTTGTATTGTATTGTATGCAAAGGAGTCCGTGTGCAAGACGGTGACGTTCTAGTCGCTTGGCCACACACTTCCACTCAGTTCATAAGGAACAATGGGTACTTAAGACAAAGGTGTTTAGCAGTTTGTTAAAAATGTTGTAATATTTGAGTTTGTTTTCATTTTTCTAAGTCAAATATTTTACCTTATCTACGTTTAGATATCTTCACCTTTGAATTGAAGTTGTAAAACGTTGACCTTCAGCTAATTTGAAGGCAGGAAAAGTCTGTTTTTTTATGTTAAGGCAGACAGTCTTTGGCTATAACACAAGCAACGTTACAGGTGTTGGTTGCAAGTGCACTGCCGACCATAGTGGGATTCAGGATAAGGTATAAGGAAATGGGCTTTGGCATCCCTTACTCCTTACGAATCCTTATGAATATCCTTATATCGCAACGAAGCATAACAGAACAGCACACAAGTTACTTCACGGTAGTTTTCTGTAAAGGGGTGGTTAGACTGCCCAAATGACTGCGGAACGCAGTGTGTTTCTTAAGATAAAGGCCATTATAGATCAGTGGTTTTTTTTTTAAAAACTACTGTTAACGGCATTTTGTGAAACTTTTTGTCACCGGGTCTTTTTAGACTAATTTGACCCTGCTGAACACGATTCTGCCCGGTGTCATCCCCTCCCCCGCTCCCTTCCCCCCCTTTCCTCCCCAAACGTGTCCCGATCTGCGGTTTTTTCAATTTATTTCGGAATCTATTAGAGATAAAAAAAACTGTCAATGACAAAAACAATCTGCACTAAATTCTCTACAAAATGTGTATATAAATAATTTGAGAGACATAATAACTTAAGAAATAATGTGTGTCGAAACTATGTAAATTTTTATTTTTTTCAACATTTTTGTATTTGCTGTTAATTTATCCAAAAACAAACGAAGATGTGATAAAGTAGTTCAGGAGTGAATTATTCTTGATACTTTTAGCTACAAAACAAGACCTTACTTACCCTCGTACGAGTATTCGTTCACGATTTATAGGTCGTAGCGCAGACGCCGCCATGCCGCCCATGAATCTCAAGTACTTACACTATGCTCGATACATCACATAGACACGTATATACTTAAAATAACTACTTTTTATAAACATTTCGTCATCATCATCTCAGTCAAATGACTTCCACTGCTGTACTTAAAGTTTTACTGAAGAAAACGGGAGACCACGAAGAACCAGACACAAGGCTGGTCATCCACAGATGTTTGGAGGCAATCATCCCCCAATGATGTAGAAGTAAGAAAAAGTTATCAGAACCCCTCACTAATACAATAACGCCCTCAAACGGACTGTTCAAAGCGTATACTATCAGCCTTGTGTCTGTTTCTTCGTGGTTTCCGATTTTCTTTAGTAAAAATTAAAGTCCAACAGTGAAAGTCATTTGACTGAGATGATGACGATAACGAAATGTTTATAAAAATAGTTATTTTAAGTAGGTACGTGATGTATCGAGCATTGTGTAGGTACTTGAGTATCGTGCGCGGCATGGCAGCGTCTGCGCTACAACCTATAAATCGTGAACGAATACTCGTATGAGGGTAAATTAGGTCTTGTTTCGTAGGTAAATGTAAGAAGAATAATTCACTTCTTAGCTATTTTATCACAGCGTCGATTATTTTTCGATAAATTAACTGCAAATACAAAAATGTTAAAAAAAAAAAATATTTGTATAGGTTGGTCAGACATTATTTCTTAAGTTATTACGCCTGTCAGATGATTTATATACGAATATTGTAGAGAATTTAATGCACATTATTTTTGTAATGGTCAGTTTTCTTATATCTCTAATAGATTCCGAAATAAATTGAAAAAACCGCAGATCGGGACACGTTTGGGGAGGAAAGGGGGGGAAGGGAGCGGGGGAGGGGATGACACCGGGCAGAATCGTGTTCAGCAGGGACAAATTAGTTTAAAAAGTCCCGGTGACAGATAGTTTCACTGAATTCCGTTAACTGTTGAAAGCAGGCGCTTTTTGAGATTTTTCCGAAAGTCTAATGGCTGCGTCTGCGCTACGACCTATAAATCGTGAACGAATACTCGTACGAGGGTAAGTAAGGTCTTGTTTTTTAGCTAAAAGTATCAAGAATAATTCACTCCTTAACTACTTTATCACATCTTCGTTTGTTTTTGGATAAATTAACAACAAATACAAAAATGTTGAAAAAAATAAAAATTTACATAGTTTCGACACACATTACTTCTTAAGTTATTATGTCTATCAAATTATTTATATACACATTTTGTAGAGAATTTAGTGCAGATTGTTTTTGTCATTGAGAGTTTTCTTTTATCTCTAATAGATTCCGAAATAAATTGAAAAAACCGCAGATCGGGACACGTTTGGGGAGGCAAGGGGGGTAAGGGAGCGGGGGAGGGGTTGACACCGGGCAGAATCGTGATCAGCAGGGTCGAATTAGTCTAAAAAGACCCGGTGACAAAAAGTTTCACTAAATGCCGTTAACCGTTGAAAGCAGGCGTCTTTTGAGATTCCACCGCCGCTCTATTACACATTTCGTATCTACTAAACGAAAGGATAGCTTCATAGTTTTTCTAATTTAAAAATCATATTTGTGTTTTTTAACAAACAAGGTCGCATGGTTTCGAACACATTAATCCTGGAGAATAGCCAACAACTAACTTTAATTAAAAAAGCGAGATAACATCACATCACTCGATTTTCTCAGTATTGTGACGGAGTGATTGAAGTAAAAATTTTTTACAATGTCGAAATGTTCGCACAAAAATAGCTTTAATTATGACTGTCCAAGAATAAATCAGTAATTAATTTCGTCATGTCTTTGTCTTAAAAGAAACAATAATGCGAATTAATTTTTATCAAAATAACAGGTTTTTTTCTGAATATCAAAGTTCTTAATAATAATAACGTCTTTGATTTTGTTTAAAATTAAGTGTAATTGTTGTCATTTTATATTTTATTTGAACGTATTAATTTAATGAACGTGTAGCGGTATAACGCAATATATAATAGGTAAAACTAAACTAGTATAAACTTACTAGCTGCTGCCCGCGACTTCGCCGCGTAATTTTGTAAATTATATACTAAAACCTTCCTCGAGAACCATCTATCCATTGGTGAAAACAGCATGAAAATCGGTGCAGTACTTTTTGAATTTATCGCGAACAGACAGACAGATAGACGCGGCGGAGGAATTTGTTGTATAATATGTAAGGATTAGTCCTTAAATTACTTTAGGTGTACGTTGACTAGGTACGAATTGAGCTTATTTATAAAAAACAAACTTTACTTCATCTGCTTTATATTCCCATTAAAGTACATTCTTTTAGATAATAACTTGTTTGGAATTCTTCTCTGAAGTTGGTATTCGTCCTTTTAAGTTAAGAGGTACTTACTTCGTAAATTTTACAAAATGTTTATGTGGGCACACAAAACCACTTAATAGAACCGATTAGGTGATAAAAACGAATTCCGTTCCGTAATTGACCTGTGATTTATTTTTATACGTCTAACGAAAACATAAATTATGAAAACTTATGTGATAGGCAGAGGATAGGTAAGCTCAATTTATGGATTCGTGACTTTTATTAAAGTGCTTTGCCGTTATTTTCTAAGTGCAAAGTGCAAAATGATGTCGCTCAAAATAGGCAAAAGGTAGGACTGAGTATTATTACTAGTTTACCTTAACATTTACCTTAACATTTCTAAATTCCTTATTATCTTTCTAATTACGAGTGTAACAGTAACCTTTATTATAATTTAGAGACTTTAGTTATCGCGAATTGTTTATTTTGTATACGTAATACATACATTTTATAACAAAATTAATTATTTTATTTAAATAAAACATGTACCAACTTTTAATGTGTTATTTTAATGTACATAGTACATTTCTGTAAAGTTTCATCAAAATATGTTTAGTAGTGTTTCTTACTAGCTCTTACTATATTTTTAAATTACATTATATATCTATAAATTGTATTCTAAAACTTTATAATAAATAAATAATAAGTGCAACAACGAGTTTTGTCTACGACCACGTAACAAACAACATCCTCACATTTTTTATATTAGAACTTATAAATTTATTACAATTTCTTATATTTTTTAATTAAAGAGAAGGTTATTATTTGTATATTCAATACTCTTAAGTCCTCGGTCTAATCTCTAAATTGCAAGAAACTGTAAAAATAAAAATAAGAAAAAAAATTACATATACGACCGCTAATAAGAAAAATATAGATTTTCGTGTCGCTTATAAACAGACCCAAGGGATAGTACCTACATAGGACAACGCCCGTACACTCGTTGAAATAATAATTGAGTGTCGTTACATCTTGTTGCATAGTGCCCTAGTGATTTATACGCCAATTGTCGGCATTAACTTGATGGACAATAAATATTCATGATTCAAACTTAATGTGCACAACGTTTCCTTTTTATTTTAATTAACGCCAATGTTACGTAGGGGATTTTAATATCTAAAAGTGAAAGAGCGTAATGTGAATGAGTCTTCAAAGGGAAAAGAGGACCAAATTCAAGATGTGGAAGGCCTTAATACACAGAAAAAGAAAGTACAGTGAAGTTCTGCCATGCGATCGCGAATCATACGCCGCCCTGGCGGCGATGCAGGGAGGTAACGCGGCCACGCTACCGCCATCTTTGGACGCTTTGCGAGCATGTAAGTATTAATGCTACTCGACGTTAGATGTCGCCACTATTCTGTTTTCGTATTTTACTTTTTTCCCTTTTCCTTGACATTTTTTAAACAGATATTGCAATTTTTAGTATATTTCTTTGAAATTCTTGAATAAGAAATAAGATTAGAATAATGAGAAGAAGAAGCAATATTAAGAATGCGTATAAAGCAAACAAAATTAGTAATTTCACCCGCGTGGCCCCTTGGACATGACAGTGACACAAAATACGTAGAACTACGCACAACATGCGACGGAAGATAGCGCAACTCGCTCAATAAAGATGTCATAAGTGCCAAAAGTATTAAATATTAATTATTCGTAAACTACAATGTCAAATGAAAAATTGTTACATAAAGCCTTAGATAATATGTGAAGTGAAATTACTGATACACTTTTAGCTTTGTAATGTGTGTCATTTTGAAAATAAAACTAAAATCAATGGAAATGAGAGCTCACTTTGTGATTTTTTTCTATCGAGAAAATTTCATTATATTATGTTTTCGGTTACACACGTCACTTTCATTTATAATGTATTTATCTATTTAAAAAAATTAATTAAATTAGACTTTGTTTACTTAGATAAAATTCAAATCTAGGATTGGCTATTTCTCTTTATGCCCGCTCTTAAATTAACTAGTGGTTAATTGAAAATTGTAAATTACAATTAGCGCCTGTTTCTGAAACGTCAAGTAGGCCAAAATGTCATTTAAAGTCACCGGTAACCGGGGAAAATGGAGCTGATATACCTTTGTTTGTACGGTAAACGTCCCAAACATTAAATCAAAAATAATAATAAAAAATCGGCTATCGAATGATGCAGTAAACCGAGTGCATAATTCAATATAAGAGAAAATGATTTCTAAAAGTAACTAATCAACACTTTACGTGTAGTTTGTGAAAGAGGCCCTTACTTATTAAGCAAAAAAAATGTCATTCAGAATTCAGCTGTTAACTATGTAGTAGGTGAATTTTCTGTCAATAATGGAATAAAAGCAATATAATGGTCACAATATCATTATTTCATTTACAAAATTACTTTGTAAGCTATAGAAATAATATACCTATGCAAATACGGGGATACCTATCTTTTCCGCTCATGCGATCTTAACACTAGAGAAAAATTTAAAGTTCATCTATAAAAGTTAATAAATTATAGTTCAACCAGAAGGTTGCCCTTCCCATTCTTGGTATTATATATACACAGCTATACAGTTTGTATAGTGGTCACTGTCTGTTTGTGAGAAAATATGATTCACAGTTCGCAATTGCCATTGTGTTTACGTTTCGAACCGCGACCAAAGTTGTCGCTCTCTGAATAAGGTTAATCTTCGTGACAATTCTGCTGCCTTTACGACTGTATCATCGTGACCGGGCGGCAGTTTAACACAGAGGCTTTTGATAAAGAGTTTTCCGACAACCATTCAAGTCTCATACATACCTACTATAGGTATAGTCACGTATTATATTTATAAAAGATTCCAAAAATATTTAATACCTCTTTTGTACTAATCCTTACATATTATAAAACAAAGTTCTCCGCCGCGTCAGCTTCTTTTTCTTATCGTAAATATAATATATCAAATATCGGATATTTTGATATTTATTATTATAAATATCACATTTTTGCGAACTCTGAATACGATATTTCATTGTTGTTAATTATTGTAAATGTTATTGATTTCTAATACAGTAATTTATAAATACTAACAACTTGTTTATGTTTTTATGTTCAACTGTACATAATCATCGTCGCGGGCGAGTAATCTATAAAAATAATAAATAAAATAAAACTTGACGAGCATTGATCTGAACTATAGATGCGGCGTAGCAAGCAGAAAGCCCCGAAATCTTTGGTAGTATTAAAATCATACTTACGAACTTACTGAGAGATTGACACGCAATTCCAAATGTATATTGCTTTTATAAAAAGAAACTAGTTAAAATTGTTCTATACTAACGCATCAATGTATACTACACAACGATATTGACTAGCTTACAAGCAACAAACCGCTAGCCGATGGTACATCTCGGTGTAATACAACATGTGTTACGTGTCACAGGGCCGCATTTGGAAGCGTGTAATTTAAAAATACGTAATATAATTTAATTGGATGTTTGATATAAAAATGAAACAACAAATAATACGTGATTAAATGAATATTTAATATTAATCCGCGGTTTCGATTACAGCTGTTAAGAAGAAACCGCAAGAAACACAGTGTTCTTAACTAATTAGTGAAAAATAAGCATATGTTTAATTATAGTTACTTCAAAACTTATTATTTTTTATGTAATTATATACATACTATTATGATCGCTTATTGTCCCTCAAATAAAATAAGCTTATTGAACTTTTGCCGCTTTGTGAGTTGTTGTGTTGATGGATCTGTGTCATAATTTATGGAAGGTACTGCTGTATTTAATATTTTCCGATATCCCTTAAGATTCGTGTAAAAGTCATCATGATGGAAATGCGCAGAACATAAATAACACCTGAATTTGTTGGATTCCAATATTCATCGCCTTAAAATTGTCCATTTTTCTCTTCTTATTGGGTTAATAGAAAATCTATTATAAACATATTATTACTGAATATCAATCACGCACCAATTTAAACAAGCATAAAAGTGTAGGACAAAACAAACAAAATTATTATTTTTATTTAAAAATATTACAAGTGCGGCCCTGGATCAACCGTCAAACATATTGAAATGATAAGTATATTTGAAATCTATATGTATCTCTTTCTACGAAAGGATGATCTTATACTACACAATAAGTAAGAATGAGACAGCTATAAGGTTCAAATGCTTCCTTTTGAAATATGAAAAGGTTGAGCTAATTAATTAAATATTTAGTTTAAAATATTGTAATTAAGTCTATTTATATGAAATACGTATGATACTTTTTCTTTTTGTCCTTTCTGAGGTCTATTTTTACATAATTTCACACAACACGATGGCATTTTGTCAATTTTTAACACAAATAAACAACAACCAAACGGCTACAGCGCTAGCGAGCGACTAAGTGCGAATTCGTCCACTTCATCTCGAGTGGACGAATTGTATTACTACCATATTTTGTGGGCTACGCCGTGTCTATACTACCAAATATACTTATATAGTCTTTGTTGACGAGTCGCCCGACCCGGGCAAGATAAATTCGGGCGATTAATCTATGCACTCGTCTGTTCGCGATAAACTCAAAAACTACTCCACCGATTTTCGTGCTATTTTCACCCATGGATAGAGTGGTTCTCGAGGAAGGTTTTGGTATATAATTTGCATCCGTGCGAAGCCGGGAACAGGCCGCTAGTATAACATAAAAATCTCTTTCGCTTTTATACTAGTAAGGCATAAGAATTTTATACACTGCATTACATATGCATGCATAAATGTAATTATTTATATTAGTAATTTCCGGAAACATATGGGTGTTTTTAATATGGTCAGCATTTGTGCTAAGTACTTATGTGTAATTACATAATTTTAAATTACATAAGAAGAACTTATGTAATTAATGTGTAATACATTTATTTTATTTTGTCTTTTGTTTGTGTTTAAATTTCATACGCATTAACTTATTAAAATTAAACAATTTTTTTTATATTGTTCGCTATATACGTCTGCTATTGTATTCGCGAAAGGACTTGCCAGTTGGCAGTCCTGTTTCGTAAAACCTACTCATTAGTACTCGTTAATAAAACAATAGGCTACACAAAGAACAAAACAATGTGACAGACAATATCGTTCCCACGACACACTTTCCATGTCTTTACGTAAATCCTACAATTATACGCCAATACTTAAGTTTTTATTAGGAAGCATACAATGTATAATTTGTTATTGTTTATTTATTTATTTTTAAAAATATTTATTTTCACATGAAAAGAAACTTAAGTGTCAACACAATTTTCTATTAGTATATTTTATCTAAATCTAACTTTATAATTAAATATTAGTAAATCAATTCTATACCCTTTTATTCAGTTAATGACTGAAAGTGATTTATTAAGAAAGAAATGAATACATAATACATACAATAAGCGCCTCTTCCACAAACGTCAAGTAGGCCAAACTGTCATTTAAAGTCACCGGTAACCACCAAGTCAATTTAAAGATTAGGAGCGGATAGTGAAATGGGCTCAGGCATCCCTTACTCACCGAAACTAAACAGCCAAAATGAGGCTGCGTAAACGCAGTATGCCCTGCCACCACTAAAAGAAACTACATATCTACAATCTAATATATAAGAAAGAAAGTTTTTAGCTATTGTATATTTGCCATTTACACAATGTAGATATATTACCTGATACAGTGTTCGCATGTGGTAAATTATAGGTGTCGCAAACAAATCACTATTCCGGTAGTCTTCCTTACTAGGTATAGTATTCTATACGATTTCCTTTTAATTATATAAGTATATAAGTTGAAAGACAGAGACACTCTTATTGTCTGGCAATAGAAACATCTCTTGGAGTTAACAATATTTCGACATCGACCTTTTGCTATAGAAAAAAGAACGGGGATATTGCTAGTCACCTTGGACCAGTGGTTAGGAGAGTTGCCAACAATTAATACAAGAATAATAGTGGTGGTCAGTGAAATAACAAAGAAATTAAATAGTTACTCATACATAAGCAGAGCAAGGTTCTTTGTTGTTTTGATACAAAAGTGCAAGAAACAAAAATATCTGCTCGTTTGTGAGAAATATATAACTTTTCACTACTCACAAGGCAGAAATTAAATTAAATCAAATTTACATTAGCAAAGTAAATTTACATAATATTGTCTATTACATAAAATTTCAAATATTTATTATTTTCAAAAGTGTCATCTTGGCCATGACGTATATATTTAGTTGAGACAGACCACGTGGCTTCATTTGACCCACTTACGCAGTCGAGCCGTCGACCGACCCTCGCCTCGACTCCTCTGGGACCCATCAAGTCAACTTCGTTCCAAGTTTACACATGCAAATTGGAAAGCACAATTGAAAAGGTGCGGTTTGACCTTAAAAAGACATTTGACGACTGCGACTGTAAAATAAACCTATAGGGATAACAAACATGTTCAATAATCCTGAACAAATATTTCAATAATTTGATTTTTTATCCATAGGTACTTTGATAAATCGGTAGGTGGTTAGTAGTTAGGGAAAACTGTTAGATAGATTTAACTATTTTGTGAAACCTGCTGCCTACGAGACGCCATCAAAAATTCGCATTCCGTGTCACGTCACGGACAATGAACAATTCCTGTCTTTGTTTCCAATTGATGTCAAATTATAGCATCCGCCTTCTAAGAAACAACGCTGAAGGAGGTCTCCTGTTCATGCATATTATGTGATTATTATCAACTTCACTTACTTGCAATTTTATTTTTAACTGAATAATTGTCCTTCATTTTATTATATTTATAGTTAAGTCATAGTCACATTTATAGTCAATAATTGTTCTATTTTATAACTTTTCTTTTGATTTTGTTACAGGTAAGTTGAGAAATTTCGAAGTGCTACTTCAATGAGGTCAGGCTGAGTCATCATAGGTAATGTAAACAAATGGCTTTAAGAAGTAATTAAAGTATAATATAAATTGCAGAACAATTTAAATAAACGTTTTTTAACCGTCATCACTAACCAAAATAAGAAGTTTAGTTCGACAAAAAATATCACATTCTTATCCTCTTTTTTAAACGTATTTTTGGTTTTATGGTGTTCATGAAGTACGTAAAAATTAAAAGAAAATGGTATCTTAAGTAAGTTATTGATTGGGAAATTAATACATAATAAGTATGTGAACACAAATATTTTCTTGCAAACGATTTTCGAGTCACGACACGACTATCAAGTTGAATTATTTCGAAATTAAATGAATACAGTAAACACAGCAGAGTAATTAATTTTTTGTGCCAATTCGATCTCTAAGCATCAGTTGTCTCATTTCGTGAAATTGTCTCGAATGGTCTTTAATTTTCTGCTGTTTTGCAATGTTCACTCATTTGAAACCCAACCAAGGACATAGAAAAAGGGCGGATAGAATTTGGTAATTGGCATAGAGGATTTCCATTGGCCACGAACAGTTATAAACGTAGTCTATGGATTTACTGAATTTATGGATGGATTTTATAGCACCATGTATGTTAAGGCGAGGACTTAGCAGAAAAGCGTTATTTTCGTCGCCTAGTAAAATCACAAGGTAGATAAAAATACAGTGCATATTATGGAAAAAAGTTTGAATCGGGCAGATTTATAAAAAAAAACCATTTTCTGAGAAATCCGTGACAACTACTTCTTTTTTTAGGCTTATTAATTAACTTACGTTCTACACTAAAGTTTAAACCTTCCAATTTTAAACTATTTCTCCGAAATCTCCGAAAGCTACAAAAGTTTGTTGCGCAATATTGCAACCTTAATTCATAGGATATTAGGTTGCGGTCATTTTGGTAAAAATTGTGTTTGGTTTGAGGTTAGTCCTGGTCTTAAAGTGATTTCCTTGCTCTTAAAATGTTACAAACTAAATATATTAACTTCCAATGGCAGGATTTTTTAATAAAATAAAATAACAAAAACTAGAATAGATTGTATAGTTGTATTTTTTTAGTTTAATTGGAGTATAAGGTGTGTGTTAATGAACCAACTACCGGATGCTGGCATTAACGACGCTGCACCGCGAGCGAACACAGTGCACCGTTGCATCCGTTCGCACCCGTTTCGGTAGACGTCCAGCTTGTTTATAAAGTTATTTTCAAGTCGACGCTTGTACGTGTTTTCCAAGAATGTATCTTTGTCGTATCCTACGCGTTCAAAACATTTACTTAATAAGGATCGGCCAGATCGCGTTAATTAATCAGTCATTTAGAGCATACACTCTAATGACTGCATTCTTCATAGTTTTGTGCCGTTCAAAATTTTAAATATTCATTCAAATCCTAACTAATATTAGAAATGCGAAAATGCGTTTTTTTTTGTTATGCTTTCACGACACTACTCAAACTCAAACTCATGAAATTTTTCATACACTTTGTCAGTCAGAGATACAGGAAGGCATCTAGAAAAAAAGTACTCTTTCCGAGGAATCATCTAAATATCTAAAATATCTAAAAAATCATGACAAAAATATATGAATGAAAATTTGATTTACACCTATAATAAAAAAGAGGGCGCGAACGAAGTCGCAGGCAAAAGTTAGTGCTTCAATAAAGATTACTGAAATATTCATAAAATAGCAGCTTTCTCTTTACAATTATCGATTTTCTAATATTATGCTTTTCGCGGTCATAGGAAGACCTTATATTAGAGTCAAATGTCATGATGTAGAAAGTTTGCCTGTGTTTCATTGCGTGAGAGAGATTCCAGTGCCCATTTACTCAATCATATTTGTCCCTTACATAGGTAAATCCCTCTCTCCTATTTTGCGGTATCTATTATCGAAGCAACTTACATGTAAATGTGTTACATGTGTATAGATACTCTGTCCTTAGTCCAACATAACTTTTTATTTAAATAGGGCAAAAGTGTCAATCAAATATATCTTACTCCATTCAAAAATGAGTTTTGTGTTTACGATGTGAAGGCACAATAGTTTATATCAAAAATTGACGTGAACGTTTTGAACACATCGTTCCGTGTTGTGGTTATTTGGATTGCTTTTAACGGGTTCGTGCCAAAAATGTGAACCCGGCGTTCATCGGCAATGCAGTGGTACGGCGTTATACATACAAATTGGGACAGGAAGCTATAACATATAAATATTATGCCCTAAATAATCTGTATAAGTATGTATATGTATATTTTATGAAAAGTCAATCACTAGTTCTAAAATACGTTATTAATAGCTTTATTGATTTGTATAATTGCATTAGCCTGTGAAAATAAAATTATGATAGCTATAACTCGTATACTCGGTCTTTCTCTGCGGGACAAGATATCGTGATTTTCAGTGATACTTGATATTTCTATAACATATATAATAATGTCTAGTCGTTTTCTTATCTTCTTTTTACCTGCCCACGTGCAACGAGAAGCGAATCACCATCGCCAGTATCGCCACGCTCTTTAGTGAGTCAGAGCCGGCTCGTCTCAATATAGCATATCTTTTATTAAATTTCTCTTTATACCGCCTCCGCGAAGCTTTTACACTGTTTAGTTGTTAATTATAGCCGAGAAAAGTTGTGTTTACAGAACTCCTTCCGGCGTCTGCTGCAATAAATTTTACCTACAACAATTACATTTGTTTACGTTTTCTCGTTAGCATCTTCAACTGATTTGTCTTTTTTAATTTAATAATGTATTATCACAAGAAATTCACTTTCGTAAGTGAATAAATATAATTTTGAAGCTCGGTTTTTTTTAATGTTTAGGTTGTAAGACAGGCTGTTAGTTCACTTGATGGTGAGTGGTTACCGTCGCTTGTAACACAGGCAATGCCAAAGGTGCTACAAGTTCATTGCACACCACAGTAAGATTTAGGATAAGGGATCAATGTCTTGCTAAACCTTTAGGTTCCATTTTCAAATTTGTTTTGTTAAACAGCCTGTCAGACGGTAATCACACCTAAGACCTAAGCATTTTCCTATATTCTTTGGAGCTGGTAGCGCATTTGCGTCACTTCTGGCCTGACTTGTCGTCCCTAGGCGACATAATATAGCACCAAATGGTATGAAAAAAATATCAAAATTGCATTATGTAGTTCCGAACTAGTTGTACATTCTCGGAACAGCAACTATTAAGTAAAAAATATATACTTATGTCTAGAAAATTTTTAAGTATGTCGAGAAAAAAATTGTAATCCATATCCAAAGTCGATGTCTGGTAATGATCTCTTAAAAAATGATTATCAGATGCTAAATTATGTAATTAGATTCTGTTTAAACCTTAATTAAAAATCCCTTAAAACTTTTGCATTCGTATAAAGCTGGAGGCGGTCAGGTGATGTAAAAGCTCACTCTTGGACCATGTCGCGATACAATCACGGCTTCACAGTGTAATATCGCTCGTATCGTAGTTGAGTGTGACTATCAAAGGTACCATCTCTATTTACTTACTACAGCTACGTGCAAACATGCTGCTTCGTTAGGCGTGTGTTTTGTCGCACTACAAGAGTCTACACTGAAAAGAAACATCTCACATTACCATGAATACCGTCGAGTCCCCATTCCTGACACAAATGTCAATTTACAATAGGTATAACGTAAAGTAACATAGATATATATACCAATACTCGTAGGATATGTAATAAATTTTACTTATGGACGAGGCACGTATAATGGCTCTCGATCATTAAAACTTAATTTAAACTTTATTACTGTACTTTTTTAGGAAAAAAATTGTAATACTATATTTATTGCATTGGAAAATATTAAAATAACTATGTTTGTCTGTTAAATTTATACTGGAATGCCGATTTTAATAAAATTTCCTTGCATATATCGTTGTATGTCGTTGCAAATTTTTGACCAAAACTATTAGTGCATTATGTGCACAAAACTGAATCTGTTTAATGATGAATCTGTCGATAAAAATAAATAAAGTGGATAATAAAATGAAATTTAATAACTTCAGACAAGAAGCTTTTACTTTAATGTTTCATATTGTAAACATTATACAAAGATTTTTAAACCATAATTTTAAAAAGAAGACCGAATAGTGTTTTGTTTATTTACTTCATTTGCTAAATCAGCTTATAAACCCACGTGTAATATATTCAATTCAATTCAATTCAATTATTTATTGCGAAATCATAATGTACAAGGATGTTATATAAAAATAAAGACCAATGTTATGGACCCTGTTGGGCATGCAACTTAGGGACTAGGAGAGAGGAAGCGTATATATATAAGCATATAATTATTTATTTATATAAATATATATAAGAATTTTATTTTATTTAAATTAAAATTAAATTATATTTACATTTATATTACTAATATTTAAATGATAATATCATCTAAAAAATATTCATTTGAGTTGTAGTAACATTTATTTTTTAGAATTTTTTTTAACTTTTTTATAAATATGATATCATTTTTTTCTTTTTTTAAATTTTCTGGTAATTTGTTATAAATTTTTATAGAAGAACTGAAGGTATTTGAAGAATTTAGTTTTAATCGTGATGTTGGTAATATTAGATTATTTTTATGTCGTAGCGTATATTTGCATGGTAAGTCTTCGCGTTTTGTATAAAAAATTTTATATTTTCGGACAAATTTACATATCTCCAAAATATATAAGCTGGGCAGAGTTAATATTTTATATTCAAGAAAGTACGGTCTACAGCTTTCAGTTTGTTTTATATTTGCTATGATTCGGATTAACTTTTTTTGAATGGTGAATAAAGAGGCCACTTCTGTACTGTTACCCCACAGAATAATACCATAAGTTAGCCAGGCGTGTGCATACGCATAATACGTTGTTATTGCCGTTTCCATGTTCGTAGTTTTTTTTATTTCGCGTAAGGCATATGAGAAACTCGAAAGTTTAGACTTCATTCTATGGACGTGTTTTTTCCAATTTAAGTGGGTATCTATATCTATACCGAGCAATCTAAATTCTTTTACAGTTTCTAAAGTTGTGCCATTGTAATCAAATTTCAAATTTAATGCAGTTTTTTGAGGAGGATGAAAAGTTATTATTTTAGTTTTAGAAAAATTTATTTTTAGATTATGATCATTCAACCAGTGTGATGTTTTGTTAAGAATTAAATGGAGTTTTTCATAAATATCAGAATTACTTTGACATGAAGTTAATAAGGATACATCATCAGCAAATAAGATATTTGTCCCCCCTGTAGATTTAGGAAGGTCATTGATGTATATTAAAAATAATAGACATCCAACGACACTACCTTGTGGTATTGATGCATTTACTGTTTTGCATTTAGAGCGCACACTTAAGATATTTTTGGTAAAATTATCATAATGTTCGATTTCAACAAATTGTTGTCTATCCTTTAGGTACGAAACAAACCATTTATGGGCTGAGCCGCGAATGCCTAACCCGTATAATTTATTTAATAGTATATTATGTTGTACTCTATCATATGCCTTTGTCATATCTAATAGGATGCCTACACCATATTGTTTATTATCTAATATATTGACAACTTCATTTATATATTTGTACACTGCTAAAACTGTGGAGCGATTTTTTCGAAAGCCATTTTGACAATCGTCTAATATTTGGTATTTTTCACAAAATTCACTAACGCGATTACAAATAGCCTTCTCGAAAATTTTTGATGCAGTTGGTAAGAGGGCAATTGGCCGATAGTTACTTGGATTGGTTTTTTCATCTTTTTTATAAATAGGTTTTATGATTGTCTTTTTTAATTGTAATGGAAAAGAGCCTTCGTTAAATGATTGGTTTATTAATATTGTGAATGGTAGGGTTAGTTCATCTGCGCATTCTTTTATTAAATTGGGTGGAAGTTCATCTATACCGTGGCTTTTTTTATTCTTTAAGCTTTTTATAATTTTAAGCACTTCGAGACAATCAACTGGGCTCAAATACATCGTGTTTAGTGTTGGTTGGAGAACAGGGCGGCCGTATGCACCGCCGTTTATTGTCATTTCAGGATCGAGTTCACCAATTGAAGCGAAAAAGTTATTGAAATAGTTAGCAACTTGTTTTGGATCTGAATTTATTTCGTTATTTATTTTTAACATTATATTACGTTTTTCTTTTGTATTTATTTTATTTGTTCTCTCATTTATTATTTGCCACATAGTATTTATTTTGTTATTTGAATGTTTTAATTTATTAATGTATTGAATTTTTTTAGCACTATTTATAATTTTTTTTAATGTTTTGGCATATTTTTTATAATGTTGGTTTAGTATTTCGCTATTTGTTGTTGTTATAAGTATTTTTAACAATCTTTTATTCTTACATGATTTTCTTATTCCTGTTGTTAGCCAATATTTTTTTGAATTTGATTTTATTCTAATTCGTTGTTTTGGTATTATTTGGTTTAATAATGATGTTAGCCTATCATGGAACATATCATAGTTTTCATTAATATTTTTGTTTTCATCTATTATTTTGTTCCAATCTGTTAACTTTAACTGAGTTTTAAATTTAGCTACTGCATTTTTGTTATAAATTCGTTTTTCTGTATACCAATCTAATTGTTTACTTTGTTGAGGTATTTTCAACTGTATTATAGTTGCTGAGTGAAAAGAAAATCCTAATTCTTTTACAATAGTATTTAAATTTTCATTTTTAAAATTTGTAAAAATGAGGTCTAGGCATGTAGATGAGGTTCCTGTTATATGTGTTGGTTTTTTGATATGTTGACTAAATTTGTATTCTAACATTAAATTGAGAAATTTAGAGGCTTTATTGTTAGGTTTTAACATATCCATATTAAAGTCCCCGCCTATGATAATATTATATTTATTGTATTTATTATTTAAATATTTTAAAATTATTTGTAACTGACTGAAAAACTCGTTTTCCTCTCTTCTATTCCAATACATTACTACAATTAATATATTCTTTTTACATAGTTCTATCGCAGTTA
Organism: Synanthedon formicaeformis; assembly: GCA_945859745.1. NCBI lineage: Eukaryota > Metazoa > Arthropoda > Insecta > Lepidoptera > Sesiidae > Synanthedon > Synanthedon formicaeformis. The sequence goes on from OX243958.1 coordinate 9,161,429, forward strand.
TTTCTAATATATATTCTAATGACATACTTGTGATATCATTCTTTTTTACGTATTCTATATGCTCTTTTAAAAGTATACAAACACCTCCTCCAATTCGGTTTTTCCTGCAAAAGGAGGCAGCAATTTTGTAACCGTTAAAATGTAATAATTTTAATTTGTCTTCCGTCAACCATGTTTCAGATATGCATAAAGCTTCATATATAGGATTTTCATATAAAAATGCTTCTATTGTATGTTGTTTATTATATATACTTTGCATATTTTGGTATAATATATTAAAATTTTGTTGTGTTCCTTCGAAAGGAATTATTATATCTGCTTATACTCTGTATATATTTATTTTTAGGTGTTAATTTATCTTTGTCTGTATTATCCAATGTGTTCAATGTTTCATTTATATCAGAAGATTCATTGGTGGTAGTTAATTTTCCTTCTATATATAATTCGTTATTCCGTAATACAGCATGAAGTCCATTTTTTCGAGCTGAAAGCATTTTTTCCCAATTAGCTTTTCTTTTATATTGCGAAGGCTTATCTAAGAATTCGGCTATAGAAAAGTCTGTTTTGTAGAAGTTTCTACTATTATTCATTAAGTATCTAACCATTCTTTTGCTAATTAATTCTATAACTAATGGTCGATTTCTATTTCTATTGTATCGTCCTATTCTGTGTGCATTTTCAATGTATCCGTTTATATTCACATGCATCGAGTTCCAAAATATTTCATGTATTCGTTCATACAAGTCATATTCTGATTCTTTGTAATATTCTTCCAGACCGAATAAAACAAATTTTTTGCCATCATTTTCCCTGGACGATAATGGGTTTTTTGCCATAAAATTGTTGAAATCTTTTTTTAGTATATCATTTTCGATTTGTAATTTATCAATTTTTTGAGTTAAATGTTTTATTTCTATTATCATGCTTTTATATTGTTCATTTAACATATGTTGTATATTTTGTTGAAATTCTTCTCTTAATTCTTTTATAGCTTTCTGTATTTCTGTTTGTATTGTATTATGTAATTCTGCAATAATTTTATTATTATTTATAGTATCTCCTAATATTGATTCCTCTTCTGATGTTAATGTATCGTTATTTCGAACAGTTTGTAATTTTTTTCTATATGTAATGTTATTTGTTAAATTTTTATTATTTATTGTTTTCGGTGTTTTGCATAAGCAAGTACGACATTTCCATTATATTTTATAACGAGTGCAGTACCCTTTATATCTAAATGTTGACTACTATGCACGAGTAGTAATATGTAGATAACATAGCGTTGCTTCGCAGAGCCTTGCGATATGATAATGGTTATCAGTCTGACAGTTTTTTTAAGCTCCGTACTACGCGCGGTCGTGTTGGTGGGATGGCCAGCGTTCGTTCGCACCGGGCCTACTACGAACGACAAGCCGCCTTGGTTGGTTTGGTAAACAGTTGCTAACAGCGCGTCTAGCGAGTCGTACGTTACGTCTTACGTCTAGTATAGTGCGTGCATTGAAAACATTGCATTCGAGCGAGGCACTGTTCAGTGTTTGTCACGCGCCACAATGCGAAGGAACTCCGCGCTGTGCTCCGAGTGACGCGCTCTCTGAACCATTGTGTGCGCTTGTTTTGTGGAATTCATCATTGATACGTGTTTTTGTTAGTGTACGAACAGTGGTTTTGTGTGGCCAACTATTTTTGTTTTCATTCAGTGATTCTGTTGCGTGTAAGGATTCATTTTACTCATGTAATTGTAAGGTGATAAAGGTATTGTTGGAACTTCTCACCGCATGTCTCTGTTGAGATGGGTTTAAGTGAAAATTAAGTTATATAATTGGTTTACAAGTCAACATGAAAATCGTTTTTGGACGATTTGTGTACCTTTTCTCTACTCTTTTCTATTACTCATTTTATGGTAAATATTCTAGGAGAAATTCTCTAAATATGTAACAGTAAAGCCTTATCAATACCTCTTACGCAACGTTTTTAGAAGTTTGAAGAACTAAGCAAAAAACGTGCTTTATGTTATAGCCACTGCAATATTGACAACATTTGAGTCTACATAGTTGATATCTTATGACATCCAATTTTTAAATTAGTATTCTACATATTTAAGAGTTTATATTGACATTTAAACATTTTGATTAGTTTGTGATATAAAACTGTACAATACTCTAGCAAGCCGCTCCCGGCTTCGCCTGGGGTGCAATTTTTTTATATACACAAACCTTCCTCTTTTATCCCTCTTTTCCATTAGGGGAAAAACCGTATCAAAATCCGCTGGGTGGCTTACAAGGAGTTAGTGGATATACAGAATACAGACACATAGAAGCGAAAAGCGACTTTAATTTATACCTACTGTAAGGATTTACAAAACTACTTTATAATTATAATTTATTGAGTACTAGCTGGTGCCCTCGACTTCGTCCGCATTGAACGATGAAAGGTACCCTATGTCCTTTCTGGTGTCGCAGCCAACGTGTATGCAAAATTTCATGGTGATCGGTTCAGTAGTTTTTGCGTGAAAGCGTAACAAACAAACCAACTCACATTCACATTTATAATATTAGGTGATATTAGTAAGGATTAGTATTGAACATCGATGGTATTGAACCTCTCGTCCCGCGTTTTTATTGTTACGAAATTTCCTTTAAACAGTCGAAACGCTCACAGCGCCCTGCCTGCTCAAATGTCAGATTTAATAAAAAATAAGGTCACCTTATGTTGTTGACAGTGGCCCCGGTGGCCAATGTACTGTAATAATCAATTGATCAGTCACTATATTGATTAGCTGTTGTGGCCCTGCAATCGTATCACACGTCGTTGACTCGCCACCGAGTGTACAACAAGCAAGAGCCTAAATATAGCCGCCCTACTGAGTTGAGTGCCCACTTCGCATCTCTTGTCTTTACACCTACCTATATACCTACCTGTACTCAGTACCTACTCTGTACCTGTACTTGCTGATGTGAACGTATGATTGTGTAGCAGTAGTACGGGTTTTCGATGATTCACGAACAAAATAAAAGGAGAAAACTTCCCGCCATTCAATCAATACATACGAGTATATCCATACTACTCGTAGTAATCTTAATATTATAAAAGGTGAAAGTAACTTTTCACCGATCATCATGAAGTTGTGCATAGGCGTTGTCAGGGATACAGAAAAGGTATACACTGTTCCCGAGGTCTGGTGAGCCCTGGCAATACCATATCAGTAGTAAAGATTGAAAAAAAAAAAAAAAAAAAGAATCAATTTTTTTTTATTTCTAACGCGGATTATTTTTGAGTCAACGCTTTTAATCTCTACATCACATGAAAATTAATGTTTGTTTATTAGCTATTAGTTGGCTATTAGAAAATATTAAGTGATTACAATTTTATCTTCATTGCTTATATATACTTAGAACTCCTATTATGGCATTGCTGAGAAGTTACACTATACACATTACTACACAGTAACTATGGTTATTCTGTGAAGTTTTCTGGTTCGCCTGATACATAAAGGCGTCACTCTTATCTCAAATAGAACACCCAGGAAGAAATATGATAACATCCGACACATTAACTGTGTGCTAATAAAATGTTGCTGTCCTAATTTTTGCTTTGTTTAATTATTAGTGTTTAATAGAAAAATAATAATTAAAATCAAGATAATTAGTATAAAAAATAAAGTCGCTGTCCGCCTCAGTCTTTTTTTTTTGGTTACTAAAGAAGTACCTATATAAATAGGACTAACTGATGCACGCGACTTCACCCGCTTACATAGGCTATAACATAGGCTAATAGCCTATGTTACATAGGCTAATAGCCTATGTTACTCGTTGATAATGTGGCTTCCTATAGGTGAAAGAATTTTCAAAAATCGGTCCAGTAGTTTTTGAGTTTATTCATTACAAATATACAAAAATATCTCTTTATAATATCAGTATAGAGGAAAATTCAATTCTTGTTCACGAACATTTCTATTTATATACAAATTGACTTTTTTTGCCAAATCGTTCTTGTTGTATTGATGCAGTTTTTTTTGAATTCATATTTTTCTCTCTGATCGAACCTGCCATAAGAGAAAAAAGTACAAATAGTTATATACATAGATAAAATACATAATGTAGTCGCAAATTCAACGCGATGGATAGGCGGTGATGTAGAAAAGTTTATCTTTTGAAAGTATAGTAGTTGACAAAGCAAGGCAATATTATCAGGCCCATAATTACCCGCTTACTTACCAACGCTTTAAAACTGGTGATTAACCATATAACGACCCAAATAAAATGCATTTATTTTAGTCTCCTTTAACGAGAACATCTCTTGTTTATTTAGACCGACTGCCTCAAGTCTTTGCCCGTTTGTTTATTACGTGCTACAATTTGAAAAGTATTAATATCAGTTAGACCACAAATATCGGATTCTTTTAAGATCAGTCTTGTGATTGAGCAGCGTGACTAAACAACCAGTATTTCGCGGTTGAGTTACTGTCAAAGAAGTTTAGACACGCACGAACGACTGAGGACTAGTTGTATAAAGTATTTTGAACATTTTTATCAAATATTTTTCGGATGATTTACACGAATTTTATTACAGTTAAAATTACTGCTCAATTTTACTTTTATTTTCATGAAGATCGCGTGTGTTCGAAATTTAAGTACAAAATATGAGAAAAAAAAGTTCTAACATCTGTCGCGCCGGGTGGTTGAAAATCACGCTCGCACATGTCGGTGGTGGCATCTTGCAAGCCGGAGCCCGCATCCCGCTACCTGCTTCACGGGTCATTGTTATCCCATTCCCTATTGAAACTACAAAAGACCTGTAGCAACCCTTATTGTTCTGTGGCTAAGAAAATAACATACCTTTGTTTTCAAGCCTCAGCACTGACTCAACCAGAGAGCACTCGAGATAAAAATGCATAAAAATAATTTAAAAAAAAAACGAATATGGAATTTCAAGAAGTCTTCGTGCTTGCAAAGTGATTCGAATTGTTTCAATTGCTCAATAAAATTTCAAATAATCGAAGCGATTACTGTAAATCAAACGGGCGTGTATAGAGATTGCAAAACTCTTGCACATCACGGAGGTTTAAAAACATTTGCCATATGCTACAAAGCAGGTAAGCGAATAACACACAATGTTCTTGCTAGACTAAATTACTTATGAATTCCATCGTGTCTTTCACCCATACAGCGCGCCATGCATCATTCATTGAATGCGACAGAATACGACGATACCGGCTGTCCAAATAAAGAGTAAGAATTTCAATCACAGTTACTTCAATTTTAATTAAATTTATGAGATATTAATGAGATGTAATTATTTGTGTTCTGTTGTATACAATTACATTTATCATAGTATCATCTCATACAATATGTAGGTAGGTATATATTATAACATTAAAAAAATATCATGTCCCATAGAAAGGCAATGTTCAGGCATGAAAGCAAGTAAACCTTCTTAGCCTTGACCATAGTGAAACATTCGTCCTACGTCCTACTGGTTTTTTTTGTTGGTCTGAATGTGTTATTCAATTGTAAGATTTTTTGAAATTGGCTTAGTATATTCAGAGATTACATATAACAAACTTAGAAATTAATGCTCTGTTTAATTTATATGTAAGTAAGATTACTGTAGACAGATACTATTGTATGTTTTTTATACTTAAAAATACATTTTAATGCATAAGCAGATTAAGCACTAAATGTTAATGAGATATAATTGTATTCCGCCCAAAATAACAGTTACGAGTAGGCCTAATTCTTCAAGCGTAAACGCAATTTGGAGATGTTTGTGTAAGAAATTTAAACTTTTAATTACTGTTTCGTCCCCTAATAGTAAAGCTCTAAGTAGACTGTATAAATGGCATCGCAGGCGCGCCGAACTGACAGATAAGTGAGGTGCGGTTATCGTCAACCGAATTCCCCGGGAGACCGATAACGTGCCGTGAGAACACACGTCGTCAAGATTAGCGTTTTTTTAGGGAACATTCGATGTGATATACAAGAATTCAAGTTGACGTTGAAAGCTTTCTCAGAACTTAAGTGCACTGTGTTTCAAGTATTCGTAGTGCTCAATTAAAATAACAAATTTATTTGTTTTTTCCCCTTCAGTGTGTTCGGAAAGAACTTCAAATATGAGTATTTATAAAAGTTTCATAAATCCTTATTTTTCATTTAGCGGTTGGCTTATTCTATTGGTGAAGGAAAAAAGGAAAAAAAGGAAAAGGAAGCGACTGTTCTGTAACCACAAATAATATTAGGCATGGTAAAAATATTAGAACAAACTGTTATTTTATGTTTTTTTTTTCTTTTGACCATAAGGACGATCCGAGAGCTTCAATTGAAAGTTTTTTTTTTCATACATATGCAATATTTTTCTATTTCCCGGGTATCGTAAACGTCAACAGTTAACAAAAAATTAGAAAGCAACAATATTGTAAAGTACAAAAGAATTACGAGTATGTAAATTTACTTATTCGCTTTCGCGCACTCTATTGACAGAGAATTCTTTAAAATAAACACAAGAAATAGGTACATTTTATTACTATAACATAACGGAGTACACTTCGTGCAGGTGCAATGCAACGGGGCTCCTAAACGCTTTGTCTCCTAACGGCATTTATTATGGTGACAATTTTCACATCACCCTGCAAACATTCAAGTGGGCAGCTGACTGTGCCGGGTCATTCCCCTCTGTTCCGGAACCAGTGATGGCGGCCGGAAATTGGCGTGCAATCAGTATACACAAGCCCTATTTTTAAAACTATAGCCAACAACATATTGTGTTCAGTCAGCAATAAAGTAACAAAACCTGACTTTTTTCTTTCTATTGTGTATACTGCTTAGATCACACCAACTTATGATTTTTAACTCGTATTAAAAATATAGTTCAAAATCACTTGTCTTACAGAATAATTCGGTCTTCATTGCATGTCGAATTTTCATACAATGCGAAATTAGGAAAACCGAAAGAATTACTTTTTTCGCTCAGTTATTCGCCTAAGTTATCTTCTCTGGACTTCTACGTAAAGTTTAAAAATTTGAATAACAAAGAGTATAAAATAATTTGAATGTCTTCTTAATATTGACTTGGTCCTTGAAAGCGGTAGCACATGTAGTTTCAGTTTCTTAGTCAAAAAAATTATTTCGACTTTATGGTTTGTGGATACCATCGTCTATTTATACAGGCTATTCATAAGGGTTGCTAGAGCGCTGTCGACCTTGACAGGATAAAAGCACTCAACAGTTCTCTCGTTCCCATCAGAAAAAATACAGCAGCGCACGGTGGTCGTTTGCACGGGGGTGGTTACTACCGCCACTCGGGTATACCCATTTAGGGTTATAACTGGAGAACTTTTTCAACAATGCGAAAGAGGAAGGTTTGTGTATATGTAATTTCCAAAAAATTGTATTTGTGCAAAGTCGGAGGCAGGTTGTTAGCATGAATATAAATTCATTCGTTATAATAAAAATTAGGCGAAAAATAGAAAACTTTTTCAATTTACTTAGAAGTGATTATAAACCGGCGATCGTTTAGTAGATTGGAGAGTTGCGGTCCACGTTCAATATTGATATTGCCCTTAACGCTAATGTCTACTGATACTGTACTGCTCTTGAATAAGGGAAAGCGCATTATTCATATAACTATACGCTTTCTATATAATATTAATATAGCGCATTTTATAATGGCGATTTCCTGAGACTAAAATCATCGTAATTTTTTCAATAAAAATATTATTTTGAATTTATGAAATTTTATAAAATCCGCCCAGGTACTTAGCTACCGCTACATACCTACATCATTTATTCGCTTGGTACTATTACATGTCTAACAAAAAATATAGCTACTCATATAGCTAAGTAATTAACTAAAATTTCAGTCATCGATTTCTACTACCTAATGTCGTGACTAAAAATCACTCATAAACTAAATATGTACATATTGGCAGTATTGGCACGTTGCGATCCGTAGTAATTTAGGGTAGCCTATTTGTTGTCAAACCAGTAAACCACACATCAGTGGCGAGTTGAGGTAATAGCATATCTCAAAGCCTACCTGCACATTCTGCGACTTGCACTAGTGCACATTTTGCGACTTGCACATTATGCTATGCATCCCTCTTTTTCCCCGGATAAAGATAGGCAGTGCATTTTCTGATTTCTTTTCCTAACCTGTTTGCAATGCTAATCATTTCCTTTATATAATAGTTCAAATTTTCATTGGCTATCTTTAATTTGGCATATTTCAAGTAGCCAATTAGTTATTCATATATCAAAATTTATACATCAATAATTTATAAGAAAAGAAGGTTGCATTATATAATAAACCTGCATACTTTCACTTACGCTTTCAACTCGAATTTGGTAATCGTTGTCTTGTTAAAGAGTCGTGGATCGTAATGTACTTTGCTCAGCGGTATATAAACGGGTACTATACTAACGATAAGATGACCTTTGAACTCGGTTATGGCAATTCAAGCAATATAACGCAGCCTTATTTTTGATATAAAGTCAAACGCCAAACAGATAATCTACTTCTTCACCTTCCTCTATTTAGGTACTAAGTGGTACTAAGTATAAAATGTATAGTGTAATAATATCAATTATTTTTTCTTTATTTATTTTATGCTATTGAATTTGTTGTGACCTGAATTATTATATGCAATTTTTTTTCTTCAGTATACTGCTATTCAGTTATACTATGAAATATCTTCGTCAATTAAAAAAAAAAAATCAAATCTGAATGGTACTTCGTGTAGATTAGTACCAATCTTAGATAGTTACATAGGTAAAGATTTGTAAGATAACTGACAAAATTATGGAAGCTCTTTATTTAGCAAAAAATGTTGTACCACAAAGCAATGGCATTTTTGGCTGGTATTAATTTGTAATTAAATTCACCAAATTTTAAATAACATATTATAATCTAGGTGTGGTTATAGATATCAAAACATACAGTTCTTTTGTAAATATAGTATAACTAGCAACCCGCATCCTGTTTCGTACGAATGCAATCGCAAGCCTTCCTCGTTTATCGCTCTTTGCATTAGTGAAAATTGTATCAATATTCATTGGATGGTTTAGATTTTAGAAGTTAACGGAGAAACGGGTAGTGGTAGACAGCAATTATTTTATAATAATGTATTTATAGATAATGTACACAATAATATTATTAACACTTATTGGAACACTATTGGAAAAGCATTCAACTTATGACATTATAATTTTACCGGATTTTAAACTACACACTAATTCTAGAAAGAAGAAAAAACATAAAAGTTTTTTTAGTAAGTATAAAAGTTGCAAATTGTTTGTTTCTTTATAAGTTTCGTAACGTAGATTTTTTTACAAATTAATTAAAATACCGCCAGTGAAATGTGTCAAGGTTGTTAACGCATCAGTACCTGTCTTTTTGTAATAATGAAAAGTCTGTTGTAATGACAGTTTGATTCAAACCGACTAACTTATTTGGTTCGGCTTATAAAGTAGATATACTAGTAGATAATATAAAACATCCTGTGACTAGACATAGTAGACACGTATTTTACAAAGTGGACTCGGCTCGTCTTACATTTCACGACAACACGTCCAACCTGCTGGACTACTTAACCACTGAGCGGAGAAACTAAAACATAGAAAAACTTACCGACAGTGGGTGGTTGCGCGCCTGTCAAGTTTGGAGAAAAATTTAATTAGCTATTTCCCATACTCAAGATCCGAAAAGGCATTAACACATCTACGTACATTTATTTCGCATCCTCAATTATCGTTTATTGGTGGAACGCTCCGACAATCTTGAACGGTTAGCACTTCCAGCTTCCTGTTTACAGATCTACAATGTGAATACACAAAACGTCTTTGCCAAATTCCTATATCGTTAGAAATTGGTGTAAATTACTCGTGAAGAAAAGATACGTAGTTGAGATTATATTTTCTTTGTGACTGAAGATGTATGCGTGTTTGTGTCTGGACTAGTGGACTAATCCCAATTGCCTTTTTACTTTTTACTTTTTACTTTTTAATTTTAATACTTTTAATGTCTACAAACCCAGTCGCATCAAGGCCAGGGACTCTGGCTACTTAATTTGAGGTCACACGTTTAGTGTAATTTAATTATCTTGCAATTATAATTATTTCAGCTGCTTCTTAAATCTTAATCTTAGAAAATCCCTTGTTCTTAAATCCCGCAAATAATTCTAGTCTACTTCACTATTTTAGGTTCTATTTTAACCTTCTCCTTAGACGAGCCACACATTTTTATGTAAATTTTATTTGAAATTTGGTTAGACGGAGCGAAGCGAGGGCATGCAGCCGATCGGGATAGCTTTTGGCGTCAATCCAAACAATAGTTTATAGCTGACACTGTTTACCAAGATGGCGCTCGTCACTAAAATATAAACTAAACTTTGAGCTCACAAGCTTTTATCATCTGCAATGGAGCCATGTTTGTACCGGATGAGGAAACTGTTACAGTGAGCTACGAGAAACGGGCCCAAATAAAAGTCAAATCTATAATTTATTTTATGACCCAGGCTAATGTGGTAGTTCTAATTTTAATTTCGTATATAATGAATTTTCCTACGCCACTTTCTCCTCATATTTTATATTAACATTGATGATGTTAAAATTAACGATGCGTTTTAATTAATTAAAAATGAGCGCAGTTAACTCTTTCTCGCATAAAAGTTTAATGTTAACACACGATTTATTTGGTTTCGCCTCATGTATCACGAATGTAACAGTAGTATCGCGTTACTTACACCCTCACTAACATGCATATCTGTGTGAATTCGTGTCAGTGAGTGCAAGCATTGTGTATGTAGGTAACATATGGAAGGCGAAGAGCGACCTGCGTGCTTAATCTCGTCTACCGGTGCGGTGTCAGTGCGCATCCTACTTACTTGTACTTTATTGAATGCGTATCGTATCTCTACATTATCATGTAACATGACGTCTTGACTAGTTTTAAGCTTTCTAGCGTTTACTAGACTTCAGCCAGTTTGCCATTTTCTTAAGATTGAAGTCGTTGGTCTCTTAATTTTACGTGCATTTGTTGCCTGCTTCACATGGTTCATATAAATACGAACTTCCAGTCTATTTTTATCTCCTAACATTTGATATTATTATTTAATAATAATTCAGTATTTTTCATCCCCATTCGATTATTTGCGTTTACCTGTACTGCATGTAGTAGTCCAATGCGCACGCACCGCATTCTATTGGCACACTTCTCTTCAACGAAAGTTCGTTACTTATTCCACTTTTTGCGCTTTCCTCGTAAGTAACCGCTTGATTGATCGCTTGTTCTATTAAAACTGTTTCGGTAATTGTTTTGAACACTATACGCAACCTTTTAATCTAATGCAATGTTTTGTTACCAATACCAGAGATTTGATATTGCTTTGCTCTTGCAATTAAATCTTGACAAATCAGCCATAGAAATTTGTGTTCGTGTAAGTTTACGATATTGAAAAGATATAATAAAATTGAAAAGATCCTAATGCTAGTTTAGGTTTTATCTAGACTTAAACATCATGAAACAATATTAAAATTAAATAGGTAATTAAAACACTCAATATTTAAATCGAATTTAATTACGGTTGAGTCTTTCTCTAGTAGAAACTTTCAAACATTAATAATTTTCATTAATTTTCTCTAGTGTTATGGTAAATTTTATTTAGTAGATATAACGTGTGTATCAAGTAGATAGGTATTGTATGTTTATTACTAAAAACTTAAATCGTTTACGAATGTCGTTAGATTATTATCATTTAGTTAGAGCCTTCAAATTGTATTAGAGGCAGCTTTGTGATGGAATGGAAGGGCTGTACTCATATAGTGAAGGTTGCACAAGCTGCCGCTCATTCCAAGTTCACTCGCCCACTACGCACGCCCAAGTGTCTCCTACGCACTATTGATAAACTATTCTAGCCACTTTGCTTATGGACCTTAATCTAATATTGAGTGGAGATTGATATTTTCGATTTGATCTAACATTTGTCCATTATGAGAATCAAATCATTAAACATAATCGTGAAGTTTTATTCTAAACGAAAATAATTATAATTTTGCAATATTTAATTTTAGAGGACAAAATAGTCAATAATTAAGTAAATGACGATTCTGAGTTGACATACACGTTAATGGTGATCATCCTCGGACAATAATTTTAGGATCCTGGGCTGAAAACAAAAAGACAAATCACAGTATCTAATTTGCTTAGGAATATCAATTAAGTAACAAAGCTATAATTCAAGAAGTATTTCAAATTAAAGAAAAAGACACTTGTCATTAACTCTAACAATTTATTTTGTCATTTTTAACCTTAAAACTTAGGTTGATGTATTAATCTATGTAGATATAAATTATATTCATTTATGATTGGCAATGACTACGTTCTAAGTACTAAAAACAAAGAGTGTTAATGTTCTGTCAAGGCCAGTGATTCCTTCCCACTGCACCACTGGATCTTCTTTACTTACACCTACATATAATTACTTCACATTCAATGTTTGTTTATGATTGCCATGCTTAGTCATGGCTTTACTTCTGGTAATTCTGATGATTTCTGGGAAGGTGGACTGCCCAATATTTAAACATTGGGTGACATCGCATATCACCCTTAATAAAAATTATTTTTTGTATAATATGTAAATATGTCTACCCTTAATATTTTTTCATTAAAATTAAAAAATCCGTATATTGATGATACGTTGATTTTTTGATATAATATATAACAAGAAAACGCTAGAAGCTCCAAACAACAGCTACTACAAGTTGAAACATGAGTGGCATCATAATTCATCACAGGTCAAATATAACTGACATTCTTTAGTTTATTGTGCGTAATGTCCAAGTAAATTTGTTTAACAAAGTAATTGTCTGCTTTAAGGCAACATTATGCGATCGACATTCCAACAGGTCTCTGTTTGCTCGTCCCCGTCTAGCGAGCTTAAATTAATTACACAAGTGCGTACTACCAGCCCCCTAAGGATGTAATCGTAGGAGACTACAACTACAATCGATATGCATCTTGCTACCTCCTTTTTAACTGAAAATTTCCATAAATGTAAATGACATTAATAATTGCCATAATAATTTAACAGGTTTTCGAACTTGATCAGCGATTGCGTCTGTATTCATAATAACTTTCTCTTTCTCTTTTGAGATTATTTAACACTTCGGCGACTAGACTTTTAACAAATAAAATCAACTTAGGATACAAAGAATTGTTGTTAGGGTACTCGTACATAATTGTGTTCAATAAATATTTGTTGTATATATATAATTGTTCCAATCTTTTGAATTATCTTCATACCCCTTGATTGTGCGTTGATGTGTGAAGAACCCCATCCGAGCTGTGTTTAATTATTAGAGCACGTTCGAATTTCAAACTGTGAATAGTAAATAAACTATCTTTCATGGAGGGCACTGGCGTGGCGAGGCGTGCGCGTGCGCCGGTCTTGTTTCGCTCAGTGCTCATGCTCAGTCTGTAGTCTGTTATTTAGCTGGTCGACTTGAATTGAATCAGTCAGTCAGTATGTTTGTGTCTTTGAATGGAGGCAGTCACGCGTTCACCTTTTACCATACATTACGTTACTGCTATGTCGCGGTAGACATTTTGTTGTAAAAAGTGAACTAGGGTTCGTATCTCGACGATCTTCAGTTCCAATTCGTGAATGTTCACTATAGTGTGGTGTCAATTTGTGTTTGCCGTTTCTCAATTCGTGTGACGTGTGTGAGCTTGATTTAGCCGCGGTTCTATTTTTGTAATGGTGTTCTTCGCGTGAACAGCATTTGTTTGTGAATGTGTAATTGTTTTGACTACGTTTGTATGAAGATTATACCTGGATTTAGATTTATATTTCATATAGATATTTTGTTTTGAAACATTATCGTCTTTTATAATGTTTTTTTCTTACACAAACCACTTAATTTAGCAAATGAAAGTGAAATGTTCAGACTTAAGACTTCGTTATGAGCAGTATACTACATAAATATCCTTGGTTGTATAAACGGATGATTAAAATATAACAAAGCCGCAATGACTAACAATGATCATAGATGTTATTGTTTATAATTAACCGTATTACCAAGACGAGCACTACATCGTTCTGCTTGTCCCATTTGCCATATCCGTCGCAAATTGTCCGCTTCCTCTGATCGTCTTCGCGTTCTGAATCGCTTTTATAAACATGATTTATACCTGCCTTGTCATTAGTTAACGTGTCGGCGATTGTTATAAGCGGATGTATTTTATTTACGTCAACAATGCGTGTAATGTATTTAACATATATGTGAATATTACATATACGACATACGTACATATAAGTATTCCATCGATACTTGATTCCTGTAATTATCTGCTTTCTTCGAGACATTATTACATGTTAGCAGAAGTATTTTTCAATATTATTTTTTTTAATATTAAGGTCGACAGACAGGCTAACGGTCCACTTGATGGTAGGTGGCTACCGTCGCCTATAACACATGCAACGCCACAGGTGCTGCAAGTGCGTTAACGACCATTTTAGGATTATGAATAAGAATTAAGGATAAGGAATAGGGCAAACTTTTACCGTTTAAGCGAATTTATTTTATAATATGTATAGACTATATACATTATAAAAGAGATATAATATATTGTAAATTCATTATTTTCAATACGCTCAAGTTATAACCAACAGAAAATAATAATTTTTTTGGTTATAAATATAATGTCCAAAACATTATTATCAAAGCTTGTATCAAACAAGGTCACTGATTAGAATTATAATAACCTCAATGCCATAACGTCTTATTTGAAGTACTTGCCATCAAAAGAGTTATGAGTCAGTTATGCGGTTTGCGTGTCGATAATCTCTAGTGGCTATTTGCCGAGTGCTGTTGTCCAGTAGCACGCGACTCCTATTCTGAGCAATGGTTGATTTTCATTAGTTCAATTTTCTTACATGAAAATAATGGGTCGACGCCAGACGCATCCAATCTTGAGCAGTCGTGTCACTTTCGCTTGCCCCTAATTTAAAATGTTGAAATGACCTAATAACACTGTTATTATTAACTGGGTTCAGTTCTGAGGCATAAAAATTCATCGCTGCGTCGGGTCTTTTATCAAAACGACGATATATAGTAAGTAGGTTATCCGTTCCGGGTGAAGTAGTGCCTTGTGTTGTCGCGGCCTTCAAAAACAAAAGCTATAGTGTGTTCTTGGTCTAACACTTCGACCGGTTGACCGTCATACCACGTGGTTTTGATTTATATTCGTTATTAGATTTTCCTTGTTATGAATTTTCAACCTCAGTTTGCGTAGAAAGTTGAAGTCTCTATTTCTAACACTTACTTATCTAACTTCTATTGTTTTCACGACAAAGAGAAGAAAGTCAATTATGACGATTCGAATAACATTATTTTTTCAAATATTTTTTGCTAGTATGTAATAACAACAAAACTCACAATTGGTCGTTTAATTCCGCATTTTCACCTGACATCAAGAAGTTCACGTCTCCTCTCGTTCCCACAATGAACTTTCCACTGAAAACAATGGCTCGTTGAAGATTTCACTCTTTTTGTCATAGCATTAACCGAGTGCATTTCAGTGTTAATTAAATTCTAAATGACTCTTAACTGTCACTTCCTTAAATTAAGTGTGTATTATGCGAATTATATGCCATTGTTGCGTAAAATTTTTTTCTTTGTTTGAAAAATTATAATTCTCATTTAGTATTAGATATTATATAACATTAGAGAAAAAATAATTTTAGAAATAAACCTCTTGGAATTAATATTAGCAGTTAGATTATATAGACTAATTTTTAAAAGTATTTAAAAATTAAGATTAGAATAAAAAAGTAATGAACAAAATTGATAAAAAATACTATCTAAAGGAGATAAATAACACATTATTCTAATAAAATAGAATATACATACTTTGTATTTGTAAACTTTGTACTTACCTTTTTTATGTTATTGTGAATACTTAAATTTTAATCGAACCTAAGTACTAATTTTATTTTATTTTTACAATTCTTATGAAACTATCTTTTTTGAGTTAATGGTCGAAATACGTGATTTGTTTCGCTAATTTAGTGTCATGGCTACGCGTACTTTGCTAACATTTGATTGCGACAGCTTTTAATTACTACCTTACTGCGTTTTAACCGTTAAAATTTAACATAGCGCAACAAAGTAACCCGCATATGTAATAAAATTTAGGAATTATTACATTTTAAACTTAAAATATCCCTACGCTTTTGCAAGGTTCAATTGCACTGATGTTAATTATAGAATAGAAACGCTAATTTTCTATACAATTCTCTTTTTAATATTCTCCGCAGTGTGTCGCTTTGCAGACAGCCTTCAAGTTTACTCAAACCTCATTTGAAAAACCATAAGCACTTCTGAACATGAACATGTTTGTTCGTTTTGTTTCGCTTTTGTACGTCCCTGCTCTATATGTCGAAGAGTTAATTCTTAAATTTGAACAAGCGCTCTACACAAAGAGTGCCCATAATCGAGGACATACTCTAAACGTACAAGGTATCTCATAATGTCACTCCGAATAAGTCCGCGTCACTGCAAGAAACGTACCGAGATGTGTTCCCTTTGTTCGTCTGCTATTCATTAGCCGTGTGTCACATTGGTAGGCCCCATTCTTCGGGGGTGCAATGAACCCGCTCGATTGTCATGTTTCCCACAACTTCCTTGCGGACCTCTTATGCAACATGTTTAACGGGTTGGCATCGAGTTTTTGGTGCACCAAGTAGAATGTCGACGTTTCTTGTGCTCAACAATACTTGTAGCTTCAAGAGAATTTCTTGAAGTGTGTTTTACTGTTTCTGACAATTTTCTGTATTAAATTTTCAAATAGCACTTTCAAATGCAAGTGACTATCTCTATCTCTACATTAAAATTGTAAATTGAAGTAGCTGCCCGCATCTGTCTATTTCTCCGATAACTTCTAAACCATCCAACGGATTTTGATAGATATTTCACTAGAGGAAAGACCACCATTTGTTGTCCTAATACATATTATGTCAGAGCATTGTAGCATTAATTTTTATATACGAGTAATATCTTTGACATTGAAAAATAAACGCGGATATCTTTGATGTAATTAGCTATGACTGCGTAATGGGTGTGGCCAGTCTTTAAATAAAACATAGTGCAGCGAATAGAATTGATGCCTTTAATTTACTTTTCACTTAAACATATTATCTACTCATACTTCTTGTATAATTTAAGCAAACACAAACTTTTTTCAAACATATTTCAAACATAATTTCATGATAAGCTTCAAGATAAAACATTATTTATATCATAAAATAGTTAGTAGATGACTTGGGAATTTAAAATAATACTTATATTAAATATAGTAATTTTTTTATTACGAAATAAATTCATAAATATAAATTATTTCAATTTGTTTTTGAATAAATTCTGAACTTCAATAAAAATTATTGTCTTGATGTTTATTCGTTGTACCCAACGATATTCCATTGTATATTACAGAATATCGTTGGTTGAAACTATCAAAAGACTTTAGTGCGAGAATGTACAACAAACCGCAGCAGTTTCACAGTTTCACTGAATGTATACAAATTTTTATAACGCTTATAGGTACCAAGGTAAAGAGATAAGAATTAAAAAAATGTGAAGCAAATCCAGTGTTATCAGTGCAGTTTTGTCGACAACACGTAATAATTTATTTATCAAATATAAATACTTGGAACGAATCGATGAGACAGGTTGAAACGTCTTCACAATTAAATCAGTGATAACAAAGTGCTTAAAATTATAGAGTTGGGACATTAATATTTTGGGCCAGGAATATTTTGGGGAGTGCCGGTTATTTCTGTGCTGTGAATCGGGACATGACGATAAGTGAATATGAGTACGGAGCGTCGCCTCTCGCGGAGTTTCCACTCGTGCCTGAAGGGCTCCTCGACTGAGGAGGCGGCAGACGAGGAAGAAAGCTGCTACCACTCATTGGGAGGTCGCCACTCTCTCAGTCGGCAACCTCAAGTCTACGTTGAAGATCTCTCCAATGTATCGTTAGCGGATTTCGAGTCTACCCAAGACGAAAACAATGGTTTGTATTTTATTTTTGTATCAGCTTTTATAATGCTTATACTATAAGACGTTTGTCATATATATCCCGTACTGGTCTGTGTTTCAGACATGACGTTTTTCCACTCGTCTGTGTGTATGTACACTACATTATAATACCACTGTGAATTGGCAGGATTTCACAATCTGTACGGGATTCCTTTATTTTGTACTATCCAGTCACAGTCGATATCATACTAACAAGTATCTGTCTTTTTTTAATTGTATTTTTTTAAGGGTTCCACAAATGCAAGGGACATTGTAATACTAAATGTTTAGTAACATGTCAGACGAAATTATCAAAATATATTTTAAACATGTTGGTAACAAGAGTTTTGATGACTTACTTACAACTTCATTAATATCAGATTTGTTACTTTTTATTCATTTGTAGTTTCGAAATACTTAAAATGGTAAATTAATTTATATTTTTAAATGGAATTGTAAAAAAATTAAACACGATCTGTTATTATGTGAAGGCGTAACTGACATCATATTTAGACACATGCATGAATTTTCTAAATTGCATTCTATGCAAAGTATTGCTCATCGTTATTAAATATAGTTTTTACTGGTTCACGTAGGTGTGTGTGTGATCTAAGAAATGACTACGGATGGTCTGATGTTACATACGTAACTATGAGGATAATCTAACTGTTAGCGGTTTGTATGGTGATGATGACCGCAAGTGACTGTTACAAGAATGCGTCGCTAAGCGTTGGCACCTAAGGATCTAGACTAGAGTAAATTTAGAATAGAATGTAAGAAATATGATTTGGTGCGTCTATGCAGGCACATTTGTACTTATGAGTTATAGTTAGTTCTTAGTTGGCCTTATAAGATTATCAAAGGATACCGTAGACAGGATTCGATAGAAAAATTAAGTATTCATATAATTTTCTATCCTTCTTAATTAAGACTCTTCTACAGAAATTATACTTAAAGATCACTGCATTCGCTGCTGATTTCTATAAGATATTTAGGGAACGCATTAAAAATGTTTGTTTTTTACCTACTTCCTAAACTTTTTATTTTTAACGCATCTTTATTTTATTAAAAAAATAAATAACACGTGTTTGCTATAACCACGATTTGCTCTTGACATTGATATACCTAGAGAAGGTAGTCGCGCGTGACTCATTCGACGCCGGATATAATTCCTCAACGTTGTTTTGTCGAATTTATAAACAGAAATTTGTTTGGTTAGTATATTTTGTGTAATTATTATTCTCAACGTGTTTGATTACAGTTTTTATTGACCTTTGGGTTGGGACTGAATAATTCTGACCGTGTGTCGTTTGGCGGCGCGATGCCATAGTAGGTGCCTACTGCCTGCGCAGACGCAACCACCGTACATCCGCTTCCTCTATCTCCGTCTCTTTCTCTCAACCCCTTTTTACTTCCAGCCAGTGCTTCCTAGTATTCGTATTAATAATCTTATAACGCCAAACCGCACGTGTATTTTAAAAAAGAATAGAAGGAATCGAGTAATCTTTAAATCTGATAAAGTCCTCGTTGAATTCTGAATCAAAATTAGATAATAAAAAAAAAATACTATAAAATATTATTTTTTATCAAGTAATTGGATACTTTTATTTTAAATGATAAATATTTAATTTGATTAAATTCTTGCTTATTACGTATTTTGTATACAGTCTGAAATAAAGTCTATATTACAAAGAATATTTGTATTATGTCAGCTTTAAAATTTTATTGCTTGCTTAATTTCTTTGTTTAAAATTGTGATAATTTTTGCAATGTAATAAAAAAACTATTAAATTTCTATTTAATGTTTGGGACGTTTACCGTACAATCAAAGGTATAACAGCTCTATTATCCCCGGTTACCGGTGACTTTAAATGACAGTTGGGCCTACTTGACGTTTGAGAAAGAGGCGCTTAATGTAATTAATGATTTTACAATTGCATTGAATATTTACAATGTTCATTAAATTTCAGATTAGATTGTAGAAAGGCTTTAGATAATATTAATTTAATTTAGATAATATTAATTATTTAATGTTATGTATTGTATTTTCTTGTAAAATACTTTATGCTGAGATTACAGTCATATTATAGCTCCACATGATTTTAACTGCAATTTTGTTGTCAGATGAGTGAGCGATAAAACAAGTTTAATAGTAAAACTAATTTGCTAAATTGCTGTCGTCCGTTCTTAGTATCGAGTGTAGATATTATCAGTTGTGTATACTGTATAGTATAGTGGGATAGCGTCCATTGGTATGCCATCTCGTTTGCCGCAAGAGCTGGTTTTTGTGTGTACCATCCATTACTAGCGAAAGCCGAGTGGTTTTTCTATAGCGGCTGTATAATCGTTATAAAATAATTATTTCTAAGTTTCTGAAAACTTATACTAAATAACAAATATTTACAAAAACGCACGTGATATCTGAAATCTTCCAAAATCCAAAAGTGTCTAAGACCAGTTCTGTTACATAAATTTTTCATTATGATTCCTTTCCACGCTAACTTTAACTTAACTTATTTAAGTTTAAAGATTTAACTTAAAAGTTCAAATCGAGCATCCAAACTAACAAATTGAATTTTATACAAAACTAACATCTACCCGCGACTTCGTCTGTATCAGGGTTAAAATTATTTTGTGAAAATATTATCTCAATAATGTGCATAAACATATATTGATTCTTATTAGAACACATTATATAATCTCAATACTGTGTATAAAATCAATAAAAATACCACTGTTTGTATACAATGAAGCAAACTGTGCAATAAGTATTTCTAATATTATGATGAGCTCAGAATGATCTCATAAAGAGCGATGGAAGCGAGCGGACGAGCGTTTTTAATTGTCACAATTTACATCGTAATTGAGAATATGTGGCCCCTCTATTGGCGATTATCTTAGCGTCTTGATGCTTATGCATCCTGTAGGTCTACACAAAGATTTAAATCGAAAGATGCGGCGTAATCTCCTCGCGCCATACTAAAAACACACCGAAATTTTTTAACAATGGGTTGGGCGCAGGCGCTCAACCCAACTACAGTTGCACGCCAGCTACAGTGAGTGACGGTCGCTTGTTGAGAGCGTCGCTATCGTCACAGTCACGTTTGAAGTAAGGAATGTGTTGTCTGTGCTTAAAAGTGTGTTTAGATAAAGGTATATGTATTTTATACTTTTGTCTTTAGTATAATGTATGTTGTATTTTGTAACACACTTTCTCTAGTAATGCCGCATCTCTCGATTTAAATCTTTGGGTCTACAAATAGTTTATACGTATAGTCCGATTCAAATATAATGGCGGCTCGGAAGTTAGCTGCGAGCGCTGTTGGGCGCAGGTATACCCCCCTGTTCACCCCCGCGGATATCTAATCTTGCGTTCTGCGCTGCGCACCATGTTGACTAATGTTCAGAGCTGCCATTAAGTTTGATTCGGACTATACCTACTGTTTACGCCTTATTAGCATGGCAGCGCTCCTAGTGGACACCTTATGAACTAAGTGTGCTATTAAATACAACTTGTCTTGTTATACACGGTTTTATCCACGTGTGATCGACAACGCCTCCGCGATTTCACTGCACTGGTGCAGCACAGTTCTATATGGACTCTTTTGAGTCGTCTGCTTGTAGACAAACATTGACACATACCCTTAAAAAAGCAGAAAGGACGACAGTAAACTTTCTGATTAAACATTTAAAACAAGCAGCTTAATTCCGAGAACACATGAAATATTTTTATAAATTTGCTACCTGGAGAATCTCGAGGAGAAGAATAACTTTAAAACACGCGTCAAATCGTGCTTAGAATGTTTATTCAAAAGGTTATCACTTTATTTGCTGTTTCCTGAGACGCTCAGTATTTTTAAAAGAAACAATGTCTGCCTTATTCCTAAGAAAAGCTACCCTTTAATCTGTGTAGCATTGTAGATTCTGTTAGATATGCATTTTAACATACGTTTACGTAGTATCTAACGTTGTGTTAAACATGTGTGCGTGTGTCGAAAACACAGTAGTGTGTGTAAGATATGGCTAAGTGACTAGGAGGGCAAATCGACAAACAGGTTGTCCTCATCGATCTGCCCAACTTTATACTGGGCACATCATGAAATAATCGGCCAAATCGAGAAATGCCGCCGTATCGTGATGTGCCCAGGCAGATCTCGACCGGCCCAGTTAAAGGATCCGCCGACGACATACACAATGTTTACTTTAATTAGTTTAGGGCCTCTTACCAACTACAAGTAAAGTGTTGATTAGTTACTTTTAGAAATAATTTTCTGTTTCATTGAATTATGCACTCGGTTTACTGCATCATTCTATAGGCGAATGTTTATTATTATTTTCTTTTCAATGTTTTTCTTGATTTAGCAAAGGCTTTTGATACGGTTTCTGTCCCTCTTCTGGTTTCTAAGTTAGAGAGAATTGGAATAAGAGGCCTTCCGCTGGAACTGTTTGGGGACTATCTAACCAACAGAACCCAACGAGTGGGGGTTGATCAGTGGATTAGTGGTGAACTTTCTGTCACGTACGGGGTGCCCCAAGGCAGTGTTCTCGGTCCCACATTGTTCCTCATCTATGTTAACGACTTGTGCCAACTTCAGCTCCGTGATGGGAGGGTCTTCACTTTTGCCGATGATACAGCTCTTGTTTTCTCGGGGGATGACTGGGAGGATACGTTTCACAACGCCCAGCGTGGGTTCTTAGACGTATGTAA
Source organism: Synanthedon formicaeformis (assembly GCA_945859745.1). Lineage (NCBI taxonomy): Eukaryota > Metazoa > Arthropoda > Insecta > Lepidoptera > Sesiidae > Synanthedon > Synanthedon formicaeformis. The sequence continues at coordinate 9,184,205 of OX243958.1, forward strand.
ATGGCTAAGAAATAATATCCTGACGCTGAATATCTCTAAAACAAAATATATTACTTTTGCTCCCAAAACCAATCTCCTACCACCAACATCTTTCGCTATAACAGCCCATACCCAATCATGTCTTGACCTATCCATCCCCATATGTTCCTGTCCTGTCCTCCAAAGAGCTGAGTCTATCAAATACCTAGGGGTTCATATTGATCAAAATCTTAGTTTTAAGCAGCATGTCGATATTCTTACGGCACGATTACGTAAAATGATTTATATATTCAAGATACTGAGACATATTACTGATCGTCACATAATCAAAATGGTTTACCTTGCCTTATGCCAACCGCTGATCAGTTATTGTATTGGTACGTGGGGTGGTGCTGCTAAAACTCACTTGATCGAATTGGAGAGAGCGCAGCGTGCCATCTTAAAAGTTGGAGCCGGCCTGCCTTTTCTCTTTCCTACGGTTGGGTTGTACAAGGAATGGGAAGTACTAACTGTTAGACAGTCTTTTATACTTCATACTGTTCTCAAGCAACATTCTCAATTGCCGTACAGTCCGGATCTGGAGAGGGATAAGCGTAGAAAGCGGCTTATTTGTCCCTCCAAACAATTCAACCTGAGAATCTCTTATAGATTTTACTGTTTTCTTGGCGGATATCTTTACAATAAGATAAATTCTATCATACCAATCTATCCTCTTCCTCTCCCAAAATGTAAGGCGGCAGTCACCAAATGGCTTAAGAGCTTGGATTATGAAGAAACAGAAAAATTTATTTGTCCACTCTTTAATGTCCTTTAGTAACTATTTGATATTTATATTGTATTGTATTTTATTTATTTGTAATAATTGTATTTATTTACTTATTTATTTTGTGTCTTTTTTTCTTGCTTTCTTGCTATTTGTGGTTAATTAAGCTTTGTGCAATCTGCGGAGTGGGACCTGGTGACCTGTAACACAGGTATTTTTCAATACCTACCACGGGCACCAGGCTCTCATACAATTACGACCATTGCCTGTGTATATAAAAATTTAAGTCAATATTGTCTGTATATTCTGTGGTTTTGTGATTGTGTGGAGCTAATAAATGCATTATTATTATTATTATTAATGTCTGGGACTTTTACCGTACAAACTAAGGTTATCCATTATCCCCGGTTACCGGTGACTTTAAATGATAGTACAAATCTAAATCTAAAAACTAATGGGCCACAAATCAAAATTACACTTTTTACAGGAGAGCTAACCGAAAAAAAAAGAATTATTTTTTTGTAACTTTTTTCTCATTAGATCTATATATCAAATATATGCATATTATACATCGTTAGAAGTGTATTTTTAAGTAGCATTTAATGTTATAAGTACTTTTATAATAAACTGAATACTAGAAGAGATATATGCATATAAGTTACTTTTGAATATATATAAAATGATCAAAATGTACTAAATATGGAATAAAACAACCATAAGTCTTTTCGCAACATACAATATGAAGGATTGTGATTGTATTTTTGCAATAAAAACATTTTTGTATTTTTTATTTTACGGCCTTTAGTTTTTAAGCAGCGATATGTATAGTGATTAATATATTAATTTAGTTTCTCCCAACGATAACCTCTACATATATAAAATTTCGAAACACATTGTTTTGAAATAATATACTTATTTTTTTTTTTATGTGCCAAGGGCCCTTGATACAAAATACATGTGCCACATTGTAGACTAATAATTGTTATACTTACAAAAGCTTATAAAAATAACGGCAAATATTCTAGATACACTTAATATAAACATATATAAATAACATATATACATAATTAAGGTACAGATACAGATATACATAACATACCTAATAATTAAAATTATTTAATTTTAGAAATAATATACTTACGAAGTTTAACCCCGATAAAGTAAATATTCATTTATTATTCAAAAGACCGTTCAACGATACTCATTAGTTATTGATTTTACATAGATTGCCTTTGCAAGTTGTGACTAGATAGTAGGTACCTACAGTATCATGATATATGGCGTAACGTTTTTCCGCGTATCGGTGAACAAAGCTCCGTATTTTATTGAAATACCACATCTCTAGTTCGCCGCACGCACTATGTTGGTTTCATTCCGTTCATTGCACTTTTTACCTTGTGAAGAACACCTATATTTGTAATCATGAGTAACCGTTTGTTTTGCATTATTAATATGGGGTTAAATTAATTTGCCACTCCGTGTGGGTTTATTGTTTGCAATGATTTTATTTTATTTCCAGTTAAACATTATCAATTATATAGGAATAAAATTTATTGTTGAATTTCCTTAATTGTAAAAAGGGGTATTACTCAATCTATTTTAAATAATTTAGTAGTCTCATAAATAAATAATTATAATTGTTTATTTGCTGAATGCATATACAGTCTTTGCAGATGTATATATTATTCGTAGTCTATGTAAGTTTTATGTTTCAATTTGTTATTGATTTGGTAAGTGCCAGTAAATAAAGATTTAACTGTTAGAACTTAGTTAGATTTTTCTCTGCTCGTACGGATTTACGTAAAATTACTGATTTATTTAAGTAAATTCGGTATCGCAACTTGTAACATTATAATTATAATGGGAGAAAAAAAAATTCTTTGATTTTTTTCGAATGTCAAATGTGTAACCCACTTGAGACTACAATTTTTAGTCAACAACTAACTTACAACTTGATTCACGATATTTTCGTTTAGAAAACAGAAAAGCATATTAATGTAAAATATGAAACTAAATTTATGCAAGTACTTACATTATTTTGTGGCGTAAATGTGTGTCGCTATATGTTATCGCACGTAAAAAAGTATGCCACGAACAGGAAATGTTAGTTTGCATAGAAATGAGTACCTAACACTTAATAATTTACTTGTAGTTTTTGTGTTATGTTAAAAAAGTCCAAATGTGGATTTATGATTTCTAAAGACATTTATTTTTCAATTTATTTAAACTGTTCTATAAATAATAAATGATACGGTAAATATAAAAATCCTTACATATTATAAAACAAAGGTTTACGCCGCGTCTGCCTGTCTGTTCGCGATAAACTCAAAAACTACCACCAATGGATAGAGTGGTTCTCGAGGAAGGTTTTAGTATATAATTTACAAAGTTAATTTACAAAGGCAGCAGCCAGTGTTATAATAAAATAATTTAATATTGTGTTTTATTAAAATACTAATCCGTAATGTTTCTCTTACAGGTAAGTTTACAGAATTTCATATTATGACGAAAAGATATCTCGGTAAGTACTGATAGCGCCATCTGATAGTTGTTGATCGAAACGTTTAGTTTCGCTACTCTACACTAGGTGGTTCTGCCAGTGTACACAAGTTAAAATCTACTTTGAATTACATGCATATATAAATTACACAAACAATAAAAACAATAAATACATTTTGAATAGTAATTCATTAAAAACTCTTATTTCATTTATTTATTATTAGCTGGTGTCCTCGGCTTCGTCCGCACCCCGTATTCTTAGTTAAAACATATCTTATATTCTTTAAAACAATAAACCACGATTTAAATTAAAATTGTAGCGAAAAAAAAAATTATATTCTATTACATTTTATTTATACTTTGCTAGGCAACTCTTTTTCGACGCATTTCTGTTGATGATGTTGGCGCGAAAAATAACATGTCCAATAGTCCTGCAAGAACAATACCTCCTTTTTTTCTGGATGAAACGTCTGTGTCCTTTTCTGTATTTAAGGCGTGGAAGCGTAACAAATAAACAAATTCACTTTATAATATTCGGATTATTTAATGTTTTTGAATAGGTAATAGGTGTTTCACAACAGAAAGGTTTTTTAAATTTTTTTTAAGAGTCCAACTCTTATTTTAATATAATTTGGATATTATATTCACTTGGATCGGAATTCGAAATAAAACATCGATAATGATTGGTGTTAAAAACTGGGCAGCACGTCTGGCCTCAGTATACATCCTCTTACAAAAGACCACAGTGAATTAACAGGAAGTATGTTGTTTTGTTTCAATATGTGAATAAGGAATTCCAGAGTCCTTTCTTCTGGCTCCTATTCCCACATTATCCCTTATCCATTGTCATTTTTTTAATTTTTTTTTTTAATTAAAAATTAAATTCCTTTTAATATCAATATTGTCAAATTTTAAGTTTTCTTTGGTAGTTTGTTATTTATGTACGGAGTGATATTTCAAGGACACTATTTGTCGACTAGAATTATTCTTAATAAAATTTATAGTTCCTATTTTATATTAATTGAGGAGGTTTGGTTTGTATACTACAAGTAGCAGTAGCATCATCTGCTATGGGTTAAATCAATAAATAAGAGTGTAATTATTTGCAGTTTTTAAAAATGAAGTTTCCACCAATATATCTTAATTTTAATTATGCTCTTAATGTCTTAATTGCTCTAATACATTTTTTGGAGAATTCAATGACTTCTTTTTTGTGGTTGTCTTCAGATCAGAATATTATAAATAGTCTAAATTTTATTTCTTTTATTTCTCTTTTTTTTTTTATTTGATTTTTCCATATTAATCCATGGAACCTTATTACATTATGATCCGTGTCAAAAGATAAGTACATAGTACTAAGTACAGTGAAGTATTTGTGTCCCCATTTCCTTAAAAAAAAAACTAGTTACTAACGATACATATTAAAAAGTATGTGTAGGCCCTTGCCACGGTGCGTGCAAGAACAATACTGTTGGAAACCAGTTTAGTAGGTTCATGACCGACGCGATCGCCTCTCGCATAATGCCAAGCCTTCCAATCGTGATTTATTTATGCCCTCCGGCAAGCAAAAACTTACGGAGAAGGAAGCAAGCATGATTTGATACGGCACCACTCTAACACGGCCTCTGTCTCCTGTTTAACATTAAGGCGATTTCCGCATCTGCAAAGTGTCACGGGTTAGTGGACAGCAGCCTCCTAGCGGGAATGTAACAAAAAAAAGCTCTAACTACTGCCGCGGTGTTAATCTCATGCGACTCTAATACAGCAAATACAGGCTTAAGAGGAAAGTGAAGCTGTAAATTTTCATACAAAAAGCGATAACGTTTCCCCCCCAGTAAACGTAGTCCAATTTTTATAATTTTTGGAAATGTTGTAGACATAACGAAAAACTAGGTCCAACCGTCTTTATTTTTAAGAAATATTGCTTACGATATAAGTTATTAGCATCTAAAAATCTATATTTTTTACATAAAAACTTCCTCTAGCGTTTTTATTTTTTTTAATTAAATTAAACTGAATTACTAAAAAAGCAAGACGTACAGACTTAGATAAAGGTGTACTGAATCCAATGATATCAAAATTGTCTTATTACGTAAAAGTTTAAGGGGGGGGAAACGTTATCGCCCGAAAGCATATTACAAAAAGGAAATGTAGGCAATTGCCTCCAGGACTTGCAACTCTCTCTATCGCACGATACGGGTCGGGGGACAGGGGTATTGTAGTGATGTTGGAGGTGGTATCGATATTATTATCGACTAGGGAGGGGAAAATAATATCGATATATTATCGATACTGAAAGGTTCATCAATCAGGACTACACAAATAATATGGAAAAGTTAATGTCTATGGATAAGTTCATTGACTATTTAGTCTTTTTATTTTAGTGTCCTTATCTTTTTCTAAAAAAAAATTTGTGTACATACATCAATTAATTGTAGAATATTACCTAGTTTATTTAGGTATCACGATATAATACCTAAATAAACTTTTTATATGTATAGGACCAAATATGTCATTTAGTACGGTCAAGACAAACAAATTAATAAAGTTTCGAAACTTATGTGGGTCTGCTGATCAAGATCCACAACTCTCCCCCCTTTTCCACTTGCCGCTTCATCCCCCCACATCGCAAAGTTTGTTCCCGTTAACGGTTTTTTAAGTATTTTGCGAAAATTTTAATAGATACCAAAAAAGTGTCAGACAAAAATTACCCTCATTAATTCTTAACAAAATATGTCTTATACACTTCGATTATCTTGACGGTTTTCAAGCTATAGCCAGTTTTCAAACTAAATTTCAAAATTTGAAAACTAGCTATAACTTGAAAGCCGTCAAGCTAATCAAAATAATGTATATGATATATTTTGCTTATAATTTAAAAAATGACTTAAAAAAAATGAGTAAGTCTAGTAGGTAGACTGCGCACAGCTGTTCGCGAAGATCGCTGACATAATCCGCCCAAGCTTCGGGCTATTCGGCGGAGACCCTGTTATTGCATCGACTGCTACGTTCGAACACTTAGTTCAAGATAATTAGAATAAAAAATGACAAATCTGCCGGGCATAATTTTTTTTTTTTGGGATCACTAGAGGGTCATTGGAGGTGCCTAAATCCCCCGGAATCCAAGAAAATTTCCTTGTGCTTCGTCCGCCATCTTGAAAAACAGGTAATTGTCAATATCTCGGCTCCTGGTGGTCGGATTTTATTTTTATTTATTTAGTTTTGCAGGGAAAAATATGCTCTACAACTTTTGTTTAAAGAATTTTGTAATATCTGTAATGAAACAAAAGTTACAATAAAAAAAAAGCGCCATTTATTAATGCTTACGAATGTTTATTGTCAATTATCTTAGCCCCTTTCGGTTTTATCAAAAAAATTCTGCGAATAAAACTTGTAGAGGACTATATTTCTAACAAGTTTTGTATAAAATATTTTTCGATAACTCAAATATTACCTGAGATATAAAGCGCCGAATTTGTTTTTGTCCATTATTACTGAAGAAAATCCGAACACAATAGCGGACGGAGCAGCTGTCTACTGGAGGATGAACTTGTGAAATAAGTTTTGAAATATTTGTTCATTTGTTCATTTTTAATATATATGTATATTTAAATATTATTTTAAATTTAAATATTTTTATTTTTATTTCAAAATATTTCAAAATATTATTCAAAATTTATTTCAAAATAAAATTTAAAATATTTAAATTTAAAATAATATTTGAATATGTATATATATTTAAAATGAACAAATAAACAAATATTTCAAAATTTATTTCACAAGTTCATCCTCCAGTAGACAGCTGCTCCGTCCGCTATTGTGTTCGGATTTTCTTCTGTAATAATGGACAGACAAATTCGGCGCTTTATATCTCAGGTAATATTTGAGTTATCGAAAAATGTTTTATACAAAATTTATTGGAAATAGAGTTTTATTCTACAAGTTTTATTCGAAGAATTTTTTGATAAAATCGAAAGGGGCCAAGATAATTGACAATAAACATTCGTAATTAATAAATGGCACTTTTTTCATTGTAACTTTTGTTTCATTACAGATATCACAAAATTCTTTATTGTAGAGCATATTTTTCCCTGCAAAACTAAAAAAATAAAAATAAAATCCGACCACCAGGAGCCGAGATATCGACAATTACCTGTTTTTCAAGATAGCGGACGAAGCACAAGGAAATTTTGTTGGATTCCGGGGGATTTAGGCACCTCCAATGACCCTCTACTGATCACAAAAAAAAAATTGATGCCCGGCAGATTTGTAGATATTTGCCACTTTTTGATCTAATTATCTTGGCGTAACTACGAATGAAATGAACTCCAAGTCCAAACTCGTGCTCTCCCCCCGCGAACGCCCGCGCGTCGCCCGCTGGTCGCCCGCTGCTGCTATCGTAGTGTGCGTGAGAATTTGCGAATGTTGTATTTGTGTTGTTCACGCCAGGAGTGAGGCAGAGCGGTATGAAACAGATAGCATTTTTGAAAATACCTACACGCGCCGCGTATCGGCACCTCACAATCCTCTTAATCTCGTTATATGCGTACACTTTTTTTAGACCGACTGTAATTGAAAGGCTGTTGATTTCCCCTTTTTATGCTAAAATATTAGTGCCAGATTTCCAGATACAAACTTTGTTTTAGCTAGTGTCGTAATTTTTATTGTTTTGTTATTTTAAGAAGAAAAAAACATAATACTTAATATTTAAAATATAATAGCACAAATACTAAAATAATTATAGCCGTAGTGACTTATTTAAAAAAATATTATGTTACAACTGTTGCAAAGCGTATTCTCGGTCATCTGAAACTGAAAATTTTATCTGTGAGATCTGAAAATGTTTAATATGGGACAAATTCATAGTAATATCTCATTCCTTTATACATGATTGTAACCTGAGTGTTAACTAATCAATACATAAACAGTATTTATTTTAAATTATTTTTAAATATATTAACAATAGCTTTTATGAAAAAAAAATACATTGAGCGATTTCCAAGTAAAAAGAAAATCAGATGTCTACGAGATTGCGTAGCGCACATAGGATCGTTGCTCGTATTTTAAATTATTTCAATTATCTGCATTTGGTTAAAAGCACAGTTACAATAGAAAAGTTAAAGTTTGTTTGTATAATAGTTTATAACGAGATGGTTTTGTGGTACTGTGCATCGTATAATAACTGCGCTTTGGAGGCATTCTGGCGAAGACAGCCGAAGTGGAGCGGAGATTGCCGAAGGCTTCGAATATGGCGGCGTGGGGCGGCGGGCGGGCGAGTTGTTGAGCTTGGCCGCTTGTCAACAAAGTTACTTCGCGAGCTGTGGTCTGCAGGTCGCGCGCCTTCGCGTATCTATTTAGCAATTATATTGTATTGTTGTGTTACGAAAACTATTTGAAGTGTGTGAAAAAAACGGTGTTTAAAACAGTGAACTAAATTTGGATTTTGTTTGGATGTTTTTGGTTTGAATTGTGTTTTTATTAATTAATTTATTAACTAGTTTAAAAATATTTCTAGGTCACATTAGTATGTAAAAACCCAAGAATTGTGTTTATTAAATTAAAACTGTTATTGAAATATTTAATAACAATTACGTATATACATGCAAAAACAAAATAACAAATGAGTTTTAGGACACATGAGACTAAGAGTGTTGATGAGCTGCATATTTGAAAAATAGGAACAAATTATAAAAAAATATTAAATGAGGCTATTTTTGTATAATATTTATAGATGTAATACAGATTAACATGTATAGTTATATGTATATATACACACACCTTCCTCATTTACTATCATTCACCCACACATTTTGTTTTATTTTTTCAAAACAATATAATATTATGTTTATTTTTTGTTTGCACATATTTATTACAATACATTATTATACTTAGTATATAAACTTTATTAAAATTGTTTAATAAAATCATATATATCTTCTCGCACATAAAGTTCGCAGAGCAGAGCTTAAGTATGTGCGAGGGGATAGAGAAAGAAATTCTATTCTGAAATAAATTAGATTCTTCTTTATTCCTACATAATTTAATTGAAACTTTTTACTGATTTTCATCGATATTTTTATCTAACATTCTCTTTAGATTATTTACTAAGAAAGTGATTTAAGTACCTAAAATTTTTTTAAGTGAAAATATCAATATTGATTAGTGTGTTGACAAAGGGTTTTCACACTTCCGCAGGTAACGCTTCACTGCATTGCCGGTAGTAGGGTAGTATTTGTATTTGTTTACCCTTTAAAAGCACCATTCGCACGTGCCAATCCCTACTTGTTGCACAAAGCTTTGTCGGCCTTTGTTGCGAACACAATACTCCATATTTCTTGTAAATTGTCAACTGAAAGTGAATTGTAAATTTAACAGACTTTACGATGGTCACAAACAAATAGGTTTTCTACTTCTCTAAATTATAAAAAAGTCGCTAATTCATATCCGCATTCCACATTCCGCATTTCCGTACCTATAGATTTCTCTAACTAATTGGGATATTTTATTTCGTAACACTTTATTATTAAGTAAAAGTCTTGATTAACTTAATTACCTTGAGGATTTTAATGAAAATTAGGTGTTTAAATATTTTTAAATTCATTGCACCCGTTCAAATTATGATCTGAAGATAAAATAGAATTATTAAATTATATTAAGGCCTCTCTTTCATAAACTACATGTAAAGTGTTGATTAGTTACTTTTAGAAATCATTTTCTGTTATATTGAATTATGCACTCGGTTTCCGACTGCATCATTCGATATCCGAATTTTTATTATTATTTTCTATTTAATGTTTGGGACGTTTACCGTACAAAGAAAGGTATATCAGCTCCATTAACCCCGGCTACCGGTGACTTTAAATGACACTTTGGCCTACTTGACGTTTGTGAAACAGGCACTTAATCTATGTATCTAAGGTTATACTTATAGACATATCATAAAATAGGGAGAAATATAAAATAGGGGAAATCATAAAATGGGAAATTCGTACTCAGTTAATTTACATTTTGTATATTAATACAAAATGTATTATTAGTACACAGAAACTATATATTCTGCTATTATACTAGCTGGTGCCCGCGACTTCGTCCGCGTTGAACGATGAAAAGTACCCTATGTCCTTTCTGGTGTCCCAGACAACGTGTCATAGTGATCGGTTCAGTAGTTTTTGCGTGAAAGCGTAACAAACAAACAAACTCACACATTTATAATATTAGTAAGGATTTATAACGAAAAAAAAGCTAGCAAAAAACATTAAAGAACATTAGATATGACTATAAATGTATATATTACATACGAGTAATATATTATCAACGTGTATGTTTTATGATATACCTTGTAAAGATCAATACATTTATTTATGTAATATATCTTCGACCTCAGTGTACCTCAATAAAGATCCAGTCGGTCCTTATGTATAGGTCCCTCACGGTAAACACGGGAATGTTTATGTGTAGTCGTGGAGAGTGGAACGTCATATGAATTCCGAAAGTCCTCTTCCCTCCGGGGGACGCCACCCACAGGAGTGACAATATTATGTTGTACTAGCTGGCGCCCGCGACTTCGTCCGCGTTGAAAAAGAAAAAAGTAGCCTATTCTGTGTCCTGTACGTCTAAATGTTTATTTGCAAAGTTGCATGAAAATCAGTTAAAAAGTTTAAGAGTTACTCGTACGGAGGAACATACATACATACATACAGAAAAAAAATTCTAAAAATGGTCAATTTAGTTTCAGTATCATGTATAGAGCTTATAAACACGATATCTCTGAAAACAAAGTAACTTACTCCATGACCAACCCTTACAGTTTTATTATTTGTCAAAGTAAACTTGGAAACAATACATTCTCATTTTAAACTTTATCTCCAGAACATGTGTTGCTTACAACAATTCTTTCTTATGTACTTGTTAATTTCACACTTATTTATGTGTCTTATTGAAGACTAGCTTTTGACCGCGACTACGTCCGAGCCCTTTTATTTAAGTGTTAAAACATTTTTTAATCTTTATGGGTTTTCAATTTCTATAGCTCTGTATCCTTTTCTGTATCCCTGGCAACGTGTGTGCATAATTTCATGACGAATGGTTGAGTAGTTAAGGCATGAAAACGTCACCAAACCAAGGGAATAATAAGAAATAGTAAATTTTTGAATATAATTAATATTCTAAAAATATTCACACATTGTTACATTAATATTAAAAAGTTCCATGTGCTTCTAAGCAAAACAGCAACAGCCAGCCACTCGATAAAATCCTCATCGCAACTAACTCGCGTAGTCCTTGGGCGTTAATCTTCTTTACTAAGTTTGCGAAGCTTTCAAAGGCTTCCGAAATAAAAGCGCTTTACGCTTCTGCCTTTGAATCTCGAATTTCCCTCGACAAATAAGGATTTGTGGAAGCTACATTGTGCCTTTGTTTGACGTGGAACCAGAAATTATTTCCCTAAACTGCCGTATTATACTTTCTAAGAAATGTAGTCTGTTCACTTCGGACGTTTGGGTTGTCATATAAAAAAATAAGCGTAGGTGTGTCAATACGTTTTTATGTATAGCACCCGCTAGGCTTTCCAAATAGACGGGAACGTAGACTGTTATAAAAAAAAAATGTGGTACAAACATGAGTCACCGGTTCAAGTCCCATCGGGGTCTGGGTTACATTCCAGTGACGGCGTCGTTCGGCCAACGCTAAAACCGGCCCTACGCACAACTCCCTATACTATACTACTTTTGAAGATTGTCAATGACGTAATAAACTTCTCAGACACAGGAAACCTCCGGATATGTATAATACAAGCAGCGTTGTTTGAGATTTTAGTGCTTATCTAAATTGCCAGTATGGTGCGCTCAGTCAGAGTGTCACCTTCTCACTCACTTCTCCGACGAATTCTATATACATACATATGTAAATCCTAACTAATATTATAAATACGAAAGTGGGTTTCATTGTTACGCATTCACTCCTTAACGACACAACTAGTTAAAAATTTTGCATGCACGTTGTCAGGGATACAGAAAAGCACACACAAAAAAGTAGCTACTGTTTCCGGTCTGACAAAAATATATGAGGAATAAAGATTGAATAAATCTTTTAATACATAAGAAAAAGACACGCACGGACAAAGTCGCTGGTAAATGCTAGCTGCTAGTAGAAAAATAAAATTAACAGTCTCCACGATATAATGTAATTTTAAAATGAAGCATAGTTAACTAATGAATATTGTAGTAATTTTGTCACAAAAGTTCTTCTAACTAAAAGTATTCTAAGAAACTAAAAGTACCTTAATTTTTTAATTTTTTTTTATATTTTTCTACGGCTTATATTCTTACATTGATTTCGAACAGTTCTGGTTTGACTGGATAGCATTCAATTATAATAAAATGGGAATATTAAAACGTAAGGTCTCCATAGTTTATAGAAACCTTAAAGGAGCGTTTAGTTCGCTTGGCCTTGGCTCCAGGCCACGGTAGGGGAGGTTGTTTTTTGTATGCCCACCATCTGTCGCATAGCAGGTGTCTTTTTACATACTAAGCAGGTGATTTGAATTTCGTTTCTCTTGTTCACTCTTCAATGTTTATATTGACTCGTGAGTGAGCGAGTGGACGTGTTTGGTCGACAAAGATTTGTCTTCAAGTCCACCCGCATTAAGTTTTCGTTTTCAATGTTTGAAATGTTGTTTTTTTTTATATTTTATTTTACGATTTAAATGTAATGAAATTTCTATAATATTACGGTTTTTTTCATATATAAAAACGTCGGACAAAATCAGTGATTGATCAATAGATTTACCGTTAACTTTAACCACATCAAGTTATTGAACACTCATCACTTAACTGTACCTACTTAGGTCATATGCAGTTCAAGTAAATTATAAGAACACTATTATATTATAAAATTAAATATTTCTTAGTGCCTGGCTGGCTTTTCGCTCCCTGTTTTCTCTTTGGTATGATTTGTAATAATTATTTTAAGGGACAAATATTTAGAAGTTTAATTAAAAACGCATAAATAAAAAATAAAAAGTAACTTGGGAAGAGAGTTCATATTGACATATTGTGCTCTTTCATTTTAACTATGAATGACAGACAAGCGTTGCCTCCATATGAAATGAGTTTCTCAGTAAACTACAAATAGCTTTCTAGCCTAGTTATTTCCTGGATTTTATAATAATTCATCATATTTTATTGCTGCACATTCAGTTCATCATACTTAATTTGTTATCACGATGTAATAAATAAATATGTAAATAAATAGAATTTATAAGAATACTTAGTAAGACCCTCTTTCACAAACTTCAAGTAAAGTGTTGATTAGTTACTTTTAGAAATCATTTTCTGTTATATTGAATTATGCACTCAGTTTACTGCATCATTCGATAGCCGATTTTTATTATTATTTTCTACTTAATATTTGGGACGTTTACCGTACAAACAAAGGTATATCAGCTCCATTATCCCCGAACACCGGTGACTTTAAATGACAGTTTGGCCTTCTTGACGTTTGTGAAACAGGCGCTTAATGTTGCAGAGGATACTTCAAATGTTTATTTATTGAAATCATCCCATGTTTATAAATAACTAGCTGTGCCCGCGACTTCGCCCGCGTAACTTTATAAATTATATACTAAAACCTTCCTCGAGAACCACTCTATCCATTGGTGAAAACAGCATGAAAATAGGTGCAGTAGTTTTTGAGTTTATCGCGAACAGACAGACAAACGCGCGGAGGACTTTTTGTTTTATAATATGTAATGATATTGATGCATTTCACGGTTGAAATATTAACTCATTGTGTTACCGGTTCATTTAATATTTTGTGTCCTATTGTCATCGACTACATATGTACATAGATAAATGTAGGTTGGGTTCATCTTGTCTAATGCAATATATCATTGTTCTAATTATTGTTGTTGGATACAAACACTAAATATTTGATGCGCTTTGTATTGTATAGTATAGTATTGTATTGTTACATGAGTTCCAGAGATATAATTTAGATAGATAGTCCCTTTATCGGATTATCGGCTTACCTACCGCATTAACGGCTCGTCGTTTTACAAAATATTGTTTAATTTTTGTGAATTTAAAATAGAATCTTTTTAATAATTGTTTGAGTACAAAACGTTTAAAATAATTGGTTCCATTACCCAATACTTTTCTGTTTTGCAAATTTTCTAAATATTTCTAAATTTTATAATTTTATTATTAAAAGTTATGTTTAAGTTAAGAGAGGAATTAAAAAATGCTGTTAAAAGAATAGCTTTATTACGTTCCACTGTTCCACTGTCATGTGTTAAAATTACATAGTAAATGCTTTTAAGTTTATTGCTTCCAATTATTCTACATGCATATTTTACAGCAATAAGCCTGTTGGGCTCTCCACACTGTACTTAGGTATTCCATCTGTAGTTCAAAAAAGGAATAAACTGTAGGAATGTAAAATACTGTGTCTTGTCTTCTAACTATACGAATATTGCGAAGAGAGAAGATCTGTATTTTTCTATATTTTTTTTTGTAATGAAAAAACTCAAAAACTAATGGACCAACTTCAAAAGTTTTTTCACCTATAGAAAGCTACATTATCAGCGAGTAACATAGGCTATCAATACTAGTAATAAATCTGTAATTGTATAGGTATTGTATGTTGTATGTATGTTCCTCCATAACTCTTAAACGAATTAACTGATTTTCATAAAACTTGGTAGATAAACATTTGGACGTACAGGACACAGGATAGGCTACTTTGTTTCTTTTTTTAACGCGGACAAAATCGCGGGCGCCAGCTAGTATTTTATAAATTTTCGCGGCCGAAATCGCGTGGAACAGTCGAATTCCGCTTCTGTCTGTTTATCCAATGAACGGATTTTTACCTCATAATATTTTTTTTACTGCAATTAAAAATTTCCTTTCGGAATCGTAGTACAGAGAAAAATATAAAATGTATATATATCAATTTTCTAACGAAGGATACGGGTGCATTTAAATAATTATAATTCAAATACATAAATGCATGAAATGTGTTTCAACACGATATTAATGAATCCAGCAAACGGTGTACGAAGGCTACATTTGACAGGAAGTTGGGTTATCTTTCTACCTACTGTTAAAACATCCTCTCTATTTTACAAACTCAATTTGCTGCGAGATGTGAATATTTTATATTTTGATTAATTCGTTTAAGTAGTCCTCATTAGACATAATAAAAATATTTTATTTTTCATAGCAAGGAAAATTTTAAATAGGCTATAAGAGGCCCTCTCTTTCACCAACTACAAGTAAAGAAATAATTTTATATTTTATTAAATTATGCACTCAGTTTTCTGCATCCTTCGATAGGCGTTTTTTTAATTATTATTTTATTTTTAATGTTTGGGACTTTTACAGTATAGACAAAGGTATATCAGCTCCATTATCCCCGGTTACCGGTTACTTTAAATGATAGTTAGCCTACTTGACAGATGGTGAAAGAGGCCCTTAGTCTTTTTCATGATATTAAATTGTAGCTTCAACGACGTGCAATGCAATGAGTCACGCGATCTCACTGTGAGAAATATTATTGCGATGTTATCGGTGTAGGCAGTTCGGCACAACTTTGTTCGGCAGTGTTGATTCATCAAATCGAGTGCTACTCCATATTTTGTAACATTAGTCAGGCTTGTCCGTCGTATTTGGGACAAGTAGTTGGTAAACTTTTCATAATAACTATTAAATTATTTAACGACATAATATTGCGGCAAATCTAAGGTAATTATGACACTGTGGTAATGAGGGAGTATAATGTGCAGTCCATTCATGCAAAATACAGTCATAAAATAATTACAAAATAAATTAACACAATTCACATTAAATGTATTACGTACGTCGTAAAGTATATTTATTGCTTTACTTATTATCCAAATCATGTTATCCTGTGAAAGCTTTTTAAAAGGAACATTGAGAGCAAATGAAGGCACAACCTTTTTGAGCGTAAATATGTTACCTTAAGTAACAAATGCCACAAATTGCAAAAAATTTTCATTAATAAATTTTCTAAAAGTTCAAGTAATTTTAGACATGACAAAAATAAATAACTATATAACTAATGTAGTCCTTAAACATACTATGTTAAATACATCAGAGAGAAAATTATTTCTTACGTTACCTTTTGTATAATTTTTCATTTAAAAAACACAATACATTATAACAAAAACACGTGAATACTAAAAATACTACTCTTTGTTTTCTAGTTTATTGAAATCTCTTACTACGCATATAAGGTTTTACAACAATTGTAAAGTTACTAAAAGCACTAAAAAGTGGACAAAAAGTACTTTAGGGACTCTTATCCTATTACTGAGCTTGCATTTGACTTTGACCTTTTAGAATGGCTATATTTAAATTGGTAGCTGCATAAAGAGGCGTAACAAACAATGTCTAGCTTGACCTTGCTTAGTGAATGTATCTCGCGACCTGTTTATGGTCCCACTCAACACTTAATTTAATAAGTTATTGCATATGTCTCGATCAGTAGCAAAAATTATTCGCTGCCCACTGTAAATTATTGATAGTAATATCCAAGCGATACTTCACAGTAGATTTTAATGTTACCCACATAATATGATAGAGGACGTCTCTTGTGGATCATGATAAAATATTTTACACATAGTTATCATCAATAAAATAATATTATTATAAATATTATAAAATTTTATGTCATAAGAAAGATGCCGTACAAGTTAAGTGAGGCCAGGTTTAAAAAAAAATAGTTATTTGAACATAGGATGAAAATAATCGTCAGTGGTCTTTATTTAAACATTGGCCATGCAGCCTCCGTGTAGCGTTGAAAATTGCCGCAGATGTTACACAACCTAATGCTATACAAACACGAAACGGTAGCAAACCACTGAGATAAATTTACATACTACACGTTGTATGAAAATCTTTTAGTATTATTAGCGCCTCTTTCACCAACATCAAGTAGGCCCAACTTTCATTTAAAGTCACCGGTAACCGGGGATAATGGAGCTGAAATACTTTTGTTTGTACGGTAAACGTCCCAAACATTAAATAGAAAATAATTTAAAAAAAATCGGCTATCGATGGATGCACTAAACCGAGTGAATAATTTAATAAAACATAAAATTATTTCTAAAAGTAACTAATCAAAAATTGTAGTTGGTGAAAGAGGCGATTATTGAAATATTTTAGGAAGCGAGATTTTCTGTAGTGCCAAACTAAATCCATCACAGATTTGAGTAGTACCTGAGACACGTGGCTGTAAAATATATATATTTCTAAGTGTACTACTGTTAATACCTAAATATCACTAGTACCATTAGTGGTATTAGCGATACCAAGATGTGTCACTAGTACTATTAATGGTACAGTCCAATGGTACTAGAGCAACTATAGTACATCATAATATGAAGTAAATGTCAATGTTGCATACAAAACTATTTTTGGATAATACTAATGACACATTTCACACATTAAACAATCTGTACATTATAATGATCATTTAGATGTATAAAATTCAACAAACAAACTTTTCGTTACATTGTATTTACTGTTTATATATGATATTGTGTTGGCTTGTCTCTGAATAGATTGAGAAACGTTCCGTTGAATGCGTTTTGTTTGCATCATACTAAATTCGTTCTCGGTTGTCACCTTTGATATTTACATCTGTATTAAAATTAACTTTAATTTTCTATCGGTAGTTACATTTAGTTTGTTCAACGATTATCTAATAAGAATATCTTCCTATTCCAGTCTTTTTAGCCTTTTTAAAGTTACAATGCTGCTTTATTACGTTGTGGAGCTAATTTTCCCTAATTTTGTTTAATTCATAACTTTTCTACACAACGAAAAATCACATTTATACTTCATACTAGCTGGCGCCCGCGACTTCGTCCGCGTTGAAGTAGCCTATCCTGTGTCCCGTACATCTAAATGTTTATCTACCAAGTTTCATGAAAATCAGTTAATTCGTTTAAAACAAAGTAACTTACTCCATGACCAACCCTTACAGATTTATTATTAGTATTGATTATTAGTTTGTATTGCCTTTTTTGTATAAAGAACAATTCATAGTATATTATAGTATATGATTCACTTGATAGTCACGTTTTGGCCCCGTTTAGCTTTTTGTTCGTTGCCGACACTTTGTAAGTAAGGGCTTTTATCGTGCCCTACCGGCTGTCCTATATCCTCGGGCATAATGACAAGTATCGTATCCACTCTTGATGTAGGGGTCTTTTCTCAGCTTTCACCTAACCTATACCAGTTTTTTCACGAGTCGAAATGGTTAAAATACGTATTTTTTATTTGTTGTTCCTTCATATAAAGCAGAGTACATATTTCTAGTTACATCTAATTCAGACATCAGCAATAGATTATCAGTAGATAATTAATTTGGCGTATGATATATTTCAGTTTAAAAACAACAAAGGGTTCTGGAACTAAAGTTCCAGAATAAATCTGTTTACTCTCCTTTCAAGGTTTATAATAACATTAAATTTATATGATCGAATTTAGTACTTACAAAGGCATTTATGATTGATTAGTTATTGCTCAAACAATTAATATTTAATAATTATTGTTTCAAAGACTTAGGGTCTCTTTCACAAACTACATGTAAAGTGTTGATTAGTTACTTTTAGAAATCATTTTCTGTTATATTGAATTATGCACTTGGTTTACTGCATCATTCGATAGCCTAATTTTTTTTTAATATTTTTCATTTAATGTTTTTTTAATATTTTTCATTTAATTTTTCATTTAAATCCTTTCTACGATGCAATGTTGAGCAAAAAAACTTCACTCCAAAAAACACACTAAAAAACTTCAAAAAAACTTACTTTACTTAATATTAGTAGAGATCATATCTGAAGTATTAGAATTTTAAATATTAGAACATTTAAGTGTAATGAAATCAGATAATTGTGATCAACCCCAAAAATAAATACAGAACAAGTTTAACGAGATATGTTTTAAAGTTAGCAGTGAACGTTCGGAACACGTGTTTAAGTGTGTTATGAAATGCGGCGAAACGATCTTTGACTTAACGGTCCGGATACAAGAGTTTGCTTTCTTGATGCAAGTAACTACATTACATTACTCGTACGAGTACCACTAGCTATTTCATTTAAGTACAATGACTACTGTTTCAGTATTAGATTACCTTTTACTCGTGTGTCATACATAAGTCAATAATTAATAGACCGGTTCGTTTACCTCGTTTAATTAATAAAGCACGCTTTGTTGAGGGTTATATTTTACATAGTGATGTATCTCCTGTTTTATTTTCATTTAAAATTTAATTATTTTAGTTTAATCAAATGTATCTTTATCTGATTCGATTTTCATAACATCAAATTCAACTTACTATGTTTTACTTTACGCATCAAACCAATATTATCTTTAGGTAATACCTAAGTAGTTTCCAATCGTTAGCAAAGTTTACAAACTGAGTAATCGCCTCATCTTATCCCTTCGTAAATGTTTGGGTTCGACACATTGACTACTTTGATCCTTTTCATCTGGATCGGTAGATTGATGGTTTTATATGATCCCCTATCCCCTTTATAACTCTCGCCTTTGGAAGATGGGTATTAAGTGATAATTCGCTTTGATGAGACATAGCGTTGTTGTGACGAATAGTTGTTTTATGTTTGTTATCACTTTGCTTTCCATGAAATTTTAAGACCTAACTCCGGAATTTTTCACTTTACTGAAATTTGTTTGTCCAGTCAACAGCTCAAGAGACACCGCTTAACGCATGTGGTCTTCTAGAATCTAGATAATTTGTTCCGCTTAACAAATATAGTGCAGTTAGCGAATCTAATCCGTCATGTTTTAACACGCTATTACCTTTTTTTTGGTCTGTTTTGAGATTTTTATTATCTGTTTTGTTTCTAATAAGGTCGCTTTCTTATTTCAAAGTGCTGGCAAAAAATGTTACGACAAAACAATACAATACAAAACCCGCATTTGGTCACGTCTTGCACCGTCTAGTGTAGTGGGAATAAACTAAACAGTCTCTCGAGGTCCGGTCGACAAACCCGTATCTGCAATGAGGAATCTCACTCACATCGCGCCCGACCAACCGCTAAAGGAAGTCTCCGCGCATCCGTGCTGCTCGGCATCACCTTGTTTGTATTTTATTAAACAACTGCTGAACTCGACATTAGTACTGTACTCATACGAACTTCGTTGGACGGACCTAAAATTACATTTATTTTACACGGATTGTTACTTAAACATGTCGACCGCACAGTTCAACCACTGAATATATTTTAGAAGATTTATATTAGTTTTGCTGATACGATAGATGGCACTAAATAAATTGTAACGCTACTTTTGAGTTTATAATAAAAAATGGACATAGTCCACATTTCTTTATGAAATAATTTTTGTATTTGAATGGGAAGCATATTCTGAATCACGCTGCAGTTTTTTTTTAATGTCCTTGTTAAGTGTAGTGGGGTAGTGTACTGACGTCCCGAGTCCTGAATGTTCACTTGCTTGTAAGTCTAAACCCGTTTTATATTGCGTTCACGCACGTCCCTCCATTTTCTGTAGTTTTTTTAGACCGTTGCGATCGTCGGCAAGTGTTCATGTTTGATTTCGTAGGAAATCGTTTGTTGGTAACGACCTATTTGGATGTAGATACTGTTCACGATCACGATTCAAAACTGTGAATAAAAGTATTTTGGAGTATTTCTATTGTACTTGTCTATTGTATTCATGAAGAATGATAATGTTGCGATAAATAAATGTGAAAAAAAACTTTTCACGTCTTAATTACTAATCGATTATCTTAAAATTTTGCATTCACGTTGTCAGGGATACGGGAAAGGACATCGGGTAACTTTCACCCTGAAAAAAAGTAAGTACTATTCTAGAAGGATCATATAAAAATAAAAATTCCAACGCCTGGCAAAAATATAACAGCAATGAATATGTCAGGCGTTATATTTCTCACATATTTTGTCAGTTGTGTTTTTTATTTCTCAACGCAGACGAAGTCTCAGGCCCTTGCTAGTGATCTATAAACTTAACATTTTTGTAACTTCATGATTTATATATGTGTCGTTCATTGTAAAAGTGGTGTAACTCCCTATTTTTAAAACCATCTTTTCTTGCCTAATGGTATCACATTTAGTCATAAGTTTCAATATAAAAGTGAAGTAACTCCAATAATTGCATTAAAATCCCATAGATGAAAACAATGAATGAATGCTTATATTTTTTTTCTTACACTTTAATTCGCAAAAAGCTCGTTATTCTAAAATTCAGTTACAAGGAGATAGTTCACTTTTACAATGAACGACCCATATGTTGATACATGATATCACAAATTCAGTTAAAATCTTGTGTTACGTATAAAGTTTAATTAGAATTTTGCGTTTTGTAATTAAGGGGTTAGTTATTTGTGCGCAATAACTCTGTGGTTTCATGGTATTCGTTGCATTTGTCGAGCATGCGGTCGGAATTACTTTGTGAAAGGCGTAAGGAAAGTTTCGCAACTATGCTTTAGTTTCAAGCCACGTCTGGCCGCGCCGTGCTTCTATCACAATAACGCCTCCATCTTGTATGATAGATGTGTATAATGTAATGTATAATCTTTGTTGGAAAATCTACTTTGTCAACTTAAGCCATTGCGGAAAGCAAACGTCTGAGAAAATTGCCTTTTTGTTTTAACTCGTAATACAACTAGTGAAGTTCTTTATATACTAGAAGCTTACTTTTGACACAAGATATTGTAAAATTGATAATCCTACTGAAAAGAAACTTTTGAAAACAGTAAAATATAGCCATATAACACTATTATATAGCCATATAGATCATGTAAAGTTATATAAGGGTAAATTCGGAGGTTACCTCCTACATCCAAACTTACCTTTACCTACATTTTTATGATGACACCTAGCGATCCGCTCCTGGCATCACTAAGAATAACTAATAATAAGAAATTATTAGTTAAGAATAAGAAATAAGTATATATTTATTGTTTATCTTTCATTGCCATTTTAATACATAATAACCTTCCGCAAGATTCTTTTTTAAATAACCGTGAAAACTGCATTAATTATTCGCTCAACAGTTAGTAAGACTACTAACAGACGAGTATATCGATTTTATTATGTAAAATGAAATATGCAAACTGTACTTAGTTGTCTGAATAAACCACATCAAAATCAGTTGCGTCATTTAGAAATAAAATAAACAAATAGAGGGACACAGAAACTTTGTTTTGTACTATTTACTGTTTAGAGATTTGTATGATAAAAATGTTTGACATTTCGCCGAGTTGCGAAGGTGAGAAAAATGTAATGCCCCTTCACAAATATTACGACAATACTATACAATACAATGCAAGATAGAGCTGCGCGGCTAATTTACTTTGTAATAAGGGTTAAATAATAATAAGAAATAGCAAAGAAAGCAATAACAAAGTAACTTAGTAAATAATAGGCCAATAAATATTTGCCGAGGGCAAATGTGGAGGAGTAAACGCGTAGCTTTTATCATTCCTTTCCTCGAGTGACGAGCAAATTACAGAGATAATTCGCCAGAGATGCGTGAGAAAAATATATTCCCGCTGCCATATTGGTTGTTTTATTTTTTCATGTTCATATTTCACAGTGTGCGCTGTATACGATATTGTGGAAAGGGATGACGACATGTTTATATAGGATGTTGGTATTTATACATATAAATGTTGTGTCTTGTTCGGTATTTGTATACCGTATCAATGTTTGCTTGATTGTTGGGAAGTACACGTATCGAATGCTAATGTAATCACCGTATTCGGGTTCTGCAAATATGATTATAACTTCTTTTTTTTTAATTTCCACAAGCTTGATCTATGAAATTAAGTTATACAATTAAAATGTCACCTTCTAATTAAACAAAATGATCATTACATTATAGAGAACATTATGCAAAATATAAATATTCTTTAACTCCCGACGCCCGACGAAAAAACTGGTTCTTATAATTTTGAAGTGTATGTATCGCTCTTTTTTAAGTTGAAAGAGTCCGGAGCAACCAACCCCTCAGAAATTTACAGCAGCTCAATAGAAATTCGAGGGTTATTATAATTATTGCTAGTTTCTTCTACTAAAGTAACTGGTTGACTTGTAGTTAGCGCAATGTCTCAGTAACTCGTCAAGGCGTTAACAAAAAATTTCTATTTTACTGTACGAGTGTTTCATTTATAACGATAGCTAATAAAATCGATTTTTAATGTATTCTATATAATTTCTTAACAAATTCCTTAACACATTTCGTAAAGGTTAAGCGAACCAATAAAAAGTTAAAGAATACCTTTTCGTAACAGTTGTAGAGTTCGGTTTCGATTATCATCTAACATTGTATTTTTGTTGATAGGTTTCCAAGTAGTACATAAATGAAATATGCACATAAAAATGTTTTTTCGTGCAAAACTTCGTATCCCCATTTATTATTTAAGCCAATTTTCCAAGTAATCTAATAATTTGATGTGACTTTTTGCAGATATGGGACTTGACGTTTCCATATTAAAAAGTGTATGCAAAAAAGCCCGTTAATTAAATTACCGGATTGTATCGCGAGCTAATTGCGGCGTCCACCCGCCACTGTGGCGACCTAGGGCGTCTCTAAATATATTCGCACGGCACTCGCCACTCCTCATTGTGTTCATGTTATGATACTATTATTCATGTTTATTTACAACACGTAAGATTTTATTTTATTAACATTACCACCAACGGCGTTAGCGACAAACTAAACAAGTAGGTTAAACAGCTAATTTTTTTTTTTAATTACACATGAAAATATAAGCTAAATAACAAAGAAATACAAGATAAAATCGCAAACTTAATGGCGGTTTTGAACATAGTTCAACATAGTGCGCAGAACGCAATATTAGATATTTGCGGGGGTGTACAGGGGCTATACCTGCGCACACCAGCGCTCGTAGCTAACTTCCGAGCCACCATTAAGTTTGAATCGGACTATACTAGAGAATATAAACATTATTATTCGTACACAAAAATATTTTAAAGGCAATAAAACTGTTCCTGAATTCCTATAAATCCTTCCATTCCTTACAACTGCTTGATATTTAATAATTTTCTAGATTTGCTCGCATTACCACATGAATTTTCTTTATATCGCTTTAGAAGGTTAAAATTTAAGAATGGGGGCACACAAAATACTTAGTGTTCACACATAGACAGAGTTAATTTAGCATTTATAAGTATAAACAAGGGGATTTATATTCCCATTTATTACAATATTTAAGCAATCTTAAAATTTTATTAATAAATGACTGAAATGTGCCGCAGCGTTAGTAATTAATAATGTTTCTGTTTAGCTACACTGTTGCATTTGTTCGCCGCTCTAATAAGGTCACATGAAAAGACTCGTTTTCGTGATTAGATCCAATGATTTCATTGGTTGCTTGAACATAATCTTATCGCTACTCGATAATGCAAAACTGGACTTATTAGATTAGACCAATCAATATTTATAATTTATATCTGTAATTTCACTACAAAAAAGTAAATATAAACATGTCAACGTATTATTTTTTGGTATTGATTATAAATGACACACAAATTCGACGATTTCGTATAACTTCTTATCATTTTTTTATATACTAAATAATAAATGATTCTTGGGTTTTCACATTCTAATATTTATATTATCTTATATCCTAGAGTAAATTATGTGACGTTCAATGAAACAAGTGAAAGATTTAAGTTTATTGTCAGTTACAAAGGTGTAAAATAAAATGAAATCTGTAAAGACACTGCCCACAGGAAATTGTTCAAAGTGAAACGAATAGCTGCGATCAGCCGAAGAGATGACAGTGCTAAGACTAATCTGTTTTAACGCGCCGTGAATCCGCCGTTGCGTGATGATCACCATGTCAAGTTCACTCTCACCGAGTGGCTCGACCACCGGCGAAGACCAAACGCGTCGACGCTCCGTGTTCTATGTGCCATTATTCGAAAGTTTTGATAATTATTTGCCGTTGACACCAGAAGAGAAAGAAGCTCTCATATCGGGCCAAAGCATAGACAGTCCTGTTAAACCTAAGAGAAGAAATCTTTCGGACAATGTAAGATTGCGAATTCCTTCTCGAGGTGATACGTCATTGACGGAAAGTGAGAGCGATGTCAGCGTATTCAGTCCAGAACGACGATTGCGTAGACCTTTGTCTTCCACTGTGAGTTCCAATGAAGCGCTGTCGAGACTAGGTCATCGCGAATTGACCAGTCCAAGGCTCGTGGCAGAAAGTGGATTAATGAGACCTTTTAAACCGAGATTACGCACGACAACCTCATGTGAACCTCGGTACGATAGAATATTTTCCCCTTTAGGAGGATCAGTTTCAACCAATAAACTTAACAATTCCAATTCAAGTATGGGAAATAAATTACCTACCAAAACGTCATTATTGAATTCCAACTTATCCTTAATACCAGATTCTCCTAAACTACTCTCGCATGGACAAGAAAAGTCAAAAACTTTGCCACAAAATCTTAACGTGCCATCTCCTATTAGAGGCTGCAATAGTTCGACGTCAATATTTAGAACCCCAAAGATCACTGTCACACCCGATAGTCCAAATAAAAGTTCAGGAAAAATGTCTGGTTTAAATTTTATTAGACGTTCCCGAAGCACGAAGTTATCGAGAAGCAATTCTCTGCTCCGAAGCGTAACGTCAAGAAATATAGAGGAAGGCATGGATGAGCAGATCGCTGTTGTCACAGATCTCACCGATGACTATGACAAATTCGTTGATGATAATGGCGGTGAAACGGAAGTTATAGGAGCTCTTATTAAAAAGCACGAAGCTCAAGTTGCAAATAGTCCGCTGAGTATCCGTCGCGGTTACTTGGATGTTGACGATGATGTCGCCGTGCATTCCGGTAAGATTTTATTATATACATTTTTCGTGTGTACATCTTACTTAATATTTATTTTCTATTGTTTAATTCACTGGAAGTTACGTTATTGCGCAGAGAGCCGTGTGCTTGATGACATTGATATTTAATTACAATCAAATACAAAGGCCTTTCTAAATGTTTAGAAACTGCTTCGTAAAATTTATTAAATATTGTCTAATAGATTGGTTTTATTGAGAAATATTTTTCTATTCATTCTACGGTTTCTAATTATTCGTTTTCATACTGTAATTGTTCTTAAACATTATTTTGTTTTTCAAGATACTTCAAGATAGATACAGGTTTGGTATAGAGTTTAACAAGACAAAAAGCACTTAACAGAAATGACTCATAGATTTCCTCCTGAATTATACTCGAACTATTCATGTTACTAAACAATGCATTTAATTATACGGGAACAAGAAAACGGCAAGTCAGTCGTTCCTCTATAAATGATAAGTCGTTATTATATAGTGGAAGTCACGTTGTTATCTACTTGTAATATGCCCGAGGACCCTTTTAAAATATGTTTGTGTTTATATTGCTTTATACCACCGAGAAACCATTATGGAATTGTTTGTACTTACTCAGCTAAAATATTATTCTATCTAAACCATATTTTATTCAATCATCTTGTATTGAACTTGATTTATTTTATAATTGCAATAATTTCCTTACCAAATAGACTATACATTATTAAGTCTTAGGAAAAATACTAAAATGATTGGTTAATTAATTGATTGTTTGAATGAATTATTTTTTATATTACATATTAATATTTTTGTCAAAAGTAGAAATATTGACTTTTCGTCAGCACATATTTAGTTTAGTAATAATCTATAGCCAAAATGAATCAATAAATAGGACATCTTGAGTCAACAGTATTTGTCATTATCATTCAATAAGGAATACATAATTAAATTGTACAGTGTTTGTATATATAACTGATTAGTTTGTAGGGATATATATTATTTAGATTTTATTTTGTCCTCGTTTAAAACTTAATATACGAGTAAATAAATTTTGTGAATGTATATGATTTGTTACAGTTTAAAGTATAATTTATGAAAATTCAATTAGTTAATACATTTTTTTTAAATACAGTAAACAGAGTAGGTACGTCATACATAACAGTGCTTATCTCACAGTTTGTCGCGTGGCAGTTCCTCGTGGGCGCTTATCGTGAACTTATCAAAATATAACGTATTTATTATACCGATTGCGGCGTCGGTTACGAAGCGTTGTATTATCGCTCGTGTCGGCCGACCCTTCGAATAAAAGCTGTTCGATCCACACAGACATTTCAAGTACATTTTCATTGCATTAGAAATGAGAGTGATTGTGAGTGACTCATCGAGCTTGCACAACCGTCTCGCGATAAAATATAAGACTACATTTTTTACTTACAGCCTACAGCATAAAACGCTCTATAGGTTTAGACAAATGATGAATCTGATATTTTATAGTAACCAACATATAAAACGAGTATTACTGTATTATAAAAATTTTTTTATTATACATTGTGTAATTTATGATAAATTTTCTCATGTGCCGTGATCAATAATAAATTGTCTGTAATATTTTTAAATATTTTAATCGCTCGCGGAGGGATAACCGGTAAAATTTTTTTTTTTCAGAATAAAAATACAAAATAATAAAATTTAAAACCTTTTTTGGATGTTAAAAAAGCCTTTAAGAAATATGGCAACAAGGATTTTTCTAAGGAGGATTGATAACATTACAATTTGTTTCATTAAAAAATATAAATAACAAACATGTTCCTGTTTTAAAAGAACATATTCGTCACTCAATTTTTAGGAAATGTGAAGATGGAATAACTTTCCTAGAACTTATACAAAAACATTTTTTTTTTTCATTTGGCAAGCAACGACTTAAATATTGTATGAGTATGTATAAAAAAATGTACTCCAATAAATCATTAGATCTCATAGAATTATGAGTATCATTATGAATAATATTGTTGGCTTCTGTGGCGGTGCGTTATTTATTGGCCAATATTTTATTTGTTTTAGGAGAATGTATTAGTGAGAAAGAAAGTTTTTATAATAATCATCAATCACCATAAAAGCAAACAGCGAACGGTATCGAGCTTTGCTCACATCTGGTTCTTTTCGCACGATGCGCGTCGCCCGTCTGTCGTACGTGTCGTTGACACGAGGCCAAGCGACCACCATGTTGTACGCAAAATTATACAATATAACAATAAATTGATAATAAAATTATTAATAGCGACTTTCACTCTCGTTTTATTAGTGTATTATGATACATTATTGTGTATTATGATACATTTAGTGTATTATGATACATTTGACGACACGTTTGGTCTAGTGGCTAGTAACCCTAGCTGTTAACCAAACGGTCGCGGGTTCGAATCCCGCTAGGGGCAAATGTTTTATGTGAACATTTTACCTTTGTACCTGAGTCATGGATGTTTTGTATTTATAATATGTATGTATTTACAAAAAAAAAAAAAGTAATCTATGTATTATATCAACTGTCTGGTATCCATAATACAAGCATTACTTGCTTACTTTGGAACTAGATGGTGCTGTGTGGAATGTGTGAAGATATTTATTTATTTATTTATTTATTATTTACCGTAAAAGTGTCTAATTACGTTACAACTTATCTAATCAAATAAAGCGGTAGCGATTTTATGTATTGTAAATACAGTATACAATCAACATAGTTATATATGATATTATTCTTTGATCAATATTGTGAAATGATAGAGCTTTCATACGCGTAACTCCGACATAGTCTCTCATTATATTGATCAAGCAACAAAGTAGACTGTTTAGCTTTCTAAGCTTTTAGGTTTTTATTGACGCTAGGGTCAATAATAACGTGATAACTCGGCAAATATAGATAAAATATTCATGAATTATACAATCCGTTCACAACTTTTCGAGACAATACTACGTACTTAATGATAAAGTTAAAAATAGGAGTTGGAAATCATCATATCAGAATTCACATTTGTCCAGTCACAGCGTAATGTTTTTCTTTTATAAAAACAATTATTACAATACTTATAGAGGTGTCCTGTGATTTTATTGTTTCTTAGAACCTAATATGACTAAGGGAGCATTATTAGATAACGCTTGTGATAAATTGACGATAATTCAGTCTTATCAATGACAGAGTGCAACACGCACTGAGTTCCTATCTCTCTCTAGCGTTATTGCGTTGACATTTAGTAGAGTTCATTGTTTGGAAAGGGTCACATATTGTCCGATAAATTTAAATTGTTTCTGACATTTTGGTGCACGCTCGCCCGGAGTCGGCGGTCACGGACAAGCGTGCGCGCAACATCCGCCGGAAACCACGCCGCACAAACACCTACTTTTGCGTGCTCGTATGTGACAATACATTATAGATGAATTCATATAGAACAATCATTGTCTCAATCACGGCCGTTTTCTAGCAAGGTTGTCTGTCTGCCAATCGGCGTCAATTAGGTTACATAGATTTTATATACGTGCGAGTAACTATGAGTGCTATGTGCGACTGTGTTTGCAGATGTCCTTCGCCACTTTTAGAAGGCACGTAATTTACAAATTATGATAATACATAGTTCATAATGTTCAATATGTTAATGTGATGTTGTTTTCTTTACAGATACATCATATGAAAAGGCATGCCGCCGAGGCTCAGCGCCGAGTACTCCGGTGCCTGGTGCTCAACCACAACACAGTCCATCGCGTCTCGCTTCGTTCTTCTTCTCGAAGAGGTCGTTTAGAAGCAATCCCCTGAAGAGGACCAAATCAGCGACCAAGTTAGAAAGAGAACGGGCACTGGTTGCCGTACCCACTCATCCAGCAAGTCATGCGTTACGCACATCAAGGTAATTTTTTTTCGCATTAACATCATTTGTTCAGACCGTCTGGTAGCAGTGCAGTTACCACCCATCAACCTTTAAACCCAATAACCCTTAAAGATTACCGTAAAATAACAGCATGCGTGCTGTTGTGTTTCGGTGAGTGAGCAAGGGATGCCAGAGCCCATTTCCCAATCCCTTACATTAGAAAGGGTACTTCCTTATCCTTAATCCTACTAATATGGCTGGCAGTGTACTTGCAGCACCTGTGGCATTGCTTCTGTTATAGGCGAAGGTAGCCACCTACCATCAAGTGGACGGAGTGGACAGTCAGTCTGTGTCTGCCGACCTTAACAATAAAAATAAATTAGCAACATTTATTACATAGTAAAAATATTCTATCTTTAATCAGAAAATGGCGTATAAGCGCCTCTTTCACCAACGTCAAGTAGGCTAAACCGTCACTTAAAGTCACCTGTCACCGGGAATAATTTAGCTGATATACCTTTGTTTGTACGCTAAACGTCCCAAACATTAAATAGTAAATAAAAAAAAAAAATCGCCTATCGAATGATGCAGTAAACCGAGTGCATAATTCAATATAACAGAAAATGATTTCTAAAAGAACTTATCAACACTTTACTTGTAGTTGGTGAAAGAGGCGCTAAGTGTTATAAATTTTATTAAAATTTATAACACGGTATCACATAATTATGATTGAGTAACACACTTTCAAACATCTTCGCAAACTTTCACGTTATTACGCTCAGCTCTTTGACAGTCATACAATGTGGGTGATGCAATATTGTGTATTTGTGCATACCTATAGACTATTGGCTATAGATTTATCAAAAATCAATAGTCTATTCTATAGGTAATTTACATTTTCTTTAAATATTTTATTCGTAATATCTGATGTGTTTGATATTGATATAAACTATTAATATTACAAATTCCGTCGTGTTGAATATAGATAATTCTATGTGCCTACACTAGTTAAGATTAGATAAAATAGATAAATTTCTTTTTCAAATAAGTGCTGTCATAAAATGTCACATCCTTTAATCTTCAGAAGAATAACCTCTAATAAGCTTTGAACATAATTCTTGTTTGTGATTACATCAGACCATGTTTTATTTGAACGGCACTATATAATTTGCGGGGTTTGTATCTCAAAGACTACGTAATAAAATAGCTCATGTTTGAAGGATTTATAAAGAGTGACTTCAGTTGTTATTATTGTGAAATAATGTTCTTTCAAACCATATAATTTTTGATGGAGTGCTTTCATAAAACAGCTAGGTATCCCCGACTTAAACGAATATAATATTGTCTTCGAATGTTGAATATATTACAAACATAAACCTGTTGAGCAACGAGGTTCTTTTAGCAGTAAATTATACCTATTGCACTTAAAAGAGCAAAACACTAACTTTTGTTTTGGATATCTGTAACCAATGTTTAGTACAAATGCGAAAAAAAAATCTAGTTGATGGTTTGCTCAGTTAACATAATATAATTTTTAAATTTTAAATTGTCTTAATCTCATTTTAAATTTTGATTTATGCTTCGTACGTCCCGATACCCACACAAAAATTTCCTCGTTTGTTCCATAACAATATTCGATTCCTGGTTTGTCGCCTAAACAATCCAGTACTTACCCTATTTCGCTCCTTTATTGAATTAGTCAAGTCCTCGCATTTATATTGAATCGTAATTATTTACTTGTTAACTTTGTAATTTGCATATTTTATAACTATTAATAGCTTTTCGTGTACCGTTACGTTTTCGCGTCTACCCACACGCACTATTTGAGATTTAAGCTCTGTAAATTTTCAAAGAGGATTTACTGTAATTACTCTATAATTACTGAACCACACAGTAAAGTTGTCGAGTGTGGTTTGTTCGTGTCGTGACAGCATTACGTTTTAGCTATCCAGAAGGCGCTAGGTGTTAGGTATAATTTTATGTGTAGGTGTGTACGTCGCCCCGCCCAGTCTGAAACAGTTATTTACTGAATGCTTTCTAATTACTTCCCTGCCAACGCTAACACGAAACAACTTCATCGGTATATTCTCGATAATTAGACTTATTATAGAACAGGTATAATGCGCTTAATAAAAAAATTAAAGACATAATAACCGTATCCGATTTAAATTAACTACTCGTCGTTAAATAAAAACGTGTATGTAGGTATAGTTTAATAAATAAATACTAGGAAGCGTCTATCTATATGTTACCGTTGTAGCAAACAAAGATTTAAATCGAAGATGCGGCGTAATCTCCTCACGCCATACTAAAAACACACCGAAAATTTTTAACAATGGGTTGGGCGCAGGCGCTCAACCCAACTACAGTTGCACGCCAGCTACAGTGAGTGACGGTCGCTTGTTGAGAGCGTCGCTATCGTCACAGTCACGTTTGCAGTAAGGAATGTGTTGTCTGTGTTTAAAAGTGTGTTTAGACAAAGGTATATGTATTTTATACTTTTGTCTTTAGTATAATGTATGTTGTATTTTGTAACACACTTTCGCTAGTAATGCCGCATCCCTCGATTTAAATCTTTGGTAGCAAATATATAATATGCCATTAAAAACCCATGTTTATAGTAAGGACATATACATAGTAATACACCTACTCTATATTTTTGCTGTATGAAAAGTTCCCGTTGAATCTATGCTTAATTATTTAAAGTTCTTGAAACACAAAATTGTTTTAGAATATTCTTAATTATTTCTAGAATTAAATAAAAACAACTATTTTCGATTAGTAATCGAATCTATTGAGTATTAAAATGATATTTTTCAAACATGAACTGTACCCGATGACAAAGTGCGAGCAATAATGAATTATAATACTCGTACATTATTAAGAAACATTAGTGAAGTGATAAAAATAATAAAATGTGTGTGTGTGGGGTACTGACCCCGATTTTTTCAACTGCTAATTTCACATACTTTCAATTCAAATTTGCATAGATATAATAAACACTGTTCTTATCTGTAGCATTATTTACTTTGTCATGAAAAGATAAAACATGTTTATCATTTACTTCATTCAACACTTCAGTAGAATCGCATCGAATGGTGTCGAACACTTAGTTAACTAAGTGTTAACTAAGTATTATTTTTGTTATAAAATCCTTATAACAAAACTAATATTTTGTATTATATAACAAAAAACATATCCTTATAACATATCAAAAATTTTGACATTTTTTTTTATTGAGAAATGACTGTTCAATATTATATTCTGCGGTTATAAAATCGCAACCACATTTAGAAAAAGGCTTCTAAAGAAGGTTGCGAAGTGCGAATACCAGCATCTTTATGGTTGACGACACCACAGCCAACTACATCGTTCCGGTTGGTACAACGAAGGCCCATAAGCGAAGGTTATGCTTCTGATTTGCCTCCTCTGCTTTTTTCTAATATATCCGTACTATAATATTATAAATGCGAAAGTATGTATGGATGTAAGTATGTTACTCTTTCACCCAAAACCACTGAACCGATCACCATGAAATTTTGCATACATGTTATCTGGGACACCGGAAAGGACATACATTTCATCGTTCAACGCAGACGAAGTCGCGGGCACCAGCTAGTAGGTACAAATATTTGTCTAATATTTAAATTGAATTATTGGTGTCGCTTGTTTTAGTAAAAAAATATACAATTGCAACTTAGTAAGCAATAAAAAAATTTTTACTTAGCAACGCATTATTATGTTAATGCAAATCTACGTGATTTTTGCGTAGGCAAATGCGCATTGTGGCAGCCAATGACGCCAATTTTGCATACATAAGCTAATAAGCGTACACTTTATCAAAGCAAAATTCATACGTGGATGCCATTTGACTTACACGTATTGAA
Organism: Synanthedon formicaeformis; assembly: GCA_945859745.1. Lineage (NCBI taxonomy): Eukaryota > Metazoa > Arthropoda > Insecta > Lepidoptera > Sesiidae > Synanthedon > Synanthedon formicaeformis. Next base: position 9,218,080 of record OX243958.1, read on the forward strand.
TTTTTATAGTTATTGCAACGCAATGCTCAGAACGGACATCGTGTGTTTCAGATCTCATGAAAGTCTCCTGTCGGCGCATTCACCGGCAGTATCCACAATGGATTTGGGACCACCGAACCAAGTAAGTAAAATTGTGTACTTTGATTTACTTTATTAAAATGTATACATATTAATTTGTAAGCGTTATATTCAGTAAATTGATTCATCTAAATATGAATTTAATATTTCTTTGTGCTGCTTATCGATGACATAGTTACAGGTAATATGTTTTTTCTTGTTCTTTATACAGCGATTAATTCAGTGGATTAGGACAAATCTAAATCCATACGCTTTCACACCTTAACTACTCAACCGATCAATATGAAATATTGCATATACATTGTCAGGGATACAGAAAAGGATCTCTATGTCTTTTTTTGTTCCCGAGGGATCATATAAAAACAAAAATCCATGGGGTTGCCAGACGCCATATTTCTTAGGTGGTCACACGCACACACCCATAGGATATTCCTATGGTGTAATATTCTCCCTGTTTGTCTAAACTAATAATTAAAGGCAAGGGTGATAATTTACCATCAAAATAGGTTGTTTTTCGCCTTTTCTTAATGAAAAATACTCAGTGAAAATATTGTTTTTACAGGTAGAAATTCGTGCCTTACACTCTTCAGTACTGGGCAGGCCGCACTGCTTCGCTCTAAGCGCTGAGAACCGTGCACCTCGTTACTTCGCTTGTGCTTCCAGGAAAGAACGTGACCGTTGGATATATAGGTATTGATTTCATAACATTTTTTAAGGCAATCGACTACTATAGTTATGCTAAAAAGATAGTTTAAATAAAAAAGTTAAAAGTAAAGTATACTAGTGGCTAATTACAAACATCTTTCTACTTAGAATTATTTAGCACTCATCTCTTAAAAGTCATCTTCGATTTCATCAGTGATACATTCATTGACGAAAGCGAAGATGTTAACACATGTAGTCCATCGTATTACATTTAGATGACTACTGACCAGTCATATTATATGCTAAGGCTTACCTGCTTTTGTTGATCATAATATTTCTTTCGAACTAGTCTGAATTAGAAATAAAAGGCCAAATATTCTTTATATTCTTTTAATATCCATTTAATTAATAATTTCGCCAGCTTACGGCAAGCGGCGCGTCCGGACGAGATACGAACGCGACGCTGCGAACGCTCGGTGAAGCTATGGCTTTTGGAAGCAAAAGCAATACCGCCCAAGAAACGCTACTACTGCGAGATTCTACTCGACGACACGCTCTATGCAAGGTATGTTTTATTTAAATTTAAATGTTTTATTTACCTTTTATTTAAAAAATATATTACTAAAATTAAATAAATTTCTATGAGCATGTTCTTAAAGTGTCTCAAAAATAGGAAGAAAATGAAAGTTATTAAGCAGTGCACACTTACTTAATTGCCAAAAAAATAAAATTGGGAATGGAATTTATTATTCAGTGCCTTTATTTAAAAAAAAATATGATAGGTATTTTAGGTGTGCGTTCTAGACTTTGATGAAAAAAGAAGATTTAAAGTTTCAGAACTTTAAAAAGCCAGATGGGGTAAATGCGTCACTAACTTAATATTAATCTAAACCTGAGGAAAGTGTCCTTTGCTTACGCAAAGTTACAAGAGGAGAGTTACCTCTCGCTCGGGCACCTGTTTCTTATTTATGATTTATCACAAATGTCTAAATATTTTTATGAATTAATTGAACAAATGGTTGCTTGCCTGCATAGTTACTGTTATATTTCAAAGAAAGAAGAAAGACTAATAACCGAAAGTGTTTGTATCAGATCGTCGTCGAAGCTGAAGACGGAGTTGTGCTTCTGGGGCGAGGTGTACGAGTTCAGCGCTCTACCGGCAGCCGTACGTGCTATCCACGTCAACGTGTATCGAGAGCCGGAGCGGCGCGCGCGCAAGCGGGACAAACACGCTTTAGTGGGTCAGTACACTTGGCACCTATTTTGCTAAGTATTTTTCCAGGTCGAATTGCACGATCAAATTAACAATTTGTAGTGTGGCATTTACATTTTTCTTACTTTTCTAACGAATTCCATAGTTGTAAGTTTTATGTGCGCGTGTGTATCCAACGCTTTGGCTCATTTATTTAATACTAGCTGGCGCCCGCGACTTCGTCCGCGTTGAAAAAGAAAAAAGTAGCCAATCCTGTGTCCTGTACCTCTAAATGTTTATATACCAAGTTTCATGATAATCAGTTAATTCGTTTAAGAGTTATGAAGGAACATACATACATACCGTACCTACACTTACATATACTTATATATATTTTAGGTACCGTACGCATCCCGGTGGACGACGTGTCTTCTCGATACCTGAACGAGCGATGGTACCCTTTGTCGGGCGGCGACAAGCCTCAGTCGCCCGGAGGCCGAACGCCTGCGCCGCCAGCGCCCGCACTGCGAATCAAATGCCGCTACCAGAGCGTCGACGTGCTGCCTCTCGACCACTACGCCAGGTTCCTCGATTACCTCAGGAGGAACTACAAGAGGCTCTGCGAATTCCTCGAGCCAGTCATCGGTCAGTTGTGTCATTCAATTCAACTTATCTATTTAAACATAACAGGCATTTTAGGCAGTGCCCGCAGATGTGATGTTACATTTTTTGTATTTGTAATAAAGTTGATTCTTATTCAAATATTAACTATGTTTTCAGGTGTGAAAGCAAAGGAAGATATAGGTTGCGCATTGGTGCTCTGTATGGCGGGTGCGGGACTCGCTCCACGTTACCTCGCAGATGTGGTCGCGCTCGACGTCCGACGCACCGGCGATCACTCGCTCACCTTCCGAGGGAACTCTTTGGCCACCAAGAGCATGGAAGCCTATCTCAAGCTTGTCGGTGATCAGTATCTGCAGGTGAGTAACGTTCACCGCCATAGATACGTACGATCTTATCTTAGTGTGAACTTCATTGAAGCGGCTAGAATGTAATGGTAGAAAACGGAGTATTTAAGTAGTTGTCTGGTTTGGTTCAGTTCAGTCCATTCCAATTTGCGTTAACAAGTATATTATAAAGTTAATTCTGTCCTTTCAAAGCGAGCCAACGCGGTGTGCTGAAAATTAATAAAAAGTCTTACTTTCTGTTCACGTTCTGAGTGGGACGCAGACTTTTTAAACAATAGATACAACAATTACAATTACAACAATAACAAACAGCCCAAGCATGGGCCAACTTAAGAAATGAACTTTTCATAGTTGGCTGTGCTTTCGCAACCATTTGGGTGGCCTGCCATGCGGCAGTACCACTTATGGAAGAACACCGTAAAATAACAGCATTATGTTCTGCTGTAAGGCATCTCTTTCTCACTCGCTGAAAGTGCGCCCATTTTCCTTATCCCTTCCTAATCCCTTAATCCTACTTTATGGTCGGCAGCACGCTTGTAGGATATGTGGCGTTGCTTGTGTTAGTAGCCACCTATCTTAATTGGAAGTCTGTTTGATAGTCCACCTACAATACAGATGAGAGTAAGATTGGTATCAATTGCGTGGTGCGCAGGAGACGTTGGGCGAGGCAGTGTGCTGCGCAGCTGGAGCGGGCGCGGCGGAATGCGAGGTGGACCCGCTGCGCGCAGGCAGCGGTGCGGCCCTCAGGCGCCAACAGGCTGCCCTGCGCGATGCCGTCACTCTCGCTTGGCGCGCCATCGCCTCTTCGGCACCGCGTTTCCCTCCTCCGCTTCGCGACTGCTTCGCCACCTTCAGGGAAAAGTGAGCTTCTTCACTTATATCTTCATTGATTTAAAAGTCAACCTTAAATTTATTTGTTACTAGTGTGCAATTTTTATATACAAACCATCCCCGTTTATCGCTCTTTCCCCTCGAGTTTCCATCTGTAGTTAAATTCTTAAATTCAGTGCTTTGGTCTATACCTAGTTTGTTTTTGATAATTATTTTGCTACTGATTTACTCAATAAAGGTTTACAGACATTTTTCATCATCTTGTGTAGAAATACGTGTTAGATAAATATTATTATTATTATTATGTAAATAAATAAACTTACAAAATCTTGTCCCTGTTCAAAATGTTTGTGTAGATTTGTTAAATAGGACGGTGTAAAAATGAAAATAATTATTTCAAAATATTACTAGTTTGCCTGCAGCTTGTTTATTTCCAGTTATAATCAAAAATAAAATTTGTAATAATATCTGTATTTCTTCCAGATTAACTGCCATGGGTCGCGAAGATATCTCTGACAATTTGATAAGTGCATCGATTTTTCTCCGTTTTCTATGTCCAGCTATTCTTTCCCCGAGCCTCTTCGGCATCACCCATGGTATGTCCAAAAAAGATAGATTATTCTTTACATATATTACAGTTACGCGAGTGAAGATGATTTATATCTATTTTTATTTATTTCAGAATATCCCAACGAACGGGCTGCTCGTAACCTCACTCTGATTGCGAAAACTCTGCAAACATTAGCTAATTTCACCAGGTTTCAAGGGAAGGAGGCCTTTATGGAATTTTTGAATGACTTTCTTGAGCAGGAAGCACCGAGCATGAAGACTTTTTTGAGAACTATATCAGTAAGTTTAAACCGAGTCATAAAATGCATTTGACACTTCTTAACGCTTTCGGTCCTTTTGTCGCTTTCGGATTTCGTACATATGCAACTGTTGCCCTTAGGTCATCCCTTAAGAGTAATTTAATAGCTAAACTACTCGCTACTACCCAGAATTAGTTCGCATTACGGCCGAGTACAGTACACAAGTTAGTGGTGTTTTGCAAGATGAACTGGCTGCAATGCAATAAAGCGAATAAGCTAATAAAGCTTATAGTAATGGCTATGTATGCTGATTGCTTCTTTTCTTTGTTTTTATTTTGTGGGGACTTAACATTTCACCACCAGCATTTAAAGTAGCTTCTTACAGACTTGTTCAGCCTGTGAACCGCCCGCCCGAAAAATAGAACAAAATGGATCGACTCGATTCAATTACTCAATTTTTTGGTGTTCAAACACGTTTAGTTAGTAAATTACTTGCTACTCGACTAAATTACTAGCCTCATGCGTACTAACCTTAAAGCACAGTTAGAAACTATACAAAGGGAACGATGAATTTAACAATATAATATGTTTAACAGACTCGCCCACTGGAACAGCAGCAGCATCACCAGCAGAACCAGCAGGAAGGCGACAAGCGCACATCTGCATCCTCAGTAGGGTCTACCAGTGGATCGGAAGGGTCACGGGATGTGTCAGTGGAGGTGGACCCGGAGTGGGCACCTCACGTGGACCTTGGCAAACAGCTCGCTACTCTTCATGCGCTACTCGTTGACAGTCTTCCCAAACTACCCCCAGCTAGGATGCAGGTGGGACATTTTTAGCTCTTTAAATAATGGCACGGCATCTTGCTTTTCGCAATCATTGCAGTTATCATCCTCTTACAGAAGACCACAGTGAAATAATAGCATGTGTTCTGTTGTGTTTCGGTGAGTGATTCTGGAGGATGCCAGAGCCCATTTCCCTATCCTTTCCTACTATAGTCGGCAGCGCACTTGTGGCTCCTGTGGCGTTGCTTGTGTTATAGGTGACGGTAACCACTTACCATCAAGTGGACTGTCAGCCTGTCTTCCGACTAATATGAAAAAATAAAATGAAACCACTTAAAATTTAATGAAATCAATTTCACAAAATAACTAAAATGTAACTGCTATATTTTTCAGGAATTGGATCCCTTGTCTGATATATTAGACGAACTCAGCAAGAAACTGGTGAGCAACGACAATGGGTCGACACCTCATGTTGCTGACAATATATTCAGGTATTTAAAATTATTGCACCTAGTTGAATTTTAAAGGTCCACTTAAGAAACCGTTTAATGTAAAATGTATATTATTTTCAGATTTAATGACCCAACGTGCAGTACACCATCGAAACAAAACAATACAGAGGCTTCCAACAGCGCTCCCATAATTAACGGCCCAGTAAATAACTTCGCGCACAGTTCGCCCATAATGAATAAGAACGGTGTACAATTCAACATAAGTCCATCGAAGTCAAACGTAGAGGAATCAAAGTACAAAGGGTCTTATGTGTCAGTATCCAAATCGCCCAGTTTCAATTTACGTTCTGCAACATTGCCTAGAAACGGATACGGTTCCAATCCTGTCAATCAAAACGTGAATCCAGACAGATATAGCTCGCAGTATAACAATCAGGAGCATTGTGTCAATCTGAAGGTTGTACAGATTGGTTTTGGATCAGACCAATATCCTAAGAATGGCATTAATGAAAGTTTGGAAAGACGGTTCCAGGACAGGTATAAGCCGAATAATTATAATCAACCGCATTACCATAACTCTAACTACAACAGTACGGAACGGTCACCGAGCAGTGATAGTATCAACCACAACTATTGTCCCAATGACATGCAGAATATTATCAGGGACACGGCAACCTTGGAGGAATTGTCGGATCTGTTGAAGTACGCTGATGATTCAGACATAGTCGACGATAAACTTATGAATAAAAAGAACTTGTCACAAACTCAGTCTAACAACAACAACATTGTCAATGGAAACAAGACGAATTACACAAACAACGGTTCAAACGTTTCAATCAGCGGCTTATCGAACGTCGCCAGCTCCGGATACCAAAGCATCGCAACGTACAGCCAAAGTTCTAGTCCCATCGAAAATGCGACGCACCACCATCAACCATATGAAAACGGCGGCCAACCAATGAGCCGTTACTCACAACTGAATTACCAAAAACAAAAAGACAGACAGTATTATGAAAACAAAAATGAAAAATTCTATCCAAAGAGCCCAGTGCAACAAAAAATTGAATATGACATCCAAAAGTATGGCATACAAAACTTCACCACTGCAGATAATGCACAGACAAATTCTAATACAAATACCAAAGTGCCGTTGGTATTCACCAACCCAGTTTATAATATGGAGGAAAATCGACAAACTCCAGACAAAAAGAAAAATAATGACAATAGAAATTCAAATAGATGTCCCTGTGGCTCGTCTAGTTCGTCTATCGATGAAGAGGGTTTGAGCACGGACAATGTAGAGACAAACTCCGAAGAAGGATCCACTAACTTTAATGATGACAGTAGAAAATATAACCAACAGAATCGTAATAACGCCCACCGAAAACTTACCAGAGATAATTACGAGGAAGTATACCAGAGCAGCAATCACAGTAATTCCCCGAGGATAAGGGACGACGAGTCGTCTAGTAACTCGCCAAGTCTCAGGAAGAATAGTAAAACTAGAATGCCAAGAACAAATCCGATGCTCTCCTATTCTACAAATCAAAATCAACTGAATTTGAAACATTTCGGACAGAGAGGAGACTCTTTATACGAAAGTAAACCTCATCACATCTCGACCGACTCAGGTTACCCTATGAGTCGGTCCGACTCGAACGTCGAGGAGGTGAATAAGGAGATGTATCGTTTACAGATATCGCGAAGTCAAAAAGCTTTGTGCAATATGGACAATTCTAAGGTTCCGTTCGATAAGTACATTGCGACGGACATAAAACCAGAGACAAACTATCCCTTGGATAGGACGTATTCTGGTGCAAAGATGTCGAGCAGCCGATTGAACGAGGACATGGAGAGGCATCAGGATTATTATGGAGTGCGTGATAGGAGAGATTCGCCCTCACATGGGGTATTGAATCGCGAGTCTCAATCGAGTGATGTGAACGATCGTGTCGGAAACAGGACCGAGCGCGAATCGTCATCGGGACGTGAAAAATTGCAAAGGCGACTCAGTTTGGAGTCGGCGAGAGAGCTGACCGATAGTTCTGATGAAGTTGAGGACACATTGTACAGTACGACAGGACGGCGACGCACCTCCAAACATCATCGAACTATTGAACAGGTTGCTACTCTTTATTGCTTACAAATAAAATAAGTTATAATATTAAGTAGTATATTGGTATTTTTTACAACAATACATCTGTGTCGTTTTCAGTACGAACGCGAGATAGAGAGGCTAAAATGTTCAGTGGAAATACTTCGTGGACGACTCGGCCCGGCGGAACCTGGCCAAGATCACACAGATGCTAAAATGAAGGCTATTATTTCTAGGTAATTTAATTTTTTGACTAATTTGATTTAACTAACGGATCGTTATAAAACTGACCCTTAATGTACGAGTACATTCGTTTTAGATTAATCTGCGTTGAGGAGGAGCTGAGACGGGAGCAGCGCAAGATGGCGGCGGCGTTGTCGCACAAGCAGCGCGTCATCGAGGCGCAGGAGCATCGCATCGCGGCGCTCGACGAGGCCAACACGAGGCTGCTCTCGGCTCTTGTGCATTTGCAGCAGAGGGCGCCCTCCGCCCCCCACCCCAACCCCGCCCCCGCGCACCCCACTCCAGCCCCCTCGCATCAGGAGCTTCAGATATAACCAACAAGTAACCCAATTCATTTCCTCCATGAGGCGCTATCGACACGAACCAAAAGATACGAAGCCAGAAGATATCCTTGTAAACCTTTCTCTGGTGATACTAGATTCTAATAGAATTTCTCTTTAATAATAGATAACATTCATTCCTTGTCCGTTGCCATTCGTAAAATATTTATGAGTCTAGGAGTCGAATAACTCTGCTGTCGCTTTAAGGAAAATTTATTTGAATGGTAAAACATGTATTTTCAAAACCAAAAATGAGCCCAACTAATGTTTTTATTTTACGTCACTATAGAAAAAAGCGCCTCAGATATTATAAATATTGTCTTGAATATTTATGTATTTGAATATTTTATGTAAATTTTCAAACGGTTCCTTTTATTTATGGCTATATTTCAAAAGTAATTACAATCTTTTTTGTATTAACACAAGTTTCGCTATTGATAACGTTCGAGCACAAATAAGTACGACTTTTAATTAATAAGGTTTCTTTTTTAAGATTATAATGTATTTCGCATTTAACAAATTTCCACCACTTTTACAGTATTTTCACTAATTAAAGATTCGTTAATGGCAGACAACTTTATTCACTTTTTATTAAAGTTTTTTTTTTATCAATTTTATTAATAATTTGCAATGCTCTTTTTAGTTTCCTAATTTCATTTAAATCATAGAAATACACCATTTAATTTATTAAATTAAAAATTAATTTTACTCATATTAAAGATTATAATTCAGAGCCTTTACGTGCTTCAGTGGTTTATCGTTTTTTTTATAATTATTATGTTTTAGTATTAAACCCTTGACATTTGTTTTGCCATTTGATTTTATCATTGATTTTGTTTTCTCCTTAGGATTAATAATGAGATGCTTTAAATTAACTTTACATTTCGTTAACAGTATTCATATTAATTAAACTGGTTATATTTGCGTCATTTGTCAATATATTATGTTTGTTTTGTTTTCTGTAACGTTGATACCAAAGACAATTGAATATCCCCTAGTTTAGTAAAAGGTCGTGTGGTTGAACCGCGCATCGACGGTTTTAGTTTTAATTATTATTAAACCTTTATATTAGATTTGCGTAAGACTTGTATAATATTATATTACGTAGTAAGGTAATTCACATATTTTGAAATGAACGCGACAAAGAGAAATATTTTTAATACCTATTAAAAGTATTAAATGCGAAAAAGTTTATACGTTTGGATATACGTATTAGTCCACACATTTATTTGTTGATCAAATCGGAATCATTTGATTTGTAAAATGATTTTCGAGTTGCAATTAAAATTTAACAAACGACAGCTTAGTTGTTTTACAATGAAAATTAATTTAAGCCATAACTCTTTATGTAAATATACCCGAGTAGGTATATTAGTTATACTTATTCTATGATTAAATTATAAATTATATGAACTGTTATTTCATTTTACCTTGCGTACCTGATGTTTGTTTGAATTTATGAAAGCCTAGCTGTTGCACGCGACTTTGTCCGCGTAACTGTATAAAATATAGCTTTAGCTTTCTATAGCTGAAAAGATATTTAAAATTACATCACTACATATTATAAAACAAAGTCCTCCGCCGCGTATTTCTGTCTGTCTGTTCGCGATAAACTCATTACTGCACCGATTTTCATGCTGTTTTCATCAATGGATAGAGTGTTTGGTTCTCGAGGAGCAGCTAGTTCATTATAAAAATACAAAGATACACATCTTTTCTATTTATAATATTTATGAAAGAAATCAAAGAAAGAAAGATATATCAATTCGGATTTATTTATTGTATTAAGGCATTCGCAAATTATAAATCGCTAAAGCGAAATGAACAACGGTATAATAACGGTAACGGTAGAATACCGGTACTTCGAAAAATTTCACAACATTTGTAATTTTGTTACGTTCAAGTTCATTCAGGTTCGATGCCGGCAGGTATGCAAATATACCTCTTCTTTGATATTATCGCTTTGCGCTCAATACATTCTCGCGAGCTGTAAGGGTGCATCAATAGCATATCTTCCAAATTTCCATACAAGTAACAAAAGTAAATTTCGCGAAATTTCTTGTCAGGAAACTGTGCTTGGCACATTGACGGCCAGAACATGTTATTTACGTTAGCCTGGGTCCGAAAGAACTTCACTTTGTACTGTTGAGCAAATTCTCTGAATTTTTCATTCAAATCTAGCTTCTGGATCCACGTCGTATGACCGGAGTATAAAGGGTCCTTAGGTGGATAAACGTGGCCGAATCCCTTAGCGGCAAGCGTGTTAAATATTTGCCAGTATGTGTTGCTTCTGCGAAGCATTGCCGCCTTTTTGCTGGCAGAAAACGGTCCGTAAATTCGTTTACGCATCCATTCCTTCAACTCTGGCACCAAATGTATATCAGGCAAACGCGCTGCCAGATTTACCTTACGCATGTGCACTAACGCGCATTTTAGGTAATCGGCCGGAGTGGGATTGTCACCCAGACATGTCTTTGAAGACTTCTTCTTCTTTTTCTTTTTATCTCTCCTAGGATCTCCGTCGTCTACATGAAGTACGCTGTCAGTATCCCAAATCCGCTTAAATTCTTTGCCAACAAATAGACTTTTCTGATCAATGTCGTAGATTGTCGAGTAATTAAATTGGTGGGGTCCTTTGCGGGTCGCTCTTTCAAAATACGGGAGTTCCTCCGGCCCGAAAGTGCCTTCGTTACCAAAGTCATAGTGATGACCACACATACATTTCGTTGTCTTTAAGTAATCGAAAACACTGTCTTGCCATTTTTTTACGCAATCACAAGGATCGGGTATCGGCGGCGGAGATTTCCCACGGATACCGCAATGTATATTAACGAACTCGCCATTCTGTAACTTATATCCGCCATGTATGAGTTCACCCTCGGGAGGCAATATAGATACGTTACCGAGTACGTACACAGTCTTTCCGTTAACTGTGAACACACCGTTGATCATATATTGTGCGTTCCATATGCCTGTGACCGGGGCGACCGGTTTTCTTCGTCGGGGTCCCTTTTTGCGGAATCCCAAACCCAACCCGTAAGTTTTCTTACCTTCTACTACAGCAGCTTTTTTTTTACGTTGACCTGTCCCCGTTACAGCTTTAGCTGCAGTACTTACATGTGATGCGTGAGGTTCTATACGCCTGATACCGGCCAATTTGTCGCAATATGACCAGGGCAGTCTTTTCTTTGGAGGTGGTGGTGGAGGCGGCGGTGGTGGGGGCTTTGGAGCCGGTGGTTCTTCTTCATATGGTTCATTAAGATCGTCCAGATTCGGTAAAGGAGCAGGGGGCTTCCTTTTGGGTCTGGATGGTTCGTAAAATGCGGCAACAAATTTCTGCAAATAAGGCGATGCTAGAGGAGGTTCCGGCTTAGGCTTCGGTTTCACAGCCACGACCTTTGCCTGAGGGTCTGGTTCAAATCGTTTTCTAAGCCTCTCTAACAAATCTCCCATGCCCAAGTAAAGCATAGCCGACAGCAGTAGTCGAGCGTTAAGGTCATACGAGGAACGTTTCAACTCAAATTGATGACCATATTTCAACGAGAACAAATGTCCTAACATCGCTTTGGGGTCTGCGTGCCCGGCTTCTACACTCTCCATAAGATCAACATGATTAGGTGGAGGGTATATGCCCAGACGATTTATTACTTTTGCAGTCCGCACAGGACGATCTTCCAATATATCTTGGTATATACTAAACTCTAGTGTATCTAATGATTCTCTTTGGGGGACACTGAGAACTTGATACCAACGTGGTCCGATTGAATCTTTATTTGCTTTCATTAATTGCTTGAATTGTTGTCTCCTCAATACCTTTAAATCGTCCATAAAAATCTGTCTTTCACGCGTTTGCCGTGCATAAACCAGCTGCATGTGACGTTGAGTACGCTCCTCGTAACTCGTCTCTGGGCCATGTTGGTCGTACACCATTTTGTCATATTATTTGATAATTTTGTATATATGTTATATTCGTCTACGGATAACTATATAATTACAACCATTTATACCTACTGCAATTTAGAAAATAAACGAATTGCCGACACTTATGTCAAAATGGAATAAAATGAAAGATGAGCCATAGAGATTTGTGAGTAGTATAGATAAAAGAGAATGGCAACGAGTTGGTATAATTTGAATTCACGATTCAGTTTTTCACATTCAGTTGATAATATAAGTTTGATTTACGGAGTCTGACCGTTACTAAAATTGATTAATTAATTACATATATCCAGATAAATCGGTAATTTTCCCACATCATGCACAGGTTGAATAAACTACGATTTTATATACAATATCAGCGCCATCTATCCTTTACAGGTGTAATGTATCATTAAAATATTAAATTTAATTACAGTTTTATGTTTATTATAAAAGTTATGACTAATTTTTGATAAACATAAATTTTAAACACATTACAATATTTATTCAAGGTCAATTAAGAATTTGAAAATGTTATGTGTGGCCATCTATTGTCAAGTAGCAAAACTAATAAATAACTATACAAGTAATTTTCCAAAATTTACTGCACTGCGTCCAGTCTTGATGCAGTAGCCACATCTGTAAGCATGTGTGCTGTTGTGTTTCGGTGAGAGAGTAAGGAATGCCAGAGCCCATTTTCCTATCCCTTATCCTTAATCCTTATTCATAACCCTATGGTCGGGAGTGCACTTTCAGCAACTGTAGAGTTGCTTGTGTGGTGACGGTGACGGTAGCCACCTATCAGCAAAAAAGAGAAAAAGTTGCAATCAATGTGCCTTTTTGATTATTTTGACTTTCGCTGTTACGTCAGATTATATACACAGATAAACTGTTAATTGCGTTGCAATCTTCTTTAGGCTTTATCTTAAATTTAGATAAATGTTTTTGATTCCATTTTTTTTAATCTGGCATAAAATAACTTAGGCCTATGTGGATGATAAGTCCAATGCCCCATTATCGACACACATACATATGGTTCCTAAGCCATTAAAATACCGCCTCCTACATAGTCCTGGGGGACTTAACTTTGGAACCGTCACCGGTCGTTGGGCGGGCGTGAAGCGCCTGGCCTTCATAAAAACCTTAAATTTAATTAAATTGTACTTAACTGAGACCGTAGTTTTAAAAACATCAAATAAATTCATAATCTGTAATATTATGATTTTATTAGGTAATCTGTAATATAGGTTATTAATCTGTAATATAGGTTTTTATTAGGTACTTACCGTAGGAATATTTCTTCTTTTATTTTAAGCTTTTACGAAATATTTTGTTAGGTGCCATCTATTGCCGATTTTCACTGAAACAGTTGTAGTCAATTCTTTCAATTTTATTAACATGGATTGACATATTAAATTAACAATCTGTTAATAGTATAAACTGTTTTTTTTTTTTAAATAAATATGTATAACGAAGCAGGATAGGAAATTACTGCAATTTCAATATTGTACATATCAATATTGACATTATCATGAGCATAAATTATACATAAATACACAAAAAAAAGTCAAATAGAATACACTCAATATACATTAGAATGCTTAAAATAAATATATTTTTTTACATTATTGCCTAAAATATTGCTGAAAATATAGTTTAATATTTGCGGGTGACGTGGTCGAGCGAACGACTCGATCAGCTGGGCTGGAAGTCGGCCGGTCGTAGACCCAGCCGAAGGGGTGAACGCCCCAACATGCTCACACCTGAATAATTCCTTGCCTCATTCGTCCACTATATGAATTTCATCTCAATATTTTAAACACTCCGGAAGCCACCAAGTAACGCGATCCCCACTACGACACAAAGTGGAAATTCGTTTGACATCTTCCAATATGATCCGAAGCAACGGTCGTGGTCTTTAATACATTCAGTGTAGAATGAACCCTTGCATTATACAATGGATTCGATTATTGACGTAAATTCAATACTAATTTGGGTTGTGAATATAAACATTTGTATGTTTTAAATCTCTTATGCTTCTTAAGGAATATTTCTTCAATGGTTTGATTTTAGAGTTTTGTGTTCGGAACCTGTAAGTAACCTTATTTATTTTAAAACTTTCATTATTTTCTAATTTATTTAGGTTATGAAGTGATACATAAAACAACCCGCTTCCGGCTTCACCAGTTGCAATTTTTATATATATAAAAATCTTCCCCGTTTATCTCTCTTCCCATATGAGAATATACTGAGAAAAGGTAATTTTTCCGGAATATTTTCCACCACTTTCAAGTTGGGGCTTCAAGGGGACGCGGGCGAAGACAGGACGGGTCGCTAGTAATAAATATAGGCTGATCCCTGAATTCAAACTCAAATACCACATTTTTTTTAAATAATATATATTTTTTTAAATAATATGTTATAATGAAAGATTTACTCATAGCCTTATCGATTACGGAAATGATTTAATTTCCTACTTACTTAGTTGTTACATTATATTTTTATTTCAAAAGTAGAAATACAGTTTTTTTTATTTTTATGTTATGATATTTTATAATAAATAGAATTCAGTCAAACAGTTGACAGGTATAAAAGATTCAAGGCTGAGTTTTTTAATGAGTACTCATACTGTTTGCATTTAATTTTTTTATATATTTTTTTCTCTAGATGTTATTAATTTGCAGTTACTTCTAAAATAGGTACAAATTTGTCTTAAACATTTCGAGTCCTTTAACATTCAACGTGAGGACTTCACATTTGTTAGGTTTGTTACTTTGTTCCACGTTTGGTTACTTAATATCTACTATTTAGTAAGTACGAGTGTAAAATATCTAAACAATTTTTCAAACAATATACAAAACATGTACATAAAGCAATTACAGAAATTGTTTTAATATTCTATAAACTGTATAATTAGTCACCCAACATCGAGTCTAGGTGAGCACAGATCAATGTTCACTTTCCATGATACAGGAAGTACTTTCACTCGATTCAAGCTCTCGGCGAGTCGTTCCGCCTTGCACTGTGCGCGCGCGCACTCCTCGCCTCTCTAACCAGACAATGACGACAATCTATTGTCTACGAAGCAACGTTACTATATTTTTCTCAAGATTAACATCTTTTTTAATCTATTTTTAGACGAGTTATTAATGTTTTGGCTCTTTGTACTCAATGGTTCTGGGTTGAAATGTTTACTATGCAATGTTTGTCATCTGATGCGTTTGCTAAAAATTTCGAAAGTAGTTAGTCTATGTCAAGTTATCTCCATTTCAAATTTTGTCAAAATCGATTTGGTAATTTAACATTGAAATGAAACTAATTGGACATACAGAATTATTTTCTTATTTATAATACTAAGTGCCTGTTTCACAAACGTCAAGTAGGACAAACTGTCATTTAAAGTCACCGGTAACCGGGGATAATGGAGTTGATATACCTTTGTTTGTACGGTAAACGTCCCAAACATTAATTAGAAAATAATATTTAATAAAAATTCGGTTATCGAATGATGCAGTAAACCGAGTATGCACTCGGTTTATTATGCAATTCAATATAACAGAAAATGATTTCTAAAAGTAACTAATCAACAATTTACTTGTAGTTTGTGAAAGAGGCCCTAATATGTATAATCTGTTTTATTCTTTATTATGTATTATCATGAAGTAAATAGTATTTACATAACCAGTAGTATTATGTATCATAATAATATAAAATGTATTTTATATTGCAAAACAATACTGTTTGATTGAACTATTGTTTGAACTGGCGTGTTGAAAACTGGCGAAAGTATATTGTGAAAATTATGATTAATTCTAATGAATAAGGCTACTTACTACAAATTAGGCACACGTTCTTTTGTTTGCTACTTTCATTGTTTGTTTTAAGAAAATAAGTTTAAATTAAAAATAGTAGTTGTGAAAATATTGACGTACCTATTATGCCTTAGTGGTTTCAACGTGGACCCACCAAGTCTTTGCATTACAGTTGACCTTTGACTCATAATGACTATTGCTCATAAAAAACTCATCAAACGCAGATGTATTCGACATCTTCTTCTTTTCTTAATATAAACGGCGATATGTGTGCGTATGTTCAATATGAACTCCAAAACCGCTGAACCAATTTTGATGACACTTTCAGACAATCTTCAGATTAGTCCAGCGGATAATCCTGTGAAGTTTGGTAACGATCGGACGGGGGCGAAGCCGGGACCGGGTCGCTAGTTATGAATAAATGCTTATTAGTAATATTATAACAGTTAAATATATCTGTTTGATGGTACGTTAATATTTTAAACATTAAGATATGGAAGGATTTATGAGTAAATGCAGTTAAGGGTGTTATATCCCCGGCGAGGTGAACGGCCGCGTGGTTATCTCGCGTGCGTGTGCGTTTCTTACGTATAGTAGTGTACTCGGCGTATTTGTGCTACACATTATTATGCAACTGCAACGCTTACAAAGCGGATAAGCAGTATTATCGGAAGGCGCATAGAAAATGTTTATTTATAGCACAAGGTTATTCAGGATATTTCATATTTAATTATTTTATGGATAAACAGTCAACAGTCAAACAGAACAAAGTAAACTGGTTCTAAAAAATCGAAAAGCTGTTCACTTTTGAACAGCTTTTCGATTTGTAAGAACCTTAAGGCGCGATTTCACCATACTCTGTTAGTATTTAACATCGCTGTTAAGTCATTTAACGCTGTCACTCGCATACTGTAAAAGTCTGTTAAATGACTTAACAGCAATGTTAAATGCTAACAGAGTATGGTGAAATGGCGTCTAAAGCTTCTTAAAAAAATATTGTATTGTAAGAAGTCTATATAGTAGGCCGAAGTTATCCAAATTATTTCTTTTTTTTCGTGACCGCCGACACCCTATCTAATGGACTGTCTGACTGTCCGTGAGACGTTCACAATAAAAACTCTTACTCATCGCTAAGGTATTTAATTTAAAATTGGAATGATACAGTAATTGGACTAATAAATTTTCTGCAGGGAAAGTTTATACGCTTAGTTTAAAGTTTGTATTACTTTATTGCATTTAACTTCTGGACAGTTTTAATGAGATTCCGGGGACATGTGACACACCCTCCCAAACACACGTTAGATAGACAATAGTATTGTAGTGTAATTTTATACATTCAAATGGCACCGACTACAGTCACCATGGTACACCATTTCTTTATTCACGACCGAGTCTTGTTACTAATAACTATTAACATTTGAATCTGGCAGGATCAGGCACCACTCATTCATTATTTGTTTATATATTATACTTGGAATAGTAACCTAATATTTATATTGCCCCATAAAACTGGAAAGCAGTTCCACTATGGGATCAAACTATGAAAACTTAAGTCGGGGTTAAACCACCCCTTTTTTCAATTACTACACCCAACTTTACACATGAAAATCACTAATTAATTCGCTTGAATAAAATAAATTAATATCCCTAGAAAAAAGGAACTATTTATTTAATGAAACACAACAATTTCATTCTATGCATATGAAACGAAGTAGCTAATGTTTAGTAACTTATAAGGTATACATTTTAAAACTAGTCTGCAGACACACTCTCGTCTAAGCTTATAAAAAAATATAACGTGACTGACTGACTTACTGATTAGACAACTCTCAATCTGAACGGCGGACTTAGCAAGTTTGAAACGGGAAATGAAGGCCCACATCCTTCAATATGTTGTTTTAACATAAAAGTGTCTTGCATTTAAACCACTTTTACGTTATAATCAAAATAATCTGTGAAATCACATTATCAATACTAATAATAAATCTGTAAGGGTCGGTCATGGAGTAAGTAACTTTGTTTTCAGAGATATCGTGTTTATAGACTCTATACATGATACTGAAACTAAATTGACCATTTTTAGAATTTTTTTCTGTATGTATGTATGTTCCTCCATAACTCTTAAACGAATTAACTGATTTTCATGAAACTTGGTAGATAAACATTTAAATGTACGGGACACAAGATAGGCTACTTTTTTTTTATTCAACGCGGACGAAGTCGCGGGCGCCAGCTAGTAATCAAAATAAGTTAAACGTGTTACAATCAAACACAGTTGAATGTTTTTAAAACGATGATGTTATTTTGAAGGAAACATGGTTTCATCATACTGTAATATAAAGTAATATTTCTATCTAAAGAAGTTCATGGTACATTACATTTAATCTATTTGCACTTTCTACTAAAGTCAACTGAAGTTAATAAACATTTTTACAGGTAATTATTAGAATCCTAATGTACTTATTATTTTAAATTTATTACTGTAAGTTTCCTATTGGAAAGGGGAAGCCTATGTCCAGCTTTGGACATGTCCAGCATTGGACACAGGGGCTTATAGGACTAGATCAGATTACATGCTGATATTTCTCGTCTTCTGCGCTCTGGAAATGCACAGTAACCATCCTCTTATACAGGGGGATGCAAAATGTGCTGACTGCGGAATACAGTATCAATATTCAGTGTAATCAATTATGTCAATAAAACAATGCTTGCGTAATGGACACATAAAAATTGAGCATTTCCAGGTTAAAATACATTCTTGCTACATTTCATTGGATTTGTTAAACGCAAAGATATCTATCACAGACAGAAACACGACAGGTGACAGATTTCAGATTGGATATAACATGTAAATTGAGAATGTAAAAGTGAGATGACGTGACCGTATCCTTTGACAAATGGATGTTACAATCTGAAGGGAAGAGGGCGATGCCCAAATAATGGGTGAACAACCTCTTAATGCTTAGAGGAGACATTTTATTTTTACCATACAGTGAGCTCCTATGAACAGAACACTAGAGTGAAATAAAAAAAAATGATTGAATTGATAGAATACAAGCAAATGCACAAGGAGGCTTAGTTTCGATATGTCTAATAGTCTAGACTTGTGCATGGTAGAGGATTTGCCTTCTTCAATAGCACTTGACTCTTTTTTTAAAGAAATAATATTAATTGTAGTGTAAACCTATGTTTTGTTAGTTTATGAAAACATAAAAATGATAATTATAATTAGGAGCTTCATTAGAAATACGATACGACCTATAAGTAGAGTTAGAAACTCAGGTAAGTAAAGTTAGTAAATTTATTTGTATGAACTAATCCCAGTAATAAGTACTTATCTAATTTCATAAGAACTTAGATATTTTTTGGAATAATATTTCAGGGTTGGCATTGTAACTTTCCATACGGTTGTCTAATCTTTAAATAGTATAATTTTAAGTCGCTTTCCGTGTCGCTCTGTATTGCCCACTAACTCCTCCTAAACTACGTAACGGATTTTTCCGCAATTTTAACCATAAATTAATCAGATTATTTTTCGTTGAAGGTTTATATATTAGAGTCGCCGAAAAATAAATTTACATGGCTTACGTTGGCTCAACCTTATAATTTACATAAAAATGATGTACTATAGAGAATTGTAGTTCTGAAATCCCAAAGAAAACTCAGCAGTGGCATATATCTATAACAACATATTATAAATCCCTCATGACTCGTTAACTACTTCTGAACATCGAAATAACTTCTAAACCACTTAACGGAAGGTATATAAGAAAATGCATCCTGGGCTAAGTCGGGAGCGGGTCGTCAGTGCAATATTTTTTCGGAAAAAATCTACGAATAATATAATGAATTGGCCAGAAAAAATAATCCAAAATTTTTTTTGTGGATTACTGTTTTGTGATTGCATAGGAATTATTTTACCTTCTTGAACTTGTTGGTTATTCTTTCTTTCTTTGTATTCTTTCGTCTAAATATTGGCGTCTAATAATAAAATGAGTATTGACGTCTAATAATAGTCTTCAAAGAACTGACGTTCGCTTCGGCCCAAGTTCAAAGGTCACGCAGGTCACAGCTGAAACCGAATCATTGTGATCAAATTGTAGGAAATTTACGCTATTTTCTAATGTCTATGCCCAATATGAAAAATTTTAATTGGCGTTAACAAATCTGACATTACAGTTCTCCTAATAAAGTATTATAAAAATAATAAAAGTATAATGCTGTGAACAGACTTTCCAATGATATAAGAAAAATTAATCCTTCTATGGTACTAGCCGGCCATAGAAGGATTAATAGAAAATAGGAAGAAATGGGAAAATTGGCTTTGAAATCCCTTACACATTCACCAAAACACAACGAACAGCACACATGCTGTTACTTCACCGTGGTCTTCTGTAAGGGATGTTTATACTGCAAGACAGGCTGGACAAATGACTACAACAAAACAAAATGCCTTACCTGTTAGTTCTCTAATATAGAGCTCCCAAATTTTGTTTTATTAAAAAGTTTACAACTTACTTATACTTCATATCTTAAATTTTTTGTACAAATGTAGAATTAGATAAACGGGAAGTGAGTGACATAAAATGTTGGTTAGCATGAGAAAATGGTAACATTTCGACAACACTTTTCCGGTTCCATATCTGAAGAGTGTGCATGTATGCAACTGAGTGAGTGTGTGCGTGCAGGATCGCGTTACAGCTGAAACTCCGGGCGCCTGCCATCGCTTGCCATCGCCTGCCGAAAAGCGCGGTCGACGACCCGGTCAGGAGCGCGGCCGTATAGCACGACCGACTCTACATGATGCTTTCGTCTAACAAAAAAAAATCGTATATATAACTTAATATATCATCGTTGTCTAACAAAAATGTGTATCTTTATTAAGATTCCAACATTTTGGCCTTAGAGGATAGTTTACTGCCTTATCTATCTTATAAAAAACTTTTAAGTGCACTATTTGTCAAACTACGACCTCTCAATAAAACATGCTATGTGCTAGAAGCTAGAATATGTTATGTGCAAAATTTGAATTACTCCCATAATGACAGATTATGTAGCCAAACGCATAATGACACGTGCTGTCTACGCAAAATGTTACTCTATCGTCAAAGTAATAAATAAACTATTAAATTTTCATGTGTAAAAGACAAATAAGTTTATCTATAAAAAAAACTAAGTATCAAATAAAATACTTTTATTTAAAATAAGCCTCATGTGAACATTTTCAGGAAAACTACTTATTCAATAGAATAATTATTGCACATAGAAAATTTTGGTTTAACAACGACGATATACAAGTTCTCAGAATCATCTTAACTAAGAGTGATTTCTTTTACATTTCTCAACACCAGGTCATAATGTTCAATGACTTCATTAGAGCTGTAGATTGTAAGAAATTATCTAGTCTCGATCTTAAATTTTATACTTTCTCTTACATGCTCTAAACGGCGTGATAATATTAAGTGCCTACATAACATAATTGTGTTTGGAAGTTTTTTATTGGAAGTGTGTGATTCAATTTAAAAATAACCATAATGTTAAAATGATTATTAGTGGAGATATTTTTGAATGAAATTTTTATTTTTAATATTATATAATACTGTAACACATATTTCATAAAAAAAATTTGTTTATAAAAGAACTTGAAAATTTGTACTTTGTAAAAAATTGTTGATTTAATTTAGACAAAAAAGCGCGCATTTTTGAAGTTAAATATATATGGGTAGTTAATTATTAATTATTTATTACATAGTATAACAGTTAAAGTTACCAATAGGAATACTAAAAATTATCTAATTTGAATATCTACAAGTAGATAATGTACACAAATTAATATGACCAAAATCAATACAAACAATGGTATGAACCAAGTTATTATGCATGTTGCAAGCGAATTAATTTAATAATTCTAATTTTCAGTTTTGTATAAAAAATATTTTTTTTAAATAATCTTAGTTTTATAAAAAGTTATGTTATGAAGTATCAAAATTATCAAAGCTGCGTGTATTGCTCGGTGATATATTTGGTGACATTGAACTGAGTCCATTGCCAACGACCTCGGTCCTCGGGGAAGCTCGGCGCGGCTTGCGTAATCGCTCCCTGCGTATGGAGTCGCGACCCCGCGCATACAAACGCATATCTTTTGACCCATACATACACACTACACGCATTCACACAGCCACGAGCACGCGATACCTCACCAATCAATAAAGCCCATCTAAAGCTTTATTAATGAAAGCTAAATTTATACGATCTTTGTAGACCATATTTCATTATTGCAGTATTTTTATAATAAAGTACAAGAGGCAGGCTGATGGTGACTATTGTTTGGATACATAAGCAACCACAGTTGTTAACCGGGATAAGGGGGGAATGACATCTCTTACACACGCACCGAAACACAATTTCGGTGTTGTTCTTGTGGATTTTCAGAAGACCACCAAAAATAACAGTACTTAAGTACTGTTACATAGAAATGTGTCATTGAAAACCGCTATCCCATTTTTGTATGCGGATTTTTCATTTCATTATTAAATTAAATTAAATTTGTTTCATTTAATAAATTGATATGTTAATTCATTTTATTAATTTATTAATTCATTTTATTAAATTAAATTTATATTCATTATTAATTAATACATAAATGATTACCTACTTCAATTAATTAATTGATTATAATAATGATTATCAATCACTCAATGGTTATTACGGAATAAACGACTTCCTTGGTTCAATAGCAGTTTTCGCTATAATTTCCCATCTGTCACATTTTACGCCCTTAATTTACGATGAACTGTCTGTCTGTCTAGATAAGTTTATCAAATTGAATTCTAATATAATTTTGCACCTATTTGCGAAGAAGTAATTTGTATTCAAAGAGGTCGTTTACGGTTTAAAAGATTTAAACCCTAATTACCAGGCAAAGACCTCCCTTCACGTTGTCCTGAATAGATTAATATCAAAATAATATAACAATAATATTATCAGGGTAGGGTTGAACGACCCATGAACCCGGGAAGGCCGGAAATTGAAACTGCAAGGTAATTCCGAATTTACAAACAAGCCGGTAACGGTAACTTGACAACAAAGGCAATTAAGTGTACTTGTTAACTATTCTCAAGGAGGAGTTGTATTACAATTTTATTTGACTTTACCTCTACTCGTGTATACTCGTATCTATACGCGATTTCTATTTGAGTAGGGTTAAAGCGCTTTGTGCCGTCAAATGGGCACTTTCCTAAGCCTACTCCTCGTTCACGCCTGGACCAAAAAGCTTGAAATATGAATTATCAAAGTTTAGACAATATTTGGATCTTTTCGTATAACTAAAATTTCTATATTAAAAAAAATGTTTCCAATATTTTTATTGGTTTTATGGTAAATTTAAATTTATAATGACGATCATAAGAGTTTCTTGTAGAAACCTAATTGATAAATAAATATTTTGATTTTGATCCCATAAAAGGTGTGTATTGAGTAAAAATACGGCATCTGCAATTTGAATGTGATATGAGAAATATGTAGCTTACCTATAATTTGTCGTATCTAGTGTGTATTCCTCTTAATTTCATTCAAGTGACACAGTTAGAATGCCATAACGAATAATTTTATACGAAAACTAGCGACCCGCTCCCGGCTTCACACGGGTGCAATTTTTTTCTGCATTTTTTAATAAAAACCTTTAACGGTCTTTCCATTAGTGAAAGCTTAGTGAAAGCTGAAAGCTTACTTTACAAGATCTAAGCATACATACATTATCATACATCTATTATCCAGAAAAAAAAAATTGTGTCTCCGACACACGACTGGAGTTAACTCCTTACGAACGATAATAAAATGTAAATGTTCACAATTCGAACATGCCGAAAAAAATTACATTGTTCTTTTTTTAAATAATATTGTGTAGATGGCGCAATATCTCTGAAACTTCAGATATTCTAAAATATAAAAAAAAAAATAGAACGTAATTAACGCATAACATAACGCGTGTGTCAATTTTGATTTTTACACCCATAAATTTTCATACCACGGGCTTATATATACATGCAAATCAATTCTTAATGAGTAAACTCCATAAGTGCAGTTCCCTAGGGACGCGGACGAAATCAATAGTTAAAGACTAGCAGGTTATATTTCCGTTTTTTCATAAACTGCCGCTTTCTATACCTAAAACAACTATAAGAGCGCCCTTAGAAGAGAAATGAAAATGTAATAGAACAAATCAGTAGGAATAGTGGGTGCCCTACGGCTGCCCTCGCGAGGTGCGCTCGCCTAGACCGCGACGACTTTCACTATCAGCACTTACCGACAACTCGACTATGTAATACTTTACTCGTACTATGTCTGCAAAACTGACTAAAGGAAAATACACTGCGCCTTGGACATTTTCCATTTGTATTATTTAATGCCTCATTAAAATGTATTATTGTAAAACTAGCGAACAGCTTCCGGCTTCGCACGGATGCATTTATTTTCGGCAAATTAAACCCTGAAATTTCTGAAAACCGTATTAAATTCCGTTAAGTGGTCTAGATTAAGTTAGCGGGGAAACAGACAGACGTGGACATCGACTTAATTTTTTTTTAAATATGTTTAGATTATAATATAGATACAGACTTTGCCTTGCCTAGATACAACCTTCATATTTATAAAAGGTTATAAATATGAAACTTTTAGTCAATTTTTATACTAACTTAAACAAACGACAGTCCTTGTAATGTGACTTTTCGTTGTACACACGACAAAATAGATGAATTTTTAAATCAACAAAAATGTAAAAAATCCTCAATACACTAAGCGCTTTCCTAAAGCGTTGCATTCAACCAAAACAAAGGTCCCCGTGTGAAAAAAGTTCCGGTGAAAAGTTAAAAAGGCAATTTGCAACGAAAAGGTCATCGAACCGGGCGTTGAAGATGAAAATTTAGCAGGAAGACGTTCGTTTCGGAAGCGAGCGAGCGAGTAAGACGGTGGCTTTGGGGACCGGGCGGCAGGCAGGGTAGCTAGTGCGCTGGTGTCGGGTCCGTCCGCTTCCCGGCAGAGGGTCCCGGAGGATGGTTCCCGCGGGGCGGCGCGGCACTGTGCCGGTCAGTCACCGCATCGCCGGCGCGCCGCGCGCTCGTAGCTGCCTTGCGCTCTTCCATTGCGCTATTGTTCCGATACCTCCTCTGTTTATCTATCGCCCTGGTATGCGCGGCACGCTGCCTACATGAACTTGACGTGTTCTTCCAGACCAAGTGTTTCTGTGAGATTTTCAGTGGATTGTGACCGTTTATGTGTATGACAGTGGAGAGCTGTGTGAGAAGGGGGATTGTTTTCGCGAAGGATATTGGTGATGCTGCAGGGGACATCGCTCCTACAATAGTTTCAGGTCATTACCAATATTACAATTAAGAAATGGTGTTAAAAGTTTCAATTACGTGAAAGAATAGTTACAGTTTATTTTATTAAAACATCTAAATTGCACAATATGTTTTTCTTTGTAATGATTTCTTTCAAAATATAAATACCTGAAGCATTATTTTAATAGTATTAACATGTATTACATAATTAGAATTTTGTTTCGCAGTTTATATTTTGGAAAAGGTATATAATTTAAAATTAATTTATGACTTAGGTATACAAATATGTGTCGTTCATTGTAAAAGTGAACTATCTCCTTGTAACTGAATTTTAGAATAACGAGCTTTTTGCGAATTATAGTTTAGGAAAAAAATATAAGCATTCATTCATTGTTTTCATCTATGGAATTTTAATGCAACTATTGGAGTTACTTCACTTTTATATTGAAAATTATGACTAAATGTGATACCATTAGGCAAGAAAATATGGTTTTAAAAATAGGGAGTTACACCACTTTTACAATGAACGACACATATATTGGTAAGTCAAATTGAAGGTCTGCACCGATTTTGTAAATATTCGTACCTATTTACGAGTAGGTAATCCTTTTTGAGAAAAATTAGAAAATTAGCCTCGAAGCCGGTAAATTAAAACTTCCCGTTTCTAGGGAAATTTAATATAGTAGGTATACCAGTATACCTACGAGTACCCTCAATAACATAGCTCGGGAATCGTATGATGTTAGATGGATATTAAATATTTTTTAATAAATTTTAAATTAAAATAACATTTGTGTTATTTATTAGCGTTATTTCGCGATTACGTCAAAGTTGTTAACGCAAAGATCCATAAAATCTCAAAGATTAGATTTAGTAGTGGTAGGGGCACAGTGCGTTTCGCAGTCATATAAGACGTATTGGTTAACCCATCTAATTACCCTTTTAAAGAAGACCAATAGCACCAAGAGGACACCATTAAAATAACAGCCAGTCTGCTGAAGTTCACGTAAAAAAAGATTAATTTCACGATTCGCGGAATTCCATACACATTTTTCAGGTCTACTGATTTTTTGAAATTTCAGTTACCTATCGTCGACTCGAAAATTCGGTTTTCTCTACAACTTTTCACAAATCATATTTAGACATTTTTTTCTGATCACTAAGATAGCGAATTTTGTAAGTTGGTTTATATGTATTTTTTGTAAGTCAAGGTTGGCAGACAGACTGACGATCCACAGTCATGATGGTAGACAGACTGACGGTCCACAGTCATGATGGTAGATGGCTACCGTCGCCTATAACACAAACAACGCCAGGCCGCCAGGGCTGCCCAAACTTTCTGCGAACCCCTGACACTACTTTCCAGATCCAGATCAGTGCTAACTTGGAAATTATATTTACAAATTTGAATCTTCCGGGAATCGAACCCAGGAACCCTAGAATAGAGCGTTAAGGCAAGCACCCTAACCTCTCATCCAACGGGCTCTTTAATGTATATATGAATCTCCAGAAACACTGCATATTTAAAAAAAACAGTGGCACTCCGGGAGTGCTGACAGAAGAAACTTATACAATTACGTGTGTATTTCTTGAAATGTCAGGAAAGTACATACTTATCTATATACAGAGGTGTCGGTGTGGGTTACAGGTCGCGAGTTCAATGGTTTTTCCCATCTCGAGATTTTTTTTGAAGATTTCACTTCAAAAAATCTATAGATGGACAATAATGGACATAGATTATATTTTGTATGCTAAATCGGGCAAAACCGGGCGCTAGTTTTTAACAAAACAGGTATAGAGTTGAAAGTGTCTACCTAATCACGTGTTAATTACTAAGTAAGTGTTTTCAGTTGTACGTCTGTCGGAAACTTCGATCGCTCGTATCCGCTGCTTGCAAATTTAACTTAGTGAAAGTCATAAAAATCAGGATGTCGTTATATTTGTTTTATTAAGTACAAAAAAAGTAACGTGAAAAGCACTCTGTTCAAATTATGATTTATTTTGAAGATCATATTTTTATATCTGAAAGAATATATTGAATTAACTTAACTAGATAAAACAATAACGGTTCTTCACTGGTACCTAAAAAGTGAATTTATCTTTTCAACCTGATTGAACCGTATTTAACAGTACTTAAACAGTACTCACAGTATTTAACAACAAAATTTGAAAAAAAAATTATTTCAAATAATTAAAAGAAACTAAAATTCGTGAATAGAAAATGAAAAGTTGTCATAATACGCATTCCCAGAAGTGGTAGTTCATTGCTAAAAAAACTAACGACCTGCTTGGCTTTTTGTTCTGAAAATTATATAAACAAAACTTTCTCGCTTATCGCTTTTCATTAGTAAAAAACGTATCAAAATCCGTTAGCTTTAGCGATTCAGAAGAAGTTAGCGTAGAAACAGATGGATTCTGACAGTGACTTTATTTTATAACTAGCTGGAGCCCGCGACTTCGTCCGCGTTGAAAAAGAAAAAGTAGCCTATCCTGTGTCCTGTACGTCTAAATGTTTATCTACCAAGTTTCATGAAAATCAGTTAATTCGTTTAAGAATTATGGAGAAACATACATACATACAGAAAAAAAATCTAAAAATTGTCAATTTAGTTTCAGTATCATGTATAGAGCCTATAAACACGATATCTCTGAAAACAAAGTAACTTACTCCATGATCAACCCTTACAGATTGATTATTAGTATTGATATGTTTGTATAGATTGTATTTTTAATTTTAGTAGTTTTTTGTATGAGACTTCTATTCAATATATTTCAAATAAAAAAATTGTATATGTCATTTTTTTTTATTTCCTTAAACTGATTGTGCTTCTATTGTTTTGCATATACCTAAATTATAATTGACATTTTTTGTGCAGTTGCCGAACCGCCTTATCTTCGCTTCCGGCCTGTAGACATGAAGGAAAAAGGCTGAATGGGCACTCTCCAAATAACAATGTAAGTAATAAGCTTTATTTGTGGCCATCATCATCAGCAACATCCACATTAGTCTTCAGAAATCTTCTACTAAACATGATCCCAAAACTGCCGAACTGCGTTCTTGTAGTGAATTTGACTTTTTTTTAAATGTGAAGAATTTTTTTTTTTGTATTTTTATTATTATTATTTTGTTTCAAAATCTAAAATCTACGACTTATAATAATTAAAAGATTTTTCTCTATTTTTACTGTAGCAGCCAAAGCAAATTAGGTTTGTCTGTAAGTCACAAACCGGCTTAAGTACCGTGAAATCAATGTGTTTGTAAGGTATGCTAGAGACTATTAACCTACCCCTACCCTTCAGTCAAATTTTCATTTTAATATATCCCTGACTTGCTTGTTTATAGGCGACGACGTAGCCTTCAAGTGAACTGTCAACTTGCCTATCAACTACAACTATAAAAAAGTTTCAGACTTGTAATATACAGGGCGTCCCAAGACTATGCGACATGAAGGGAAAGTACCTTAAATATCGTAGATAGGATATTTTGCTGAAAGAAGACTATGTTATTTTTAAAAGTTAGTAATACAGCATTCAAAGATTATCTAAAAATTACTTGCTTCGTCTGGGAATCGAACCGACTTAAATGTGAAAAAAAAAAAAACACTAATATTTTTAAAATGCCAATTATTGAAAGAATGGACAAAAAATAATAATTCTTCTTAAGTAACATAGTACAAGTATCTTAAAAGAAAGGAATAACGTAAAATGTTTGATTTAAATTTCAAGAATATTATTTATTGCCGACGAAGCAAGTATTGTTTAGAAAATCTTTGTATGCAGTATTACTAACTTATAAAAATAGCACAAAGTCTTCTTTCAGCAAAATATCCTATCTACGATATTTAAGGTACTTTCCCTTCATGTCGCATAGTCTTGGGACACCCGATATAGGTACGAGTATAACACTCAAATTTTGAATTTTGACCCAATTTGGGAGCTTTGTTTTAAAAAGATTTTCAGAGGAATATGTAACATTTTTCTTTAAAATGAAAATTATTTGATCACATGAGGTTTTCCGACATGCGGTTTTGTTAATTGTTTAGAATTGAGTTGACACGGTGTGTTGACTTCCGCCCGCCCTATTCACGTGCCTTGCGTTCACACCACGCAGGCCGTTACCCCGCCGCCGACACTATTTTCAATAAACATATAGGTACCCTACAAAAATGTATGTAGACAATTTCTATTGCTTCGATTTCTATTATCATAACTTTCCTGACTATTTCATAAACATTGGCTATATTCAACTATTATTTTAATTAAAAAACTTATAAAAAATAAAATTAAATGACATTATTAAATTAAACAAATAAATA
Organism: Synanthedon formicaeformis; assembly: GCA_945859745.1. Taxonomy (NCBI): domain Eukaryota; kingdom Metazoa; phylum Arthropoda; class Insecta; order Lepidoptera; family Sesiidae; genus Synanthedon; species Synanthedon formicaeformis. The sequence continues at coordinate 9,247,882 of OX243958.1, forward strand.
AAAAACGAACCTAATTAACTATTGCAAATAGCATTAAAGAGAATTTCGTTAGACCCTCGAGAAAGGGGGTAGGTAGACTTTGTTCTAAATACCTAACTAATCCTCTGGGAAAGTACGTAGACATATTAGTTACGAGGAGGGCCATATTCGCTTGCCATTGTTGTCGGTCGTTCTCAATAGTTAAAACTGTAACATTCTAAACAAAATGATTCAGCGAAACGCACTTACCGCACTGTTGCATATGTCACCCGATTTGTGATCTATTGCCGATAGTGTTAAGGAACACAATCGCGTATGATGCATCGGCGTATTGTTGCGGGAATTGTGCACTCGCTAGTAGTTTACGAGGTCTTTCACCGGCCACATTTATATAGGTCACTTAGATTAGCAACGCTCCCTACACTCACTCGTATAGGCACGCGCAGTACTCTAATGTCTTTTCATGTAATCCTAAACATGAGTACACAAAGTGTATAATAGAAACCGGTCAGTGATAGGCCGCTACGACTATCTGGCACCTCAAGAAATAAAACTACATATAAATTGACTTAAAATATATTTATTAAAATCCTCTAATTATGTAAATAAAAACTATTCTTATTTAAAAATATAATTTTTTTTTTGAGAAAATTCCATATTTTCATTTGAACTTTTTTTATGTAAACTCGGCAGGCAGTCAGGTGCCCTGCCGACCTTATTAGCTATAACACATGTCTCACATACTCGCCGTAACACAAGCTTCACTGTGGTTTTCTGTAAGGGTGTAGGTTATTACTGCCGCCCAAACAGACTGTCACTACATATTAATTATTTAATCAGATAGCGCAATTTTTTAAAACAATAAGATGTCAAACTCCTCCCAACTCTCTACGCACTAACACAGTAGAGAAATAACTAGTCATGAACGAAGGTTAACTGACTACATAAACGAGTGAGAGACAAATTAAATTCAAAAAAAATAATTCAAAATAATTTATTATTTTTCACAACTTTACAATTTAAGAACAAAACCCCGGTCCCCACACTAGGCATGCCTGTATCGTGGGGTCCCGTACAGTGAATTACATTTCGAAAGGAACATAAGTAAGCAACAGTGTCTGAATCGTGCTATATGTCTTTTATACCAGTGTGCGTGCGTGTGAAGTAGTGTATGTAATTTAGTGCTTGTTAGTTAGCAGTTTTTCGGTGGAGTCGTAGGAGAGTTCTGCCAACCAAGACTTAAGTTTGATCTTGGATTCCGCCACCGAGCAAGATTTCATTGGAAGCAGCTTCGTCACATTGTTGTGAATGAGGACAGGCAGATATGGGCCAAAGCGTCTTCCAAACGTTGACTTCACCACTGGTAACGGCAATTTGAAGACTCGTTTCTTGGTTCGGCTTTCGTAATCTTTCGATCGTAGTGCTTTCAAGTGAACTGGAGGAACCGAAGCCAGAACAAAAAGTTTTCGAACGCTTAAGACACCAGCATCAGAGTACAGCTTCGCGGTTGAGTAGCGTCGTGGCTTTTTTAGCATCACTTTGAGTACACAGCGTTGTGATCGCTCTACCTGCAGCATGCGAGTCTTGGCGACGCCACCCCAGCTGGATAAGCAGTATGTTAGAAGAGATTGACATAGGGCGAGGTAAGTAATTTTAAGCAATTCTGGAGAGGCAACATTACGCAGTTGTTTCATAACAATCGCGGTTCTCCTGACACGATTACAAAGTGTTGTTATATGATGCTGAAAGTCAAGTTTTTGATCCACTCGTACACCCAGGTATCTGACAACCTCAGTTTTTTGAAGAGAAGCGCAGCTGCAAACAGTACCTACAGCACCACAGGAGTGGAGCTTCAAACTAATTTGAGGGGGCGGAGCAGATGCAGCAGTCTTGTGGAAGCAGATGTATTGTGTTTTTTTTGCATTCAGTGTTAGGAGGTTCCTAGTCAGCCAGTCGTGAGCCACCGCTAAGCCCCTCTCTGCCCTCTCCACAACCTCGTCCCAGTCTGAACCATTGAAGATTAGCGCCGTGTCGTCTGCGTAGCAAATTATGTCGGCTCCTTTTATTGGCAGGGAGTGAATATCATTCATATATAGTATGAACAAGGAAGGCCCCAGTATACTGCCCTGAGGGACCCCAAAACGAATGTCTTCATACACACTGAGATGCTCGCTGACCCTAACACACTGCCTCCGCCCCGTGAGATAACTTTTGAACCAGTCCAAAGCTGTGCCTCTTATACCGATGTTCTCCAGTTTTCTGAGTAGAATCGGGACGGAAACAGTGTCGAAGGCCTTTGCAAGATCCAGGAAGACGCCAATTGAATGTCTTGATTTGTCGAGATGTTCAGCAATTATGGAAGTCAGGAGAGAAACGGCTTCATTGGTAGATTTCTCCGATCGGAATCCGAATTGACGTTCTGCAAGCAGATGATTCGATTCTAGGTATTGAGTGAGTCGCAGATTACAAATTTTTTCCAGCACCTTACCGAAAGTATTTAGAAGAGCGATGGGACGGTAACTATGAGGCTCCTCTCTGGGGCCGTGTTTGTAAATAGGTGTGATTACAGCAGTCTTCCATATGTTAGGGAAAACACCAGATGACAGACTCATATTGTAAATGGTAGTCAATGGCTCGATTATGTGGTTTTTAATTTGTTTAATAAATGTATTATTAAGTCCATCGATACCAGGCGATTTATCATTAGGCAGATTCATTATCAATGATTCAACTTCAGCATTGTCAGTAGGGCGCATGAAAAAGGAGCTCAAAGGCGGCGCTTTTGGGCGGAGATTTGTGGTGAGATAATTTTCATCCTTTCCCATCCTTCGGAGAATCACATCAGCGAGATTTTGTCCAACATTACAGAAGTAGTTGTTGCATTTGTTAAGCGACTGGTTAGGGCTGGTGGTTCCTTTCATGGTAAGAAGTTCTATCGGGTCAGATCTCTTTTCGGTAATATGGCAGATATCTTTTATGGATCGCCATAGTTTTTTGGAATTACCTTTACTCTCCAATAACTTTTTATTGTCGTAGTCGTTCTTTACCTTCCGCAATACATTGGTGTAGAAATTCCGGTATCTGGTGTAGACGAGTCTTGCCGTTTCACTGTCCGGATTTGCCCTTGCCAACATGTGGAGACGGTCCCTGTGACGCATACATCGCATTAAGCCTGGCGTGATCCATGGTTGGATGTTATATTTTGATCGACTGGTTTTAACTACAGTAGTGTGCTTGTTTATTATTTTGGTAAGTTCATCCATAAAATTAGCAGTTGCTTCGTCTACATTTTCTCCATTCAGCGTCCTCAGCCAGTTTACGTCCTCAAGTTCACTTTTTATGGAAGCGACATCCCTCTTTCTCGAAAAACGACTAGGTCGTGTTTGCCTGTTTTCATTCGTGTCTAGGCCCAGCATGACAGGATCATGGTCTGTTAGATTCATTCTACATATTACGCCTGTAGCCGGCTTTGTTGATCTGACAAAGATGTGGTCAAGAATGGATGTCCCTCTGGTGGGTTGAGTTATTGCCGGTAGCAATCCATGCTCAGCAGTGAGGCAGAGGTATTCCGCAGTTTTGCTATCAGTGACCTCAGGACTTATGTTGATGTTTAAGTCACCAGTGAGAATGAGGTTACTTTTGCCTGATAGATTGTCTAGGTTCTTGTCTAAGGAGGAGAGGAAGCAATCTGGATTATGAAAGGATGGTGAGCGGTATACAACAAGTATTGTAACCATTTTGGCAATGTCGACCAACAAACCGTCCGCTTCGCTCAGTGGCGGCTCCCAAACCGTGGCACTCCAAGTGTCTCTGGTGTATACGACTACTCCACCGTTTTGATTAGTGTAATTGTGTGTTCTGTGTGATACATAACCTGGGATCATAGGTATAATGGAGAATTCGTTCAACCAACACTCTGTCAAACAGATTACATCGAATTGCACATGAAAACGTTTTAAAGCAACTAGTAAATTATTGAAATTTTTGAAGATACTTCGTATGTTTAATGTTAATATTTTAAACTTATAGCTACTTGTTAGTACTGTGTCACATTTTTCGGCTTCTTCTATCACGTGGCAGTCGATTTTATAAGAGTCTATACAATCTACTATGTTTGCAATGATTGTGGATGGTTACAATGTTTTATAAAAAATATAATATGTTTGTCATACAGTTGCCACTTTGTTTGAGATTCTTCTAATTGACACATAAGTTCGTGAGATGATGGAGGATTTTGGGATGGGTATGAAAAATTACAATAAGCAAAAAAGTTAAAGAAGTTAAAGAAAGATCGAGTCATTACATCTGGCACAACAGTCCGGCAAGCACCATACAGGGCAAAAAAATGACTAATAACTTTGCATGTGCTATCAGTAGGTACAAGCTTACAGTGTGGGATACTACTTGGGTGCGGAGGAGTCAGTGTCTGTAAATAGAGGCGGGCCGACGTGTTTTTCGATGTCATCATGGCAGCGTATGGCAATTGCAGGATAGTGCTTTTCATTGGTGCTTGCAGCTTTCCGGATATAGATGACGCCGTTTCGTATCCAACAGTATTTGATGCCATGCGTTTTCGCTCGAGCTTTTGCGTCACGAAATAACAGCCGGTTCGCCTTCGAAAGCCGCTCATTGATATAGATAATTCGGTTGCTTCCAGTAACAATGTTTTCACAAGTTAGGTTCCTCCTCACCTTCGCCGAAGAGATTATTTCGTCTCGCTTCACTTTTCGGAGTAGCTTGACAATAAGTGGTCTGGGCATGGACTCACCTGAGTCAGTAGGCTGCTTGCGCTTCAGCCCAACCCTGTGCACGTCATCTATATCTGAGGCCTGGAGGTCCACGCCTATTTTCTTAGCGGTGGTCATGACCAAGTGTGTTAGGTTTTCATTAGGTTGTTCGGGTAGTCCAATAATTTCTACTTCGTTTCGGACATTATATTGTTCCTGAGAATTTGCAAAGTCGAGTAGTTCAGCTTTTAAGGATTTTATTAATATGTCCTTGGCTTCAAGTTTTCTATTTAGATCCTCAATTGATTGCGACAAAGTGGCGGAAACCAAAGCTAGTTGGGACCCAACCTGTGATACATCTTGTCTCAGCAGGCGGATTTCTTTAAGAAGTGTTGAGAGAGGAGGCTCCTCATCTCCAGAAGTAGGCTGTTCGCGATGTTTGGCGCGGCTTCCTCGAATTGTGTTTACATTATTGGTAGAAAACGGGCTGTTTAGCATTCGGATGGGCGTACTTGTATCGCATACCTTAGGCCTTGAACAGAAGCATGCAGGACATAACCACTTTTTCTTGAATTCATCGGTAAATGTCTCGAAGTTGGCATTAGTGATATTAAGGCAGTCTAGGTCAAACAGATGATTACATTTAGTACACTCCATGTAATATGGAGTTGAAATGTTCTCACCACATCCGTTGCAAATTGATGGCATCTTAACTTACGCTCGCTTAATCAGTGGGTAGACCTCGGGGCAAGTCAATGTTAGCGTGGGGTAATTCGTAAAAACTCGTCGAGTGATACAAACACGCAACCAAAACAATAGGTATCGACTCACCGCTGTGAAGTCGGCCGTCTGCGCAAGCAAGCGGGCAGCAACTTTTCAGTAGGTAAATATTATTTCACGAATATTAATATCGTTATATCTTCCTGTTTGTTGAATTTTCCGAGATACGGTTTTCACTATTCTGTAGAACTTTCTCTCAAGAATAAGATGATATAGCTTAGCACCTGGTAAGATGACTTTTACTGTTGTTAAGTAATATTTATTATGGAGCAGAAATAAATGGTCCCTTACGTCTCGCGTCAAGCGGGTAATTATCGATAATATGTTAAAAAATATTTATTAAAATACATAATAGAGCAGTGTTTATATTTTTTTATATTTTTTTCTATAAAAACATTTTTAATTCGAATAATTATAATAATTAAATGGATTTTTAAAAAAATTTAATTATGTGAACTTTTAAAACAACGACAACAATATCTTTGTGGTTGGTAGTAACATGATTCCCTCCACTTGGCAAGGGAATAAAAATATAATATCTTTTTCGTTACCCTACTCATCTGGGCTTTAATAGACGACATTTCTGGAGATTATTCTAGATAGTACCTAAGTCCCTTCATTTTCCCACAAAACATTTTTTTACAACCTACTAGGTACATTTAATATTGATTTCCTTAAATAGTAGTTCTTAAGGTCTGCGACGACCTCAATACCTTAACTAAGTATTGTTACAATTTCTTATCGTGTTGTGAATATGGTGCTCCACACGTACGCATTAATTTACTGTGTACATGCCCCACATCTGGAGCAATAATTTTCATTTCCATATCGATATGGTAAACTAACCCTACACTAGTTGCTAAGAGAGTTTATCAATATTAATTTCTTAATGAACAAAATTTATGTGAGGGAAATTGGAGCGATTTTTATGATCATATTATATTTTTTTTATTCAACAGTCTGTGATATTTATTGATTAAAAAAACTAAATAGGCATTATTTAAAATATAACAGAAATGTTAACTAATTCTAAAATTGCATAAAATATACAAAACAATAAAATTGCTCCAACTTTTAGTATTTTACCTACTAAAAAATTATTTTACCTATTTATAATAGTGTTAAAGAACTCCACTGTTACTGAAGTACGAGTATCACCTCATTGGCAGCGACGCTAAAACTAATCTCTCTAAAAATAATACTTTTTAACTATCTGACAACGTGTATTCAAAATTTCATGATGATTGGTTGAATAGATGAAAATTTTGAAAAGTTCAAAACCGTATACATTGCCAATGGTTATCTAAGATTTAAGTAAAAGGATCCTACAGTTGACAGTTAGGCTTAGTACGAGTATGTACGGGGATTGCTTCGATTGTACCTATATTTGTTGGTCTAAACAAAAAGTTAAGAAGTAGAACGTAATTGAAAGCTTTGCCTTGATTGATTGTTTGGCTTGAATGTGGTTGTGGGGTGACAGAGCGGATTTATTGTGGAAGTAGCTTCGTCGTCGGTTCGCAAGCCTCCAGACTAGGCCCGCCCTACATTTCGGAGGTCGCCGCCCGAATGTGACCCCTCCTGCAGCCTCTATTGATGCGGACACCCGTTTAAAAAATTTCTTATTCGCATTTCAAAATTTTCTGAAAATATAGTTTTTTTTGTTTCTTTTATTATTATTATTTTTTGCAATAAAAATTGTTCATTAGTATTATTATTCCGACTTTCTCATTCCCTTCTTTTCCGCCATCTCTTCCTAATGCCTTATCCTTAATCCTAATTATGATATTTTTTTGTCACACAAATAAAAAAAGTTCTTTTATGTTCAAACATATTTATACAAAATACTCTTTATTTATTGAATAATTTAATTGTAAAATTACTTACATTATTTATTTTTAAACTATATTATTTATTAGTTAAATTATTGCAATTTTTTTATTTTAAAATTCTCTAAATCTCTAGTTTAACTATATTTTAATATTGTAGAAATATTAAAAATATGATTGTCATGAAAAGCTATGATGTAAAATAATCTATTCTGTTCGTCGAATCCCCAACGAAGGAGATTGGTTAAATGTGCGGTTTCACGCCCGGGTCAATGTTCGTTAAACGTATATAGGTCAGCTAAAGGCGCTTTTTTAACTATTTATGCAAGCCTGCTCTCCTTCCTATACTATAAGGGGACAAACGTGGTCGGTAATTGAAACTCTTCTACGTAGAATTAAAAAAAGTTCATTCGACCACTCTAACCAGTTATTGCGAACAATATTTTGTAAAGACCGAGAAATTTCAACAATGCAATCAATGACTTTTGAAAAATAACATACAAAAAGATTTTAATTGGATATGGTCAACGAACGCCGAAGCAATAATTTTCTATTTATTATATCCGCCCAAAATATTACGGCTGAGTCCAGAAAATACATGTTTCAAAGGAGCGTTTAGTGGTTACGCATCATGAAGAACCAAACACTTAACCCCGTTTGTTGGTTAACTGCATGATAATGCGACAAAGTGAGGATGGCAAGAGAGGAGTGTGTTAGGTGGGCCGTTAGACACACGTTTCGTTTTAGCCGGGTTATAATGATGCATAGAGCGGTCGGCTGCTGCGCGCAGGCAAAGGGAAAGTGTTGGGAGCTTCCTGCTCGCACGCGGAAGCGTTTATACGTAACTGCATTTCGCGACGAGGCGTGCGCGGCTATCGCTCACTGCACTTGCAACATAGCGCGCTGCCTTTCAATGCAAATCACACTATTTTGTTGCACTAATAAAATTTACACACACTATAAAGAACTATCGAAGAAATTAACTTTCTAAATTCAATTTATACTTTTATTTTTTTAAATATGTTGCACACAATAGAAAATTTTCGCTATGTTTCAAAAATTTTAGTAAAGTAAAGAACTTAATAAAAGTCGAGGAAACATTACAGTTCTACACTTCATTTCTATTTTTCATCGCACTCAAATTTTTTTTTCATATAATGGAGTAGTGACACGGCTTATTACGATTGTCTAGCCATGAAGCTTTCGCTTTTCTTTAGATCTTTTATTTGTACATTAACAGCTAACGTTAAATATGTATTTGAAATAGGTAAATATTTCAAATCTAAAACAAGCAATACAGGTACAAGAAGAAATATTCTTACAATATTTAAAAAAAAAATGCATTGTATTGCTTGTCAATAATTTTTTAATATTGTATAATATATTTTAAAAACCAAGTTTTCCTATTTATTGGTTTAGATAAGCGCATTTTAGTGCTGATATTAGTAGATTTTAGTGTTATAATATGAGTTTTCTTTTTTAAATCTATTTCAATAAATAAAGTACTTAAAAATAAAAATGTGCTCTGCTTGTCGGATGGCTTATGAATTATAAAGAAAGTGAATACAAATTGTTACAACTTAAATGATTCAAAATTTACTTGAAATGTATCATTGAGTGTCATTAAGAAGAATGTTATATACAGTTAAAAACAAAGAGACTATAAAGACAATCCGTCTTGTAATCTAATTTAAACTTTATAGCCTTCGTAATAGAGAATAAATTCTCAAAGAAGTGTTGACATAAGTAGAGAAATGAGGGGTCATTACGATGAATGAGTCGCGGTTGACCTCGGTCAGTCATCTTACAGTTTTACTTTCGTCATCGTTGGAACAGCCGCTAGCCGTCAGCGTCATTGGTAACGAGGCACTCTCGCCGCTTCGGAAACAACCCGTCACGCCACTGCCGTCATAGATAACGGTAATGATCATACAATTCGTTTCATATTGTTCAACTTTTTTAATACTGACACATGAAAAGCTCCTATATGGACCATGGAATTTGGCAAAACCCAGTTCATGAATCGAACTTTCAGTTACATAGCAGTTTATGACTTAGCTGTTACGAGTAGCTCTGTAACTGAAGGTTCGGTCCATGTGATTGTGATCTCTTGATCATCAGTTTATCAGATCAACAACAAATATAATCATATTCCAACTAATAGTAGGCATAGAAGTAATCTTAAAGGAGATAGTAATTTAACAGTTAGCTCTGTTATCTGATTGATTTATTCAGAATGCTTTCAAAGTGCACTGTGGGTAAGCCGAGCGTGGCTCTTCCGCGTTAAGCCTACACTTTCTCTGCGTCCGCTGCAACATTGTAAAGGAAACACTTACTGGGGAATTTCAAACTGATAACAATACATTTTTATGCAAGTTAAAAATACACATTTTAATTAAACCTTGCTGTTCGTCACAAAAAAAAAACGTTTATTTATGTATATCATGTAATTTAAAACTGTTGATTCATTTTAAAAAATTGTATAAATGTTTAAATGGTAAAGAGTATATGACAGGCTGACGGTTAACTTGATTAAAGGTAGCCAATGTTGTATATCCTTCAATACTAAGTGAGAGGATTTACAAGCGCTCTAAACCTAAAGGATAAAGATGAAATATTCAATTTCCGAACCAAACAGAACAGTACAAGAGCTTTTTATTTTATACATGGTGATCTTTTGTAAAGGGTTATTACTGACGCTAGAGTGGGCTGCTTGGCTACAAAGTTTATAACTGCGTTTTTATATTAGACTAGCTGGCACCCGCGACATCGTCCGCGTTGAAAAAGAAAAAAGTAGCCTATCCTGTGTCCTTTACGTCTAAATGTTTACCTACCAAGTTTCATGAAGATTAGTTAGGTAATTCGTTTAAGTTATGGAGGAAGTTATGGTATTGTATACATACAGTACCTACACTTACAGATTTATTATTAGTATTGATTGATTGATAATTAGTATTATAATTGTAGAATTATGTATATTAATTTTTAGACGGTAAAGAGTCGCGTGCGAATAAACGTTCAAGGTATCAGGAGCCGTGGTCTCATTACATTTGCCGGGAGTAGGAAGCGGGATCACCCAGGAAAACTGTTCCCGGGATCCGGCTAAAAGGAGCTTAGTGTAAATGTCGTTCGCTACAGTGGATGTTACTTTAAAATGCATTGTATGTCGCGTCATCCAACTCGCCATGCATTTTATGTTCTCCGCGTATCGCAAAACATATTACCTACACATTGAGGAACAAAGATTATCTTTTAAACGTTTTTATTACACTATTTGTGGAACCCTATGGAAGTCATTTCCAACGGTTTATAGTTTGAAATTACTGCATTTCATTGTACTTTTTTTCTAGTGGATCGTCAGCCTGTCTACTCAACGGATTTTCATGCGGTTTTCACTAATGGAAAATGCGTTAAACGAGGAAGGTTTCCACAATTTGCACAATTTGCAGAAAAAAATTGCACCCGTGCGAAGCCGGACGCAGGTCGCTAGTATGCAAATTTTTGTTAAAGTTTTTTTATTATACAAGTGTTTTTTAATAATTTTAATGAGTTCTGACGTCTCTTAGGGGACGTCGAAGGCGTCAAAAATGTAAATACTCGTAAAGAATTAAGAAGATCACATTTTTTCTTTGTATGGGTATCATAATCTAAAAAAACTAAGTCCCTATAGAAGTGAAAAAATCGCTTCCGGTCCATTACAACCAAATCCCAAATTGCCAAAAATGTGAATACACTGAATTCTAAATAGACTGAATTATTTTATATATTCAATAGTTACTTTTAAAAATTAAAAAAAGACAGCAGTAAGCAACCCACGTCTCGAGTTATGTTGTTGCTGACAGACATAAGTCAGGTCAGCAGGTACCTACATTTTCAGAGGCACGTGTAATAATTGGAGCAGAGCATTTTGGAAGCGTTCGCGACAAAGGTAAGCCTCTTGACCGATTTAACGAACAAGAGGCGTCGAGACATTTGATTTTATACGAAATCTTAGTAGAACAACGACCTGTTTCACGTGAACACTATAAACAACAAGTGACACACTCCCGGCTTTGCTCGGGGTGCATTTTTTTACATACCCTTCCTCGTTTATGCCTTTTTCCAATTGAACCGTTGGGTGGTTTAGAAGTAGTTAGCGGACAAACAGACAGACACAGACAGCTACGGCGCCTTGGTTGCAAAATATTGTTTTTTTCTACTTGGGTTTTATTATAAATACACACCTTCCGTGAAAAATTATCTAATTGATGGTGAAAACCGCATCAAATCCTGCTTAGAAAGCGACTTTATATTATGTGAGGATGATATTGAATAATTTCGTTCATGTGTGAATTAGACATAAAAGATGTATGAAAAAGAAATATCAACATTAGTTCATCGGCTTAGCCTTGAAAATGTTATAGGCCGAGATGGAATTTTTATAATGCTTGCTAATGTTACCATTGTTCTGTTCTGGAACATCATCTACGAGTATTAAACTTAATATATATGTAAACGAGTACAACATGCATTCCCCACTATTGATCTGTAAGCCAAAAGCATCCATAAAAATAATTAATTAAATTACAAAATTAATATTTTTTATGTGGTATTAACATTAATTTAGTAAACTCAAATTAAATTTAAATTAATTAATTACATTGCATATTTTTGTCTACTCAAATCGTCACTCCCGTTAAAACATATAATCTCAAATGCTTGGCACGTGTTAAAAACAGTTCTCAATTAAGTCGAGAATCACACGCTATAGAAGGAAGAAAATTGCAATTGTCAAGTCCCAACTTTCTTTTGAATTCATTAGTGAAGAACCTTAATTCACCGATTCTAATAATTTAGCGCACACTAGCCCTCGTACGCGCTATAGTTCGTTCTTTGCAAATTCCATAGGAACCTCAAACATTTTCGAAAAACTTTTTTGAAAAAATATTTAATTTACAGACACGGCTTGTTTACGATTTTATTATATACTAGCTGTTACATGCGACTTCGTTTGCGTAACTTTATAAAATATATAGCCTACGAGTATTCGCTGATCATGTAACTTTCTATATAGGTGAAAGAACTTTTAAAATCTGTCGTTGTTTTTGAGTATTCATTACAAACAAAAGTACTTTCTCTTTATAATATGTATTAATATTAGTAAATATAGACATAAATTATGTATAGATTTGCCTCTGTGTCATAAATAACTCGTAGCACGAGATGTCCCTCAATGGGCATATTTTAGTATTGCGTAGGTGCTACCGCATGTGTGTGTATGGTAGACGCGCTCGAGACGATGACGTCACGGGAGCGCCGGCCGCCCCGAGGGTTCAACGCCTCACCGGCCGACCCAGGTGCGTTCACACACGCCTCCTTTATTCTTTCTCATTTTTCGTACTATTGCCGTTTCCTGAAAGCGAAGTAGGTGACGCGAGTGGGTGACAGGGCAATGGAAGCTCGCTCGGTGGCCGGTTATCGACATGTCGATGCCCGGTCGTGTTTGCCTAATGGGATGGAGCCGCTTTTTTCCATTATTAAATTGGAGTACGAGGTGTAAACAGTTTTTCTTGTTTATAACAGGCCCGTTTGGTGTAATGGTCACAATGTGTTAGGTGACATTGAAGATTTAGTACAACTGTGCCCAACACGTCATATTATATTCTGAAAAAAAAAATGACAAGAATTTAAATTTTTAATATTACTTTTTGTGTAAAATATGTAACATAATAAATAATAATGATAAAATATCTATATATCAATATTTATATTTGATATTCGAATATTTAATATCATATCCGCTAAAAATAATATATATTTGATATTTCGCTTGTGTTCTCATGTAATACATATTAATATTACATAGCTTTGGTTGTGCGTTGATTTGATAGTCATTTTATAAGTGAGTGTACCTATATATAGATTATTTCATCTATTATAAAAATTTAAATTTAAATTAAAAAAGTCACCCTCACACTGTTCAGTTCACAATATAAATATTTTACATCATAGATATTGTAGTTCAAATATATCGAAAACAGTGTTAATAAAACGTACTACTGATTAGAATAATTGCATTGAAAACATGACGGTAGAGCGCCACAATAGGCAGCGCTCAACGTCCGCTAAAGCGAGACAGCCGTAGTTCTGTTTGGTTGGCGCAGCTGTGCTAAGGACGGTCGTTGCCCCGCGGTCGGCCGCTGGTGAACCTCGAATCGTGCCTTTTATTTATATTTGTCTCTCGCATGCTCTTCGCTCTTTACTTCGACACTGTACGGAACAATTCCTACGGCCGGTTCGTCTTCCCAGTGATTAGTGATTGATTGATGGGGATTTGATTATATCTGCGAATCTCGCTGTACATGACGTTCGAAGCCTACGTAACCAGGTACATTACTTTTAAATTTATTAAAAAAACAATAAATTCAACTACGAAAAGATTATTCACGTATAGTAGTCATAGTAGGCTTAACTCTTTATACCAAATTTGCCATATAGGTATAATGATTATCTACTTACTTAAATAAAATACCTGTTTTTTTTATTTAGTGAATGAAACCTTTCTGCAACAATACCTAAGTATTTGTAACAAAAAAAAAGCTATAATCTATTTTAATTATTTTAAATAAATCTATGTTACTCATATAAATATTGATTTTTCGAATAATGGAAGTACTCTCTCCACCTAGAGTAGTTTCAATTTTCAAAAAACTAATGCTATGCAAAAATTTGGTTTTGCACAAAAAAAAATCTGTTATAAATACGGAAGTTTGGATGTTTGTTACTAAATCACCTAAAAATGGCTGAACATATTTGGACGAAATTTGGCAGCTGGATTACCTGGATTCATATAGGATACTTTTTATCCTGAACAAATGTTAAGTTCGTGTGTAATTTTCAAAAAACGAACTACAGCGCGTATGAAGTCACGGCCACAGCTAGTTATGAAATACTATAATAATCGTTGTCCGCCGCTTCTCCGCTAACTTCTTCTAAACCACAGATATTAAAATTAAAATTAATTTTGTTAATTTATTTAATTACTTTTTGACACTACTTAGTTCAATTATAACAAAGAAGTCAACATTCCATTCCTAATAAAAATGTTACGTCCGTTATTTTATTACGACAGACAATAGGTAAGTACTCGTATTATTGTTGTAAACAATGACAAATTACTCTAGGACATTGGCCTGCCATTGAAAATTTTATTGATAATTATTATCAATTTCTGGTTAAATCATTTTAAATTTAATCTATACTAACACGATAAGGTTATTTTTACTACTTTTTATGTGACTAAGTATAGACATGTTGTCCAGGACTTTTCCATTGTGATTGCCTTGTCTTATTGCGTGTGATTTTTGGGTGAGTTTCATATGATATTTTCTCTTTTAAACAACCTTAAACCTATAATTTTACATAGGGTTTAACCTATGGTCAAGCCGAATTTGATTGAAATTCAGGTCGCGTTGAAAAGGTCTCTTTTCCTTCACCTTGCTATATTTTTAAATACATTATAAACATTATAAAATTCATATATTATGTAATTAATATTAATATACTTATAACTATTATATCAAAAGATATAAACTATAACTTAATTGCTCCTAGATATTATATACTAATAAATAAATAATGTTCTGATACAAAGATGTTGTCTCTTGGTCAAGTGTAGAATAGACGTTCTACATTTAATAAATTTAATAAATACCTATGTAAAATCAATTTTTCTTTGGACATTAAACATTGTGTCACTTGTACAAGTAAATGATTTACTAATTAGAATTTCGATTGCAATAATGTTATCGTTAAACAAATCATACGATATCCACATTTTTCCAAAACAATCTACTTTGTCGATACTAAACGAAAACATTAAAATTCATATGCACTCATTGTATGCAATTAACCTTAATTATGTTTTAATTACATAATTGTGTAGGTATATTTGGTATTTTAACCGACATGATATGATGACATTAACTGATCGTATCTATACCTATGTATTTATCATCGATGGTATTTAGTATTTATGTACTTTGAAGGCGAAGATGTTGATTTGAAATCAGCTGTAGACTATTGCCAGCATCGATGATGGTCACAATATGTCTTTACAACTCACATAATAATATTTAATCTTCATAAATAAAAATCGACGCATGTGTATGTATGCGTCAAAACTTGGATGGACTTCAAAACCGCTCAATCGATTTTGATTCGGTTTTCACATATGAAAAGACCAATAATCGAGCAAGGTTTGTGTATATAATTTAAAAGAATAATAATAATAATGCATCGTTAACTTTTTCTAAACCACCTAGCGAATTTCGATACGGTTTTCAATAATGAAAGGACCTTTATAGGTATGCCTATACATATATAAGAATAAGTTTCGTGTATATGATTCGCAGTGGAAAATACAGTGAAAATTCATCACCATTTAATTATCAACTCTTATTGTCAAGACATAAGTTGACGAATATAACTTCGTTAAATTGTAGTCTAGAATATATACGCGTATTTTTCTAGAATATATACTCAACGAAGTTTGAATACGAAAAGTTTGCCCCTTAAGAGTAATATTCCTGCTAATAATACTGCGTGAGTGTTCAGCGTGAAAGTTACGCTCAAGTAAATTGTAGGTAACTTGTATCGTCAGATCGTCCCCCACCTGACCCTCACAGGATGCGAAACGTTCTTCCTTCCGAGATTCTCATTTGTGGGGCTCAATTAGTGCACTTGAACCCTCCAGAGGGGCCTTGTCTATTCAAGTGCTGATTGAGCGAGAGCTTGCTGTCACAGAGTAAAAAGATTTTTTATGCTTTAAAGGGAGCTAATTTTCTATTTTTTTCTATATTGTTATTAAAAATTTAGTTACCAAAAACAATTTCTTTGAATTTGTTTTAAAATATATTAGAAAATAACTGGTGCCTATAATTTCGTACTCGCTGTAGTTTTGTTTTGAAAATCCCACAGGAACCTAACCTTTTTGTAGGATAAAAAGTATCCAATATGTTAATCCAGGTAATCATCAATACATCAGTGGAAACCGCATTCAAATCGGTGAATCCGTTTCTGAGATTAGCGTGCACAAACTCAGAGACAAACATACAAAAATTCCAAAAACAATTTTTTGACCTCGATACAATGTATTAATGTCAGACACGGATAGTTTAGGATTTTATTATAGGCATACATATAGATTACAATGGTTTAATGACACTTCACTCTACTATTCAAATAGACACATTACAATATTATAGCTGTAAGAAAATTTAATTGCAATTAAGGCTAAGTAATTAATTGTAAATAAATTGCTTGCAGAATGTCCATGTGTCTTGTTAAATGTGTAAACAGAGTGATCGTTCGTTTATCAAACATTACATTTGTAACGGGTTCGATATCGGGCGGGAGGCGAGGTCCAGAGAAGTCATTGTCACGTAGCCAATGTATACAGTGACGATTGTGTCGGCCGTGTTTACGGACCTTATCAATAACACTGCTAAAGCTGACTTACACTCATTGATAAAATATCACAAGCTATAATATAAATATATGCTGTATTAAAACTTTGCAAAAGATGAGTTTCAAAAGTCATTTTTTAATTTAAATAAGATCAACCCTGATGCCACTTCTTGCACATTTTTATTATATTTTAATAATAACAAAATTTACCTCTACTTCGATATAGTTATCTCAATTTCCAAGGCAACTAACTCAATTTCCATAAATTTTCAGAAGACGTTAAAAAAGTTATGATTTTTCAATAAAATTATAAAAACTCCTTGGTAGATCACCCAAGGTTACATTGGATTATATTTCTTGATGTACAACTAAAGTACATTTTTGTAGTTATTATGCGTTCATCCATTTGTATCAAAATGTGAGAGTAGTTTGTTTGAAGAATTCATTTAAAAAAATGTAAATATGGAGTAAAAACTTCTGTAGTACAAATTACTAACGTAAAAAAAGTTTCTTTTTTAACAATTCAAACTAAGTCGGAATGCCGCAGCACGCTGATTTTTGTCATAGCATAAAGTTAGCATTTCGCACATTTCATTCGAAATAAAATCGTGCGAAACAACTAAACCCATAGTACAATGAAATTTGAATTAAGTAAATTGGATTTAATTTTTGTATACAAAATATACTAAATTAAATATTTTGCTGTGCTGTCCTCAAATTTGCGCCAGCCTTGGAGTTTAGTTCATAAATGTAGGAGGGATATGATTCCCATTATAGTTAGTTGCTCACGACACAGCATAGGATAGTTAGGTAAGGTGCAAAATATCATGCCGCATATTCTTGCAATATTTATATTATATCTGCAAATGTAACTCCGGCACATGATTGGGTTCAAGTTCGGGCAGGCGACAATGAACTTGGCCGGCCATGACTCATGCATGCCACACTCATCAACTGTTACGAAACCATAACATACACCGCATCTGTGCGAATGCAATCGCCAACTGTCAACGTTTCCAAGAACAATATTCACGTACACCTCACCTTTTTATGTGAATTTCCAACACCATCAAACGTGGTGATAGATAAAATTAGACCGTTCCCAATTTAACCGATCCTTATTTAACGTAATTTTCTGAATATTCTGCACTCAGAAATATGGTATAATGATTTTGGTATTTTTTTTTATTTTAGCATAATTATTTAGTTCACATATTTTGTGGTTCTGTCATTGTGTAGGTCCATATTATACACCTACGACATTACACCGTAGCCTTCGCTCTTTCACGCAAAAACTACTGAACCGATCATCATGAAATTTTGCATACACGATGTCTGAGACACCAGAAAGGACATAGGGTACCTTTCATCGTTCAACGCGGACGAAGTCGCGGGCACCAGTTAGTGGTAAGATAATTTTGACATTGTTTAATTTCTTAAAATTGAAGAGGCACAAAAGAGGTGTATTAGAGTCATGTTTAACTTCAAAGTTATGGATAGTTGTATGCCCTTCTTTAAAAAGTATAAAATCCTAACGCTCTGATAATAGTCAAAGAGCCCAAAGAGATCCTAACAGATTATGCATTCGAAAAGCAAAAACAGCCCTGATGCATATGTGTTTTTTGTCAAGCGCCAGTTATATTACAACAAAATTCCGAACACCATTAAAGAACTCAATAATAATTTATTCAAGAAGAAAATGAAGCAATTACTCGTTGACAAATGTTATTATAGTGTAAGAGATTATACGACTGATAATTTATTGTAATAATTAGTAATATTAATTAGCTTTATTGTTTTATGTAGTGTGCTTAAAATATTTGCACACCCTCGAAGGGTAGAATGTAGCGAGACTTTGTAGGTATGTACTAGGCTAGAATGTAGCGGGTCTATTGTAAAACCATTGTAACCTATATTCATCAAATAAATGATTATTATTATTATTATTATGTTGTCGTAAACTGTCAGTGTTGACCGTGACATTGGGCCCTTCGTGATTTGCCCTCATGCGGCCAAGGTCTAAGGCGATGTTATCTAAAATGTGTTCATGTAAATGCAGCTTGCATGCACTTGGGTTACCGACCGTAACTATCTACTGAATTGCTTAAAAGTATTAAAAACCAGTGGTTTTCGTGACGTCGCCCGCAAGTGCCAAGGTTACACGAAAATATTGTAAACGTGTACACTCGGTTGCGTATTAGTAAACGCAAAATGTCTTGTAATACATTTTTTTTGGTGAATACCTACATAAACGTGTGCGTCATCCCATCCGGTATGCGAGGCGCCGACAACTCAACATTTAAACCTCAAAATTTCTGATTTCAAAATTTGTCCTACTTGCTTGACACTGTCGAGCAATCTATGGATCTTTTTAGCATTTAATATGTTTTACCTTGCCCAAGTATTCTAGTTAGTTTATAAAGTTAGTCGCTTTGAAGAGACTATTTCAAATTTAAAAATCAACAACGCGATTCTGGTATCACAGATAAGTGGTATAGCCATTTTACCATCACCAAGCAATCTGTCTGCTGATCTCTTCTACAAAAATCTTTCCATGAAAATTTTCTAAATTCCTACTGTAAACTGTACTTCTGTTAGACGAAAATAGAATAGAGATATCGCATTCGTATAATTTTGTAGTAAACGAACAAGACCTTGAATAGATATTGGTCTTTCTGTTTTGATAGTCATATGTTTTTGATAAAAAAATAGCATTTTAAATGCATGGTATGTGATGCATTACAGCTTCTATATAATAAACATGTACTTAATG
The DNA here is from genome assembly GCA_945859745.1 of Synanthedon formicaeformis. NCBI lineage: Eukaryota > Metazoa > Arthropoda > Insecta > Lepidoptera > Sesiidae > Synanthedon > Synanthedon formicaeformis. Next base: position 9,267,414 of record OX243958.1, read on the forward strand.
ATAAAACAATTCACCATATAATTCACATAGTTACCAACATAAAAAAATGGAAATAGAAATTAAATTTCCCTACATCCGAAATTATTGTGGTCGAATTTCAAGCAGCGAGCGATCACAATAATTACAGTATACAGTTTGTTTAAAATATTGACTTTTCTTCAATCTTATTGACATATGACAATGCGAGTTAAATTAGTTATACGGAACTGAAACAGGGAAGAGGATAGTTGCGATAAAAAGTAGTTAAATGCAGCCATTATTCGGGTGTCGTTTACGATGTCTGCGGAGGCCCGAAACGGAGCCGATGTTGGCCGAAGACTCCCGAAGACTCCCGAAGAGATGACAAGCAGGCGCTTTCCGTGGAACGCGGAAAACGACGGCACATGTTGAAAATACGAGTGGGCATTGACCCCGAACGCTGAATCTACAGCTGTTGCTGAATCTAACGCGCGCATCTCGTGATGCATTTATTTATTTGACGTCGTATATTACATACATTCATCTCCTAGATCGCAGACACGGTAGTATTCTGAAACTTGTACGCACCATAAACGGCGGTTTCGTTTGAGCCGTACGTACGTCTTCGTCTTTTCCGTTGCTTTCTTCAGTGTTTTATTAAATAAGTCTATAACTGTTTATATACAATTTAATAAATACATCTGCAAATTGTAAAAAATATGTGATACATACATTGTCCGTTTTATTCCTATAAATTAAACAACGTATTCTCATGCGGTTTTCCTATTATTTAGATACCTATGCTGCAACATTGGGAGCTGGTTTACCTAAATAATTATAGCAGCAAAAATAAATTGAAATATTAACAATCGCACATTTCTATCAATAATAAGGACAATGTCAAAAATCAAAATGTTCATATTTGAATTCATATTTATTCAGAATGGGTGAATACTTCAGAAAAATCGATATATTGTAATCTATCATCGATATGCATGATATACGTTACATGATGCGTTTACATGCTGGCTTACGTTGGTCTAAATTCAATTGTCAGACATTTATTAGAACATATTATTCTTCAGGCAGTTAGTTGTAAGACTGGATTGGGTCGTCTAATATATATTCTGCACGTCCATCTGATGTTCTAAGACAAAATAAATTTTCAAATCTTTGTTTTTATGGTACACTAGCGACATGCTCCCGGCTTCGTACGGGTGCGATTTTTTTCTGCAAATTATATATACATAGAAACCCTTTCCATTAGTGAAAAACCACATGACGTTCAGTAGTTTTTGAGATCATCTCTAACACAGAGACATATAGACAGGGACAGACGCGGCTATGACTTAATTTTTTAATATATAAGGAATATATCCGATTTGGTAACAGTTAGAATTGAACAGCATGATTGAAATTGTTGTGAAAGACAGTTCCTATAATCAGATTAAATGGCAATTGGCGAGCTGAATCCACAAAGCTTAAAACCGATAACAGTTGAAGGGGTGCTCATATATTAATATTGTAGAAGTATTTCAGTATTTTTCCAATATTTCAATATGATTCACAATAAATAGTATTTTTACGATAACATATTTGTCCTGTGGTATACGTACAGAGTATAATAAAGTTTTTAATCTACTAAAAACGATATACAACTTTTACTGGAAACAAAAATTTTACTCCCCCAATCAATTCCGGGAGATTTATTAAACAAAATTTAGAGCTAAATTAAACTTAATGCGAGTTTTAACCAACACGCACTTGACAAATATATGGAAACGACGCACCTAAATGAAAAAATGTATGTTTTAGTGACGATGGAAACATTTCTCAATCTTTCTCGTCAAACTGACGGACTTTGTTTTATAGTATGTGTGGATTTGTAGGATTCAGTGACTTATTCGAGTTTGTTAGTTGAGTGGATAAAGAAATAACCCTCTAACGAAACAGTAACAGGTACCAGAACAGATTCTCTTCTCTTAAGGTCTACAATAAAGACAAGAGAAAAAATATCTGAGGGTGAAACTTCAGTACCTACTCTATCTATTGCTCCGGTATCGTTACAATTAAATTTTTGTGCTGACTGTAGTAATATTATGTTTTGATAAATATTCTTTTTGTAATATTATATTTTGATAAATATTCTTTAAATTTTTGTGCTGACTGTAGTAATATTATATTTTGATAAATATTCTTTTTTTATAGTTAAGAGCTTAATGCAATAGAGATATAATATCATACATACAGGCTTAGATTAAATAAGAGTTATACTATGATATAGGTAAGAAATCGTTCAAAGATTGTAATCACGTCAGTAGTTTGAACTAAACACTCAATTTGTACCACACCCGGAAATTCTTCAAGTTATTTTTTCCTTTTTTGTAAATACAGTTTTCTGTGCAGTTGTTACAAATCGAGTACAGGCATAATCAGTGAAACTTGTTTCTCTCTGTAAATCCAGTTTCCATGATGTAATGTTCACATTATTGACAATATGTGCGGATTAGTTGCGAGTAATTAGCTATATCGCCGTACGTAGTCCGCTAAGTACTTACTTCTAAACCACCCAATGAATTTAAATTCGGTTTTCACTTATGGAAAGAGGGATAGTCAGGATGAAAATTGCATCCCGGGTGAAGCCGAGAGCAGGTCACTAGTATTGTAATATTTAATGAAAAGAAAAATACACTTAGTACTAACGTAAAAAGCTTGCATGTAACCGCTCAAGGTGTCCAAAGTACTGAAAATTTTGACATTCAATTTCTTTCACTATAAAAGCTTGGTTAACAATTACTATTAAGTTTACATACCCCACGGTTATAGAAATTATAAATTTTTTTTGCTAAAAATGTCAGCGCACTTGCAGCACGTGTGGCTTTGCTTGTGTACAGGCGACTGTAACCAACTTACCTTCAAGTAGACCGTCAGCCTGTATGATAACTTTAACATAAAAAAAGTGATTTACTTATGTTATGACTTAAGAATTCAACTGCGTCTGATTGATTCGAACCCGCAATATAAAAATAAATAAATAAAAAAAAAAATATCTTCACACATTCCACACAGCACCATCTAGTTCCAAAGTAAGCAAGTAATGCTTGTATTATGGATACCAGACAGTTGATATAATACATAGATTACTTTTTTTTTTTGTAAATACATACATATTATACATAAAAAACATCCATGACTCAGGTACAAAGGTAAAATGTTAACACATAAAACATTTGCCCCTAGCGGGATTCGAACCCGCGACCGTTTGGTTAACAGCTAGGGTTACTAGCCACTAGACCAAACGTGTCGTCAAATATGACATGTCGGTAGCCCAGCGTACGTCCTCTTGTTACTTTCTCGTGTTGGTTTGATGCGGTAACGATTCTCACAAAGTCACAAGTGGCCAGTCATAAATGTTTCGTTGAATGTAAAGCATTTTATTGCGAGTCGTAAACCGATTTGCGGCATCAACAGTTAATATGGTCGTATTGTTGTATTTAATTTATGAACGTTACTTTTAAATTTGTTTGGATTTTTTTACTTTTAATAATGCTTTCGCAAATGAAAACATCGTTTAATTTTCTACAGTTATAGTAGTATGAGTAATTTCGTCACTTATTTTTAGTCAAAAAATAATATTAATTACTTAAAACTGTACTAACGACCTGCCTCCGACTTCGCAAAGACAACGCGACACACACAGATTGACGTCCGTATTTTAGTAGAACTTGACCCTAATACCCTAAGTAATAATGATATTACTCGTACATATGAAAGTTTGTATGTTTGGATGTCAAAAAATGCTGATCGGATTTGGATGAAATAGTATAGTTTATTACCTTGGATTAACATATTATGTAGGATACTTTTATCCGGGAAAAATTTTAGATTCACAGCTACTGTGTAATATAAATAAAAGCTTACACATAATGAAATCACTTGACGAAATACAATAGCGATTTTTTAAAGTTCTCACTCGTCGGATGCAGTTTAAAATTAAAAGGATGCGTAAACGCATCCCAAATGCTCACTTAGTCACTTCGTTAAATTTGGAAGGCGTTTTTTTTTCTTTTCTGTTTAAACCGACGTCGAATTCCGGTGGCAATGCCTTAGCGACTAATTCGTTTTGAATTGGAATGATTTGTGTTGTCCACTAATTGCGTTTGTGTTTTGTTGCTCTTACAGCCCGCACGCGAATCTTGTGCGATTTTATAACTCCGTAAAGGATTTTTGGTTCAGTTTGATCATCTCGCACGATTTTACTTCGTACGAAATGTGCGAAAAGCCATCATGTAAAAAAGGCGATTCTTGTCGCAAATTTATCACAAATTGTTACTTAATAGAATAGTTATTACTACTATAAAGTTTCGAACCGGTTGTAATAGTAGCTAATATAAATCTAATAGTAAGCCAATCTTATTAATATTGTGAAGGCGAAAGTTTGTGAGGGTGTATAATTATTGTTACTCTAAATGGCTGCACGGATTTGGATGAAATTTGGTCTAGATAGTTTTTTATCTGGATTAACATACAGGATACTTTTATTCTGGAAAAATGTTGGGTTCCCGAGAGCTCTTCAAAAGTATAAAAAATGGCGCCACTGTCGTCGTGGTGGCGCTACCATCGACACAGCTTTTTCAATGTAATACTTAAATGATTTTTTTTAAAATATATACAAACATCTAAGTGACTAAAATTTGTTTCTACATAACAGATATTGTTTTCGAATTGTTTATACAAATTTTAGCGACATTATATTGAAGGTAATATCAATGTAACTTTAAATTTTAAATTTTTCGTTATATATTATATCACATCAACGCCTGTTTTTCCTTTAATAAATATGAACTCAACAATTTAAATACCCGTCAACACTTGGTGAACACATCAGACTTATCTGACATCATATCAGACATACGGAAAAGGAAGAGGACTTAGAAGATTCAAATCTTTGAACCATTAGGTACGAAATCTACTATTAGTTTTTTTTTATAGTAGTACTAATAATAAATCTGTAAATGTAGGTATTGTATGTATGTATGTTCCTTCATCCATAACTTTTAAACGAATTAACTGATTTTCATGAAACTTGGTAGATAAACATTTAGACGTACAGGACACAGGATAGGCTACTTTTTTCTTTTTCAACGCGGACGAAGTCGCAGGCACCAGCTAGTAATAAAATAAAATCTTATTTATTTCTTATTAGTTGGAGCCCGCGACTTCGTCCGCGTTCTCTATAGCCTATAGCCTTCCTCGATAAATGGACTATCCACCACAAAAAGAATTTTTCAATTCGAACCGGTGGTTCCTGAGATTAACGCGTTCAACCAAACAAATTTATAATATTAGTATAGATAACCAAGGAAGCTAAGACTAGTTAATTTCATTAATTTCACGCCAGGATGAGATGAGTCGAAATAAAAAGCTCTTCTTAAGCTCACATTAAAGAGTAAAAAAGTTACTATTTACTTATAAAAAATATATATCTACTACGTTATTACTTGAAAATGAATATATCGTAATTTAATAATATAATTATTTGGCAATTATTTTATCAAATTAAAAAAATGTAGCAAAGAAAGAAATGTTCAAAAATCCTTTCTTAGCATATGCTTGCGTTACAAAATAAAGCTATGTTCCAATTTTCAGCTTTCTAAACTTAGTAGTTTTGGCTGTGCATTTATTGTTAGGACGAACGATTTTATAAGTACTTAAGTATACTTATAGATATGTGTTCAATTTTGGAGGTCATTAAACTGTGCGTTAAGTCAATGTCAGGAATTAGAAGCGTGCGGGTCCGAAATTCGGCAAGAAACAGGGGTGCTTACTGGTACGGGGTAGCAGGGTGCTTATTGGTACGGGGTAGCAGGGTGCAACACCGGGGTAACGACCGAATCGGGGTCGTCGAACGGCGCCACGCGGCCGCACGACTGAGACATCCGATTGATTGGAGCGGGACAGAGCTATTCCTCCACACCCTTACGATATAACAACCCCCGCACCTAATAGGGGAAATAGCACTTTGCCACATAACAAATAAGGTGTGATTTTGTTTGGTATTTTATTCGTCGGCGGAACATTTAGCCTCGCGGCTTTCAGCTACGCACACACGGCCGTTAAGGGAAGTAGTTTTGCTCAAAATATTGATTTTTCTTCGGGGCCTTGTGGCCGCGTGGTGTTTCGTTGTGTGCGTGCGGTGTACGCTGGTGTGCGTGTATATCTATTTTGGTTAGAGCACGTGGTCGATGTTGTTGCTTGTTGACGAGTTTTTTTTTTCTGGCGGCCGGAGTAATTGCATTACATCATTGACGATCAATCAAATTCAATCGGTAGTACTGATTCTATACTTAACAATATTGAAATATTATTTAACTCTAAATGATATAAGACTAAGTCGCCACTCATCTGTCCGTATTAGTTTTTACTTAAAGGTTTTTTGATACGGTTTTCGCTACAATTTTTAAGAATACCTTCAATGAGGCTTCAATGATTAAATTTATAAATAATAGATACATTTCAATTAATTTTTATCTTGTCAATAGTTCAATTAATACTTTTGGTTTTTGTTTGCTTATCCTCAATTGACGTCATATTAAACGAGAACAAAATACCTAGGCATTTGATTTGATCAATACGTGGTTTTTTTTAATTTCACACATTTTTGATAAAACTAAATAATATTATACATAATAATTAATATATTTTTGCAAATATACCTACTTTTTCTTTTTTTCGACTATACTGATCGTCATCTCAGCCGAAGAACATTGGTAGGACTCACGGTAGAACTCTCCTCACAATTTTCAAGATGGGCCAGTCAGAAAAAGCCTGCTGGATCCAGGCTTAAGCTACTCAATTCTGGAATCAGTGTAATCGTTAAATAAATTTATGAAATACAGTTGGGTTGACTATTAACAGTGATAAAAGTAAAAACTATTTTTTTCCTTGACCCTCGAGTGAAAAATTATAAAGATACTTCCGTAGTAGGTACCTACTTCTGGTGATATTATGTTAATATCACAAATTTCATCACAATCACAAAAAAAAAATAACAAATGGCTTAGTTAGAAGTTATATTTAATACTATATCGTGATATACCTAGTATAGCTGACCCGCCGAATTTCGTACTGCGTCAGAATAAAAATGCGTTCAATACAAAATGTGAAAATTATTATTTTTCCCAATATTTTTTCGTGAATATTTTAAGTGTTTTTAGTTATTCTGGCCTTCGGGTCGTTCCTTCAAAATTGCTTCAAAATCAACAAATCAAAAATTATCAAAATCGGTACAGCCGTTCTTCTTGAGTTATAAATGTTGTAATATGGTGACATTAAGCTATATCTGGCAAATAAAAACGAAGAGTTATTACTTATGTAAAACAATATGCAATAACAAAACAAAGCAATTTTCATAACACTCACAGTTCAGTGGACAGAACTGAAAAAGACGATGTCTCCTCACTCCTTACGAACTTCTTCGTATACACAATACTTAAGTGCTAACATTCTATAAGTAAGCATATTTATATGTGTGTACTATGAACGTTTAAATATAGTTATCGGTTGCACACAGAGCCGGTTCCAGGACTCACGCACACATAGAAACAACTTTACCCTTGATTTTGCCAGCTCAAGGTCTCTACCCTCCGCTGACACTCGCTCGCACCCCCATAGTCCCGCATAAGTCCGTCCCCCTCTAAAGTGCGGATAACGCCGAAATTCACCGACCAGGAACCAGGGTCGACGACCGGGGACGACATACGTATTGGTAAATAAACATTGATGTAGATAGCATTACATAATGTACACCTATTGCATGTTTTGATTTGGCTGCATCAAATATTGAGCCTTATCACCCTCCTATCGATTTTTCCCAATTATTACAAGTAGCACGTGTCTACAGACAGATAAATATACTTCCGCACTCAAAGTGCTAATAAAGACTAGATTTTGCTTACCTATGTAAAATTAACCTATGTTAACTCCACGGCACAAGTTAGTTTCATCGAAATACCTACTTGAGTAGTGAAATAGTAACATATTGACAAACAGATAGAGATATATATTTTTTTATAATATTATAATGAGTAAAGAAATTATACGTAAATATACGTGTTTAATGTTTAAACTAAGCATTTATAAGCAACAGCAAATTTGTTATTTATACCTAATTAATAAATAAATGTTATAAAATGCACATTGGATGATACAATGGGTAATTTATTAAAGGAGATAAATTCATATCAAATGCACACTATAATTTTTAAGGGTTACAGTTATGTAAATTAAATGTGTAAGAAGTATTTTGAACATAGGTTTTTTTTTCGATACACACCTTATTTTTAATAAAGTACAAATTTCACCTTATCAGACCAGTTTTTACGTGGTATGTAGATAATTCAAACCGTTTCCATACAAAATTTTATCATCTATCATGAATCATTCTGTCCCTGCATTCGGTAGCCAATAGTGACATCATGACATCGCAATATCTACATAATATGTTTTTGTAACATTCACTCGAGCCCATCGATCGCTTGGAAACATTTTAACGCTCTTTGTTAAAAACTATGAACTAGGAGTTGAGAATTTGGCTGATACAGTAATCATTGTGTACGGACAAATCAAGAAACTATATTAATTTATATACATAATTTATAATTTAAAAGAGTATAAGGGCCTCTTTCACAAACTACATGTAAAGTGTTGATTAGTTACTTTTAGAAATCATTTTCTGTTATATTAAATTATGCACTCGGTTTACTGCATCATTCGATAGCCGATTTTTTATTATTATTTTCTATTTAATGTTTGGGACGTTTATCGTACAAACTAAGGTATATCAGCTCCATTATCCCCGGTTACCGGTGACTTTAAATGACAGTTTGGCCTACTTGACGTTTGTGAAAGAGGCGCTAAGTATAAGAAAAATTCATTATCTCGCCGATAGAGTTATACATACATTCGATGGGATATGGTAGCGGGTGCGCATCCCGCAGCGCAGAGTTTGATTACATGAAGGTGGCAGGTTTATTCCCAGTGCATAGGGGACGGGGGGTGTCCCGACCTACCCTCCAGAACCTACGCCAACACTGCAACGATGCACCCTCGCCATCTAGATATCTAGATGTCTGAGTCTGGACACTACACCCGCGCCTCACACACACATGCGCCTCCGCTACGCTGTTGTGTGAGACATCTCTCTATGTGTGCAGGCGTTGACATTGCATTTATTTTATGTTCTCAACTTACATAACTACAGATGGATATAATCGAATATGTTTTATCACTGTGGAATAACACCCCTTGTACTGTTGTGTATTGGTGCTAGAGTAAGTACCGTCAGAACCCGTAACACTAACTAGACTTGTGATTAAATGCAACATTAGTCACATACCATCAAAAGAATCGTCATCACATATTGAACCTTATATAAAAAAAAGAATTGAGCACCCAAACAGACTTACACAAATTGCTTCTTTGTTATATAATTTTGTAGTTTAAATGAAATATAACTTCATTATCATAGCATATATTATTCTTAATAAAAATCTATCAGTCTACCTGTAGAAACATACGAGTATTAAACGTTCAAAGACAATATTAGTTTTGTTCGTATCTAAACATTGTTAGAGATATTCTGAAAATTTTCTCTAGAATTTTTTTATTTCAACCATCAAATACGAGTATCGAAAATAAAAAACCTACACTTGAAGCAACTTAGATTGTACAGCTGTCTTGTTTTGAAATCATAAAGAAAAAATGTGGAGTAAGAAATGTGGGCATGCTTTCAAACATCGCGAATGTTTGAAAGCAATCGTTTCCTAATCGTTATTTCTTATTTTTATCTAAAAAAATGACTACATTATATTTTATTTGAGTACTTTAGCGTTTGTTTATTGTTTGAACAAGATTTGCAATGTCAATCTCACGCTAATCTTAATCTAATCTTGCGGGAAAATTTTAATTTTTTTACATCGCACTTGAGATCAAAGTAGAAACTACGACCAAAGTTATGCGATCGATATCTATATGAAAAAATAACGCTTATAGTATTGGCTTTTGAAATACAACATGTTATAGAACATTTCATTTTTGATTATTTATATTTTTTAAACTCAACCAACAGAAACACACGTCACTGTATACAAATTGAAAGCAAACAAAGCAATATGAAAATTCGTTTGAACTCGGTTTGAATGTGCTTGTGCGAGACCTACCCCAACAAATCTGAGTGCTTCTGCACCCACGGCTAGCCTTCGTTGTGTGCCTAGAGCCGGCGAATGCACTAGACAGCCGCTCACACACACAGACGATATTACGTATACTTCAATTACGCCATCGAGAGGGTGCTTTGTCCCGTGGATTCTTTATTTAATACATTTGTGTCAACTGCAAGTGGCTTCCAATTTCAACTCTATTATAATTTTGACAGTACATTCTGAATTTACACAAGCGAAGCCGAGGGTGAAAGGTAATAAATAACAATGTAATAGGTCTTTTAATTTCATCGATTAACATGAAATTTTGAATACATGTTGTTGACATGTACTTACATGTTCTAGATACTTTTTATTTAAAAAAAGTACTGTTCACGAGGGATCATCTAAAATTAAAAAAAAATTGAAAAACACGAGAAACATTATTATGAGTAAGAAATTTTTGCATTTGACAAAAAATATATGAGCAATAAATTTATTTAATATAAATCTTTCAAAGCCTAAGAAAAAGGAACACGGACGAAGTCGCGGGCAAACGCTAGTGTAATAAAAAAAAGTGACACTGTCTCTCCACATTTGTGGAAGCTCTCGCCAAAACTCGTTATACCTACTATGGAATTGATACCTATTAAGCAAATAAGCTTAATTATTTACTCTAGAAGAGGTTATCTACAATGATATATTGCTACTATCTTCCGCAACCAGTTGCAAACTAAGATTTTAAAAATTTTTAATTTTCGCAACCAGTTACGAAACCAGACTAGGTTACGCGACCAAAAGTGTCTCGTATCTTTGTTATTCTTCAAATTCAAACATGATTCGTACCATAGTTTTTTCTGCAACTAACTGAAGTATGACTGACGATTGACAGTGTAATTAATATTCTATTTACTAAAGGAAGAACCACACATAACGAGTAATATTTTTTAACTATCATGCATTTTGATATCACTAGACAATTTGCTTGTTAAATACAGCCTGTGTTTATCTTGAAAGTACAATCTATATATTGCTAAACAAATTATTTAATCTGATGGGTTACGTAGATTAAGTTCTACTAAAAAAAAATCCTATCTCACAGTAAAGTCATGGGAGATTGGTGGATGCGAGCTTCGCGCTTCTAGTCATACGAATACGTATAGCGGTCTAAAGGGGAGTCCCTGTTCTAGCAACCTAGTTCGTGTTTCTGAAAGGTTCATAATGATGAAGATACTCACCCTCAACAACTCTAATTCATAAAATGCCAAATGCTTATAGAAGTACCTAAAATAATAGACGTTGTTTATCAAATCTGTATCATTAGACAGCTGTCATTAGCTTAGCATTAGCTTTCTTCTGGTCTGGCACTTGGTTATAACCAAGTGCCAGACCAGAAGAAAGCTTCTCGACATATTGTTAAATTATCTTTCCTTGTTTGTCGTTCACCTAAACCCATATTTTTTATCAAAATAATATGTAAAATATCAACATCGTCAAGGATTAAATCTATTTCGTAACGATTTATAAGTTCGTCTTATAATTTAACAGTTTTTTTTTTTACATAGATGACCATTTTCTTACAAAAAGTAAAGGAACGAAGGTCAACTGAAATCAGCGACATCTAACGGCGAAGGGTAGGAAACTGTTAATTCTGCTTCTTGTTGATAGATGGCGCTCTAAGGCGAGCGAATACATTTAATATTTTCATTTCAGAAATTAATGGTCAGCATTATAGTTTAAAAAAGTATTGCGTTGATTTTAATAACTTTTCATTAAAGATAAATTCTAATATCTACGTAATGCTTTATAAGCACACGTAAATTACGTTAAATTTGTGCTTTAAACAGCTTTGATAGTATTTCACATTGTATTTTGTATTCATCATCTAATAAGAAAAATACATCTGAGAATGCAACTTTAAACCTAAATTAATTTGTTAGTAAAATCCACAATCAATTTCTTTTTTATAGGAACAGCGTATCACCCAATCCTCTGACTCTGTCATGAAACTAAAGATCATTTTAATTAATTATTTGTTTTTTTTTTTATTATTTGGATGGTCCATTAATTTAGCTCGTAAAAAGTATAAACTATTTATCGCAAATCGCTTTATCGAACACACATCGATGCCAAATACCAATACACCATAAAAACATAAAAACCTTTAATTTCAGATAGACAGTTTTTCAAATCGTCAGAATTAGAATGTCCTTATAACCTCAAAAATAACGTTGAAATTTGATGGCGATATCTAAGCTAAGTATTGCTGTTTATAAGCAAAATTAGCGTACTTATATATATATGTTTTCATTTTTTGAAAAAAGTAATTTTTATTTTGAAAATAGTTGCAATAAAGATCGAATAACAGTGGTAGCCATTAGTACAGTGAAATATTGCAAACCGTAGAGTAATATGACAGACCGTAGAGTAATATGAAGTTCGTTTTAAAAAGAGTTATTAGTTAAAGAGCGTCGCTTCATGTTCCTGTTAAAGCTATTTAGATGAGTAGGTTTCTAAGAAGTGCCGCATCCTATGATTGTGTGTTAACCATCATGCCGGATGATGACTAATTATTTTTGGGCAAATTGCCAGTCTGAAACTCGTATTTAGGACATCTCATGTCCCCTTTTTGCATCAAACAAAACAATTTTCAAAGGTTAACATGCACACTTTGTACATGAATTTATACTTTACCTAGACTTAGAAACACGTGTAAATTTTTTTATGTGAATTATTTTATGTTTGCTAATGATCTAGATCTGACAAAAGTAAGATTAGGGAAATGGGCTCTAGCATTCCTTACTTGTGAACCATAAGCTTGTACCCGTCTAAATTGACATTTTACATTTAAAAAAAATACATCAAAATTTACATTAATTTTCAGTACATGCATTTTGCAAGCAATGAGTAAAGCCGTTTCATTTTATTTTTATAATAATGTTAATATGTAAATAGAAAAACTAATAAAGGTATTAAAAAACTCTTTAGTAGGTCTGAGAAGGTGATTATAAATTAATTTAATTGAGCGTTTTATTAAAAAAAAATGTTAAATTTTTTGTCATTCTATAAGTTGTGTCTAAGGATATTCCAACAATCAGAAACTGTTTCTAAGTAGATGTAATACGAAAATTAGCTTAAAATTACATTTATATATTATATTAATTAATTTATAATATAATATCTTAATCTATATAAATAAATATGTATCCCTAAATGTGTTGTTAAGTGCAAAACTCGAAAACGACTGGACCGATTTTAATTCTGTCTTCACTCATGGATAGAGGGATAATCAAGGAAGGTTTTTACTTAAAATGCACCAGGGCGAAGCCGGGAGCGGGTCGCTAGTTAATAATATATTATATAATTATATTATAATATATTATATATTTATTTATAATAAATCATATAGTATATATACCGAGCCAAGAGTGAAACTAAAAAATTGATCAAAGAATTTTATTTTTCTAATATCTGCCAGTGAAATGTGTTGTTTAAAGTAGGGTATGGCGTGGTTGCATAAACGAAAAACTTCCTTCAGTAAATATGTCGTAATTCTTGTAAACAAGCGTTGCAGTCACCATCTATCTATCATGATAACCCAATTTCTATGGGAGGGAGATGTGTTGCTTTTTTCATGACGAAATTATAACAGACATTCCAAGGAAAATTTTCATTCGTATAGTTATGTGAACTTTGTGGAAACTGCACTTATTTGAGTTTACACAAACCAGATTAGTTCATGGTACGAGTATAAATGGTTACATTTTTTTTTATTGTTACATACACACACATAATTTTACATGACCATGCGTTTTTAAATAAACATTGCACATCTATACTATTATATAAAGTTGAAGAGTTTGTTTGTTTGGTTGAACGCGCTAATCTCAGGAACTACTAGTTCGAATTGAAAAATTATTTTTGTGTTTTATAGTCCATTTATCGAGGAAGGCTTTAGGCCATATAAAATTTTGAACGTGGACGAAGTCGCGGGCGCCAATTAGTTATAAAATAAAGACCTCTACCGCGTCTGTCTGTTCGCGATAAACTCAAAAACTACTGCACCGATTTTCATGCTGTTTTCACCAATGGATAGAGTGGTTCTCGAGGAAGGTTTTAGTATATAATTTACAAAGTTACGCGGGCGAAATCGCGGGTAGCAACTAGTATTATATATGATCTGTGTGACATCATACAAATCACACACATCTTTCGTAAAGAACCATGTATTTGTAAGTGAATGGACACGTTGATTGCGAAGAGATTTCGAACTAACATTGGTTGTTTGGTAAATCGGTGTAAGCCGATCTAACAAACAACTCAAAGAAAATACAAGAAGATTTCTACTTTTATTTTATTACTAGCTGGTGCCTGCGACTTCGTCCGCGTTGAAAAAGATCGTTGCGTTGTTTATCTACCAAGTTTCATGAAAATCAGTTAATTCGTTTTAGAGTTATGGAGGAACATACATACTTACATACATACATACAGAAAAAAATTGTAAAAATGGTCAATTTAGTTTCAGTATCATGTATAGAGCCTATAAACACGATATGTCTGAAAACAAAGTAACTTACTCCATGACCAACCCTTACAGACTTATTATTAGTATTGATTTTGTTATTAGATTTTAAGAAGCTGAAGAAAATGTTCGTTTATATAAACAGTAAAATTTACTTTGCAAAAATTATAGGAACTACAATTTTATTAGAAACTCTCACGCCAACCAACCTAATAACATGGCTGTTTCTGAATATAATTTTCTTTCTTTCTATTGATATCCTTTTTATAGGTTTTATTTTTATTTTCCATGCAGCCTTCGATAACGCCTTCAGAAATTTTATCAACCCTCGCACTATAGTTTTTATTTTATCTAGTTACTGCTGCGAGACCGGCATCCCAGTTGATGACTGGGCACTAGAAAACCTAGTCAAAAAATTGGCATGAACATTTAAATAAACGTTTTTAATAATAATGTAAGAATAATTGTGCGCAATAGCGATACGGTACGATGCGATATAACAATTCGACAATGAGTTATTTAGGGTACTCGGGTTCGCGCGGAGTTCTAGGACAGGCTGTCGTAACGCGACCAGTAAATTCGTTTATCGTTGCTATCCGCATCAAGTGCCTGTAATGTAACTCACCCAAATTCGACCGAGTCTCGATACACAAGTAACCTCCTTAACGTACACTGGCTTCTGTGACGAATCATAATTTACATTTTAAAAAAATATATTTTTTATTATACTTTTTGTTATTGGGTTAACAATAAAAAAGAAATCAATCACTTATCAATACGAAGACCTGTAGATTATCCTTATACATATTATAAAACAAAATCCTCTGCCGCGTCTTTCTGTATATTCGATGATTTTAGATGATCTTAAAAACTATTAGATTTTCATGCAATTTCCATTAATGAAAAGAGCATTAGACGAGGAAGGTTTATACTAATTTGCAGTAAAGTGTGCTATAAGCACATGAATGTAAGCTTATTGATTTCATTAAAAAATTATCAACGGCCTGTACACAATCCGCCACCGCTTAAACACGCGCGAAAGATGGAGTGGTTGAGAAAAATGCGTTATGGGATGTTACGGTAGCGCTCAAAAGTATTTTGACAACCACATTAATGGGATTAATTTAAAGCAAACATGAATCAGAAAAATTAATTATTTATTATCTCAAAAGATATTTAACGTCTTACAGAATAGTGACAAAACGGCCGGCGATCCCAACAAAAAAGAGTTTAATTTTTAAAAAAAAATGAGGAGACTGCTGGATCAAAAGTATTTTGACACAAATTGAAACAAAAAATAAATACTAATAACTATCATCTACAGTTATGAGGAAGTCAGTATTTTGTAGCATATCCCTTGGCCTTTATGATAGCTTTGCACCGTGCCGGCATTGAGTCGACCAACTTCTCTAATCGGTCAACTGGAATTTTCTCCCACTCATTTTTAAGAGCTTCATATAAAGCGTCCTTATTCGCATAATTTTGGATTCTTATTCTGCGACCCAACTCCTCCCACAGATGTTCTATAGAATTCAATCCGGACTTTGGCTTGGCCACTCCAGAACCTTGACTTTTTGGCGTTTTATGAAATCAGTAACGTGCTTCGATTTGTGTTTGGGATCATTAACTTGTTGAAAACGCCATCCAGCTGGCATGTTGTGTCTTCCATGTGGCAGCATTTGAGTCTTCAATATATCTGCGTACACGAAACGATCCATAATCCCATCAATTCGAACTAACGGTCAAACTCCAGAGCGAGAAAAACATCCCCAAACCATGACACTACCCCCTCCATCTTTGACGGTTGGTATTTGGTATCGAACATCATATCTTTTGTTTTTGGGACGGCGAACGTACTTGATACCATCAGATGAAAACAAATTAAATTTGCTTTCGTTACTCCACAGGATTTTAGACCAGTCTGTACTTGACCACGATTCGTGCTGTTTTGCGAACGCAAGTCGGGCCTTTTTGTTTTTCAGAGATATTGAAGGTTTTTTCGCCGGTCTGCGGCCATGTAATCTAAAGAGTTTTAAGCGTCGTTTGACAGTAGAAACGTGAATGTCTACGTTGTATATTTCTCTCAAATCATTTTTTATCACTGAACAACACACTTCCGAACATCACTTGTTGATAACTTTTTTTATATTACGATCGACATGAGATGTTTTTTTTGGACGGCCACTCCGAGGCTTATTTTCGACAGTCTTCCGTTTATTATACAGCTTATTCCATGCACTAACGAGCTGTCGAGATACTTTAAAAGTACGAGCAACGTCTGTTTGTATGAACCTTGCTTTAGTGCATTTATAATGCTTTTTTTAAAGTCATTAGAATATTCTTTATGTTTCGGCATATTGAAATAACATCAATAAGCAAATATACGCACAAATCAAAACCGAGGAACAGCCGATGTCAGTAAATTAGGAGCTAATGTGAAAGTCAAAATACTTTTGAGCTCATGTCGAGACATTTTCCTTCGATAACGCGGAATGTAAACAAAAAACACGAGACCTGAAACGCGCAATAAAGTCGCATTTATACTCCTTTCCATCTACACTAAATATATTTTCTAATACGGTTTTATTTTGAAGGAAATAAAATGAATATTATGTTGTCAAAATACTTTTGAGCGCTACTGTAGTTCGTCGTGTTATTTTGTCATTATAAAAATACTCTATAACATTTAGTGATCGTAATAAGTGTATACGTAATTTTTATTATTAGGCCATTATTTTCACAAAAAAAAAAATCAAAAATGTCAAATATTAAAATAACATTTTTATTTATATTAGGTATTAGATATGTAGTTATAATACCTGAATCTTTCTGTTCAATTTCATAACGTGGAACCTAGTAAATTTTTAAACTGTTATTTCTATCCTATTTATTGATAATCGAGAATTTGTATAAGTTTGTTACTCAATCACGCAAAAACGGCTGAACGGATTTGGATGAAATTTGGCACACAGATACTTTATTACTTGGATTAACATATAAAGGATACTTTTTATCATGAAAAAATGTTATTTTCCCGAGGGAAAGTCTAAAAATATAAAAAATCGGCGCCACCGTTGGCGTGTTAGGCGTTTCTCAGGATTTTTTATTTTTCATTTTTTTTTAAATAAAAATATAATGATAGGTATAATATATATTTTTATTTTTCGGACAGTCGCTGGCATTAGCTTGTATAATATAATCAATCTATGCAATTCTCAACAAATCTAAACATACAACAAAGAAAGTGAAAATTTGCCTTTCTGTAGTAAAATTTAACTGAAGACTCTCAAGACAAACTTCAGCCAACTCTTAATCAAAAGCCAATGAAACATGATCAACCCGTTCACCCATCTCTCATTTAAGTGCGAATTAATAATATGATTTATGTACCGAATGCATTTAACTCTTGTTATTACCACTAGTAGATGCAATACACGAGCCTAATAGAAATAGAAAAGTTATTTATGTGTGCGACAAATGCACTTGTAGTTGTAATGTGTGCAATAAATACTTCATGTGCTCCCTCTCTTTCCTTCTCGACATTTCACTGATAGCTATGGCCTTGTCTAGTCGCATCTAATGCTGGCATTAGTCTGTTTACATTGCAAAAGCTACTTGCGCGAGTCACTTGAACGCTAACTGCGCACAAATATGACCTTATATGTTAATTTCTTATTTGTACAATAACGCATACGGACTGGCACAATTTCTATATTTTTTTATTGTCAATAACTCTGTATGTAAAATAGGAACTTTATGTTTAAACAGGTGATGGTATTTCTTAAGCTATTAAAGTAATTGTTTGTAAGGAAGTATGACAGTTTTTAATATATTTTCAGTTAATGTATTTTGTTGCCTTGTTTCAGGTAAGTCTTCTTCGAGGCAGCGTTAATGAATTTTAGGTCGAAAGTAAGTTACCTAAGAAAAATACTGTACTAATTTTAAACTATTAATTATACCGTTTATCAAATGTAATGTTTAATTACAATTAAACTACTTAAAACTGTCTTTGTTTGCTGTTTTGACAGTCACCTGTCTAATCTGCTTGTACAAGTGCACTAAGCTATGTAAACACACCCAATGTCCCTGTAGCGAGTGTTGACTGAGCCGGAGTGTTGACCGGTATGTAGGTTACACTGCGCGAACCGGCGAGCGCCCTGCGCCCGCCCCTCAACCCGCTTCGCTCCCTACAACGCGCGACTACTTCTATGTTTCATACTTTCAATAAGGAGCGCTAATGCATTGCCTGACATGAATGGACTCTGAAATTTGAGAGGCATCCTTTTACAGAAAGCTCCCTTTATCATGCTCTTAATAAGTAAACAATTATGAACTCTTTGTTATTCTTTTATTCTTTAGTAACCTTACGAGTTTCGTTTTTATATATTTTATATACGACATATAAAAATTCCATACTAAGTACTTCAAAATGTCATACATTTAGGATTTTTAACATTTATAATATTCATTGATATAGTTATGTAACATAAATTTATGACATCCGGTCATAGGAGAAGAATTATTTTGCGTAGAATTTATTTTTTTAAAGTATTATAACTAATATATATTTCAGTCATTATTTCGTAATATTGTGAACAAGTGCAATTAAATTAAAATTTTACTATCGATATAAAAGATAAGATACATTTCTGACAAATTGTCAAATATTAAAGTAACGCTCAAGTGTCGTTTGGTTATTTGCGGCCAGTTACATTGAGAGTGACGGCAAAGCGGCAAGCCATCTTAGTTGGTCTATTATTGGATGTAAGACTATATTATAGTTTATGTATTGTATTTATACCATTTGCCACCACTGTGGTCACTGGGGCAAGTTCGCTTTCATCTTGTAAATTGGTCATAAAAAAAATCGGGCAAGTTCGTGTTTAAAATCGCTCGCCGCGTTCCAACGCTCCATAAATCAAACGAAGGCGGATCTAATTTAAGAGTTATCAATTTTTTTTTTACAAATTTGTATATTTCAAAAATTACCTACGTATTAATAGTCGGTTTACATAAATAGCACTGTTTCTGTGGTTTTACTTAAAATATTCACAATTTGTATTAAGCGATTAAAGTAGTTGTTTGAAGAGAAGTCTGGATACTAATGTAATAGGGTACTAATGCAAACCTGTCCAAAGCTTTTTTTTTTCACTATTTCACTAACTTCCACAGGTTCAATTTTGTGAAATTTGGTATACTGTTACTTCCGTTGAATTTTCATAACATGGTAACCTTCATCTGATGCTGAAGTACCATCTAATCAGCGGGGTATCTAACTCCTCAGCAACCTACAGCAGTTATAGTGTGTTTTTTGGGCTTAATAGTCGAGGATTAATTTATAATTTTTAATTATATCTTGCTTCTTTAAGCCATTTCATTCGAAACTTTAACCCGCCGACTCGAGAACTTAAAAATACCTAACCTACCATATAACCCTATTAAGGTGACGGTGGCAAATTACTATCAAATTGACCATGAGAAAAGTACTTAAACGTAATTTTGTGGTAACAAAAAAAGAATAAAACCGCAATCCCCTATGTGGTTTTATAATATCATTTTCATATGTTTATCCTTATAGTTTACTATCATTATGTACTCGATAACAGGTAGGTAGAGGTGTCGCGGGCATGATAAGAAGTGACCATCAAATTAGGAGATCATCAACCGACCGTGACTCTGTTTATGACACACATTCGTACAGATAACAATCTCGAAGACTGAAAAAGAAGGTTTTTGCGATAAGATGACACCAAAAGTCAGCCAAAAGTAGACAAAGAAATTGCAAATTTCTTTTGTCGTCGAATGCGCTTAGGTGCGTATCGCATTCTGAATGTAGAACGAAATACCTGCAGTTCGAGCGCATTTTAGTGAAAGTACGTTAAACACAACAACCAAGGTTCTAGCACCTGCGACTACTTGTGTTATAACGATGTCCTGCGTCCGATTTGTACTCTGTGGTCGCCGGTCAGTTCTAATCATATAAATCTGGTACAAGTCAATGAATAGACGTCAAACAAGTTGTCGAGGTCAATGTAATTCATGCGACTGTGGCAGTGAAGATGTTTAGTAATATTTAGTCATTATTTAGAATATTTTAGAACATACTTAATTTTATGTTTTGTTTCAGCGTAATGTACTTAAGTCTGGCTGAATGAAATTGTGCCAAATTTATTATCATAGGAAATTGATACGTAGGTAATTTGTTATTTGAGAAGTGTTTCAAAGAATTTAATACTTCTTTCACAGAACAGTCTATGTTGACACCTAACCTTTTTAAAAGATTGGCCCATCCTTGTAACACAAGGATTTTAATAAATATATTTTTATTTGATTGCATAATACCGTGGAAAAATATATACATACACCATCTCTATTTCCGGCCTGTCAAATCATACCAATTTGACATCATATTGGCTGTTTAATAAATAAGACGTGATACTATTGGTTAGTTTGCATTTGCTGTCGGCGGCTTGATAATTTTCATTGCATTTTAAGGCCACGAAGTAGCACGGATGAGGTCAGGTCGCGGACCTCAATGCATGTTACACTCACTGGGTAACTGTGATAACTCTTAATCAAACAAATATAGGGTTTTAAACGAGGAATTTCGTTATTAACGACGACAAATGTTGGTTATAATTTTTGAAAAATCTTTTTATCAAAATCCACATTACTCTAAATGAGATAGTAGCGCAATCATAAACTGCGGGCCACCTGTCTGGTCGCAGTATTCGCCTAACCCCTCCACTTCTATCAAATCTAGTTCCTTTGAAACAAAATTTGTGACCATTGTGAATACCACCGGGTCTGATTGTGTAGACATAGAATTTGAATGATCCCAAAAAGTCATAAACTAAAAGATTTTCAAAAATTTGTACATTAGTTTTTTTACCATCTTGATATTCAAGTGTCTTAGATCTTGGACTACATTTCTCGGAATATTCTTCAACACTACACTAATATAACCATTCTAAAATATGAGAACTCTGCTCGGATATAGCTGAAATACCTATTCGTACTGTTTGCTAAGAGCATAAATTGTTTTCTGATATTTGAGACTACCACAAGTGACAATAGGTCATGAGTCTCATTTCTCGGAACATTTTTAAGATGACATTCTAAAATATTGTTTGGTACAAGTACAAAAAAGTTTAGAATTTTACAAAAAAGATCTATCTATGAATCTGTTGATTCTTAATCCATCAGTGTTTTTATAAAGAAATTTTACTATAAAGGGCATTATCTATATTTCAAACTTTTTCTCTTTTTGCCAGTGCATGGCCCTTCAAGTTTAATATAATATAAAATACCTACTTTAATTTTTCATTAATTAATGTTACCTAGTACTCTAATACATATCTACTAATAAGGCTATTGCCTAGATTATTACCTGGATTAATATCCTGAGGGATCGTTTAAAATCTTTATCACAGTGATAAAGATTGCAGGCGTTTCAAGTTTCGAGCACCAGCTAGTAATATTATATGAATATGAGATATCTATAAGATACATATTTATCTTCTTACTTCATATATTCTGAGATCGGTCGTCCTATGAGTTCAACTCGTGAACCAATAATGTGTGTGTCGTTTGTCACTTGTCCCACGTGACAAGCGGTCGCTGCCCGGCCTAGTTCGAAGCTAGGAATAGGCGCCGCTACTAGTATATCAGCGCCCGCTAGTTAGACACACGGACGCAGTCCGCCATTACCTTGTACACCCACCTTTGCATAAATCGCATATGTGACGTCACACGCTGATTTCATCATTAGATTGTCACTGTCATCAGCTTTTGAAGCTCCGCCAATAGACGCGGCTATCGCTTTGTAACTCGTTAAAATACTACTAGCCGGTGCCCGCGACTTCGTCCGCGTCGAAAAATGAAAATATAACGCCTGAGAAAATATATAAGCAATAATTTATTCAATCCTTATTGCTGTTATACTTAGTTTTTCCAGACGATGATTTTTTTATTTTATATGATCGATTGGGAACAGTATATTACTTCATAATAACTTACGATTGGGAACGTAAGATACGGTGGGTACCTTACAGTAAACAGTACCTACTGTTACTTACATTTAAAAAAAAACTAAAAAATAAAATATGTCGAAGAAAAGAAAAATAAATAAAATCGTAGAAAAGAAAAATAAATAAAATAGATCTACAAAATGGCTTCAAGAAATCGCGAGAAAACTTTTTCCACTGACCTTTTTAATATTAATCTAGAATATCTCTGCTTTATAAAGGTTTAGTGGTACCGATTCCGTATAGGAAATGAACGCGATTTAAATATTAAGAGTATGTTTAGTACAGTTTGCTGTAAGTGCGTCGGATGTCGTAAAAGTCGTAGCGCAAAGAGCTCATTGCATCACAAAGTACTTGTATGAATTATTGCCGTGCGACAAGCGATCGCTCGTTCTGCGCTCTAGGGTTGACCACTGCCTAACTATTCTCTTCTCTGTATTAGAATTGATATCCTTATATGTCATATATATATACACATATTATCTCAATCACGCGAAAACGGCCGTACAGATTTGATTGAAATTCGGTACATGCACAGTTTATTACCTGGTTTAATATATAGGACACTTTTTATTCTGGAAAAATGTTAGTTTCCTGTAGGATTTTCAAAAAACGAACTATGAACTAAAAAGCATGCGTATATATCATGCACTGTATTGTATTAAATTAAATGATTTATTTCAAAATATGTTTTCGTTATTTTGAAGTGACGAAATTTAAAGTACCTAACAATAATGTGACTCTTTGTTGCAGATTGTATGCCAAATTAATAACTTTATATTTTTATATTTAGGGTTGGAAGATGTTACAGTCGAATTATATTTTTTGGTTACCATAGTTACCACACACAATGAGTTTTGAGTGGGTGAACTTTGTTATTTTAAACTAAAATGGCGGTTTCGATAGTTGGCGTGCCCAAAATATCGTACCGCGTGCCATTGGTTCACCATCCCTGGTATACATGATCCATGATATTTTTTTCTTAATAAAAGGTTGTGCCCCTGATGTTGTGGAAGAACCTAGCCGACCCTATAAAAACGAATGCATCACTCGGCGTCCGAATGCATGCACAGCACAGTCCTTCGATTACTATTATCTATGTGTGCGCGCTGCCTTTACTTAAGACTCGTATCTGTGTGGGTAGATGTCAACAATGTACATGTACACTCACACATCTAAAACATGGCTTTTAACCACAAAAAATTTTTGCAATTTCCTTTTAAACAACATGCGAAGCAGTGTTTTGTGACATTTATTTACTGGAAATAAACGTTAATAATACAAATTATGTTTTTTTTTCTTTTGAAAAAAAAAAAAAGTGTCACACTACATAAGAAAGCTCTTCTTATAAGGAACTCGAAATTTTGAAACAAATTGTATCGTGTGTACACATTGAAAGTAAAAACGACTTTCGATTGCACTTTTAGAATGTAATTTGCTTGGCAATGTTAGACTGACAAAATTTATCTCACCGTCTATATTATTTTATTGAATACTTTTTTATTTATTATTTTTTTATTTTATTTTTTATTAAAAACTTTTTATTTAGTCACATGTATGACGGAGCACCTGAGAACGGTACGGTACGACCGATTTTGCTTATTTAATTTTTTTTAATTGAAAACTTCTTTAGGCACATGCAGAATGTATACAGTCCTTTTTTTGTTGTGTTAGTAGGTCATTATCAAGACAAAGGCTGTATGAAAGATTTTTTTTTGGAAAATCCACTGGAAAAGGCGAAAGTTTGGATGGTAATTTATACGAAATTGAGAGGGCAACAACTGTCAGGTCAGCGATTATTAAAAAATTAAGATGTCTGTAAATATTCTCATACCTTTTGTAAAAAATTTTGACCTATTTTATTTGTTTTAGCTTCATCCCTCCCCCGGTAGACTAAATCCTACAGTAAATTTATATAGTATTCCCAAAAGTACATTGGTAATACGTTAATAAAATTGACTAGAGTTAACCGAAGCACGATCCTTAGGGGCTACGTGATGCAACACTTGACTCGTCGCTGGCCCTATTCTAACCTACTTTCCATTCCGTACGGATCAATCCGTTTCCATGGGCCATGGGGGTGACCCGTAACAAGTAGGTATCCGTAGAGATAGATAGACATATCTATCTCTTACTCGTGTAGCGCGTGAACTTCGACCTGGGTTTTGGAGGTCATTAACATTTGGGCGGACGGGTCGCGTAACTGGGTCGCCGAGTCGACTGCAATGTTGTTATCACAGCAACCGCCCGCAGACGCGCGATATATTTAGATTAAATTTGTTTATATTACTATAAACAGAAAATGTCTCTTGTGTTCGTTTTTAATGCATGCTGAGTTAGCCTATAAGTGGGAGTATACAATATTATAAAAGTTTGCTTAAATGTGAATAAGTGTATAGATTGTTGTATACTGTGTTGGCTTCCTAATAAATAAATAAAATAAAAAATAAATAAAATATCTCTTCACTAAATCATCTTGATAACTTTTAAGGCAACACAAAACACACATTTAGTTATCGCACACTGCGATTGCTGAATGCTAGAAACTACCTACAGGTATATAAATTCATAGGTAAAGGTAGTCTCCTATTCTAAGAAGACGACAAACTGTCTGACAATTTTCTTATTAAAAAATATTATCTTGTAACGTCTGCCTTCCGACGGTTACACAGTGTCAGGAGGAAAATATTTTACATTATAATACGACTACCAAAAAAACTAAAGATTTTTTAAATTACAAATAAAATAGCCACATTTGACTAGAAAGTAAAAAAAAATGTCTTATTTTTTTCATGAGATTGTACTTAAATACAAACTTTTTTAATATTGTTAAGCTTATGCCTTCTTAAAGCCAAACCTGAAAATTGTTTGCGCGATACCTTATGACTTAATACCCTAATCGCTCGTCGTTACTAATAGACGCTTTCCCGACGGGAGCTATAACAAAACCTTCAATGCAAAGGGTACCCACCCAGGTTACACCACGCAACGAAAATCAGGGGCCGGACGCGACTTGTGAAACCACTGTAACTTTAGACTTCACCAAATTTCTGTTTTATCGACAGTTTTGCAAAGGCTTGACGTGTACTTTAAAAGCTACTGTAAAATAAACACAATTCCTACATACATACAAGGCAAATAATTCAAAGACCCCTTAAAAAACTCCATTTTAAATAAAAATTTGTACTTATTGCACTCTTCTTGACCATAATATTTTTAAATCATCATCATCATCTGAGCCGCAGGACGTCCATAGGCCTCCCCCAAAACTTTTCAATAGAACCGATCAGAAGCAGCTTGGATTCACCAGCAACCCGCGGCCCGCACAAGGTGGACGTCCTGCGCCGCGCTTGCCGGTCCGTGGCCTCCACTCGAGAACCTTCCGGCCCCAGCGGCCGTCGGCTCTTTGTACTATGTGTCCACTCCATTTCAAGCTACAGATCCGCTGGCTTATATAGGTAACTTTCGTACGTATACGGATCACTTTATTTCTGAATCGATCACGTAATGTAACCCCGAACATAGCCCTCTCTCCCCATAGCAAGCTCTTCGTAGAAAAAAATTTAAATATACGAAACCGGAATTAATTCAAAAAAGTTAAAAGTCAAAAGAAAGATGTAACAATAAAAATATAATAAACGGTCATGTTTATAGCTTTCCCAGTTGTATAAAATGCGTGCTTGCGTCACGATCCCGCTCTAAGGGATCTGAAAATAGGTCAATGGGGGGCCAAACCACTGTCACTGCCATACTCACTACGCTGTGTGTTTACAGTCGAATGTACTTCGATACACGTGTAAGCCGAATGTGTGTTATGACCTTCGAAGATTTAGAGAAAAATTCTCACCTAATTGCTTGAATTTAAGTATAAGCTTTTGGGATATGTAAGACTGTGAAAGTACTTCTTGCAATTTTCCTTGTTACAATACAAATGATATTCAATACGGTACATTTAGTATATCATATTATAACAATAATTTAATTAATAGAAAAAGATATAAATGTGAAATGTGATTTCAAGATTTTTCTTAAATTAGCCCAAATGGACATAGATGATAGACCTCAGTATTAATTTTACATATTTATATTTATATTTATATTTATATTTATATTTAGTTGATGAATAAATAGAAAATGCCTTGATTAGATGGAAATAACTAAATTTTTAATCCGCATTAAAAATGAACAAAGCTATAGGCTCGGCTACTAGTATATAGGTACGTATCGGTATATAATACTGTCGCACTCTATTTAAGATCCGCGGTACGAAGAGACAAACACATGTGCTTGCTTCGTGGGATAGCAGAAAGTAATTAAGGTCAACACTAGCTCAAAATAGATTATTTTCAAATTATCTCTTATTACAAACACGTTTACGTCCATTTTACTAATGAACGTCATATCAGGGAATACGACTACGTTTTGATAACGCTGTTACTCGCTACTCACGAATATTGCTACTACTTTTATGAATCAAGGTTTGGCATAAAATAAATTTTACTTTTCTGTACAAAAACTTAAATTAGGGTTTCTTTTATTAATGACAATGTATTGACAAATCAAATATTTGATGTAAAACTAGCGACCCGCACCCGGCTTCGCACAGATGCATTTTTTCTGCAAATTACACACACCTTTCTCATTTATCGCTCTTTCTATCAAGCCGACGACAGACATAGCAACAATATTTGAACACTTGAACACATATTTGAACACATATATGGCACATAATATATTGCCAGCGCACAAAAATTTTATTAAATAATTTCCCAAACATTTTCTTATCAAAATTATAGATCCCAAACATCTCGTTGGATTTTGTTTGCTAATCCCCACACTTACTCAGTTGTCCGTCCGCACTTTCCACATTGTGTTGTGACAACATTTTGAGTTTTGTTTCAAACTGCAATTGGTTTTGTTTAAATATAGAAAAGGTGAGGACATGATCAACGTTGCAACAAAATTGGTAGGGCCCCTGACATTGGGTTTTGGCCTCGGTTCATTTTGGCAGTCGCCTTGGCATTGCAACAGGGCCAGAGCTACTCGACAGCCTGCATGTACTCCAAATATATTCACAAGTACAATTAACGACGATTGGCCTTTGCCTTCACCTTTTAATGTTTTTCTTGCCTTTTATCTACCTTTATCCTCATAAGCGCTGTCATATTATTTGTAAGCGCTTCAACAATTATAGAACTTGGCTCGGTTTTCTCTCTTTGTTTCAAATAAGGTCACATCTAATAATAATTTATCAGTTCCCAAATACAGCTTACAGATCAATTTGGATAATGCTTATATATCTAATAAGAAATATACAGTATAGCATAGATATTTAAATAGACGTACAATGATAATACTAATATTACACATGCAAAAGTTCATGAGGTGTATGGATGTTTGTTACTCTTTCATGTAAAAACAACAACGGATTTGGATCAAATTTGGCACACACATGGTTTATTACCTGGATTACATATTATTATAGCATACTTTTTATCATGTAAAAATGTTAGATTTCAGATGCATCGTCTAAAAATATAAAAAATGGCGCCACTGTCACCACCGTCGTCATAGCGATAAAGATTTTCAGATTCGATATTTCAACGCATACTAAGTCGCGGGAACCAGCTAGTCACTATTATATCTCTTTTTAACAAAAAAAAAAACCTACTTTAAACCGTTTTCTCATGAACGCCATTTTCATAACTGGACCAAATTGAAATGGGACCACACGGAAAGCACCAACTTTCTAATAAAATAGGAATCATCAAAATCGCTTCACCCAGTTGAAAGTTATGAGGTAAGGTACAGTCGAATTGAGAACCTCCTCCTTTTTGGAAGTCGGTTGAAAACAAAGTCCTCCGTCGCGTCTGTCTGTCTGTTCGCGATAAACACAAAAACTACTGCACCGATTTTCATGCTGTTTTCACCAGTGGGTAGAGTGGTTCTCGAGGAAGGTTTTAGTATATAATTTACAAAGTTACGCGGGCGAAGTCGCGGGCAGCAGCTAGTAATAAATAAAATACTAATGGCGTAGTCACAGTATTGTAAAAGTGAGTGTACCCTACTCTGTGTCGTGCAGTTCGTGAACAGAGCTATAGTCTAATCGTCTACCTACAAATTTCAATCAAAATAATTATTTGCAGCCGTTTATGAGATCAACCTCAACGACTACTATTACCTATTCTGTGCCTTGACTAACAAACGAACAGACCGACAAAAATTTTAAAATTAGAAAAAACTTTATTTCGAAGTCTCAGACTCTCCAACTTTATTTATCTGCAGAAGACGTACAAGTATTATAAATATCCAATTTCTCGTTAACGCCACTCCAAAGAGGGGTTGCTTAAGAAACACCCTCTTATCGATTCATAATCAACAACAGAAATGCCACATAAATATCACCAACACTTCGGACTGATGATCATTGTAATAGAGAAAAATCGACGTCAAAATTTCGACTGAGGCTATAAGAGCTAGAAGCTTTTCCTAATGCACTTATAGTGTTATTACTTATCATTAGTCAAGTCATATGAGGATGAGAGTTAACAATTTAAAATGGAGTTTAGCTGGCGGATGCATCGGGCGACGGCGATGGCTTGGGTAGCGCTTGCGCGACGCCCTACTTACCAGTCCGAGGTCACGGGTTCGTTCCCCGATCCGTATTGATCGGTTCGTTCGAGGCCGGAAGTAGGACTCCGGTGCAGTGGACATCGACGTTGCTGATAACAATAACAAGTCCTAAATGGATCACTTCCAAGCAAAACCTTCATTATCACGAGTTCACGTGACAGATGTTTGAATATGGAACAATTCAAAAATCACATTGAAATTGAAAATACTCGTAGATTGTCTAACCTAATAAAGAGTCCGTTATGAAAAGAACAACTTATTAAACAATTTGATTGAATATCCATTCAACGCCCGACGCAAAAGAGGGGTGTTATAAGTTTGACCTGTTTGTCTGTGGAATCTTAGCTCCGGGACACCCAACTCCTCTGACTCAGGAACCCCGGGTTCGATTCCCAACTAGACAAATTTTAGAAATGAAATTTTCATAGTTGGCTCTAGTCTGCTTCTGGCAAGTATTGGCAGGTCATACTGTGTTTCGCAATGATTTAAGCCCGTCTTGCGGCGGTAACTGTCCCATACAGAAGACCACCGTGAAATAATAGTAGGTAAGTAAGGGATGTTAGTGCTCATTTATTCTTCATACCCTTATCCTTATACTTTATGCCCCTACTTCTTTATACCCTTACTAGCTGGCGCCCGCGACTTCGTTCGCGTTGAAAAAGAAAAAGTAGCCTATCCTGTGTCCTGTACGTCTAAACGTTTATCTACCAAGTTTCATGAAAATCAGTTAATTCTTTTAGGAGTTATGGAGGAACATACATACATACATACATACATACATACATACATACATACATACATACATACATACATACATACATACATACATACATACATACATACATACATACATACATACATACATACATACATACATACATACATACATACATACATACATACATACATACATACATACATACATACATACATACATACATACATACATACATACATACATACATACATACATACATACATACATACATACATACATACATACATACATACATACATACATACATACATACATACATACATACATACATACATACATACATACATACATACATACATACATACATACATACATACATACATACATACATACATACATACATACATACATACATACATACATACATACATACATACATACATACATACATACATACATACATACATACATACATACATACATACATACATACATACATACATACATACATACATACATACATACATACATACATACATACATACATACATACATACATACATACATACATACATACATACATACATACATACATACATACATACATACATACATACATACATACATACATACATACATACATACATACATACATACATACATACATACATACATACATACATACATACATACATACATACATACATACATACATACATACATACATACATACATACATACATACATACATACATACATACATACATACATACATACATACATACATACAGAAAAAAAATTCTAAAAATCGTAAAATCGTCAATTTAGATTCCGTATCATATAAAGAGCCTATAAACACGATATTTCTGAAAACAAAGTAACTTACTCCATGACCAACCCTTACAGATTTATTAATAGTATTGATACATGATCCTACTATGGTTGGCAGCGCACTTACAGCACCTTTGGCGTTGCTTGTGTTATAGGTGACAGTACCATCAATGGTACTTCTACCTACCATTAAATGGACCTTCAACCTGTCTGACGACAATAAATGCATTACTAAATTGTCTAATGCTCACTGATCAACGATAATATTTATATTAAAAATCTCATAAGAAACGCTTTCCATCTTTCAACCTATTGTCAGATATTGAGGATAAAAAATGAAACTTATTTTTATGTCATTGCAAATGTATTCTCGCCCATTAAACAATATTATTAATGCTAGCATTCAAAATAAAATAATTTATTCGTTGTCCTCCTTTTCGTTGTATATTCATTCTAAGTAACAA
The DNA here is from genome assembly GCA_945859745.1 of Synanthedon formicaeformis. Classification (NCBI taxonomy): domain Eukaryota; kingdom Metazoa; phylum Arthropoda; class Insecta; order Lepidoptera; family Sesiidae; genus Synanthedon; species Synanthedon formicaeformis. The sequence continues at coordinate 9,298,766 of OX243958.1, forward strand.
CCATAAAGTATTTAAGCAAAAATTTGAATAATGCATTAAAACCAGATACACTTGACATTGACACAAACTTGTACTGGTCTCAATTAAAAGAAGGAAAATTATTCGATCAAGCTCGTAGACCTTCAAGCTTTGAACATTATGTCCTCTATATGCCACTAACTATACAGTCGACAATTTAGTATCTACTTTGCTGATACTTGTCGAGTACATATTTTTATGTCAAAATAAGTCTTTTAAACGCTTTTGTTTAAAAAAACTTTCCAAGAAAACAAGTAAGTTCCGAGTCCAAGTTCCGGTGTCGTCAACTTTACAAATGAAAGTTTTTCAGTTAAATATAATCGAATCGTTTCCATTAGTTTCGGAATAAATAAAAATAGCCAAGCTAAAAATAAACTCGTGCGATCTTATTCTTCTACTAGCTGGCGCCCGCGACTTCGTCTGCGTTGAAAAAGAAAAAAGTAGCCTATCCTGTGTCCTGTACGTCAAATTTTTTATCTACCAAGTTTCATAAAAATCAGTTATGGAGGAACATACACACACACACACACACACACACACACACACACACACACACACACATACATATACATACATACAGAAAAAATTCTAAAAATCGTCAATTTAGTTTCAGTATCATGTATAGAGCCTATTAACACGATATCTGAAAACAAAGTAACTTGCTCCATGACCAACCCTTACAGATTTATTATTAGTATTGATTAATAGTACAGTGACTGAAACCTCAGAATTCTTAGAATCCTTATCAATTTTCATGAAAATTTGAGATCAAGCTCATAATTCTTAAACGAAATCAACTAATTTTCATGAAATTTGGTAGATAAACATTTAGACGTACAGGACACAGGATAGACTACATTTTCTTTTTCAACGCGGACGAAGTCGCGGGCGCCAGCTAGTTCTCGATATGTGCGTTTAAGTTCTATAGGAGTAAATAAAACGCACTCGCAGCAGCGCTATCGGCTAGCGGGGGTGTTATCGGCGCTCTATAACTGGAGCCCGGAGGTGGGTCAATGACGTTCGTTCACCCGCTGCAACCCGCACGTGCTGGCCTCGCATCACATCCCCTCTCCCCCTCCCTCACTTCCCTTCCCATCCCACCCCTCCCTCCGCACCCCTCACTGCACACCCTGACATGAGGAATTAAGATCGTTACCTAACTAAATTACTTATTAAATGCACTCGACCGTATTCAATTAAATCGACTTTACACGAGTATGTACGAGTTCACAATTACAACAGTGAAATGGAACGTTTAATTATTATTTTTTATTTTATTTTTTTTATGAATGGAAGAGTACATTAAAATAAAAAGTAACTTTGTCGTGCCGTAAATATTTAAAACCGTTGAGAAATCCAGCGCGTAACTTGACCTAAAAATGATGAGCGGATTTGCAATGGAGTCAGCGCACCAAATGTTTGAGTTAAAAGTAGTTTAAATTAATTTTACTTATGTATTTTTTTACTTATGGTCACATCTGTCACAGAGCAGATAAGCGATGGGATAGAGAAATTGTTGAATGGAAGCCACGAATTGGAAAGCGCAAAACTACTTGATAGTAGGTGGCTACCGTCGTCTAAATGGCCCCTCTTCACGATGGGCCAGCGCTGGTCCAGCGAGATGGCCATGCATGCGATGGTTGAAACGCAACTACACGATGGCGCATTCAGTTGTGATTCATTCATCGCCTTTGATGTGGGCCGGAAAACCGACACCGACGCCATCCCACGACCATCGCACGCGCCATAAGCCATCCGACACTACTACGCCCTCTTCACGCTGGCCCATCATAGTGGGCCATAGGGATGGCCCATCGTGAAGAGGGGCCATTACACAAGTAATGTAACATGTGCTGCATGTGCTCTGCCGAAGTACCGACCAAGGTAGGATTAAGGACAGTTGACTTCGCCAGGTAGCTTGAAGACCCGTTTCTTGGTTCGACTTTCGTATTCTTTGGATCGTAGTGCTTGCAAGTGAACAGGAGGAACCGAAGCCAGAACAAAAGCTTTCTCAGTTTAGTTTTTTATTTATATTAATCTTTCTTTATGTAAAATTTTGACAGTTGATAAGGTACGAAATACGGATCTCAAAAATTCTATTAAATAAATTAGTTATTTAATATGTCCCGCCTCACAAGATAACTTTATCACACTAAAATAACGCTCAATATTAGTGCGAATTTTTTTTACATTATCTACGCGAATTACCCACCCTAAAATTGGATACCATACAAACTTTGGCCAAGAAATAGAGAGAGAATACTTAGATCTGCCAAGTTTCGCCATGATCGGTCTAAAAGTTTCCGAGTTCGAGTTCACATACGAGTAAATATCTATCAACATATTATAAATACCATAAATCAACATAATAACATAAGTAAAACACATTAAATACCTATAAACGGCATGAATTTGTAATACGACAAACTTTTATGTTGAACTAGCTGGCGCCCGCGACTTCGTCCGCGTTGAAAAAGAAAAAAGTAGCCTATCCTGTGTCTTGTACGTCTAAATGTTTATTGACCTACACTTACAGATTTATTATTAGTATTGATTGATGATTAATTGGTGAATTTGATGAATTTTTTCAGTGACTAATGAGACAATCGTATTAAATTAAAAAGTTATTACATAAGAATATTGTCTAAAATATAATTTATGTGTACGCCGAACGATCCAGTGAATCGACTTTTTTATTGTAGTGTCCATACAGATAATTTTGACAGTCAATTATTTATTTTTGTTAAACTTTGACTTATTTTCTTTGTGTAACCTAAGATGATATTGTTGGGAAAAGCTAAGTTGTGACCAGAAATTCGTTTGTAAATAAATTATAGCATATAGTAATTAGATGCCTAAGCGTCAAATCATTATACTTTCCTTGTGTTATTTCAATATACATATAAGTACTTATAAAACTTGTATTCACGACGCTGAAATCATTGTGTAAACAAAAACACCGTTACGAAAATAATTCTGTTATTATTATTTAAGGAAAATTTCCCTTTGCGTCGAGCGATACGTGACAAAAGACAGGGAGCACCGGGACGGCTTGGGACAGGGGCCTAAGTAAATATTTGCCCAATAAAATTTTAGAATCCTTTTAATAATAACAATATAGATAACATTGACAAACTAAGCCTAGCTTTATCTCAGTGCCAGAACAACAAGGCTGTCCTCTGTGAGAAATTAAAGATGTAATCCTTCTCCAAAAGCATCTGTGTGGAGACAGAGTTGAAAGGACTACCGGTATTTGAACCTACATCTTCTGAGCCAAGCGCAACTCAATGGGCTATTACTGTAATTTAATCACACGCATGATTTATTGCGTAACACATAGGCAGTGTACCATTATTGATTGCTTCTGCAGCTGGAAACTATAGTATGCTGTGTGGTATAATTTTCAATGCCATATTCCCGGTGATCTCTATATTTATCAGTCTGGACGACGACTGAGGGAGGAGTGTGAGGCGGGCGGGGTAAGGCGCGACGCGTGGGGAGGGAAGGAGCGATAGCGCACAGGTACTAGGTGGGTCAATGACGTTCGTTCACCCACTGCAGCCTGCGCGCACCCTGAAACTAGGGCGCTCCACTATATGGCACCCTTGACTACACCGTTTTTATTTATATAAGCTAGCAACATGCTGGCGACTTTTCTGATATATTTTGTTTGTATTATTCAAGTTATTTATTGGTACACTAGCTGTCCGCAACTTCGTTCGAGTTTCTAGAATAGCGCTTAACTTTTTTATTTGTCAACCGATCGGAATGAAACAAACACTTTTTAAAAAGTAGTTTCGGGGAGTTTCGGCAAATTCATTTACCACTTTATTAACGAATGTAATTTTCAGTGTCCTATGGAGATCATCGTTTTTTTTTTTTTCAGTACTAAATTTATTCATATATATTTTTTCTTGTTGAATTGATGACAAACAGGCTTAAGATCTACTGGGATCTACTATTGTGGCCCACTTGTGGCCAGAATAACCCTACTAATTTTTCTAGTGTTTATTGCAAGTAGAAATCATTATAAAATGTTTAGCAAATATTTTTATTTGCTACTATTTTGATAGGTTACTAGAAATATTGATAATTATTATGGTATGAAATTATAAATATTAAATTCATTAATAAAACAACTTCTTATCGACAACAACAAATACACAATCATTACTTAACTTCAAATTGACCTTCATTACTTAACTTTACCAAGTATATAATATTGTACTATTATTATTTACTGTAATTACTCATACATTACGAATTATTCCAACATGTTTTGTTCGAACTTAATTTTTGTCATTTTCACTTACCACTTACGACCCGTATCTGGCTTTACCTTCCTTATTTATCGCTCTTTCCAATAGTGGAAACCGTATCAAAATCCGTTGGCTGTTTTAGAACAAGTTAGTGGAAAAACAGATAGACAGCCATTTTATTTTATTTTATGTTTAAATGAGACTAATGTATGTGTTTAGTCTAAATGATTTTGTGTAAAATACTAAATTTACACGAAATTTTTAATATTTGAAATTATGAAAGGTTCTCCTGTGAATGTCTTTAATATTGTATATAAATACCTAATGAGACCAGTCAGCTATATTTATATAGAATGACGTATGCAATCAACTCGCTACATAGACTGTTAGTACATATTTACAAGTACCTCTGTACTGGAAGCCTTCGCCCATGTAAAAGTAGATAGAATGTCTAAGTCAGCCAGGCCAGTAGGAGCCAAGGCTAGGTTGCAACACAATTCCATTAGATTTACAACTCTGTTTTATAGCGCAATAAGTCGAGAATAGAATGTCGTATCTCTTCAATGACGTTCGTTGACTCGAGCGTTCGATGCCGGCGCAGTACTGTTTTCCTTCTCTGTTTTCATGCATTCATATTAGAAACTATTGAAGCTGTTTCTGTTATTTTACTCGCAATTTCTACTAAATTACGTAAATGGAAGGATTATTACATAATAATATATTGGTGTTACATCTTTTTAAAACAACGCATGAGGTAATAATTAAAAATAATATACTTACCTACCTCTCAGTACCAGAATAAAGTTTAATTTTATTTTAGTAACTAACCTTTTCCCTCGACTTTGTCTGCGCCCCTTAAAACATTTATTCAGTAATTTTTGCTCATATATTTTTGTCAGGCGTTGAATTTTTTATTTTTATTTTCAAATGATCCCGCGGGAACTGTTTTCTGGATTTTTTTCTGGATGAATCTCCTTTTCTATGTATATGCAACCTCTCAATGTATATGCAAAATTTCATGATGATCGTTTGAGTGGTTAAGGCGTAAAAGCGTAAGAAACAAAAAAAATCATTTTTCCATTTACAATATTAGGATAATATTCAATTCAATTTAAATACGACGACAAAATACAGATTAGATATATTATTAACAAATACGTCATTGTACATGGTCAGATTGAAGATTTTATTTCCTGTCATGTTAACCTTAACTTATTAATTCCGAACACACCTTCAACAGTTATTTCCGTGTAGGTACTCCAATTGTGTAACTTTAGAGTATGGAATTTTATCATATCAACAAGAACGCAAAAGAAAACTTTTCTACCAAATACGAGAGAATATTTTTTAAACGGCAGAAGGTACGTTTCTTTCAACGTGTTGCAATTAAAGCACCAATTTTCCCTGATCCCTGCAACCTCTCGATTCTCTCCGCCCCCGTTCCGTGAGAGAGGAAATTGTTTGTAACGTCAGAGTTCTCTTGTAATTGGTCGGTGTGTACGTGAGGTGGCGCGGAGCTCGTGACCCAATTTCGCAGCTGCTGGTTTCAGCAGCGACTATGGGTGCCCGCGGGGTGTAGGGAGGGGTGAGGGGCAAAGGGGGGCGCGTGTCAATGCCGTTCGTTGACTCGAAGCAGCGGCATCGACGCGGCCTCCGCCTTACATAACCACCGACAATGAGCGCGCGGCAAACGCATGTCATCTTACTCGAGAATATACTAGATGCGTGGAGAAATTCATTATGTATAGGTAAAGGTATACTAGAATCTGATGGCATTAAAAAATATTTAAAATTTTATTTATTCCTATTGAAGACAAGTAAAAATTAAACAGTATCAAGATAGCTTAGTCCAATTTCCGTGATTGCACTCTACAAATTTTTATTTACCCATTTTCTATGAGATTCTGGTAGAACTCTACCTACATTAGGTAGATGAATAGGCAATTAATAGAAATAAGTGTATGAGTGGTGAATGTTTTTTTAAAGTTTATCCCATAAGCAATACACACACCCAAAGATGTATTAAGTTAAAATAAACTTTATATCTAACAGAGTAACTAAATTTTATATGTCATAAGCAAGTTGGTTGCATAGAATTTAAGCAGATGAAATAAGTAAAATATGTTTTATTTTTAATATAATATGCGGATATGTTTTTGGCAAGTTATTATTAGCATAATATAATGGTAATTTTTGAGGATAGTTTATACATTTTACTATAGAATTCAATTCAATGCAAAAATTTATTTATCTACATGGATGTAGGTATAAAGTTTTTACAATACAAATATAAATAGGATCCCAACATTTGGTGTGCAAATAAAAATATTTTTTCAACAATTTATTAGTAAAAGTAAAAATTATATATACTTAGGTCAATCATGATTAACATAATTTATAGAAAATTAATTAATTAAAAACCCTAAAATATCAAAGAACACAGGAGTTATTTGAAATACACATTTCTAATGACTTTTATATTATTTATTAGACATTTACATTACCCATTAAAACACTTGTATTACTTATTGTATCATATTTGTTAAAGTCTTACATTCTAAATAGATTATAGTTTGTCTATTTTTATATCTAAATTGATTCTAGGTCATATTTCAAACAAATTTGTTGAATGGAGCGTCGACTGTTGGAGGAAATGCGTGTGCAGGGATGTTTTCAGTTGGGCGCAAGGGCGGGCGGCGCTACGGACCGAAGTGCGGTGGCATTCAGTGGCGGACGGAGCCGCGGGGCGTTATTAGCTAGTGAGTGCAGCGCGCCGCAGCCTCACGCAAACAAAACTTTAGTTAGTAACCTACTTCCGTGCGGGCGCCAGCCGCGAGCGGCGACTATACGCTACATCACACGCTCGCCTATCATTGGCGCTCCACGAGTGATCACCGGCGATATCTAGCTCCGTATTGTGACACGTTTCAGTGATGAACTCTATAATGAGAACTATTTAGAACTATTTACTCTATACTTACTATAGGTTAAACAGGTCGCTGTAGCTGTAGCATTTGAATGGACTCAAACACAATCAATTTAAGCAGAGGACAAGGGCACTTGCACAAAATGTTATATGGTGAGATTTACATTGATGGTGTGTTTAGCTTTATTTTTTATTTTATTTTTCACGATCGCATGCACTTACGGTTTGACGTTTCATTCATTCGTATCCAAACGGTCACGCACACACAGCACAAAAATAATTTATGCATAAGCAAACACACGTGTTTCTATAGAAATTAGTAATTTCTAAATAATTTCCTAAACTAAATATGCTAGATTCATCACTGATCACTGTAGTTACGGTCACTTTAATAAATTATCTTAATAAATTATTTAATTTTCGGTTTTAAATGAGAATAATAAAACATCTGAAATCATTATTATTACGATGAATAAAATTTTGATATAAAAAAACTATTTTGTAGACATTTGTATTTAATTTTTCATATTTAGTTAATTTTTGCCTTAAATATTCTTCAAAATTTACATAAAATAAACTTGGTTATTAACCTAAAATGTTTATAAACGTATTTCAGCCATTTTGAAATTATAAATTTAATTATAGTGAGCAGCGCCATCTACTGAGATGCAGTGACACAACTATTGTTGACGGTGAGTTGTCGATAAACAGATAATTCTAGAACATATCCAAGTATTTATTTTTATTTGTAGATCTAACTAATTATATACTATCTGTGTATATTAAATGTGTATACAATTTATAATTTAGTAAAACAAATTTTTCAATGCACAAAAAAATTCGCTAAAATAGTTTAACTAAGCTTATGCTATCTATATTAATATGTAATTTCATTCTATGAAAAAAAAAACAAAAAAAAATATTTTAGAAAATAATTTTCTAAAAATCTATGCATCATCATATCTTTGAAGTTTCTACAAAACTTTAAAAACTGTAATAATATATTCATTTTGATAATCTTCATTTCTTACTACTAATTAATTATTATTTTTGATGTTCTGACAAAATACAATGGAATGTCGTTTAGCGCGTGACTAAGTAATAGTATAAAAATATACATCCTTCATTTTATTTTATTTTTTAATTCCAATTATGAATACGATCTGCACATGTGGCGCGAAAGCGGTCCAGCTATTCGTGAACGCGTGTCACTGTTATTTTTTTTTAACTCATGAATTGGATATTATCACAACAAGTGCGTAAATGTACTCATATAACACTTTGTGTTGTATTTTGACTAAAACTCGCTCGTCAGTCTATTAGAAACGAAACTAGGTCGGTTCAGTGACCTATATGTTTATCTAACGATTGTGCGACGCATGGACGCGTTAAAACTGCTTGCGCCCGCGCCCGACTTGCGCTGTCTTATCAATACATTATTATCTATGTGTTCGCATTTCGTTTAGGTTATCTGTCGGGCAACCTGTCTCTTGCATTAGCTGGTAAACACAATGCATAGTTTTCACATTGTTTTGGGCTCTAAATTTCAAAGTTCTATAGGCATATTTATAAGACCTATGTGACAGTTTTTTTATTAACCGAGCCTTAGGTGAGATCTCTACTGATGTGAGTGAATGTGTACAAATTGCACATTTTTTAAATGTTTCTTTGCACTAAACATACAGAATTAGTAGCAGTATAAAAACTTTTTAACAAAAAAATTTAACCGCCAAAAAAACTGAAAAGCAAAAAATAATTTTATTTAACCTTAATAACTAAGTTCTTAAACTAATGTAAGTACACCTAAGTAATTTTGAGTCGTTAAAAAAGTAAATCAATTAATTAATTACGTAAAGCGTGATGCCCGGCAGCGGCGCAGTCACGCGCCGACTCAAAATTACTTAGGTGTACTTACGTTAGTTTAAGAACTTAGTTATTAAGCTTAAATAAAATTATTTTTTGCTTTTCAGTTTTTTCGGCGGTTAAATTTTTTTGTTATAAAGTTTCTATACTGCTACTAATTCTGTATAAGTTTAGTTGGTGAAAGAGGCGCTAAGAAAACTGCACAATTTTTTCGTTAAATATTTGAATCTGCTTGGTATTTCTGTCAAGACAAGCCATCCAAACTTTCTCTCTTACAATTTAAATAATGTCTTCAAAAGTAAGATTGATGTATTTACGGATAAGATACAAAATGTATGCAATGCCGATGATACATTGTAAGCAAACGTACCTTCATGTTAATTCACTAAGTTCGTCCGCGAGCCGTGCATACGATTTTAAGCCTTATCACCAGGGGTTAGGGTCTTCGAACGGTACATTTAGTGGAATTAGTATATGCTTTTGAATTACCACTCGCTCGCCAAGGACAGTGAAAGTTGAGAGAAAGGATGCGTGTGACGTCATGCGTTTGTTCACGCGAAGCGTACACTATTTCAGTTTTGTTTTAAAATGACAAATATATTTTAGAGTAATATTACAATATTTAACTAACGATCGCTCGCAACTTCGTCTGCTTACTTTCGTGCGATTTTTATCCACGTACAAAATAGTTTTGACTTATTGCTGAAAAGCCAATTAATAAACCAATAATCACAAATTTTAATAACTCATTTAAAAATACTTTTAGCGATCAGCCTTCGGCTTCACACACATGCGTTTTTTTTTTAAATTATTTACATGAATATTCCTCGTGTATCGCTATTTCCATTAGTGAAAACCGTATCAATATATGTTAGAAGAATTTAATGGAAAAACTACAGATCTTAAAAAAAATTAAGAAAAATAGTTCGTGGACACGCGACTTTTGTCCGAGGACCTAACATGGGAATAATAAAATATCTATATCTTTATCTCTTTTGTAATTTTTTTTACACTCTATGGGAGAAAGGGACAGAAGTGGATAGCGATTTTATTTTATAATTTTGTATTCAATATCTAATCCTAATACAAAATAAATTAAAATTATTTTTTAAAAAAATCTAAAAAGAGGGGCCATTGTGATTTGCTACCATACCGACATTGCTAATTTCATACGTAATATACATTTGGTACAGGGTAAATAAAATATAAATATAAATGTTACGAAATAACAGATTTGTATGTAGATTTAAGTATATTAGACGAAGCAATTAGTAATCTAAGTTTTGCCTTCAAATGCTCTAAGCAATATCATCGCCCTTCATTTTCGTTAGCGCCTTCTATACGAGTACGATTTACCTTAACAAAGGTGAACGTTGGGTTTGTACCAACTGAATTTATCATTGACGCTAGAGTTAATTTCGTCTCGTCCGCGTTTATTGGCACTGCAATTAGTGCGAGCAGGACAGGGCATCGCAAGTAGCTGGATCAACACGCACTAGGCCTAAGGTCGTGCTTGGACAAAACGTGGATGCGTCAACGAACGCTGGCAAGGTGACGCATTGTCACTAGGAATGTATTACTGTGGTACTATGCGCGATTCTAATACATAGAAACGCTAGTGCGTAAAGACCCCGTTCAAAAATACATGTATTCATACAAACGTTACAAATACATAAATGTAACGGATTTGTGTTGCGCGATTGTTCTGTGTGTACCTTGATGCTTTATTTGCATGTGGAATTGTATTATATGAGTTTAGGTATTTAATAGTGGCAGGGCACACTGAGTAGCTATCACCCCCTTACAGAATAACCCTAACCGCCCTAGTGAGTAAAGGATGCCAGAGCCCATTTCCCATCTTCAACAAATACCTTGCGTTAAGGTATGTCGGCAGGACACTTGCTTGTGTCAGTCAGACCTTTCAGCCAGCATGGTAGAAACCCCACTATAAAGGGACTAAAAGTGGATTTTTTTCTAAAATCATTATGGGTTATAAAGCCATATTATATATTACGCTACTTTAGAGTGAAATTTTAACACGAAGTGAAACAAAGTTAGCGCGACAATATTGCCAATTGTACCTACTTTCTAATTGTCTTACCAACATGAAGGGGTTATTTGCTAACTTGTTGAAATTACAATTATTATTTTAATTTTAGCATAGTTAGAATATTTAATAATATGAATATATTAGTACCTTTTAAATATAAATTATAGTGAAAGTAAATTTTCTGCGAATATTTAAAAAAATATAATATTTGTTTAAGTTTTGAAAATATCATAAACTAATTAAGCTCAACTTCAAAAAATAAAATAAAAAATATTGCCTGATTTGCTTAAAGAAACCATGCAACAACTCTTTATATGCAATATCAGCATTTTAAATGGATTTACGAGAATATAATCATTTTTTTTTATTGAAAAACGTAGCCTTTGTAGCCTCGTAAAAAGTTTCTGCTGAAAACCGACCATATGGTCAATATGGTCAATTAATACAGATAATATCTCTTACGGTCTTCAACTGTATAGCATTCTTTATGTGATTTTTGTTCACAGGCACGGTTTTTTATGCATGTAATATTAGACAATAGAAAAATGTAGGTATACACTTCTGAAAATATTATGAAAACATTTTTATTTTTAGAATATTTCAAAACTCATTATTTAACTTTTATAAATATAAGTGAGACAATACCATACCATAGAACAATGTCATGTATCGAACCGTGATCGTTGTTCGGAAACTTTGTATTTAGAATGCACATAATTCTTAGCCAAAGGTCTAGCCAACTAGTACTTAGCCTATATTCAACATCAGCTATAAAACGAAACAACAACATACTTGCAAGGAGCCATTAAATAATAAACAAAGGAATAAATTAGTAAATTAAGTAGAAGTTCATAATTCTTATATTAAATCTTTGCTAGCCGGACTGTCATATTGGCATTCCGAGGGTTAATATATTTAAAAAAAAGACAGTCCAATAAGAAAAATATTGTAAGCTTTAGTTTTAATTGGAACAATTTAAAATGACAATTGTTTCAGGTATAGGCATGCAATTTTATGCGGTGATTCGACGTTAATTTTTTAAAGCTTTAGAACGGTAGACAGGCGACTTAGTAGATGGCTATAAATACTAACAAACAAGAGGAAAGCAACTACGCTTCCGAATCTTTTTTTTTGGCATTCTTTGGCATATATTTCTGGCGGTTTTAACGCTCTGTCTAGGGTTTGATACCCAATTTTGTAAATAAACTTTTTATAGTTAACTCTTTTCTGGATCTGGCAAGTAGTTTTGCAGGGCTCACTGTGTTTCGTAGATATTTCAGCAGCCCGAAACCCCATTACAAAGGACCACCGTTATATAAAGCACGTGTGCTGTTGTTTTTCGGTGAGTATGGGATAATGCCAAAGTCCTTCCTAAACACTTATCCTTAGGATCCTACTATGGTCGCCAGTACACCTGTGGCGTTGCTTGTGTTATAGGCGACGGTAGCCACCTATAACACAAGTAAGAGTTATCGGTTAATCTAGCTGGCTTTTAACCTTAGATGTTTAGAAGTGTATATATTTAAATTAAGGTCAATGATGATACAGCATTAAGTTTTACATCCAACATTGTAATGATACCATCGCGTGTAGGATGGAACAAGCAAATGTTTACAATGTAAAGAGGTTTGTGTACTCTTTATTTTTCTATGATATATTATATAACAGCTATGAAGAATCATATAAGAATCAAGATAAACCTTATAAGCATTGAGTGTCATTCAAAGAAAACCTTTCAAAGTTTTTTTAATCCAAAACGTTTTAATTTTAATAGAGAATACTAGTGTTGAAAGAACTTAAGAAAAATATGCTCAGAGTTTTGTCTTTATTTAAGTAAACCATAGTATTTTGTTCGTAGGACAGCTAGCATCAGGCTGAGGTTCCACTTAGTGGTATGTTGCTATTAATATTTAGCATTGAGTGTCATTCAAAGAAAACCTTTCAAAGTTTTTTTAATCCAAAACGTTTTAATTTTAATAGAGAATACTAGTGTTGAAAGAACTTAAGAAAAATATGCTCAGAGTTTTGTCTTTATTTAAGTAAACCATAGTATTTTGTTCGTAGGACAGCTAGCATCAGGCTGAGGTTCCACTTAGTGGTATGTTGCTATTAATATTTAGTGTTCTACAAAGGGAAAGTTACTGTCGCTAAACAGGATGCTCTGCTTGCGGTCTGCAGTGTGCCTCTTAAAAATTCTACGGGGTACACTTGTGAAATCTCAATACCCCTTAAACTCTAATGGGATACACTTATAATAATCAAATGTGCAAAATGTTTCAAATCTAACAAATAATAGGTTCTAATAAATCACATAATATTATAATCTGCATTAATTATAAAGACACATGAATGATCGTTATACTCGTAGCTTTATTTTAAGTATTGATTTAGAATCAATCTCCTCTCAACGTCAACGGATGCCGTGGGCGATTCTATCGCCTACGACAATTGCAATAGATCATATTGTCCTGTCATTGAACTTTATTTTTTTTATTATATATACAGGGTGATATACTAAAAAAGATCACCCAACATGGGTTAATCCCAAATCATAAAAAGTTTACGTAAACTAATGTTAGTTCCAGTTATTACCTTATATATTCAAATTTACACACATCATTTTGTAATGTAATAATGATACTACTCTAGACCGTATTACTGGAACGACGGCGACGTGGTCAGAGGGTGCAATTAAAATGTAAAATATAAATTAAAATGTAGATAAAATAATAAAAAGTATAAAGTAAGCTCAAAGTTAGCGAATTTATGTACATTCAAGACGCAACCATTATTAAGTAAATCTAGTCATAACATTTGTCAGTGAGGTTTCCCACGCAGGCACCGCTGGTAGGTTGCGAGCGGCGGCCTTGCTTGCTGAACCTTTGTCGACAATGCTAACTTAAGAGTCACGGACTCAACCGTCTATTGTAATCTAATAACTATTGATCTGACACGTATTTATATTTTACTTTAATTATTAAAACCTTTTCAAAGATTCTTGCTTCAATTGTAAATATGCTGGTTATGTAGGTTATGCTGTAAATTAAGAAAAACTGACGGTCCACTTTATGGTAGATGAGCACCGTTGCCTCGTTCGTATAAAAAAGCATCATAAGGTGGTGCAAGTGCGCTGCCATCCCAGATCAGAAAAAAACATAAGAGACTATATATACGGATACTCCTGTACGAGAAGCGATACGAGTTTTCCGGTAATGTTATAATATAAAAACCACAAGAGCTATATAAGCAAATATTTTATTTTTCTACAACAAAACAATGCATTAATATAAGCAAATATTTAATCGCTTCTCAAGATGTCGATTCCAGCTAAAAAAATACACTAGTACATGTAAAACATTTAAATTTTAGATTAAAATTGTCTTTAACCAATAAACACCTGAACGTAGAGGCGAGAAGTCAGAATTAGATAGAAGTCAAACAACTGCAACTTTTTATACCAAAGAAAAAAAAAATGCTTACAATAGCTTGTCATTAGTGAGTTTGTCTAACATTTCATGTGTAAAGTGATTTCATAGTTCGAAGTGTCAAAAGAGGTGAACGCTCTTGAAACAAAATCTAACTCAAAGCAGAGACGTTCTTATGGAAAGTGAACGTAGCTATGCATACTATAAATAGATACTGACCTTTCGCTCGTCGGATGCGTCAGCCAAAGTTACATGATGTAACCGAACACACAGACTGACACACAAAGACACAGTGCCAGTTTATTAAAATGCTTGTGTGTGTGTGTGTGTTAGTGTACTCATGTAAGCACCAGTGCGAGCAGCAGCAATCGAAAGAGAAAGTGGCTGAGGTCTTATTGGGTCTGACCGCTGTTAGTATTACTTATAAGACCAGTGATGGCTGTATCTAATATCGATATCGAGTTGATAATACTTTTTCATGCTAATATTGTTAGAAATATCTGTAAAATTCTGTAAAAAATAACAATTTTATCGACCACATTTATGCGCTTAGAAGTCAAATTAATATACAATAGTATATTGAAATGCGATATTATCACATTTAAATGCAAAAAAGTTACTACTTTGTACGCTGCCATCTATTAACATAATATCATAAGTTTACAAATTCGTTACAAATAACTTAAAAAAATCTAAGAAAGAGATTACAAGCAAAAATAACTATATTTAAAAAAAATTGTATTTATTAAAACTACATATTTTGCGCTTTTCGGTTGAATATGTGGACATACATAATATTATATAATAGGTAAGTATTAGTCTATAACAACAATTCAGAAAATAAATTCAAAATTTTTGAATTTGAAAAAAAAAATATTAAATATAAAATCGACACTGCAAGTACATCACTAGAGTAGCGGGTATAGCGGCACCGTCCTACGGGAAGCACCGTAACGTAACTCACGATTTACGCTCGATACCGTTGTACGGTACCGTTCGATACGTGCGCCCGCGCAGCCCACAACCACTCTGTAACTCTCGCTTTCTACACAAAGGCTTTCAATCTCTTTCTTTCAATGTTACTGTCATTCACTGTGCTCTATTGTCGGGAGAAATTGATAACACGAGTTCTCTTTACAAGTACCGAACACTTTCTACATTTAACGTGTGTAGGTAATTCGTACATATGTAAATATTATAACAATAGAATTATTATTATATTCAGACACTGGCTTTGCTTGCGGTTTTTTCCGGGAACGTTATTCAAGATTAAAGTTATCTTTACATCTAAATCGGTGCAAAGGTATTTTACGGAAGCGTAGAGACCTAATTTGCATTATAGATTTGTTGATAGTTTAGCTTATGTTACAATATTATACATTATAATATGTATATTATAAATATTATTTCTATAATATTTATATCAGATAACGTAAATCCACACGAATTATAAAACCACATACAAATACATATATTGTTTTAAACATATTAAATAACTATCAACAAGCAAATTAAATTAGCTTTTACTTATATGAAGGTCATCTTCGCGTCATTTTCAGTTGTTTTTTTTGACGTGCCATTTTTTAATGAATAAATTTTTTGATGTGTCTACCACATTGATTAAGTTTTTTTGTGAAAATTAAGCAAAAGTCACATTAAATAAAAGCCAGACAGTATATCAAACAAATCAATTGTTTAATAATATATTTTCCATAAAAGTCCATGTAGACGTCAATCAAATCAATCCACGTCAGCTGTAGAAGTAAAACAGAAGATAAAATCATGTGATGCAACATTCGAATAACTTTTAAAACCTTGACCACTACACGGGTGGCTGACATTAAATCGTACGCGCCTTTCACGGCCCGGTCAGGTGGACGTTGTATAACTCACTTTCCATTTCTTCGGCACTCACCACATTAAGTGGAAGATACACAATAACAAATGACATAAACATTAAAAACATTTGTCACGTAATAGCAATATTCATAAAGTAAACTAAAGCCCACTAAATTATAGCCTACTAGCGACCCGCTCCTGGCTTTGCCTAGGATGCATTTTATATACTCAAACCTTCCTCCTTTATCCCTCTTTCCATAATTGAAAACTGAAATAAAATCCGCTAGGGTGGTTTAGAAGAAGTTAGCGGGGAAATAGACATGACGGATTTATAATATGTACAGATTAAAGTTTTAATGAAAGAAATGGTTACTGTGAGGCAACCCGGAGTTTTTTTAAATTTTAATTACTTGACATTAAGCGCCTGTTTCACAAACATCAAGTAGGCCAAACTGTCATTTAAAGTCACCGGTAACCAGGAATAATGGAGCTGATATACCTTTGTTTGTACGGTAAACGTCCCAAACATTAAATAGAAAATAATAATAAAAAAATCGGCTATCGAATGATGCAGTAAACCGAGTGCATAATTCAATAAAACAGAAAATTATTTTTAAAAGTCACTAATCAGCACATTACTTGTAGTTTGAGAAAAAGGCCCTAAGTCAAATGAAATTAGTAGCCATCAAAATTAAAATAATAACATTTTAAATTTTGCATATGAATAAGATAAAATTCATGTACAATCGCAATCGAATTAGTCATTTTGCTGTGTATGGGAAAATAAGAATCACTTCGAGAAAGTAATAAGAGAGCGCTTCGCGAAATTGCGGTTCGCTTATTCTTACTTTTTTTTGTTTTCATTAACACCAAACACGAAGTTCTCCAATTATAAAACGAGTTGTTAGCGCCAGTTGTTACGCAAAACGCGGGAAATCGTTACATAGCATAAAGCCAGAAGCCACTGTGTTAATGGCTTTAATCTTCGAACATTACGGGCTCTGTCGTTCTCTGTGTGAGTTTGATCAATAGTAAATACACCCGAGTATATTCGAGACTTTATTTGTGGCTTCGGCGTCATTACGAAATGCGGACTCGAGTTAAGGTCGCCAATGTGTGGCAATTTTCCCATTTCGAAGAGAACTCAAACCTTGACCTAGGTGTTACATTCCGTTTCGTCATCAACATTTCGCTGGTTGCCATTTATTAACTTACGTTCGCCGAAAAGTTTTCATTTAAATAAGTCTATGTAAAACATCTATGCATGTACAATCTCAAACCAAACCATTTAATAAAAACATGCAAAAAACGGCTTATTTTTGTTTAATAAGTTGTAATAAACTAACTTTTGCCCGTGATCTTCCTCCGCGCCCCTTTTTCTTAGGTGTTGAAACATTTATTCAATCTTTATTCCTCTTTTATTATTGTCCGGCGTTGAATTTTTATTTTTGTTTTTAAATGATCTCTAAAACAGTTTTTTCTTCTGAATGAAAGACGTCTATGTACTTTTCTGTATCTTACAATCTGCATGCAAATACCTTATCTATCCAATTATTATAACAAGTATTGTAGTCACTATACTTCGTCCAATTCGTATTTTGTATCCCATAGCAATACTACCAGTATAGTTGGTGCCAACATATTTGGTATAAATGGCAATGGTAACTTTTTATGCAGTGTTCATTGAGGATGGTTAGGTAAGCGTACGCTAGGTGGCGGTGCGCGCGCGCATGTTGCGCCATGGCAAGCTGGGTTTACGCAACGAGGTCATTCACCCCGGAAGGCGTTTTCCTCGGCGTTTCTTTAACAGTGTGTTACTGTGGCACGGCTCGCGTGATTCGCTCGCGTGCCCAACACATAAGTCCATTTGCGCCCTCTCGTTTCGGATCTGAACCGTTTAAAACTGTAGAGACCTAATTATTGTGAAGCACGCCACGTGTATGTATACCAGATGCAATTTAAAGTTACACTGAGTTCCAGCCAATAGTGTAGATGGTAATCTTCAACATTCCTAAGTTGGTGTCCTATTACGACATGTATTTAAAAAAATAGTTAAGTTTCTATGCATAGCCTCAAACTAGTAAGATTAATGATTTGTGTTTAAATATCTATTATCAAAATATAGTTATATAGTTAAATTGAAATAGGTATTATTTAAATTTAATTATTTAATTAACTAATGCTACAGGGAAACGCATTACAGCGATGAGAAGAATTAATCCAAGACACGGTCTATGTGTGTACAAAGTTGTATACATAAATTCTTTCAACAAGAATTAGAAAGAAATTTAGAATTTCACTTACTAATTGTTCCTAACACCAGTTAACAATTTTTCTGGGATAAAAAGTATCCTATATGTTAATCCAGGTAAGATTTTGATACAGTTTTCACTAATAGAAAGAGCAATCAACGAGGAAAGTTTGTATGTATAATGTGCAGGAAAAAATTACATCCGATCGAAACCGGGCACGGGCAGCTTGTTAAGGCTTAAAATGATTTAATTTTTCAGATTAATGATTCCTTTGCGCATTAAAAATTAAGCTGTACCCTAAATGTTTGTGTAAGTGAGTGTAGTGTAGTCATTTGTCATCCGCGTTTTCCAGCAACGATTTATTTTCATTTGCCTCGTTTATAAGTCATTTGTGTGTCGACATTTGCGCATAACTGACCGACTTACGATCGTAAAGTCGTCGCACTCCGCACGTAAAAATGCTAAATTTTTAATGAGTTTCAATTCACTGCGAACTTTGTGAAATATGTTCGAGACATACAAAGACAGACTCTGTAATAATACTGAAAAGAAATTGTATTCAAAGATGCAAATTAAAGGATGAGGGGAAAAATACTGACAATAATTTGAATTAAAAATTAAACTTTCAAGAAAAAACTATTTAACAAATAAAAAGGTTAAGTACATGAGCTCTTAACAAGTCCTATTAAGTCGAGAAAAAAACCATAATAATATAATATATCTGCATATTTAAGTACTCAACCTAACATGTAAAAATATTCACAAGAATTAGTTTTTATAGCTTCGGTTTAAAGTACAAATATGACGAAATACATTTTGTGATCTAGAATGTTCTGTGGGTAAACAAATTTCGTCAGAGCTTGACTAGCTTGTTAGGACGATTGCAAAAGATTCCCTGAAATAACTATGAGTAGTAAACAGTGATCTGAAACGCCACATATTCAGTTCATTCTTAACGACAACGCAGCGTAAATTTTGTGTGGCGAAGCTGGGTTAACGGGCTTATGAGGAAATACGTTTTAGTGTTTTGGTCTCGTGGAAGTTTCGTAACAGCGAACTGCGTGCAATTCACCCGCAATGTGAGTCAAGTGTCAAAATATAAACAATGCAGTTTACGATCCAATTTGTGTTAATTTTGTAATATTTTATTTATAATTCTACTAGCGTGTCTATTATAAAATCATTACATTAATAAGCCTCGCCTTCGAGATATTCTCCAGCCTGTATATTCATATTAGATTTTGCGAAAACATAATAAACATTCTCAAGAATGTCTTACGAAAATAGTTAATTTACTTTCAATAAATTTGTACTAAAATTATAAAGAGAACAGATTTGTACTTTTATTTGTAACTCAAATAGTAGTGGACCTATTTTGAAAATTCTTTTACATATAGAAAGCTACATTATCAGCGAGTAACATAGACTATATTTTATAAAGTTGCGCGGGCAAAGTCGCGTGCAACAGCTAGTATCGAATATCTTTTAAAACGTTAGTTAGATTTTCCAGCTGAGGAAAATATGTAACTATAATAAATAGGTATACTAAACGCTGTGCGTTCTTTCCACCTTTTAAATGGCAGGAAATTTTTGCCAGGTCTTTCGTTAATCTGGCAAAAAGGATTGCTTAGCAAGCTGGAGTTTTCTACAGCTATATGTATGGTGTTTCCTACAAGACAGAATCCGGATTGAGAAACAACTGTAGGAGAAAAATAAATATTGAAATTTATCGTAAAATTATTTAATTTAATAGCAATGCACATCTTCTCGAAAAAGGATCTTGAGTTTAAACCAAAGGAACCGGAAGACTTTTTGCTCGATAATGGTCTGAGTCAAAGGTCGTGTGAAAAGAGTGGATGCGTGCTACGACTAATAGTTTATGCTTAGAAGACCTTTGCCTAACATATCGTTGACTAATAAGATGTTTGTCGACTGATAACAATGTTTGGAAAACATGATTTTCTTATGTTAAGGTCGTCAGACATAATGACGGTCCACTTGATAGTAGGTGACTACCGTCGCATGTTATAGTTTTAATATTTGATATGATTGAAATTCGTTATCAGTCATGTACCCGAAGTACGCCCGATTTGCATAAGGCCACGTACGCACGGGAGCTTTATAAAGCGTTCAGAGCTCGGAGTTTAAAATGGAGCATAGACGGATCCGACGAAAAAAGCGCCCGCGTTCGAACACAGCCTAGAAGTCATATGGTCTATTCGAAACGTCAGAAATAACACGCGTTAAAGCGGCGAAAAAGCTCTCGTGCGATCGTGGGCTTACACGGCTAAATTAAGAACAGTGTCAAGTGGCTCAACATTCCCGTGTGGTGATAGTACCTGTCCCCCTCAGCACCTTTTACATGGATAGGTGACGTATGTGATTTAGCTGTCAAAGACCGACATTTGCATAACGACTGACATTGCCGCCGCGGGCCAGTTACGTAAAGATGCACCGACTTCTTGCGAAAGTGTACATCGCCCCCGCGAGGCCTGTTAAGGGGAATCGTAATGAGTTCGCGCGTAAAATATAATCGTTTCCAAGTAACTCATGCATTATAATTTTCGTATTCATTTTAAGACGTTGGAAATATTCGTTGAAAAAATGTCAAGCATTAAAAAAATGTTCAAAAAATTTATAATATTAAAAAGTTGTTATTAAAATTTTATTTAATTTTGTAATCAACTTAATTTTTCCAAGAATTAATATGTCAGTAGTAAAAAATAGTTTATTTACTCTATTTTATCATCACATTATTTATTTTCGCATCAAAAATAATCTTATATTCCAATGCGACTTCTCCCAAAGTCTATCCCATACTGTCAAGTGCATTCCAATAACGAGTATCCCGTGACATACCACAATTTTGTTACAATACAATGACATTAATTTCAAAAAATCAATATATATTGAAGTTATTAATTGCTTCTCTTTAAGTGCCTCGTGAATTTACAACTTTATTAACATTAGAATGAGTGAGTTCTCTCCGGCTATCATGTGCAATGTATAGACAGGGTCTAGACGCAAATTTATATTTACGAAACTTGCTCATGGCGAAGAGATGTGTAAGAATTGCAAGACTTCGTATTATTCAATATAAAAAGCAAATCTGGCGTACTAATTACTCGTGCAATCGTTTCAAAAGAGTTTCCCGCTAGTTATTACATTTTTATTCGTCGTCATAAATAAAATAATGATAATTTTATCTTATTTGTATGCAGTTACACGAAGATAACATTCGTTCTGTTTATTCTTCGTTTATTTCTTTTTTAATTACGTAACGGATTTCGATATATTTTACACTATTATTTAAATATATTATTCCGGAAGTAATGCATTCTTGTTCATTTCATAAACAAAGCAATTATTTTTTGGTGAAATTGATTTTTCACGAATCTTGATTTTTAAGATTTTTTTACATTTGCCACGGTCATAAATTACATTAAATTTACATTTTAACATTTAACAACTAATAATAAATCTGTAAGTGTAGGTATTGTATGTATGTATGTAACTTGGTAGATAAACATTTAGACGTACAGGACACAGGATAGGCTACTTTTTTCTTTTTCTACGCGGACGAAGTCGCAGGAACCAGCTAGTTTTATAATATAATACAACTATATATTATATATTTGTAAATTTTTGCATTTACAAATACTAGACAATAACAGGAAACTACCATGAAGTAATAAAATGTACTGTTGTAATTCTGTGCGCGAATATAAGAAACCCCAATACAAAATTCCATTCTTCATTACCCCATCATCGTGGCCACTTGCAACCGCTCCAGGTATTGTATGGTTACCTAAGCGATAGTATAACCACAAACTATCGACTTAACTGTCAATCTGTATCTCACGTTTTATCTACAAAATTTATATTTATCCGTGCGAAGTCTGGTTTGGTCGGTAGTATGCTTAATTTAATTCCAGTGGAACTGCTAAAAGCTGTCAATGTAAATAAATTGATAATAAGATCTCAAATTAACATCTAAACGCTCGCCTATTGTCCGATATTACCTAACCGACGCTTTAAGTGTTAATATATTAAAACATCTCTTTAATAAAAGCGTCCCAAATAAACAGGAGTAAAGAACTTTTACGTAACTCAGTTACGTACAGTCGGTGAGAGGCAATGTCATATTGCAACCATGCTATTATTATGACAGAACTAAGGTCTTAATCTGTAAAGTTTAGAATAACCTTTTCGATGCTATTGTGTGATGAACAATCAGACTATCCAGTATATAGGATGTTGTAGTATATAGGATGTATATTCTTATATTGTTATTTAAAATGTCTTTTGTTTTAATGAAAATATGCGAAAGACAGTCTGAAGGCCCACCCATTAGAATTTTGTCAGTAGACCTTGCACGTCAGTAGAATGGATTACACAAAAATGTGTAAAAATGAATGATTTAATGTTAAAAATGTAAGTTTAAAATATCACTTTTTTGACTTCAAAATATAACAGTAAAAATTCTATAGGAATGATAAACTCAGGAGCCATATTTTAGCTTTTGCAGCCATATTTATGGCTAACAGCAATTTATCGCTGATAAAATTTACAACAAATAATAAGAATTACATATTATTTATTTTAATATAAAAGCAGTAGTCTTATTTATGATGTTGCAATAGTCGTGCCACTATGCTACAGGGCTACGAAAGTTCTACGAGATTCGAGAAAACGACGAACAACGTGCTACGAACACTGTTCCTAAGCTACGAATGTGATTTACAATGAATTTCATTGCGAAATGATATATTTCTAAATAATACCCTACCTGTCTTACATTTCATACAAGTGATTAAATAGGCATTAGAATATCATAGCGCAATCCTCTATTGACTCTCTAAACCTCTCATTTAATTTGTTTGATTAAAATAAAAATAAATAAAAATGAAAATAAAATAAATATAAAATTAAAATGTCCCTTTTCTAATTGCTCATATGAAAATAAAATAAATATAAAATTAAAATGTCCCTTTTCTAATTGCTCATGTGCGAATCTAAATCTATAGTTAATAATTGCCAAAAGAGCACCTCCTCTCATTTATCGAAACAAAAGCATTTATGCTGTTATTTCACTGCATTACTGTGATTACTGCCATTTATGATGGACTGCAAAATTTAGGACCGCGAAATTTTGCCACTACTATTTCACGGTTCTTCAGATTTATATCAATGCAGATTTACATTACTCGGTAGAATTTGCCTTCAGGTTTATTTAGTTTGAACATAACCCTTCTTAAATAGTTTTAACAACAAATATAAAATTGTATCTGCTTTACAGTTGCCTATACTTGTTGCAAATCAAGGTTCCTTTACCTTTAATTTCGCCTTTTGTTTCGCTACTAACCATACAATAGTATGTGTGCCAAAAAAAGGTCAATGAACAGCCTCGACGTTTCTACAAAATCATCTCTATACCGTAACAGCGTTTGTTGCACTCACATACCGATTTAATTGCGTTACTATTCCGGTTAGTTAAGGTTCAAATTACAATGGTACTAGTGCGAATAGAAGACCTTCTATTTTACCTGTTGAACTACGATGCGATTAAACACATCTGCCGCAAGTTTGAAGACTCGACAAATCTATATTAAACCTTAATACTAGTTAGCGAATGTTCGAAGTCATTTGCAGTTGTAGTTTTGTTTAGTCTTTTTGGTGCTTCAAATTTGTTGGCAGTGACGGCCAAAATGTTATTTTGTTTATCGTTTGCGTTCTTGACAGCGAAAAAGTGAAAACGGTGGTTGAGCGTTGTGAAACTAGGCGGCCGCGTCGCAAGGCCTCGGGGATACTGTGCGTGTGCTATGACTGACTTTACACTATACGGCAGAACTGCGAACAAGCAATCTCATATTATGTAATGCAGTTCAGTGTTATGTGCTTGTTTACAATGTTATTTCGCCTCACATATGTATGCCACTAATTGGGTACTTTTACGAGCAACTTCCCTTTTAATGTCGATCCAAATTGTATGTAACAGTTATAAATACAATTCTATTGTAGTTGGGAGAATCGTGAAACGGCTTCTCAGAGTTACGAATTCATTTGGCATCAAAAGAATCACGCCATAATATACTATTATGTGTATTTTGAAACTACTCTAACGAAAGATCAATGCGTAATTGTCAAGGGTTTACATACTTTTAATGTAGAGCAAAATCGACAATAAAATAAATCGACCAAATAAAAAAAAATTGGCTTTTTTATATTTATTCAATACGAGTAAATAAGAATTCTTAGCGCCTTTTTCACCATCTGTCAAGTAGGCTAACTGTCATTTAAAGTCGGCAAAAGTCCCAAACATCGAAAAGAAAATAATAATAAAAATTCGCCTATCGAATGATGCAATAAACCGAGTGCATATTTCAATAAAACAGAAAAATATTTTTAAAAGTAACTAATCAACACATTACTTGTAGCTTGTGATGCCCTTAATAAAGTTAATTAATGAGAATAAAAAACATATGAACTCAATAAATAGACACACCGTCTACTTAATGGTAGACGCATATAATCTTTCTATATATATTTCTTCAGTGCGTGTGTATGTCACTGAACTCCTCCTAAACGGCTGGACCGATTTTAATTCTGTCTTCACTTATAGATAGAGGGATAATCAGGAATGGTTTGTATATAAAAAAAAATGGTCGCGGACGAAGTCGCGGGCACCCACTAGTACTTTATATATACTTAGTTGCAACGCCCATAGGATTTTCAAGTGCGCTGCCAACATTGATGGGATTCTGCAATGTTCAATATTGCCTACTTTAAAACAAATTCCTGCAAGGTCTACAGCGCACAACCTGCACCTCCTTGGTGTTGTTTGTGTCCTTAGACGACGGTAACTGTCTACTATCAATTGGAACGTCGGCCTGTATCCTATCATTTAAAAAAACCTTATTGTAGTCTAAGTATGTGCATTATAAATAGACATAATACACATTGAGCGCCGATAACGCTTCTTAAATATTATGAAACGTCCAATTAGTGTACGAGGAAATAAATGCTGAATTGTGTTTAGCATATAAAAACGGACAGGGTCGCTTTGTCAATCTGTTTACATATAAGAGGTCGTTCACACCATTATCTTGCAATTCGACAATTTTATATCGACAGTCGACCGTCGCACAGAGATACGTGTTTGAAGACCCAATCAAAACAATACGTAATACTAATCGGTCAGGTACAATACGCTGTTGCGGCAAACAAAATGCACAGTTCATTGGTACATTACGTCATTTTATTTGTTTTAAGGTGTAATTTTATATGTTTTTAACATTGATGTGTGATTTTTATTATATAATTCAGCAGACAGGCTGACAGTCAACTTGATGGTAGGTGTCTATCGTCGTCTATGACACAAGCAACCTATACAGTAGGGTTAAGTATACGGGATTCAGAAGGTATAGGGAAATGGCCTCTGGCATACCTACTTACTCACCGAAACACCACAGCACACGTGCTTTTATTTTACGGTGGTCGTCTGTAAGCGGGTAGCTACTGCCAGACGGGCTGCCCAAATGACTGCGAAACGCAGTATTATGTCCTGCAACTGCTGTATGTTTGTTACGGTTTCACGCAAAAACTACTGAACGTATTAACATGGGTTAAATTAATAGGATACTTTTTATCGTGGTAAAATATTAGGTTCGCGAAGGATCGTCTAAAAACATAAAAAATTGGGGGGGCACCGTCGTCACAGCGATAAAGATGTCGGGCGTTATAATACTCATATGTTTTGTCAGCCTCTTAATACTCATTTATTTATATTTTTCACTTTTCACTGCGGTCTAAGTCGCGAGCACCAGCTAGTGTTGTATATTACTGTACTTAAAAACCTAATATTTAAAAAAAAGACTTACTATTCTTATTTGAAAAATCTTTACATATTATAAAACAAAGTCATCCGCCGCGTCTGTCTGTCTGTTCGTAATAAACTCATAAACTACTGCACCGATTTTTATGCTATTTTCACCAATGGATAGAGTGGTTCTCGAGGAAGGTTTTAGTATATAATTTTCAAAGTTACGGGGGCGAAGTTGCGGGCAGCAGCTAGTTTATTCTAAAAATCTGATTTGACTCCTCCCTTTCTATATGTCATCGATCACATGAATTTGCGCGTGTGAAAAGTTTGACGTTATCACGGCAAATGCAGACCATCGATACGGCCAAATAGACAAGCTGTGATAAACACTCCTCGGACTATGGGAACCTTTGTGTGGACACAAATAATGTTTATTCAGTGAATAGTTGCGAAATCATTTTGTATACAAACCGGTGAATGTAACAAAGAATGCCCTATTTTTGAATCCAGAGAAACTGTGTCACTACATACATAAAATATATTGATACCGAATTTTCTGTAAATATTTGTTCTGTGTCTAGATAAGGAGGTGATATTTGTATTATTATTTTTTTATTAACAGCCTGTCCGCGTGTCACGATAACGCTTATTTCCTTAGTTTTGTTACACTAATGTATACATATTTATTTTAAAAGTAAAGTACAGAACTAACCCCTTACAGAGATGACTACCATTAAATAAAAGCACGTATGCTTTTGTGTTTAAATTTTACAGTGAAACATTTCAGCAACCGATTCCGTATCATCATTATTTCTCATTTATATTAAAACTTTTCTCTATATATAAATAGCAACCTCTTTCTTCATCACATCTTAAAGATGATGAAATTTGATACCCTCTTGCGACACTATAATAACAATACTGAAGCGCCAGTATGTAAAACAGTAACAGAGTTCGTTCCAAAAAAAGATTGCATTGGCGAAAACTTCCTGTTTATTTCCACTTCGAATGAGGTCTTTGGTTCACTTTCACCTATTCTTCGAGATATGCCACCTATATAAAGATGTGTTGCGTCAATATTTCGAGTGGCCGTGTTTTTTCTACCGGGGAATAGTTAACCCAGTTTTAACGAGCCGTTCCTAGCTAAATATAATACGGTGTTACCTGACTCTGTTTGAACACCACACACACGCCTGTCTCGGTCTATCCACTGACACACCGACGCATTTTAAAATATATAGAAACAAAGTTTTACTTATTGCTTGTTTCACAAGTTTTTCGTACAATTTTCAAGAGCCGTTTATAGTTAACCCGGGGCTTCGTCCGCGTCATTTGGAACAGAACTTATTTTTTGGATGAAATGTATTAAAATTATGTAACTTATAACACATTCTGTACCCCTGACAACATGTATGTGAAATATCATGATGATCGGTTGAATTTATAATATTAGTTTTTTTATTTCGGATGACAAATATACTGTTAAAATTATTCATTCCTTAAAATAATAAAAATATCCTATTAAACAAAATTAAGTCATAACTTGATGCACGCTGAAATATAACAAAACGACCATATACAAAGACATTTTTTGGCCATCTGACATACTACAATATAATATTAAGACAAGTACATAATTATTATGTAGTTATTTCACATTAATTATATTTTATTAAAGTTAATTACTTAATCAGCAAAATTCAAATGCACAGGATGCAACTGTAAACTGTAAATGGCGCATACAACACCACGATTAGTGTGGAAATAATATACAATAAGTTCTGAATATACTCAATAGGTGGCGCAACTAATACCAGGAACAATCGTACTATTTTAGACTTTATTTGTATTATGTTAAATACTAATGGATGCTCTTATTGTTAACAATCGTTATAAATTTTGTTTCGCGACAGTAAACTATTTAAATTAATTGTGAAAGCCTAATTTGTGTGCCCACTTTGTATCGATAACTCATTGTTCGCAATACAATGAATCAGAGGCGTAATCCAGATATGAATAGCGGTCGGTGCGAACGAACTCGTGTTTTAATGTAATCTAACACCAAACTGTGTCATCGTCCAGGCTAACCTTTCAAACAAAAAGGCGACCGCTTAACTAGGCTATGTTTTGTTAAGATACATCGTATACATTTTTTCATGATACCAAATGAGGGTCAGCTAGTAGCTTGACGGAAAACCACTAGATTAGATAGCTGGCTTCACCTGTCATCATCATCATCGTCATCTCAACCAAAGGACGTCCACTTCTGGACATAGGCCTCCCCGTAATTTTCCAATAGGACAGGTCACAAGCAGCCTGGATTCAGCGGCATGACAATTAAGCAATGGGCTCTAGTATACCACACTCACGCATCGAAACTAGACATGCACACTCGCTGTTATTTCGCAGTCTCAGATAAAATAAAAACTAAAGATAGAGCCCTGTGGACGGCAGGGTAAGGCAGAGTGAAGCCAGTGAATTACGCTTTCGCCGTGTCGTGTACATACTCCTACACAGTTTGCAATTAAATTATCCCTCGCCTTATTAAAATATTTACTAGTGAAAATTCCGAATTGCGTACGTAAGGAAGGGTGTAAATATCAGCTTTCAAAAAATAAAAAGCGGAATTGAATCACATTTCACACGTAACATTATTAAAAAAAAAAGTTGAGGTTATAACTTCTAAAACAAAATATCAATACAGTAAACGGCCTACGCATACTCGTATATGTTTATAAAACCGGCTTTATTATGTTGTCCACAAAATTCTGTCTATTGTTCTTATTTGGTCTGAGTTCGCGGTGGTATTTCTGTGAGAAATATAATGTTTTCCTTATAAAAACTAACTGTTGTAATTCTCTTCATGCAGTCGACATTTTAGTTAGTTAAAAGAGGTAGTGAAGGTCAAAATTACAAAATAAGACAACCTTCAAGCGAAACTATTTTTGATATCTCCCACCACTCTTATAGAACTTAATAAATCTACAGTATTTAATCATATTTGAACTTTCATAATTAATTGTTATTTTTTATATTAGAGGTCGATTGACCACTTCATGACTTCGCTTAATAACACAAGCCACACACACGCTACCGAGCCTGCCACCAGACTAGCTGCCCAAATAACTGCGAAACACAGTTTGCCCCTGCCATTACTTTCCAGAGATGACCCGTATCGTACCCAGGATCCTTGAAACAGAGCGTTAAGGCAAGCACCCCAACCTCTGATCCAACGGGCTCTACTAACGTTTTATATATTTATATTTGAATTTGTTTTAATTATGGTATTAGTAATTTGTATGCGTGTGTTAATTACTAAAGTGTTGATGTTTCATATTTAATTAATACATTTACATATATTGTTGTACAATTTACAACCGCGTGCGCATGCCTGACCTACTTATCGTTAGTAACAAACATAACCTACTCTGGGTTAATAGCGATACTGGCCGTAAAACGCGTCAACGCATCCTAACACTGAAACATCACCTATAAATTTTTCTAACGAAATCCCTTCTGTCAGTTCAACGACCCCACTATCGAAATCCGCGCACGCACACACGAAACTTCGCTCACAGTGGCCAGATAAAAAAAATGAAACAAAAAACAATCGCGTAACGGTGAATGAGTGTAAGAAAGAGATGACTATATTTCGGCAGGCCACTCGTCAGCTGTAAGGTCGACTATGAAAAACACTGACGCAATTTTTACAGCGTACGTAATTGAGTACTGACTGAGTCAGCGGTGTGTGCGTGAGCGCCGAGAGCGACGCCCGCGTCTGCCGAAACGGAGGCGGAATATTTAGGTGAAAGTGTTTCCAATTTCGAAATGACGACATTCGCGCGCAGTCGTTATCGTGACTTTGCCGAATCTGGAGGTTCGAAGCGCTGATACTGGCCGGGTGCGACCCTCACTTGTCAAGTGTTGTTTTCCGCAGGTAGTGCGCCGGACTCCGCATACTGAACGTGTAGAGAGTGCCTTATAAAAAACTATGCTAATGCTAAGAGCGATAAATTATCAAAAAACCAAATTTAAAAAGTGATCGGTGTTTTTTTTTTATTGAACAAAACGTGGTACTAGCTGTGATGTGCATGGTGAAGTTGTAGGCAAGCTGTCGAAGTGCGACAAGCTGGGGCCCGACGAGGCGTTCAACGCCTCTACACACGCTCAACAACTACAGACGATGACCTCAACAATGGGTAAATTAAATGCGTAATAATATTTAAATAAAAAATAACTGCAAATTTCATAAAACGAAAATATATTTTCGTTAAAAAAAAAATTCAAATTTCATATAACGAAAATATATTTTCGTGTAATTTTTATGCAATTTGCATTTGAAATTTTTGAAGTACTCTTTTTAGTATGAGAGCGCTACGTAATTGTTGAAACGTAGCAGTGGTTCGTAGCAAAGCGCTACGGACTGTTCGCGCTACGACCTACGATACGATTTAGTAACAGAAATTTATACGGAAATTTATTTGAAATTTTTTCATTGAATTTGTTAAAATTATATTAATTATTTAACTAAGCTGTGAAAATATTATTATTACTTGAAATCATGTACATTTACTTTATCTGTAAATAGCGACCGCTCCCGGCTTCGCACAGAAGCTATTTTTTTTTGGAAATGATATACACAAACCTTCCTTGTTTTTCGCTTTTTCCACTAGTGAAAACCATATCAAAATCCATTGAGTGGTTTGGAAGAAATTAGCGGAAAAAATTACCGAGGCAGACAGCGACATTATTTCAAGATATGTATAGAATATAAATAATGTTAACAGGAAAACGTGTAATTTTAATACAATAACTTAATGATTAGTTATCGATTCAAACTAAGTTTAATTTAGACACGCTATAACTGACCTTTACTCGTAATTAAAGTTAAGTTTTAATTTCGTCTCTTAAGTTTTCCTACCGCAGTTTAAAATACTGTTGTACCTTTTAGTAGTAAATAGGAAATATAATGGTTTTGAAACGAATAATGATAACATATTAATATCGTATATAATATAAACTCTCTTTATTGTGTTTTGGTAAAATTTATCAAAAAATACATATAGGCTGGATCCATTAGGCTATTTTTGAGGGAAGTTTTATGTAGAGAAAAAATTTAATACCTAGTTGTCTGGAAAATCTCATTCGTGTGAATCATGAGGCAGGTCGCTGCGCTAGTTATGAAATAACTACAATTTAAACTGTAACTACAACTTTACAGCTGGAAAGATTTTTGTCGTTTTTTATTATATTTATATTTTTAAGTTTTTCCACAATTCGATGTAGTATTCTGAAAACTATGCTATAAGAATATGCATATCATGTTCAATAAGGCAATTATGCAAGTGACAGGCTGACAATCCAATTAATGGTAATTGGCAACCGTCACCATTTGTCTCATGAAATTAACAATTATTCTTGTGCGAGGATCGATCGATGTTTTTCTGTCGATTGCAAAACAAAAGCACCGTCGTTCAAAGTTAACCGTGACATTCCCAAATCATCTCGTGGATCACGATCGTGACTGCATAACTGCTTTATGACCGGCCAACTTTTACTTTCATAACAATATGGCCGCCCTTTGTCTATGGTCCATGGCTCTATGGGGTCGACGACCGTTCGCCATTTTGCCGTTGCCGAAATAAGTTTTTACGTTCACTTTCCAATACGGTGAAAGCGAAAAGGTAATGTCACTGCTTCCTTTCAATTGTAGTGGGAGGATGCCACTACAGCCAGTTTCAATAATAATAGGTGCATTAGTCCGTTAGAAAACTCATTGTTCATCATTTGAATAGTTTTAAGTTGAGCTCGTATTACAAATTATTTGTAATTTTATTTAATATTTTCTGTTTCTCTTTAAATATATTGTTAATTAGCTTTCCTAATATTATATAGTAAGCGTATAAAAATTTGTCTCAAAAACTGTCGTACTTAAAGTAAGTCAGCTTGTTATATCCATACAAGCAACATCATAAAGTCTACTGACCGTATTTTTTCCTACATAACCAATGACAATCCTGTGTTTACTCACACAAAGTGACAACGTCTATATAATTCAACTATAATAATTATAGTTGAATATAATTGAAGTATAACTAGTTTATACTCAGATTATTTATACACCTGATAATATTGCTAGTAGATAAATTCCTTGAAACTGATCTTTCAACGCATTAAATTCAGCCCAGTCGTCTACAAATTATTCCTCCAACTGCTGCTTCATTGTTGTGTAAAAGCTAAAAAGTTGCTGAACATTTCGTTCAGTGTGTATTATATACGCTTATTATCTATTACATGCTTGTCTCAGTTACGACACAAATGATGGTAATGTCTTCTTTGTATAATCATGTGAAAAAAGCCTGAGAACATTGCTGTATTTGTGTATGCAAAAGCGGAAGTGAATTTACAAGACGTTCTTTAATAAATAAACACCTCCCGCCGAGAAAAACAAGCACAAAATCTACACTTATAAATATTTTAATTTGATTGAACAGGAAGTAGTTAGATCGGAAGTGGCTAAGTTTAAAAATTGAACGTTTGAGTGTTGTGCGCGCGCGCAACTTGAATGTCGACGAGAAATGTCAAGGCGCAGCGGCGGAGGTCACGAGAGGGGCCTCTGAACTGCGTCGAAATTACGCTCAAGATTTGGTAAATCGTGATCGAATTCAGGGTCAGATGCAGTTAAAAATATTCACTCGTTTTTTTTTATTTTATGCAATACGACGAGGTATTATTCCGTTACTGTCTAAATGAGTTGTTATGAAATAACAACCATTACCTACTAATTTATATGTGGATAATTTAATACTGTTTAATAATTTTACTGATAAATGTGGTCTTTTCCCACTAGTGACTGAATATATTGGTTCGATCAAGCTTTTCAATCAAAGGATAGGTATTCTCTTAAATAATGTTCTGATCTGTTTTGCTATTTTCAACCAATTTGCTTTTTTTTCTCCACAATTAAAATTTCGTTTACGTGTTTTTTACAGATTAATAAAACGACTATTCCTTCAATAGTATTTTATCGTTACAAAGTCTTACAACTCAGAATACTAAACAAACTGGCATGTTCATTAGCACACTAAAATTGGATAATAGAAATCTTTTTCGTATAGGTCACTTTCCTATTGTAACTGGTGAGTAGGTCCTTTGGTCAAAGAAATAAGACTAAAGTGTTCATTGTCACGTTGTAATGTCAAATATTTATTGTCACGTTACATTATATATCTTGGGCAGTCTACGCCTACTGGATGTAACTTTTAGGGTGCTGACCAATTTACCACGAAACCATCGCCTCCTGAATCGGGCGGCGGCCTCGCGGCCGACAGTGACATTGCGGCCGGAACAGTACGGTTACTTCCTGACAACTCGCTCGACGCAGCCATTAACTGACCGGTTCCAAAGTTGCGAAACAATATTACTCGTCCATATAGCTAATTTACACATTAAATTTTAGCAATGACTGTAGATGTACCAGGAAGTTCTCACTGTAGAAGTGCTGCGAGCAACTTTTACAATGATTTCCGTTATATATAATATTTTAGAATTTAACTAACTTTCGCTTGAGACTTCGTCTGATTTGATATACCAGCGATACAATTTCACAGTTTTATTAAAATCGGTAGGGTTATATAGTAAGATAAAGATAAATAATCGTAAAAGAATCACAACCAACACCTCGTAATTTGCTAGGCTCGTAACGTAAGTTGATCTAGAATCTCAACATTCACAACAGAAGAGAATCTAGAGTTTAAAATCGCAGACATTTCAATGTTAGTTTTAATGGTGTCCCATAACGCCAGAGTTTTAAAAGGACAGAGTTTCAAAATATTTGAGTTTTAAAATGTCAGTTTCATTTGGTCAAATACAAATGCATTTAACATTTTGTACGACAGTTCCTCAAATACTTAACAAAAACTTCATTAACTCGCCAACCTCTAAAATTAAAATCAGTCACTCCCAACTTTAGAGTAACGAATGAAGTCACCTTCAGCGCTGTCCGAAGAACATTTCCTGATGCATTATCGACTGTTTATATATTATGTTTATGCATATATTTATTTCAATCCAAAATACATGACGCAATATCTTAAATTAGATGCAGTTTTTATTATTATAATACTTCCCTATCCCCTGCCCCTCGGGTATGGCAATCCATCAACATAAAAAAAATTAAAAAGTGGTCCGTAAGCCATTTGATTTGATATTTGATGGCCACAGGTTTCTGTCTACAACTATACATAAAATAATAATAAATAAGTAAAGTTTAGATAAAACACATACGCTTCTATGTAAAAATATAGCGACATTTAAAAAAAATATCAATGTA
Organism: Synanthedon formicaeformis; assembly: GCA_945859745.1. Classification (NCBI taxonomy): domain Eukaryota; kingdom Metazoa; phylum Arthropoda; class Insecta; order Lepidoptera; family Sesiidae; genus Synanthedon; species Synanthedon formicaeformis. The sequence goes on from OX243958.1 coordinate 9,333,552, forward strand.
CAATATTAAATAAAATAAAACTAAAATAATATAAAATAAAACTGTTCCTCTACCACAGTCGCGTATTCAATGAAGTTGAAACAGATGTCCGGCTTATTTCGAATATTAAAAGTCTTAAAAAAGCGCAAGTCTTAAAAAAGTACAGCTTTTTTCATTAAAAATCAAGTAGAGCAACTTTCGCTCGTCAGCCACGCAGGAGACTGGTATAACTGTTTACGAAAATAGGTCAGCAAGCATCCTGCATTGAACACCTGTACTGAGAAGTACAGTGTGCATGTTGTTTAGGTGTATAATAAATATATATTTTTGGTATAAAAATTCAGGATTTAATTGTAATCTCCATTATCTAACGCGGCAGGCTAATGCGCTGCCAACCCTAAAAGGATGTAGGATAAAGAAGAGATGACAATGGTTTTCAAGGTAAAACAAGAAGGAAATTAATTATCTTTGTTTTATCAGCTTAACAAATCCTTCAATTTGCCTTTTTTATTTTCACAATATTTTTTTATTTATTATTATTCTCAATAAGGATAGATTTGCGTACGCTCGGAGTCAAAAATAAACTTGAGTAGGTATATTTTAGTATGCAGATAACATGTCGAATTTATTTAATAGTAAAACAATATAGTAATTGTGAAGGTGGCGGGCGGTCAGGTTTTGACCCTGAATGGGGACGCCACTGCACGCGTCACTTCCGTGTGATGGTGCCTCAACAAAACTACAAGACAACGTTTTCTTTGTCTTGCGATCTACTAGATCAATGTCATCGGGCTTAGTACTTTAAAAAGCTTTTAGTCTAAGTGTCGCAATCGATTTGAATCATCCTATTATTATTTTTTATTAATTAAATCTATATATTTATACGCAAGACGAAAACTTTGGATCCCTTTTTTAAGAAAAAAATTGTGCGGAGTGTGAAATTTGATACACTTAAATTTCACATACAAAATGTCAGGAGAAATTTATTATTTTTATATTATACTAGCTGCTGCCCGCGACTTCGCCCGCGTAACTTTGTAAATTATATACTAAAACTTTCCTCGAGAAACACTTTATCCATTGGTGAAAACAGCATGAAAATTGGTGCAATAGTTTTTGAGTTTATCGCGAACAGACAGGCAGACAGACGCGGCGGAGGACTTTGTTTTATAATAATATGTAGTTTTAAAGCACAATAAACACATTAAATAAATAAAAATGAACATTATTTATTTTGAATTTGAATTTGAATTATACAGCCAAACGCGTGTTAGACAGACGACGTATACACGTTTGGCACTGTGTATGCAATATAACTCTTTTGTTTATTGTTGAATTTTGGACCACAGAGTATATCTAGAATAGTTCTATAGTTAGCTATAAATCTATAGTTTCTACTCTTTGCAAAAGACAAAGAAATAAATCTTGCATGTCCTGTTCAGTTGTAAATTTTTGACACAATCACTATACAACAATGCATCAGTTATCAATTGATACCTAGCAGTTTTATCAGTCAAATACCTAATCATTACATGAATACGAGTAATTCTATTATAATTTTTTGTTTTAAATCTGATTTAAATTTAAGCATTGATTAATTTGAATATTATTTTGAGATTTTTTTTTGTGTCGTATTGCATAAAAGCTAGTTCAGTAAAGCTAGTTCGATGTATTTTTATTGAAATAAAAAATTTTGAACGTTTCAGTTCAAACCCCTGGTGAACAGTGTCTACTACAGGATCTTGCTGAAAGAATCAGTAATACCATATAGTAGCAACATAAAGGTTGTTTAGCTCTTCTGGTCGATTTCACAGTCGTATCCCTAAAAAAGTTTCATACAGTTAATTCTCCAACTTTTCTCCCTCAAAAAGAAAATTTTTAAATATCTATTTTTATAATTATAAAGATTCTAATATTATAAATTATAAAGAGAGATTTGTATTTTTGTTTCTAATGAATAAAATCAAAAAGTACTGGATCGATTTTAAAAATTCTATCGCCTGTAGAAAGCTACATTATCAGCGAGTAACATAAACTATATTTTATAAAGTTGCGCCAACAAAATCGCGTGCAACAGATAGTCAAAAATAAAAACATTACACAAAGTCACATTTCATTATATGGAGTCTTCAAATTTAGTTTTGTAATTTTTAAGTGTTCGTATTTTCGATTTAAAAATCAAATGTTTTATAACTGATACATGCAATAAAGCGTGCGTATGTCTATCACACTAAAAACGTGTATTGTTTTGACATAGTGCGGAACTTCTAGCGAATAGTCCCACGGCCTCGAGTGTACGAAAAATGTGCTCGACGCGGTTCGCGGCCAACGCTTGCGAATTATTTCATTGGTTTTATTTATACGGCGCTATCAAGGTCTTTGCCCCAATCCAGTTTATTTCGGAGACTTGCTAGAGTTCGTTTATCTTTGTTGTTGACAGAAGTTGAGTGCGTTGCACCTACAAGTTTTTTTTATAGTGTCGTCACATTTATATCAGATTGTTGGAGAATATTATTATTGATGGACATGATAATTTATAAATAGAGAAATTGCTCTATGGATTTTTTTTTTATTTTTCCAAAAGTTATTGGTATTATGTTTTATTTGTTACTTTATTTTTTTTTAACATAATTTTAGCAATATTGGTCACTTTTGTTTATTATAAAAACAATTCAAAACATTTTTAATAAACAAATTAAAAATAATAATGTTTTAAAATTAAGACAAATCGTACTATAGCAAACATTGTCAGCGCAAGCATTTGTATTACTAAATACTATTCAAAGTATATGATTGCAAATATTTTCTATTTTTTATTTTAAACAGAGCAAGAGTTTGATAAAATATTATTACTACAGGTTTACTAGTTGTATAACGCTGACGTGACGTCAAATAAACTCAATAATGAGTCAAGATCGTTATCGGAGCGCACCTAACCACCTAACTATTAGACGTCATCTCAATATAAATGTACGTCAAAGTTCGCGTGTAGAAAAATGCGATTAAAACACACTTACTCTATTTTCATTACATACTTTATAATGTAGTTTTTTTTTTTCATATAACTATAGCCTTAAATTTTTATTGCTATCGGGATTGGGATTCTTTACTTAGTGCACAAATATTATATTGGTAAGCTTTCCAAACGTCTGACAGCTGCTACACGGTAAAAAGTATACTATTAGCAACTTTATCATATAACGTACCAGCACAGCTTCTCAACTAGGAAACACTTCCAGCATCAAATATAAAGAATAACACTACATTCCTACCTAAAACAGGAAGATATAATCGCGTATTTATATTACTGTCAACAGACTAACGGGTCCACTATATTGTAGGTGGCTATACCGTTGCCCAAAACACAAGCAACGCCACAGGTGTTACAAAGGTTCGTTGCCCACCAAAGTATCAAAATGAAAATATTTATTCATTGAATAGGTTTCCAAGAAACTCTTTCAATGGTCATTAAATATTTTACCAGGGTTTTGGAAAAGAATAGCCAAAATGATGACGATCCCGAAAAGAAACCCCGAAATTAAAGAATTTAAGGAAACCATTCTTGTTTTCATGTTTAAATTAAAAAAAAAAACTATTACAATTGATTAATGATATTATTATAGAAATCACAGTATATACAAACCTAAACATGCTAAACGAACTCAGAATCGTTTAAGTCCAGGCTTCATTATTGCTTAAATAATCAGCGATTTTATAAAAGTATGATAAGGATAAGGGATAGAGCAAAGGCTCTATAAATGAAAAGCAATAAATTCCTCCAAAATGAAAAACATACGAACGAATCTCAGTTCCACTGTTAAATTACAAATGTAGACTATATTTTTTTACGTAACACATTCCAACGTCACACGTTTCCATATATAATCTTTGTATTATAGTACATAGTAATATTTTCCTAAACCTTATCAAGCCAATAAAAGTTGACTGTGCGCATGAATGGAACGCCACAAATATCTAGTTTGATATAAGAATGGACGTCAGTGAAATACGTCGACTTAATTTTAATGCGTTAAAAATTAATTTTCACGGTTATGAATATATTTTTTATTATAACCTAAAATTGACTAATTCACTTGATCATTTTTAATGATAACATACTCTTAACGAAGCTATAGATGTTTGATGATTTGTTTGTATTGTCCACAGGAATAATGACACTCAGCCGCGGCCCGTGTGACCTTGACAATATGAGTCTGTTCCAAGACCTCAAACTCAAGAGGCGGAAAGTTGACTCCCGATGTAGTAGCGATGGTAAGTCTTGACAATTTATTACTTACAAAAGCTTTATGCTTAATATTAGCGCAAGTTCAATTGCATCCTGACAATTTACTATGAAGTGGACCGTCAGCTTGTCTGTAGACATTAACATAAAAATTAAATAAAAGTGTACAATTTGCCTGCCGACTTTTACAAAAAGATATTATTATAATCTATCAAATGTTTCTTATCGTTCAAAAGATAAGCACGCAAAATGTCTTCTTAATATAAATTGACTAGTTAACCACCCTTTTTTTTTTTTTTTTTTTTAACGTTGGGAAATCCTCTTGGATACCCGGCAGTGAAGGGGACACTGCGGGGTTATGCCGGATTCCTACCGGCTAAAACCCAACGACTTTCATTCTATCGCGGCCGTTGATGGGCGGGGTCGTGGGGACGTTATTACACGACTTCGGTGCCCCGCCACGGCTATCCAACGCGGGGAGTCTGTGCTCCCTGTCAGAACCTCGGCGTACCCGAAAGTGGAGGTACGCCGGCCTACTCGGGGGACCTTACGACGGGCGGCAGTCTCCCCCAAGACCACCGCCCTGGTCCCGGTTAGGGTGGAAGGCGGCGGATATAGGCCACCCGCCTGCGCCCGAGCCTTCTCCGGCGGATTGGCTGGGAGAGGGGATCCTCTTCCCGCTGCCTTTCCGCCGCTTCCTTGCGCGACATAACGTGCTCACAGAACGTGAGCATCGCCTGCCACGCAAGGTCACTGCCAACCATCGATTTCACGACGGCCGGCAGCGAGAGATCAGAGCCCACGACGAGAGACAGAGCGGCGCGCTGCTCTGCCCATTCGGGGCATTCCGCCAGTGTGCTGCGCAGTGTCAACTGCGTAGCCACAATGGTGGCATTCCTCCGTCGGCTCTCTCACGGCCACCCGGTGAAGGTAACGACCGAAGCAACCGTGCCCCGAGAGCACCTGCACCAGGCGGAACGTGAGGGCCCCGCGCCGCTTCGCCAGCCATTCCTCTAGGGAGGGGCGAATAGCCTCAATCGTCAGGCGGCCGGCACTGGGCTCCGCCAGCCTTTCCTTCCACTTTTGGAGGAGGATCGTCTGGGAGTGTCTCCTCAACCTGACGACCTCCTCCGATGTCAAAACCGAGCCGCGCGATCGTGCGTCCGCGACTTCATGGTACACCGCCGCCAACACTTCGGCATCCAACTCCCACGGAGGGGTGCCAGCCAGTACACACGCCGCCTCAAAAGAGATGGTACGGTACCCCCTCACAATCCTGACTGCCATGGCCCTTTGCGCGCGGCGCAAAAGTGGCCTATTACGGGAGGTCAGGCGGTCCACCCAGATGGGGGCCCCATACAAGGCCATGGACCGTACCGCGCCAGCGTAGAGGCGGCGACAGGCCGTATTCGGCCCACGCAGGTTGGGGAGTATTCTCCCTAGTGCGGCAGCGGCTCCGATGAGTCGCGGCGCCAATTGGCGGAAATGACAATCAAATTTCCATCGACTATCGAGGACGAGGCCGAGATACCTCATTGTCGACTCAATAGCGATGGAAACGCCTGCAACCACGAGATGGCTATCAAGCGGTGGCATTTTCCGAGGGCCATGGAAAAACAGCGCCTCGGACTTGTCGAGGGCCACCGACAAGCCCAGCCGCCGCATCCTCACAACCACGTGGGCTACGCCAGCCGTGGCGAGGATTGTTGCCATTCTGTGGGAGGCAGCTCTGGCCGTTACCAGCGTATCATCCGCGTAACAGACCAGAGAGACACCCTTCAGGTTCGTCCCCCGCAGAACCCAGTCAAACCCGATGTTCCACAGGAGCGGCCCAAGCACCGAACCCTGAGGAACACCGCGCGACATGTCTTTACGACCCCACGAGTTTCCACTTGTGGGGTACGTAACAATCCGATCGGTCAAGTAGGAATCCACGATGCGACGCAGATAGCAGGGCACACCGTGGTATCCAAGCGCTTCTCGGATACAGCTCCAGGGGAGCGAGTTGAAGGCATTGGCGATGTCGAGCGACACCGCCAGCAGCACCTCTCCCTGGGCTACTGCCTCCTCGCTCATGGCCCGCACGCTGGATATCGCATCCAGCGTGGAGCGGCCGCGACGAAAGCCGAACTGATTGGCGCTCAGATTCGGTCCCACCTGTTCGAGGTGCCTGACGAGACGGGAAGCGATCACTCTCTCGAGTAATTTCCCTATCTCGTCCAAAAGCACAATCGGGCGGTAAGCCGTGGGAGAGTCGGCGGGACGCCCCTCTTTACCGATTAGGACGAGCCTACCTGTCTTCCATCGGCGTGGGAAGTGGCCTTGTGCCAGACAGCGGCTGAAGAGCCGCCTCACGTCCGGCTCCAAGGGGCCCAGCGCGAGATCCCACGCACGACCGGGAATACCATCAAGTCCTGGAGCGGTCTTGCCTTTGGCGCGCAGCCGCAGCAGAGCCGCCCCTAGTTCCTCCTGCGTAACGACAGGAGGCTCGTCAATGTCAGTTCCAGTTGAGTCCACGTCTCGTGTGGTCATAGGCGGTGGGAGGAAATTGGGCTCCTGTTCTGGGAACAGGGCCTCCACCACCTGCTCTAGAAACTCTGGTCGGAGTGTCTCCGTGAGAGGGGGCGCCCAGGGGCGAAGCTTTCGCCTCGCGGTCCTGTACGGCCGCCCCCACGGATCCCGATTCAGAGTCCCCAGCATTTCCTCCCATGCCTTTGCCTTGCTATCGGCAATGGCCACACGCAGGGCTTTCGCACGTTCCCTATATGTCGCGTAAAGACCTGCTTCAAGGGCCTCATCACGGGGTCGCCTTCGGCGACATCTCGTGTACTGGCGTCTCGCTTTTACACATTCCTTGCGCAGAGTCGCGAGCTCAGGAGACCACCAGTACACTTGCCGACGAGGGGACGGATGAGAGGGAGTACGGGGCATGGCAAAGTCACAGATTTGTGACATGTTGCCGACAAGCCGCGCCGCCTCACTCTCCACATCCGAAGGTTCGACCGGGCATGAAAACAAAGTCTGCCACAGAGCAGCCTCAATGAGTAGGTCCGGATCTAGGCGCTTCACCGCCCAGCGCGGGCCCTCACGCCGAGGGAATCGGTTTAGCACTGGAGGGACGGAGACGCTGAATCGGATATATCTATGATCTGATAGCGTCTCGACGCCCTCCAAGACCCTCCAGTCGCGGACACGGCACGCCACGGACGGGCTAGCAAACGATACATCCACTATCGACCCGCCCTGTTGCCGCACGCAAGTGTTGACCGATCCCCGGTTCAGGACCGCGAGACCAGACCCAACGACCCATTCCTCGAGCAGCCGACCGCGAACGTTCGTGGCCGGACATCCCCACACCGTGGATTTCGCATTGAAATCCCCGGCCACGAGAACAGGGAACCGTGTGTCTTGTCCAATTGCCACCTCCATGTCCGATAGAAATTGCTCAAACTCTGCAGTTGTTTTATTCGGGGAGAAATACGTCGCCACTAAGACGACGTCCCGCAGGATCACGACTACGAAGCCCCTGCCCCTGGAGAGGATCTTCAGGGGTGGAGCGCCAGCCGCAGAGTTAGCGACAATGGCCACCGTATCGTCAAGATCACCAACCCAGTAGTCCCTGGTTGGGATCACATATGGCTCCGCCACCACTGCCACGTGTATCAACCACTCTGCCATACTCTGGGACAGCAGGTCCTGAGCTCTAGCCGAGTGGTTGATATTCGCCTGTAGAAAGCGAAGGTCCATTATTGGACGTCGGCTACCATCATCGTCTCACCAGCCTGTACGACGGGCCGGGGGGAAGGCTGCGAGGAGACCCTGAGGCCATCGCGAGCCTTTCTTACTCGACGGTTCCTACCGGAGCGGTGGCGGGGTCGGGAGCTGACGCAGCCGCCTCCACCCAGGACGTGACCGGCAGGTTTCTGTGCTGCAGCGCACAGCACGCAGTGCGGTGCCTCTGAGCACTGGGCCGCCTTGTGCCCGGACTGGCCACAACGGTAGCATAATTGACTTCGGTCAACCGCTGCCGTGCAGCCCTCCCGCGCATGCCCAGTCTCCAGGCAGCGGAAGCACCGCATGGGTCTGGACTGCAACACTCTAACCTGAGCGGACACCCAGCCGACGAGCAGCCGGCCGCCCTGGGACAACTTTTTCGCTGCTTCGACGGGACAGCGAGCAAAGATCGTACCGAGGCCAGTCACAGCACCGCGACGGATTTCGCCGCATTTGACCGTCTCTGCAGAGCAGCAGCCAGCCTTAGCAATAGCGGCGACCACTTCCTCCGTTGTGACCGAGTCGTCCAAGCCGGTAATGCGCATTTCTGCGCATTTCACCGGTCTGTAGACCCTGACACAGTCACCGTCCAGTACCTCTCGCAGTCTAGCGGCAAGGGCGTCAGCCTTGTCACCACTGGTGGCGCCCGGGACCTCAATCACCCGCCCGCCAGTGGCCGATTTCTTAATCCAGACATGGGGGATGCCGAGGTCAGCTATATTAATTATACTGCGGGCCTCGGTGATCACCTTCTGGAAATCGACCCCCTTGTCCGAGGCCCCCGGCTGCAAGGACAGCACAACGGCTGTCGTCCGAGGGATCCGGATCTTGGGGTTCTTTTTCTTGGTAGGCTGCTGACCAGCCTTTGTCTTCGCCTTGCCACCCCGCCGAGCTACCACGTTCCAGCCGACGTCCATGGACGCTGGTGGCGGTGGCAAAGGGCGAGGCGGTGTTTTGGTGGGCTCCGCTGGCTTTTGGACGCCACGTTTCTTCCCTCGTGAACCCTTCCCCTTCCTGGCTTGTGCAGGCACAGGAGGCTGGGAAGCAGGTGTGGGAGACCGTGTGCGCTCCGCTGTCCTCCGAGTGGCAGGGGCCGGTCGCGCCGAGACCTGCTGTGGCGAAATCGCGGAATTTCGCGAGGCACTCGGAGGTGCTTCCAGCGGGGGGAAGTCCCTCCGATTAATAGCCGCAGTTGGCGACACATTTTTTGCTGGAGGAAGGCGTCCCTCCAGCGCCTCAAGCCTCTCATTTAACATGGCCCCAACTTGGTCCATGAAGATACTCAGGGCCGTTTGCAGGTAACCCTGCGACAACTGGTCCTGAGCACTTTGAGGCCGGGCCGCCATCTCCTTTCGGAGCGAGGCGATTTCGGTCTGCAGACGGGCGTTCTCGGCCCGGAGACGCTTCACCTCCTTGGTGGCCGATATCTCCTCAACGTCATTGGTCTCCTTACCCTCCTTTAAAAAGGATGACCCGGCCTTCACCAGCTTGGGTACGGACCGGCGTCCCGTTCCCCGCTTGGGGGGTTCGGGACGCGCCGACACCGGCGTATCATCCGAACTGGAGGCCGAGTTCGACCCTTGCTCCGTCGGTTGTCTCCTTCTTTTCCGGTCCGCCCACAGCTTACCAGAAAGACTTGGAGACGGAGGCCGCTCCAAGTCCATGAAGCAAGCGGAGCCATATTCTGACCCCACGCTGCCCCTCGCGGGGCTTAGAGCCCCGGTGTTCACCAGCTCGACGGAGTCACTTCCTGACTCCGCCGGGTTCAGTCTCGCGGATCGCCGCACGCGTTGCACGTTTGGCGTCCGCTCCCCCCCAGTTTCCCCATTGCTGTTTATAGAATTTTCCATAAAGCATGCATAATAATTCGTCGTCGTGCCTCTCCACCCTCCATGGAGCCCTCAAATGGGGATGCCTCTGTGAGACACCAGAGTTGACACGACGATTTAGCACCCCAGGATAGGCAATCTACGAGCCAAATCCCACAAGACACGAAGCTACGCAGCAATACGCACTCCGGCGAGCGAAACCGACTGCAGACCACGTCATCCCAGGGCACTCGCCTGACGACCGGTCTACCGGACGCCGCAGCCGATTGATCCCCACTGGCTAGGTGGAGACCGCCCGTTTAAGGAGAAATCCAGGCCAAAGTGCCGTGTTGGCGCAACAAATCCGCAGACTTGATGCCGCCTCAGACACCAGGATCCCTTCATCCTCCCGTACGGGTCACCGCGCACGGCACAAACACGCAGGAGACCAAAAGGGAGTGCAATTCACGGCGTGGCCCCAACATCGTGACCCAGGATGTAATTTTTTATAGAGGTTGTCTTCCTCGCGACCCCGTCCCTCTGGAGAGAAAGAGCCCTCGTTCCCCGAAGGGCTTACGAGCTTACCGCTCACGACATCAAGCTCTGACAAAACAGAGCCCGCACGGAGCGGCGCTGTGTGTCTTCTTAGTCCCCTACGATAGTCCGATCAGTCATGGGGAAGACCGCAAGATCGCTCGGACTACCAAGGGTTAAGCCCCCCCACCTCGACACGGTCCTGACACACCTAGGGGGGGACTAGTTAACCACCCTGGCTTTGCATCACATGAGATCAATGTATTAGAAAAACATATTCTAACAATTTTAAAAGAACAAGGGAGTCCTTTCTATAATTTTTTAGAATAATGTTTTCTTTAGTCTTAAGAAAAGTTTTCTATGCAAATGAACTCGTAAGCTACTATTGCAGGTTTTTTTCGCCGTTCATCTTGTTAGTAATAAATCAAAGGAAAATAGCATCTTCATTTTTATATATTTTAATTGTTTACATAATGTGTGCAAATTATTTAATACAGTGCATTTATCGAAGTTATATTAAAGAAGGAAAGTTTTTTTTTAGGAAGCTAAGATTACTCTGTGTAGTGTCACATCTTATCAGTCAAGGAGTTTTCCATTTAGACGGGTCACGAATATGAAAATTGATTAAATTTCATTCGGACCATTCAATATTTCTTTTTGAATTTTTAACAACCGAAATTTTATTATATTTTCATCGCGAAAAAAAAAATTCATACTGGCTATTCAATTTTCATTCATTGTTCCATTTTCTAGTAAATAAAATTTAAAAACGTTCATGGAGGTTACGGAAAATCCCGTTTAAATTGTATTTAATAAAAAAAATTAGCCGAATTGTTGATGTTAGTGAAACCGGCTTCTAAGTAGGAACAAAACAAAAGGTTGCCTACTAAACACGGTAATGAATAAACGCAATGTTGACAACATAAGGTCACGTCGTGTTGTTATTCCGGTCGAGATGCGCCGCGCGATTGCCACTCGGATCACGGAACAGCTATCACTTTCGACGGACCACGGTACGGTACCTACGCTCGCTTCGTTACCTCTAACTTCGTTTTCATTTGGACCATTGCTTTACTTTTATTTTCTAAATTACATTTAAAAGCTCCGTTTCAACAAGGACACATAGCTCGCCTGCAATTGAGGGCACTTTGTCTTGCAGCCATGAACTCAGATAGATAGGAACATTACGTACCTTAATATCAAATTCCACTGTTTTGCATCTCATTCGCATTTTTTTCCTTATATTCTGTAGGGAATAAAAAAATGAAAATTTTCCATTTTTATGTATATTTTGAAGCAATTAGGTAGTTTTGATTGAATACAAATGATATTTTTTGTTTATTGAACATAAATATATCGAACAAAAGTATTTTCAGTTTTTTGTCACTAGCGTAATTTTTTATTTCAAGTGACGTAAAAATTTCAATTCAAAGTTGCCAAATCTATGGGATGTTATGTTAATACCGTAAAAAACACGAACAAACCATTGTTACTTATATGTAAATATGCACAACTATGTAATATTTATTTCCTAAGTAGGCCCCGTTGGGAAACTTTAATCACTCGATCAAGGGGCTCGTCAAAAAAGATGCCGACAAAGAAAACTTGGAAGCTGAATTACAACTATAAACAAAGACTTTTTATAAGATAATTCTTATATATTACACTTCCTAACTTGATCTTTTAAGACACAATATGAAGCAGTAACTTCTGAAAGAAACTTTTTATAGAAGACCTTTGCTATCCTTTATCTATCAGAATCGAAAAGCAGTTGAATCCGTGTAGAATAACTTGTGTTTTAGACAACTGGAAACCACATGTTTTAACACAAAAAATGTGATAGACAAATTACTATACAGAATTCCTAAAAGAGGCAATTAAATCCATAGTTCACTAACGCCAACAGTGCATTTGTGTCAATATTATTCACTTGACTACCTGTTATCCAATACGAAATAATGTAAACAAATTAGTCATTTGATAATTGTAGTCATCGAACTCGTATTGAATAATATCCGTGAGACGGCATAACACCGGTGTCGCAGCGCGGACAGGTTCTACAATATTTAGTAACTTTCACTTGACAAAAAAGCTCCCAAAATGAAATCCGGTCCAACAAGTCTCGCTCGGAACAAATTGTTAACGCAAATGTCGTGCGGATTTATGAATAGCCATAATAATCTGTTAGCGTTTTGAGACGACAGACGGTAATGCAATTTAAAGTAAATCATCTATTTACTTTCATCTGTCTCGCTTGAAGTATAGATTGTATCAGTGATTAATATTTATTTAGCTAAAGTGAAACGACTTGTACTGGAATTATCATTGTCCATGTTTAACAAACATTAAATAAAATGAATCAATCAAGATGGACGGACTTCGTGATAAGGACCGCGGATCGACGGTGATTATTAAATTCAAAACACTTACATAATTGTAACAGTAAAAATTCATTTTACTGCAGTCAGAAGGTTGCGTGTTCAAATCACGTCGGGGTCACCACTGTAGTTGATTGATAAAGGAAACTTCAAACGAACTATCGTTTATTATTTACATTAAAATATATTAAGAAAACTAAACTAAAACATTTCATCAGTAAAATCAAGCCGACAATAATCTGTCATCCCCTGACATACTATATCGTCGCCTTTTTAAAACCGCGCGCAAAGAGTTTGCATTCGCTACAAATTGTTCACTTCACGTCGGTCTAGATTCAGTATAAAATCGCTAGTACTTTTCACAACATAAATATAATTTTATTTATTGCATACTTTGTTTGCGAGACAGCGTTTTTGTCTTATGTAATAATGACGCTGTACATTTTAACCGTGATAAAGAAAGTTTACGTAAACTTGAGGTGAAAGCAATAAAGCAGCGTGTTGTAATTATAGCCATTGTGTGTCCATGAATAACACATGAGAGAAAGATATGTTTATTCAATGTCATATAATGTAACTTTAGTTTGCTACTACTATGTAGGTAATGGGATTGGTTTTGTTATGATTTAATTCTAATATAACAAAGGTCTTGCCACTTCCTCAACGTGAACAGTCTAAATCTGACAAAATCATGGAGCTGTGTAAAAAGTACTTCGATAAAGTGCAGGACAGGATACTTATGCTACGGACAGAACAGAAATCAGGTTTTGAGAGCATTCGGTAAACTTCGTCATCGACCTGCCTTAAGATGCCTAAGCCCAAGGTAATGACAATTGCCAGAAAACGGTGCTGATATGTGGCCACTGATGAACCAAGGCGAACGTCATGGCCTTAAGAATCAGTCAGGTGAGATAAATGGGTATGGGTTGGACCTATAATTGTCGTGCAGCGGATAAGTGTTAATCTACCGCAATGGCGGTAAATAAGTCGCATGGAGATCATGGTCAAAATATCCTATGGACTGAAAACCTGTTTGTTGGACTAATATATTGGGAATGGCTTGCTGGATACTGAAGGCAGAGAATCAGGGTGGTGGCGTTTATTAAAATATACATTGGATATTAGATAGGGATTAGTTCGTTATCCTTTCTTAATTTAGTATATGTAGATAACTGATTCGCGTGTTAAAGTATTCCGTCCGCACGCGACGCCCAGCGTCATAGTCGGCTACGGCTTGGGGGTGTGTGGTGACGCCTGCCCGCTCCGCGTGACGCTGACGCGTGATTACACGAGGCCTGGCGTCACAGTGACGCGACCTCATACAACTGGCTGACACATTCGTACTGTGACATGCAATGCCTGCATTTACTAAAATGATAAGCGTTCTAAAAAAAAAAAAAGAATTTATAAACATTTTTTTAAAGTACCTAAACAGCGATTTTCTAGTGTCTGCAGGTTTTGCGATAATCGTTTTGACTCTAAAAATCCAAAAATTTTCCAACAGTTTTTCTACTCCATTTGCAAACCATTTTTTTTGTTACTATTGAGCTTTAGTGTCATAAAAAGTGTTTTTTTTTAAATAGTGTCATTTTCCCCATGATCGAAGTTAGTATATGATCGTATGTCGTGATAGTGCGGTGCATTCAATGTTTAGCTTCAAAATTATCTTTAAAATAGCTTCGAATAAATACAGTTTTATATTGAGATGTGGGTTGAAGGTGGGGTTGGGGTAGCCGGGAGGAGTATGGGGTGTGACCCACTTTCCCCACGTGTCGGCGACCGCGGTCGACCTTCGAGCTTGCAGCGATTGAAAAAACGATAACGATTGTTGCCCAGAAATAGAAGAGTTGCAACTTGCGTAATCATCTTTATTGTTGTCTGCCTATTTCGCTTAGATACTTTTTTAATACTTTATATTGACAATAACGGAACGTCAAGTATCAAGTGTTCTGTGGTCATCACTTGATCAAAGAGAATTAGTTTTAGGGGTTGTAATAAATTATGCTGTTTTATAAATAACTCTTTAATCATATGCTCTTATATCTTTACGTCTTAAACTAAATTCTTTATAGCACAATGCTACAAAATAATACTCGATTTATGGTTTTTGACATTTTTGGTATCTACATTGAAACTAAGCTTCATTTTTAGTGCGCACTATTCTTAACTTAAAAACAGGTTTGTGAAATTAGATGCTCAACTCTTATAAGATTAATATCTTGTGAATCACAATGTGAGTGTACATACATTGTTCTGTGATCATAACTTATTATTACTATCCTTAGGGTCAGCGATTTTGTCTATATGTTTCAAAATATCTTGTATTTCAACCACAGAACAGTATATACTCACGAAGAGATTACAGAGAACGCGGTGATTATATTCTCTTTGGAATACAGCCCTAATATTTTGACATCAATCATCTACATTTTTTTTAAAGGAACATAATAGAATATGAATAAAAGGAAATACTTAGGTACTCTTTACATAAGAAGCAATGAACTAAACGGGACACAGTTATCTAGGCGGCTAACTAGCCTACCTAGAACCTCTGCGGTGTTGCATCACGCGGCTAGAAAGATCGGTCCCCACCAGCCGAAGTGGTAAAGGACGTCGAGTGAAATAGAGATCGTCCTCGAAGCGAGAGCGGTGCACGCGTTGCAATAGTCATTGTGTGGTTGCAGTTCGCACGCACGGCCGCCGAAGTGACCTAATAGTGGCTGGAGGGAGGGACCGGGAAGCGCCGTGCGGGGAGCGGGGGACTGCCGTTTGTGCGGTAGGTCGGGCTCACTGCGCGCGCCCGCCGCCCGTCGCTGCCAGTGGAAAACTTTCTTCGACAGTTTTCCCCCGCGAAAACAAATCTGCGCTAATTCTGCGCCGGCGACTCACTGCGGCGTCGAAACTAAACACAAATGACGCCATTTAAATACTGTACGCACGTTAAAAAAATCACATTCATACAGCGGACAAATTATATTTATATTAGACTCGTTATTGTGGACAATAATTATGTGAACTTGATAAAGTTTCGGGAATTTCTGTGATTGTAAGCGATGTAAGCCGCATGTGTTGGTATACACTTCGGATATGGATTTAGTAATAAAAAGTCGGTAATTTTTTGTTTTTCTTTTTTTTTCTTATGTGATTAAATGATTTACACTTAAACTTTTCTCAAATCATAATCATTTTACCATAATTTCTTTTTAAAAAACCACATACATAAGTGGAAATAAGTTTTCTAGATTTTATGATATATATTTTTAGAATTCCATCTAAATTTCTATATTTTATAACTATTGAATAATGATAAATTAGATATTAGTGCAGAGTATATGTACGCTAGCAATCGCGCTCACAGTAAATACGCTTCCGGGAATGGCATCTGACTCGTGGCGCTTTCACTTTCTCCTCGCACGCCGCGCTACATCTCGCGCCCATTGCGACCCAACTATTCTTCCTACTAGCAACTTTAATGTGATTTTCACACTACTAATCCAGATTATATGCTCGGTTAAATGTTGGCTAAATTTTAATTGACATCACGTAAGTCTGTAGATTAATGACTTTATTATTATATTATCTATTATGTATGGATATGGTTTTTTTTGTAACCAGGGCCGTAACGGCGCTCACGTGACGCAACCGGCTAATCTAGTCGGCGGCGTCGGGAAGTGCAGTGTCGCGTCCCTGCGCCGCGCCCCGCGCTCTAACTGCGATCGCGGCGGTCATTCACATTTCACCTAGTTTCTATTTCTCGTCTCTAAAAAGTCCATGGTGCTATTTTCCTTTCGCGTCCGTATTGATGATTGTAGTCGCTTTCGTTGACGCAGTGTTTTGTTCACAGGCGAGTCGGCTGCCGATACGAGCACGTCGTCGCCGGACCCGGGCCCTCCTTCGCCTCGCATGGCAGAGACCGGGTGCAGCACGCCGCCCCACCCACCGCCTGTCTTCGACGGCGGTGGCTCGCCCTCACCCTCACCAGCGTGCCACCCCACCGTCATTCGCTCCGCGCCGCCATACTCCGTCATCAAGTTCGAAGGAACCCCGACGCCTGTCAAATCTGAAAGCTCACCGGCCAGCAGTAAACACGATGGCTCATCGATGTCAGTAGTGAAAATGGAAAGTGCACCCTCTGAACCGCCTCAGCCGTACAGGCCACGCGCACCGATCCCACCGCCGCCCGGTGCTCACAGCGCACTTTCACCGGGAACCTGGCCACCGGCAGCCTGCATAAACGGTGTCAAGCCGGAGCTCATAGGTGGACACTTTCCACCGCAATCTCTAGAACCCAAATCTGGACCGCGAGGGCATACGCAATGGCGGGGAGCGCCCGCAGTCATCATGGGTGAATCTGGCGGTGTTCGTACAATGTTCTGGACGTTACCAGCTCCGACGGCTGGCGGTGAGCCCGCAGCGAGCGCGTCTCACACGCAAACGCAGCCGACACCAGATCCCGCCACATGTAGTGAGGAAAACGCTGCAAGATTGCTGCTTAATTTAGGCGGAGAGTTGAGACGACCGCGAGGGCCTCCCTTGAACATGGAGCTATTATGGGCGGGAGATGTGTCTCAGTTACCAGCACATCAACAGCTGCATGCACTGAATTTGAGCGCAGCAAGTAGTGTTGCAGGTGCGTCCGGCGCGGCAGGTGGCAGTTCAATGGCTCTTCCGAGGCCAGAGCTGCGGGCTTACGCACCGGAGGCTGAACGCGATGAAGACGAACAGCCAATGATTTGCATGATTTGCGAAGACAAGGCGACAGGGTTGCACTATGGCATTATCACATGTGAAGGTTGCAAAGGGTTTTTTAAGCGAACTGTACAAAATCGGCGAGTTTATACATGTGTCGCTGACGGTGGCTGTGAAATAACGAAAGCTCAACGGAACAGATGCCAATACTGCAGGTTTAAGAAATGCATTGAGCAAGGGATGGTATTACAAGGTATGTTTCTCCTTTTATTTTTAATAAGCAACAAAATTACAGTCCTTCATATAAGTGTCAAAATATCTAACTTACATTCAAAGTTTAGTGCGTAAACAATCTCATGAATCCCTACTTATATCATAGAGTAAATGTGAAAGTAACCAACTCTGTCTGATACATTTTCACGCCTTAGCTACTCAACCGATCTCATGAAAGTTTGCGTACTTATTATCAGGAATACAGAAAAGTCCAAAAAAACTGTAACAGCACTAAAGATTGAATAAATTATTGCTCGTATATTTTGTCCGGCTTTATACTTTTTTAAAAAAGGGTGCGGTCGAAGTTGCGTGCACTAACTAGTGCACGCAACTTCGTCCTACTACAATACTATAAACAATTAAATAATGATGCAGCGGTACGAGAGGATCGAATGCCGGGTGGACGCAACAGTGGCGCGGTCTACAACCTATACAAGGTGAAATATAAGAAACACAAGAAAGCAAATAAGGCGGCGACAACCACAATCCGGCCTTCTCCGCCTGAAAAACCTAAAGACCCGTTACCACCGCTTCCACCACACCTCGTCAACGGCACCATATTAAAGACTGCTCTTACGAACCCAAGTGAGGTAAGAAACTCGTTTCACAACTAAAAGTTTACACAATTAACGCTTTATGTGTCGATTTTTTTTAATGTCTTATAAGGACTCGATGCCTTTTTGTGATTTATACGTAACATTATGTATGTTCAGGTTGTCCACTTGAGAGCGAGGCTTGAAAGTGCTGTGTCGTCGTCACGAGATCGTGCCGTACCATTAGAAAGGGCGTTGCATATGATCCGGGCACTGATAGACTGCGACGCTATGGAAGATATAGCAACTGTGCGACATCTTCCCGACTTACTCCACGACACATCGGAGATTGGAGACAAACTGTGTAAGATAGGCGATTCTATTGTTCACAAAATGGTCGCGTGGACAAAGAAATTACCCTTCATCATGGAGATACCAATGGAAATCCACTCGAAGCTGCTTATGGAGAAATGGCACGAGATCTCAGTACTGACGACAGCGGCCTACCAAGCAATGCACGGGAAACACGCTCATACCCCACCATCTTCGGACCACGAACAAGACTTTATGCAAGAGGTAAGTTGATATGAACTATTGTAATGTAATGCTATGTATCAAATTTCCTTCTCTCTATCCTTTCATAGATGTTACTTAAGGAACCGTCAAAAGCAGCTTTGATAGTCACCATCAATAGTCAACTTTGTATGAAGTTTTCAATATATCGTAGAATTTATATAGATTTTGTCAAATATAAATATTGTAAAAAGTGAAAAAGTTATCGTGTACCTACAAGTTAAACCAATTAAACTCTTTTGCGAGATACGAGTAGACTCCTTAAATACACAGGGAGCGATAATGCCACAATTTGAGGGATAATTTTATACGATAATCTCTAAAGCTTTTGACTATGGCCTATGGATTTTGAAATCTATTAAATAACCTCCTAGTTTTGCGTTTGAAAAGGCCTTACGGGGTGTAAATATTTTTATGCTTTTCATACAACGTTAGTTGAACATAGCACATTATCCCTATTATTACAGGAATTAGCACGCATAAGAATCTGACTGTCGTCGGCGTAAATTTTTTATCAATCAAAGAAAAATCTAAAACATATGTAACACGTATATGACATAAAATAAATGTTGCATTCATCTCTGTAACGAGATCTCGTATTCACGCGCATCGGGTCACTTTCGCTGCAGAGACTTCCGCCGCAAGCGCCGGAGTGCAGTTACGTGATCTGCATCGGCGCTTGCGCAACCGCGATAGAAAGTCGACGCCTTTGGCAAAGAACTAGCTAGCTGCATTCGACCGTTCGCACACTCGTTGAATACCGCGTACTTTATTACTCGAACGCCATATCTGTTTTGATCCATTTAGTGAATAGAAATTACTACATAATTTAGAGAAAATTTATTTTTTATATTTTATTAGAATCATTCGGTATTGCGCCATCTACACAATATTATTTAAAAAAAACAACAATGTTGTTCTTTCCACGTGTTCCAATTGTGAAAATTTAAATTTTATAATCGTTCGTAAGGAGTAAATTCCAGTCGTGTGTCGGAGCTGACACACACAATTTTTTTTAATACAGAAAAGTAGGTAGAAAAATAGGCATTAAAATTCAACAGAGGCATAATATATAAAGTGTAGCTGGTCTAAGTAAGTCAACACTATAGAGTAGTATGTAGGAGTACTAGGTCGAGTCCAGTAAACGCGTACTAACCTGCTGGATAAATAAATCTGCTATAATTTTATGAACTAGCTACATATCAAAAATTATTTAATTGATAAACTGCTATAAGAAAAATGAATATTTTGACGCTTAATATTTGACGAATTAAAAAAAAATAAGGTTTCTTATATAATAGTGTATATAAGTAGGTATTGTGCGAAGGCGACCACGGTCCGCGTATTGCATAAATTAATCGTACGTTACGTGGATGTAACGTCGCGTCGATAGCAGTTACATACAAGTTATTTTTCATTGTCTAGAGCGTTTCCTTTCTTATTTATGCGATATTGAACGTTGCGTAAATACGCAAATCACTTTAAATTATTGCTTGTTAAACTAATGCGCCAATTATAAACTCATTTCTTTACATAACTGTCAGTAACTGGAACATGTGTAGAGGTGGGTAATATTTGGGAAATTGTATCAACATGCGTTTTGTGTAACGTTACAAAAAATAACAAAAATATATCTTTCTTTTTTTATTACTAATATTCATTGCAAAAAGTAGCTTATAAAGTGACTTCTTATTTAGTAAAACCCGCTCAGTATGAATCAGTTTTAGAAAATATTTCTTTTACAGTCGTTGTATATGTAACGTCGTAGGAGATGATTTTTATATAAACTATGAGCTAAATCTACTGACTATTCTTTCTATTACTAGATTAAAGTTTTAATTTTGGTATTATTTAAAGATATTTTCAAAATATAAAAAAAGTATTAAATAATTCATGAACATCATATTTGTCAGGTGAACGCGAATTTGCGAACTCTACAGAACTGCCTGACGTCTCTAATGGGTCGGCCAATTACCCTAGAGCAGCTGCGACTAGACGTGGGTCTTGTGGTGGAGAAAATGACTCAGATCACGTGCGTGTTCCGTCGCATACAGCTCCGAATGGAGGAATATGTGTGCCTCAAAGTCTACATATTGCTTAATCAAGGTAAGTCGATAGAAATATACTACGATAGTTTTACATACGAGTAATTTAATTTTTTATTTTTTTATGTTAAGGTCGACAGACAGGCTGACGGTCCACTTGATGGTAGGTGGCTACCGTCGCCTATAACACAAGCAACGCCATAAGTGCTACAAGTGCGCTATAGACCATAGGATAAGGGATAAGGGATAAGGGATAAGGAAGGGATGGGGTAATTATTATATCTGTGTAGTTGTACGAGTATACACGTACTACGAGTAATTCCGCCCGACGGTACACGTGAGTTAAATTAGCTAAGGCTAACTTAGTTAATTGAGGTTTAGTAAGCAAAAACTTAATAATCATCGCATGTCTAAAAAAAATCTAGATAGAACTACCTAATATCTGCTCAAGAATTAATCAGATAAAAAGAGATAGAGGTTTACACTATTTAAATATGCCCATGTTTCAGTACTGTGTCTTCTGGATTTCTAAAGGTCTATTTTCTTAAAGCCTTTACCAAAAACAAGGTTCTCTTAAAGTTATTTAGCCTTACGAACAGCACTCAAGCTTTTTGATTTAGACGTATCATTCATGCAATATTGCTATAGAATAAAACGAATTTATTAATTGTTTATTTATGTGAAGCCAATTTGGTTAATGAAACAATACTGAGTTAAAGTTGTGCTAATTGATACGGGATAACCTTTCACCAGAGCCGGTTATTAGGGCATACAAATAGTGTGAATTTATACGTTTCATTGTTTTCCTAAATGATACTTTTTCCTACAATTAAATTGGTCTATTCGAGAAGAAAAATAATTTTAGAGTGATTAAAAAGACATTGGTTATATTTTTATCTTCTAAATCGGAAGTCAAATACAAGCCAAATAAATAAATAAAATGCTTCATTGTCATCATCATCATCATCTAAACCGTAGGACGTCCACAGCCAGACATAGGCCTCACCCATAATTTTCTAAAAGAACCGGTCAGAAGCACCCTGGATTCGCCGTCGACCCGCGGCCCTTTGTGGTCAGGTCAGGTTGTCTGCTCACCTTGTGGGTGGACGTCCTACGCTGCACTTGCCACCATTCGAGAACCTTCCTTCCAACCTCAGGAGACGCTCTCTGAACTATGTTTCCGTCCCATTACCACTCAACTTACTAATCTGCCGGGTCGGTCAGTAACTTTCATTCGTCTACAGATTTCCGCATTCCTGATTCGAATTTGAATGCTCCCAGTGTAACCCCGAGCATAGCCCTCTCCATAAGATCGTTGAGCTACTTTGAGCTTTCTTACGAGACTTTTCAGCGCCATAATATGTCAGTCATCTGGCAACACACTTGTCAATTTAAAAAAAATGACTACAGACAGCTTGATAAAAGATTGCAAATAAGACGTGTATGAAAATAGGCGACAAAAATAATATTGAACAGATATACATATAATTATGTAACATGTATAATATTACACAGGCGCGTGTAATATTACATGCACTTGCTTGTACGGTCGACATATTAAGCTATAATCCATTTATTGACAAGTCCGGGGGTGCATCGTCCTCTGTCATGTAGGTCAGTTATGTTACGCAAGCTAGGCATCCTACACTGTGACGTTGGAACTGACTCATTATACATTAACAATAACGCGCATAAACCACTCGGATTTTCCACTATAACTATAACATGTCCCATGTTAGATTTGAAATTAAACTTTTTTTATATTAAGTTTGGCAGACAGGCAAACGATCCCACTCGATGGTAGTTGGCTACGGTCGCCTATAACAAAGTAACGCCACAGGTGCTACAAGTGCGTTGCCGATTACAATAAGCATAGGATACAGGGAACGGTTAGGGAAATGAGCTCTTGCATAGCTTACTCGCTCACCGAAAAACAAAAGCACACATGACGTAAGGGGGTGGTTACTACCCCTAGACGCGCTGTCCAATAACTGCGAAACGCAGTGTGCCCTGCCAACTACTAAGGGGATTTTCACGGTACTACTAATGTAACTAAGGGAAATTATTAAAATGCTATTGCAGGTGGTTCGCGCCATCTACTAAAATATTGTCGAATTAATGTATTGTGTTATCAAGTAGAAATGCAATTATCATTATTAAGATAATCCTATGTGTCCTATCGTGTTTTAGGTAATCTAGAACGGAGTCAATCTGTGTGCTAAGTTTTATTGAAGTTAATCAAACGGCTTGCGAGTAATTAAATAATAAATATGCAAAAATACGATATTTCACGTTTAATTTCCGCTTTTCCATAATTTTAATAAATAAAGTCCTAAACTACTGGACCGGTTTAAAAAAATTCTTTCATACTTTAAAAAATGTAGTTTACATTTCCAACAAGTAACTTAAGTTATATTTTTATAAAGTTACGCGGACGAAGTAATTAAAAACGTAGCTGTGATCAAAAACCACATCAGATTCGTCAGAACTAATAAAGATGTGATGCAACATCAATATTAACTGCAAAATGCACTCGTTAATATTATTTGCATTATAATTTATGGCACATATAACCCAGTTATAGCACAAGAGTCAACTTGCTTGCGAAACCGATTTGATGTCCACCCGATAATAATTATTATTATTATGTCTGTTGGTTTCTCATTAAATAATACTGTTAATATTAATCATGAATCCTAAACCATAAATTTATTTCTTATTATTTTATTAAATAATTAAAAATTACCACGCACGGAATTATTTCAAAATGGATACTACACATCAATGTGTAGGTATTTCTGTTAGACTTTTCAGTACGTTTTATTAACAAGTGTATATACATATATTTAGCTGCAACTGCATACGAATACAGAAGAGATTATGTTAATAAATAAAATAAATACAGCTTGGCAAAATACTCGTAGTTAAGAAATTAAAATTTGGCAATACTGTAGTGTTGTCCCGTGCTAACCATCTTGTTGAGAAGAAAGTATTGCCACTTTTTAATTTCTTAACTTTTTTGCCAAGCTAAAAAATTATTAATTACATTACATAGAGCACAAAAATAGGAAACGGTTAGTTAGCTCTATGTGATTGTGCGAAGAAAAACTATGGCATCCTGTGTTATCGTGCGTTTAAAAGTAGGTCACCCGCACGCACTGACGCCATATTGAAAATTATTTTCACCGCGCGTGCGCTGTTGTTACTATTTTATCAAACTACTTGTGCTATGTCTGATTAGTGAAAACATTTTCCTTTTAAAACTATACATTCGAATTCGTAAAATATAATTATACATTTGAAGGAATCAAACTATTGTTTTATCAATTCAAGTTGCGAATTAGTAATATCATAATTGTTAATTTTTTCAGTAAATGTATGAATATTTATATTACCTATGCATATTTTATGATGTCCAATTTCATAAAGCGTTTTCAGATACGGGTTTCTTCAATGTGTTTCCTTCGCCGATATACATACCTATCGATATACATAGTTATAACAATTTTATAAATGTCTGCTAATTTAAAATCCTGCTAGTTAAATGTGCTAAGTTAAATTTGTTTACCTTGTATTAGGTACGATTCTCGAAGCTTCTAGAGGCCATCTCTATGTATGTACAAGTATATTTAGAAATGCAAAGATATTTATAAGATAGCTCGAAGGACTATCTTATAAATACCTACACCTACTACAAATTAAAAGTAATTATTGGAATTAGCTCGTACTATAATGACCCGGGTAAATTTTTAGAAGCAATGCCGTCTTTTATTTTATGTTGCAAAATAGCTTCCATATATTTTATGCTCTGTTTACATTTTATAAAATTGACTATCCATTGTGTTTTATTTAAGAAACATCATTTTGGAATGGCTCATTTTCCATTTTGTACTCAATTACGAAGACTCGAATGTATGATGAAGTTATTTAAGATACAGCGTAATGAATAAAAACACATTAATGTCATTTGAAACTACTGCAATAAATAATCGAGTTAATTGCACATCGTGTTAGGCTGCCCATAAAATTAAACAGGTCCATGAAACACAAACATTTGATTGACACAGACTATTCACTCTTGAATGAAATGGACTCACAAATTGACTTCAAATTGATAGCACGCAGCACAGATAACCTACTTTACCAAGATTGAATCGAGCATAAGCATAACAGCTACTTGAGATCGTGTTTAGACGCCCTAAACGTATCAGTTTTTTTTAAATTTAATTAATTTAATATACGGATAAAAAAACTAAAAAGGAGAAAAAAAACCGTTAGACTAAGTACCTATAAATATACAATTTATAGATTTATTACAGTTATCTATCCCAGTTTCCGGGTTATTCAGAGGCATATACCAGAGCCCTTTTCCTTTCACCTAATATGTGATAAAACATATTATAATTTTATATGTTTATTATATCTAATACCATTGTGCAATCCTATAACTATTTGCGAATATTAAAAGGGATATCCCCTTAGATAATCCTCATTAAATAAATTTTATTTGAACTCATTCTGATTGGAGATGACAATCAAATTATGACGCCGATTGTACTTTTCTTATCTGGAATAATTGAGTTTTATTGCTCATCGAAATAAACAGCCTAATGGAAACATATCGCTGTGTGATCGTCTTAAATTTAACTGTTAAAGTAAGTCGTCGGTGAAACGGAAAGCATTTTACGCAATCACATTGCAGTCGCCTGTGGAATTTATGCGATATGATATATATTTATATACTTTTTAAAATATACCTACACATAGTACCTATAGATAATTTTTAAAATCAAGTCTTTGTTTATATTAAAACTCTTGTTACTCGTACATATAAAATAAGTGTTACTGTTTAATTGTAATAACTTATATTTCGAATTTTCTAAGAAACAATAGGTGCATTGTTGGTATTTACGAAAAATACTGGTTAGTTATCATCATGGTCAGCTACTGTGTGCGGATTGTTATCCTTTGTTAATTTAGATTTATTAAAATAAATTGAAATTTTAAATAATATAAGTTACCTAATACTTTTTTAATAATATTTGAATCTGAAATAATTATGCAAGTATTATAAAAAACAAAAATATTCAATTATTCCTATACCTAATGTTCTACGCTATGTTCAAATGTACATACAGTTATGTATATATAGAATTAGTACGCATTATAGCTTGCCATCACAGCTTATGTCGGTGCTCATAATTGCTTAGTTACGTCATATAACAAACAGGACAGCATTTCACTCTCGGAGCGGAAAGCGCGACGCGGAAGGCGCACTTTCTCTTTTGCGAGGCAATGAAAAAGTTAAGATTATGCCAGCAGTGTACCGCTCTATGCGTCTCGAAGCCTTTACATAACTGCCGAGTAGGAGTGCGCGTAAAAAATATTTTTTGTATTTATTTTTATAACAAAAATTAGACTTGCGAACTATAGTAATGATCTAAGTACCGATAATAGTAATAAAAAAAAAAATATATTAGACACTGGTAACGCCACATAAAAGTGCTAAACGTATCATTTGGTGGAAAAAGGCGTGTGTGCGAGCGAGATGGCGATAGTAAGTGAGGACGCGAGCCAGCTCGAGCGGAGGTCAACGGCTAGCCGCGGTCGTTGCCCCGCTATCGGAGTGACCTACTGAGCGTGTGACGTCATCGCCGCACCGCGCGCTCGCTCGATACAAATGGCATTGGTTTACCGTTGCCTCTTAACGCCATCTGGTGGCGAGTAGCGATAAATCATCACGAGGCGACATTACTTAATTCAATTTATTGCAAATCAACTGATTGAAATTATTCAAAATTTCTGAATTTAGCATTGCTTTAATCTGTATATTGTTAAAAAACAACGACCCCACAAATATAAATTATTCAAATTCGTTACTATCACAACTGTTAGAACAATAACAAAAACAATAAATAGATACTAGAACAATATTATTATGTTTTATAACCTCAAATCTAAGCTTAGTATGCGTTAGATTTGAGGTTATAATTATTTATTATGGAAATGAAAAAACAGAATAGGTCTTTCCTTTGCCATTTATCTGAAAGAAATACTTTTCGATTTTTCTTTTCTTGCCTTCAATTTGATACAATTCAATATGATTCAATTCAATTGTAGCTAAATCTAATTTACATTCGGCATTTCGAGAGCATGATTCACAAAAAATATATAGTTTAAGAGCCCAACTGAAGGAGAACATATATTTATTTCCTAATCTCGAGAAAAATACGTTGTACAATTGCCAATTATTAATGACTTACCATTCAACTTAAGACGCTTTTTAGATGGTAAAAACATACATCATTTTTCGGTTGTTGAAAAATTAATTGATATATTTTTCGCCGAGTGACAATTTGAAACGTATTAAGCCATTAAAATGTTATGAACGAAACGAAACACTGCTTTTTAAGAACTACTTGACATTTCGTCTAATTACTTATATCTTTTTTCCTTAGATACAAGGTTATTATTGACTTTTAAGATTTTGCTTCAATGTAGCGCATTAATAGATACTTTGTTACTAAGGAAGATTTATTCAAAAGTTTGTTTTTATTTACAGAGGTCGAACTTGAAAGCATCCAAGACCGTTACGTGCAAGTGTTGCGGAGTTATCTGGAACACGCCGCGCCACATCATCCAGGAAGACTTCAAGAGCTCTTCGCTAGAATTCCGGAGGTATACATTTATTTCATTTACGGAATTCGCACGTTTCATGTGGTTTTTTTTATGTTAAAGTCGACAGACAGGCTGATGGTCCTTGATAGCAGGTTACGCATATAATACAAGGAACGCCACAGGTGCAGCAAGTGCGCTGCCGACCATGGTAGGATTAATGATAAAGGATCGGGAAGGGATAGGAAAATAGGCTCTGGCATTCCTTACTCACTTACCTTAACACCACAACACACGGTAAAGTTGTGGTTACTAGGTTGCGAAACTTAGTGTGATTGGTAACTTTCTTCCACAAAGGATTGGTAAGAGATAGGGATATATGTTGTTTGATTTTGTTAGATAGCAGTTTTGTTAGCTTTGTAGCTAATGTATAATGGATTGTTAGCTTCTTCAGGTATGGAACCTAGATAGAATTAGCCCCGTGGCACAAACAATGAAAAGGGAACCTGCTAATATCCACAACATATGAAGTCCTAAAAACCTTAGGTCGATATGTAAAATTTATACCGAAACATCATTAAGTATGTTCATATTTTATTACATTTTATTCAGCTTTTGAGATGCGCAAGCGTCCGTTCAGGTTAGGAAATTCATGCAAAACCAGTTTTTTAAGGAGAAAAGCTGAATTAAGATGAATGTAATTACTCGGTAATTGCTATTACTTCACGATTCTCTTCCGTAAGCGGATACTGTTACTGTACACTCTACAATCACTCTCCGTTTAGAACACGATATTGTTTTTTTTTTAATTTCTTATAAACTTTCAGATTCAAGCGGCGGCGAATCTTTTGTTGGAGAGCAAGATGTTCTACGTACCATTCGTTCTGAACTCGGCCGAGATCAGATAGTATATGGCGCAGCAGGGCGTCTAGTTCTCGATGTACGAGCGGCAGACCCCTCGCCAGTCGCGCTCTCGCCGCACCCCCGTCTTATGATCGCCGCACACCAACGCCGATATGTGTTCACTGTACCACCCGGTCCAGCGCAAGAGTTCGTACAAAATGTTCCTACTCGACGCGCCGAGCATCGACAATAATGACTGCTTCACACGATGCCAGCGACTCTGCGCTGCACCAACCGACCTCGGGGTGTACCGAGTGCCGCCCAATGCTCAGTAATCTCAGTACTCTCAGGAAGTGCTAAGTTCCCGTAAACACTCAATTACCATTGCAAGTGACAATTTTGAGCGAAAAGTGCGTAAACTGAGCGGTATGTTTTATACGTTTATTGAGTCGATGTGTGTAATTGATTTTTTTTTGTTAGAGGAAATAAAACGTCCCAATTCACAGACTGATTTATTATTAATTAGCTAGTTTTAACTTAGGTACCAGGGACTTGAATGCGTGTTTTATACTTGATAATAGTGTATGTAACATAGTGTTAAATATTATATATATATAGTTAATTATAATGACGATAATAATAGAAGTGTCGCATAATATAATATATTGTTTCTGTAAATAGTAATAAAAATACTATAAATTAAATTAAGACATTGTTTTAGAGAGAATTGTTTCTTGTAAATTAAATATATCTAGCTGATTTAGTTCGCATTTTGTATTGTCTAACCAGTAGACACGATAATTAGCACTAAGTACCTACTCTCAGCGTTTATCAAGACTGCTTGTATACATTTTTACTGTTTAATGACTAACCTAAATACTGCGGCGTGACTTTCGCCCGCCTCTTATAGTCACAACTTTTGCATTTTTATTGCCAATATTAAAAAATATATCTATATAATATGTTTTGTCTGATAATTTCACTTCACCTTATTCTGGTCTACCTTATTTGTATAAGCGTTTGTGTGACTGAATGTATGTACGTTTTGACTATCCATAGAGTTCGTTGATGCATTTCTACTTAATACAAACTTATCATAAGTAAATATCATGTTGGTATCAGTTTGTTTTCTAACAGCCCCATACTGCAGTTTAATGTCACGAGAACAAATTATAATATAACTTATCAAAAATCGACTTCATATTAAGAAGATAAGCATGAAGAATAGAGGTAAGGAGGACTAACTTAAATGGGTATCAAACTGAAGAACTGGCCAGCTATAATAATTAAATAGTGGTTCATAAACTGGCCAAAACGGCGCTTGTTTGGTTACGTAGCTCATGAAACTACCGTAGACAAAATGCTACTACAGCGCCTCTTATTGAATGGTATCCAAACGAAACTCTTTCATGATCAGGAGTTTGTCCTCCTTGCCTCTATTCTTCATAAAGATAAGATTGCTTACAAACCGACGACATTTATTAGATCCTTATAGCGCAACCACAGACTAATAATATGAAGTAAAGAAATTTGTGTTGCTATCACAGAAATCGGATTAATATAAGACAAATGCCTTGTCTTATAATTCTAGATTCTGTGGTAGCTATCGTACAATTTATATCTTCTACATTATTCATCCTAAATTGTACCTATTGTTATGGGAGTGGAATCGTGACTTACTGCATATAATTTTTTACACTGACAAGTTGTAAATACATCAAATTTTGTTTATTCCTTAATTGCAATAACTAATTAATTATTGTAGTAATTTGTTTTATTCTGCTCAATTTACTAACAGGTTCATTTTATATGAATAACATGATAAGCTGTATTTTATTTGATATTTGATTCGTTACAGCTCATCTTTTACAAATTATATTTGTTATATATATAAAGAAATGTATTATGTTTAGTATTTTAAACCCGTGCTATCCAGCGATCACTATTATCGAGTAGGTAAATAGAGAAAATTTGTTTGAAATATTTTCAACTTAAGCAATTAGACAAATTTACATATTACTGTTTTAAAAAAAAATTATCAATGCAAACAATCGTTTGATTAACAATGATCATCACTTTGTTTATCATATATCGAATGATAAAATGTATACAATTTAGGTTATAGATTAATTTTTTACTAACATTCATGTCATATAATCACTGTGAGTTCATGTATCTATTGCACAATTATTGTGAGTTCAAATAAAATTGCGATTTTGGTGCAGTTGCCTAAAATTTTACGATCGCTCTGAAATAAATCACAAGTGCATCATAGACTTGATGCTATGTAAAAATCAAGTTTATGGTTAGTAGATCACGTGTAGAATTAATTCTGCATTAAATAAATCTCAAATATTTTTTCAAAGCTCACTATAGTTAACAGAACTGTATTTACATATGTAGTCCATCTAACTAAATCACTTTTTTTTTGTGAAATTTCATCAAACATTTCATATACCTACCTATATCTTTTAAACTAACACTAGAATTTCAAAATGCACATTCATTCATATTTTATATTTTAATTTCTAACACAAACTACAAGGCTAAATAGTTATAAATGTAACAGTAACGTGTGATTCTTGTTCATTATTTTTTTTTTCAAACTGAGGCTTCTTAGGCTTCAAGGTTTTTTTTTATTCAAGGGTCAACTATAAAGGAGGTATTACGAAGTAATTTTTTGCAAATAAATATCTACAACTGCGTAAGTCTTAACACTGTCAGCAATCACTGCCTTTCATTTTTTTATAAAGTTTTGCCGTTATTGTTATGAACTATCTTATTAATCGTTAATGTTATAAATATGTATAAATACGTTCCAGCAACGGTGAACAGTTACCATTAGGGATAGAGAGAAAAAGCGTATGTACGTATACGCCTCATAATCTTAAGTAATTACAACCAAAAAGTTCGTTCTAGGGACTAAGGTTCTACACAATTTTGAATTTAATCGTTTGAATGCCTTTAGCGATGTCGATAAATTGTGACACGTCACATCACTCGGTAAATGGTCTCTTTGTAATCATAATCAGGATAACTTTCACAATCAATTCGTTGAAAGTACATAATATGAATCAAATAAGGACCGACGCTGACTGACGGCACGGCACGGCACGTCAAGGCACGTCGTGGTATCCCATAGGACGCAGCCGTTCATGCCGAAAACTCTTCAGACTTGCATTGCATTATTCCGAAGTCGGTTGTGTATACCTACATAATTTTGTTAAAATAATTGATTGGTACCCATAATACTTGTTATTGAAGGGATGCTTTGCCATGCCGTGGCATGAGTGTGAGCGCTAAAATTATTGGAATAAGTTTAAAAATAATATTTTCAAGAAAATATCTTTCGCCATATCGTCAGTGAGCGTCGGCCCTAAATGAAAAGACGACACCGGTGCATTAGTTTACGGATGAGCAATTATTTAATATTATAATAAATAATTAATATAATATAAAGAGAATCCTGTTACCTGAATGAACGACTCACGTCCGTTCCTCATCGTGTTACCATTAGATAAGTGTTAGCGATTATATAAATTGTGTTTTTTTTTGTGTATAATTATAATTAGTTTGAATATAATAAACCAGTTACAATACTGCCATCAAATGCCTAAATTGTTTCCAAACAATTTTGTTATTCTTTGTATATGTTTTAATTTAGTTAAGGATGTGAAATTATTAGTTAATTGTGATAATGAAACAGTGATAGTGTATTTATGCGCCAAGTTCCAGTCGACAAAAAGGTCGGTCTCAAAACACAATTTTAAGGAGACGTGCACACAATTTACAACGTGTTTCGTTACGTTAAGTGCGTACGATTGAAACATTTCGTTACGTTACTTTATAATTGGATAACTATATTTATTTATTATTTTTTTATCTAACTATAAAAATAATTAGTTTATACAAAAAACACCATCAGAACGACGGTGTAAAATCTAAAGTCTGAGGTAAAATGCCTTTATAGATTTTTAAAAGTGTAAGTGAACGAAAATGGTAAATTTAATCGCGAATCGTACATCGTTTTACTAATCGTGTATTTAAGTAATCGACGGTTATTTTGTTAATAGCGAAACGTACTGTTAAGGTGAAACTGAAGGCAGTGTATCAAAGGAAAAATTAGATTTGTAAGGGTGTTATTGGCGTTGTACAAAGGAATAGTATTCATAGTGAAATTGGCGCATTACTGGCGAGTACCTAATTAGCTTAGTCACGAAGAGCCCGCGAGGCTAACTTGATATGTAAATACAATTTAATGAAAATTAATAACTTTCAAATGTATAATGGCCACTCGCTTTTCGTTGCTCTATCAAATTTTTTGCTCATTGAAAACGTAGAGCTTCTGTCGCCTCTTCGACAACACGCTAAATTTGTAATCTTTCACCTGACATTGACTGAAACAATAAACATAGTGCGTAATGCGAGTTTTACTCGATCAAACGCATCGAAAGCGTTTACGTGAAGCCTGCTACGTTAGCCACTAGGTGGCTAACGTAGCAGCGCTGCGTTCGATGCGTTTGATCGAGTAAAACTTGCATTAACGCACTCACTGACGATTTGATGATTTGCTTTTGCCTGCTCTGTCGATTATTGTTCTATAATAATGTGTTTTTGACATAATGTAGTAGTGTATATGGTAATATTTATATCCGAACACTTAAACTTATTACTGGACTTAGAATCACTTGTGAAACGTAACGATCATTCCTACACGTTATTGTTCAATAACGAAAGGATTTGCGTTTTTAATTATTTTTTTCACCAAGAAAACAATTTCTACTTTTTTATAGTAATTTGCTAAGTTTTATTCCTTTTAAAGTTGCATGAACAGCTTACATTTATCTCACAACTTTCAAACAAGGTTCAATATACCTACCAATCTTAATTTATATAATTAACTGTGAATTCATAAATTGTTAATTTCCTTGTATCGATTATGACGTAAACTTATCGATTCACTGGTTACCTACGGTTACCAATAAATTGGCGCCATTTCTTGAAGCACTTTGGGTATTCTAATTTTAAATAAGACCCATCGATGATAAGACCGTTATTTTCACAAGTGATTTTAAAACCTGCGCTGGCATAGAGTTCTAGATAATTGTAATTGTTGCAAAAAAAAATCTTTTGACTGATATATTGTAATGTAAACATAATAATATTAAAATATTTATAAGTGTATAACAAAAAACTTAAATGCATTTCACGTTTTCTTTACAGTCCATAAGAGAATAACATTAGTTACATAGCTAAGTTCAAGTGACAAAATATTTTCACATTTGTAGCGTTAAGGTTTGTTGTGTAAAAATAGTGTTTTGTGTAATTCGGGTTAAAGAAGGGTTGAAATTAATGTACATTTAGACATTATGATAAAATAGCTATGCAAATAAAACGAGTGTAAACCAGTAATAAGAGAATTATATATTTGGAAACGTTGACGAATGTTTGTTGTATATAATTACACGTGACAGATGTATATTTGAACTAGGTACAGTCGAGGACAAAAATTGTATACATGACATAGTTCCTTTTTTTTTCTTGAACGATAAATGTTTAGGTCGGTCATAAGTAATTAAAAAGTGTACCACTTGAATTAAAAATAATTGATTTTAATTTATTGATTACTTATCCATAATATTCCCATAAAAAACCTCACAATGATTTGACACCCGTAGAACAAAATATTGTAAATAGTTTAACTTGGTTTATTATTTGCCATCGGAACTATTGGATAAACCATGGTAAATTTATTTTGTAGACATATGCCTATTTCCTGTACTTATTACTTACTAAAAAGTTATGATAAAACGATTTCGAACATGTATATAAGTTTTTTCCTTGGCCATACCGGCGTACTTTATATATTATAAATATACCTATTCTACAGTTCACGTCATCGTAATATTTTATTCGAAACAATAATCGATTTTTGTTATGATTAAGTAAACCTATACTTATATCTAGACAAACACGTTTCGCTTGTCTAATAATTTTAATTAGTAAAAATTCTTTCGTACTCCCAGTTAATTTGTACTCTTAAAATAGTATATCACATACAAGTGCCTCCTAAAGGATCAATAGTTACACTTTACCATAAGTAGCCGCAAGTTTTCATTGAATTATCAAACGTGGTTGAGTGTGCTATGTTTATGTTTTAGTTGGGTCCGCTCAAGCCAAGACTTATCGCTTTCAGTACTAGCATATTATGAATGTTCGCTTTAAGTATTATTGATACCCTATAGAGTTCTATGTTACGTGTAGCGAATCACGTTATATAGTTCGTTGATTGCTGTATAGTTATCGATGGGATTAAGGCTGTTGTTTTAACTGAATATGTTATATGTCACTCTATACTGTACTAATCAGATGTATGTCTCTTGTGTGTACACATCTCGTTCGAGTGGTGCGCCGGGTGT
Source organism: Synanthedon formicaeformis (assembly GCA_945859745.1). NCBI lineage: Eukaryota > Metazoa > Arthropoda > Insecta > Lepidoptera > Sesiidae > Synanthedon > Synanthedon formicaeformis. Next base: position 9,368,258 of record OX243958.1, read on the forward strand.
TAGTCAAGTCAATCGAATGTCTATGGTTTGCCAAGAGGAGTTACCTAAAGTTGTGTTTTAGTTAGCGTTGCATAACGTGTTTGTACTTTAATTTGTTTTTTAGTTGTACCTTGGAAATCAATGGTTAATAATTTAAGAAATTAAAATGTATGTGAAATAATTTAACTCTTTTACTTACCTACACCTCTACTACCCTGTACATTTAGGTACATAAAATTACAAAATTATCATATTATTACCTCGGTTTTAGGTTTTAGTATTACCTGTGCCGTGGGCGAGATTTCTACCGGCAGTGCCCCCGCTCTACTAGCCAATTTAAACAATGTTTTTATAACAATCGTTAATTTCAAGTAAACTCTAATAAAATTTATTTTTCTAGCTTTTCTATCGACAAACTCTTATTACTCTGCAATGTCGATTTATATACATAATAATTGCTAAGTTTGTCAACCTCGTTTTTTTGAGATATTGTTGATAATCTAGTTCCCAAGTTCAAATCCATGAAGCTCATAAAAATATATGGAATAGCTCATTGTATTCGGAATGATGTCTAGAAAAATGTATTAAATGGTTTACCAGTAAATAAACATTTTCAAAACTTATTAACAATTAACAATTATTATTAAGAAAAGGGCATTTAGTTATTATGTTTATAAATTAATAAATATAAGCGATAACGAGAGTCGAAAAATGATTCTTAAAGAAGAGGAAAATTCCGATAAATTTCTACGATGTGGTAATAAGTACTACCCTCGTTTCTAGGTTCTCTATCCTATGCGGTAGCTGCTAAATATCACTGTTTTGGTATGTTGGGTAATATGATATTTTTTGTTATTGTCATTCCCAAAAGTTATAAAAATTATAATTTTACTATGTCCCCATCTAGTGGACCGTTATCATGTCTAACACCCTTCATCTATATAAATAAAAATGAATCCCTAAATATGTTGCTAAACGCAAAACTCGAGAACGGCTTACCGGCTTAAGCTGATAATATTATTATCAGCTTGCCCCTTTGGCAATTTCTATGTCCTCTTCTGTACCCCAGGAGAAAGTGTACGCAAAAATTTTATCGTGATCTATAATAAAATTTACTTATCACATATTAATTTAGATATAATTATGTAAATAATGTATATTTATCCATCCATTTTCCTACACGCCTTATGCGTCCTCTTGCGCTGTATGGTCAAATGAAATGTCAGGCGCCATCTGTTGGTTACTGTAGATATTATTTCAATTTAAAAAGTAACTATAAAAAAAATACTCCAAATGTCCTCATAGAAAATTAACAAATGTATTTTCTATTATGCTTCTAGGGTTATTATTATTATTTAATATGGATCAGTAATTCTTCTAAAAATATTGTGTTTTACTTTATTTAGGGGCAAAATGTTTGATGATCTGCGGTTTTTTAAATTAAATGTCCTGTCAATTGTCAATGTCAAATAAATTATGGCTCGCTTCAAAAAGCCAAGCAAGACTCAACTTGACTCAAGACTTCTTAGTTCTTCTATCTAATGCCACATGTTTTGTTTAGTTCAATTAAATTTTTACAGTATTTCGTGTAAATTTGCATCACAATAAAAATTCAAAATGGTAAGTTCATAATCTTATAACGTGTAAACCTTAGAGATGTTTTAAATATTAAGGTTAGGATAGTGAAAAGTGAAGTTACATTTTTGTAATTTGTCATGATTTTTCTTTCAACAGAAACCGCTTATGCTTCAAGGGCACGAACGTGCTATCACTCAAATCAAATACAATCGGGAGGGTGATTTACTATTCTCTGCCGCGAAAGACTCTAAACCCAATGTATGGTGGTCTTTGAACGGCGAAAGACTCGGAACTTTCAACGGACATGGCGGCGTCGTGTGGTGCTTGGATGTGGATTGGCAAACCATTAATCTCATCACAGGAGGTGGTGATAGTTCATGCAGGTAACATAATTTTACATTTTTTTCCTCCTATGTTTTTTTTTGTTGAATCTGTTCTAATGTTGTGGATTATTCATACAGGTTATGGGACTTGGAGACTGGAAAGAACATTGCTACAGTAAAAACAAATTCGTCCGTGAGGACTTGCAACTTTAGCTTTAGTGCTTACCAAGCTGCATACACTACTGACAAAGCTATGGGCCACCCTTGTGAGGTAAACATTCTTTTTTATATGTATACCTGTCGTTTTTATGTTAAATGTAGACTGGCAGGCTGCAAGTGGGCTGGCAACCATAGTAGGATGGATAAGGAATCACAACAGCACAAATGCTGTTATTTCATGGAGGTCTTCTGTAAGGAGGTGGTTACTGCCGCCAAAAGAAGGCCCATTGACTCCAAAATGCAGTCTGTGACTCCAACAGCAAATGGCTGTCATAGCGAGCTATCTCTACTGTACCGAAATGCTTCTATCGGTGTGAATTTGGCAAGTCAATAATCAATAATATTGGTTTTCAGGTGTTCATTATTGATACTAGAACAGTGGATGAGTCCATGTCTACACAGTCTCCAATTTTAAAATGGGAGATTACTGATACAAAAGTGACATCTATGGTGTGGGGCAATCTGGATGAAACTATCATAACGGGTCATGAAGGTGGTGACCTCATACAGTGGGACCTCAGGGTTAGTATAATGCTTCTTATGTGTTCCTCTATCTCATTTAAACTTCTTAGAAATTATCACGGATAAAAAAATATTGAAATAAATCTCAAGAATCAACTAGCAGAGAAAGTGCAGGATAATTGCTTCACTGTTTCTTTAGTAATATACTGTACTTTATTAATTTCTTTAATTATTTAATGCATTTATAAGAAAAACTTTTACACAGAGGGCATGTTAACAGCTCATGTTTTTAGATTTTAAAACTATGAAGACATTTGTATTCAATACTTAGTTATTTTAATTGAGTTTAATGTTTTTTTATAACTTTTTCATTTAACATGTTCAATCGAATGATGATGTATGATGGTAAATAATCTATCATAAAGATTATTTACCATCATACTTCAGACAGATACTACAGCTACATCATTCAGCAGAATTGTATAGGTACAGTGTACTTTAAAAAAAAAATGTAACAGAAAACATTTAACAACTCTTGTTGCAGACTGGCAAGAAAGTGCATTCAATAAAGGAGCATACGCACCAAATCAATGACATGCAACTGTCGTGCGATGGCACCATGTTTATAACCGCCTCCAAGGATCAAACTGCTAAACTTTTTGACACCAACTCCCTAGAACTGCTCAAAGAGTACAAAACCGAGCGTCCAGTCAATTCGGCTGCACTCAGTCCAATTCTTGACCACGTAGTGCTCGGCGGTGGTCAAGATGCCATGGAAGTGACAACAACTTCTACGAGACAGGGAAAGTTCGACGCTCGTTTCTTCCATTTAGTTTTCGAGGAGGAATTTGGAAGGATAAAGGGTCATTTTGGTCCGATCAACAGTTTGGCCTTCCACCCGGACGGTAAGAGTTACGCATCCGGTGGTGAGGATGGTTACGTCCGTGTGCAGAGTTTCGACCAATCATATTTCGATTATACATTTGATTACAACAGGGAGTGAATACTTTAGAAAAAAACTGTCATCTTGATTAAATACTTATTAAAATAAAAAATTGTACACAAATTAACTTGTTTTTCATTCCTTCTCAATGATACCAAGAAAATAGTGTATAAATAGAGAATTCTGTACCATTAAAATTTAAGATTGTAAGGGTTTTCGTAACAATGCTCTCAAATTTTGAACACATTCTGTTTATTGTTTTATATTCATATAGTTCTGTTTTATTGTCTTCAATATGGTTTAGATTTATTAGACACCCATGTCTATATTTTTTTCTCCTCCTTGCAAAAACAATTACAAGGAATAATTGATATAAATCTTGTATAGCAGAGATTTCAAATGTTTCTTCTATTTCTGTATTTCATTTATTTATCACCTTTTATCAGTATTTTACTTTAGTGATATACTACACAAATATAATTTTATTAATATTCATTTCAATTTACATTGAATAAACTTTTTTGTTTTTGTAAAAAATGTTAATAATAATAATAATAATTTTTATTTTTTATATTTATGAAATATGTGACACCTCATAAAAATTTACAATTTAAAATGTAACTTGCCTGCAAAGTAAAATTCAGCAAAAATACCATAGAATTTCCGAATATATTACGCATAATAAAGCCTTAAGTATTTTCTGGTTGGTATAATTGCAATTGCAAGGACTAGACGAGATATAAAAAACAAGTATTGTACAACAATTTATTAGAAATTATTATATCTAATTACACTTGGGAATACATTTATGATCACTTTTCCTTAACGAATTATAGAAAATATGGAGTGGTATGTTGAGGTGGCACTTCTCTTTCACTGTCTGGGACCGCTTGGAATAATTTTGCATTTCTATCGTTCACAGTTTTGAATTCCATTATAGAGGCCACGTTTCCACAGCGATAACAATAGTTTGGCGCCGACCAGATCGTCACCAATCTTTTGTCAAACATGTATTTATAACCTACAACAAAAAAATAACAATATAATCATCAATAGAAGCTGCAATTTTAGAGTTCTTGTACATGGAGTGGAGAGGGCAGATTTGAATACATAAAATAAAATGTAGTCCATTCTATGGTCAATCCTATTTATTTTGATCGCATAGTAATTGAGGAAGAGAAAGAACAGAATTATTTGGCACAAAACTTAATCAATTTTGGATGTTTTCTAAAGAAAATAAATCACCTACTTAAGTATCTATATAAATTGGGATATAAAAAATCATTACCTTCATTAACAAGTTGATGCGCTCGACATATTAATGTTAAGTTGTTATAACTCATAAACAATTCTGTCACAAATCTGCCAAATAACCATCCCGCGCCACGCGGACTTACTGACCTGTAAATTTATTATATAACTAGCTGGTGCCCGCGACTTCGTTTGCGTTGAAAAAGAAAAAAGTAGCCTGCCCTGTGTCCTGTACATCTAAATATTTATCTACCAAGTTTCATAAAAATCAGTTAATTCGTTTAAGAGTTATGGAGGAATATACATACAAGAGTTACAGATTTATCATTAGTATTGATATTGCATATTGTTGATACATAAAAATCCAATATATATATCCATGGTACATATTATGTATTCTTTTTATTTTAATCTGTCTGCCACAATAATTGTTAATAATAATTACAATAACTGCTGGCCATAGTTTTATATATGATCCATTGTTTAGGTATGTTCAAACACCCACTAACACTTGAGTTTTATGTTTAGATCGTCTATAACACCACAGGTGCGTGCTGCAAGTGTGCTGCCAACCTTAGTAACATTTATAAGGGATTCGGACCAGGGGATTGGGAAATAGACACTGGTGTCATTTCCTTACACTTAAACACGCATTATTTTACGGTGTAAGGTGGTCACTGCCACCAGATGGGCTCCCTAAATGACTTTAAAATGAAATTTACTAACAAACACACCAGACCAGAGCTAATTTTGGAAAGTTTATTTCCAAAGATAAACGTGAATCGCACTAGAACAAGCAGTTTAACCACTCGATTAATAGGTCGTCAAAAATGTACCAGTGGAATGATCATACAACACTACTGGGATTACTCCATAATCACTGATGATGACGGACATGTACAAAAGGTGGTACTTCTTGTTATAGCGGATATGCAGCGCAAAAAAGACTATTTAATATTAATTTAATAGACTATTGGCTCTGAAACTATTCTTTATGTATTATTAGAGTATGTTTGCAGACTGCAGCCAGTCTTTTACTTGGTCCTTGTGCAAGTCCTAAGTTCAATAATAGATTTGTGTTGCCAATTGTAATTAAATTATAATTAGTAATAATATTGAGAGTAAAATAAATTACTCACACAATAAGTGACACAACTTACCACATCTTAACATCTGCAGGATCTGACCACAATAGATCACAGAAGGCACCTTTATGGGGTATTTGTTGATTCCTATCAATGCATCGAATTTGATCTACCAAGGAAATGTCCGGTGATAAACCGCCGTGGACACACAACACGGTTTCATCAATTAACTAAACCAAAAAGAACCTATTAGAACTCTTTTACAAATACAAAGTATGAAAAGATGTGCACTTGATAATATTGATTAATTTTATCAAATAGTTTAAAAGAAAAATACTTACGGCTGCAACAGTTAAAAGATCAAAAACTTTACAACAATCTTTCCATGCATTTGCATTTCCATATTTGTTGAGACATTCATCATAAAATCCATATACTTTTGTAATTTGACAGGTTTCATGGTTACCTCGCAGGAGGACTATCCTAAAACATAGTCACTATTGTTAGCATTTGTTGTTCATGTCAACTCAAGTTAACCCATTCATTGCCAAGGACTTGGCTGGCGAGTTCATATGACATTTGAAATTTTTGGTTAGGCAATGAACATGTTAATCTGTATGTTGTCCCTCATTGCAATAGCAAGCCATTATTGTTAAACAGAGCGAGTATGAAATAAAGGTCCTTACAAAGAAATTCAACGTCTCTGGGGGGGAAGGACAGAGAAACAGAGACAATCAACAAGAGAGGTTGTTGTCTGCGTATCTTATTTTCCGAATTATAGTTTGTTTATATTTGTTCAGCATGAAAAAGTATTTATACACAATGTGAAAGAGTTTTCATTCATGTACTTCAAAGCACAATATAAGTCCATACAGCGTATCGACATAAAAGGCATTTCACAACTTTATTTGTATTGTAAAACTGTGCTAATACTTTAAAAATGAATAATCTTGTCTTTATTTTAGGGTGTAATGATAAGGAATTCACTTACCTATCGGGATACCTTGCTTTAAGTGCCATAAGTAATGTCAATGTTTCTAAACTATAATAGCCGCGGTCTACATAATCTCCCATAAATATATATTTTGTATGAGGCAATTCTCCTCCAATATGAAATAATTCCTCTAAATCATAAAACTGTAACAAGAAATATTCAGTACATCAGAACATAATAAAATCATAAACCAGCCATGTTTGTATATTAAATATTTTTTTAAAAAAACAATCTTACACATACTTCTGTTACCGAGGCCAAAATGGCTAAATGTCTGTAATGATAGTATAGGTTAACATACAGGATAAATTTTAGGTTCCTGTGGAATTTTAAAAAAATAACTACATACACAGTTATATTAGTTCAAGTAATATAATTTAAGGACGGTTTATTTTAATTCATTCATCTCAGCCATAGGACGTCCACTACAGGACATAGATCTCCCCCATAGTTTTCGAATAGGAATGGTCATTTGTAACCATAGTGTAACCCCGAGCATAACCCTCTTCATGGCCTGTTGATCGACCTTTTTTTTACAAGGCTCATAATTGGATGGGTTTAATAGTCTTAGACGATACTAATTTCCTATTCCTATCATATATTGTTTACCTGGCCATGTATGTCTCCGCAAACGGTCACAGGCGTTTGCACCGGTTGAACATTAGGTTCCTCTAGAAGTAAATCACTAACAATATTGCACAGCTCCCGCAAATCATCTTCTGGCAAATATTTACATCGCTTTGCGATCTCTATCCATTTATCCACGTCGCCCATTTTTAAATTAAATTAATAATTAAAAATAGGCGTTCGTTAAATAATTAAAAAAATCTCAATAACTGTCTGTCTCCTGTACGTTGTACAAAGACATTCACTCGAAAATCTCGAAATCTCAATTAATTTTGATCCTGTGTGTGCGTGCTTTGCTTTACTTCACTATGACAGCGCGGTGACAGCTTGCAAAGAGCAAAATATTTGAATATCCACAGACTGGCGATTATACGGATTGAATAAGAGTTAAGGCGTTTCTCCTGCTCCTAAAAATAACATAACAAACTAACAAAACATGTTAACTAAATATAATCCCATACATTTTATTTTTAGCGAATCGAATCGCTACGGAGCGAATGCAACTTGTAGGGCCCCAGGGGATTGACATATGCCTTCGCTAAATCACGTGATACTTCCCATATATTTATAATTATCGAACTTCGTTATCGTTATCGTTATGGCACTGTCTAGGGCCCCTGACTTTTTAGTCAAGTTGGAAGTATTCTCATTTGCCATTTGTACTACTATTAGAACATTATTTAGTACAAATGGGAATACTCCGTCAAGTTGTATATCCGTATGAAAACAGAGTGAAGCTCATATTTCTTTCATACAGAAATCATTCCATAAGTTCCATATTCCAAATTTTATGTAGACTGAATGAACCTTACCTGTGTAAAGTGTAACTTAACTACCATATCCAAAATAGAAAAGTGTAATTAAGATCACACTGATTTTTTAAAGGACTAGACTTCTACACGGAAACGAGCTAATATAGCGCTTTCTCTTTCACTCAATTCCATACAAAAGACAAGGACAGCAAATCTTGAGTGGGCGACGGGCGTATACAATAATAGGTGAACGTTCATTCTACGCTACTTTTAGTTTTGTAAACTATAATAAATACCTACAACCCTACACTTTTTATTTTGTATAAATATTCTAGCTATTTAGTTTAATTATTAATTAATAAATAATTCACAGTTTGGTTCCTGATATAATCATAAAATGAAAAATATACGTTAAACGTCAGTTAAGCCGTCTCCCTATAAGCTCGTTTCAGTGAATAGCATATAGCAACGTACTTGATTTGATCATACTTGATTTGGGTTGGTATTCTCTAGATTAGTCTAGATGACAGCTTACGCACTCATTTTTGAAAAAATGAAATAATTAAAACAAAGAATATGTTCAAATAATTTTATTTAGTAAAAACAAACATGCAAGTAAACTAATATCAATTAAATATTATATACCGGTGCCGGAGGTTGTTATACTGCTGCTGTGAATGGGTTAAAATAACAATAATAGCTAACAATAATATAACTAGATCAATGTTACTAACTACAATTTTACTGCATGAAACAGATTGTTAGGGACGGATCCATTATTATTTATTTAAAATACACATGAAAGCACTTTAAAATCAACATTTATATTTGGGGTCAACCAGGGTAAATAAATAAACAAATTTTTGTTTAAACAATAGGTGGTTCCACAAAAGTTAGACATTTGCTGCGTCTGAACATGGCATATTTGAATATATTTTTGAAAATAAGCTCGGTATATAATTTAATCAGTGGCTTGATAAAATATTTAAACCACTGCTCGCATATAAATAGTTACAGGTATTGATTGACCTTAGGGCACTTAGACAAGGGCCAAGTGGCAGAAAGTTCTATATAAAAACCTGTTCCAAAAGTTAAACGTTTGATAACGCATCAATTAAATAATGTAAGTAACTAGTATGCAATTAGGAATAATAATTATTTTTAATTAATTGATTGAGTTAATTAACTTAATTAATTAATCAATCAAATAATTAAATTATTAGTGCGAATGAACGGACGCCATAAAAATTAATTCAACAAGCTCATGTATTATGACAATTTCACTTTTCTTGTTCACGTCTAGGAAAATAAGAAAGAAATAAAGAAGAATGTTCAGAATGCTATATAAGTAATGTTTCAGATTCCTAGTTTACTATAGAAATATTTACTATTACGAAATCATACCAATGAAATATAAGTTTTTTTATACCCTGGTGAACTCGAATGCAACAACAAAATTAAAAGAACAGCTCTCCCGACCGTTACATTTGTTGAGAAACAAACGGGACTATACATTACAATAACAATACAATAATTTAATATAATTTGAAAGAGCAAATGCTAAAAATCATAGGCTAAATCACAGAACGCTATTTAGCTATTTTTTTTTTGAGTGACTAGCAAAACGAAAAAAAAAAATTAGAATTGTTGGACAGTAAAATCTCAACAGTGTAAAGTAAAATTATTGGTCTACAATATAAAAAAAAAACCGGTTGACAACAAACACTATTTTTAACCATGAAAGTTCTAAGTAAAAAAAAAAACTAGCCCCAAAAAAATAGTTACGAAACAATATAAACATTAAACACCCTTGTAAATATCAAAAGCGATTCGTGTCTATTTTTTGGATAAGATTCGTCTGCAAATTCGCAATATTAAAACACTACTACACAGTTATAAAAAATACTTAGGTGAGAGAGTACCACGTGATCACAGATTTTGAGAATTCCGTTCAATATTAGTTCAAAAGTTACCAATACTTTCTCGGATTCGCTTAACAATTACACTACTAACAATATAAGTTGCAAAACGGTTCTTCTTCAAAAAGTTTTCAAGGCCATAACATCATCCTTCAGAAATATTACACAACTTAGAATAAACACACGTAGAAAGAAACAAAGTTCGAACGACAATAATCGACGAGTTAAACTTGATATTATTAGGTATATATATAATACGCTATTTTTTATGCATTTCGTTTGGCAGTAAAAATAAAAATAAAGACAAAAACATAAACATAATATACACATACAAGCATTAAATTATCCCGTTTTTAAAAGCGGAAAAGCGAAAAAAAAATGTGTTCTATTTATAATTATTATGAAGATTACGAAGTTTTGATGTGTAATACGGTCACAAGGAAGCGCCCTCTTCCTAAAATTATCGTTTTTAATCGTATAAAATGCATTATTGCTTTGGTAAATTCAATTTAATCTGTTACACACAACCTTTCATTGAAACTGTATATATAAACAAATAAAAAAATATACAATTTTACACGAGAGCACTGACTTGAGGACACAACGAAGATGAGATCGAGACAATTATGCCAAAGTTCTTGGTCAACTGTTATAAAATATCAGCATTTATGATTAAAATGCAACCAAAAGGGCCCCTAAATTACTTCAAACAATACTAATTATTGTATAAAAAAGACATTATACACACACATATATCCGTTACACATTTTTTTTTAAAAGTTGCGAGATAAAATTTAAGGGCGTTTATCCTCCGCAGCCATCACCGGCCAAGTTAACTTGCAAATATCTACCCCTAGTAATCTAGTAAGTATTCATTTTTATTTTACCCCGCATCTTCTCCGATTCCGGCACGGTCCGGTCACGACATGTGGTAACATTAACGTATTAGAGCAATTGTGAAAATTACACTTATCTTAGTCTTTAACGTTGCAAACAGAAAAATCAAAAAATCAATAAAAACGAAAAAACTGAAATGGATAGAAGACACTAGACAACATTCGATACTTACGGGGACACGGTTGTGTGCGACAATAAGTAAACACAGCCTGGTACAGCATGAATGAGTTGCCTAACATTTCTCTGTGTCTTTATTCTAACAGAATTTGATATTCTCGTAACGGCGATCGTTTTTTTAATTTTTTTTTTTAGTTTGCCCTAAAATCCGGGGAAACGATGCTATATAACGGCAACGACAGTGTGGATAAGACCAAACGTGTTACTTACTATATGACCAACGGTCATATAGTAAAAGTATGTATCTCGATGACGGCTGTGGTGGACAAATGCACTAAGGGTCAGTTCACGCAGAGAGGCGTAGGGTGCACAGGGGGCCTACTAGCCAAGATGCAAATGCTTCGTTGCGTACCTCCGAAACGAAAGAGAGAACGCCAAGAGAACGCCCGGTGATTGGTTGCTGTAACGTCAAACGTTTATTTTGACGTTGCTACGACCAATCGCCGAACTTTCTCTTAGCGTACACGACTGTAGAAAGCAGTGCTTTCTACACTTGGCTAGGGCCCCAGTTCAGTGAGCGCGCCGCATCGCCTTTCGGTGTAAAATATAGTGACATTAGTGACCTATAATAAATTTTTAATAATATTCGTCATAATTTTTCAACAGTTATGTGATAGGCTCTTACCATTTATAAACCGATATGCCTCGTGACGTAGAAATTTTTTAAAATTAAATTCCTGCATAAATTTCCACTTTAATTTAAAAAAAAAAAAAAAAACGTTCCTTTTAAAATTAACAAATCGTAACCTCGTATATGTGTGAAAATATTCATCTGTTTCAAACTTTTTATACAGATACACTTCTTAAAATTAATTACAACAGTTTAAAAACAAATATTAATTAAACACTATGCTACTTTAAACATATAATTAATTAAGACACAAGCTTAATATATAATTAATACAGATAAATACACGTTCAATAAAATAAAAAAACACCTTTATTTCTTGCATCGATTCTGTTTTTAATATATATGTACTGATTAAAAATATTGTTAAAAAAATAACTGTAAGAAAATTATATACTTAAAGCTAAACCTAAGCAACACAACGCATATAATATGAATAGTAATAAATAGCGTGTTACGAAAATGGCATATCATTATGGACGCTCATTGGTATTGTTAGATATTTTATATGGGACATTTCAAAATATAACATATTTTGTGTAAAAATTATATAATTTCTTTATATATAATATATTGGATTTATTGTCAAGCCCTGTCAGGAAGCAAATCGTATGTATCGTGTCTAAATCGGCTGCGTCCAGTCCGACAAACCCTTTCCGTTGTACGCTAGACATCTATAGTACTGAATTCACACGTATGCAGAGTGAGTGATTGTGTATGATGATATGATGAAGGTATGATGCATACTATAGATTGGCGCATTGGGTTCAATCAGTTGAACTGTCCGATGGAGAATGCGTCTATGAGCCGGGGAACGTTTTCGTCGATGCCGATAATGTCGAACACTCCCTCGTGTGTGCCGTCCGTAGTTCCACATCGGTGAGACGCCAACGACATTGTAATCAACCTGGAAAAATTATTTTACACGTTTTTTACAGGCTGACAGTCCGCTTTAAGAGTGCGTATAAAGCAAACAAAATTTGTAATTTCACCCGCGTGGCCCCTTGGACATGACAGTGACACAAAATACGTAGAACTACGCACAACATGCGACGGAAGATAGCGCATCTCGCTCAATAAAAATGTTATAAGTGCCAAAAGTATTAAATATTAATTATTCGTAAACTACAATGTCAAATGAAAAATTGTTACATACAGCCTTAGATAATATGTGAAGTGAAATTACTTATACACTTTTAGCTTTGTAATGTGTGTCATTTTGAAAATAAAACTAAAATCGATGGAAATGAGAGCTCACTTGATGATTTTTTCCTATCGAGAAAATTTCATTATATTATGTTTTCGGTTACAGTCGTCACTTTCATTTATAATGTATTTATCTATTTAAAAAAAATTATTAAATTAGACTAGATAAAATTCAAATCTAGGATTGGCTATTTCTCTTTATACCCGCTCTTAAGGTAAGTGGCTACCGTCGCCTGTAACACAAGTAACGCCACAAGGTGCTGCAGGTGAAAAAGTCGCGGTCAAACTCATGTAAAATGATCTGATGGTGACCATCAGTGGTGCTCGCGATACCAAGTAGTATCACTAGTACTAATAATGGTACAGTCCAATGGTATTAGAACAACTACATCGTGTTTTCCGCATCAAAATTCGTTGCGTATATAGGAGCGCGGAAGGCGACTTAAATTTATACTATACTAGCTGCTGCCCGCGACTTCGCCCGTGTAAATTTGTAAATTAATTATATACTAAAACCTTCCTCGAGAACCACTCTATCCATTGGTCAAAACAGCATGAAAATCGGTGCAGTAGTTTTAGAGTTTATCGCGAACTGACAGACGCGGCGGAGGACTCTGTTTTATAATATGTAGGGACTATATAAAAAAAAAATGGACGCTCACCTGGCGTCCGGTTGCTCCATTTCCTTGCGGTATTTGATTAGTGCGCGAACCGGGCAGTAATCCTCGATCGGTTCCTCAGCCTTTGCAAGGACCTTTGGGAGGGTCTTTGGCAGGGGACCGAAGCGACCCCCTCCACCGCGACCGAAACGCTTCGCGTACTCCAGTTCCATGTAACGGCTGGGACGATCGATCATGTTTATGAACACGTCCACTTTTTTCTTGTTGGTCGTTGCGTACTTTATGGGCGCGCTCAGTTGTACGGTACCGAGGTTCGGGAGTTGCTGCACACAACCAACATAAATGGTGGTTATAGGATTAAAATAAAACACAACAGAAATATAGCACCTGATTCATGCCTCATTTTATATACATCCTACAAGCGCCAGTGACCAATGACAAGCAAGGAATGAGTATAATATTGTTTTTAGCACGATTTTTGAACAAATATTATATTACTTAAATTGTGGCTATATTAATTTATGTAATTATTTTTTCAAATAAAATAATATAGAAGTAACATTACACAATTTATTTATAACATATCGTGTTTCAAAACAAAATTTGCTGCCAATATCTTAGTTCACTGCCTTATGTGTCGTTATATAAAAAAAAAATGCAGAGTGCTTATGAGCACTATTTGTCAAACTACAACCTCAACGATGGTAGTCTCCCGCCATCAAGTGGACCTTAACATAATCTTAAAAATAGAGAATAATAGTTACCCTGAGTTGATACTGAGCTTCATCGAGCGTTGTGAAGCCTTTCTCCATGCTAACGCACTGTACACCCGCATCGGTGAAGACGGCTATTGTCACATCGTCTTCGCGTTTCAGCAGTTGTAGCGCGACGCACAACGCTAAAGATTCAAATAGAGCTAGTTAACATATTAGATATTTTCTCTTTTATCACTTTAAGGCCCGTCTCAACTCAAAAATTATGAAACTGGTCAATAATTACAATTACAAACCAGTCCCTATCAGTTAATTAATCAGTTAGTGACTAGTCTAAGGAGCGTAGAGATAAGGAGCGCCATCTTACACGGGTGTTAAACTGAAAAAGTGGCAACTAAATGCGATGAATAGAGATGGCGCTAGTGTGAACAGAGAGAGTTTGTGAGTATGGAGAGTATGGAATGAATGTAGCAGTAGTTGACGGAGTGAAGTGCGCCGAGTTGAATTTTGATTGAATTGTTTACTGTCACTAGCCTCACTAGCGCCATCAATTTATCGTGTTTCGACTGACACTTTTAATACTCAGATATTGTCCTCCTTGTCTCTACCCTCCTTAGACTAGTCGCTTCGTGTGTCATCTGTATGAGAATATACAGGCGGTGACCTACAAGCAACTCGTTAGAAATTTAGTGTTTTTAACTAGTTTTTTTTAATAGCTCCACGTGTGACGGGCCTACTAGCGTGACGATCGTCCGGCGCGTCACTCGTGATCAGAGGGCATAGCGTGAGTTTTACTCGATCAAACGCGCCAAACGCGTAAACGTCAATTTGTATGGGAATGAAGCAGCGCCACCTAGTGGTTAACGTGTAGGTCTGCTTCATTCTCATACAAATTGACCGTTAACGCGTTCTACGCGTTTGATCGAGAAACTTGCACTGGGCCGTTGCTAACGCGTTATAAACTTATAAAAAAACAACTCAAATGCAGACATTTGTCCGTTACCTGCAAATCCAGGCATAACGCTGCTGAAGCGAAAGCATTCTGCGTAAAGCTTCTTCTTTCCTCTGTTGTCCTCCGTGTTTTCTGTTGTGTTAACATTTGCAAGTGCTTTTACAGCTCTCATAGTCTTCTTGCCTTTCTTCGTTGTGGCCAAAAACGAGGTTCCTTTTGAAAAATGAGGACCTGAAACAAGTGGTGTTGAACATTAACGAAAAAATTGGTCCGGCACTAAAGTGACAGATTGTATTGTAGAACGAAAACATTTCTTCCGCTACTAGGGAGTGTTTCACTTGGCATATTATATCATCTCATTTTCTCAATCTATACTAATATTATAAAGAGAGAATAGATTTGTATTTTTGTTTGTCTACATTTTTGTCTAGACTATATATTTTATAATGTTACGCGGGCGAAGTCGCATGCAACAGCTAGTCCAAAATAAATCGGATTCTCTCTGTGCGATGTCTTCGTAATTTCGTTTTCGCTTAGCTTTCCTTTTGGCCTAATTATTTTTGATCTGTTCCTTAGGATCATGATAATTTCGAAGTATATGAGAATCCGATTAGAGCTGCATCTCTTGAGTATTCTTCGATGTATATCCTACTAATATAATAAACTTCACTTTAGGAAACCTTTGCCAACAGTGGTACAAATCTTGAAATTATAATTTTAATATTATACAACTTTAAATAAAAATATAAAAAATAAAAATATACTAATATACAAATTTTAATATAAAAAAGCTCATAGAAATCAAGGTTGATTGAATTGTTTTAAAATTGTTATACCTTTAAACATGTGGTGTCTCATATCCATTGTGATAAAATAGCGGAGGCCAGTACGCTCTGTAATAGTCCACGTTTGATCCATGAGCTTGAGCAAGGCTTTTGTAATCTCAGGATTTGGGGGTAAATCGATTCCTGTAAATAATTTATATCGTAACGTTTATTTTTCAGAAATAGGATTAAAATATTACTTTTTTTAATGAATTTTGGCACAAAGATACTTTATTATCTGGATCAACATATAGGATACTTTTTATCCTGAAAAAAAAAAATGTTAGGTTCCCTAGTCATCGTTTAAAAATAAAAAGTAAAAATTCGGCACCCCAGATAAAGATGTCAGTCGTTATAATTATTACTCATATTATATTCTTTAATTTTTCAAGGCGGACGAAGTCGCGGGCACAAGCTAGTTTATAATATTATGTAGAAATGAGCAGTCACCAAGGTTCTTATATTCTTTCGGATGTTTCCTCATGTTGGAGTTATCGGTCCACGTGCCGGTCTCTGAGACATACACCTTACGGTCGCGGCGACGCTCCTCCTTTTCTTTGAGAATTTTCCTCTTCGGTGCTTTCAAAGGCCTGGTAACAGACACAAGAGGACTTTAAAAATCGTCCCACCTATTAACGTTATTAAAAATAAATAAAAATTAATCACTAAATGTGTTGCTAAGCGCAAACTCGAGAACGACCGGACCGATTTTAATTCTGTCTTCACTCATGGAACTAGAGGGATAATCAGGGAAGGCTTTTACGTAAAAAAAAATGCACCCTGGCGAAACCGGGAGCGGGTCGCAAGTTAAAAATAAAAACTAATGGTCTAGGATCCGAAGAGCAGTCGTACTTGACGCATCTGTTTAACAGACTGTTTATCGCAGTAATTTGGCCATCGCATCTGACTGCAGAAAACCAGCGTGAAATAACAGCATTTGTGCTGTTGTGTTTCGATGATCAAATAAGAGAGGCCAGAGCTGGTTATACCATAATGCTGTCAAGGCCTTTTCTAGAACAGCTTCTTCTAATTGTTTTAATAGCTGTTATCATCATCATCATCGATTATGGAGGTTCTTAAGTTGTGTTGAAAAACGTGTTCTTATATTTTACGTTAAACATATAGGAATAAGTTTTTAGGAAGTATTTTCTTATTGGCAAATAAGAAAACCAACCAACCACAGCGCCATCTACCGTTGAAGAATTGCAATTCTTATGTGACGCTTATGTCAACTAGCGAATCCAGTAATTTATCCCCATACAAAATTCTCCATACCTAAAAGTGCCCATGAAGTTTTCACTTTAATAACAATAATAATGTACTCACTTGAATTTGTTTTTATAATTGCAAATAACGATGTATACAGCGAGTGGAGTGAGTCGTGATTTTTTTATGAGCTCAGTGTTGCCCAACATGGACAATACGATAGCAGTTGTTTCGCTATCGTTGGTAAGAAAACCCATGTTTTGCATGCGTAGGATGTTTTCAAGTAACTTATCAAGGCTGAACTGTGGCAGTATTGCATTCCATACCTGAAAATATTATTCACTACCTTACTAACTTAATGTAAAGAAAAAGCAAAACAATTATTTTAATAAATATGTAGTTTCCTTTTTTTTCTTGTTTTATTTAGGAACCCCGAGTTACGGTAAAATTAAGTAAATAATATAGGTCAGCCTAGGAAAGAGGTTGGGAAACCCTACTATATATAAAATTGGTAGAGATCGATTCATGAACTGAAAAAAGACTAGATTCATCACTATGCTCCGCTGAAAACTGAATGTTTTTATTGATAGGTACAAGAGATAGGCTTGAACCCTTAGAAAGTGCAAATAGGTTAAAAAGCTGGTAGAGATACAATTACAAACTTACAACTTGCGAAGTCAACAAGTGTCCAGGCAAATGGTCAATGGTGAATTTATTGTTTTCGATGAGAACGGGAGCTGCATTAGGATCCTCGCAGTGGCGTAAGTCATCTGCACTCTGGATATATTCCATCACCACATTCGCTTCATTATTCTTTACTAACTGTTTTGTTTTTTTCATACCGAACAAAACATACTTGATGACCGCATCGCGAGCTACAATTAATATTTTCCAACATTACCTATATATGTATTTAATCCCCATATTGTGGGGATTACATATACATTTAGACTATTTTGTTATCTCGGAATCTGGAATGATACAATGTGCTTGTTTCCTATCATGTGTCAGTTTCACCTTTTGTGTTTAAGGACTTTTTTGACTTACTATATTGCTAGATTATATTAGTACATGTGTTATATTCAAAATGCAATTTGTATTTCTTGGGATTTGAGCAAATATAAATATTAGAAAATTGGTTATAATAAGCTAAACTATTATTTCAGCAATCTCAGGCAGAAACGACTAAATAGGATGGATTTCTCTTGTAATGAATAACAACTGGCGACTTAGTGGGCAAATAAAGAACATAGGTACATACAAGCATAGTAAGCTTTTCATGTGAGACGATCCATTTCCAATTATATAAACATAAATATGCATATAAACTCATATTTTATAAACAACATTCATTACTTCATACAGAACCTTCACCCACCTTTTTTGCAAAAACATTACATCTACAAAATAAACTATAAACTGTCTGTAGCTATCTATCATACCAATTTCATTTTATTAATGGTCATAATTTTATATGTGGCATATTAAATTTAAGTTAATATACCATATATAAATTAACTTATATTAAACTTAAAAACAAAAAAAATATCCAAATATTTAAACATAAAAAGACTCACCACAGTCTGCAGGATCAATCTTCAAATGACACTTTCGGATAATAGTCCTATGGTCACGACCATGACGAGACCTAGCTCTTGTAAGCTCTTTAGTGAGTACGAGAGGGTCTTTATTCAAGTACCACAGTTTCATTGTTTTATTCCAACCTTTACCATTACCTAAAACCAATGGCAATTGTAACGGTATTTTTTACTTGTCATTTAAAGAAGTTACTGTGAAATATAAATAAAACATCTAACAAGGCATACCTGTTTTAAGCATAAATGTGAATTTGTTGAAAAGCATAAGCTCTTCACTGGATGTGCATATTTCTTTAGCTGCTTTGTATACAGCTTCCTTCACCTTACTTTTGTCCGTAAGGAGACATTTCGCCAAAGCAAATGCTATAGTATCGAATCGAGTATACCAACCATCTTTATAAGCCTAAAAAAAATATATAATTTGTCATTTGCACTTTCTTGTGTTACATATTATTATGTATTATATAAAATAATTGAAGAGGTGAGTAGATGAAGGTGATATGTCGCATAATTCCAATTTTGAATAAATCAAGGTTAAAGTTTTACTTTTAATTTTTGAGATAAATCGCAATGGAACTGATTTTTGTACTAAATTATGATGCAAAGTTGTGTAAACAACCTAAAATATTAATGGTATGATAGCAATTAAACACTTGTACTATTTAATTTAAAAAAAAGTGAACATAGCTCCCTCTTCCATTTATAAAAGTAAACTTTTCTGCACTTTTTGCTTTTTAAAATTAACTGTACATAACACCTTTTTCAGCTTTTTATTTTCCAAAAATGCCTTAAATCGACTATCTTAAGGTCTTTAATCATTCATATGGACATATTACCTTCATCAACGCAAAAAAAGTAACGCAAAAATGGGACATATCACCTTCATCCACTTACGTCTTCAATTCTTAGTTATACTGCTTTTATTACAAGGCGATTATAATTACCTATCATATGAGACGTTGTTACCTTATCACCGCCATTTACAATAAAAAAGAAGTAAATTGATTAAGAAACAATGATGACTTAAATTAAGTCTAATCTTCTTAGACAATCTTTAGACCTAATATAGGCAAAGCAAACCCAACTGCGAATGTAATATCTCTGAAACTTTACTTATGCATTGGAAGATATATTCAATACACTGAACTGGGATACACACAGCCACCATTATGCTAAGGATAAAAGTTATTCTTTATATTTTAAAAACAATATTTTTAAAATATATTTCACCTACATTTCCAGTATATCCCCAACTAACTTAAATATATATATCTTATAGTGTGAAGTTTGATTGGGGATGATAATTTATATTCTAAAATCTGTATGATTATTTTTTTTGTTAAATATTTTAACCCTTTAATCACTTGGTTTTGTAGGTGTTGTCATGCCCCTAGCTTTTGACTCATATATTTTTTTTAAATAGAAAGCAGGGCAATGGCCCTGCTTTCTATACCAAGACCAACCCTTAAATTTATTATTAGTATTGATCATTATCAATACTAATAATAAATCTGTAAGAGTTGGTCGTGAATACCATGGATATGCTTTCTACACCATGGTCATGGAGTAAGTTACTTTGTTTTCAGAAATATCGTGTTTATAGTACTGAAACTAAATTGATAATTTTTAGAATTTTTTCTGTATGTATGTTCCTCCATAACTCTTAAATGAATTAACTGATTTTCATGAAACTTGGTAGATAAACATTTAGACGTACAGGACACAGGATAGGCTACTTTTTTTCTTTTTCAATGCGGACGAAGTCGCGAGAACCAGCTAGTTTAATAATAAACATTATACAAGTAGAGGAATTTTTCATATATACACTGGCGACTCTCGTGAAATTGACACGAAAATAATTGTTAGGTAAATCCAACTCTTTCGGCTAAAGGATTAAATAAACTCTTGTGGGTAATAATACTAATTTTATTACAAACACATATGTGGGTAAAAAAACTAGATTATTTTAATGAAATATATCTATTGTGGGTATTTATCTCAGCTAAAAAGGTAGGGTATCTAAAGTAAAAAGAACTAAAGAAAATTTTAATTTTATGTTTCAAATCCTTATAATAATTTATGAACATAAAAAGTTTTGGATCAGTTAAGATTGCGTCAAAATGTCTGCTCGTGGTGAAAAATCATCAGGGCACAATTTGATGTGTCCCTTTGAATGGAAAGTAGTAGGCATTTTCAAATTAGTTTAAATAAGTTAATATGCAGTGTTCATTTACCTTTACTATAAGTTGTACCAGTTCTATGCCCCTTTTCTCGCAGTCAGATTTATTTAAGACTTCTTCTACTGCTTTTAGATTAGTTTTTTTAAAATATCTAATATAATCCCAGAAGCCAGGAAAGTATTGCGGTACTTCAAGGCCTGTGTGTATAAATCTCAGTACTCGATTTCGAATTTCGGGTTCCAAAGGTATGTATTCTGTTGGTGTTGAGGCTTCATCAGTCATCTTGACTATATAAAGATATGACTGTATGTATCGCTTCAATTAAAAAAATCTGTAATTTTCACCGACAAGTTGCGGCGTCGCCTTGCAGCTGAAAAACACAATTTATAAAGATTAGAGGTGAACGAACTTGCGATCTATTAATTTTTTACAGGTATTCGAGCGAAACATGTGCCACAATAAATTGAGGATGTGGCCAGAAAAAATTAACAATGGACTATGTATAGAGATCCGACCTGATAGAAACTGAAAACGTACTTAAAATCTAGCACCAAACACAATTTGAATTATATTAATATTTGCTGGTTATTTCTAAAACAATAAGAATAAAAATACAGTTTAATTACTTCGTTTTCTCGAATGTTTTTTTTTTGCTTGACTTTGACTTCATTCAGTTTGTCAGCTTGCTTGTTAATATGTATGAGTACCATAGAGTCATAGAGTAACTTATAATAATTTTATTGCCAGCCAGCCACAGAGTAGGCATATATCATAATACTATACATCATATCATTGTAGTGTGAGAAAAATAAATAACTAAGCAGAAATTATTTCATTACTTGCATTAATCTGCATTATATATATAGTTTTAATTAAGTTAAAAATCAGTATGTACGCCAGTGAATAGCTTCACAATATACAGTCCTATGAGTTTGAATGCAGAGGAAATTAACGAAACACAGCAACTAATGCAGAATGAAAATGAAGAGGAAGAACAAAAGGTTACACAAACGGCGACATCGCCTGTTACTAGTAATAAAATATCAAGTGGTGCCGCTAGCCAGACTTCAAGAAACCCAGGACCGATGATCACAAGTACAGGAAACAGTAGTTTGAATGACTCAACCAAAGTCTCTTATGTTAATGAAAGGCGATTACATCGAGATTTGATGAGATCTAACTACAATAACAAGCCAAAACATATACCAAAAGAAGCTCCAGATGTAAAGCATATGGAAAAAGCACTATTAGAATTGCTCGATGACTTCCATACAGGTAAATTGAGTGCTTTTGGATCTGGGAGTAGTATGGAACAAATGATTAATATAAGAGATCAGCAGGAACACTTGGCAAGGTTACATTTTCGCTTATGTGCTGATGCTGAAAAACCGACTACTGAAGATAACTTTGATGATTCTTCATCAAAGGATAAGATGGCACAATTAGTACAGAGTTTAGAACAATTATCTACTTCAATAGAGCATCTGCATTCAAATGACACTTCAAACAACAGTAACTGTAATAAATCATAAACCTATACCTAATTGTTTTTTTCACCCATTTCAAATATTGTCAAATTAAAAAGTCACAGCTGTAGTAAAGTAACCTTTGATTTTGTTGCATTAACAGTATAGTACAATTACATGTATTATTTTATATTCACTCTGCATGGACACCAAGTTAGCTGAGCATTTAGCAAGTAATAGGTTTGAACTACAGTGGTCCTGTACCTTTTGAACAGAGATCCACAAACTTCTTGGTCTCGCAGTAGCTACTAGCTAAGCCAGGCTTAGCTAATATAGCATTTTTTGCAAATTCATCAATTTAAAATGTGTTCTATATAGGTTTTAAATTAAAATTGTAGTATGTTATTTAACTGTATTAGATCACAAGCAATGCCATAAGTGCGCTGCCGATCATAGAAAGATTAAGGATAAGGAAGGGATGAAGTAATGGGTTCTGGCATTCCTTACTTACTCACTGAATAATGCTGTTATTTCACAGTGGTATTCTGTAAGGTGATGGTTACTGCCGCCAGACGGGCTGCCCAAATGACAATGAAATGCAGAGTGCCCTACCACTACTAAATTGGCTATGAATCAATAAACTTATAAAATCAAAAATAAATTTATTCTAGTAAAAGGAAAGAATATTATGCTTTGATAATAACTATTCAATATTTGACATCAATTTAGTAAATTTTAATCTTATGCAGGCTCTACACACGTTCAGTTGGACTGCACAGTTATAACTGACAACCCTAGTGTCTACACACGTTCAGTTTTTTCAGTTGTAATCTCTTGAAGTAACATGTTTACGGAATGACAATGGCTTCATCCACAGACTAACGTTTTAACTGTACAGTTTTATCTAATGAAATTTTGATTAGATCATCAGTTCAACTGCACAGTTTTCAGTTTTGCCTACACAGTTCAGTTCAGTTCAAAATCTTGCGAAAGTCAGAACAAAGAAATAATTCATTTACATCTTTAAAAACATTTATTTTGTACAGAGGAAACATGGTGATAAGTAGGGGTTTCCTAGCAATAGATGTAGGGTATAGCACACCCAACTATTATATTATATATGATACAGAAATAGAATAAAAACATTATAGAATGCATAATTCCTTCAATCATAATTCTGCAAGCCCTAAAATAATATAAAATTCATATTATAGGTAATCTGTTGAGTGTTTTTCTATTATTGGCAAGTCAAAATTAAAGTGACAACCTGCTTAAATGAGATCAACTATAAATTGTGAACCCCCATTCACTTGTCAGCTTGTCACAAATAATATGTTGAATTGAAAAAATTACAATTTAAAAATACATTACAATTGAAAAATAAAATAAAAAATAATTTGCCCATGTCAAAAATAAGTAAATAAAATAATTGAAAATGATCTTTAATATTTGTTTATATGCCATGAGTAACATTCTTAATAAGCATACAAAAATTATAAAATATGTACATAAAATTGATATTATCACTTTATACAGTTTTTTATGTTACAATTGAAGTAGGTATTTAATAAAAATTTAATATAATACTATTAGAATGGCCAAAAAATTTTGTGATACCCACTACCATTGCCTTTTAGTATTTTTCTACAGATTGGACATTTTTTTCCATTCATTTTCAATGCTTGCTTTATACACTTCTTACAAAAAACGTGTCCACAATAAGTAGACACAATATTTTCTTTGGACAAATTTTCCATACAAATAGGGCATTCTATATTTCTCACGGGTTGCGAAGCTTGTGGTGATGATGTATTTTCTAAAATAGATGTCCTCGTGGTCATATTTGTTGTCTGATTAGAGTTGTGACCTACATTTTCCAAGTTCTCTTGTCTCTGTTTACAATTTTTTTCACATACAACATTAGTTACAGAATCTGAGTACTTGTTTTTGTACTTTTCAAGTAGTAATTGATTTTCTGCTAGGACATTGTCCACATCAATTAACATACAGTCACTGTTGTCCAAACTAGAGTTAGTGTTTGGTTCGTATGAATCTACATCAATAATTTGAACTGAATTGTCAATAGAAATATTATTAACAACAGTCTCGTTGCCAATAGATCCATTATTAATACTAGGCTCATCATCAATGGTTATAGTTTCATAACTTGTTTCAAATAATTTAATGTCATCTCCCTTAATATTGTTTGTTACTTCACTGGTCTCATTCTGAGTGCTTCCATGGTCAAATGAAGTTACTATTTCCACATTATTTTCAATACTTTCATTAAAAATGACTTGTCTTGATGGTTCAACATTTGCTAATAAATCATTTGAAGACAAATCGCAAAAGCTATCCATTAAAAGTTGGTCATTTTTTAAAAATGTTTCATTATCATTGGAAGTACTGGGTATAGGCGAAAATGTACACCTTTTAGGTACAGATGACATATTAAGGTCAGTATCATAACTTATGGTTAATGTGCTGTCATTACTATTGTCATTGAGAACAGATTCAACTTTTCTTCTTATTGGTTTCTCATCGTTCAAATCATTGGTTATGCTAATTGTTTCATAATCATCATGGCACTTACGAAAGTGTGTACTAGTCTTCATAGGTATTCTAGGAAGCTCTGAAGTATCATTAAAATATGTAATGCAACGTGTTTTAGGGCTTTTTGCAGGCACTAGTTCTGCAATATTGGTAGAATCTTCATTTAAATCTATTATTTCTTCTGGTGTATTGGTTAATATATCAATATTTTTTTGTCGAGGCTTTTGAGGTAATAGGGTATTTCGTATGGGAATTTCTTCTTTAGAAGCCAATGAAACTTCATCGTCAGAGTCTTCAAACATTTTTTCTAAATCAGATAAGGATGGCATAGGCTTGGCATTCACAGATATTTTGGATGACATAGGCTTGGCATCCACAGATATTTTGGAATGTGTTCTTATTCTTCTATCTGTAACTTTCTTTTCTGAATTACATTTACCTTTCTTCACCCAAGCTTTTGATTTTGCAATAACCTCATCTTCGCTTTGCACCATTTTCTTAGTTTTGATTTGGTTTTCCTTATTACGTTCCTTGGATGACTTTCTTTTACGTTTCATATCAGCTGGTTGAGACATGTTTATCAAATGTTTTATTCGAACCAAAGATTTGTTTTGTTTAAATTGAAAACAAAACGTACATAATATATTGTTTCGTTTGTTTGATTTGATTGATTTTGATTGATGTTTGAGATTGAGATGCACGTACGTAGTCACAGAATACTATAATATACTCGCCACACATAGACACAATACAAACAATCATAGAAAAAGTATTCAAACAATAAATACGTATAGAGCAAAGGGAGCACAGATTATATTCCAATTTTGATGGTACATATTTATGTCGGAAAACTGGTATATTGATCTGTATATCGGAAGATCGAAAGCAAACTATTCTAAGTCACATTTAGCAAATTATTCAGTACCTAAGCACGATAAACGTCTGAGTATAAACATGTAACGAGTTAAATTTGTAACATAATATAAATTGACAGCATCAAGGAGAGAGATAGACAGCTCTAGTCTCCTTGTCCTTGGACCTTGGACAGCATATTGAATATTGACAGTTTGTCATAATCTTTTCTCTGTTATCCATTGTCACAGTAAAAGTAGATTACTATATTCCTAGGAACAAGGACTAATTAAATTAATAGCGCTTGTGAGCATAATATTATATTCGCAAATCATTACATTCGCGAAATATTACATTTTGGACAACCTATCTGTTCGCTGAAACGAACTAATATAACGCTTTCTCGAACTAATATAACGCTTTCTCTTTCACTCAGTTCCATACAAAAGACAAGGGCAGCAAATCTTGAGTGGGCGTCAGTGATATGTTAAGTCAAGGAGAATTGAGATAAGGAGGACAATCTTACATGGGTGTTAAACTGAAAAAGTGGCAACTAAATCCGATAAATAGAGATGGCGCTAGTGTGAACAGAGAGAGTTTAAGGAGTATGGATAGTATGGAATGAATGTAGCAGTAGTTGACGGAGTGAAGTGCGCCGAGTTGAATTTTGGTTGAATTGTTTACTGTCACTAGCCTCACTAGCGCCACCAATTTATCGTCTATCGACGAACACTTTTAATACTCAGAGATTGTCCTCCTTATCTCAGTTATTATTCTTTATTCTCCTTGTGTTAAGTACTACGTACTAGATGGAACACTCAAGACGCGATGAGTGTTCCAAGTGATTGGAGTTCCGAAGTCCTACCCGTTCACAGTCTGTCATACGCGCTCGTAGAGATTAGGCGCGTTATTATTTTCAAAACCAATAAAAATGCCGTCTTGTGTGATGAGATATTGCAAAAATACAACAAAAAATATTGGTAAAACTGCTGGTGTGACGTTCCATAGGTAAGTTTTATTAATATTGAAATGTTTAATAGGTTAATATTTAATTTGTTAAAACCGACGTGCTTATCGGATCGGCCATATTAATATTCAGTTGTCTACGACTTGATGTATTGACCTTGACACTACTGCCGCGCCCTCCCCCGCGCACCTTTCGCGTTGGAACATGAATTTAGCAAGAAATCGTAGGGAGTGCTCAATCTAGTACTTACTTAACATATCACTGGTGGGCGTATACAATAATAGATGAACGTTCATTCTACACTACTTTTAGCTTTGTAAACTATAATAAAATATTATAGTAATACCTACGTACTTACGCACAACCCTACACTTTTTATTTTGTATAAACTATTCTAGCTATTAAGTTGTGAATTAAATATTAATTAAGATAATAGACATTTTGGTTCCTGATATAATCATAAAATGAAAAATATTCGTTAGTTAATATACGTTAAACGGTAGTTAAACGAAATTCAAACCTTAAAATAACAATAATACGAATAAAAATTAAAAAAACGGAGTATAATAACAGTGAGAGCGTCTGAACAGTGAGAGATCTACGAACAGACTAAAAATAAAAACTACATGTACTGTGTACGTACACTCACATTGTTTGTTATCTCCACCAATCACAGCCGAACGCTTTGTCTCCCTATAAGTTCGTTTCAGTGAACAAGATTAGTGCTTGCCAATTAGCAATACACATAACGCACAAGAGTACATAATACTATACTATACATACTAACTTGTTAAGATGTTTACCTATTCATGAGAAATAATATGTAGGTAGCTGGTAGGTAGTGTTCTTTTAAAGGTTTTAATCAATGCTAATTTGTTGCTTGACACCTGAGTTAAAATCAAGAAATAGATAGGGAAGGGATTAGGTGCTATACAGTTTTATAGGTAGAGCGGCAAATTTAATTAATTTACGATATAAGCAAAGTAGTAAACAATCTTTGTAAATAAATCAATATAGGTAACTATGTAGGTACTTACCTACTTACTTATATACAAGTTTTTTTTAAATGTTAATGTCGACAGACAAGCTGACGAATCGTCCGGGAGCCAGCGACACTTTCGGTTGCTATATTTGCGCAAGATGTGATAATATAGCCTATCAACAAAATGAACTCCTGCCATCTTAATCGCGGGACGACAAGTGGCTGTGATATGTCAATTATGTTTAAACAAATGAGTAAATGTCAAAAATGCGCAAAGCTGAAACTTTACATATTGTTTATTGGCAGTCCATTGTGGAAAAAAAAACACTTCCTGCCACTTCTATTTGTCGAACATCAAATTCCTGCAATCGACATAATAATGTCATGGATTTTCGTGCATGACTATTTTGCTCCTACCGACGCCATGTTCTGTCAAATGGCTGGCAGCATTTTTTTTTTTCAAAATCTTAATTATTAAACTAATGATTAAAAATAAATCAGCTTTGGGCATATAGTCAATTATTTTATTTTTTTAACATTATTATATCGATGGCAGGAGTTTGTTGTTCGACAATAGAGGTGGCAGGAGGTGTTTTTTTTTTCATAATGGACTGCCAATAAACAATATGTAAAGTTTCAGCTTTGCGCATTTTTGACATTCACTCATTTGTTTAAACAATCTGCTAATAAGCGTTGTCCCGCTGGTGCGCCGGCAGGAGTCGATTTTATGTTTAAAAAGCGCTAATATGACACAAAAACCATATAATAAGTGTCGCTGGCTCCCGGACTAAGATTAATTAAATGAACAGTACACGCGAGAGCACCATTATATTGAGATTGAGATATATATAATACTAGCTGGCGCCCACGACTTCGTCCGCGTTGAAAAAGAAAAAGTAGCGTATCCTTTTTCTGTACGTCTAAATGTTTATCTACCAAGTTTCATGAAAATCAGTTAATTCGTTTAAAAGTTATAGAGGAACATACATACATACAATACCTACACTTACAGATTTATTATTAGTATTGATAGTGGTAGATATATAATATAGCATAGCGGGGGTTTTCACAGTTTTTGTTTTAGTTTGTAACACAGTTTTTGCGCCGGCCGTAGTGGGTTAGTCTTTTACAGCACAGCAGCGCCAAGGCGTACGCTTTTACAATCGACTTAGAAATATATTTCTTATATTCCTTGTTAGTTAATAAAGCGGTAGCAAAATGAAGAAAGTAAAAATAAGACCTGATGACCTTTAGCGGTGGTCAAAAGTAACAGAATATAATCCTTCCAGGTACTGTGCGAAGACCAGTTAAGTAGGTATTCTTTACCGAGTTAGAAGTGTCCTGTGTCAACATCATCAGCCCGTATCTCTTCAACTTCAATGTTGAATGTAGGCCTCTCCCAAGGCTCGCCGCGAAGCCTTTCAGGTCAATCAGATCAATTTCAGTATCGTGTGTGTTGATCCGAAATACATTTAAAATTCTGTGAAATGCTATATATGCGGTCCCCGTCAAGAATTTATTTGGGCTTTTACGCCTCAGTCTCAGGAATGTGGAACAATTCTTTCAGTGATGCGCAGTGCAGTTTTTATTATAGCGCGCGTTTATATTGTTTTTTATACTGCGCTATATTTTTTTATATAATAGCTACTGTAATAAAAATTATTACTATAATTCCGATGCTCCACTAAGTTTACCAGGATATAATATAGGCTCTGGCATCCCTTAATCACTCAACGAAATTGAACCAACGTACAGTCATGCTATTATTTCACTGTGGTCTTCTGCAAGGGGGTGCAGCCAGACAAGTAGCCCAAATGACTGCGAAATACAGCGTGCCCTGCCAATACTTTCTACATCTAGACCAGAGCCAACTTTTATAATTTCATTTCAAAGGTGACCAAACCGGGAATCAAACTCAGGACCCTTGGCAGAGCGTTAAGCCAAACACCCTAACCACAAATCCGACGAGCTCATCAAGCGGCTACATACTCGTATTTTCCACAGCATATTAAGTGTCGATTTCATTTCATTTTTGAAATTCATTCAGCCAATTTCATTTTGGTACATTGGAAGGTCGATACTCGGCTTTAAGCGAGAGTTACATAACCAAGGAGTCTGAATATGTTACTGTGACCAAACCGTAGAGTCGCAACGGTCATTTCGCTCCATTCTACACTTCAGTCGCGCTTTGCGTCGCGTGTCGTGCGAGCGTAATAGAAGCTCCATTCGCTCTCTGTTCGGAACACAATAGCAGTGATAACTTTACGTGTAAATGAAATATTTGTCCTAATCATCCTAATGTGTTTTTAAGAATAAATTCAAATCATAATACTTAAGGCACCGAGACACACAGATAATGTCTTTCGAATTTGTTAACATAATATTTATTGTTCTTTGTTTCTTATAACCAACTGGGTACATAGTATAAAAAAGTCTTAAATTTTAATCAAAAAGCTTTAAATTAAAACTTCAAGTTTTGCGTTCTGTAGAACAACGTGTAATCTGTAGATGCTTAAATTGTGTAAATATTGTAAAATAAAATATTATTTTTTTTCAAGAAATTATATATATTTACAGTTCTAAACTCATATTCGTATATGTATTAAAATTTGTGACTACTTACATATCGCAAATTATCATGATTATCACTACATATTATAAAACAACGTCCTCCGCCTCGTCTGTCTGCCTGTCTGTCTGTTCGCGATAAACTCAAAAATTACTGCACCGATTTTCATGCTGTTTTCACCAATGGATAGAGTGGTTTTCGAGGAAGGTTTTAGTATATAATTTACAAAGTTACGCGGGCGAAGTCGCCGGCAGCAGCTAGTTTATTATAATAGGGAGAAGATAAAATTCATAGGTTATTGTTTTGCGTAGCATTCGCTATAACAACTACGACCGTCGTAGCTGTCGTAGCTTGTGCTACGACGTCGATGAATGTTGAAAACTTTTTATTATTGTTATCCTTATATATTATTAAAAAAAAACAAAGTCCCCCATTGCATCTGTCTGTCTGTCTGTCTATCTGTTTGTCTGTTCGCGATAAACTCAAAAACTACTGCCCCGATTTTCATGCTGTTTTCACCAATGGATAGAGTGGTTCTCGATTAAGGTTTTTCTTTGTAGTATATAATTTACAAAGTTACGAGGGCGAAGTCGCGAGCAACAGCTAGTTTATTGTATATTAAATCAAAACATATACTTATAAAGCCAATTCCCTACGTTAAATCTATTCATCAAACAGATTTTAACATTTTGGCATGATACATGAGAGTTAGATATCCGCATATATTATTGTCGTGTTGTCTTCGTACCTGTCAACGTGTTCGCATTTCGCGTGGAACATACAATTATGCGAAATGTAATATATAGTGATATCGATCAGTGAGATGGAGAGACGATCTGATGAGGGGCGGCCTCGTACCGTAGCGCAACAGGAACAAGGCAAGTATTCAAATTACCCACACACTTAAAGCCGCGTCCTCACTAGGGCTGCACGGCCACATCAGGCCGGCCGCTCGGCCAGGCCTTGTATAGTGTGTACTCGTGTAGTGTGTACAAGGCCTGGCCGAGTGGCCGGCCTGATGTGGCCGTGCGGCCTTAGTGAGGACGCGGCTTTACACACCAAACTATTTGCTTATTATAAAGTTAATGTTTTATTATATAATAGATGTTGCCCGCGATTTCGTCTACGTTTTTCAACGTGTATAAGAAAAAGATGTGACGCCTGTTTTAACATATTTAATAATATTTAAATATATATTACATATATATTTAAATATTGTAACATTGATACAATATTGATGTGACGCATATTTTAATATGTAAAGCAATATATCGCCTCAGATAATATATTGTCGCCTAACAATATGCAATGACAAGCGTTGGATGTCAATTATTTTTTTGGATTAGCTATCTGCTGTTATCCTTATGGGCACTAGCTGTGCCCAACTGGAATATTTAGCCTTTGTCCACTTTGGAATCTTATTCTAAGATTACTACTTTCGAAGATTACCCTCCACATACAAACAAACTTTACCCCTATTATATTAGTATGTATAAAGTATAGATATGTATAGATAATTAGATAAAGAAATCAATAAGTGGTTGTTAATCAATAGCGAATGGAATTACTTAATTGTAATAAATATACAGCACTAAACAAATGACTAATTAAATTTAGGTTATGACTAATTCGTATTCATAAAAATGTTGAAGTAAGTTGAATTTAATCTTCGTCGGCAACTGAAGTGTTATCAAACTAGTAAATATGTGAAGTGAAGAGCTCAATAATTTAGTTGATTCTTGCTACCGAACTACTGAGACTAAAAGTCTCATTAGTACGATCACCGGACTACAGAGACTAGGCCTACTATAGTGTGCGCTTTTAAAACATTATTTATGCTGGTTGCATACTTCTGAGAGAGTGTTGAAAATAAATAAAAATGTTTTGTTAAAAAATGGGTATACTTAAATTTCACGAGCACTCTCTTCCCTAGTGTCACGGCCGGACCGGAGAACATTAAAATAATGATGTACAGTACTTACACAGACAGAAATATATAAAGCGAAGCTTATTTTGTATATTTTAAATGTAACATATCGCACCTTTATTCAAAAAAATAATCAACTCAAAATTTAAGATTTTTTGGGAAATCACATTCAAAGTTTTGCTTATCAATACAACCAAGTTCAATTTATCATAAAAACGGTTAGAAATTGGTTAGTACAATTTAAGCAAACTAATTAATAAACTATACCGAATGTTACAAAAGAATCATAGTACTCGTAGTTAACATCAAGATATTCTAAATAAGGTATTAAAAAAGTAAGTATTTAGGTATTTCATTTTACAATAAAAAAATATCCAATATTTTTGACATAGACGGAGTAATGATGAAAATTGCAGTTTTATATTAAAATAAAATCATATTGCAAGACAGTGAAGTATTTAGTTTTCTTCTAAGATACATAAACTTTTGGAGAAATGTCTACTCATACCTATATTTTTCAGTTGTTATATTTTTAATATTTCAACGCGTAAACAATAAATAACCAAATGGTTTTATCATAAATACGAAAGTTCTAAATTTAAATGAACCTCTGTCAAAACTATAAACAGACCTTTTCACATTGGGTAGACTAGAGGATACCTAATAGAATTAAATACCTTTCAAACGCGAGTATTAACGATCATTCTCGGAATTATTTGCATTTAAAGTGAGGTAATTTGGGTCAACATACAAAGCTTAATGTTTGCTCCTCTGAACCCCTGGACCTTTCATCGCTTTTGTTGCTTCAACGTTGCTTGTCATAGTAACAAAGAAACAGTCAGGGGTGTCCAAAAAAGCAAAAAAATGATCATACTGAAAAATTCAAAGTTCAGTATTCAGCCTCATTATTATTATTATTATCACCTAAAAATGTAAAGAAACTACATATTGCTGTGCCAGAAGGGGAACGACAAGGGGTGCACAAGATAAAACAGTGGGAGTATCTTTGTTTGAAGTTAAATAGTTATGATGTAGGTACATTATATGTATTCATCAAATTTCAAACCAATCAAGCATATATACTAATCTAAAATATACAAGCAATAAAGATTGAATAAAGGTTTAACACATAAGAAAAAGGTGCGCGGATAAAGTCGCGGGCAAAAGCTATTAAGGAATAAGAAACAAGGTGAGCATATGCAAATGGGCTAGACCGCTTCCAGTTTATTAATAACATTTTTAAATCAAAGATAAAACATGGCTAGTCTCGGTCAGTCTAAGGGCCTCTTACGCCAACTATACTTTAAAGTGTTGATTAGTTACTTTTAGAAATAATTTTATGCTTTTGTAAATTATGCACTCGGTTTACTGCATCCTTCGATATCTAGCCGATTTTTTTAATTTTCTTTTTAATGTTTGGGACGTTTACCGTACAAACAAAGTTTCCGCTTACAGATTCCCTATCGCTGGCTAGGCGGAAGGGATATGTGGGGATCGTCCAGCACCTGATCATAGCGGCACTGGGAATACCCACTAAGTTTTAGTGGGTATTTAATACCCCGGTGTGGGCCCCGGTCTCTCTTTGCCCTTTGAACGGGGTGGATCGGGCTCTGCCGAGGCAACAACTCCCATTCACCCCAGGGCAGCGTAGCCATTTCTGGCTAGGCTAACGGCTAGAGCACACCTTATACGAACAGAAATACAACGTGTTATCATTATGTTTTTCTGTTGTTTAATAGTTACTGCCACGATACGGGCTGCATATATTATGAAATTGCCGTAAATATACATAATTTTTAGTATAAATTGAAAAATATGGACATCTTGACTATTACTTATGACTCACTTATGGGGCTGATTGTACTAAGCGAAGAGCCGCGCAATATGGCGTGAGCTTAGTATCAGATATCACAAACCCGATTTTTCACTTCACTACGCTTTTCATGTCACGTGAAAGTATAAGTGGTCATGTATTGTTATACACTTGGCTTATCCACAACCCAACTATTATACAGTTTACCTACTCACGATAGGTTGTGGAGGTCGGTAACGATTTTAGTGGCAAGAATATAGAATTAATTTATAGGTGTTCATTCATTTGTCGTAGCCAACTAATTTACATGCAAATTGAAACAGCGGTCAATATTAGCTTACTTAATTTTATTCAACGTGACGGCTGAATAACCTTGATATTCGATAAAATATAATATTATAGAAATAATATTGTGCGCTTTGTATTTTTTTTTTGGTCGCGGTGTACGAATTACTTCTGTTGAAATCAGAGAAAATTGCGAAAAAGCTGGATTAAAAGTAGGCCCCGAAAACCCGACGTTTCGGGGCTCGGGTGATGAGTATACCGTTTAATTTTGTGTTATATTATTTCTGAGGCTTCAACGCTGTGAAAGGCTGACTGATTGCAAATATGAAAGCCACCGTTTGATCTTGACTTATTTCTGACTAATTATTTTGAACATTCACACTGAATCAAGCGTTAATTTTCAAGAAAAAGTTATTGAATATTTGTTCAAACTTTAAACCGATGTGTTGGAATTTAAAGTTAGAATAAACATTTGTTGTCCTAACTAATATTCTAAATGCGAGAGTGAGTTTTTTTTTGTTTAATATGCTTCCACGTCTTATCTGCCCAAGCGGTCACCATAAAATTTTGCAAATATACATACGTTGTCAGGGACACAGAAAGGGTCATGGGGTAAATTTTATTTATATATAAAAATTGCTGTTCCAGAGGGATCATCTGAAAATGAAAATAGTAAATTAAACTTCTGACATAAATATGTGAGTAATAAAGATTGAATAAATGTTTTACTATCATAGAAAAAGAAGGATCGGAAGAAGTAGCGAGTAAGAACTAGTTTTTACAATAAATGCGAGAGGCCGGTGGTAACAAGTAAACGGACAAGGCATGCGTAAGGTGACGTAAAAACTTTGTTTTTAAAGAGACACTATGTGAAAATTCCCGATATCAATTTTGTCTCAATTCTTTTTGTGTATTGTATAATTAATTATAACAATCCTGCTAGTTTTCGACACAGTAGTACTTCTCTTAAACCATTTTGTGCTGTCTAGGATCACAGGAAATACGTTTTAATGTTTTAGAAGTGAAAATGTCACAAACAGACAAATTAACACTCTCATTTATAATATTGTTACAGACGAACCTTAGAACAAAAGTAAGCATTGATTGTCACTACTAGAAAATATATAAATTAAGTAGTTAGCATTATACATGGCAAATTGACAATGCGAGGTCACATAGCGTCCAAAATCCCATGAGCTTAGATAAAGTAAGGGTTGGGCATTTTCGAAATGTTTGCGACGTTTCAAAGCAAACAACCACATCGCTGTGTTTCTAGACATTTCCTTTAGATAACATTTAGACAGGATTCGGAAGCGTTTTGCCTAGTTCCCACTTGTAGACCATGTCCATGTTGCGCTATTTGTCTAGAGACCGTCCAATTTTGGATTTTATTTTCTATCTCCGCCACTGTCACATAGTGCTTTGCAGCCAGAGATTCCAGGACCACTTTTCTTTTTATCTGGTTTGTGTAGTCACTACAAACAATGACACGCATAGGATAATCTTCAATTACTTTTAAAACTTTTTCGTTAGTTAGACCACATGTTTTCAAAAGACCTGTAAACAAAACAAAAAAACTTTTATAAAACTTTAAGCAGCCGAACCACACCAATCGGTAGCTTTAGACAGACTTGGTCGTGTATATCCCTAGATGCCGAGGTCCAATAAAAGCGATGAAGTTTGCCAATATTATGAAGTAAAAATAAATCTCTAAGCTAAGCTCTAGCTGGTGAGCTAGTCTTACAAAATCTGAGGCCTGCTTTACTTAAGGATCGTAATGAATTATTCTCTTCGAAATTAGCATGACAACAAAAGCAATCTATATAACCAATTCCCGAGAGTCGATGAACGCTCAGTCCATTTGCACAATAACTGCTTTTTCTTTGGAAGCCGTTTAATTTTTCTCCTCTTTGAGTAACGAAATCCTGTCGCTACTTTGTTTCTTTGAGCTTGTTTATTTTCGTACAATGTTTAGTTAAAAGCCTTTATTAATGTAAAACAAGAAGGTCCCTAAATACAAGCGAATTGTATTTCAAAGAACATTTTGTTTACTTATTACTTTTTTCAACAATAATAATTTATATATTCTTTAGGGAATAGTTAATTCCCTAAAGGGTATTGGGTATAAAATATAAATTATAAATAATATAATTAAGTTTTATTATTATACCAATTTTAGAAAACTTCTACATGTGTCATATTTTAAATACATATATAGAGTACGTTTTCACACTACTCAACCGATCGACATTTTGTCGAGAGAATAGGATGTTGGGTATACCTTTAGCCAAGAAAAGGTAGGTACAGTCAGCCGCATAAGTCGATTAACACATTCAAAAGTGCAAAACAACGTAACACTTAACGCGGCATAAGTCGTTGTCACGACTAGAGAACAAAATAAACGTCACGTACAAACGATCGTAAAAAGCTTCAGTAAGTAAGTAATTAAGTAAGTAAGTTGAGTGTTCAGTTGTTTTGCACTTTTGAATGTGTTAATCGACTTATGCGGCCGACTGTACTGTTCTCGAAGGCACGAACAAAGTTGCAGGCAAAAACTATTATTCTATAGGTATATAAAATTAAGTAACCACTCCCTTACAGAAGACCATCGTGAAATAGCTGCCAGAGCCAATTTCGTTATCTCTTTTTTTCCTATCCTTAATCCTAATAAGGTCGGCAGCGCACTTGCAGCACCTATTTGTGATAATGTTTATTTTCATGCTTAACTCGAGCCGAGCATCGTTCTAGTTTTAAAATGCAAGTATAATTTTTCGAAGGTTGTGTCGTGTGGACCGAAGATACGAGAATTTGCAGTCGCCAATATTTTTATTGTGAAATAAAAAATTTGACTGTGTTCTTTTGTTCATGTAAGATCGGCAGAGTCACCTTCCTATATGTGCTGTATCGAATATAATTATCACCTATATCGTCTATACATATACATGTAATGTTCTGCAAAACCGTCGCCTACTTTAGTATGATAAAGGTAATCCTTTACTTTAGTATGATAAGGTAAAGCAGGGGAATTTTATTTCTTTATTTATTTATTTATTCAAAATCTACAACTAAATACCTACTTAATATACAGAAATAAAACACAACTAATATGTTTATTTTTTCTGTAAATTAAGTATTAAGTATATTGAAGTATATTCTAGCAGTAGCAGTAGTGCTGTTATTTCATATTGTTCTTCTGTAAAATGGTGGTTTTAGTCAGATGGGCTGGCAATGCAACGCAATGTGCCCTGCTCCTATAAAAATAAATAAATGTGTTTGTAACTGCTGTATATGAATTAAGTTATTATAGACATGATTGTGTTTGTGCAAATAAAGATTTATTTATTATTTATTTATTCAAAGCATACTAATTTAGGCTTTAATTTCTTACAATGATAATTTTTCATAGCAATATCCAACGCATAATTTAAAATTTACATTACGATAAAATATCCGAATTATGGCGCGCAATGGAAATTGACAGAGAAAGATTACTCTGCATTTATTCAAACGAATTCGTTAAAAAAACCTTCGAAATGAAAATGGATCATTGAGTGATTAATGCTTGAAGTTTCTCTCAGCGATGTTTCCTTACAAAATTGAGCTTTAAGAATCACGACCGTGGTACAAATTAAGTCAGTTTAGCTAGGATTTTATGCAAATAATTATTTGTTTTTACTAGCTTTCGTCTGCAGAATAGTTCGCGTCAATAAATCTATAGTAATATTATAAATGTGGAAGTAACACTGTCAACCAACCATCATGAAATTTTGCATAAACTTTGTAAGGGATACAGGAACGGACATTAGGGTACTTTTCATCCGGAAAAAAGATCGGTTCCTTAGGGATTATTTAAAAAACATCCAATGCCTTAGGACATAGTCGTAACAGCAATTACTCAGGCGTTATATTACGCATATATTTTCTCAGGTGTTATATTTTTCAACGTGAACGAAGTCGCGGCCACCAGCTGGTACTAAATAAAAATATACAAAAAAAAAAACAATAAATCGGTTAAATTATGATAATACAAGTAATGTCCTTTTGTACATAATTTCTGTTTTTCTACTTTTGTAAAATTTGAATATGAGTCTAGACCTTACGTATGCAAATAAAAAATATGTTCTTTGGTGAGCTTTGTTCGATGTACAGCCAAGTTATTATTTTAATAGTTTAAAGGTAGTATAATATCTACGGTCTGTTTTTTAATCTCAGACAAAAATGACACATGCAAATGTCAAGTTTGCATATGAGGGGTATACAATCAAAGTTGGTAAAGTCCACATTGCCAAAATGTTCAGTAAACGATAAAAACGATTATTTTAATATTGAATTGAAACTCAACTCACTTGGACTTTGCTAGGTTTGTTTGTAAAGTAAATTTTCAATTTGAAATAACAGTCGAGATTTCTAGAATTTTTATAAAATTATTCTACGGGGTAAATACAGACACGGAAATAAATGTGTTGTAATTTAAATCTCACTTTTAAAATTTTGTGGACTTTACCAACTTTGATTGTATACCCCTGATATAATGATACCATGAAATGACATGAAATGTATGTAATGCATGTCAAATGTAATGTCATTTTTGTCTGAGATTAAAAAACAAACTACAATTCTAAGTCTAAGCTATATCTACTATACCAAATTTTATCCAAATCGATCTAGTAGTCCAGCCATTAAAATGTCAAACACAAATAATTAGGTAAATGCAGTTTGTAATATTTAGGTACTGATTATTGTGAAGCTTCGCCTGTATTAGGATTTATATATTTAACAAAAATTACTGTTGTTTTTGTTACATACTTGAATTTATTATTGTGGATACGATATGCCATTACCGCTTTTCGAATTTCTTGGTTACAGTTGAATTTTTTCATTTTAAAAAAGTAGTTTGAAACACTTAAGAGTATTCTTATTTTATCCGACTTTTCTCTAAATCCATCTCCACATTAAAGAACCCTCAAGAGACAAGTTAGGTCTCAGTTTCAATAGGAAAAAGCAGCCCCTATGGAGATATATCCGTTTTGGGTTATACCTATTGTAAGACGTGACGTGAAAGAGAAAGTGAGATGGGTATTGAGGATAAATCGAACGATTAATTTTTAATTCATTTGTTCCACAGACAGAGGCGGACAACTTTATCTGCCGAGCCGTGTCTGTACATCAAATATTTTTTCAAAAAAACATATAATGTATGTACATTGTACACGTTGTAATTACGTTACCGAAGCAATAAATTTGCACACCGCTTGTCGGTTGAATATGTTGGACATTATTTATTTTAATTTACAACAAGTTATGTAATAATATTCAGCAAATAAATTATTTGAATTGAATTGAATTTGAATTTGAAAAATACACTTCTCAAAAGTTAAAGGAGCAAAAAAAAAAAATTAAATTTTTAGGTTATTTTCAACAGGCTGTAACTTGAAGATGAATTGTCGTACAGTAAATTTAAAGCTCCAAGTGTCTAATTTTTGAATCTGAACTATAAATATTTTTTTTCAAAATTTTTCTTTTCATAATTTTGTCTTATGCACGCTAATCTCAGAAACGGCTTAACCGATTTGAATTAGGTTTTCACTGATTATAACCTGAAACTGATAACCTGGATTAACATAAAGGGTATTTTTTGTCCTGGAAAATTGTTCCTGTGGGATTTTCAAAAATCGAAATACAGAGTAGGTATATGAACTTGCGGGCACCAACTAGTTTTGTAATATACTAGCTGGTGCCCGTGACTTCGTCCGCATTCTCTATAGCCTATAGCCTTCTTCGATAAATGGACTATGAAACACAAAAAGAATTTTTCAATTCGGACCAGTACTTCCTGAGATCAGCGCGTACAACCAAACAAACAAACAAACAAACAAACTCTTCAGCTTTATATATTGGTATAGATATGGATACAGATATCTTTGGCTGTACAAAGTCAGAGGTGTGTAGTGTATACCATTTCCAAATGTTACTCGTACATAAAAACGTTGGCTGTAAATTACAAATCCAATCTTACAAATGTTCGCATCGCACTATACTATGTGACTAGCTCGTTTTACTACCGAAGTTGTAAGTACATGGGAGCTCTTGCTCTAGAAGTCAACCGTAGATAATCAACTCTTTGATTAGAGTTTGCCTTCGTCGTCTATTGTTTTAGTTAGTCCATTGTTCTCTTTCTTATAATCCAGATTATAAAGTGAGTATTAAAAACTTTCCCAACACATATCGTTGCTTAAAAACTAAAGGGCCACAAATCCAAATTACACTTTTTACAGGAGAGCTAATCGAAAAAAAATAAATTATTTTTGTCTATTTTTTTTTTCTTATTAGATATATATTAAATATATGCATCGTTAGAAGCGTATTTTTAAGTAGCATTAAATGTAAGTACATTTATAATTAACTGAATACTAGAAGAGATATAAGCATATAAGTTACTTTTGAATATATAAAAAATGATTAAAATATATTAAATATGGAATAAAATAACCATAAATCTTTTTGCAACATACAATATGGAGGATTGTGATTGTATTTTTGCAATAAAAATATTTTTGGATTTTTTGTTTTATGACCCTTTAGTTTTTAAGCAGCGATATAACAAATGCATAGCAAATTTAACAGATGATGTATGCATCCTTACTATCATTACTAATGTTATTAATGTAAAAGTAACCTTGTCTGTCTGTCTGTTACCTTTACACACCTTAACTTTTCAACCGGTCATCATACACGTTGTTAGGGATACAGGAATATAATGTACCTTTCCTTTCATCTAGAAAAAAGTACATTTCATATAAAATTTAAAAACTAACGCCTGGCAAAAGTGTAATAGCAATGCAGATGTCAGTCAGGCGTTATATTGCCCACATATTTTTTTTCTTTTCAACGCGGACGAAGTCACGGGAACCAGCTAGTATTTTATACACAGATCTATGCATACATATACTCGTAGATGTATGAATACATATGCAAGTATTTGGGGTTTATAATGTATGTACTCCGAATACTTGCATAATAAAATGCGTAAACAAAGTATTTAGATTTTAAATTTTAAAATGATTATATTGTGTCCTTAAAAGTATGAGAAATAAAATTGTGCGATACGACTACTAAACCATGAAAATGTGCATTGCACAGGCTTCGTATATTATAGAAAAAAAAAATTGTATGAATTGATCAAGTTATATTAAATATTTGAAACGTGTCGAAACATATTTTGTTAACACAGCAGGTATACAATGTTCATACCTGAATAATAAAGGGAAAGCCATTATGAAGCTTCGTCGCCTAGGTACGAGGTCGTATATGTGGACGAAACATATATTGCTCTCAAATATGTGTTGTCATCTGTAAGGGGGTATGTCAGCAACGCAATATTCACGTGACATGGGCTGGGACCTTGTAAGCTTTCCTTTACTACCCTTCTTGAAGTTTTTGAATCTAAATGAAAAAAAAAAGAAAGAACTGGGAAAGAAAGGGGTTACTACTGTCATACTATATTTTTTCGTACATCTAAGATTCGTGGATTGACTTTTTTTCACGTGAAGTTTGACTCTAAATCCTTACACCAAGAAAGCTTTTGTATGCGACTTCGTACGCGTATTTTTATAAATGATATAGCTCATATATTATTCTGATGTATAAACTACATAGATGTACAGTTTTATCATTATCTGGTCAATAGTTTTTGTGTCAAACAGTATTTAAAAACCATACACACAATATTATACTACTAGCTTTTGCGTAATGTTATAAGCGCACATAATATATACCTACATCATAATATAATTAGATATTTCGTCCACATATCTTTTTATATTATAACCTCTCAGATAAAATAAGAACTAAAGATAGAACCCTGTGGGCGGCAGAGTAAAGCCGGTAAAACTACATCTCCACCAATCCTACAAATTTTC
This sequence comes from Synanthedon formicaeformis, assembly GCA_945859745.1. NCBI lineage: Eukaryota > Metazoa > Arthropoda > Insecta > Lepidoptera > Sesiidae > Synanthedon > Synanthedon formicaeformis. Next base: position 9,410,724 of record OX243958.1, read on the forward strand.
GCTTTTGTAATATTATTATTAAGTATTGTATAAGTGCGTATTTACTTGTCGCTCGTACTCATAAATCTATATTGTAGTGGAAGGTATACAAATAAACACCTATAATGTGTATGTAGTATTATAATTCACCGACATTTGACGTCCTTGACTGAATCACAGCAGTAATTAGTCCGACTGTCGACGTGAGTGTGCGAAGAAAGCGGCATTTAACTCAAAGCGCCGGATGGTTTCATCCGCTTCATGTGTTGAGTACTCCACTGTATTTCAGTGCGAGCCGTCGAATAGACCCTTTCAGAACTGGGTCACATGTACCTATAATACGTGTTAGTCTGTGAATGATAGACGCGTAGTCTTGTAACAAGAATACATAGATAGAATTGGGCGAGACAATGCTTGTGAATTTGAATTCCTAAGGAGATATCTTGTACGTTACATAAGGTAAGTGTGCCTTTGTCTTATATGAGACTTATTTATTTATTTTATATAATGATATGTTATGAGGACGAATTTTGCTCAACGTCGCTCAACGAGCTATGGAGAGGGCCTATGCTCGGGATTACACTACGAGATCGATAATAGTGATGAGGGAATCCGTAGTAGTATGAAAGTTACTGATATAAGCCGGCGAATCAGTAAGTTGAAGTGGCAGTGGGCTATATAGTAAGGAGAGCCGAGGTTTTCGAGCGGAGGCCACGGACCGGCAAGCGTAGCGTAGAAGTCCACCCTGCAAGTTAGACAGGCGATTAGATAAGGGCCCCGGGTGGATCTGTTTTGACCGGCGGATCTATTCCAATCTATTCTATTGTAAAATCATGAGCCTTTATCCAGCAGACATCTTCTCGTCCAAAATTCCTCAGTGTCTCAAGACAAGCTGAGATGATGATGATGATGATATCCAGCAGTGGATGTTCTACGGCTGTTACTATGATTATGATGAAAAGGTTCGGAGTATAGCACATACTCCTAGCATCTATTATACTAATATTATAAATCTGAAGAGTTTGTTTAGTTGAATCGCGTTAATCTCAGGAACTAACTGGTTCCAATTGAAAAGACCTTGCACCAGCCAGTTAATTATGTATATCCTAATATTATAAATGCTAAAGTGAGTTTGTATAATTGAACGATATCTATCAGGTACGTGTCCCTAAACGAACCCTTTGAATGGCCAAGGATTTTCCAAATGTAGAATAATAATGCGATATATGTAAAAGCCCCTAATTTTCTTATTTATTGAGAGGGAGGATCTTTTACAACATAAAGGGATGGTACAATATAAATACAGTGCCTAAGCAAATAAGTTTTTTTTTTACATATATATGTGTACTCTCTCGTCGATATTAATGGACTGAAACGGACAAGTGTACAGTACATTTCCTCTGCCTTACCCTTCAAATGAATCGTAAAGCGACTCTACGAGAAATCTAATACATTTACTCGTTGTCGAGTACTCAAAAGTAATTAAACTTCATGTGATAGTAAGAATCTAAGAATAAAATGTACTAATTTTTGCATTTGCTGAAGTGTTGGCTTACATTACTTGGAAAAGTGAAGGGTCTTTTCTTCATTCACAGCTAAAAATTTTTACTGACAATGACATTGAGAGAAGTTTTAGTTTTTAAATTATTTTAAATAGTTTTTTAATTATTAGTTTTAGGTTTTAAGTTAGGTACTAAAGTAGCCTTAGATGTCGAGTTTCTTATTCCACATTTTAAATAAATTAATTGAAATTTTAACTTTTCAATTACCAAACTGAGGAATAATTATCTACTGTTATTTAAATCGCTTGAAGCTTGGATTTGAAGAAAACGAAACAAAGGAACATCATTGCCTCGATCACAACAAATTCTCCATAGAGACGCATAAAGAAAGAACCTCTATACAACCGAAATAAAATATTTAATTTGGGAATAGGACGGTCATCCATCGTTTAGCGTTAATGAACATTAATTGAAATTTAATATAGAAAATGACCACATCAAGCTCGCATTATATGCGTCGGTTTTGTTGTTGTGCAAATTTATTCGGGTTTATTGATGATACCTAACCACGTCAAACAATTTTAATGTACTGTAAAATCTATACCTGACCTTATTAACTTAGCCAACAGTTTACACAGCGAATTATGTATGCTACGTTCAAAATAAAAACAATCTAACTATATAAAATAATATTAAGGGCCTCTTTCACCAACTACAAGTAAGGTGTTGATTAGTTATTTTTAGAAATCATTTTCTGTTTTATTGAATTATGCACTCGGTTTACTGCATCATTCGATAGGCGATTTTTTTTATTTTCTTTTTAATGTTTGGGACTTTTACTGTACAAACAAAGGTATATCAGCTCCATTATTCCCGGTTACCGGTGACTTTAAATGACAGATAGCCTACTTGACAGTTGGTGAAAGAGGCGCTAAGTAAAGTAAACTGTCTAATCGCGAGTCTGGCAGTTGCAAGTGTTAAATAAAAATAACCTTTCTACCTATAATTATAAAAAGTTAATAAATTTGTAAGCTCGTTATTAAATTGCTTTAACTTACTAAATACTTGTTTTAAACCCATAACTATAAATCGCAAGAGCAAAAAACTGAAAAATCTTGCCTTGCCACACATCGAGAGCTTCTGTATACTCACGGTTCAAGGCCTATATATATAAGGTATATATATTTATGTATACCTAATATAAAATAAACTCGTCTACTCAACTACTCTTAAACTACTCAACGGATTTTAATCCTGTTTTCGCTAATGTATAATTCAATGTGGACGAAGTCGCGGAGAGCAGCCAGATTATTATATGTATGAAATGTAAAAAGTAACGTATACCTTCCCCATGGTTCTCGTTAGGTTATAGAGTATTATATTTATTAAGTCCCATAACACATTTTTTTATTGATCAACAGCTACGACCTCCTCACGCAAAATTGAGGACATTTGTTCCGAACGTGCTCGAAACGGAGATCGATCTTTGATTCCCTAGAGCATTGAGATGGAAAAAAAATGAAGGTTTCAAAATAATGAATATTAGAAAACGACGCAATTCATTTTTTCCCGCGCTTTGTTTATTAGAAATTGCTCTTACCAAAAAAAAAAATATCATATGGTTGTGTGTATTACGTATTCACATTTACGTTACGAGTAATATTTTCATAAAGCGTTTATGTACATATGTATTATGTATATCCACCAAATTCGAATATACCATAAATTCGACACGTTTGATCTAGTGGCTAGTAACCCTAGCTGTTAACCAAACGGTCGCGGGTTCGAATCCCGCTAGGGGCAAATGTTTTATGTGTTAACATTTTACCTTTGTACCTGAGTCATGGATGTTTTTTATGTATAATATGTATGTATTTACAAAAAAAAAGTAATCTATGTATTATATCAACTGTCTGGTATCCATAATACAAGCATTACTTGCTTACTTTGGAACTAGATGGTGCTGTGTGGAATGTGTGAAGATATTTATTTATTTATTTCAATTTTATTTCAATTTCAATCTTTGATCCTTTACCTATCGAGTTGTGTAAGTGAATTTTGGATGTATGTGGATGTAGATATTTTATGTAAGTATATAGGGTAGCTACAGCATCAAACTGTATTCCCCGAATTCGTTATCATCGCTTTTATGAATTTCCTCCCACTATGGAAGCAAATTTAAAAGCGTATTCCTGTCAAAAACAGTATTAACAAGTTATAAAGATGAAATTGTGTGGGCCGGCCTCATTTTAATATAGGTAGGCAAATAAAAAGTTACCTCGTACAAAGATTTAAATCGAGAGATGCGGCATTACTAGCGAAAGTGTGTTACAAAATACAACATACATTATACTAAAGACAAAAGTATAAAATACATACACCTTTGTCTAAACACACTTTTAAACACAGACAACACATTCCTTACTTCAAACGTGACTGTGATGATAGCGACGCTCTCAACAAGCGTCCGTCACTCATTGTAGCTAGCGTTCAACTGTAGTTGGGTGTAGCGCCTACGCTACATATTGTTACGAATTTTCGGTTTGCTTTTAGCATGGCGCGAGGAGATTACGCCGCATTTGGCTTTAATGAATTTCCTCCCACTATGGAAGCAAATTTAACAGCGTATTCCTGTCAAAAACAGTATTAACAAGTTATTAAAGATGAAATTGTTACGGATACACGCTACCGAAAGGCCGTCGTGGGCCGGCCTCATTTTAGCTCGTACAGAGTTTAATTCTGACAAGCAAACGACTTGAGCGTTCGCTTCTTTGTTAAATGCGTTCCGCTAAATGAATGATTCAACGAGTTCGGAGGCGGAATGTCCTTGACATAAACGATTCAGTGGCCGGCGAGAACCCTTCACGTCGACAAAATGAATTTTGATGCTTGTTTGTATACCTAAATAAATACTTCATTTTCGTTCAAATTCACAGTGGATTATGGGGACAACTTAAAAGACGATTTATTTACTTCCAAGGTTTAAGAGTTCATGGACACGTTACTACATCGCATTTCATTCAATGCGCCAAGTACAGACAGAATAGCTGACTGCTGTCACGACGTCATGTTTCTCACAAGTAGTACAGTCAAATTAAGGCAAATATTGGCAATCAGGGGAAATAATTCGTGTAGTTTTGAAAATTGGTACAGTTATACTTTACGGTATCCAGATGAACATACTAATAGCTAATAGTCCTTAAGGGTGGGGGCTGTGCTGAGAGTGTAGGAAGGGCTTTGAAGGTACCATTTTTCAGTTTTTTTTGTTCATATCGCGAATATCTATTCGAATAGCATTATGATTATTTCTGACAAAAGTTATTACATAAAATTTTCTACAGAATAAATTCATTTTTAATCTAGCTTTAGGACTCGATTAAAACTTTAGAAGCTATGTTACACTTGATTTTAAAGTTTCATCAATATCAAGTTAAACTTGTTTAAAATGAAGTACTTGTTAGTTAAAACGCTTATCAATTAAGCTTAGGTACTATTGCGAGTTGATATATAAATTTTTAAATTTTATTTTTTAAAGCGTATTTCAATTTTTACTACGTAGTTTAAAACGCGGTTCGAACATAAGGAAATGAGAAAGGAAGAAACGACTTAAGTAATCGTGTTTGCGATCAGCAAAGAAATTGTTTTTCTGATCTAATCTTGGCCAGACTTGTTGCCGTCGGTTGTAGTTACATACATGTAAATATGAGATTCTTGATCCAGATAGAAAGGACTTTGATTTGCAAAAGCCGTCAGTAATATCAAGTTCCTTTGACCGTAGATAAATAAAAGGAGTATACTCGCTTATCACACTGCACTTTCATTTTAAAATGCAAATCCAATTCCATTACAAACTTTTCTATGAATTGTATATGGACTCCTTTTCTGCTATTTCTATTTAACATTTTTAAAGATATAACAGGTTATAAAGTTATAATATTTCTTTTAATATAAAGATCGTTCGACAGGTTGACGGTCTACTTGATTGTACTCGTGGGTGGTTACCGTAAATAACACATGTACTTCTGTAGGATATAAAATCGTAGCCGAACTTGAATAATTAGACATACTCAGAACAGAACAGAACAGAAACTCAGAAACAGAACAGCACACGTGCTGATATTATTGTAAGCGATGGTCAGTCGCTAGACTGCCAAGTTTTATGACTACGCAACGCAGTGTATCTTGCTACAACTAAAAATTAAACAATGACGGTTATATTGGAAACGTTTATGAATACTTCTTGGGGGATTTATTTAAAGAAACTAAAATGTAAAAGGAAAACATACATTACTAGCTTTTGTCCTAAATGTTCATTAGCGTATAAAGCTAAAGTATAATACAACTTTATGTATGATTTTATCAACAATTTCAATAAAAATCAACTCATTCTTCTACATACAAATATGAAGAAGTAAGGCGAACATACTCGTATAAATACAGACAGAGTTACTTTCTTATTATATTTATAACTAGCTGCTGCCCGCTACTTCGCCCGCGTAACTTTGTAAATAAGAAAATAAGAACTAGGAAATAAGAAAATAATAAAATGCCAACATACAGTTTGAATTTCCAACCAATTACCTACTATATATTTTCATCACAGTTTTTCAATAAGCGTTTACAAATGAAGACATTAATAAATAATTGAAGCGTACCAGTATCGATTGGGCTGGCTCACTATACACAATCATTGTTACATTTACAAAGAGGTCAAACGGGCGTGAAAACCCGCCGTTTTAACATCAATAAACAATACAAATAGAAATAAAAAATGTATCTGGAATTTTTAATGTGAATTTTCATCGCAAGTAACTAAAGTCGTCACCTTTGAAACATTTTTTGAAGCTTTTGAAATAACTCTTTTGAAGGTTGTAAACATAAATTGAGGTTGTAATAAATAAATAAATAAATAAAAAATAATAATACCGTCAGCCTGTCTGCCTACCTTAACGTAAAAAAAGTATAAAATGTCATTAATAAGTAAGTACTTAATTATATTGTTAGTCTGAGATCTATTATTAAGAGATAGAATGTGAGCCGGACATGCGCACTGACCCTTCCTGCATCATGGATCCCAAACTACTGATCGAAATCCTTTAACATCTCCGAAATATTTTTAATTTTTTTAAATAATAAGTTTGCTCTTGGGCAGCATCTAGCCGTGCAGCAAAGACGAGGTCGACTATGGAGCGAGCTTACTTAGAAAAAGCCTAATACGCGAACTTTAAAAAGATTTTAAACTTTTTCTAGTAAAATTATTATGTGGCTTTTTTTAACAGAATTTGATAACCACTTTTTATTAAAAAAAGGAATGTCAAAATGATTGGGTGCAAAATGAACAAGTTTTAAAAACAATTATAACCCATATCATTTCGTGCGAATCGCATTGGAATAAACGCTTCAATGCTTTTCCTCAAAGGGAACGAAATTCGTTTCACAGAATGTTTTATTGAAGTTAACTGTGCAGATATTGAAGTTATTTCGCAACAAAATTTTTCTAAGCTCACCGTACATTTTCCGGTTACCCATTCGAGTACCTGCCACGAAAGGTAATGTAAAGATTATCCGAATTAAAGCTCTTCTCGTCCCGGATTCACTCGACTAGAAACCTGATTATCTATTATATGTATACATATGTCTCACTTTCCTACAACCGATTTATATCTGGGCATTTTTCCTTTTTCCAATATTCTTGGTATTGCCGCACATTCCCAGTAATGCCACTGAGCAGTACCATACCATAGATGGTACTACTGGGTATTTTATTCTCATAAGTATCACTGTACAGTCAAGCGAACAATGCACAATTGGCCAGTTTCGTAGTAAAAAACATTTAGAACTTTTAGAACATTTCATCCAATGTAATGTTAATAATATTATAAATGTTTGAATAAAGTTTGAATGTTTGTATGTTTGTTAACGGATTTCGACGAATTTTGGTACACATAAAGTTTCTTACCTCAGATTAACATATAGGTACGACTTTTATCCTAGTGGAATTTTCAAAATACGAACATTTTCAATTGTTACTAATATTAAAATTTAATTACAATGTACCAAATAAATAATAGACCAGTAAAGTCACATTCGAAGTATGAGTCCACACGTGTGCCACTTCTATTGTTCTTAAATTATTCAGCTGTAATTATTAATATAAGTAATGATTTACGAATAATACGAGTAATTACCTAAGTAATAATAATTCACTTTCGAAATTACGTAGAAGAAGCGAAACGTGGGATGTGTATGTAACTTATTTATTTCATTTATTTGAAGCAATGCAATTAACCTAATTAAGCATGTAACCTAATTAGATTGCTTCCCAGTGAAACATAATAATTTATACTTAAGTATACAGTTTGAGATAATTTTACGAGTAAATAAAATATAAAATACACAGTGAAGTTAAGTGTGAAGTTATGTTTAAGTGCATATATAATATGTTGCAGATATTATAAGTATTAACATAAATAAATACCTACGAGTATAATTAAAATTATAAACTAGCCCCCAACTCTATATTAAGCCCAAACACGCTATATCTGATGTAAGTTGCTGAGGGGTTGGGTGTCCTGCATGGCACTTGATGCTGCAGTATCAGGTCGAGGTTACAATGTTATGGAAATATCACTGAAGTAACCAAATTTTACATCAATCGAACATGTGGAAGTTAGTTAGATCCTTTCGTCAACTAGAAAATGGGCTGATTTCCTAGTAGATTTCAACGGTCTTCAAACGCCTGAATAAGTCTTCATAAATTATACACACTAGACTTATACACACTAGACACACACGTCAAACTTATAACACCCCATTTTTCCGTCGGTCGCTAAAAATTGAATTGTGTCACTTTGTATTTCTAAATAAATTGAGATCTTATTTCAAATTTAGTAGTGGCAGGACACGCTGAGTTTCGCAGTTATAAATTTGGCAGACGTCTGGCGGCGGCAACCACACCTTTACAGAAAGTGAGTAGGGGATGTCGGAGCGAATTCCTCTTTCGAAGCTGTTAAATTTAAAAAAAAATTCTACAAATTTTTTCAGAGAAAAATACATACAATTTTTATAGCAACCGTATTTAGTGTTTGCATTTTTAAAACATTCGCTAACGAAGTAACGGGTAAAAGGCAGTAGTAAATATATTTAAATATCCATCTAATCTTTTCAAAGAGTTAACAAACAAGTGTCCCAAACTTATCATTCCCCAGTCGGGAGTCACTCTTTTTGTCAACGCGAGGACGCTGGGACTTGCTTTTTGTTTTTCACCTTTCAAGTTTGTGAATGGGAAAATCAATAGTCGTGTTCAAAGGTACGGTCCGCAAAGCGGGACAAATGTTGTTTGAAACATGTATAATATAACAAGTTCATACGCGTAACTGTAGTTACTTCACTTCAATTAGTGTAACTTTCTTGGTTACTGAAGTTAGACGTCATAGAGTAGCGCCTTCTCTCTTACGAACCAGCATTTAATATGAATGGTCTTCATATTTTAATCGTAGGATTAATTGCAGTCCAATAACTTAAAATCTATTTCTCCTACAAATAATCGAAGTTAATAATGTATTGTAGTTTTTTCATAGTCATAGCACAGTTATAGTATGACTATATGATACTATGACTTATATGATTATTATAACACTGTGGTCATAGTATCAACCGTCTAATAACTATTCTGTGAAAGTTCTTGTAAATATAATTTGAAAAAGGCATAGGCATATTATGTATCCATGAAATTGGCCAATTTTTGCCTTAATCTATCTTAGTCTATTTACTCTATTTTATCTTGCATTTATAAGTGAGTAGTGTTATCTTAAAATATGACATGTAGGTACGGTTAAGTTGTAGGAACTAAGTGAAGTTAGTTCACAGGTTTCTAGTGGCATCATTTATTACAGACGTGTGACGTCACTTCTCGCTCTCCGGTAGTATACCGGATGTTTTTGTAAGCAACATCTGGACAGGGAGTTCCGTGCACAAGAGCGTTATATAATATTTATCATTTTCCCTGTCAGGAAGCGGTATATCTGCGGTGAGGAAACGCTTTCAACTCCTATGTCGATACATTGTTGTCTTCCAATGTTATTTATTTATTAAATACTATTATATGTAGGTAAGTGAAGAATAGTCAGTTAAAGCACTGACTACTGTTAAGTTAGAGCCCCCTTGTCTTTGCCTTTCCTTGATTCTCGATTTAACTTAGGTCGGCAGAGCTTCTGCTGCATCTGAGGCATTGCGCGGTCGCAATGCCTCTGGTTTTGCTATCGCCTATTGAAGGCGATAGTAAGACGACCATACAAATAGCATAAATATAGTCCGGAGAGCCGACGGCCTTTGGGACCGGAAGGTTCTCGAGTAGAAGCTACTAACCGGCAAACGCAGCGTAGGATGTCTACTTACAAGGTGGACAGTCGACCTGATAAGGGCCGCGGGTCAACGGTGGATCCAAACAAACTGCTTTTGACCGGTCCTCATAGGTTCTGCAAAATTATGGGAGAAGCTTATATCCAGCAAACTGCTGGCAGCAATGGATGTCCTGTGGCTGAAATGATGATGATCGTTATATAAAAAAGTCGAATGTTTTCTTACTGTGTTAACCCATAGAATATACTCGTATTGAGCCTGCTTTTTTTTTGCCCGCCATTATCTCTTTTTTTACTCTCTCAGCAATGCTTGGCTTTCGTTTTTGCTTATTAAATTATTTTTCTTTTTGCACGGCTGTTAAGGATTCTAGAGTGATGCTAAAAAGATTATACACAGATTAAAACAAAGTTTATAATTAATCCGACAACTGTTTTTGTCAAATTTTTCCGTATCGTTTTTTTTTTCTTTTGAATAAAGTCTATATATTCGTTATAGACACGAATATAGACTTTATTAGATATTACAACACACTGCGTTTCGCAGTCATTTGGGCAGCCCGTCTGGCGGCAGTAACCACCCCCTTACAGAATACCACCGTGAAATAACAGCATTTACGTGCTGTTGTGTTTCGGTGAGTAAGGGATGCCAGAGCCCATTACCCCATCCCTTCCTTATCCCTTACCCTTTATCCTATGGTCTACAGCGCACTTGTAGCACTTATGGCGTTGCTTGTGTTATAGACGACGGTAGCCACCTACCATCAAGTGGACCGTCAGCCTGTCTGTCGACGTTAACATAAAAAAAAGATTTCCTTCAATTTTCATCATACTCTGTCTATATATATATCATAACATAAAGTTATGATTAGCGCCGAGGTCACACTAGTGTGGGCGGCGGCTGGTGTTTCATGCATTTAACATACCACATTGTCCGTTTGTATGCACATCTGTAAACGGGTATTTAAGCAACGTTCCTGTGCCAAGCTAGATTATTGGCGAGTGGCGACCATTAAATTTATATTTAGTGGGAGTTTCAATGGGATGTGTGGAATCATTACTAGAGGTTTGAGTGCGAATGATATTTATAGAGATTTGAAGACATTTAAGTTGGGTAAAATTAGTTTTAGGTAGGTTAAATGTAGTAATAATATTATCATTTATATTAGTCATTTATTTATTTATTATTAAGAAAGGCCTAGCAGTATGATGAGTTAAATTTGATGGCCTTTAAATACAAGCATTAACTGGGGTTGTAACTGGGGTGATCTTCTGTAGTTACCGAGTGACCTACTTACCAACATACCAACATCATCGTAAACACTGGTTGTTATTTCGTGATGAATTTAAAATTTTTTTTCATTTTAAAGAAAAACATCATGTTTTTCTTTAATCTTGGAAACCAATATTTTCAAAATAAATTTTATAAAATCGGGTTCACTAGTTACCTAAATGCTGTCCGCAAAGTTCTATCTATAGTTTTATTTGGTCTGAGAGCAGGGCCATTATAAAACCAATAATTTTCACCTCTTCATTATTTTGTTGCAGATGCGGTCACAGAATTTAGTGCGAAAATGTTATGAGCATTAAGCTAATACAAGTTAATATATGCCCGGCCACCAACTGTGTAGTTTCAATATTTGCTCAATTGGATATTCAATGCGCGTCCCCTTTTATAGCGTGAATGAAATCAGCAAAATTTGAATATTTTTGCCTTATAGCGACGTTCTCAATATAGAGACTTCATATTCGCATAAAACAATAGTCTACAAAAGAATTTATTTTCATTGTGAGCTCCCCAAGTGGATTCCTCCGTGATTGAAACCAGGAAATGGGAACACAACATTGCAAACAAAATGCATTTGTCTTTATTCTCAGACAACTGTAATAAAGGAAGCTCGGTTGAGAGAATTTATAAATGTAATGGACTGAAAATTCGGTTTGCATGCTACAAGTATAATTTGAACATTAACATGCTTCTAAGAATTTAGTTATAGCTAAATGTTTATTGCTTACTCTCGTGTGTGTCCATGATGAGTTAGTTTATCGAGTGGCCAAGTACCATTAAATCTTACATTAAAAACTCAATTTATTATTTACTCGTAGCTATTTCTTTGGCTTCCAACACATTCATACTGGTGTAACACTCTCAACTGTTTTCCTATCATTATTTTTAAAATTTTTGTCTGTCTGTCTGTTTATTCTGGCGAATCTCAGAAACGGCTGGACCGATTTTGACGAAACTTTCACTGGTATATAGACAGCCGGTATTATAAGGAGTAACTGAGGTTACTTTTATATGAGAAAATACTATAAAATATTGTAATATTTTAGTAGTGTACAGTATACCGCGCACGCCCCACATGCACGCCGCAATCGAAGCAAGGCCGAGGTCAGCTAGTTTCCAATAACAAAAATTAAAAAAATCTAAAAAATCTAATGAAAATGACATTCGCAGTTAATAACATTAACTAACCTGAACCCTTAACCTACCTAATAGGCTTTAATTCGCAGGCTTTTCGGTCCGGATTTGGTAAATGAAATTGCCCTGTAGTAGGTAATTAGGTACTATCCGATGTTGCGGGCAGCGTGGAGGTTGACTCGCCTCGGAACAAAATGGCAGCAAAATGCGAGTACAAACACAATTACTTGTAGTATCGTAGAGTTAAATTGCCTTTCAGAAGCGCACAGCGTGCAGCCTTTAGCCAGTACACCTGTGTACCTAATTATGTATAAGGTTTTTGTTCAAATGTAATTTTGTAAGGCAGATATTAATTTAGAAATTCTATTAGAGCTAAACAATTAAGGTCCTAATATTATAAAGAAGTCGTAAGATAATCTTCGGAACTACTCATACGATTTCAATATATCTTTCACTTATTAGTAAACAACTTACTTTACTTGGTGGATGAATATGAAATAACGATGTTTTTAATTAATGAAATCGAACATAGATGGACTAAATAAAGCTCGTAAGTAATCTATAATATTTATAAAAAGGGAGATACTATAGCGATACATAATAAAAGAAAGTAAAAATAGGAATCATAACACTGTATGTTTTATGGATGAAGTGAGCTTATAAATCACAATTACCTATCTATTAGGTTTCTTTGAAATCCGGACAAAGAACGGTGGAAAAATTCTTGGTATTTTCTGTTTATATTTTAGCTAGGTACCTGTCTATATATAAAACAAGAAGGGCTCGTATTATCAACCAATGCGGTATAAAATATTTTTTTACAAGCTTTTGTCCGTGCCTTCGTCCGCGCAGCTTTTTCTTAAATTGTTAAAACATTTATTCAATCGTTTGCTCACATAATTTTCTACATGATCCCTCGGAAACAGTTTTTTTTCTAAGTGAAAGTTACCCCATGTCCTTTTCCGTATTCAAGACAACGTGTATGCAAAAAAAATTATGATAATCGGTTGAATAGTTAAGGCGTGAAAGTGTAACAAACAAACTCACTTTCACATATATTATATAATATTTAACAGGATAACACATCGAAATAGTATATATATATTTGATATATTAACAAGATAACAATAAGTTTATATAATAGAGACAGATAACATTTTATTTATGACTAGCTGGTGCCAGAGACTTCGTCCGTGTTCTGTATAAATTCTATAAATCAATATATATATATATAAAAAGATATATAGTAATATAGTACTTCTGTAGTAATATTGTCTAAAAAATGTTGTTATTCTTTCACGTAAAAAGTACTAAATGAATTTGGATGAAATTTGTCGCACAGATGCTTATTACCTGGTTTAATACATAGAAACCTTTTATCCTAAAAAAATGTTAGGTTCCTGAGGGATCGATTAAAATAAAAAATTGGCACCACTGTCGCCGTAGTGGCGCCGCAGTCGTCAAAGCAGGCGTTATTTGGGTATTAGGTATATTTTTCATTTTTCAACTCAGACGAAGTCGCGGGCACTAGCTAGTTTTAAGTAAAACTTATCTGTCTCAATTAAAATCTAATTGAAAGGGGGGGGGGGGTCGCTTATAATATTATATGTTTAATATAAACAGCTAACTAAGAAAATGGGCAAAGTAAACAAGATGAAAAGGTGTGATTGTTATTTACCGAGAAATATTGTACATTTTGTGCAAAAACCACATTAAAACTAGGACACAAACAACACCACACAAACAACCGACGCCCAACCGAGCGTTCGTTATAAAATTATATAAATATTAAAACAAGGAATGAGATAGTTACGTACAAAATTTAGAAGAACAATTTTGATTGCAAGACCAAAAGAGGTGGTTTAAATAAGTTCACTACAAAATCAAGTATATTTTGTCAATGATTATTTTTAAACTTATTCAGCTGACATTTGACATGTAACATTCTGTTTACAGAACTCAAGTACTTAATGATTTTTTTTATTAAAAAAATTAAAAATTTTGCAAGTAAATTAAGATTTGCTTGAAACATGTGTTAGCATAATATCAAATCCCTAGCTTGTCTCGATACTTGCAAAAATCACTCACGCACAATCCTCCTACTTTACCTAACGAAACTAACTTTAACCTAACCTTCTTCTAAACTATACAGAAAAATAAATATAACAAGTTTTTTCGCTATATATCTAATCAATTTCGCATGTTATTTGGGTACATATACATACCAACATTCTGTTTATATTTGCACAGTAAAAGCAATCAGAGTTTGTTTTTCAATATGCTATCAGATCGACGTTATGAAAACACAATTTATGTAAACAAAAAGCGGACGTTTACTGCGATCTACATACATATACGACAATGCTTATGAAATAAAACTAGTTTATATCAAAATTTTAATTTTTATATTTTGACGAGCCCGTTGGATGAGTGGTTAGGTATCCAGCGTTCCCGGGTTCGATTCTCGGTAGGGTCAATTTTGAAATGAATTGTTCAAAGTTGGCTTTGGTTTGGGGTCCGTTGCGTGGTTTAGGAGGAGTCAGCGGCTGTATAGACAGACAGACGCGGAATCAAATGAAATAAAATAAAATCTTTTATTTGCCTGTACCAGAATTACAAAAAAACATATTAGCGTCCCAGTAGGTACCTATGTACTACCATATTTATTTTTGTGTGCAAAACTTATTATCAGAAGTCAATATTATGTAAAAGAAGAAGATAAACCCAAAGTGGATTGTCTGCATGCTCATCACACATTTACATAAAAAATACTTAAAAATTGAACATTCAAACAACAATGAACGAAAAATACTATTGGAGACAGTATTATCAATATTTGTAACGATTTATTAAATACCTTTTAAAATAGTTCATGTCACCGACGTATAATGAAAGGACGCTCAGGTTGTTAAATATGATAATAAGCACTTGTTTTCGTCTTTAATTGTACGGAATATTAGCCCATTATTGATTTAATAACTTTTTAATATTTGACTGGCGTTGTTGTGAATATATGCTTTTTTTTATAAAATACTAGCCGGTGCCCGCGACTTCGTCCGCCATTGAAAAATAGAAAAAAATATAATTGACAAAATATTATATACTATCGACCCGCTTCCGGCTTCGCCCGCGTTCGATCGCTACCAAACTTCAAAGGATTGCCTGCTGGACTAATCTGAAGATTGTCTGAAATTTTCATCAAATTTGATTCAGCTGTTTTGGAGTCCATACACACACACATCGCCTTTTAAATATTAAAAAAAAGATGAAAAATATAATACGCCTCACACATTCATTCCAGTACTTTTGCCAGGCATTGATTTCTATTATTAAATATTTTTGAAAGGTACCGATGTACTTTTCTGTACCCATATATTTTATTATGATCGGTTGAGTATTAGTTAAGGCGTGAACGCCGAACAAACTAACTCAATTACGCACTTATATAATATGTACGAGTATATGTGTTCGTAAAACCAAGTCCCCTATTACAATTAATTTAAATAGTGACATTATAACAGATATTTTCATACATAAAAATTCACGTTTCTAACAAGACAGCGACTGCAGATATTCATTCAGAAACAGCTGGTTTTCATTTGACCCAAGAGAGCGCGCTATTTTAATACACTTTCAAGGAAAGACCTTCGGGCATAAATTATGCAGTGAAAAGTATACAATATTTAGCAGCTGAGTGGATGGTAGAAAAGTTGTGTTCAATAATTAAGTCGGAGCTGCGAATTTTTACTTTTAGGAGCTTTCGTTAACACGGTTACCATTTTTAAGGATTGTCCATTATTAATTAATATTATTTATTTAAATAGTATGTAGGAACGTAAAGCAATAGTCCTTTTAATATATTTATGTTGAGGTAGAAATATCCATAAGCCTTTTTTAATACTTTATTATTGATTATCATAATCCTAATCTTTTTTTTATATATAAAATTCTCGTGTCAAAGTATTTGTAACAAAATGCGTAAGTATTGTAAGTATTGTGTCCGAAATGGCTTGACTGATTTTTATGTTTTTTTTGTGTATTGATCTGAGAATAGGTTGGGAACTATTTTTTATACCAAAAAAAAAATTTTTTTTTTGGCAAAACAACGTTTGCAGGGTCAGCTAAATACATATAATATAAAAATGTTAAGTTCGTGTACGCTTCAAAAACTCGAGAATTGGTTGACCGATTTTAATTTTGTTTTATCACATGGAAAGAAGGATAAATGGGGCAGATTTTTATACTTATATGAAACCAAAGAATCTTTTAAAAACATAAATCCAACGTCTGGCAAAATTACAACAGCAATGAATAAGTCAGGCGTTATATTTCTCATATAGTTTGTCATATAAGTATATTTTTTATTTTTTAACTCAGACGAAGGTATCACGAAGGCGGGAATCTTAACTACCAATTAATATATATTTTTTATTCTACGAAACAAGTATCGTATCATGTAAGTATTATTGCTGCGGGCAAGTTGAGTACATTCTCGTGAAAAAGTTGATATAATTTTGGCGTACAAAAAGTTGCTTCGTCAAAAGTTTTCCCATCAGTCCCAACAGCTCTCTATACAAAGTACACGTACAAAATAAGCATGCACAAGTAGTTCTGCTTTATTACTTTTCTATCTACACTGGATGTTGTCTAAACTTTCCCAGGCAGGAAGCGGAAGCTGTTTGCAACAAGTAAAAACTTCAATAAATCAATTTACTTAAGCGGAATTATTTTATATGCGGAAAATATATTGTTAAGTTTATCGTTTTATCACTACCTTTTCCTGTGTTCTGTGATCACTACATAGTATAAAACAAAGTCGCTTCCCGCTGTCTATCTGTCCCTATGTATGCTTAGATCTTTAAAACTACACAACGAATTTTGATGCGGTTTTTTTAATAGATAGTGATTCAAGAGGAAGTTTTTGGTATATAATTTCAACGCGAGCGAAGTCGCGGGCACCAGCTATCTACTAAAAATAAAGATACAACCCCTGAAAATTTTATAACAGCAAAGATGTCAGGCGTTATGTTGCTTTACACATTTAGTCAGGCGCTACACATCCCTTACTTTTAACGCGAGCGAAGTCGCGGGCACCAGCTAGTAATATATATATATATATATTTTACTAGCGGCCCGCGTCCGGCTTCGCACGGATGCATTTATTTTTTCTGCATATTATACAGTCGTATATTATACAAACATTTCTCGTTAATCGCTCTTTCCATTAGTGAAAACCGTACCTTAATTCGTTGCATGGTTTAGAAGAAGTTAGCGGGGAAATAAGCGGACAGTGATATTTTTTATAATATGTATGGTATATCTATATATAGAATATAATTATATATATTATTATGGAAGATTAAAAACTTAGGTTAAATTAAAATTTGCATATACAGCGTATTATCATAACTTTGTTCATATTAATGAAATTATGAAAAGTTTGCGCATCACGTAGCGTTAAGTGAAAAGTATTGTCTAAACTTTGTACGACTCCACTTTGTCTAGCTAAATTTTGTACAGAATATTATTTCGTTGTTTTGTATAAACTTCATTTATTTTAGCTGCACATTATTTTAATGAAATTTTTAAATTATCATATCATTTTACATATGTTTTTTTGTACTAATAGTTGGAAACTATGTAACTATTGGAACTAATAGGAAAAAAATCCATGCACCCCCAAAATTATTTCCTTTCATAATAAATTTTAATATGAGGTAGTATATAACACTTATATAGGTACATAAATAAAGTATACAAACTAGCTTTTGTACGCTTTTGTGCCTATGTGTTATTCTGATATATTAACTACCTTATTGGAAAATTTGCACCGAAATCCCTTCAGTAGTTTTTACGTAAACTAGCTATTTTAAACTGTCGCATTTTTATATCAGAAGATAGCCACGCCATTTTACAATTTCTTCCTAATCCCATTATCCATAAATCCATTAAGTCGGCAGAGCACTGTATCTGCATTGCTCCTGCTCTTGCCTGTGACGTCAGCATGCCTTCCACACAAAAAAAAGAAAATCTTTTACGTATTAAAAATAACATACTAAACAAATAATCCAGAATTACTTGCACATGGCGGCGATGTAGCATTAAGTGAAAGCACCTAAATAGTCTAGCTTAATAAGGGTACCCACTACCGCTACTAACCAGTCTTTATTACTCACTAAAAGTTTACGATGCTGAAAACGAATTATAGTCACCTTATCTTAAATTCGGTGTGGATAATAAAATGAACTCGTGATATATTCCTGAAAGCGATTCGTAAGTAATAAAATATTCGTAAAAAAATAAGTGTGAACCTCCAGTGGTAGTGAAGCTTGATTGGCTTAGAATTGTCAAATACGGTAAGACTTTACGCTAAAGTTCGCGTCCAAAAGGTTGCAAGCACCATGGAAAATACGGCGCTTACGCATTTTTCCTTCGCTCGCTTGCAATCGACTAAATGAGCGGACAATAACCGTAACTAAATGCACAGTTACTGAGTTCCGCTCAGCGAGTAAATATATAAAGTTATTGATATTTTGATGTGTACATGTGAAAATATTCGTAAAAAATTAGTGACGCCTCTGGAACCCACAGAAACACGTGTTCTAAACTAAAACGAGTAAAAATATATGTGCATGTTAATAGAAATTTTAATATTAAAATTAATAAATATTTTCCAAATATAGGATAGCTAACATTTGTATAATAATTAGGTACATAGCCAAACTAATACATAATCTAATTAATAAGCAATCTGGATCGTGCATAGTGGTACTCGTATCTACCCCTCTGATTTCCTCCCGCTAACACTCAGTCTCCCTACATCACAGGTTATGTGTATGTACCATTAGTTTAATAGAGATGGCGTTTCATTTTTACTACCACTGTAGGTGATTTTTTTATTTTTACGATCACTGTACGTTGGGTATACTGAATTCTACCTATATACTCATATTAAGGTAGTCAGGATCCCGTTAAATAAGGCTATATATTATATGTGTCACGTTTTTAATTTATTTAGAGCTTATAAAGTGCTTCGTCAAACTTTTTAATGCCTTTTATATCGAAAAACATTAAAAAAAATTAAATTTCTAAGCTTAATAATCAGACTACGCCAACCAGTCTTGATTAAATTCGGGCAACATAAATCAGAACAAAATGTTCGATATTAAAATGACTACTATGCAAAGGGGTGGAATTTACAAATGAATTTGTGTTTAATAAAGCCACTTTGAAGGCTATCGGTTTTAAAAGCCGAAAACTCAATTAATAGGCGAAATTGGCCTTTCGGTCGAGCGACGCAAACTTCCTTACGTAACACACTAGGTCAAGGGTGGCTATGATTATGGACGTGTGGAGCATTTTTATTGCTCGAATAGCTGGCAATAAAAATAATGACTCGTATAGTTATGTTGGGCCTATGATAAAAATCAGTTTTTTTTTCGAGCCCATTGGTCAAATGATTAAAGTGCTTCCCTTAGCGCTGAGGTTCCGGATTCGATTCCCGGTTGTGCTAATTAATAAGAGTTGGCTCTGGTCTTGTAGTGCAGGGTATTCCGTAACACAAGTCTAATAGTGGTTACTTTGGAAGCCATTCAATCGGTACCGGTGTTTAGTATCTTTAATTTTTTTTATTTATTTATATTTTAATTATTAAAATAAATTAGACTTAACTCCACATAAATATGTCTTAGATGTTAAAAAAACGATTTATAGTAAGTAAAATGAAATTGCTTTTTGGGATAATGTACCCGTGCAAACCCTGGCTTATTAAAAATATTTTTGTCAATGTGTCTAAAAAGCTAAATAGCTTTTCTAATCCATAAACATCATTAACAGCTGACAGATGCTCACTGACTGCCTACCTACTCTCAATAGATATTAATTCCGCCTATAAATTCTATTAGATATATCGTTGATTTCTGATTTCCTACGTTAATACCCCCATAACAATTTGTGTCTCGTAATGAAACCCTACTTATTATCTTAATCGTAATACAACACCCAGTATTCAATGTACACCGCAAGGATTTTGCTCAAAAGCCTACCTAGGGTTTAGATTTCGACTTTAAGCTTATTAACGCTTTTATTATTGAGGTCAAGGACGTGATACGGTAAGATAATGTCAAGGGCGTGATACGTGATAGCTAAGATGTAATTGGTTTGATGTTTCGAAATTTGAATCACATTATAAGAAGCATATTCTCACTTCAACCTAAGCAAATTACACCAAATTTAAAAACCACCTTATTCAAATAGTTTAAAATTTTCAACACTGTAAAAAATTCCCTGTGTTTTGTGTTTTATTTAATATTTTTAATAATAAAGAGTGATGAGTAGATTGAGTGTCCGCTCGATTTTAGTTGGCTACCGTCGCCAATAAACATAACCAACAGCAAGTGTATTGTCGATCAGACGAAATACGACAAACGAAGATTTTGGGCAAATCAAGGCTCTCCACTCACGTACCAAAACAAATCAACTGTCAACACATCACATACCTACTGTCATATGTAACATGATGGTTACCTACTTCTGTCAGAACGGCTGATCAGTTTAATACGACTGCGTAATGGACGAAATGCACGATCAGTCCATCGCGTCAAATGAAGTGACGTGAAGCCAAAATTTGATCGTGAATGGTAAAAACTGATGGCTTGATGTCAAACACTGGATTCAAATCGCGCCGTTGCGTCACGTCACTTCATAGCGCCAACTGATCGTGAGTGTAGAAACCAAGGAGGATAGAATACATTCCTATGCTCCTTAGTAGAAACACTACGCGGTGACGTCTTGTCGCGCTTCCGAATCAGAGCTCATGTCAACGTCACTCGACCCCGGTCAAACGTATAAATGACAGAAAATTGGACTGACCGTGTGTGGGCACAATGTTTGGCGTCGCTCCATTTGATTTAAGTCGTTTGGAGCAACGTCAAATGTGTCGTACATTGTAAAAGTGAACTATCTCCTTGTAACTGAATTTTAGAATAACGAGCTTTTTGCCAATTATAGAGTAGGAAACAAAAATATAAGCATTCATTAATTGTTTTCATCTATGGGATTTTAATGCAACTATTGGAGTTACTTCACTTTTATATTGAAAGTTATGACTAAATGTGATACCATTAGGCAAGAAAAGATGGTTTTAAAAATAGGGAGTTACACCACTTTTACAATGAACGACACAAATGATTGATTGTGTATTTCGTCCATAAGGTTACACACGGTGTACCAAAATTGGATACAAAATTAAGTTAATGTAATAATTATAATTTCAAATTGCCATCGAATATTCAGACTTTAATTCTTTTATTGGCCTTTGTTTCAGGAACTTCACCTTCTTGGGAACAGTTTGTGAGGGAATCATTGGTGCAGGCAGCGTGGCCTGTCGCCTTGGCTCCGCCTCCGAGACGTGCCCTCACAGTGGACAATCAGTAAGTCATGGTTTTATTTTTCATTGTTAATGTTGATAATATTATGTACATAACTTATTAATACTGGGAATATTAAGTTTATTAAGTGTGCGTGTTTATCATTGTGTTTTATTTTATTTTTTAAATACCGGACTGCTCAGATGATAATGGAAGGTACTGCTGGTATTAATGCACGAAAGTGCTATTGGTTTGGATATTGCAAAAATGAGATGTTTAGTACAACATAACTCTGAATGGACTAATATTTGGAACTAGTCGCCATTATAACTTTTGTTCAGCTCAAAAATAACTATCTAATGGACGAAATACACGATCAGTCCATCGCGTAAATTGACTGAGGTGAAGCCAAAATTTGAACGTGAATGGTAAAAATTGATGGCTTGATGTCAAACACTGTATTTAAAATCGCGCCGTTGCGTCACGTCAGTTTGTCGTCGCGCCAAATGATAGTTCGTAAACGGTTACGTAAAAAAAGGATCCATCTGTTTGGGAGCTATGACAGTACACAGATACATCTTTTGCGTCGGGCGTTGGGGGTTGAAAAAGATATCGCATTGTCTTAAAGAAGAGCAATAAAGTCTGGGATCCGAGATTAAATTGAACGGTATGGATTTGTAAAGGTCGTTTAAGGGTCGCATCTAAAGCATAGATTTATTAAAACTAGTATGAAGCAAGCAAACGTACTTAGGTACTCACTTAAGCTCTATGTCTATACTTTAGTATAGACATAGAGCTTAGCTTAAGCTCTATGTCTATAGACATAGAGCTTAAGTCGATGATCCCTGTTTATTATTTGTTAAAAATTATAATTTTGATATTTTCTTTTTAAGCACTAAGTTAGTTAGTTACTTAGTTCCATACTAAGCAACTAATGCCTTGTATTATGGATACCAGACACTAGATATACTACATAAATTACTTTTTTTTTTTTATAAATACATACATATTAAAAATATCGTCTCTATATTAGAGACGAAATTTCATGTTTTTTTTTTTTTTTCAATACAAGTAATCATAACTTTTATGAATATTTTTCTATTCGAAACTGAAAACTTTTGAATCGGTTCAGTATTTTCAAATACCATTGCGTATTTTTTAACAATAACGTAAAACAAACGTACCTTTCTATGTGCCCTATTAAACTGGTAGTTTATTTTTTGTTTTGTGAACATAGTGTATTTTCACAACTTTCAGTGGCGTGAAACTTTATTGTTCAAACTTTCAACATGCAGTTACGTTTAAATTACGTTTTGCTGTATACATTTTATTTATGTTACGGTCCAATTGATGGTACGGTGGCTACCGTCGCCTATAACACAACCACAGAAGGATTAAGGATAAGGGATAAGGAAAAGGGTAGTGGACGCTGGCATCCCTTATTTACTCACCGAAACACAACAGCACATATGCTGTTTGCGAAACGCAGTGTGTCCTACCACTACGTTTCGCAGAACCGATGAAGATTGTATAACAACAGTAAGAAACAATTTTGCCAAGTAGGTTTCATTTTAAAGTAAAGGCTCAGTAAAGGTCGTTTAGGAGCAACTGTCATCAACAATTGTTGCAGGTCATTATATTTTAATCCTAGAGTGGGACCATTAAACAGGCTTACATTCTTTTTTTTAAAGTACAGACAAAGAGTCCCTAATACCGTTATTGTTTTAACTATTCATGGTTACTGTTATTTATACAATATACTCGTATTTACAGTCAAGTAGAGTATTATAATGACTAGACGAATAATGAAATTGACTTACGTAATTTTACTGTTTAATAATACATAATAATATAATTATAATACTTATACAGTTGGAATTTTTGAGCTGTAAAAATAACGCTAAATGTAAACGAATACAAATATTTTAAAAATTCTAAAATGATTTATGTGTTAAAAAAAATTCATTGAACCTCATTTCGTTTCGTTATCATTGTAATACCTACGTCGTTCATAGTATCATTTAGTAGCATTAAATTTTTTTATTGTATATTACCTTACATTGTGAGAATATTACAGATATAATGGTTCATTAATTTTTTGTCTCGTAAAGGTTTTATAGCAGAACCAAATGAAAGAGAATATTCATTTTATTATATTACTAGACTAGCTGGCGCTCGCGATTTCTTCCGCGTTGAAAAAGAAAAAGTAGCCTATCCTGTGTCCTGTACGTCTAAAAGGTTTATCTATCAAGTTTCATGAAAATCAGTTAATTCGTTTAAGAGTTATGGAGGAACATACATACATACATCGACCAATAGACCAATACGGCTCCATAGAGAAAGATAGGAAATACAAGGCATTTCATCAATCTGACTAGTCTTCTTGATAATCCTTCTGTCCCCCCAAATCCTTCCCAGTCGTTCCACTGCAGACCTGGTGATGGCGCACCGTCGTCTGATCTCGTCGCCACATCCTCCAGTACTTGATATAGTAGAACCGAGGTAAATATAGTTCTGTACCACTTCACAGTTGGCTATTGTGTACGTTGGTTCCAATTTGTTCGGCCCGGTTCACTATCATCATCATCGTGTTGTCTCGGTTGATAGCAAGTCTGAATTGGAGACTGGTACTTTCTAGACGGATTAGAAAATTTTCCATGTCTTCTCTAGTCTGTGCGAGAAGGGTATAGTCTCATCAGCGTATCTGAGATTATTTATCACGCGTCCCCCTAAAGATATTCCCCTGTCCCAAGCCCCCAAGACAATGCTTATAATGTACTCTGTGTAGGTGTTGAAGAGTAATGGCGTCATCCCTGTCGCACATTACAAACAGTCACCTCAATTTATATATTAGCATCAAATTTGCATAGATATAGATTAAATAACGCATGATGGAATTTGAATTAACATTTTGGATGTAGTAATAAAGTGTATTTAAGTATGAATAGCAATATATAAATCCGTTTACATAAGTGCCTACATTTTTACTTTTATAAAAATAAAAAATATATAGTTTTAAATATTTTTTTTCTCTATACAGTGGACATTCAGATTGAAGTTCGTATTTTGGTAACGAGTATAATGCGTAACTAAAGGATAAAGGTAAACTAAAGGTAAACATAGCGATTCTATATGACATTCATTCACTTCTAAACAAAATAAAACAATATTCCAAACAGATTTTCCAATTCATAAAATATTATGAATTTGTAAGCAGTCAGTTGGACGTGATCTGAAATGAAATTTGATTATAAAACACGCCCCCATTAATATTTATGACTACACTATATACATTATTTTAAGTATAATAAATCACCGTTTTATGTTCACCGACAAATGCGTTGGCGTAAATGCAAATTTATCGGTGTAATTCGCATTTATTGTTTCAACGAGTGTATAAAATGCGATAAAGTCATATTTTATCGCCGATATGGAGCTTTATTGGCTTATTCGGAGGCACCAATAATAATTCCGAATCACACTTTAATTTTAAACAAAATATGAATATAAATACGACACTTCATTTGATAAATTCAAAAAGTTTCAGAACAATACTTGCCTAACAATAATAGTAACTCTTATTTAATCTGAGCCTGGGGCAAGTAGTTTAAATTCCTTAGATAATAATAAAAGTTATTCCAAGGTTTCCTTAAACGTAATAAGTATTAGTGTTTCTCGCTTATATAATACAAACTTGCATCTTAACTGGGTAATGCTAGGCTACCTCTCACGCCACGTACACTCTCCGGGTAACCCACTATAAAATTTTATTAGTAACATTATTACTACGTGAAACTTCTAGCGAAAGGAAAATTGCTTGTTCCACGAGTTTGGCCAACGTGACCTCTTTGCTCACAAACAGCTAAATAAACAAACAAAACCATAAACAAGGGTCAAGCTAGAACTATATCAAGATAAAAGTCACTGAAAATATTATAAGCTTTTGAACGTTCAAACACCATCTAAGTGAGTACACTGACTTTTATTACAATTTTGCACAGATGAAATCAATATGGCAACTGTTCGGAACTACAGAAAGGACAAAAGATGTTTGAAAACATTTGTTGAAAAACGGAACTACAGAAAACAGTTGAACATTTGAAGATCAACAGCCCTTTCCTATTTGATGAAAGGATTTCACTAACTTTCACATAATGTGAAATTTGGTATAAGTGTTACTTCGGCGGTATTTCCATGACATAAATCAATCAATACTAATAATAAATCTGTAAGGGTTGGTCATGGAGTAAATTACTATACTCTATACATGATAGGCTCTATACATGATACTGAAACTAAATTGAGGATTTAAAAAAAAATTCTGTATGAAAAACATATATACATAATGTATGTTCCTCCATAACTCTTAAAAGATTTAACTGATTTTCATGAAACTTGGTAGATAAACATTTAGACGTACAGGACACAGGATAGGCTACTTCTTTCTTTTTCAACGCGGACGAAGTCGCGGGCACCAGCTAGTAAATAAATAAAATAAATAAACAGCACCTAGTTCCACACTAAGCAACTTTAGCTTGTATTATGAATACCAGACACTTGATATTCTACATACATATTATAAATACGAACATCCTTGAATCAGGTACAAAGGTAAAATGTTAACACATAAACAATTGCCCCTAGCGGGATTCGAAGCCGCGACCGTTTGGTTAACAGCTAGGGTTACTAGCCATTAGACAACTCGTCAACATGGTCACTTTGACTTGGTAATGAAGCATCAAGTAGTCTGCGGGACGACCCATCTCCTCTATGGATTGCATGAGAAGTTTCTTTATCATTATCTTCTTAATTGTTTATAAAATATAAAAATATCAGTCAAATCCCTAAAGTTATTTTTTATTTTAACTAAAAGGGCCCAGCATTACGTTTTAACTTATCATACTCTTAGCGACTTTTTCTTTTTAGATCCACGATAGCAGCTTTAACACTTTTGGTGCGAGGGTAAACCTTGATGGTATCTTTCAGTTTTGTAGAACGTCTGACCGAAACCAGTTTTGAAACAACAGTATAGATCAAATCGGAAAGCCGGGTCGAAATTCGAATTCGTAGACCATTTTATTAACGAAATAGAGAATTTCGAAGATTTTGAATTGGTAAAATTACTTACCTAAATATTCTAAGATTTCCCTTCTCTTATTACTAAATAATAGAACAATTACCTACCTATGTAAGTTTATACTTAAATGAGTGATAATCGACTGTATGAAAGACGAAACCGAAACGTGTGGGCCACGAAACCAACGTTCGAAGCGAATTCGCTTTGCGTTGCAAGCGTTGCGTCGAAGGTCACAAACAAATTATGATTGTAGTTCATGTAAAATGTTCATGTTGTAGCTACTTTCAAACAATCTTTAGTTAATGATGACTGCGTCTTCTATAATGGTTCTGGGCGTGGTCCAATAAATACTATTGATAATACTGGACCCCCTCTCTCTACCTATCTGCAAGAGAATGTCAAATTTCGTGGCCTTGTTTTCGATGCTATGATATTGTGCTTGTAGCGAATAAACGCCACAGGCGTGGCTTTAGTTTCGTGGCCCTTGGGTAAGTGGAGTCGCTAAGTGAAGTGTAGTAAGTTTCGAACTTTTAGTTTAGAAACAAAATTATTATGTACTAGCTGGTGCCGGCGTTTTCGTTATCATTCTGAATGAAAGGTGCTTCTGTCCTTTCTAGTGTCCCAGACAGCGTGTATGAAAAATTTCATGGTGTTCAGTAGTTTTTGCGTGAAAGAGTAACAAACATTCATCCATACAAACTTTCGCATTTATAATATAAGTACGAATTATATTTATATTTTTTATTAGCTGTACCCCGTGGTGACACCATGCCTTTCATTATTTCAAATATAGCAATAGACTTCTATGAGCATGATGACCATGATATATTTTATATAAAAACTTCCATAAGAATTAGGCTTTTAAAGGATGGTTATTGTTGCTAGAGCGACTATTTATTTTCATGTATAAGTGTTACATATTTTTATATATTCTTTTTATAAATATAGTAAAGTAATTCATTCAAATTCAATAAAGTCACTAAAAAGTAGGACATGATTCTTAAATTCTTAGAGGCATTTCACCAAAACACAGGCATAGATAAAAAGAAAGACATTTATCAATCGTTCAGTATTGTTCGGTATGCAATAAATCTGAAGATTAAAAGTCTGAGGTATTGTTTCGTTTTTAGTGTTGGGAAATAAACTTTCACAGTGTCGATACCACCAATACCTACGATTCAATACGATCAATACGTTCACAAGGTAGACAACTTCATGCAGGTCGACGATGGATCCAGAATGTTTCTGACCGGTCCTTTTGGAAAATTAGTAGGGAGGCCTATATTCAGCAGTGGACGTTCTACGGCTGTGATGATGAGATGCATTCGAAATGTGGACGTATAGACCTCCTAATTTCTAGTTTCTAAGTCTAATTTCTAGTCCTAACTCCGAGTAACTCCTAGTTTCTAGCGTGGCTAGAAACGCAACGCCATGCTCGCGGTGTAAAGACGGTGTATACATAGACAAAGTGCCTTTTTGTGTACTGTAATCACGCCTAGCTGAAATAGGCTGGTGATTATTCAATATTAGTTGTCAAATATGTCCAATTTTTAAATATAATAAGCCGCTGTCAAACTATGACTAACAGATACTTTATCGATACGTTTCGATAAGTAATGTCTTGCAATCCTTATTCGTGGATTTATTCGAACCGTCTACGTCTGCTGTGCTCCACAAAAATGAACAGTTTTTATTACTAAAACTAGCTGACCCGGCGAACTTCGTACCGCCTAAAGCTTTGGTCTCTTGATCGAAACGCACAACTCTGCGGTGAGCGCTATGCTGTGGACGCAAAGATGCTCTTGTGTTTGAGAGTGGACTTCAGTCCAGGTCGCTGGACCGGGGATCGAGGAATTTCCTGGGGTGCGCTAAGCCACCCTCTATACATGTGACACACGATGCGCTTTTCAGAAAAACACCATAAATTTGTATGGAGGGAGGCGAAGGGGTGGGGGGAGGGAAACGGTCCCAAGGGGTGGACCTCTGAGAGAAACTGCCACCCCCCGAAGACTCCGTCCCTTTAGGAGGTGTTCCACTTGGATGAGTCCAAAAAAGTTGTATGGAGTGTAAAAAAAATGTATGAAAGGGGTGGGGATGACTTGTTCTGTGGCAACTACCGATCATCCTCTATGACATGCCGCAAACGCCACCCTTCTATCCTTTATAGTTTCCGAGGATCTCTCACCATCTTTGTACCAGGTCGGTGGACCGAAGATCGAGGAATTTCCTGGGGTGCTCTAGGCCACCTCTATACGATGGAATGAGACCGCTTTAGAAAATCTCCTTCCGGTTGAAATAAATCGCTTTTCCGACAAACCATAAAAGTATGGGGGGGGGGTGTGAAGGGGTGGAGTGAGGGGAGGGCGATTATCCCGGGGGGTGGACCCCGCGGGGTGATGGTTATCCGCCAAAGTGATCGACCACCTATCCTCGATGGTTTTGGAGATATTGCCATCCGTTTCGCCGAAAATGCCACTTTTGTAGGGAGGGGGGGACGGGACGGTGCCGAGGGGTGGACCTTGGCGAGAAACTACCACCCCCCCGAAGAGACTGCCCATCTATCCCCGGTGATTTTGCAGATATTCCACTTGGATGAGTCCAAAAGAGTTGTATGGAGTTTAAAAAAAATGTATGGTGGGGGATGAGTCGTTCTGTGGCAACTACCGATGACCCTCTATGACATTCCGCAAACCCCACCCTTCTATCCCTCACCGTTTCCGAGAACCACTCATCAACTTTTTACCACAACCGATACCGAGGATATCAGATTTTTCTGGAACTCACCGGGGAACCCCCTACGCAACCTACGCGCAACAAACGGGAATTCCCCCACCACTCCTTCTGGGAGAACAACTTTATGTGTCACTATCTGTCCGTCAGTGGCGTTTTGGCTTTATAGTTTCCTCGTTCTTCTCGTGCGACAATGGATTGATTCCAAATGTTGTTCCGAAGCCTAATTGCATTACGACTTTGTTGGGAAAGATTAGATCTTCTGGGTCGCGGCATTGTTTCACAACATGAGACCAATCGATTTGACAATTGATTTGTATTTTCTAATGACAGTGAAAAAGTTATCAACAATGGTTGCTAGGTGCTAGATTACGTCTTTGACAGGGCTCTTTCTGACGATTTGAAAGTACAATTTCTTTCTATAGGAATTTTCTTTAATGTTGTAAACTATTTAGTTGAAAACCTCCTTGGTTACTTATGTCATTATTTTTATATACCAAAATGTTGAGGAAATGATAAGCTGGTTTTCTTGAAGTCAAAATTGAAGTCATTTTTTTTTCTTTTTTGTTATACCACGTTTTATAGTGACTGACGTTACATGTCAAGTCACACGGGAATGATGTCGAACGGGATAAAAAGTATCCTATGTCCTTCTCCTGGCTCTAAACTACCTCCCTGCCAATTTTCAGCTAAATCGGTTCAGCCGTTCTTGAGTTATAAGTGAAGTAACTAACACGACTTTCTTTTATATATATAGATGGAAGCGGTACATTTAATTAATCGATGCTTTAAACATTCCTTTAATATCTTCCGGTGGCTTCTTTATAATTACTTTTTAATTACCACAGTAAAGTAATACAGGGCCCTTGTAATTAGATTTTATATAAGAAGAGATCTTGAGTGATTATTTTGAAAGGTAAGCAGAATAAAAGACTCTTGTTAGTGGTTTATTTGGAGATAGCTTTTTAAATTCAGTGTGAAGCTTAAGTATTTATTCATAAAATTTAATTATCCCAAAAATTTTTTAATTTTTATTGAAAATTAAATCTTATTGATATGTTTATTAATAACTAAAAAAAATTATAATAATTATTTTAAAAGTTTAACCAAGGGATAACCATTCCAATATTTTCAAATATTTATCTAACTTTCTTAGTAAACCACCAATCTAAACTTAATAATTTGTGATCATCGACCAAGGTTTATATACTTCTTCGGAAGGTAGTGAAGTTCTATAACAAAGAATTCTTGTTTCCACAAAAGCTTTTCTAGAAAAGAATGTTTTTTTATTACATCGTAACATCGTTAAGTAAGTTTCGATATTACTCCAATCGATTATGATTTATGGTACTTTTAATGGGTCTTTTTAGCATGCTCATCCTCAAAATGAGTGTGATGGTAGCGAATAGCGATGGTAGCGAAAAATTTAAAAGGGTATTAAAATAATAATTTCAACCAATGTTTGATATAAATATTGTCTCAGAATATTTGTTTACGATTTAAAATTAAATTAGATTTACTTAATAATAAATTTCAGTTTTATATCACGCCTTCGTGTTTATATTTCCACAATAAATTTTTGTTTGACACGTTTGTGTTGTTGTCAGTCGAGTTCATTAAACCAACAATTATACCTCTTGAGCCACGCTTGACAATGTAAAGACCTTTTGTGTATTGAACTATACATATTCGTATGCCGTTTACTTACAGTAAACACTCTATTCGGGCTGATAAATTGAACCATAAAGAGTATTTTTATTGGTCAATATTGGATTATTACAATTATAGTTATATGAAGTGTAACAGTTTCTGTAGTAGGTTTTTTAATGTAATCCAGTAATTTAGTGTACAAACTCTCTTTTTTGAAAATCAAAATTATGATGCCAGTTATTATTTTCCTTTCATAGCATAAATTGAAGTAGCTGTATGTATATGCACTAACTCCTCCTAAACCACGCAACGGATTTGATGCAGTTTTCAGTTATGGAAAAGGAGATCAACGAGGAAGGTTTTTGTATATAATTTTCATGCTGGGGCCACACTAACGAAAATGCCCTTAATTATCGCGATGACCGTAGGTGTAGCCACTCCTAGGCCCCTAGCCAAGAGCAACCAGTGCAAACGGGAGCGTTGTGTATTTACGTAACGATAGAAAATAAAGCCCGGTGATTGGTCGTTGTAACGCCCACATAAAATTTTGACCAATCACTGGGCTTAATTTTCTATCGTTTCGTAAATTCACAACGCTCCCGTTTGCACTGGTTGCTCTTGGCTAGAGCCCCTAATTTGACAACGGCATTCACATCGCCGTTTAACGTTATGCACCGTGAGCGCGAGGGGATATGGAGGGGATCGCACGTGTTTGTCTTCGTTAAATACGTACTTTGGCTATAGAGTTGAGTAACGAGAAAGTAATTGCGTTGCTCGAGATTCTGCAAACAGAGCCATGTTTGTGGGATCCGAGACTCAAAAGTTTCAAGATTTCATATAATAAAATTTTACACTCATCAAATACAGAGTAGCACCGTCAACGTCCATCTTGATTGAAATTCAAGGAAATTTAGCGCTAATTTTATCGCCAATAATGGGCGGGCATTCACGTTGACCGTTCAAGTGTAGCCAGTGCCGTAAATAGGGCAGTGCCACCGGTGCCCAGGCACAGGGCGTAGACCCTGGGGGGGCGCAAGAATGGACAGACCAGGCAGGACTATTATTTTTTCGGTTTGCTCCTGATAAGTTCCCACTGCGCCCCTATAGTGCTCGATTCCAACACATACGTACCTACATGCCAGTATCATCAAAAACGTCTATTAAATTAGACATAACATCAAGCTAATTTTTTTGGCAGACACAGTAGGTGGTATAATAGGCGAAGTGTCCACTTAACATCAGATGGCTCGTCTGCTTGTTTGCCCACACCTACATCAGTTCTTTAAAAAAATAGATTTTTCTTCCAAAATATTAGATAAATGGTCCACCAACACCAAGTTTGTGCTTTATTTTATCAACCTGAATGAAATAAAGTAAGCCTATACATAGCATTTCTCTATCTAGGGTACCTATAATATCTAAAAAAAAAACAAGGGCGCAGTTATAGAAGCTCGCACAGGGCGCAAAAAAGGCTATTTACGGCACTGAGTGTAGCCACTCACTTTATCGTGTTAAAAATTAAAGCAATAGTTATCGCGATGATAGGCATTGAGGTTTCTCTTTAGTGTGGCCCCAGCAGGAAAAAAATGCATCCGTGCGAAGCTGGGGCGGGCTGCAACTCAGCAGATATAGCGTGTATGGGTTCATTAGAAAGTCGGTGTTTAGTTCTTAATTTTAATTATAGCTATCATTCGTATTCGCCATTAGGTGTATTTAAGCATTGTTCACCTTGGAATATCGTTGGTAAAGCATGAATAAATTTATTCGCTAATCTATCTTTGTGTAAATAAAGATTACCTCTTAATAGATTGCCAATGGAAATGGGGAGGTATCCACTCTCAAGATTAACGATGTGCACGCAAGAAGATGCATGACTTATTTTTGGTTATTTTCCTTTAAAAGTATACATGTCTGTGTTTTAATTGGACATGGAACATGTCTTATGAAGACATAGCTTAAGTCATACTTAATTATACCGATAGCCTGTGGTTTTATCCATGTTAAAAATTAAAAGTGTTCTATATAAGTGTATTGTTCCTCAGCGCATAGTATGTCGATATTGACCTGGTTTATGCTCAAAGTATGTTGCTTCTGTGTTTCACGTCAGTATTTCTTTTAACATACGAGAAGTAATCCCTTTCTCATTCTTGTTCCTGAATTTAAAACTGTTTTTTACTGTTCCATTATTTCTGCGATATTTTCTCACACAGTTGACGTTTTTTTTAAATTTTACTCATTATTATTCTATTTTTCAAAATTCCCTGCCATGACGCTTGTCTTTTTTAGTATTTGTTGGTTAAGGGCCTCTTTCACCAACGTCAAGTAGGCTAAACCGTCACTTAAAGTCACCTGTCACCGGGAATAATTTAGCTGATATACCTTTGTTTGTACGGTAAACGTCCCAAACATTAAATAGAAAATAATAAAAAAAAAATCGGCTATCGAATGATGCAGTAAACCGAGTGCATAATTCAATAAAACAGAAAATGATTTCTAAAAGTAACTAATTAACATTTTACTTGTAGTTGGTGAAAGAGGCGCTAAGAGATTTTTGAAACCGTTGCTAAAAAAAATGACTTTGTATGTGCCTTATGTTTGTTATGTTTGTTTTATTCAAGGTATTATCGGTTTTGCTTCATCTTCATTGACTTTTTGACGCAGTAATCAAATAAAGGCTCATTAAGGATCAGTGTATCTGATCCTTAATGAATATATTAATATAATATTCCTTAAACGTTTCGTAACGTGTCCTAATTTTCTTAAGTCGGTATTACAGGATTTTCGTATCTCAGAGACTCATGTACATTTTGGAACATACAAGCACCCGGACACTCAGCATTAATCCTCTTATAAATGCTTATACAAATACATATATTTTAGTATTCACTTAATTTTTTATTAGCTGTTGCACGAAACTTCGTCAACACCTTATAAAACATAACCAATGTTGCTAATAATATAGCTTTCTATAGGTGAAAGAATTTTTGAAATCGTCCCAGTAATTTTTGAGTTTATTCATTACAAATTACATACAAAAATACAAATCTTTTCTCTTTATAATAGTAATATAGATTTATTTTATCATATACTACCTGCTGCCTGCGACTTCGCCCGCGTAACTGTAAATTATATACTAAAACCTATATACTGTAATTACATTGGTGAAAACAGCATAAAAATCAGTGCGTAGTTTTTGAGTTTATCGCGAACAGACAGACAGGCGCGGCGGAGGACTTTGTTGTATAATATGTAAAGCCCGTTGACGTTTTTGGGGACTGCCAAAACGCAAAGATAGTAAAGATACTCGCAACTAGTTCACTAGCAGCGATGATGACACCCAGCTAGTTAACTAGCATACTAGCCAACACGCCAGCGAAAGGCGAGTAAATTAGCCCGGCTTTCTATTTTACTAGCAGCTTTTTTTACAATCGGATAGTTAACTAGCAGATTGTAAAAAAGCGGGGCGAGTTTACAAGCTGCTAGCGAACTCGCTGGCTTGTAGCTTCTAAACTAGCTCCGTGTCATCGAGGCTTGATTGTTAAAACGAGTCACGATTTCTCTTTACTCAATGCTAAAATGCGTAGTTGTTACTAAGCATTTTTAGACTGATTCTAAGAAAGTACTGAGCGTGGGTTTTAAGTCACTTCTATTCATTATTCGATACTAAGAGGAATTCCCATCGGGAAGGGACTTGCAAATTACAAGATAAATTACTGTCGGACTAAAATAATATTCGTTCTTGTCTTCAATTAAGTGGCTAAAGACATAACAAATTAAATTTACCGAATTACACTGTTAGCTAGCTACCTAGGCTACCCACTGTGTGACATTGATTTAGTGTTAACTTGACAACGGTGAAAATATTTCACTTGTGAAAGCAATTAATTAAATGTTTTAGTCGTATTGTATTCTTATGAAATTCAGTTACAATAACCAACGTCCCATCTTTAGTGTATTTTAGAGTTTTGTACATTAAAAAGGCAGAATGTAAATTTTTATCAATGCTAATGTCCTACTGACTAGAGTTCCTCTCTGACACAAGTCAGAGTTCTTATATAGCTGGCAGCAAAGATTTAAATTCTTTGATCGGCCTCATTTTTTAAGCAAATGAATATATACCAAAACAAAAGGACTTTTTCACTTTTCTTATTTGATTTTGCGCTAATTTTTTTTTCGTTTTTTTTTTCTGTCACTATAATATGTATACATATCCATAACAATATTAAAGAGTCTGTCACTGTCACCGAACACTGACTCATACTAAATATAGAATTTTGTATAAGTATATAATTTATATATATGGATAATATAGGTATGATACATATTTCTTCAGAATAATATAATACATGATCAATTACCCCTCCATCTTTTATCTCATGAATAAAGGTAATCCGAAGTATAACGTAATATCTTGGAGACTTCAAAGAAGTGATAATCTCCTTAAAGATGAGATCGAGTATTTATACTTTCATAGGTTTCACAGTACACTGAATATGACGTAAGAAGTACTCACTCAATAATTAAATACTTACCTATAATGTGGTTTTACTGGGAAGTATGTTTTTACTAGGGATTACTTATAATTTGAGTTTTATTCTCATCAAACTACTACAACATGGAATCCGCGTGTCATACAAAACACTACGAACTTTATATTATGGAACATTTAAAAGTGACATTTATGTGTAGAGCATGAACTGTCACTTAAAACCAACCAAACATATTATTATGTCATTTAAAGAAAATGTGACTTTACGTCACAACATTGTAGTTTAAAATGAATAGTAGAAGTTGGTTATTACTATCTATTACCACTGACGCGAGAAGGCAAGAGTCCCCCATGATTCTGTCAAGTGCCGCTTTGGCATTTGTGACGCAAATTCCATGGTAGTATTTCGATGCTTATTCTTAATTAATTTTTTTTTGAAATTAGAATTCGCTGTGGGAGTTAGTAAAGAGGTAGGAAAAAGTGGAACGTTAAACATTATTAAAACAGAAAGTCCTTAATGAAAGTCATTTACCTCACACTGTGTGAATATGTGACATGGTTATTCGTGTGTAGCTACCATACCAAGGTCATGGATAAAAAAACACGTAACCACTAACGGTTTAAATATGGGAACATATAGCCCTGAGAAGAGCTGTTGTTATTAGAAATTAAGGCGTATTCTTTTTTCACATCATATTAATATCACTCCACTGGATAAATCACTGGATCCACGACAGAGGACGCTTTAGTCGCAGTCGTCGCTCACAGCCTTCATTCTTGAACGTGTCGTCGTCGAGTTGTTTCTTG
Source organism: Synanthedon formicaeformis (assembly GCA_945859745.1). Lineage (NCBI taxonomy): Eukaryota > Metazoa > Arthropoda > Insecta > Lepidoptera > Sesiidae > Synanthedon > Synanthedon formicaeformis. Next base: position 9,447,105 of record OX243958.1, read on the forward strand.
CGCGGCGCCCAGCGAAGCAAAAAGACTGAGGGCAAATGCGCGGCTATTTTTATAGGCTCGGCACCCGAGAGTGGGGAGCACTCAACGCACTTGCGCGCGACACATGAGCGAGACAACAACATCAACCGCTTCTCTTACACACACACACATACAAGTGTAAAAACCATATATAAGTAGGGCAATTTTCTAAATAAAATTATTCCATCCTGAAATTTCAACGGAGTTATTATTGGAAACCTACAATCTCCAAAGTGGTGACCCCTACAGAAGAACCGCTGCCCTACAGAAGAACCGCTGCCCGACAGAAAAATCCGACGAGGAACCTCTGCTCGACAGGAAAACTCGACAGATGAATCCGCCGATGAATCCCTGCCCGACGATGGACGAATCAAAACCGCAAGCCACTCCCGAAATTGCCAATATTTCGTTGTCAATGCGAATTCCGGCTTTCTGGCGCGATAAACCGCGACTATGGTTTATCACTTTCGAAGCAGCTACCAACGATCTGAAAAAGGGACAGCAACAATTGGCGCAGTTGGTCATCGCGCAACTAGAAAAGCAGGACGTCGAACAAATCACAGACCTTCTCTACAACCCGCCTGCTGCCGATTTTTATAAGGCAATCAAAGACCGCCTCATCACGGTTTACGAGGAATCAGATAGCCGTCAAATGCAGAAGTTACTATCGCAGATGGAGCTAGGAGACCAGAAGCCTACACAACTACTCCGACGCATGCGAAACCTAGCAAGAGACAAGATTCCAGACGACACGCTACGGCTCATGTGGACCAACCTGTTACCACCACACGTTCGCTCTGTGCTCACCGTCAGTGAAACTCTCAGCACGAAGGTGGCACTAGAAGAACTAGCAGCGCTCGCCGACAAGATGACCGAGCAAGCACAAGAAGTGTCTACTATCTCCTCACCATCACAGACGAGTTCTATCACAACATCAGCAGCTGACACACAGTTTCTAGTCAACGAGATTAAGAAACTGTCCCTAGAAATAGCGGAACTCAAAGCGGTACGATCTAGACCCAGCTATCGTTCTTCATCTCGTATAAGAAGACCGTCGCAGTCCCGTTTCCGCACGCGCAGTACCCCGTCACCATCGCCGTACTGCTATTACCATCGGCGTTTTGGGGCGAAAGCAAGACGCTGCACCGCGCCATGCACCTTTATTAAGTCGGACTCATCGGAAAACTAAATAGAACGCTGGCAGCGGCGGACACCGGCGTTCATGAAAAATCTCACCGCCTATTCGTAAAGGACAAGAAGACCGGCTTATCCTTCTTGGTAGACACCGGCGCCAACATATCGGTCCTACCCAGAAAAAAAGGGTCTACGTCAACTCCATTGCCATTTCAACTGTACGCCGCTAATAACACCGTTATTAAAACCTACGGCGAGAAAACGCTCGAGTTGGACCTCAACCTACGGCGACCCTACAAATGGAAATTCATCGTTGCCGACGTTTCCAAACCAATACTGGGCGCCGATTTCCTCAATCATCACGAACTCATGGTGGATCTCAAAAACCGGAAGCTGATCGACGGCCGTACAAGCTTATCAGTCAAAGTTCCGATGTACGCGACAAATGTACCTACCGTCCGCAGTATCGATACGCAGCAACAGTATCACGACATACTAGCTCAATTTCCTGGCATCACTCGTCTGACTTCGATGAAACTCAACCCAGACCGAAGCGTTGAACACTACATCGAAACGTCCGGATCGCCAGTCTTCAGTCGCGCACGACCTCTACCTCCACACCGCTATCAAAAGGTCAAAGAAGAGTTCGAAAACATGATGCAACAAGGCCTATGCAGACCAAGCAAGTCGTCATGGTCGTCACCCCTTCATGTCGTCCCTAAGAAGAACGGCGACCTACGCGTATGTGGCGATTATCGAAGACTCAATTCGATTACAAAACCCGACCGCTATCCCGTGCCACGCATCAAAGACTTCACGCACATGCTGTCCGGCAAGAGGATATTTTCTACTCTCGACTTAAATCGTGCATACTCTCAGATAATGGTTCATGAAAAGGACATTGAGAAGACTGCCATCATCACACCATTCGGCTTGTTCGAATTCCCTCGTATGTGTCCTGGCCTCAAGAACGCAGGACAAACATTCCAACGATTTATTCACGAAGTATTGCGCGGACTCGACTACGTATTCCCATTCATCGACGACGTACTCTTAGCTTCTGCAGACGAAGAAGAACACAAACGACATCTTCACACAGTTCTAAAAAGGCTCGAAGAATATGGCATCACCATCAATCCTGCAAAATGCGTCCTAGGTCAACCGACAGTCAAGTTCCTGGGATACATTGTTTCGGAACACGGTATCAAGCCAACACAAGAAAAAACGGAAGCCATACTACACTATAAGAAACCATCAACAGTCGAAGAACTTCGTCGTTTCCTCGGTATGCTAAACTTTTACCGTGACAACATACGGAACGCGGCATCAATACAAGCACCACTGCATAAGTACCTACACCACGTCAAGAAAAAAGACAAAACAAAAATTGAATGGAACGAAGAATCGTCGAATGCTTTTGAGATGTGTAAAGCGAGCATTCAAAATGCAGCTTTACTCGCTCATCCTATTCACCAAGCACCTATCGCATTATGTTGCGACGCATCTGACACCGCAGCTGGCGCAGCAATTCAACAGTACCACAACAATAAATGGCAACCTTTGGGATATTTCTCCAAGAAGTTTTCCGAAGCACAGAAGAAATACTCGACATTCGACAGAGAGCTTCTAGCAATTTACATGGCTGTTAAACACTTTAGAAGGACGTTTGAAGGTCGCGAATTAATCATCTTTACCGACCACAAACCGCTCGCCTACGTTCTGCAAAAATCGCCATCAGCCTCAGAAACTCCCAGAAGAACAAGACAACTACTTTTTATTGCCGAATTCACAACCGACATACGCCATATAAGCGGAAAAGACAACGTTGTAGCAGACGCCTTAAGCCGCATCGAAACAATCACATGCCCGTCTACGCTCGACTACAACGAAATAGCTAAAGCGCAAGAAAAAGATAGATGCATCGCACAACTGCTCACGAATAGCAATTTATCGATGAAAAAAATTATCATACCTAACACTAATGCGAACATCTACTGCGAAACATCTACACCGCATATCCGGCCATACATTCCGGAAGAATACAGACGTACCGTTTTTGATAGCGTTCACAACATTAGTCATCCCGGAACACGAACAACGCGCAAGCTAATATCGCAGAAATTTTTTTGGCCCGCTATGAATCAAGACATCGGTACATGGGCGAAGAGTTGTATTCATTGTCAGAAGAGCAAAGTACAACGCCATACGTCGAGTAATCTTTCTCAGTTCCCGCCAAGCGACCGTTTCCAGCACATACATGTCGACATCGTAGGACCGCTACCTACTACAGCCGACGGAAATCGATACCTAATAACAATTATCGATCGTCTTACTCGATGGCCTGAAGCGATACCTACACACGACATATCCGCCGAAACAATTGCGAAACACATCTACGAGAAATGGATCACTCGTTTTGGATGCCCTGTTTCACTGACAAGCGACCAAGGTCGTCAGTTCGAGAGCGAGTTATTTTCAAACCTAATGAAAATATTGGGAATCAAAAAAACTCGTACAACGCCTTATCATCCACAAAGTAACGGCATAGTCGAACGCTGGCATCGCACACTAAAATCCGCATTAAGAGCCAAGCTATCCGAACATAGCACTACATGGACCGACGTGCTACCTACGACACTATTTGGCTTACGCGCTTCACTACGCACGGACACAGGTGTTAGTGCTGCCGAACTTACCTACGGATACAAACTAAAACTGCCTTGTGATTTTTTCAATGCGCAGTCGAATATTCCAGTTGGCGATTATACCTACGTAAACAAGCTACGTACAACTATCGACGCGCTCAGACCTACAAGTACAAAGTCGCACGGTACGAAAAAAATTTTTGTGCATCAAGACCTACACACATGCACACACGTATTTGTCAGAGTCGACGCAGTTCGGAAACCACTTCAAACACCTTACGAAGGACCTTACCGTGTATTGAACAGAACAGATAAAGTTTTCACCATTCAGTTATATAGCCGTCAAGCGAATATATCGATCGACCGATTGAAACCGGCATACTTACTTGAAGACTTAGATCCAGTTACCAACAAGAACCATACCTCAACAGTTACCAAGTTACCTTTAAACCATACCTCAACAGTTACCGAGTTACCTTTACCTACCAGTAGTAAAACGAGCGACAGAAAAAGCAAGCAATCACGATCTGGCCGTCTCATAAAACTACCGGTACGCTTCGCTTGAGGGGGAGTACTGTAGCTACCATACCAAGGTCATGGATAAATAAAACACGTAACCACTAACGGTTTAAATATGGGAACATATAGCCCTGAGAAGAGCTGTTGTTATTAGAAATTAAGGCGTATTCTTTTTTCACATCATATTAATATCACTCCACTGGATAAATCACTGGATCCACGACAGAGGACGCTTTAGTCGCAGTCGTCGCTCACAGCCATCTTCATTCTTGAACGTGTCGTCGTCGAGTTGTTTCTTGCGCGGCGCCCAGCGAAGCAAAAAGACTGAGGGCAAATGCGCGGCTATTTTTATAGGCTCGGCACCCGAGAGTGGGGAGCACTCAACGCACTTGCGCGCGACACATGAGCGAGACAACAACATCAACCGCTTCTCTTACACACACACACATACAAGTGTAAAAACCATATATAAGTAGGGCAATTTTCTAAATAAAATTATTCCATCCTGAAATTTCAACGGAGTTATTATTGGAAACCTACAATCTCCAAACGTGCATTACTTTATAACACTTTGATCTACGTAAAAGGCAACGTTGAATGTACATACTTCAGTTCAACTTGAAATACTAAAGCAATTTGCTTGCTCTTAATTATATCTTTAAAAAAAAGGTTAAGTAAAGTACATACCATTCACAGTAAAGTATGACAAACATTATTTCTATACACAAATCTTATGTTCGTGCGAAGAAATGAAGTAGTTTCTCGCAACCACGTACACAAAATAGGTACGTGGCGTTTTCGTGAATAAATATTATGTATCATAAATATTTATTAGGAATTTCAGAAATCTATTCGTATATACTGAAGGTTCAATGAACAAATCTTTTCAGGGTTTCAGACTCATTGGAATTCAGTAAAGAAATGTATTACACATTGGTAAATACATTCTTCTATCCATTTGCCTAATCTAAAGTATAATTCATTAATATTATCTTAATCACACGAATTTGCTGGACATCTGAAACTGTTAAAGTATATTTGTTTCTAAAATTTTAAATATTAAATTGATTCAAACATTTAAAGAATTCATACAAATTTTGATTTTCTAAGTAGTATAAGCAGGTTAGATAGGTTATATGTTCGGATGATAATACTACAGACGCACGTTCGAATCTTGTTTCTCTTTCAATCTCTACTGTTGATCAATCAATACTAATAATAAATCTGTTAGGGTCGGTCATGGAGTAATTTACTTTGTTTTTAGAGATATCGTGTTTATAGGCTCTATATATATACATGATACTGAAACTAAATTGACCATTTTTAGAATTTTTTTCTGTATGTATGTATGTATGTATGTATGTATGTATGTATGTATGTATGTATGTATGTATGTATGTATGTATGTATGTATGTATGTATGTATGTATGTATGTATGTATGTATGTATGTATGTATGTATGTATGTATGTATGTATGTATGTATGTATGTATGTATGTATGTATGTATGTATGTATGTATGTATGTATGTATGTATGTATGTATGTATGTATGTATGTATGTATGTATGTATGTATGTATGTATGTATGTATGTATGTATGTATGTATGTATGTATGTATGTATGTATGTATGTATGTATGTATGTATGTATGTATGTATGTATGTATGTATGTATGTATGTATGTATGTATGTATGTATGTATGTATGTATGTAAGTATGTATGTAAGTATGTATGTTCCTCCATAACTTTTAAACGAATCAACTGATTTTCATGAAACTTGGTAGTTAAACATTTAGACGTACAGGACTCAGGATAGTTTACTTTTTTGTCTTTCAAAGCGGACGAAGTTGCGGGCGCCAGCTAGTTCTAAATATTATATTGTAAATGTTGCGGAAACGCACTCATTAGTGATGCCGCAAGTGGCCTACAGTCAGCCCTGACTTGAATCGAACCCGGGCTCTCGAGATGAGACAGAGAGCGAAAGCAGTCACCTTAATCACTCGACCTTAATGGGTCTAAAAGCCGTTAAATTAATTTCGCTATGTGGTTTTTTAATAGCATTTTAAAAGTGCAGTGTGCTGTTTGTATAGCGTTTTCTGCGGTATGTTTTCGATCTTTGGACATAAACATCAAAGCCAAAATTTATAAAATACTAGTTGGTGCATGCGACTTCGTCCGCGTTGAAAAAGAAAAAAAGTAGCCTATCTTGTCTCCAGTACGTCTAAATGTTTATCTACAAATTTTAATGAAAATCAGTTAATTCGTTTAAGAGTTACAGAGGAACATACAATACCTACACTTACAGATTTATTATTAGTATTGACTAGCTGACCCGGCGAACTTCGTAACGCCTCCGCATAGAAACCCATGCCATACAAAATGTATTGTGATAAGAATGAATTTTATTCACAATTTTTTTATTCATAATCAACAAAAAAAAAATCATAAAAATTGGGTTACCTAGGCCGTTCTCGAGTTATAAATGATGTAACTAACATGACTTTTTTATACTAATACAAAAAATATTTGTCATTTCTATATTTTTTTTTAATGTAGTCAAGTGTAGAAAAAAAACACACGCAGCCTTTACGAGATGAAATATTTTGTCCATATTTGTTTTTCTTGTAAAGAAACCTCTACATTACAAGACCTTTATGTTACAAAGGAAAATTATAAGGAGATTGTTTTAAAGAGTATTTGTGTCGTAAGTTTTCATTTTGTGAAGCAGATAATATACGTTTAAACGTCTTGAGAACGGCTTTGTTTTGCTTCAAGGTTGCGGCTGAAGCTTAAATTCCACTCAACCGCGTCGGGTTTAGCGGTAATGTGACCACATAGCGGAATAACGTTGTTATTGCTCAGAAAACAGACGAGGAAATTCTTAAAGTGAATAGTTTAAATATACGTTGACAAAAAATTACTTTGATATAATTTCATGTAAGTACATTAAGAATATGTGTTAAATTGGACTTGAATTTGTGAAACTTTTCAATTTCAGATGCAAAAGTAACAAAAGTATTTACCACTTGGTAAGGAACAAAAATCATTCCCTATCGATAAATCTATTTTTAAATAAACTGACGGACTCATAAACTGCATCAAAGTTCAGGATTACTTTGAAATGATTTTTTTTAATAAGTATGCAAACTTTTTAGATTAAATTATATAAATATGGAGAGACTGGCTCTTAATCTTAAAAAAAAGCAAAATTTAAAAATAGAACTGCAGTAAAACAAATGAATATAGCCGGGAAAAGAAAATTTACTCGTAGTATCAGATTTGCGTGTTATTTAAAGCAAAGTTTTAAATTGATTCGCATTGATTTTTTATTGAATTATTGTTACCAGCAGAATTGTAGGGTTAGTTTTTTAACTCATCGAGAGTTTTTGAACCATAATCTTCGTCCGAACAAGCGGCTCAAATTGTAGCACTGGTGCGGGAGGGCTTGGATCAACGAACGATTGGTAGAAATTTAAATTTAAACCAGTCTACGGTTTCTAGAATATACAGAAGGTTTGTGGAGACAGGTTCTTACAGAAGGAGACGTGGTACAGGCAGGACTCGAGCAACCACCGGTCGTGATGACCGATTTATTGCTACAACTTCCCTGCGAAATCGTTTCCTCACGTCAATTAACATCAAAAAAGGAGCTTAATGAAGTGCGTGGAGTAAATGTGAGTGCACGAACAATAAGAAGAAGGTTAAAGGAAGCGGATAACATCCCTTTTAGACCAGCAAATGGTCCAAATTTGTCTGTAGCTCACAGACAAGCTCGCTTAAGATTTGCGCGTGATCACCTAAATTGGACAGAAGAGCAATGGGCCTCCGTATTGTTCACGGACGAGTGTAGGATATGATTATATGGTGCAGATGGTCGCAGAAGAGTCTATCGTCGACGTGGGGAGCGATATGCTCAAAGTTGCATTGAGGAGCGTGTTCCTTTTGGAGGTGGTTCGTGTATGGTCTGGGGTGGCATATCGATGAACGGGCGAACAGAACTTGTGTTCATAGACATGGTCCGTCAAAACGGTAATAGAGGGGGTTTGACTGCACATCGCTACTTAACAGAGATCTTAGAAGATCACGTGGTGCCTTACATGGGATTCATAGGCGAAAATTTTACTTTAATGCAGGATAATGCCCGGCCGCACGCTGCTGCACAAGTTCGACAATATTGCGAAGAGGTTGGGATACGTACAATGAATTGGCCAGCACGCAGCCTGGATCTTAATCCCATTGAGCATGTTTGGGACAATATAAAAAGAACTGTATATGCGAGAAATCCTGTGCCCACGACAGTGGCAGCACTAAGAACAGCACTTTCAGAAGAATGGGACAATATTCCGCAAGATCTTTTAATAACCCTAATAAAATCTATGCGGAACCGATTAGAATCCGTAATAAGGGCACGTGGGGGTAATACACGCTATTAAAACATAAATAAACCCTTGCATAAAGTTTGTGTCTATTGTTAAAACCAATTTTTTTATAAAACCAATTTTCCTTAAATTTCTGTTTTTTCTTCAAAAAGTCTTAAGGTCCTTTCCAGTACACAAACTTAAACTTAAGGATACGCTGTTTTAAAGTTCACGAACCAATCTAGAGGTTTCAATTTAAATCTGTATAGAAAGTTTGCATACTTGGTTAAAATATTTATTTCAAAGTCGTCTATTACTTTGATGCAGTTTATGAGTCCGCCAGTGTATATTAGACCTGAAAGTAGCAAGAAGTTTATTCGGATTCTCTTATTGGCCAATGTACCGTATTGACTTCGCTAGCAGAAGTTCGTCCCGTATCAAAAACTTACACAATCAACTTCATGTGTATCTTTTGCTAACATGGTTGCAAACAATTTGACCTGTAGGATGACAATGAATTCATTTATTGTTAAGGATTTTTCTATTATTGTTCAGTTTATTACCTTGAAATGTACCAATGCCTCCGGCTCCATAAAAAAAAGGCATATGTATCGAACATATGTGCATTGACTAAATTTGGATGAAGCTTTTTGAATTTTGGAAAAAGCAGCTGACTGGATAAACACATGAGGCATCCTGTAAAGCGATCGGGTTGTAGCCTCTGCGTCTTTTCAATTTTATGAAATTTTATGAAAATTTTGGTAGGCATATCGAGTCCATTGCCAAAACGGCTGCCAGAAAATTGGGCATCCTTTCCAAGGTTAGGTTAGGTTAGGTAAGCGTGGTCCATCTTTGGCCGCATCTGCACCTAACATCAAGTGAGATCGCGGCCAAGCGCTGCCTCGATATAGTAAAAAAAATAATAATGTGTAGACTAGCTGGTGCCCGCGACTTCGTCCGCGTTGAAAAATAAAAGATATAACGCCTCACACTATACTTTTGCCAAGCGTTGGATATTTATCTTTACATAGCTTAAAATCTAAGGCTTCATTGTACCAAAATAAAAGCATAATTGACAAAAAATATAGGTACAATATTGTGTAGTTCATCTTGTAAGCTGCAAGAAGTCGTAGCAAATGTACACTTGCTACGATATTAACCGCGTAGCGGAGCTACGATATTATAATACCATCGTACTACGAAATGTAAAAAAAGCTACATACAATATTGATTTTTTTTTAATTTGTAGACTTGATCAACGGGTACCTAATTTTAAAATATACTGTATATTTTTTGTATATAAAACTGTATGTATACACATATGTTTAAATATGAGAAATAAAGTCAAGCCCAGAAGGATGTTCGCTCGGCCGTTGTGTCGCCAAATGCACTGACGAATCATGGCTAAAATGGACAAATGCGTTGTCAGGGATAGAGAAAAGGATATACCATCCAATAGGCTCGTCAAAATTATAGAAATACCTAGTCCTGTGTAATAGAGATAGGTAAGCAAATAATAACTTAGGAATATTAACTTACACATGAAATAATATTTGGTAGAGCAGCCATGTATGTGCACTTCTTAATTACGGTTCAAGGGTTATAATAAAATTTGACGTATTGGAATATACCTTCGTCATATATCGTGGATATCAACTGATATAGATTGATTGAGGTACGATATATCGTTTCGTTTCGTCGCACACAATCATTGCTATTGGAAGAAAATAACTCGGACGCTAGAATAGTTTCATTCTTTTAAAAAAAATATGTCGTTTTATTTGTTATAAATATATAATATAAGGGTCACTTCATATATAAATATGAGTTAGAAGACCCGCTCCCGGTTTCGTCCGTGATACATTTTTTATATACACAAACCTTCCTCGTTTATCCATTTTTCCATTAGTGAAAACCGTATCAAAATCCTTTGGTTGGTTTAGTACAAATTACGGACAAAACTTGTTTCCTGTGAGATAAGCTGTGAGATAGTGAGATAGTCAACGTGCTGGTCTATTTTTTGTCTTTTTCAACACTACTAGTAAATCTAAAATATTTTGACGCATTCTAAGTGTTAAATAACTATTTTTTTCCAAATAATACCAATATAGGTAAATAACAAAATTTTATTAAATGATTTAGGTATAGTAAAAAAAAAATAATTAATTATTATATATTAAATTTGTTTTATTAATTATTATGTTAATGCTAAAAGAACAAAGCTTTGTTAGAATTTTCTATCAATCAATTTAATATTTCGGTACCTATCTTATTTATAAATGTTTTATCAATTAATTTTAATGTGATTTTGAAACGTGAAACAAAGCTTAAAATGTGGGAACAAGCTTAAAATATTACTTACTTATTTATAGGTATACTTAATCTGTTCGTTTTTTATGTAATTGTGAATTTGCACATAGCTATACCTACTGCAGCATAATTAACTAAAAAAATATGTTATTTTCAGTGTATCAAAACAAAAGTGGATCTAGGTAAGTCTTAGAGAAATGTAGATTTTCACAAATTTAGGGTAGGTATGCTATGAGCAAGCACAATTTCAAGTTAAATTCATGTTTTATACTTACTATGATTCAACATAGTAGGTTGGTGTTATAAAATAGTTGCCATTAGGTTATACCAATTTGAAGCACGCTTTCGCTTTGCATAGTGAGCATGTTAAGCACAGAATGAATAGTTTAAACACACAATATCTACTAAGTACGTACGTACTACGAACTCTTTCAATCGGTCGAGGAAAGAGTCCCAGATTTAGGTACAGGCAAGGTCTCAAAGTTGATCTAAATAACGCAAGGCTTTTGTATGTTTTGAGGTTATAAATAGGCATATATATATATTTGCATATAAAAAAAATCAGAAAATATATAGACGATAATTATAAAGTTTGGAAAGCCGCGACAGTTTCAGTCCCGGGACTTGACATTAATGAATGAAATGAAAAATATCAGTAAAAAAGGGAATTACAGTGAATTCCAATATTTGTTGAATATAAAATTAAATTCTCACATTTACCCACCTATAACGTTATTTATATCATCTAAAGAAATCATATGTTTAAGCGCCTATTTCACAACCGTCAATTAGGCCAATCCGTCATTTAAAGTCACCGGTAACCGGGAATAATTTAGCTGATAATCAACACTTTACTTGTAGTTCGTGAAAGAGGCCCTAATTCTTATAAACCTAGGTACAATTTCTGGTACCTAATAAATTCTTAAAATTACCTATACTTATTAAAAAAAGAAGTAATTTTACTAAGCTAATCATTAATATCTGGTACTTATAATTTGTCACAATTCTTATATGAAGAATCATAGATTTATTTATGAATGCCCGCGACTTCGTCCGCGTTCTCTATAACCAAAGATTTTAAAATCTTTGTCTAAAGCCTGCCTTCCTCGATAAATGGACTATCCAAATTATCCAATACAAAAAGAATTTTTCAATTCGAACCAGTAGTTCCGGAGTTTGTTGTACAACCAAACAAACAAACTCTTCAGCTTTATATATTAGTATAGATTAAAATGTTCCAAATATAAAACAGATAAAAAATTTAGAATCATTAATAATTTTCACATAGGCTCTATTCATCAGTCGTATAAATAATATAATATATATAATTAACTAAAAAACTTCTTTAGTGATTCTATGGGAGGAACATGCCTTTCATTATACCAGCCACATGAAAACAACACATTTTACGATAAACATTTATATTGGACTCTTACGAAATATCCAAACAGGCTTAATTAATTTCACAGAACAATGACAGTGACACCAATAACAATTTGACGGCTGACAGCTCTAGCTGCGTTCAAGATACTGATCGCCGCCACACCACCCCCCCACGGAGAATTGAAGATCAAAGATCGAAAGGACGGGCAAATTTTACCCTACGACCGGATCGCGTTGTATACTTTGGTGAAGGTGGAGAAGGTGTAGTATGATGTGAAGTCTGTGAGTGTGATGTATGTGTGTCTGGACATGAATGAGGAGTCTTAGATGACGAAATGTCTGAAGGTTGAGGAGCGATTGATGAATCAGGAGTGTTGGTAAAGGTAAAATTGTCAGTGTAGGCAGGTTTCACGTCGGGGTCACCACTATGGGAGGAACATGCCTTTCATTATACCAGCCACATGAAAACAACACATTTTACGATAAACATTTATATTGGACTCTTACGAAATATCCAAACAGGCTTAATTAATTTCACAGAACAATGACAGTGACACCAATAACAATTTGACGGCTGACAGCTCTAGCTGCGTTCAAGATACTGATCGCCGCCACAATTCCATAAAATAGACTATTAAAAAATGAGAAAGTAAGTAACCGAGCGCGGAAAGCAAATTATATAAGTTTACTTTGTACCTAATTCATTTTAAAAATACATTTTTACGATACAATTATAACTACGGTGTCCCGTCTTGAGTTCGACCTGAAAGTCCCGGAACCCAGACAGCAAATTTTTTTTAAAAATCCCGGGATTTCAAGCCACGAGGCCACGAGACGTCACGGGACCTAAAGATCTAAGAAAAATTATTGAAGTTGTTATTATTTTGGTTTACCAATTTTTTTTATTAATTTCATTTCAATTGGTATTTTAAATTAATTGAATAAATAAATATCTGAAATTAAAAACGGTTATGCCATCAGAAACTATATTTTGGTTCCAATTTTTAATTATTATAATCTTTTTGAACTAAATGGGTAGAATAATCAGAAAATTCACACGAACCCAATAATAAACTCACAATTAATTTACATGATTTTAAAATAGATTTTCATAACTCTCTCCCGCAGTTATGAGATAGGCCTACATTATAATGCATCTAATATATGGATAGGGTACACCTAACGTACTTGTGGATAGTTAGATGTGGGCCGTGTTCATTGTTCCAAGCAAATGGTTTTTCATTCGCGGCAGGTTGCTCCACTGTAGTGGGGACTTCGGCGGAAAGACGTCGTGTTAATTTCATTTCAATCCAACGCTATTTCTCTCAAGTAATTCATTAAAACATTTAAAATGAAAAATTATTTTTGACAAATATTTATTAAAAAGTAATACAGTGATATTTGTTCATACACTTGTGGTGAATTGACTTTTATTGTGAAAAAAGTGTACATTTAAAAATTTATTTAGTGAGCAATGAAAGTACATATTAAAAAAAGTTTTATTTATTAAAGAACGAGGGGTACATAATTATGGTTTGAGATCCGAAGAGAGGTAGTCCATTTCAGAGAGTTGCAATATTCATAAACAGATTATCGCATGCAACTATATATTATTGAAGGTATAATCTTATAATTTGAAAATCTGAGCAAGTAAAGATGAGGAGGATGCAGCATAGCAGCTAGTTTTTTTTTTTAATTAAGGATATTCATGAGCTTGATTTAATAGAAAAAACAATTTAGATTTGTTTTCTCATAGACAATAATCTGTTTGAAGGATGACCTCTCTTCAGATCTCATACTAATAGTTTAATTATTTAACATTAAACAGGTTGTCTCGTGGGTATTAATTTTTCTGTAGGCAAAAGTTTCACAATACAGTCTGTACAATAATCTGTTCCCGCATTATCTGTCCATCTTGCACCAAGAAAGCCGGTCTTTTTACATCCTACACACATAGTTCTGGTCTGGTATACAGGCGATGTCTCGTCTATTAATCTTTGCTCCTTAGCCATTTTTAATATATCAAGAATATATGCATTATTATCTTTATTTTCTGTATAAGTTGGACTTTCATTTAAGTCATTGTCAACTTGATCTTCCATTTGAACCGGAACATGTAACTGAGGAAAGAATGTAGTCTTTTTATTATAAACGAACATTTTGTTTCTTGTTTTCCACAATTTCTTCGGTGCTCTACCGGGTATTGGTAAGCCAGCTTTAGATAATTTTGCAAAATATTTTTGTACCCTACTCGTTACTTGAAGTGGTGTTCTTGTTCCGAGAGCTTTTGCTATCTTTTTATACCTTCTGGCTTCCACTGTTTCTTCGGGATATATTTCAAGTAATTCTTCCAAACGTTTCTGTTCCTCATATGACCATAATTGATTGAACGTTTCCGGTTTGCTATCTGTAAACTTACGACCTCTCACTTTTGGTAAATCCTCTTCATCTTTAACCTTCGAATCTCTGAGATCATCATTTTCACCTATTGACATATCAATTCCATATTTACTCAAGCAAATTTCTGGTAATTCCGGGACCGTTTGCCTCGGGGGAAAATTATATGTATGCAGATTCCTCACAAATTCCAGAGGATCGTCCAATGCCCTATTTTTGACGTCTGCTACTTCTTCTATATCCTTCAAGGCTTGAACTTTTTGGGCCTCTAATTGAATAATATATTTTAATAAATTACAGTAGTCTTTGTTACCACGCAATGCGAGGTGGTCCGTTTCAAAAATAAATTCACTGTATGACTCTTGGTTTTCAGATTCTGTAACTGTATATGACTCTGAGGTTTCCAAGTTTTCCATCGTTTCAATACTGTAATATAAAAATATTTATATGTAACAATAGTTAAGAAACATATGTACTGAATATGATTAAAATACCAAGTAGCCCAAAGAGACTAAGTATAAAAATTAAAAATAAATTAAATAGTGTGCAGCACAAGAAATGTAAGCCGGAATACAGAAGTGCATCACTTGAAGGTTGGTCTGGCCGGTGAGTGTCATTCGTATTACATAAATACCTTTTTATTGTGATCTCTGCACTATATTTTTTTACAAAAACATAAATAGAAACACATTTTTAAGTTTAATACAAAACAATACCGGAACAAAATTGAATTTACGTACCCTGGCAGTATAATTCTCTAACTCGATTTATGTTGTTTGGTAAATTGGTAGTAAAATACCTTAAATAAAAATTAGACTTGATTGTGTACACAACGATTTGCACAACGATCGATGTTACTTTTGTAAATTGTATTTACTGTACATATTGTATTATTTTTTATTGTAATATTTAATTTGTATTGTATTGCTTTGCTTTTAGTCTAGCTCTGATTCTGAAGTTTTGTGTGCCTTTGCCTATTGTCAAAATCATGTGTCCAAACGTCAAATTGTCAAAGAGCTTTCGTACCACAGAGCAATTACAATAGCACATTTTTTTGTTTAAAAGCCCAATTTTGTATAAATCTATTAAATGACCTACATATTACGCAACAAATTATATACCATAAAGTTCTATAATTCGCTTTAGCAAATTCAATGAAACGTTGCAAATGTTACAGTGATTGCGCCATCTATGCGAAACTCACTGAACTTGAAGCACCTTCAAGTAGCTTTGTGAGAGAATTAGTTCCACTTGTGACGTATAGATGTCGCATAGCTATATTCTCAAGTTAAAATTCTGAGGACGCACTCGCCAACTTTCTTGAAATCTCTAATAGATGGAGTAAATAATATTCCTAAAAGTTTTATTTCACATGAGGTTTCGGAAGGCTACAAAAGCTGAAGCTGCTAAGCTGAAAAAATATTTTTAATTTTTATTCATGGTTATTAGCAATGATGACATGAGATTTTTTATTTAGACTATTGAGGTTATCGGGTTAAATCTCAAATATTAATTTAAGTATAGGTGATATAGGTAATGTTTTACAATTTACATGATGCCGCTTCCTTATATTTATCTTATAGAAAGTTGTTATCTTGAGTGACTGCAGAATTACAAATAATTATGTTAATTGGAGCAAAAACGAATGCGAGTTGGCAGCCATGCTTATGAATACACGGTACACTCATCAATTAACAGGTTCAATGTTGTTCTCAGTATCTAATCAGTTTAGCGTTTGAATGAGGTTTATCACTGTCTGCAAGTGAGATCTGTGACGTGAGTTCACATTATTCGCAGAATTTAGTAGTGACAGCTCGTTTGGCTGCAGTAACCACCACCTTACAAAAGACCGTATAACAGTAGGTACTTATGTGCGCTGCTGTGTTTGGTGCGTGAGTAAGGGATGTCTTAGGGCACATTACCTATTCCCTTCCTTATCCCTTATCGTTAACCTACTATGGTCGGCATCTCACTTGCAGCACCTGTAGCATTGCTGGTGTAGGTAATAGTCGCCAAAGAGCATCAAAAGTCAAAAGCCCAAAAGCACCACTGTTGGACATTTATGACTTCTGATTGAATACCAGCAATGACCAGCATACTTGGTACTTAATTTGATAATGATTAATACTGTCTGTCAAGAGTTTTTCCAAATACCACATTAAGTACCTATGCATATAATGTGATAATTTTTTAGAAGTTAGTATGCGTATAGTATCTAAGCTATCCTTAAAAGATAGACACATGCCAAGCCATCCAGGCCTTTTTTGTGGACCTATAAAAGAGAAACAATCTCACTATACATTATTTTGTTGTTCGCAAACAGGTTAGGAGTTTTCGATGAAAGCTCTCAGACTGAGTGATTTTTTCCGACATCAACATCGTCATATTTCAATCAATTTGAATTTACACAAAAACCTTAACGAATTATACAATTATGTTGATCGTTGAAAATTACATGGAAAATGTTCAGTAGTTTATGAGGTCACCGCGAACATAACTAGGTACAGACATTTCTTTTATAATATGTAAGGATATATAAATGTCCTTTTACTTCATTTGTCTGAGACAGCGATGAACATGGGGTATATAGTTACTGTTAATGTACCTAATAAACTTGTGGATGCATTTCCACCTACTCGTATTTATTTCACAAAACTGTTTACGTATAGAGAGTAGCCTTACGATAAATAATCTACAGCTGTAACAACATGAAACTGTATTTGTTTTCACAACACGTACCCACAGAGAAGCAACATAAACATAATAAGTTGTACTCGCTCAAGCAGAAAACGAACATCAAAGCAACGTCTCTTTCTGACGTCTGTCAAACGTTGAGAATTTTATTTGTGCAGACACAAGTTGGATGCGAGCTGCTGATAAGCAGAGACAGTTTTTATTATTATTTGAATAGAATAACTGTCAAAATATAATTTTATCCTAACTTAAAATTTCTCATACACGTTATCAGGGATACAGAAAAATACAAGCTTACGGTAACTTTCACACAGAAAAAATACCTACCTATTGTTTGCGGGAATCATCTAAAAAAGCCTGACAAAAATATTGATGAAGGTTATTGTGCGGACGAAATTGTGTATCAAATGGTTTTTGAGATTAAACCGCACTAAATCATCACTGTACATAGCCCAATAATGCCTAAGTTAGATCCAATAGATACGCTCCTCCAGAATTTTGTCATTATGCTTATTAAAATTGTTACTCAAAACTCGTCAATAATCACAATTTTTATTTACGTCTCTTATAACCTTTTTTGTCTTCTTGTGAAATATGCGACTTAATCCTGGGTGCTATATTCATTTCACGAACTAAAATCATTACCTTTTGAACAGTATTTTTATATATGAATATTAAGTAGACAGCTTGTTATTTTGCTGTCAAAGACTTTTAAATTATACTTATCAATACAGTACGTAAACATTCGACTAATGTCATACGGATGGAGAGATTTTTAAGATTTAAGATTGCATTTAGCCCGCAACTTCGTTTGCGTCCCGTGAGAACCTTTTTGCCGAAAGAAAACTACGCTATGTCGACAATCTGTATGCAAAATGTGATGATCGGTTTAGCAATTAAGGCGTGAAAATTTAACAGTTACGATTTTATTGTAACAGTATAAATGGCTAAAGTAAATATATATAGATTATATCTAAATATACTTGCCTATATTAAAAGATTATGTAGATATAAGTAACCTTACTAAGCCATTATCTACCTATCAAATGCCTCCCCTTGGAAATAGTCCACGCTTAGTTTTTCGACCTATTAATCGGCCCCTAATCAAGAGTCGGTCAGACAGGCGATTATCGACATATAAGTAGGTATATACTCTCAAGGAAATGACGCGCCCTACTCCGCTCTTGTGCGTTGTTGATTCCCATTAATATAGCGTTAGATAAATATAGTTTGAATAAAACACAGGCCTGTCTTCTATATTTTTTATGTCAAGGTCGACAGATAGGTTGTGGACAGGTCCACTCCATAAGTAAGAACGCAAAAGGAGTTGCAATTGCAGTAACTACAGTGATAGGATAGAAAGATAAGTAGGGAAAGGGAATATGTGTTGGTTATTCAAGGTGTTCTTTTTTAAGAGAGATTATACTGCTGCCAGATGTGCATTTTATGACAGCTTAATTCTGTGTACCCTACATGTCTGCTATATTTGCTAGCCTTTTCCACGGGTTTTCTCATGATATATTCCTTCACAGTTAGATAATTTTTTTGAAGTAAAATAACCATCAGCCTACAATTCACTTAATGGTTGGTGAATAACATCGCCTTAAACATAAACGCCATCATCAATACAATACAATATCTGTAAGTGTAGGTATTGTATGTATGTATGTTCCTCAATAACTCTTAAACGAATTAACTGATTTTCATGAAACTTGGTAGATAAACCTTTTAGACGTACAGGACACAGGATAGGCTACTTTTTCTTTTTCAATGCGGACGAAGTCGCGAGCGCCAGCTAGTAGATAAATAAATAAATGTCTTGACACATAAGCAACTCTATAGTTAAAAAAATCGGCTATCGAATGATGCAATAAACCGAGTGCATAATTCAATATAACAGAAAATGATTTCTAATAGTAAGTAATCAACACTTTACATGTAGTTTGTGAAAGAGGCCCAAAGAATAAGGAATTAGAAGGTATGTAAATAGGTTATGACTTTCCTTACTTACTCGAAGAAACCCAACAGTATATTATGTTGTTATTTCACGGTAATCAATTTATGACTGCGGAACGTAATGTGCACTTTATTACTTCATTATTGGCTAGACCTGAATTTGAACCCACATGTGGTGAACATTCGATAAATTGTTATTATGGCCTATAACTGCTCATAACTTTGAATAAATAAACAATAGTATGTACGAGTACAATACAATGGTGCGTGCATAGAATACGTACGTATGCACTATGATATTTTTGTTGGAGCATGTTTTGGCAACGTCCTACCTATAACGCGTTCATTGACTTGACCCGAACTGGCCTGGCTTTGTCAACACTGCAATGGTGGAATTTTATTTCCTTTTCATGCGTTCACCTACTTTCCAATAAATTTTGATTGCTTGAACCTAATTTTAGTAAAGCTCAGTTGAGCGAGAGTTCGGCACTGAAGCAAAAAAATAAAGTTTCATTTCATTGCCTACTACTACTACGCCAAGCTACCTAGGTTTTGACATGTAAAAAGTCTTAGAAGATGATATATATGATATACTGACATGTTTTTCACTCGAGTTTATTATTTATAACATTGTTATTAACAATTTTATGGAAAAAATCGCTGTTTTTTAGTTTTTTGCTTATAAAATTGAAACTATCAGGGTAATCAAGACTTTTTACACAAAATGCTCACACCAAATCTCTGCAGCTTGATCTATACCCAAATTGGGTTTAACAGTGGAGCACAAAGTTTCCATATTTAAAAAAATGAAGATTGATGGTGGGTGGCGTCGTTATCGTCGTTTATAGTACAAGCAACGCCAAAGACCCTGACATGATAAAAAATAAGAGAGTACTTGTGCTTACTGTTATTTGGGTAGTCTTATGTACCTACCAGGTAACTGGCGCGAGACCAGCTAATGACTGCTGACCACAGTGTGTCCTGCAACAACGCAATTTCTATTTGCAATACCTACTAATAAAAATAATAATTAATTCGGCAAATCGTCTAGTTTTTTTTTATAAACGCCAATAACTGATTTTTTCACAGCATTAACTTTGAAATCACACAGAAGTCGCATTGCGTTTTTATTTAATTTTAACAGCTACTTTATCAAAAAGTAAGTCTATAAAGGGCTGTTTTGATTGTAACGGTCTTCTTAACTTAAAGTACCTACGTAATCTATCTGACTAATCAAGCCCTAGCTTTATAGAGAAAAAAAACTGTACAAGCTATCATAAAACATAGTTTTAGTTTTACTAAAATCTTTAAACATTCATCCGCAGTGAAACTCTGAAGTCATCAAAGGCTTCTAAGAAGTAAACTCAGACGTATAAAAACAGTGCAGAACCATTTTGAAAAAGCACGTTTTTCATTAGCTCGCAGTTGGCACAAGTCTGTTCCAGGCTGTGTACTCAATCTTGTTGACGATAAGATGGATAGTTTTATCGGTGTATCTCTTGATCTTTGCTGATGGAACTCATGATTGCATTTTTTTTCTATTACATTTATTATACCATACATATTTAATTTGATCTACTGAAACTTTCGTAAGATTAGTGTTTGAAATTGTCCTTAGTAAGTAAAAGTAAATTAAAGTATGTACACCATAATAATATTCAAGCAGAATGCCCGCCACCATTTTGATTTTGATAGTTTGTTGATAGTAAAAAATCTTTGGAAATGTTCGCGTAAATAGGCTACACGGCAGGGTTGTCGCAGGGTGAATTAAGGCTGTGTTTCCGACCAAGCCGTAGCCCTCAGTCGCGAAGTGGCAGTCGGACGGCGTACATCTCTGTCTGCTTTTCATAATGCGTTCCGTGTCGCGGGAAAACTTACATAAACAACATAAACAAGTTCACACCGTGGTGTCATTTGAAAATCGAATGTAGGGTTGCCCGTGCACGAAAAACAGCGTGACACAATTTTTTTTGACAATTTCAGTGCCAGTTACGTGTTCGCGTGATGTAACGAGTTTGCCCTATTTGTTAATGCGATTGTTTCTCGCCGTTAAGCTAGACATATCGTCGGCGTTTTGCATAAGATAACAAGCACGTGAACAACTTTGTTTTCTTCCTGAACTTACTTGAAATGTGATATTAGCAAACACATTACTGGCTATTTTAAATGCTTAAAAGAGAATCAACTCAACGCATTAGTATTCTTTAATTGGCCATAATAAAAAAGTTTTACAACGAAATTGTTTTAGCAACGAATAAAATCTGTTACTTCATTGACATGAATATTTTATCATAATTTGACTGCAAACATGTATGTGATTGTTGGTATTAAATTTTAATGAAAACTAGTCAGAAATCATAAAAAAAAAAAAACAAAACACATTGTTTGGTTAGAACAACAGAAAAAAGTATTAGTAGGGCGAGCTTGGATTAAGCCGCAAGTCAGCTGAAATATCTGTAGGGCTGGTAGGTTTGTAAGACGCGGTTAAGAGGCCAAGGCCATCTCAGTAGATGCACCGCAGTTCTTTCGATCTTAGAGCCCTTTTATAATGCTGCAGCTGAGATGTGCTAATTCCAAGTGAAGATTCACTCAATAGACAAAATACGAATCTATTATTTGGTATCGTTTGGAAATTGACTAAAGAATTCGTTGCGAATGGTGTGCGATGGTGGAGTCATGTTGTGCTTGGAATCGTTGATGACAAGGTGGAGGGAACGCGGGGATCGCCACAACAGTAGAGATGGGGAGAGACGAGCGCGATCACGCAGCCTCTGCTCGTCAGCAGCAGATGGGAGTCTACTGCAATTGCTGCACAGAAGAGCCAGCAGTGCAATGTAAGATATCTCTTTTAATAAGCATCGAAACAACATATCTTAGTTCGCTCTTAATAAGCCGTAAAAAACGCAAAGCTCCGTAGTCATAAACTGGGCGCTCCGTACATAAGACTTTTGTGTTTTGTGCATAAGTAAGAGATGTTACTCTTCATTTTATCAGGGCCGTAGTCAATGGTAATCACATAGTAGTCAATCTGCCTGCCGTGCCTTCCTTTATAATGAAAAAATTAGGAAGCAAGGCAAGCACAACAGTGGTATACCTACCACCAAAGAGTCACAAGATTTAATAATAATAATAATAATAATAATAATTTTTTTTTTTTTTTTTTTGTATTTATATAAATGTATATTGTAAAAAATTTAAAATTAAGAAAATTAAATAAATAAGTGAATAATAATAATAATAATCATTTATTTCAGACATAGAAAACATCCATAATTATTAACTATGTATTGACAAAATAATAACAAATATATACATCTATGTGAATTATAATATATAAATATTATTATATCCTTACTAATCCTTATGTGAATGTGAGTTTGTTACGCGTTCAAGCAAAAAGTTTTAGGATAAGCGCACAGCGGTAACCATTAATTACATACAGAGCATGGCCCAAATTGAAGAGTTCGTTTCATTAGTTATCCTAGCCTGGAACAAGCCCGACCCTTTTTTTATGTTAAAGGGATAATAATTTAAATTCTCAGCCTTTTGACCTCGAATTCGATCAACGGGCTTGTCTATTGTGATCCTACCTAAAAGGGTATTCTACTATCCTATGTTAGTTACTTTTTTTAGGGAATCTAATTCCACTTTTAAAAGAGGAACGCAATAAAGTATTTCATCGCTTAATTCAAAATTTTAAGCGTAAATTTTTTCATAAACTTTTGTCCAGCCTATCTGATCTTGGCTAAGTAATTACCAAGTCTTTCATACAATACATTACTATCATCCCATGCTGTAAATGTATGAACGCTTTGATAAGTATACTCAGCTTACTTCAGTTTTATTTTAGGAATTAATAAGAGAAAAAATTCGGTTTCAAAGGAAAATCATGACTTCTTTTTTACTAGTATCAATTTCAATCAACTGAATGGACTAAAAATATCATAATAACCCCATTTAATTAACATGTACAACTACAAGATTGTACACAAAACTGACATAAAAATGTGTAAGCAACACCGAGAGAAAGAGATTGACTTCTCTCTGAACATTTTACATCTGAACATAGGGATATCCTTAATTGAAACTAATTGCTCTGAAAGTCAAAATATATTACCGCTCGTGCTTTCACGGGTGTTTTATAATCACGAGAGCCACGTACATAGAATCCCTTAGTTTAATAAATCGCCCGCCATCAGCTTCGGGTATCGCACGGCCGACGAGCTGTAACTCGGGATAAATAGAAAAATTGAAGCACATTTTTTCAGAGCGTCAATCTTTCAAATTATTGGAGTAATACATAAACTTCATTTTTAAGAAACATTTGAGACTAAATTTCTTAAATTTATTTAATCTTTTCTATGATAAATTTGTATCAAAAAGTTTCTTTTTTCTAAAATAATATTATAAACTTTTTAATTAATTATATTACAATATTTTTTTCTTTGTTTTAACATTCAATAGAGTGTGGATCAGTCCCGCCGTAAGAGGCCACGTTTCGGGACCATACGGCAATGTCAGGACATTGCAAAGATTTATTTCGATGGTCAGGTCAGGACGCACTGATTATATATCTTGGTTTTCAAACATTGCGGCAGTGGTGACGAGAATAAATGACGCCCTTAGTCCCAATTTGCTCTTGAATCAATCCAGGCAAATGTTGTTTATTTCAATGTTAAGCTAGTCATTTGGTGTTCGAAGTGACAAAACTATATCTGTCTCTTTTTGTGTGCTACAAATCCTCATTTGAAAGTAGGGAACGAATGTCTACTCGTCTATTGATAACGGCAGTGGACTTAATTTTACCAATACCAATTAATTTTCTTTCATCGTAGTTCCCAAAACAGAAAGGCCAATTTGGATCCGTTTTGTTTTTTGTTTTTTAAAAGCAGACATGATCGAGATGGTTCTTCGAGATAATTTATGAAGATCATCAGTTCATGTTCTAATCGACGAAGGGATCTCACTAACTTGTACGAGTTCAATTGATTTGAAATTTGGTGTACTAGCTATTACTTCGGTAGTATTTCTATGATTGATCAGATACCAGAGCAGGATACCCAACTCCGGGCTTAATGGAAATTCGAGGGTTAGTTTATAATTTTTAATTAAAACTTATTGGTATTTTTGGTGTACGCTAAAGTAGTCAATATCCATAAGTGCCAAACATTATCAAAAGTATTAGTATAAAGATACTAAGAAAATATTTTGGAGCTTATTACACTATAAACAAGGGATTTGGATAAATTTGGATAAATAAGGGTGTTTTCGTAATGACTTGTAACATGGTGGCCTATTTTATGCATTCGAGCAAATTGGGTCATTCGGATGCGAGCATCGCCAATAGTACTACCAGTAGTAAAGCACTTATTTTGAAGATGTACAAGGTTCTTTATGAGTGTGGCGTACTTCATAAAAATAATAACAAATGAAAGTTTAAACAACCGGTAGTTATGCAATCACAAAACCAGTAGTTATTAAACAGACAGACGCGGACAGTTTCGGCAACTTGGTTGCAAAATATTGTTATTTTCTGCTTGCATCAATACGGGCAGCTTGAGCAGTTAGCCCAGTGATCAATATACACGGACCTCTCGAGCAGTCATAGTCAAATACTTGAAGCTCATAACTGCTGATACTGATCAACTGCTTCAGCTGGTGCTAGACAAGTCACAATTTCATTTTCATACAAATCAGTAGCAACATGGATTCTGAGGAAGAAGCACTACTACCTACTGCTTTTGCTCAGACGACGACGGCTGCCTTTGCATTGTTTTTGTTTATTTTGTCACTGTGGTCATCAATGTTACAATTCACAATCTACGTCATCCATTTTGCTCAATCAACAAAACAAGAATGAAGAGCGCGAGAGCAGTCCGTGTGTCAAAGTGACAATTATGTCAATCAGTCATCGAAATACTACAATGGAATTTGCGTCACAAATGCCAAAGCGGCACATAAAAAGAACGCCTTTGACAGAATCATGGCGGACTCTTGCCTTCACGCGTCAATTTCATTTTAAACTCTGATGGGTTGACGTAAAGTCACATTTTCTTTAAATTACGTACTTATTATTATGTTTGTTTTGTTTTAAATGACAGTTCATGCTCTACGCATATGTCACTTTTAAATGTTCCATAAAATTCGTAGTGTTTTGTATGGCACGCGTGTTCCATGTTGTAGTAGTTTGATGCAATCAGTAATAAATACCTATTTCAAATCTAAACCTTAGTGAATTTTGAAATGAATGGAATTTGTTATAGAAACTGATAAAGCACTTTTCTGGTCGGCTATACATATAAGACTGTAGTGGCCTGTGTCTGTAGTCGACTATGCAGTCGCAGATTGAAGCAGTCGGTCCTAACTGCTTCAAGCTGCCCGTGTATTGCCCACCTTAGCGGTTATATAAGCGGTTAGATTAAACTCTCCATGTACAGTCGGGGTGAGAAATTGTCATTCATGCCAAAATTTCATTTCAAACGTATGTCAGTACTCTGATTAGTGCTAAAAGGTACTAAGAGTCTACGACTTTGATAAAAAAATGAATTTGGAAACTGACGAAGGTTTTCGTACCCCGACTTTATATACATATTGAAACAAATGAAACAATCGCCTTCTTGGTAATATTACAACTTAATAAAATCACGTTAAGATATGGTTTTAAGTTTGCGAATGTTCTCTATAAAACGAGTTCGTGAAACATCTCAAAGTTTGAGAAGTTTCTCAATATAAACGTTTGAATGTTGAATGCCGACGAGCGACAAAGTTTTGCATACTTTCCTTTATTTTCCGAATAGTTTTCTGTCTGTCCTCTCTCTAATTGGAACTTGGGAGTAATTTGTTTCAGTCTGTCTTCCACCGAACCTTTGCCAATAAATTGGAAACAAAAACGTCTGTCCTTTTTATTTTTTGTCTTCATGGACAATATTTTAATGTTTATATACGAGTACAATACTGAGTTATGTTTTGAAACGTTATTAAATCTTTCATAACAAGTGGGGAAGCAAAAGTTATCCAATATTACATTATTTGTTAAAAAAAAAAACAATTTCAATTAGAATCTTAAAAACGAATTCTTTTAACTAATTCACTTGTAATATTCCAACAATTCAACATAATGTTTGTAAATTTTAAGGTCCGACAAAATTAAATGACATTTTGTTTTTTTGTTGTCCAACTTCATTGTGTAAAACGTCCACATTATTTAACATTTAAGTAATGGCAAATACTTTGATTAAGTAGTGACAGGGCACACTGCGTTTCGCATTCATTTGGACAGTATTACCCCTGACGGCAGTAACTACCCCTTACAGAAGACCGCCATGAAATAACAGCATGTTTCCTGTTGTGTTTCGGTGAGTGAGTAAGGGATGCCAGAGCTCATTTCCGTATCCCTTCCTTAAACCTACTGTAGTCGGCAGCGCACTTGCAGCACCTGTGGCGTTGCTTGTTATAGGCGATGATGGTATCCACTTATCATCAAGTGGATCAGTAAGCTTTTGTATGAAGCTTTTTTGCAAAGGAATAAGAGAATCTTTAAATAAAATAATAAAGAATTTCATTATTTATTTATTTATTTTTACATTCGTTATATTGGTATTAATTTATAATAGAAATGTACAGTTAAACCAAAGAGATCATGCATAGAGAGTTTTGCTGCAAATTGAAGTGGCTAGTTTGTAACCCACTCGAGCTCCGAGTCTAGATTTAGTGTGTACAAAGTTTGTGGTACTGTATACAGAATGCTATAATGGTTGTTCTTGTAAGTTAAAGTGTCTTTACATTTTACGAAAATTCATAATATGGGCATAAATGTTGTGTGAAAATATTATGATAAATGATATTGTGAAGAAGGCCAAGTGTAGCAAGGGGTAATAAATATGTGATGTAATAGGTACACATATCTCATGACACAGGCATAGTCTAGTGTGGGAACCATTGGTAACCATCTTCTCAAAACAAATTATTTATATGAATAGTTGTACTTTCTTTCTTTCTTTATAAATAGGCATTGTGTTAGACACAGTGTATGAAATATATGAATATGTATACGAGCGCTGTACTCAACTATAGGCAGGTGGAAAGCAATAAACCTAGTTACGTGCTATCAAAGGTTCACCTTCGACCAATTTTATGAGCTTACGTTTCTCCTTCGCATATTAATTAATGTTACAAATGCTTCTATGAAATGAACTGAGAAAAAAATATTGTTACGACTAGACGAAGGTTCTCGAAAACTTGAGAGTAGCCCCTGGCGGTATCGAAAGTTCCAGTGACACGCGTACGGCTGTATGTAATCAAAATAAATAAATAAATAGACTTAAGTTTCTAGTTATTTCGAAAACCATCTGGGTTCTCTGCGCGAGTATAAATACGGGTGCCATCGCTCGAGTGGGACAGTTCTGCGACAACTAGCGATACGATAACAACACTTGTGAGCTTTTAGGAAGATATTTGCGACTGTGCATTAGTGACACGTTGAGTGAATTATTGACGACTTTTGGCAAGTTTTACGGTTTAATTGGAGAAGCTCTGTTATATTTTAAGTTATCTTGGTCTGCGAAAATAAATCGTGTTCTTACACCCACCCCTAAACGGCATTTTAACTCACCCCGCTCGTAACAATATAATTTATTGCTAACTCCGTTGCGATAAGCTAGTTCTTTTTTAATATTTATTTTAAAAATATATAAATATCTTTAACAAACTGGCCCGACTACAAATTCCCAACCAACTATTTCTATCTTAGTACATAAAATGCTTTAAAGTTAGCTAGATATCAGAATAGGTACAAACTGGATGTAAGTTATGCCTACAATTTAGCTAATTCGACCACCATATTTTTATGATATCGTTTACATAGTTAAAAATAAATAAGAACTTATAGGTACAGTTGATTTTTTTTAAAAGATGCATAAAATAATTTAATAATATTAAATTTTTGTAGGATCAATATACATTCCTAAACAATTTTAAATGGTTTCCATACACTATAGACATATAGATAATATAAATTCAAAGAACATATTTTGTCTAAGTTATATTTTGCCTTCTACACTCGCCTAGTCGCCACTGCCATGAAACCCTTATAATTGAATCCAAGTAACGTAGCATTGCTTTTCAAGAAATACGTGACACGACAACGTTTTATCGGAATCTCGTTCCACAAAAAAAAACCTTTTTATCAATCAAATCGTGACAACATAAATATAGACGAAGTATTGTCATAGCAACGCCAATGTACGGTTGTTATTCACCTTGTCTAGACGAGTCCAATAAACACAAGAGAACATCAAGCATTAGGTATTTAATAACCTCAATATAGAACCAGTACAATAATGCCGATCATGGACTAGCTAACCCGGCGAACTTCGTACCGCCTCAGAATAAAAACCGTTTCAGAATAAATACAAAATGTATGAGAAAATGAATTTTATTCGCAATTATTTTTTTGTGAATATTTCAGATTTTTTTTTAATAGTTATTCTGCTATACAGGGCGGAGACAAATTCAATAAATCAAAGACCATAACTGACTTCTCTCTTCTTGAGTTATAAATGGTGTTACTAATAGTATTTTTTTTAATTAAGACACAAAAATAATGTAAACTAAGTAAAGTAAAGTGATTTTAAGAACTAGTTTTAGCGAACAATTTAAGAACAAGTGCAATTTATGGAAGCGTCTATAAATTCTATCCATATTTTGTAGCTCTTGAAAAAGTGGCTACGAATGACCTGCTACGATTTGCCAAACGTAGACGCTTTGAAGATTTTACGTAGCACGTTCGGTCTACGATATTTTGTACCTTATAATATGTTAAGAAAACCAAATGCGTGTAAAACTCGCTCCTTTGTGGTTTCTGTTTTCTAAAGCAAACATGCTTATTTCATGGTGATCTGGGAGGGTTGTCACTGCGAAACGCAGTGTGCCTTGCTAGATCCAGACCAGAGCGACTTTGAAAAGTTAATTTCCAAAAGTTAATTTTTTTATATTTACTTATACTGCAGTTTTTTTCCTTAAATAAACCAATAAAAGTAAAAGAGGACGTTGACCCACCGAATTCGTTTTAATACGGAGCCCTGAAAAACAGACAAAAACATTTTAATGAAAACGCGTCAAAGTTATAATGACATTCATTATATTTTTGGCGGTAACAAAAGTACCTAAATTTTGCTCTGAAAAGTAACGTAATTAAGGTTCACAATGGGATCTAAAAGAAGATGAACAAAGACATGGAGACGTATCAATCATATTAACACTTGTTCGCGGCGACAGCGTATTACAAATATAGCATGAACGAGCAGAAGCTTTGTTTTTTTTGTGAATGTACTAATTGTTGTTTGCTGCTTCGTCATCTATTCAATAAGTTCAGCAATAATCTCTCAAAAATATGTGGTCGGAATAATATTACGTCCTATTTGATTTAAATGTATCTATACGTTTAAGCTTGAAGGCAAACAAACATCTTATAGCGACGAAGATGCTTGAAGAAGCAAAATATTTGACGAAACGTATCGTGATATAATTATAATATTAAATACAAATTAAAAAATATTCGCCATCTACACAATATCTCTGAATTTAGGTAATTAGGAACTCTGACTAATAACCTTAAGATAGATAATTACGTTGGCTATAGCTATAGTGACACGGTCGTTCCGGGTTGATTGATGTTGGCAATTAAAACGACCGTTTCTGGAACATGACACCGAGGGCCAAAAAAAGAAACATCTAATACTGTAAATATGGAAAATTCTGAATATTAATTAAACAATCCTTTATTAGGTATCAACATTTTATAAATTTAGAAAAACCCAAGGGAGTCTATACAATTTAATAGTAGATACATCTTCTTCTTTACAAAGTTTAATTTGAAGTCGCTTTCCTCGTCTGTATGTCTGTATGACCGCTAATTCCTAAACCATGCAATGGATTTTGATTACAAAAAAACTAATTCAGTTTTTCTGTAAATAGAAAAAACAATATCTTGCAAGCAAGTCGCCGAAAAACTAAATCTTTAGAGATACTTAAAAATGATGTACTAGAGAATTGTATTAGTTCTTTCAAAATTATAAACGGGGAAGGTTTGTGTATATAAAAATAATTGCATCCTGGACGAAGCCGGGAGCGGGTCGCTAGTATTTAACAAAATACGATTATAATTACCATGCGAAATGCTTATATTATATTTTAAACCCAGATGAAACTCAATAAGGGTGTCTTCCTATAATTAATTGTTATAGGAATGTCTGTTGACCTCAACATAAAAAAAGTGACCCAAATTTGATACAGTACATCCATAATTTGTATATATATTTTTTGTAAATAATTTAGATTAT
The DNA here is from genome assembly GCA_945859745.1 of Synanthedon formicaeformis. NCBI lineage: Eukaryota > Metazoa > Arthropoda > Insecta > Lepidoptera > Sesiidae > Synanthedon > Synanthedon formicaeformis. The sequence continues at coordinate 9,477,863 of OX243958.1, forward strand.
TATTTAATAAATTGTACACGATTAGTTAACATTAATGAAAACAGTAAATAAAAATCTATAGTTATAAATTATTCAATTTCAGATTATTACATTTCACTTTAAATTTTTGACCTTGAATAACTTCTGTTCAAATATTTCAATTTTGTTATAACAATAAATGGGAACTCAGACACTCAAGGCTTAGTGTTAAACAATTTATTTTAATATAGAAATACCAGCCCATGAAAATATTATCACAATATTACTCGTATTAAAATATTATAGTTACATACTATAATTTGAATTTTATTGCTAACCTCCTAAATCACGAAACGGACTTTGATGGGGCTTTCACCATCAGTTGGATAATTTTTCACGGAAATTTACAAGGCTTTTACGTAGGCTAAACCTTATCTCCTTCATGTCTGTTTCTCCGCTTATGAAAAGAGGGATAAACGAGGAATGCTTGTGCATATGAAAAAAATGCATCCTGGGTAAAACAGGATTATAATTGCTAGTATAGTGTAAATGTCTTCATTTGAATTAAAAAAAAATCATATTTAGAAACCTGTCTTTTAAAGAAATGACATGATGTTTTATTTATCAAACCTTCAGCCTTAGCACACCTTCAGATCTGTGTAACAGTATAATAATATAATAATTAAGAATATTAAAGCTTAATTAAGGCAATATTTTTTTAATTGTATACTACTAGATATTAAATACTTTAACATTTTAATCATTATTTAAAATGATAGCACAAGATTAAACCTTGTCATTATCATTACATTTACGTTTATTATTAGCTTTTAAAATCTTTAAAATTATAAATAAAAAAAATTGTATACTTACTACGAAGTATTTGACATACTCGTATATCTCTCAGAGCTTGTTTTACTGTAGAAATAAATCTTCTCGCCAATTTCAGTTTTGAATTAAACATTTGTTAACATCTGTTATGCAATGTCACGTTCACACAGCTCTTCACGTGGTATTTTTAAATTAGACTTGCCTATAAAATATGCAAATGTATTTGAATGCGTCACTCTTATCGCAAGACAGATAGGGGCGATTTTTGTTGTTTTATTTGCCTCCTTATTTTTCATTTCTTCATGCGACAAGCAGCCTGGCCAGTGGCCATAAAGAAGACCATTATGTTTATTAAAAGAACGCATGTTTTCCTCTCAATTTTATTAAATCCTCTTTTTGTTGCTCGCCTGTTTTAATAGACGACGGTGCCTAACTACCATTAAGTTGACCTATCTGGCGTCTTCTACCATAAAATAAGTAGGTATTTTCGAAATGGTAAATATATTGGAGATTAAGGAAAAAAACTAGTAAATACTGCATAATTAATAACAATGCTTCACCGCAGTACGAATGCAAAGCTTCTATGCGGCGACACGAACACGTTTTCACATATTTTGATTCGGAAAAAACAAAATTCCAATGAAAGATTTGTTTTAAAATTTATAACCGCATCTGCTATTTACTCACCGAATATTTGAGCGACGAAAAGCTTTGAAAACGCTCCGCTAATTCAATTTCTAACACAGCGAAAGAACACCACTAGCTTTTATTAAATTCTAGTCTTTGTGTTCACTTTGCTTTTTGTATTTAGATATTCTTTATTGAAAGATAAATTGGATTCGTATAATACTTTTTCCTTACTCCAATTGAAATGGAGACAAAAAGAAAATTTTGTCTATTGCGAGAATGGGAGACCGATTTTAATTCAAACTAGCTGATGCCTGCGACTTCGTCCGCGTTGAAAAAGAAAAAAGTAGCCTATCCTGTGTCCTGTACGTCTAAATGTTTATCTACCAAGTTTCATGAAAATCAGTTAATTCGTTTAAGAGTTATGGAGGAACATATATACATATAATACCTACACTTACAGATTTATTATTAGTATTGATTTACCCCAGGCGAAGCCGAAAGCGGGTCGCTAGTATATAAGGATTGCGATATTAGGTAGATATAGATTTAGTGAATATATTTCCATGTATTGCGATTTAAACGCCGAAATGAATATAAAATAAATAATTAATTTCTTTGACCTTTTATACCCAACACGCACCTTGAAAGAAATTTAAGATTTTCGTCTGATAAAAAATAAGGGAAGCCAACCAATAAATTTCTCTCACGTTTATTTTATCTTAAGGCTCATATTTTCTATCAAAATATAACGCCAAGATCTGCTTAGGTACGTGATTTCGTACTTATGATATCCTGAATCAATTTATTTAACATTTTAAGGTGAACCAATATCTAATATTAAGGGCACAGAGTTATGATGCTTTACCCTTATCCTAACTTATTGCTTTAAGAGAAAGAAATTCTAATTGAAGACCAAGGGTGAAGAAAGATCAGAGTCTACTTTTTCCGAGCTATGTTAAAAACGACATCCCCAATAATTTAAAAAGCAATATAAAAGTCACATTTCATCTTTGTAATGTGAGATCATAGTCATGGTGACTAAAATTTTGTTGTTCTTTTCAAACTGCATTAAATTATTATTTTGCGTAATACTACAGGCAATAGAGAATTTTTTTCTGCACTAAATTACAGCTCTCTTTTTTAAATAGCGGGCACCAGCTAGTTATTAATAAATATGGTGCCCCCCCCCCTTACCTTTTTCCAGATGAACACTACTGTCAAAATGGAATATTTTGTACTACTATGTAGTTTTCCAGTTTTGTGGACATTATTTTTGTACATAAAGATTATCTAAGGTTGTACTTTTCATCGAAATTTTATTTTATACTTACTTATCTTCTAATTTCTATAAGAAAACTTATGGAAATCATCGGCTTTTACAATGGAGTTTCATACTCGGTCGCAAATGATTATAATGTTTGGGGTTTTCATACAACTCACTGAGAGTTGTACAGATCGTAATTAATTAACTACATAACTTCAGAGTACATACGAGTAAATAGCAACCGATATAAACAGTTACATTGTTAACTCTTTCAGGAAGTGAATAATGTAGTTCTAGCTAGATGATACCTCAAACTGTCTCGTTGGAAGAATGTTTTTACTTTCTTTGCATTTTCAGTACAACCTCTTAAACAAATTGGATGGGATTCTCGTCCAGGGAATTGAACTGCTTACGAAGAAGTACAATCATTCTCCTTTTACAATAACGACCTGCGTGAATGCCTTAAACAGTAATTGAGAATCGTCTATTGTAACTACGTGATTAAATCCATCACGCATCCTGATTCAGACTCTTTTTGTATTAGTGTTTATATGTATGTTAGTTACAAAAATCAAAATCTTTTAACAAAATCCTATGCATATAGTTTATTACTATCCCTTATCCTTAATTTTTTCTATTGCAGCACCTATGGCATTGCTGTAGTTATAGAGGTGACGATAGCCACCTATCACCAAGTGGATTGACAAACCGATAACTGCAAATAACACAACTGTATTGTGTTATTTGCAATATATAAAACAATGTTTAAATATGTTCGCACACATAAAGCTCGACATATCGCGTGATAAGTCCAGACACTGATACAGAATGGCGTGCAGGCCTACGCCAACGGAACGATATGTTCGTTCTGCCGCGCCGGCGGGGTGGGTCGCTTCATTTTATACTAGTTGACTAACAGATCAATCGATCAATCAACTAGCCGTCGACGCTGAGTAATGACGGTAAACTGTTTGTAATAGTACCTATACACAGCAGAGTGCCAGGTCAAGTAGGGAAAAATCCAATGGGAAAATTCCGACAGTTTCTGAGGTGCTAATTGAAGCAACAAACTCATTTAAGCACACCCTTTACAGCCTAAGATTTACGACTGAAAGATTAGCTGCTTAAGCACAATCATAACTCGCAAACTATTTTTTTAACCCAACTTATGTAATGCTTGGTATCTTGCAGTTATTTGGATAATAACTATATAATCTAATTCTCTGCCAAATTTAAAAGGTTTGCTCAACAGATTTACATCTGCTGTTGTGTTTTTCTGAGTTTGAGATTTCTCCTTCTCCTCTTTATCCCAATCCTTTATCCTATGAAAGTCGGAATCGCTTGCAACCCATACTGTGTTTATAGACCACTAGCCAAATACCAATAGATCGCTATAGTGAATAAGAATGCTATATAAATATATTTTTTTGGCTACAGCTAGAATTTTTATTTTTCATATTTTTATTGAGTCGCAAAAGGGTCACAAAAGCTTTGTCGGATCAAAAGCTGTGGAGTGTATATATTTTTTATTTTACACGCGTGCAGTAATTCATTTATGTTTTGGTTATCTTTGTCCTAGCTTAGAGTGAATGAGGGCTTAGTAGCAAAATACGAACTGGGAAATGGGTCAGCAATATTCGGCAGTGAACGGCGTCAAATTGCCGCCATGACAGCAGCGTAGTGACCGCGCTAATATCGAAGCACCCGTATATTGTAAACACTGTTGCCTCTGTGTACGAATGTTCAAACATCCCCTCAACACCTAACCAAATGAGGGGGTGGTGGGTATCCGATACGAATTTAGTGTAAACAGCTCAATATTTCAACTAGAAAACTGCCTTTCAACATAAACTTTAGTATAGATTAAGTATTGAATGTATTTTGACTAAACAACAAACAACTCTCAACTTAATTACGTATCTGCGTATTTAAACTTAGATTTTGTTTTATGTAAAGAGTTTTACATAAAACAAAATCTAAGTAAGGCGCGGGTAGATGATGGCGGCCTGTTGCGGCCATGTTGTTTTGTTGTCACCTGTCAAATCTGTTTTTTATTAACTGCCATGCCATGCTTATGCCAATAAGCCGCAATTAACAATTAAACCATGCCCTTAAAGTCAACATAACCCAGACCATCGCTCAAATTCAGCCGGATGCGGTAGAGTCATTAAAAACTGGACCAATCGAATCCGTGCCACCGTGAGAAGCCGCAGCGGACATTTAAAATGATGTTACATTCTATATGAAATGGCATACATGGGCCATTGAAATAAAAATAGAATTTCATTAATAGCTCACACACAGCTTGTTTTATTCCATTTCAACATCTACCCATCCTTATTGAAAAACCCTTTATAAGTGGAAACCACTAATGGTAAGACAGATAGAAGGGGACAGGGATTTTATCTTCTTACCCGCTCCCGGCTTTGCCCGCGTCCGATCGGTACCAAACTTCACAGGATTACCCGCAGGACTAATCTGAAGATTGTCTGAAAGTTTCATCAAAATCGGTTCAGCGGTTTTGGAGTCCATAGAGAACATACACACACACACACACACACACACATCCCCTTTTTATTATTAAGAAGGATACTAGTTGAACCCGGTAAATTGATGTTACTTTTTAGCCATTAATGATAACCCGAAGAACCCATCGTGTATATAATAAAATATGTATAGTGGTAAAATAAAAACTATCCATCAAAATTACAGTACTGTGTGGACAACAAACAACACAATTATGGCCAATCATGCCGCTCCTGTGAGACATTGATCGTTTTAAGTAAGAAAGTCGATATTACAAAAGAAACAGGTACCTAACCTACGTACATATTTTTTTATTTATAAAAAATATAATTTAGAAGTCAGGATTGCTATAACAAATACAGCTGGAATAAGCTGGAATTTTATGAAATTTCATTAATAGCATTTCATGAAGATCTATGAATCGAATTTCATAAAATTTCGTCATCATCATACAGCAACATGCTTATTAATTTATTGAATAATTTATTGAAAACTTATGGTCTAATAAGGAAAAGAAGGTGGAACTACTTTAAAGGCAACTTTTTTATAACATAAAGCCGCGGAGAAGCGCTAGTACAGAACTAGAAGAGATCGCAGCTAATTATACAATAATAGACTGATCTTTTAGACAGAAAAGTGAAAAGAATGTATTTGAAATTGCAAAAGAAATTATATAAATTTTCCGCTACATTTGTTACTGGCAGTACTTCTTAATGGTGAGTTAAAAAGAATGCTTTTAAGTGCTTATTTTGTTGAAGTTACGTGACCCATTTGAGAACTGCACTTAGCCAGTAAACAACTTTTGTTAAGTTTATTATTACTGAGTGTAAAGTTGGTTTATGAAAAGCTCTATGCTCGATAATTGCTGTACTTTGAAACTACAGACCTTAATTCAGATTTTTAATTTAGTAATAATAGAATCTACTTATCAATGGCTACCATTAGTAATAATGTGTCCAGTAGATAAAGATGGGACAAAACCAATAAAAGTCCAAGAGCTCGTGAACCTCCTGGGTAACGGTCATTTTGTCATTTTGTGCTCATGTTATATCTCACTCGTACTCACATAGACCAATTTCCTTTGCCTGTCAAATACAAAATTACCCAAAAAGTTCACGAGCTTTCAGTCTATAACCAGTCTTATGAAAGTTATCTGACTAATAAACAACTACTTATTTTATAGAACTAAGAACAACGATTTTATTTATTTATTATATTTAAATAGCGTAACATTTTTTAAATGTTTTAGTGCTAGAAAATAATTTCGGTATCAAAAAAGTCTTTACAAAATAAATCTTACCTATTATGTTGAGAAATAACAACACTTCTAAGAACTTATTGGCCGTGTCTTCTAGGTGAAAGTATCTATAAAAAACAGCTGAGTATCGAAAAATTTCAAGGTCGACAGAACGAGGTCAGTCCCGTGAGCCGTCACAATAAATTGCGGTTATCAATCTTAAAGGAAAAAAACTTTTAAAAGCTTTCAAATGTAAGTTGCAAAGGTGGCACAATATCATGTTTATGGGTAAACTTTAACGATTCAGGTCAAAGATTGTATTTTATTAATCTAGTTTGGAAAGCTTACTATAACTTTCTTCTTCATAATTTACAATGTTAATATTGATATCATCTGCCAATACTGGTGCCAGAAACATTAATTGCTGAATGACATGAATACATGAGATTTTTTATAAAAAAAAACGGTAATAATTTTAGAGACCTCATCCAATACAGATTTTAATCACATTATGATATTAGCGAGACAGAGCAATGTATATGACAAAAATCGATTCAAGTGTGTTCATTTGAACAACTTTTGTCACAGCGAACTAGACCACATAGCATAGAACTCGTGGGAAACACGCAAATAAGGCCAGCTGTTGTCGAATTGTCACCCCCCATAAATAATTGTACAAACTTAATAAGGCCGGGTCTGGGGTTCTTGACATTTGAGTGTAAGCTAGGTATACAAATATGGCGACTATTTGATAGACGCGAATAGGTCACGCGTGTGTGGATAGCGTAAGGGCATGTGTCATCTACGTGACATAGTTATATCTAACGAAACGAAAAACGTACCTCAGCCTCGTATTTTGTAGTATAAATATGTTATACTATTTAGGTATAAGATTGTCTTTTTGAAGTCAAAACCTTTCATAGCTTTTACACCAGTCCACTCTCGGGTGTCACGTAGGCATGACAACTTTCGTCTTCCAACTTCATGCTTTCCTTCTATGTTCCCCATCACTATTGAGTGTAGCCATCGAAATACTACAATGGAATTTGCATCACAAATGCCAAAGCGGCACATAAAAAGAACGCCTATGACAGAATCATGGCGGACTCTTGCCTTCACGCGTCAATGGTAAAAGGTAATAACGATCAACTTCTACTATTTCATTTTAAACTCTAATGGGTTGACGTAAAGTCACATTTTCTTTAAATTATGTACTTATTATTATGTTTGTTTGGTTTTAAATGACAGTTCATGCTCTACGCATATGTCACTTTTAAATGTTCCATAAAATTCGTAGTGTTTTGTATGGCACGCGGGTTCCATGTTGTAGTAGTTTGATGAGTGTAGCAGTCAATATCTACAATGTCGCAATATACATTATATACACCTATACACTTATCTAACTAAACGCGGTGTAGTACCGTATTGTACAAAACCCAGATAATAAGTGTGTATTCCAGTCACGTCCATCATACGGGCAACTATTGATTCCAATTTAAACCGCAAAGCAATTTCACTCTTGGTGCATTGAAATGACACTATAGAAAGATAAAATATTATAATCGTGAATTACGTGAAAAAGGCAAATGAATTTTTCTGATTTTCCTTTTTTCTTAATTTTCTGTTTATAATTTAAAATTAAATCATGAACACAATGATTTGAGGTTTTGGTAAGTAATAATGGTTCTTGAAGCCTTACAGAAAAGTGTTATTAGATAGATAGACCCAGAAAATATATTTTAAAAAAATTTAGCTGAAAAAACTTTTAAAAGATCGAAAATAGAGAAGTTCCATTAAGTTAATTAATTTGACGAGCCGGTTTGATTCCCGGCGCAGTGTCAACTTTGGATATGAACATTTCAAATTTCTGGTCTGGATCTAGAAAGAAGTAATAAGCCACATTGCGTTTCGCAGTGATTTGGGCAGCCCGTGATATAACAGCACGTGTGCTGTTGTGTTTCGGTGAGGGAGCAAAGGATGCCAGTCCATTTCCCTATCTCTTCCCAACCTTTATCCTTAATCCTACTGTAGTCGGCAGCGCAGCACTTAAGTGGACCGTCAACCTATTTAACCTTTATTTAGGTATCTTCTAAGTACTGACCTGCGCGTCTATATATAACAACATTATACTATACAGGGCGTCCCAAGACTATGCGACATGAAGGGAAAGTACTCAAAGTACCTTAAATATCGTAGATAGGATATTTTGCTGTAAAAAGACTATGTTATTTTTAAAAGTTAGTAATACTGCATTCAAAGATTTTCTAAAAATTACGTTGTCGTCGGAAATCCTTATCCTTACTAATATTATAAATGTAAATGTGAGTTTGTTTGTTTGTTTGTTACGCTTTCACGCAAAAACTACTGAACCGATCACCATGAAATTTTGCATACACGTTGTCTGGGACACCAGAAGGGACATAGGGAGGGTACCTTTCATCGTTCAACGCGGACGAAGTCGCGGGCACCAGCTAGTAAATAATATTCTTGAAATTTAAATCAAACATTTTACGTTATTCCTTTCTTTTAAGACATTATGTTACTTAAGAAGAATTATTATTTTTTGTCCATTCTTTCGATTGGCATCATAAAAATACGGGTGATTTTTCTTTCACATTTAAGTCGATTCGATTCCCAGACGAAGCAAGTAATTTTAAGAAAATCTTTGAATGCAGTATTACTAACTTTTAAAAATAACAAAATTTTCTTTCAGCAAAATATCCTATCTACGATATTTAAGGTAATTTCCCTTCATGTCGCATAGTCTTGAGACGCCATGTATATTATGTACGTAGAGCGGTTTATTACTTTTTAAACAATTCGTTTGATTAAGGTTTTACAAGTCACTTTTCCTCCATACAAACGTTTAAGGTAAATTACACCGCTGTTTTATGTTTAATTTACAAAAGTAAGCATGATACCGATTTATCTTGTCGTTAACTAAGTTTCTAGGCATACAATCCTTAAAAAAAAGTATTAATTTAAAAGATATGATCATTGAAAAAATCCATATTTTAACACAAGTTTTAATGCAACTTTGAGGTTGAGGAAAGGTCACTCTAGTTTACAAAAACTCCAAAATACTTTGCCCATAAACATTGATTAGTTATTCAAGAGTCGAAATAACTTTACACAAAATAGATATATGCAGTAGTTTTTTCATAAAAACCGTTAGCCCAAGAGTCTATTTGTGATTTTTTCTGTCCTCATTTTTGGTATGAATCGATGTGCATCTCACTCGACTTTTCTTCCCCCGCGGGTAGTGGAGGGAAGGCACGCCCACACAATAAATGGTATCAAGGAGGATAAGAGTTACCTCTATCCTCCTTGAATGGGCCGGGGAGCGAGTCACAGTGTTGCCATTTATACGGATTTATCCGTATATGTACCAATTTTCAACTTCACATACGGGTAACTTAAACATACAAATATTTATGCGGAATTATATGTTCAGAAATATAAAATAATAATAATTTTATAAGGATACAATATAAAAAAATACAATAAGTAGTATTGTACATAAATAAATACGAAACTAAATAATCCAGCTGATGGACAACACTGCCTAACAAGTATCTATTGCACCATTGTTTTGATTTCGATGTTAATTTATCAATTATTCATTTATTATAATTATTATTTAAAATCATACATTATCAATTTATTCCGTAGGTACTAATATTATAAATGCGCAAGTTTGTATGAATGTATGGATGTTTGTTACTCTCACACAAAAACTACTGAATGGATTTCAATGAAATTCACAACAATATAGCTTATACATCAGAATAAGACATAAAAAGATATTGTGTGGATAAAAAAAAGATATTGTACGGATTGGGCGCCACTGTCGCGCGGCGACGCCACCGTCGTCACAGGGATAACTATGTCTGGCGTTACCACTCACATATTTCCTGCATTTCCTTGCAACGCGGACGAAGTCGCGGGCACCAGTTAGTTTTTAATAAATGAATCCTATGAAAACGGTTGTTTTTTTGCAATTGATATTTTTTTACAATACAATACACAGTCATACGGAATTTATACGGATTTATTAGGGCCCCGAATATTACTTCGTATAAGGTTGGCAATGGCAACACTCTGTCATCTGTCAGCTAGACTGAGCTAGACTAGAGTCTATAGTCTACTAAATACATCGTAAATATTATATTTATCTAGTTATTTATAACGTGGCATAGTTTGTACGTAAAGACATTATTTTATTATTTAGTTAGGCAAGGCTGTTGTACAAGTGACTTCATATTTTCATATCACATTGACTCTCTTTGGACACCAAAACATTGTACCAAATTACAAAATATAAAAATAATGGGTAAGTTTTATTACATATTTAATCTAATTTTTGTTATAATATATACATAATTTTGGTTATATTATATAGGTAAACTTGACAAATAAAGTACTTTATCACCCTAACATTATTTGTATGTTGTAGAATAATAAGGTCAGTTTTCTTTTGAAAATTCAAAGTGACAATTATGTCAATCAATCAATACCTATATTTCAAATCTAAGGCCGGTTTCAGTGCTCTCCTGACCGACCGCGGTAGCAATACGCGTGCGTACGGTCAGGCGAGCTTTGTAACGACTTGTGAATTTTCATACAAGTGACAACCGCGTCAGTCGCACGGTCGGTAGTACGTATCGTCAGTACTGACCGTCAGGAGAACACTGAAACCGGCCTAAGCCTTAGCGAATTTTGAAATGAATGGAATTTGTTATCGAAACTGATAAAGCACTTTTCTGGTCGGCCATACATAATACACGTTGTCTGGGACACCAGAAAGGACATAGGACACCTTTCATCCAGAACGCGGACGAAGTCGCGGGCACCAGCTAGTTATTTATAACTCGAGACGGCTGGACTGAATTTTATGATCTTTATTTTAGAGATGGCAACGCTATGCAAATCATACTAATTAATAATGATTATCATAATATAATAATAATGAGTATAATATTATCATAATATACTTATATTACTCAATCAGGCGGAAATGGCTGGATGGATTTGAATAGTTAGAGTATAATAATTATATCTTAGAGCAACGAATATTTCTTATCCCTGTAAGGATAATTTTGTCCTAGTATTTTTTTTAAATTTATGGTCCATAAATAATAAAATTCTTACAGTATAAGTAAATAAATAGGTATGTGCTGCTTTTATAGCTATATGCTTTATTTTATGAAACAGAACCGCAAAAGGATCGTCGTAATGGAGAAAAAAAAAACGCTTATAGTTACCTAACTGCTTCTCGCAAAATGTGTTGCTAAGCGCAAAACTCGAAAACGGCTGGACCGATTTTAATTCTGTTTTCACTCATGGATAGAGGCATAATCAGGGAAGGTTTTTACGTAAAAAATGCACCCCGGGTAGCTATTTGTAAAATAATTTTAAATCAGGTTCTATTTTTCTAGAAATCTAAAACTAATTTTTATTTATATTATTCCTGTTTTAGATCACCTCATGTAAACCATCCTGAGGCATATAAAGCAACTGTGGTTCAAGCAGAAACATACAAAGCATCTTCTTCCTCATGTTCTGCTACTGCTACTCAAATTCGTAACTAAATCCCAGTGTCTATGTAGTGTTTATTTTATTAATTGTATATTTTTAACTAATATATTTTTGTTTTAGGTCACCTCAAGAATCATTTCTACAAATGGTGGTTCAAACAGACGTACATAATCAACCTTGTGTTTCCTCCTTCAAAGATATTATTCCCTCAGCACATGCCCCTTGTAAAGGATTTAGCTACTATAATATTCAGGCTCAAACTAACTGGGATGCATTGAAACTGACGCTTCTGTTTGTAACATCGTAATTTGTAAGTATATATACAGACATTCTATGTAAGCAATGTATGGAGGAAGCAAACAAATTAATAAAGTTTTCAAACTTGTTTGGGTTAACGGTTCAACCCGTTAACGATTTTTTAAGTATTTTGCGAAAACTTTAATAAGCACAAAAAGTATCAAAAACAAAAATTATCCACATTAAATTTTTAAACAAAATATGTTCCCTACATTATTTTGATTAGCTTGACGGTTTTTAAGTTACCGCCAGTTTTCAAACTTTGAAAGTTAGTATAAAAACTTTTATACTCTTGTTTAGAATTTTATGAGAATAATTTTTACCTTTGACACTTTTTTGTATGTATAACACCCGTATTCACAAATGATACTTGTCTAAGTAGCAATACTATACAAAGAACGCTATGCGTTACTCATATCAAGCCATCCCATTCAAGAAGTTCTTTACTATGTATTGAATAACGGCCCTGTGATTGGTTAATTTGTTGTGGCATACTTCACTCTAGTATTTGACAATTGATATTACAGATGTTAACTAATATTATAACCTGTATATGCCTGTATAATATTTTTCGTTTGGCGTTGCTTGTTTTATTTTTATTTCGGCATGGGTATGTGATTTTTATTGTTATTTTATTGACCAAATATTAATATTACGAGACTGTAGATTGACTGATTTTTATAAGGTCTCCAGTAATCATCTGTAAATCATTTACTTCAATAAAGATTATACTTTATTGAAACATTTTTTTTTAAGTCAATGCATTTCGTTATTATCTACAATAAATAATAAATTATATTCATAATTAGTCTAATTTTTCCTAATTAGAGAGGTACAATAACCTGGAAACTCCCAAAAGCATAAAATCTTAGGGCCACTAGTAACTGATAAACAGGAGGTATTGGAAGGCCTCTTTTGGTTAGTTTGTCGAGATTTTAACTAATCAGTGGCAGGAGCACGAATAGAACAATATTATCTTTTGAAAATCTATTCCGCCTCCTAAATTCATCCGCACTGTAGTAATCGAAAGGATTTTTGAAAACCACCTATTACTTTTTTGTACTTATTGTTCGAAATCCTACACTGATATAATTATCAAACTCCTCTTCGCTACTGTAATCCATTGGTTGAAAGTACATAGTTGATACAAATATAATTTTCAAATTGAATATAACCTGAAATAACCGACGGCCATTCAAACTCCAACGATTATAACCTTGCTTTTGACATAAGCCGGGACACAATGCGTTCGCTAATATAGCTTGGGCCTCGGCGGCTACTTTACCTGTGCGTCGATTTTGACGGACACATAGTGTCGTTCATCACTCAAGTGCTGTTTATGAATTGATTCGGCCGTCCCTTTGCGTTTGTCAGCACTGTGAGACCTCATAGTATCACAAACTGTCGTATGTGACTATTAACCCAGTCACCCAAGACAAAAAAATCGCGTTAAGTCGCAAAAAATTGCACCGTTTTGATTTTTTGGGATGTTGTTAAGATAGATACCAGTAGTGTAAAACCAAGTTTGCATTTTTTTTTTTTTGACAAGGGGAAATCTCATCCATGGATACCCACAGACCCGGGGTGGCCTGTGGGTTATGTCGGACATTAACCGACTAAAACCCTTTGGCGTTGGTATTAGGTGAGGTTCCTCCACCACTTCACCTCTGTGACTTCAATATTGATAAGAACCTACACATTAATATTATTTGCACATTATTATTATTTTATTATACTCAATTTAACTTGTCTCCCCCTCCAAAAGCCATAATGAGGGGGAGACGGCTTCAAAAACATAATAATAAAAACATAATAATAATAACAATTAATATAATAATATTAATACCAATTATTATTATTTTTATTACTATTGATTGTATTCCTATTTTTCACTGATTCATGTTTTTCTTATCTTTTACAAAGGTCCTATAATTCGTCAGGCTACATATTTTGAAAAATCCGATTTCCTTTCTATTACTTATTTACTTGATAACAAGTGAACTTATTGGCCCTACAGAGTTGTACTTGTGCTCAAATTGAAACTAAGTAAATGCTCTACAACTTCATTTCTCATAACTTTCCATGTAAAATGATATTTTGTTTCAAAAATTTCTAACTTTTTGGGAAAAATGACCCATTTTTGAAGTAGTGTATCTCGAGATCTGTTTGACAGCTGCGGTTACACTCGAATTGTAGCAAAATTTATTTTCTTTAAGAGTGTCTCGGATGATTTTTCCATAAAATGCACTTTTCAGAAGTTATAAGAGAAAAACTGAAAAAAGTCTGAAAATTTCGAGCTTTTTCGAGCACCGTGCAGTTAGCACACAGGTCTCTCGAAACTGCAAACTTAGTTTTACACTACTGGTATCTATCCTAACAACATCCCAAAAAATCAAGACAGTGCAATTTATTGCGACCTAAGATGTCTTCAGTGACTGGGTTATTTATAAAAATGTATTTCTGCCTATTTCATTCCGTGTCTGACAAATATGACAATTTTAGTACTGTCAATTTAATTTATAGTTTAGTTTTTATGACAAGAGAATTAGCACCAATACCACGCATACATATCATAATAATTATAAAATGCGAACGAAAGTGTGTGATGATGATGATGTTCATATTTGTATTCAATCACGTATTGTATCTTACTCATCGGTATTTGTTACTCAATCACGTTAAATCAATAGCGCAGCGAATATTTATTATCTCTGTGAAGTACAGTCAAGGGCAAAAATATCTGTACGTTTCCAAAGCGGCAAAAATATTTGTACAGTTGAGAGGCCAGAAATATATGCTCGATAGTTTGATCAGAAATATGTGAGCATTTAAAGGGTCAAAAGATCTAGACGTTCACGTGGCCATAAATAAATGTACAATGTCAGTCAAATATATGTAGCCAAATAGGAGGGCATAAATATCTATACATGAAACTATCATTAACATTCATATGAGAACAAAACGAATTTCTAATTTTGAATTATGACAATCATCGAAAAGAGTACCATTCTGTCATATAATCGGATTGTCCCTTTCATTTTGGTCGTGACGTCATTAGCGTAACATTTGTTTCACCTTTCATCCTATTTTTTAGATTCTGCTTCACAGCGTTCACAGCTATCATATACGATTTTCATGTGGCTTTTCTCGTGAATATTATATAAGCGTTTTTTTAATGCTAAATTTATGTCAGTATTATATTAATACTAGATGTAGCGATGAAACGGAAGATATTTATTCGGAAGATAAGTAATTTTACTATATTAGTACGAAAAACTTTCGATTACGCTAATGTATGTGATTTTACGAATGTGGCTTTGCCATTAAAAAGAACACTTAGGTTTTTACTATATTTTCTAGTTTCTATTCCTCTTTGTGGTGAGACTGACGTTTATTTGACGCGTTGAAAAAGAAAAAAAGTAACCTATCCTGTGTCCCGTACGTCTAAATGTTTATCTATAATAAATACCAAGTTTCATGAAAATCAGTTAATTCGTTTAAGAGTTATGGAGGAACATTCATACATACATACATACAGAAAAAAATTCTTAAAATGGTCAATTTAGTTTCAGTATCATGTATTTTGTTATATGTTCAGTTGTGAGTGTTCGAACTTGACATTCAATTAAATTATTTTCAAAATATGTACGAGTAAGTGGCCAGTATGTAAACAGAAGTGCCTCTTAAAAATAGTTTTAAAGCGAATGCTAGTTCGAATTTTGTGTGTTACTTATCTCAATTGAATAAGATGCATATTTGCATACCTATGTGGTAAGTTTTGACTATCAAATACATGTATAGATAATTTTGGCACGCGTTTTGTTCTCGTGTATATGATAATTGCGTGTATAGAAATTTTTGACACGCTCTTTGTTCTCATGTATATTATAATAGTTGCGTGTATAGATATTTTTGGCACCCGTTTTGTTCTCATGTATATGATACTTTCATGTATAGATATTTATGCCCTCCTATTTGCCTACATATATTTGACATATATGTAGGCATTGTACATTTATTTATGGCCACGTGAACGTCTAGATCTTATTGACCCTTTAAATGCTCACATATTTCTGACCGAATTATCGAATAGATATTTCTGGCCTCTCAACTGTATAGATATTTTTACTGCTTTGGAAACGTACAGATATTTTTGCCCTTGACTGTACCTAGTAATAAAATAATAACTCCATATGTGCTAATTTAGACTTTTTGTGTTTGTATTTTATATAACATTCATTTTTATGTTATACCAATGTTTATAAAATAAATAAATATGAAAAGTATTTTTCTTTTATTTACTTCCTAATCAGGAAAATCAGGAAAATTAACCTTATTTCTATACTAATTTGTTTGTTTCTTTGTAAAGATTTAAATCTTTGTTTGTTTGCGTTGAATACGCTTTGAAACTACTGAACCGATTTGAAAAGTTCTTTCACTGTTAGGAAGCTACATTATCAGCGATGAACATAGCCTATGTTATATAAATTTTCAAAAAATTAGAGATCCTTACTAAAACTCCAATAATGTAACCCAAGGTGTAAAAAAAATTACTTAAAATATTCCTTACATCGCGTGCGCTGCGAAAACTTTGCAGAACACATCAATATCTATACAAAGTGTCGCAACAGCATAAGTATTTATTTATTTAAAAAGGCTTACCAACTAAAGACATACTAATATCACTATATACACTACTGAAAGGAACATTACAAGTATAAATTTAAATTAAATGTCTTTATTATAGTTATGCCACGAAATATTCAATTCAGACATTCCATTCGAACGATATCACGAGTTTAAAAATGTAAGTATTAGAAAAAAGTCGCGTGGCGTGGTCGCCGCTCACCCCAGACTATAATATGCGATGTAAGCGTCATTTATTTGTTAAATACCCGTGCGAAGCCGGGGCGTGCTGCTAGACTAGTACTACAATAAATTAGTGATAAAAAACTCGCGGCAAACGTCCGCGTTCGACGAGATCTCGCAGTGTGCGTTGCCTAACAACGTCACAATACGGTCCAATTGTGTATGTGTGCGCGCTATGTTCTAACTGCTCATCATCGGTCTTTCTCTTTCGCCCAATTTCTGTGTGAAACAGAATGAATTTTAGCTACAGGCACCGATGAGTTCGGGCTGTCAACTAGTTACGCCTTAAGTCACAAAGAGTGTCGCTTTCTTCATAACCATATATATGTATAAAATATGTACGTAAATAACGAGTTGTGCGTGTGTTTGTTACTAAGCAATTTAACAATTTAATAATATGTCGCCATTCGAGAAGTCGTCATGTAATTGCTTTTTCCTAACGATACCGTACGTAACGTACATATTATGTATTATATGATATTGTTGAAGTAATTATAACTCTTAACGAGGTATTCGTTCTTAACTTTTTGCCCTTCATTTAAACTTCTCTAGATACAGTGAAAACGGTTTTCAACGTTAACAAAAAAAATTATAAAATAAATATAATGTACCGGTCATACATTTTAAAATCCTAATCCTACTAATCCTTACATATTATAAAATAAAGTCCTCCGCCGCGTCTGTCTGTCTGTTTGTTCGCGATAAACTCAAAAAATACTGCACCAATTTTCATGCCGTTTTCACCAATGGATGGTTCTCGAGGAAAGTTTTAGTATATAATTCACAGTTACGAGGGCGAAGTCGCGGGCACCAGCCAGTATTATGTATAAATGTAAAAGTTTGTGAGGATGGATGTATGTATGTATGCAAGTAAAGTGTTAATTTGTTACTTTTCAAATAACGCTAATTGGCGAGCAAATGTTACAAGTATCTTGTGTCGATTTCATTGAAATTACCTTTGAGTAATGCTACTCGAAGTTGATGAAACTCGTGCGCTCTCTTGCCGGTGACTTTAAATGGCGGTTAGCCCACTTGACACTTTACTCAGAGATGGTGAAAGAAGCCCTTACTCTTTCAATTAAAAATTACTCTTTCAATTAAAATGTGGCACACAGATAGCTGAAAATATTAGATTCCCTCCATAGGAATTGCTTAAAAAATGCCACCGTCGTTTTAGCGATATATATAACAACGCGAACGAAGTCGCGGGCTGCCTGCTAGTATTTTACAATATAAGAATAGCAAAACTCGAGAACGGCTTTTTTTAAGTTGAGGCTTTTTTTAGTAGTGGTAGGGCACACTGCGATTCGCAGTCATTTGGGCAGCCCGTCTGGCGGCAGTAACCACCACCTTACAGAATACCACCGTGAAATAACAGCATTTACGTGCTGTTGTGTTTCGGTGAGTGAGTAAGGGATGCCAGAGCCCATTACGCCATCCCTTTCTTATCCCTTATCCTTAAACCTTCTATGGTCGGCAGCGCACTTGTAGCACTTATGGCGTTGCTTGTGTTATAGGCGACGGTAGCCACCTACCATCAAGTGGACCGTCAGCCTGTCTGTCGACTTTAACATAAAAAATTTAAAAAAAAGAGGTCCTTTTTTTTCTAGCCTTTCTAGGCTGACATAATGATAGGTCCACATAATGATAGGTGGCTGCCGTCGCCTATAACACAAGCAACGACACAGATGCTGCAAGTGCGCTGCGCACTATAGTGTGATTGAGGATAAGAGATTATTCTTTGAAATCCGAGGAAGGTTCTTATGAGGAAAAAAATTGGGAAAATTGTCAGGAAAATTACATCCGTACGAAGCCGTGGGCGGGTTATATAGTATCTTTATATAGTATAATTTGAAGTCGCTTTCCGCGTCTGTTTCGGCGCTTTTTTTTATATGTCGCTGCTTAAATTCAAAAGTAACGCAAATCAAAATTACACTTTTTTAGATGAGAATAATTAAATTATTTGTTGTCTATTTTTTTCTTATTAGATATATATCAAATATATGCATATTATACATCGTTAGAAGCTTATTTTTAAGTAGCATTAAAGTGAGTAAGTTAGCATTAAGTACTTTTATAATAAACTGAATACTAAAGGAGATATAAGCATTATACTCGTAGGTTACTTTTGAATATAAAAATAAATATCAAAATATACTAAATATTTAATAAAACAACCATAAGTCTTTTTGCAAAATACAATATGAAGGATTGTGATTGTATTTTTTCAATAGTTTTTATTTGGAATTTTTTGATTTGTGGTACTTTAGCGATATATAAAATCAAGGCAGCGCTCGGCCGCTCGCGATCTCACTTGATGTAAAGTGCAGATGCGGCCGAAGGTGGACCACGCTTACCTAGTAAGTGCCCATTTACTCTAGATTTGAAGACCCGGAGGTCTTCTTCTTAAACCCTAAATAAAGTTAAAAAATAAAAAGTAAAACAATTTTGATGCGGTTTTCTTTTTATCGAAATATAACGACGAGCAAAGCCCTCTCCATAGCTCGTTGAGCTTTCTTACGAGGCCCAAAGAGACCTCGTTTCAACGCCATAATGTCATCATAGGCAACACACTTTGGTCGAAAACTTTTGCTGGAACTTTGGACGAAAAGGTGTCTCGGAGCTTCTCAAAGCTGTCAAATTTTATGTATTTTTCTTATATTAGGATAAAGCACTGAAAACTTGTTACAGTGCTAGAGAATAAATCTAGACAAGTAATCTAAATGTACAAGAAATACATTCAAGTACAAACCGAAATTACGGTCTGCAAAATAAAATAAACGAATTGAGCAAGTAATAAGTACTCACTCACACAGCGGTTTCCTTAGAGCTGTAATAAAACGCAGCCGGTTGTTCTCAATGTTTCTTCAACAACGTTTTTATTTAAAAAAAATGCCAGACTTATCTTAACGGCTTCAGTAAACGATTTTGCCTTTATAATTCTCAAATTCGTTCCCTTCTCGTTTGCTCGATACACGTAATAAAGGATAAGAGATGAGTAAAAGGAGTGTGCTTAAATTTATTTTTAATACGTACGGGGGAAATTTTAAAAGAATAATTTTATTTTATCAATTTCAATCGTTGTGAAATATTACTTACTCTATTGTCAATTATTTAAATTCTATCTTTTAGTGCTAACCAAAGGTTTCGTTTTAAAAACCTATTAGACAGATATATCATGTACTTATTAATAAAATTATATGATAACAACAATACCACATTTATTACCTATTACTCTGAAATCGATATTATTACAAGCTTTTTGTTGTTACTCGCCTGCCTTTTTTTGGCATATAAGTAGACTACTTTTTACAAAATTAAGTATACTCATATTAACAATAATAAAGATATATTTACTAAATGATTTACTAAATGTACAGGGACAAAAGCACGAAATACTTTAAATGTATAGTAACAATTCTACGTAAAAAAACATTACATTTAGAATGGATACATTATTTATAACAAAAGACTCGGACAGGTAATCAACGTACTTATGTATAGGAAACACTTATGTATTTTTCCACCCTTATTTCACGCCTGTCTTTTATACGTCGCCTGAGTAACAGATAATCTGATAGCACAACAATTTACCAGATATTATTATATTTTCTTTGTGTACCTCAAGTATTGTTATAAGAAGAAACACGGTGAATGAGAGCCGTAAATGTTTGCTGTATAATATGTAGTTATATATTTTATCTTAAGGATTTCAGTGACTATCTCTTATTGTTAACAAACTACAAAAGTTTTTACGCAAATAATCCGGAGTTTAGAATAGGCGCACACTTATAGAACTATAATCTTGATGAATATTCAATGAAGCAATGTAGGTAATATGATAGTTACTAGCTGTTCCCTGTGGAGTAAATCGACTTAACCTTTTTTACAGCCGTTTCTATAAAAAAGTTTTATATAAGTTTTAAATCTCTCTCCCACTACTTCCTTTCGCACTAGCAAATGATTTAGTTCTGTAAAGTCGTCAGACAGACACTGACGGTCTACTTTGGTCTACTTGATGGTAGGTGGCTACCGTAACCTATAACATAAGCAACACCACAGGTTCTACAAGCGCGCTGCCGACCCTTATTCAGAATACAGGATTGAGATTTAAAATTTCAACAATTTTATTTTCTAATTAGCTGTTTGTACACGACTTAGGCTGGCCCCATACATATGTTTTCCGAATTCGATTTCCTAATTCGTTTTCTGCGTTCGGAATTCCGTGCCTAGAGCACACGTTCGGAATTTCCATTCGGAATATTATACTGCCAGTACGTTCAGTGGTGGCTTTGTGAACGCACGACGATGGAGAGTTATCATTCAAAGAAGAAAAAGAAACGTCGGTATTGGGTTGATCCGTTAAACACTCGGAAAATGAACGAGTCCATTCAACAGCCAATATTAATGCTTCTGCTTTACCCATTGTCTGATACATTCGTGATGAGACTTGAAAAACACAGAACACATCCAACACGCACGTTACGCACGTACGTGTGCGGCGGTACATAGCAAATGTATACAAGTGCTGCGTTCCGCATGACGTCATTAGGTTTCCGAACGCACGGGCCCATATTCGAAACGTTCGTACGGAATGTATTACGTACGGAAAAAAAAAGGAATGTGTTGGCAGTCAATGTAAATATTTTCTATAGATTTGATGCATTCAGTATTCAGAAATCGAACACGGAAAACGTTTGTATGCGGCCGGGCTTAGTCTTATAAAATATCTTTATAAAATATATCATATAGCCTGTTACTCGAAAATGAAAATTCAAAAATCTATGTGAGGTCATTTGAACCTATGTCACGAAGTTGACTTATTAAAACTATGTGATGATAGTTTCAAAAGAAGTGATTAATTTCTGACATTGTTATTAATTACAATTTAACAGAAACCTTTTTGGGAGCCGTCTGTGAAATTAATGAAAAAAGTTTAGAACGGGCTTCGTAGTAACTTTAAATAAGTGGTTACGCTTTTTTAGGTAATTGTTTATACATAACTATAATGATCCGCCCCCAGTTTCGCACGGATTATATACGCATTTATATACATAAAAATCTTCTTCGTTTATCTCTCTTACTCTTAATGAAAACCGTATCCGTTGGGTGCTTTAGAAGTCAGCGAAGAAAGAAGCGGTCAGCGACATTATTTTATGAATATGTATGATTTTGTTACTTTTTTTATGACATGGTTGATTCTGTTCTGTTACTTTTTGATAAAAAGGAATTTGATTTTTTTTTAATTAAATTGGTTTTATAATTATAAATATCAAGGATGAGAATCTAATTTGAAATATTCCGTGCCACAGTACTGACTGACACTTGGAAATTTGGTAGACATTCTTCAGAAAAACTCTTTGGCTGGTTTTAGTGTCACGCGGACCGTCAGTACGGATTGCTCCGCACGGACCAATATTTATTAAAGCTAGGGAGTGTTTTAGAGTAATGCGGACGGGTCCGTACGGACGACCGTCCGCGATCCTCTGGCTGTAGTGAGCGTTTTAGTATCGCGCGGAGCGCACGCGTCGGCGGAGTACAATCATGGCGAGTCGATATTGCGATGTTGACGAGCCGAGGGTACTCCGGGGCGGTCAGGACGATAGTGGGACGATACTAAAACGACATACGCGGACGGTCCGCGCGGATGACGTACGCGCGGAGCGCTCCGTACTGACGGTCCGCGTGACATTAAAATCTACCCCATCGGTTATCCGCTCTGCGACAGGTGTAACTGGCTCATTGGTACTTCAACTTGCTAAATTTCAATAAATCTCATAGTTTCGTAAACAAAGTCGTCTATTGGCGTAGTTTGCTACAAGTGGAGTGTATGGTTTATTGAATTGAGGAACAATTTAAAGTTCGTGCAAGTAGAGGAGCTCTACGGTGCCGATATTGCACTGTTGCATGAATCGTTTGCAAGGTTATATACCTATATATGCGAGCTATACATGTCAAAACGTCTATATATTACCTATCTAATCTTGCATAAACAAAAAAATATTAATTTGTTTTTTAATAAAACTCAGAAGTACCTAATATAAAAAGATATCATAGCAGAGTATGTCCTTCTTACTAATATTATAAATGCTAAAGTTTAATACGTCTTTTGTTAACTTGCTCAACTACTTTTACAAATAAGATTTTATTGAAATTTCAAATGTTTCTTTCAAATTCGTAGGTCCAAAATAACTCTTAAAAATAAAAAAAACAGAATGGGTGATCTGTAACACACACTAAAGGAAGCTTTTGTACTCACAATTTTTATAAGAAAAGAATAAGGAACAGGGTGATATAGAGGGATGGGATTTTACTACAAAATATAACACATATTATTTCACAATAGTAAGGTTATAACTTCTTTTTTTCTTTTTTAACATTACTTTAAGATTTTAAATAAAAATAGCAAAATATTTTAAATTTTTAAATATTTTAAATAGCAAAAAATTTATGTCAAAAGAACTTTTTATTGAAACTATGAATAATCAAATTTGAATTACTGGAAACGACCGAGAGCTAACGTGAATTAATGTCGCTGTCAATAGACTGACATATTTTATCCGTGGGTCGGTAAGAATTATTAATTAATTGAATGTGAGAATCCAGCACGTATTTCTAACTGTGTGGTTCCTAGATTATTTAAAAAATTCAGAGGTCTGCTCTGTCTGTCTGTCTCAGGGAAAATACTAGCATGAGACAATTCCTCTTTACTATTAAAATTTTATTGCGAATTTAATATAGTTATAATATTATATAATTTAGGATTTGACAGTCACTGACATCAAATTACTACAACATGGAACACGCGTGCCATACAAAACACAACGAATTTTATGGAACATTTAAAAGTGACATATGCGTAGAGCATGAACTGTCATTTATAACAAAACAAACATAATGTCACTGATAATACTGATATAGATAATATTCATTCATACATTTTTTACATTTAAATTGATTTCTCTCTCGTTCGACAAGACGATCAGGCATACATAATAAGGATTTTAATGTTTATCTGTTTATTGCGGAACCATAAAAACATTAGGTATCTAAACATTTCATGCGAGGAAATGGAAGAACTTTAGATACCAAGCCGGAAATGCCTTTTCGGTCCCCCGTCGAATGTGATACGATTCAAAGACAAATTCGAGATAAAAGTTACATATTTTTCAACGTAATTCAATAAATATTTTTAGTTTTAATCGATTTAAATCTTTGGTTTTAATAAATAACATTGTTTTAGTAAATTTTGTTTTATACACCACAATGCAATGCTTACTAAAATGAAGTGAATCTTTTGTAGCCACATTTTTTTAACTTATTCGTTGAAAATAAATAAATAAATAAATAAAATCCGATAAGGTTTCATATGTATAACTTTTTTTTATTTACCGAAAAACTACATCCACGTGAAACCGGGAGTGGGTCGCTAATTTAATAAAAAAAGTTCTGTATGCTTAATAGTTACATTCAGTTATTTCACAAAGACTGAGGGCCTCTTTCACCAACTACAAGTAAAGGGTTGATTAGTTACTTTTAGATTTTTTTTTATGTTTAATTAAATTATGCACTCGGTCTACTGTATGCCTATTATTATTTTCAATATTTGGGACTTTTACCGTAGATACAAACAAAGGTATATCAGCTCTATTATCCTCGGTGATCAATGACTTTAAATGACGGTTAGCCTAATTAACAGATGGTGAAAGAGACCTTAATAGAAGCTTAAAAACTCATGTATAGCGAATCGAAAATAGCCAAGACATATTGTATTAGGGAAATTTAATAATATTTCCTTATAATACATAAATGCGTGATCTTACGAGTTTTGGGATAACGAGATGCCTGTGTAACAGGCCACCTGTCGCCCCCTGGACCCTCAATTGTCCTCGACAAACGACACTTGTTACGGAACGACCTTACCTTCATCCGACGCCTTCATCACAATAATTTTACAATAACGACACACTCAAATTAAACTGAATCCAGTCAAGACGACACAATAAAGTCACATTAATCTCTTGTTATAATTCATTAGTATGAAAAAATTCGTCTGGTGTTAAAATATTGCAGTTCTTCGACTTCTATTTATGCTTTGCTTTTGTTGACATTTTTATCACTTGCGTCCCTTATTTAAACTGCTGTAACGAATATGTAGCAATTATCTTAAGTAGATATACTAATAAATAAAATTTAAGTGTGTCTGTCTGTGATTTCGAAATAAAGGTAGTATATAACATAACACAATGTAAACACGAAACAATGTTACACATTAGGTGTAATGAAATAAAGGAAAATGACCTTTAGGGCATTATTTACTGGCCGAGGTCGACATAATTTCTCAATGGGTCTAGCCTTTTGTTCAACAATTTCTATTCACTGATCTTATTGGGCAACGAACCATGCAACTTAGTTTAGGGACACATTAAAACTAACCTTTCTAAACAAAATATGTTATAAGGCAACTATTATATAGTATAAATAAGAAACTTTTTATATATTTTCAACACTTTTTGATTAATATGGATTTATCTTGTATAAAAATTATTCTGTCCGTGGGTATATGACTGAACTCCTCCAAAAGGTCTAGACTAGACCAATTTTGATTATTTTATTTATGTGCGTGAGTGGGCCCCTGAATGGTTTAGATTTACAATTAGACCCGATAGGCGGCGCTGCAATCGGTTTATCGGGTTCAGACGGGACATCGTCAATGTAATTTTAATATACACAAAAATCTTCCCCGTTTATCTCTCTTTTCAAATGTGAAAACCGAATTAAAATCGATCTACCCATTCTTTTATTTTTGAAAGGTACACAAACCAACAAAATTAAATGAGTGTTATTATAATTATAAACGGTGTTATTTGTAAGTCTAAGGGCATCTATGTAAATGGTTGATCTCGCTCAAACTCAGTTTGCCTTTACGATTATTGGTGCTCGTTCGGACAGCGTCGGAAAATTGGAAATTTCCGGATTTCCGGAAATTTTTGATCGCCTGGTGCTGCTCCATTCGTTGGAGTTTCTCGGCGTGGTGCAGCTCGTCTGGAGCCTTTTTCAAGGCTTCTTCGGACTGCCCACACGAGTTGTTGTTTTTGTTAATTGCTACATCGTTATTGTTGATTCTTTGTTTTGTTGTTATTGCTGTTTAAGTTTTTTCGTTTGAAGGAACATAGTAAATTTGTTGTTATTTTCTTGTTTATTTTGTTGTTTTTGCTGTGGTACTGCTGCCACTTATCAGTGATAGTCCCAGAACCAACTTGGGGGCCGGCAGGGCCATATTTTGGCCATGTCGGACTCAACTGAAACTAGTGGGCCTAGCCTAAAGGAGAAAGCGGGGGGCGTCCTGACCCGGGCGGCGGCCCGCAAGCGGCCCGCCGCTAAGGACGTAACTGAAGAGGGGTTGTCGGAGGCTTCGCTGTCCTCCAGCAAGTTTTTTGGTTTGGTGTCCGGGTCGGAGGCGGAAGAGTTCGTGGAACCAGCCGTCCCGCCAAAATTTTTGAAGGGCCGTAAGGGCCGTGGCGGAAAGCTATTTGGCCACAATGTAGGAATATCGCGGGCTCGTCGTGAACTCCAGGAGGGGTCAGATTCTGACTCCGGCAAGTCCGTTATATCCTACCAGTCAGCCAGGTCGTCGGCCGGCTCCATTGAGGAGCTGACCAAGAAGGCGGAGGCCAGCGCCGCTGCAATCTTTGAGGTTATCCACAAGTCGGGCAACCTAAAAGGCACTGTCCAAAGGCGCATTAAGGAGAACACCGAGTCCATTATTGGAGTACTCGAGGCGGTGATAGGGCGCAAGTCGTCGAACGAGATTCGGCGGCTCCGGGCCGATAATAAACGCCTCCGTGGGCAAATAGATGCCCTTATCGAGGAGGTGACGGCGCTCCGTAGGGCCTTTTCCGAAAAGCTCTCTCCCACGGAGACCGCGGCCATACAAGAGGCCGTAGTACCGCCGACGACAGTAGCTGACTCCCAGCCACTGTCTAGGGCGGAGTTTTTAGAGGCCTTTTCGGCCCTGCAGGCGGAGCTGACGGCCCACGTTGGTGGGGTCGTCAATGCCCACCTAGACGGGTTGGAGATGGACGGGAGGTTGCTCCCGGCCCGCCAGCACTGTCCGCCCCTAAGGGCGGGCAAGAAACGGGAGGACCTTGCGGCGGCCTCGCATCAAGAGTCGGGGTCAACCCTCGCCTCACCGGCGAACCTGCCAAAAAAGGCGAGGCCGGTCAAGGCGGCCAAACCCCCAGCCTCTAGGGCTCCTGAGCCGCAGGCGGGGCCCTCGTCGGGGCCAACAACATGGACGGAGGTGGTCCGGCGCAAAAAGCGCGCCCCCGTTGCTCCAGCGCCGACGGCGGTGAAGGCGAGTGCCCCCAAGCTCCCCAAGGAGCCAAAGAAGTTGGCCGTTGTGGTGGCCCTCAAGCCTGAGGCCATTGCAAAGGGGGCCACCTACAACACCGCAATAGCGAAAACGAAGGCCAAAGTCTCTCTCGACGCACTGAAGATTGGTCCGGCCCAATTCCGGACGGGTGTCACGGGATCCCGTATACTCGAGCTCCCGAAAGGGACTACGCCCGTCCAGGCCGACCAGCTGGCGGCGCAAATAAGTGCGGTTTTAGGCGATGAGGCGAAGGTCACGCGCCCTGTTAAGTCGGTTGACATTCGGGTCAACGGCCTCGACGACTCGGTGTCGGCCGAGGAACTGCAGGCTGCGCTGGCCTTGAGTACGGGCTGCCCCCTTGAGCACTTCAAGGTGGGCAAGGTCCACCCTGGAGCCAGAGGGGTGGGCTCGGCCTTCGCCTCTTGCCCGGTGGAAGCCGCAAGGAAGTTGGCGTCCGGTGGCCGTCTGACGGTGGGCTGGAGTACCGCCTCCGTCCAACTACTGGAGCAGCGCCCCATGCGCTGCTATAAGTGTATGGGGCTCGGCCACCCAGTGGTGAGATGCCCGTCCAACAAGGACCGCAGCGGTCTATGCTACCGCTGTGGACTGGATGGGCATTCCGCTAACGACTGCGAGGCGGCGTACCGATGCGCCGTCTGTTCGGACGCCGGTCTCCCGGCTAACCACCGTATGGGGGGGATGAATTGCTCCCCCCCAGCCGTCAGGGGCCGCCTCATAGCGGCCAAGCCGACGGTGAGGACGGGGGCAACTCGCGCCGCAGGTGGGGAGACTATGGACACCACCAATGCCCAATAGGTCCACCACAAGGTTCCTCCAGGCGAACATCAACCACTGCGCTGGGGCACAGGACCTACTGTGCCAGTCCATGGCGGAGTGGGAGATTCACCTGGCGGTGGTGGCGGAGCCATACGCGGTCCCCCAAAATCCCAACTGGTTGGGGGACCTGGACGACTCCGCTGTTGTGGTGGTGAGGGCTGGTGGTGCGGTTCCTCCCCTTTTCCTCAGGGAGAGAGGTTCGGGTTTCGTGGCAGCAAACTGGGGGAGAATGGTGGTCGTGTCGACCTACTTCTCCCCTAACCGCAGCCGGGCGGATTTTGAGTTCTTCCTGGCTGCGGTGGAGGGTGTGGTGAGGCGCGCGGCCCCACTCCTAGTCTTGGTGGCGGGGGACCTAAACGCCAAATCCTCGGCGTGGGGGTCCCCCAGTACGGACGTGAGGGGGAGGATTCTGGAGTCCTGGGCGCTGGGCTTGGGGCTCCAGGTACTCAATCGGGGTTCCTCTCCCACGTGCGTACGGTGGCAAGGTACGTCCATCGTTGACGTATCCTTCGCCACCGCCGCCCTTGCTGCCCGAATCCGAAGCTGGCGGGTCGAGGAAGATGTGGAGACCATGTCGGACCATCTCTACATCCGATATGAGGTCTCCACGCTGGCCCCCAGCGCGTCACAGCGCCGGGATCCTACCGCGGGTGCCGCCTTTCCCAGGTGGGTACTCGCCAAGCTCCGCCCGGACGTGGCGGAGGAGGCTGCGATGGTGAGGGAGTGGTCGTCTCCGCCCCCTCACCTCGCAGGGGATCCCGACGGCATGGCCGACCACTTTGCAGACGACCTTCGGGACGTCTGTAATGCCGCCATGCCGTTGTGGCGCCCTCCTCCCCGATGGAAGAGGGTATATTGGTGGGCGCAAGAGGTCGCCACACTGCGCACCGCATGTCTGGCGGCCAGGCGGGCCCTCCTCCGGTGCCGGAGGAGACGTTCCAGGAGGACGCCTGATGAAGAGGTCCTCCTTCGTCAGGCGTACAGGGAGGCTCACAAAGCCCTGCAGAAAGGCATCTGCAGGGCCAAAGAAGAGGCTCATGAGCGCTTCCTGGCCCTCCTGGACGCCGACCCCTGGGGTCGTCCGTATAGGGCTGTGAGGGGGAAGTTCGTTTCAAGCTCCCCCTCCACAGCCAACCTAGAACCGGCGCTGCTCGATAGGGTTGTGGGATCTCTTTTCCCGACCCCCGGCCCCTTCGAGCCCCCCCATATGGAGCCTCCGGAACCTCTGCTGGAGGCCGTAATGCAGGGCCCTCCCGTCTCCGACGCAGAGTTCGAGGCGGTGAGGGAGCGCATCAGGAGGAAAAGGACGGCCCCAGGGCCGGATGGAGTCCCGGCCAAGGCCCTGGCCATTGCGCTGGGGCCTCTCGGGGAAAGGTTCCGGGCGGTACTCGACACGTGTATCGCCCGGGGCAAATTTCCACTGAGGTGGAAGGTGGGGCGACTCTGCCTTCTCCGCAAGGAGGGTCGCCCTGCCGACTCGCCGGCGGGATACCGACCGGTGGTCCTACTCGACGATTCCGGCAAAGCCTTGGAGAGGATCATGGCCCGTCGGATCGTCGAGCACCTTGAGACTGAGGGGCCGAACCTGGATGAGCACCAGTTCGGCTTCCGCACCGGTCGGTCCACGATAGACGCGGTGGGCCTCCTCAAAAGGTGGACTGAGGAGGCCACCGGCAGGGGGGAGGCTGTTGTTGCGGTGTCGCTCGACATCCGCAACGCTTTTAACAGCCTCCCTCATGAATGCATAAGGGCGGCACTCAAGTTCCATAGGGTGCCGCCCTACCTCTGCGCCCTCGTCTTCGACTACCTCTCCGATCGGGTAGTGTTGTACGAGGGCGCAAATGGGAGCATCCACCGACGGCCAATGGCGGCTGGTGTACCCCAGGGGGCCGTCCTCGGCCCCTTATTGTGGAACCTGGGGTACAACTGGGTCCTGCGAGGCAACCTCCTTCCCAAGATGGAGGTTGTCTGCTTCGCCGATGACACGCTTGTCGCGGCGAGGGCAAAGACGTGGGAGGACGCAGCGCGGTTAGCGTCGGTCGGCACATCTATGGTCGTCCGGCGCATCCGCCTGCTAGGATTGGAGGTGGCCCTAGATAAAACTAGGGCCATGGGCTTTCATCCCCCACGCCGCAGGATCCTTCCGGGGCTCCGTGTCCGAGTGGAGGGGGCCCGGATCCAGGTCGAGAGACATTTCAAGTACCTCGGCCTGACACTGGACCCCCGCTGGAGTTTCGAGGAGCACTTTAAGCTCCTCGCTCCACGGCTGACCGCAGCCGCAGCCGCACTCGGGCGGCTTCTCCCGAATCAGGGAGGACCCAATTCGGCGTGCCGTCGGCTTTACCACGGGGCGGTAAGGTCGATGGCACTTTACGGAGCCCCGGTCTGGGCGGAGAGTCTCACTCCCCGCACCCGGGCCCTCCTGAGGAGGCCTCAAAGGGTCATGGCGACCCGGGCCGTGCGAGCCTATCGCACGGTCAGCCACGGGGCGGCCTGCGTGCTTGCGGGCATGCTTCCGTGGGATGTCGATGCCCTGGTTCTGTCCCAGGTGCATCGGCATCGGGTCGCCGCAAGGGCCTCTGGAGAGAGACCCGTTGCCGAGGATGTGCGGCGGGTCCGGGCAGAGGCCCAGGAGAGGGCAATGGAGGATTGGAGTGAGGCTCTTCGCGAGCCTACTGCTGGCCACCGGACGGTCCTCGCGGTTCGTCCGGTGTTGGAGGAATGGGTGAGGCGCCGAGGAGGTGGCCTCACCTTCCGTATGGTGCAGATAATGACCGGTCACGGGTGCTTCGGTCATTATCTGCACCGTATTAAACGAGAGGAGTCGCCGCGCTGCCATCATTGCGGCGACCCAGACGATACGGCCGAGCATACGCTTGAAGTATGCTCGGCCTGGGGTCCCCAGCGCCGGGAACTAAGAGCGGCGCTGGGGGGTGGAGACGTCACACTGCCAAGCATGGTTGAAGCCATGCTTGGCAGTGTGACCACCTGGAAAGCGGTTGCTTCCTTCTGCGAATTCGTAATGTTGCAGAAGGAGGCAGCCGAGAGGGAGCGAGAGGAAGAGGCAGGTCTCGCTTCCCTCAGACGCAGGCGATTGGGCAGGAGAAGGCGGGCATATCAAGCCCGTCTTCAAATGTTCTAGGGGACCTGCACGCACAGCTGACTAGATGTGTGTGCCTGCACAAGGTTCCCCCGTCTGGGGATTGCTCCGGTGTCTCCGGGCAATCCCCCATTGGCGTCAGCCTAGCCAGTAATGGCTAGGCCGCCCTGGGGGTGGATCGGAGTTGTTGCCTCGGCAGAGCCCGGTCCACCCCCGCACAAAGGGCAAGGAGGCACCGGGGAGTTTTAGTGGGTAGTGGCCGGGCCCGCTATGACTAGCATAGCGCGGTGCGCCGGCTGACCCCCACAAACCCCTACCGTCTAGTCAGCGGTAGGGAATCTGTAAACGGATTTCTCCTCGTCAAAAAAAAAAAAAAAAAAAAAAAAAAAAAAAGTCTAAGGGCATCTAAGGCATAAACCGAGTGCATAATTTAATATAACATAAAATTATTTCTAAAAGTAACTAATCAACACTTTATTTGTAGTGGTTGCAAAAGGCCCTTATCTAATAGATTATATTATTATGTACTAAGATTTTAGTTTCAAAATAATTATAAATATAAAATGTGCTATTATTTTTTCACCTCATTTCATCAGAATTAAGCAGTAAGTATAGGTAATACAGATTTCCATCGAACTTCGTTTCCAAAAATTCTGTAATCTAACCCCGCCGACTCGAGTTTCCCATTTAACATTATAACAATGAAATTGCTGACAATACTTACTACTGCAAATAAAGAGTACTTTCATGAAAATGTCACGTATCGTGACAGCGAGAAACGAAGCTCTTTAAGGGCCTTCTATGTATCAATAAACAGCGTTCAGCGTTTCACATCTCACTCAGTCTCTCAATACGAAATCTTATTATGTGTAAAGTCGGGGTAAGAAAACCTTTGTCAGTTTTCATATTCATTCCTTTATCAAAATCGTAGACTCTTAGTACCTTTTGAAACTAAACAGCCAACTGACAGACGTTTGAAATGAAATTTTGGTATGACTGAGGTGACGAACGTTTTCTTACCCCGACTGTACTTACAGAGGCGATTATTAACGACACGAGACATTTGCCGCTACTAGGAACTTCAATAATATTCTCAAGTACTTCGCCAAATACATCCTTCTAATGAAGCTTTATAAAGTTGTATTTTATTATTATACCTTCGAAATAATACTAAAAAAATTAGTAGCACAGCATACATCGTTTCGCAATCTTAATTTGGGCAGCCCGTATGGCTGTTATACACCACGCCCTCATACAGAAGACCACCGCAAAATAACAATAATTACCTATGTGTGATGTGTTTCGGTAAGTGAGTGAGGAAAGCTAGAGCCCATTATATTATCCCTTCCTAACCCTAAACCTTAGTAGACAGCGCCTTTGCAAGCACACGTGGCATTACATGTGTTACTGTTTTCACCAATGGATAGAGTGGTTCTCGAGGAAGGTTTTTAGTATATAATTTACAAAGTTATGCAGGCGAAGTCGCGGGCGGCAGTTATATAAAACGTACAGGTACATATCAGAAAAACTAAACCTAATATAGGTAACTATAACATTTATTGTTTATGTAAATGTTAGAACTAAAATAAGTTTGAATTAAAATAAGTTGTATTCTTTTGCTGATTACTCGTAGATGTTTTTTTTTTGTTTTCAATAAAATTAATAAATATTCCTCCATGATTTATATGATTTCACATTTAATAACAAAAGGCAACGTTTGCTATATTTTATATTAATCTAGAGTAAATACGAGAACACATATTATTACAAATCTCTGTTATTTTTACTGTCGACCCGTTGATAAACTTTTTTTCGCTCTTTTTTGTACCACTCATTACGGCGACTTGTTCGAGGCGCTTTCGTGTCCCTTTCCTTAATTTGAAGAACAAAGAAAATGTAATTAATTTTCAAACGATAAGAGAGAATAACCATTCCTATTTGATTTAAAAATTTATTAATTACGTTATTGTTTGCAATTAAAACAGAAGTAGATTCTAAACAATTTATTTCTAAAAGAATAATATATAAGTAAGCCTTTTCTTTTTATTTAAGCTTTAAATCGTATTAACCTATGACAGATAATTTGGTTAGATAACCAGGTGACGATTTGATCGGTCTCGCAAAGTAATTTTCAGATATTGAAAATTTTAACTGAAAATATACTTTGCGAGTAGTGTATCTACTGACGAAAAAACTTTAAGAATTTATTCTTATTTTTTTTTAATTAATAATTCATTATTTATTCACCAGATAAACTTTTCTGCCTTATGACATTTTATTATTTTATGCCTTATACCTACTATAATGACGACACGTTCTGAATAAACAAATTCCTGTTGCATGTTCTAAATGAGGCAACACGGAAAATCTATTAAAGATCTTAGTTCCCGCAGCTCAACCGAGTGTCGCTGTCATAATGTCGGTGTACACCCACTTCATAACATATTAATGGCATTTAGAGCTAGCGGTGGAAATAATCACTTAAAGGTTTAACCCAGATACAACATTTATTAAGTTTTCTAATGATACTTTGCGCAACTTTGCGCGTCGCTTATAGCAGAACCTATTTAACTTGTGACGTATTATTGGGAGAAAATAACTGTTTTAGAATACAGTAGTTTTTTTTTTACTTGAAAGAGGAAACTGTCTTAGCATAAGCAATTAAAACCACCCTTGTCTCCTGTTAAACCCGCTTTGAATGGAAATGGACTTTAAAAAGTTTAAAAAGTTAATTTCCAAAGTTGACCCTGCCGGGATTCGAACCTGGGAAGTATTATGGATGAGGGATTAAGAAGAGATAGTACTTCTAATCAATTTGTGACTGGGAATCGCAGTATGCGGCATACGTAAGTATTTATATGTAGATTTTCATTATTTGTGTGTACTAAGATAGGTAAATAGTCATAAAGGATATTAAAGTGATAGCTAAATAAAGATCAAAGCTCCGGAAATGTTTATTTGTTAAACATTTTTCGCACGGGTTATAGCCGGGTAGAGTTATTGAATAAAGCTAGCTTTGATATAAAATATTATGTTTGAAGTTGGGGTTGTCGAGACGTTGTGAAGCGTCCATATTGAATTTGAGTGTAGTGAAGAGCCATCTGGCGAGGGTAAGGACGCAGTAAGCGATATTTCAATAGCCGTGACCTCCAACAGGTTGATATCTTTAATTCTTATGTACATTACTGACAAAAAAATTATATTAATGAAATGATGATTTAGAATATTCTAAAAACCTCTTTAGCTAAAATCTTAATAATAAACCAAATATTATATTAGGTATATTTGCTGGGGCTCGCGACTTCGTCGGCTTTGATGAATAAAAATATAACGTCTGAAATTTATTCAATATTTATTGCTATTATAGGTTTGCCAGGCGTTTTATTTTAACTTTTATGTAAGACCTAAAGGACAATGGGTCATTTTGAACCAACTTCTCAACAGTGATGGAACCTATGCCATATGATTGCTTTTAGGCTATAATTCATTTTATACTATGGCAGCTAAGTTGAAATCAAGCGCGAACATAGTGTTTTCGTATATTTTAAAGCTAAAAAAATTGAATTCATTTATATATATACATATAAAAAAATCAAGTATTTGTACCTTTCTTTGCGTACATACATTCGCCAATTGGTTTTGATTTATATAGATACTAAAACAAATGGAACAGTTCTTTTTTGTACATGTCTTTGGATGACATTATCGTTTGTATATTATTAAAAATGTTATTGTAGTTATGAGTATTGAAATAAAAAATCTTTAAAAAATCTATGTACATCAAAATCAATCATAATAAACCAATGTATCAACATAAACATGTTTTTTTTTAAATATAAAACTCAATATGCTACTAATTCCCAAAGTACTTATTATATTATTAAGAGCTCCAAAACACAATGTTCGCGCTAGATTTTAACTTGGCTGCCGTAGTATAAAATGAATTATAGCCCAAAAGCAATCATATGGCACAGCTTCCATCATTGTTGAGAAGTTGGTCCAAAATGACCCATTGTCCTTTAGGTCTTACATAAAAGTTAAAATAAAACGCCTAGCCAACTTATAATAGCAATAATAATTGAATAAATTTCAGACGTATTTAAATCATACTACGTTTAAATCATACCCTGTTGAGCATTGGTCCAGACTCCATACTAATTTTCCCATACTCCTTTAATGATATATTACGGTTAAAGAAATGAATTTTATTTAGCTAATATTATATAAAATACAAAATGATATATAATACGTATGTATGTTTTTTAAACTTTCACGGTAAACCTGCTTAACGGATTTTGATAGAACATTACAGTAACATAGTTTATTTTTATTTTACGTCAAACAAGTAGATTGTCGATATGATAGGTTGAGCCTATATATATTTACCGTCAAAACCACAACCCACTTGAATTCGGTCGACTGTGAACAATTTATTCGGACAGCTCTATCTTGAAAAACACCATAAGAATAATATGAAAAGAAAATAGAACGTGTTGCACAGAAAATATATTATGTATTGACTGTTTTAATAAATGTAGATAACTATTGTGCAAAGCTGTCCTTTCAAAACCTTATGAAATATATAAATACTAGCGACCCGCACCAGGCTTCACACGGTTTCTTTTTCTTCAAAAATTTTTTTTTAAAAACCTGCTTGCGTTATAGCTCTTTCCAATAGTGAAATCTGTATCAAAATCCGTTCAATGGGTTAGTTATTCTGTCTATAGTTTTTATTTGGTTTGAAGATTAATAATAATAAAAATTTTCTTTAAACTTCCGCCGAATGAATAAACCAATCTTTTTTTACGATAATATCCTAGACATAATTTTTTCTAACGTTCAACAGCTCCAGCAGTATAATCTAGCAGTATAAAAAAAGGTTTCTATTTAATTAAACGTCGGCATCTCTAAACAATATAAATTAGCAAATTGATCTTATATCCATCTGATTATGCGCAGGAACTTTTCATATATGTATGGCGGGAATTATTTTATTTATTTCTACACTAAGGAACTCTTGCATAATCGTATAAAAAGAATTGCAATTTTACGCTTTTAGGTGTTGATAAAATGGTCCAATATAAAAATTCAAAACCATTTCTCACACCACCATTATTTAAACGTGGTTATTATTAGCATTGGTGTTCGCCTTCTAGTAACCTTCAAATAAATTTGTTGAAAATACTAAAGCCACTAAACAAAATAAGACAATTGGTTTATAATTCAATGAGAACAAGTTACTAAACTTATCCTTTCTTCTTTGTAATAAGAATTTTACGTAACAAGAAGTTCGTTCATTCCACACTCATAATGATTCGTATTCCAATCTTCACTAATACACGTACTATAAAGAAAGAGAAAAAGATTTTGTAACATGTTTTGTTTTTATTGATAATCTCTAGCACGTATTAGAAAAAAATCTACGACTAAATCCTAAAAGGATACTCTTAAGGCATATATAAAAAAAATCTATTTAAAATTTTTAGTATTTTTATTACTATTAAAAGGTAAGTGCTATCATAACTCCTCCAATTGCATCCGGGCGAAGTCGCTGCGCATTGATAGTTAAAAACTACAACTTGCTTGTACATATATTACCTAAGTACTTACTTAATGAGACTTTTAACGAAAAAAGACGAATATTTTTGCAGATCTGTTTACTGATAATTTTATTTGCTTGCATGCTTTTTGTATTTTCAAGACCTTTCTTGTTTACATTGTTGAACCCTTTTTCGTCGACTTTCGTTTATTTACATTTATTTCATAAATATTTACAAGTATTACTTTATTCTCTCAACTCTTTCGACAATATATTTGTCTATGTATGTTTAGGGTATCTATAACTATGTATATCTATATACAAATATATAAAGCTGAAGAGTTTGTTTGTTTGTTTGGTTGTCCACGCTAATCTCAGGAACTACTGGTTCGAATTGAAAAATTCTTTTTGTGTTGGATGGTCCATTTATTGAGGAAGGCTTTAGGCTATTCAAATTCAAATTCATTTATTTACAGGCAACTAGACCCATATTTTTACATATTTTTTTTATACATTTAATTATAATATATGTATTATCTATAACTAATAGTAATAAGATATAGTACAACATGAAAGAAAAGAAAAGAAAATAACTAATAAAATAGTATTAATAATAATAAGAATAAGATAATAAGCTATATAACATTTTGAACGCGGACGAAGTTGCGGGTACCAGCTAGTATGTTATATAATAAATCATTTAATAATAATAATCACTAATGTAGTTCCAATTAAAATGCTTAAAATTCGAAGATCAAATACGAACTGAGAAAAGCTTCATTATTGGTCACTCAAAGCATTACGATGTTATGTGGTATGTTTTGAATAAATAAGACAGGCTACCGTTTCAGTTGACGGTAGTAGGTGGCTTCCGTCGCCTTATAATACAAGCAGTCCAGGAGATGCTTTAAGTGCGCTACCGACCATATATGGATTAAAGATAAGAGTTTAAGAAGGGATTTATTTTACTGACTCAACGAAACTCAACAGCACACATGCTGTTATTTCAAGGTGTTATTTTCTAAGGTGTCATAAATGACTGCGAAAGTCATAAACTGCAAAGCCCTGCAACTATTAATACAGTCAGAACAGAGCCAACTTTGAAAAAATATTTCTGAAGTCAGGATTTTTTTTGTTAGCGAAATTTAACAAGAAAATAAGGAATACAATCACATTTAATGATTCTTGTTAGTCATTGATTTCACATCTATAGGTACAATTATTTACCTATTTTCTTGTTGATGAAAACTTGTCTCAATATAATATCTTGCTAAACAATTGAGTATTAGAGGACGTCTTTATTAAGTTTCCGAATTTTGAGACATATTGAGCACTTGATAACTTCATAAGCATTGAAATCAATGAAAAGTTAATGAGAATCGGCAATTGTGAATGATTAATGTTTTCATTTTGGAATACCGTAATTTAGCGTTCGGAAATGAATTGGAAAAGTAATTTTGGATATTAAAATTGGTTTCTATAATTTGAAGGAGAACAAAAAGAACCAGTGATTATGAAAATTTTTCAATTATTGAAGTTATATTAGAAATCGCCTAATTTCGTGTATTTAATTGGTAAAAAAATCTCCTTAAAGTGCCACTTCTTATACAAAACCATTCTCTTAAATTCTTTAACCTGAACAAGGATGTCTTTCTCCTATCTCTGCTACTTTTGCCTTTATTTTTCCTCGCATGAAGTTGAAGAAGTATCATTTGTTCCTCATTACATTGCACCACAGACTTGCATACACTTCCCAAAAAATTGCAGCTTCCTTTACGCTCTAGCATTATCTTTCTCGTTCGATGCAAAACTTCCAACATTTTTTTTATCCTCTGCACCAATATCATAAGGTGCATGGCATCTATAAAAAAAAGGAATATCTAGATTTCACTATAAATTCTTCAAAGTACACAAAGCTTCGTTATTTCTATAGATTTTAATAACTTTATATTTTAATTTAATACAAATGTATCTATTTGTGGTAACGATTTCTTCACATAATCAAGGAATTTTGGTACCTCTTTTGGTTTTTTAGTTTATTTTAGTAAATAAAAATAAATATTTTACCTACACCTATGTGAAATTTCAGTTCAGATTGATTCAGTTGCTTATATTCCTTTTTTGTTCACAGTTCATCAGCAAGCGAACTAATATCAAGAAGGGGGGTGTTTTCGCGCAGACAGTATGGATCCGTGGAGCAAGTAAGTCCATATGTTTACAAAAATTATTAACCCAATCTCAAAAAGTATCAAAATCAAAATCAAAAATTTTATGCTTTGTCATCAACATCATCTATTCATTTTGATTGACAAATATATACTTAGGTATGGGAGCAATAAAGATTGAGGCCATGGACAAAGTAGCGAGAAAAAGCTAGTAAATTAATAAATATTCCATGTAGGTAGACCTTTGCTTCACTTTGCTTGCTTCAATTTCACCTCTGAAATCCGACAGAGAACTTTTCATGCTCCAATAATCATGAAATAATAACAAATACACAATACAGAAATCTCAACTGAAACGTACGAAATATTTTCGTTTTATTGCTTCCAGTCCAAGTGAAGTTTATTACAATTGAAATTATCTAATCAAAAAGAAATTCACAAGATGAAGGAAAATTTTAATTTGCCTCGTTTTCCTACTAATGTTATAAATGCGAAAGTTTGTGAGGATGGATCTATGAATGTTTTCTACTTTTCACGCAAAACAAGCTTAACGGTATTGGATGAAATTTGGCACACCAATAATTTATCATGTGGAATGATATACCGGGATACACGTATAGGATACTCTTTATCCCAGAATAATGTTAGGTTTCTGATGTATCGTCTAAAATATAAAATATTGGGCACCACCGTCGTCACAGAGATAAAGACATCAGGTTTTATATCAGGTGTTTTCAACGCTGATGAAGTCGCGGCCACTTGCTAGTCCTTCATAAACTTGAAATGTATTGTACATGAAACAAGTATAAAAGAATCGAATCAGATAAAACGAAATTCTACGCAATTGCGTGTTTTATACAATAAATTTATTATACTTTTCATTGGTTTTTGTCCTTGTAACGTCTGATTTCTCATAATGGATATTAATTTAATTTAATATCAAAAGGAATTATTTTTTATATTACTAAACTATTTTGCTATTTATTTTTTAATAATAAAGCTGGTTGCATTACATAAAATTGATAACCATGTCTTCATAGGGTGGTATTAAATTGTGTATTGTGTAGAGTCTAGACATTCAGGTAACATATCGTTGTCAGTATTAATAATGTATAGTGACAGGAGTAGGTAATAAGATGTAAAAATAGCTATTAAAGCGACCCTTTTTTTATTTCGAGACATTTCAATTTAAAATAGAATTTTAACACAAACGTCGATAACAGTCTTTTACAGTTCATCGCTTGACCTTTACCTATAGGTAAAACTATAGGTGTCTACATTTTTATCAATGAAATTAATTTTACTAATTTATAGTAATAATAATATTTATTTATGTCACGCTAGCTGCTAGCCGCGACTTCGCCCGCGTAACTTTGTAAATTATATACTAAAGCCTTCTTTGAGAACCACTCTATCCATTGGTGAAAATAGCATGAAAGTCGGTGCAGTATTTTATGAGTTTATCGCGAACAGACAGACAGACAGAGAAACAGACGCGGCGGAGGATTTTATTTTATAATATGTAAGGATAAAATGATCATCAATATTAATAATAAATCTGTAAGGGTTGGTCATGAAGTAAGTTACTTTGATTTCAGAGATATCGTGTTTATAGGCTCTATACATGATACTGAATCTAAATTGGCAATTTTTAGATTTTTTTTCTGTATGTATGTATGTATGTATGTATGTATGTATGTATGTATGTATGTATGTATGTATGTATGTATGTATGTATGTATGTATGTATGTATGTATGTATGTATGTATGTATGTATGTATGTATGTATGTATGTATGTATGTATGTATGTATGTATGTATGTATGTATGTATGTATGTATGTATGTATGTATGTATGTATGTATGTATGTATGTATGTATGTATGTATGTATGTATGTTTGTATGTATGTATGTATGTATGTATGTATGTTCCTCCATAACTCTTTCATGAAACTTGGTAGATAAACATTTAAACGTATAGGACACAGGATAGGCTACTTTTTTTCTTTTTCAACGCGGACGAAGTCGCGGGCACCAGCTAGTTTTTAATAAATATGTGTGCTATTTTAGTACTATTTTATGTAGGCAATAGGCATTTGGTAGTGACTTCGTCCGCGCCCCTTTTTCTTAGGTGTTAAAATGTTGATTCAATCTTTATAACAGGCGTAGAATTTTTCTTATATCATCCCTCGGGAACAGTACTCTTTTCCTAGATAAAACCTTTGTCCTTTTCCTTTGTCCTTATGGATACCCGGCAGCGTAGGGAATGCTGCGGGGTTATCTACGCTTGCCGGCTAAAATCCTACGACCTTCAAACGCTGCCGTAGATGGGCTAGATCGTGGGAGCGATATGACACGACTGTCAAACGCGGAGAGGACTGAGATCCTTTACTGCGACTGCTACTGGACTCGCAAGATATTTATGGATTGCTCGGCGTAATTTCTCGGCGTACTTGCCAAAACTTTAATACTTTAACTTTTAGGTTATTTTGAAAATAATTATTTACAAAAATAAACTACAAATTACATGCCATAATATCTACCCTGGAGCACTTAGCAGGGTTCCAAGCGTGCTGTCTTC
The DNA here is from genome assembly GCA_945859745.1 of Synanthedon formicaeformis. Lineage (NCBI taxonomy): Eukaryota > Metazoa > Arthropoda > Insecta > Lepidoptera > Sesiidae > Synanthedon > Synanthedon formicaeformis. The sequence goes on from OX243958.1 coordinate 9,519,612, forward strand.
ATTACCTCGTTGTATAGCCAGGATAATTTGGTGAACGAGATAATAGCTCTAAGGTCACCAGTGATGTTATCTCCTGATGCACATTTCAAGGTAAAACGGACTTCGTAATTGACATGTATGCGACTGTATATCCAAATTAATATTGGGTGTGAAGCCAGAGCTGCGTTATATAATATATATGATGTACTTATGGTTTAATTATGCCAATTAAACAATGCAGGAACTGAACCAAATTCGTTAAATTGTAAACACACAATGCCTACGAAATTAATAGTAGCAACTTGCAGTGAATATTGATTGATATTAATTCCATGTCATGATTGCATTTGTAGGTTCAGCTCGAAATAGATCGTAATTATTATACACATGAAGTTTGTTGTGGAAGTCGAAATATCTCAAAGAATTAGGATGCTGAACTGCAAATTATATACATAAACCTTATTCCCTCCTCCATTAGTGAAAACCGTATCAAAATCCTTTGGGTAAAAGAAGTTAGCTAAGAAACAGACAGATGTAGACAGCGACTTTATCTTTATAGATTTCTATAAAATTAAGTATAAATATTTCTTGTATAAATACCATATTCCATTATCGAGTTACATAAACTGCACTCTCTCAAACTAGTTTCCGCAAACATCGCTGCGTCGATAGAACTGTCAACCGCATATATACGACAAAGTTAAGCAAGAGATGGGTATTTTAATGACGTAACCCAGTTATTATCAATCGGTTAAACTTTAAGTTAAATGAAGTTTTAGTTTAGTATACCTGTAATTTAAATCTTCAAAGATCTATCCAGAGAAACTGGAGTGTTACTGGCGTTTAAATTTCCCAAAAAAAATAAAAAAAATAAGAAAAACATGTTCAAAGCAGAATACACTGTCTCACAGTCAAGGGTGGATGGCCACTATTGGTCCTAGGGGCTAGTGCTCGGGTAGCAAAACATGGGACATGAAAAAAAAAACAATTTGCGCTAAAAAAATTCTTACAAGTGTGCATTTACAAATAAGAATAAATAAAATAAACTGTAGTTTAGCTTATAAATTGAGAGCTTTTGCTTTCTATGATCTCAAAACATAGAGATCTGATAAATACAAGATATTAAAAAATCGGCCAAAAATCAATAACTTCGCATTTTAAAAAATTAGTCAGTTTTTAGAAAATCAAAGAGTGTTCTGAACCTTAGTTATTTATTTTATGGATAATGTGGCGGCATTTTTTACAGTGCTCAGGGCGACACAAAAGGAAAATCCGGCCCTGCTCTCAGTGTTTCTACGGTAGAAACCTCTGTGCGAGTAATAATAGCTTCTCATTGAATAGTGCAGGATAATCGCGACAATAAGTCTCGCTAATCCCTCGCCACCTTTATTAAGCGGCCTCAGTCGGAATTTTGGTCGTAATTTGCAATAAAGGAAAGCAAACGTGTCGCAACTTTTTCATCATTTTCTCCATGCTGTACAAACAGCAGCTATTACGAGTAAGTGGAAACAGTTAAATAAAACTTTCACTAATGACAATTAAGTTCAAGGATTGTTATTATTTTTTTAATCTTCATTTTTCGTTTCACTAATGACAGGATAATGTAACATAAGTTTATGTAAATTTATATATTTTTTGTATCGTATTATTTAGTGAGACTGTTAATTTAATAACAATTTACAAGGCATAACTGATAGTAAATATTTTCTTATTACTTTTCGACTAAACGTAAGCTTTTTTGTTTAGAATTTTTTTTTCAAATAATAACCTACACTTAAAAACTTAACATAACTTAACTTTTTAAACTTTGGAATCATTTTGTTTTTGTTTCTTTGAAATTTGTGGTTTTTTTTATATAAAAATAAACTAGTAGTTTCCTGCAGCTTCGCCTAATTAAATTTGGATTTCAATCGTAGCATATCTTGCTTCGGATCAATTTTATATTCAAACACAAAAAAGTTTTATATATTGAGTTCATTACGAACACTTTTTCGAGTAAACTTCTTTCGACTTGTTACAAATATTCAAAAAATCGGTCAATGTGTCAATCGTAGGTAAATCATAAATGTATATGTAATAATATTTATATGATAGTTAACTATCATGTAATGACACGTTTAAAAACTAATAATATAAACCAAGTTTTTCTATGGAGCTATAAACATTTCTCTCTAAAATAAATACGTAGCAACAAAAATCAGAAACTAACTACTAAGTCTTTTCATGCTCTGTTTAAAGTCTTTTAAATGTATCCAGTTTACATTCCAAGATACAATCTTACAAGTGCTATGTTGGCCGAACGACCTACATTTTTGCGTTATACATTATATATAAACTCTTTTCAATATACAAGAAATATACATATTATTCTTTAAAGAACTTTGCACCTTATAAGTAGAATAACATTCAAGCTACGCTTAACGGCCAATTTCGAATTGAAAAATTCTTTTTGTGTTGGATAGTCCATGCAGGCTTTAGGCTATATAACATTTTGAACGCGGACGAATTCGCGGTCACCAGCTAGTAATTAACATATAATTACCACCTACCATCAAGTGTACCGTCACCCTGTCCGTCAAACTTAATATAAAAAACAGTTTTCCAGTACTCGGCAGGCAAGCTGACGGTTTACTACTAGGGGAAATGGGTTCTGGTCATCCCTTATTCAATCACTGAAACATTGTACAACTACCAAACTTTGTTTGGTAGGCTTTTGCCTGCGACTTCGTCCGGCGATTCTTTTTCTTAGCTGTTTAAACATTACTCATAGCACCTCTTTCACCAACGTCAAGTAGGCTAAACCGTCACTTAAAGTCACCTGTCACCGGGAATAATTTAGCTGATATACCTTTGTTTGTACGGTAAACGTCCCAAACATTAAATAGAAAATAATAATAAAAAATCGCCTATCGAATGATGCAGTAAACCGAGTGCATAATTCAATAAAACAGAAAATTATTTCTAAAAGTAAGTAATCAACACTTTACTTGTAGTTGGTGAAAGAGGCGCATAATGTTTCAATAAATAATCATAGAGGTTAAATCAGATCGAAAATATTTTAATCTACGGAGCTTAGAAAGGTCAATATTTTTTCTTATTAATTTATTTTGAAGTTTTAGCAATATATTAATCGGAGACGTAACAAGCTTTCAGTTTCAGAGCTTTTCGTAAGTTAAAAACAATTTTCGGCATTTTCATTAATTCATCTTTTGAATTTGAAAACCAATATTTCGTGACTGGGTTATTTATTGTGGGGGCGACAGACGTCTAACGTGATAAGGGTTTAACCGCTTTCGTGAGTAAATATTCCAAAACAGGAAAACATAATTTTCTATGGCAACTCTTTCCATTGTTTATTAAATCTATTTCAAGAGTCGTGATAGAGACATCTGTGATAACGAAGGAATAGAATATTTAAAGTCCTAATTGAATTCATAAAATCATCTTATAGCCAACTTTGAAAAATTCATTTCACAAAGTTGACCCTGCCGAGAACTGAACCCGGGAACCCTATAACAGAGCGTTAAGACAAGCATCCTAACGACTCATCCAACGGGCACTATCTTAGTACGAAACTAAATCAAGAACTCTTAACTACAGTAATTAGAACTAACTTAATTTCAGAAGATTTCCGGCGTAGCAGGCTCAGAATTAAGTTTCTACTTGCCTGTTTCTAGAAAGCATGAAATGGCTTGTCACTTCTCTCTAACAGTACGAGCGTATCATTTGTCACCTGACACATATCCGGTACAGATGTGATTACTACTATTCGCATGCGACTTGTCGTTTGAATCACACAATATCCACTTCAAACAGTTACGTGATAATTAATATTTTTCTAAGGGAAGTACTGAATCTGTTCTAGTACTTCCCTAAGAAAATTGTTTTGTCTATACTATAATCAATACTAATAATAAATCTGTAAGGGTTGGTCGTGGAGTAAGTTACTTTGTTTTCAGAGATATCGTGTTTATAGGCTCTATACATGATACTGAAACTAAATTGACCATTTTTACAATTTTTTCTGTATGTATGTATGTATGTATGTATGTATGTATGTATGTATGTATGTATGTATGTATGTATGTATGTATGTATGTATGTATGTATGTATGTATGTATGTATGTATGTATGTATGTATGTATGTATGTATGTATGTATGTATGTATGTATGTATGTATGTTCCTCCATAACTCTTAAACGAATTAACTGATTTTCACGAAACTTGGTAGATAAACATTTAGACGTACAGAACACAGGATAGGATAGGCTACTTTTTTCTTTTTCAACGCGGACGAAGAGAAGATCTGTATGTTTGTAATGAACTTAAAAACTAAGTCGCGTAAAACAGCTAGTCTTCTATATAGGGCGATGGTAGCGACAACCACCTACCATTATAAGGGACCCGTCGGATTGTACTCTAAGTCAAAATAGGCGACAAAAATAACATTTTTTTCTGCTAAGTCCTCTAATAGTCTAATAGTCCCCTAATTAATCACTGGTCCATAGCATTTAGGATACCGTCAACGTTTATAAAATTGTATTTCAGTATTTATCAAACTTCTCTTAAAAGATAAACTATAAAAAATATAGAATTGAACTATTAACAGAAACAAATAGAGAAACTTTTATTTCATTTGATATTTACATATTTTTCTTCAAGGCAAAGGCAAGCCCTTATCTAACTGGATTACCAATTAACTTCAAGATCAGAGCAAATTGTTTTATGGCGAATTCGATTAACATCATTTGAGAAATATTGAAAATCTTCTCTCAATACAGTTATTACAATATAAAAATTATCCAACTCTGTAGGCGTTTTATAGAATGTTTTTTCAAATAGCGAATTGGAACAAAACTATTTTGACTATGGACTTTTCTCTACTTTGAAAATTTGTAATCTATTACAAAGGGTTGATTGCTGTCGCTACAACCGCTGTCCAGTTTGCTGGGAGAGGTTTTCTTTGCTAATATGTATAATTATTTATTTATTTTTAAATTCGTTTAATGTTAATACTTAAAATTGTGTTAAATCTTTAGGATAAAGTAACAATAATAAAAGCTTGCTAATATTAAAGCATCGACCCAAATCAAAATATTATTGTTACAGTTATCTGGATCCACAGACGCCGGTGGTGCCCTCGACGCTGTGGTGCGCCGATATAGATTGGAAAATGGAAGCTCACTGGGTGAAAAGGATGAGGTACGTAGCAATTTCGACTTACTTCCATTCACAATATAAACTAATTTTGAAAGTTAACATTAGTAATAGTCTCAGATATCGAAAATAAATACTATAGAACTAGACTTGTGGTCACCATACGATTGATATGAGCCAAAACTAAGTAGGTATGCATATAGATAAAGTATATAGAGTTTTTATCACGGAAGACTTCGCTAAGAATATAAATCCGTCGATTCAACAATCATCGAAAATTGTATTGTTAATGTAACATGCTTCAGCATGAGCCAATCGAATCGTTTGTTCCTCATCCAAATTCCTTACAGTTGAACAATTTCATAGAATTGTTATAACAGCAGATTTATCAATTTTTTTGAAAATTTTGATAAATCCTTCATTTGTACGCCATTAAAATTTATTATTATTAGGTCTTTATTAAATTATAAATTATTCCGCATTTTTTTTTATAAAATAATATTCAATATGAAATATAATGTAACAATTTATTGGCGAGAGCAACATTTTACCTGAATTTATAAAAAAAGAATTCTCGTCGTATATTTAGTTAATTTTGGGAACATATTTTAAAGATGACAAAAAAACTTATTCTATTTTATCCAGATTCAGATGGACGGCTAAATTGAAGATAAAAATTAATTTTACATTAAAGAAGTCTTTGTCTGCTCTAAAGAATTATTTTTAGTAGAGGCGAGCATTCAACGAAAGAAACCGAAAAATAAAAAAACTAAATTTTCGAAAGCAGATAATTGCTTTATTTGCCAAATTGCAATATTAAATTTTCCAGTTACGTTAATTTTAACGAGTTCGTCCCAGTTCATTGCTACCTTTTATTGGAGCAGGCGATGCCTTTTGTCTGCAGTCGACGTTCCAAGGACTCCGAGCCCAAAAAATATAATTAGAGGAACCATTATTATAAAGTTTCTTAAGGGTTACTCATGAATGAAATTCGACGACAGCCTTTACTTGTCAGCTTCCTCAAATATTGTTTCTACAAATTAGTGAAATTTTGTTTGTTGAAATCAGTCACCTGTTAAGGATGTCAATAAATTTCACATTTATTTGAATCAAAATATTACTAACAAATCAAAATATGAGTATCTCAGTGGTTATTAATTCTCTAATTAGTTCCGTAGTCGCAAGCAACAGCAATATTAAAATAATGCAAAACCTAATAACTGAATGTATAAATAAGTTAAGTAAATACGTTTAAGACTGGTTCATTATGCGATGAATTTTAAATTCACAGTTATTTGGTCCGCCGAACGCGCCCGTACTGGAAAACCCCGAGTTCCAAACGAGATGGTACTTCAAATACTTCCTCGGCAAGAGTGAGTACTTTCACATTGACCTTCGACCTTTTACCATTTCTTTATTCTTTTGTAGTGTACAATGCTTTTTACAGCATTTAAATGTACTTATTATTAAAATACTGATTTTTAAATACCTAGATATCATAAGTAGGTATTATAGCCAAGGACGTTTAATAAAGAATTTCACTATGGCTAACTACAATAGCTGTTGAATATTTGAGTGCACATTGGATTGCCATTGTTCATATTTTTATGGAATATTTAAATGGTATTCATAAATTAATGTTGCCTTTAAAAATAGATGTACTGAATGAACTGAAAATTAAAATGAAAAAATGAAAAAATATTTATATAAATTCGCTGTCCGCTTCTGTCTGTTACTCCGTTAACTTCTGATAACCACCCAAGAAAACATATGATTGGCATATTGTTAACATATGTTTTCTACAGTGTTATAACAGTTGCTCAGAATAAATATGTATAGAAAACTAATATTTGTGCAATATTTAATCTATATTTATACATATTAATTATGAAATAAAGTCGCTGTCCGCTTTTTTCTATTTCTTCATTAACTTCTTCTAAACCATCCAACGGACTAACGGAAAGAGCGACAAACGAGGTAGGCTTGTGCATAGAATTTGCAGGAAAAAAAGCAACCGTGAGCGAATAGCCAGTAGGCATATATGGTAGCTAAACAATTCGAGACGTTTGTAATTTGATCCCAAAGACAATACAGAGATATCATACAAATTTAGGATATTAATTTGATTATTGTAGAAGCCCTCGGGGGACCGTTCCTAATTCGGCTTGTAAATTGTATCAAATATAATTTTCACACAGAGCTCGTTAACATCAATTGGTGCCAGAGTAAATACAATTAATTTTAAGTGAATTAATTTATTTGTATTTATCTAGAGCAAGCATAAATAAATAAAATTATATGTAGGTATAACCTATGTAGTGCATAAAATACCATTGTGATTTTTTTTATTACAACATATAATATACTTACAAAAGTAAAACCTATATTAATACCTACAAACGAAGCACTAAACATATGTATGTTTATAACTAGATACATTTAGATGTAACCGTTGGATGAGTGGTAAGGGTGCTTGCTTAACGTCTCTGGGGTCCCGGGTTTGTGTCCCAATGCGATCGAACGCGTAGAATGTGTAAACGTCAATTTGTATGAGAATGAAGCAGACCTACACGTTAGCCACTAGGTGGCGCTGCTTCATTCCCATACAAATTGACGTTTACAGCCTTCGACGCGTTTGCGTTAAACTCGCACAATTTGCGTTTCGCACTCATTTGGGCAGCTTCTTACAGAAGACCACCGTGAAATCTATACTCTTCTCTTCAGCTTAATCTATCTATATATATTAAGCTGAAGAGTTTGTTTGTTTGTTTGGTTGTACGCGCTGATCTCAGGAGCTACTGGTACGAATTGAAAATTCTTTTTGTGTTGCATAGTCCATTTATCGAGGAAGGCTATAGGCTATAGAGAACGCGGAAGAAGTCGCAGGCACCAGCTAGTACAGCATTTATATGCTGTTGTTGTTTCGATAAAATTAGTTTACTAGTACTCAAAAGTATTACTAGTAGAGTAGTACTAGAGTAAATGCCTACTTAATTATTACAATTATAAACAGATAGACTTTAACAGTGTTTTTATAAATCTTTTGTTTTTTTATGTCAAGTTCAACAGACAGGCTGACGGTCCGCTTGATGTAGTAGGTTTATTTTCGTTGTAAAATAAAAATAAATAAATAAAATAAGCCTTTATTACTGTAAATACAATGCGGTTATTATTATATTAGACATTCAACGATCGGTTTTACAGCTTGTCCCTCGACAAAGGCCTCCCCCAAAGACTTCCACGTATCTCTCTCTCTTGCAATTGTCATCCATTTTGGACCGGCTATTCCCTTGAAGTCATCTTCCCAACGTTTCACTTGTCGGCCTTTACATCTTTTGCCATCCCTGGGGTACCATTCTGTTATTGTTCTAGACCATTTCTCTGTTTTCTCTCTTAGCATATGTCCTGCCCATTTCCATTTGAGTGTTTTGTATACTTTGTTCACATCTTTAAATTTAGTTTCATTTTTTATTTTGTTTAATCTTATTTTATCCTTTCTTCTCACTCCAATCACACTTCTCTCTATTCCATTTTGGCATACGGTTATTTTATTAGTTAGTTTCTCAGATAATGCCCATGTTTGACAGCCGTATGTTAAACATGGCAAAATGCACATGTTATACACTTTTCTTTTATCTTTCATTGGCATGTCTTTGTTTTTCATAACTTCGCTAAGAGACCAAAATCTTTTCCACGTGTTGGCAATTCTTCTGTCAATTTCTTTATTCATAGTATCCCGTGTGGTTATTAACTGTCCCAGGTATACGTACTCATCCACGTATTCTATTTTCTTCATATTTACAATGATGTCGTATGTCTGTGAAGCATTAGTCATGATTTTGGTTTTTGTTATGTTCATTGTAAGGCCCGCTTTTATGCTTTGATCCGATAGTTCTTGTAGCATTTTCTCGAGATTTTTTGGACATTCTGAGAATAGAATTAGATCGTCGGCAAAGCGCAAGTGATTTAGGTTTTCACCGTTTATGTTGAGTCCTTTCTTATTCCAGTCTAGGTTTTTGAATATCATCTCTAGAGCCGCCGAGAACAGTTTGGGTGAGATTGGGTCGCCCTGCCGGACGCCTCTTTCTATGGGAAACTCCTCTCCCGTTGCTTCTAGCCTGATTTGGGCTGTGCTTCTAGAGTAGATATTCTTAAGTATTCGTATGTACTTTCCATGTATACCTTGAAAACGCAGCGCTTCCCAGATGTATTCATGTTCTAAGGAATCGAAGGCCTTGTTATAATCTACAAAGCCCAGATAGTAACTTTTATTGTATTCTTTGTATTTCTGTACAACTTGTCTTAGAACATGTATATGATCTATTGTTGAGTATTTACTGCGGAACCCTGCTTGCTCTTTCGGTTGATTGTAGTCAAGTATAGATGTGATTCTTTGCAAAATTATTTTAGAAAATACTTTATAGATATTCGACATTAAACTGATTGGTCGATAATTCGCTATTTCTCCCCTATCTCCTTTTTTATGTAATAGTATTATAGTTGATTTGGTCCAATCTGTAGGAATATTTTCAGTCTCTATAATTTCATTGAATATATCTGTTAGTGTAGGAGCAATGATCGGTAGAGTAGCTTTTAGTATTTCGTTCGTTATTTGATCGGTTCCAGGAGTCTTGTCTCTTTTTTGTGTATTGATTGCTTTTATTATTTCTTCCTTTAATATTTTTGGTGTCGGTTCAAAGTCTGTTATGTTTGTTTCAGTTATCCTTTCTATTTGATTTTTACTTTGGTATAAGTTTCGGTAATAGTCTGTAGCTGTTTTTAGTATTTCTGGTCTTTTATTTGTATAATTTCCATCTTTAGTTTTCACCTTTAGCATCCAATCTTTTTTAGAGTTCAATTCTTTAATAGCCTTTTTTGTTCCCCCAGTTTTCTCGATATGTTTTTTTAATGTATTTTGCCTTCTTACTTTCTTATCTTTTCTTATATTTTCATTTATCTTCTTACTAATTTCTGCTATTTTACAGCGGTTTATTTTATTTTCTTTCCTTTGTATTATTTCTTTTCTCTCCTGTAGCAGTTGTTTTGTCTCATCGGAAACGATGTTTTTGCTTCTTGAATTTACTTTCTTGGCTCCTTTCTGTAACATGTTTATAAATTTTTCATACTTGGTCTGAGTTGGTACGTTGTTGTCTTTTTCTACTATTTCTTTTAAACTAGTCGTAAGTTGGTCACTATTACGGGCATATACAAAGGAAGAGCTATCATTGTGGAACATCCTTTTTCTCTTTATGGGCTTGCTTGTCAGTCTAGCACGAACCATTTTGTGATCAGAATAAAAGTTTAAATTATGTATGATTGAGATATCCTGAATAATTTTGGCATTATTAGTCATAATGAAATCAATTTCGTTTTTATGTATTCCGTTCGGAGAAATCCAGGTCCACATTTTTGATTTATTTTTCTTGTAGAAACTATTGACAATCCTGAGTTTGTTTTCTAAAGCCAAGTGTACTAATCTATCTCCATTTTTGCTTCTTTTACCGTGTCCATATTTACCTACTATGTATTCTTCTCCATTATTTTTACAAGTTCCCACTTGGCCGTTAAAATCACCCATTAGAATAATATTTTTGTGTGAATTTGTAATAGTTGCTCTCAAATCTTCATAAAAAGTTTCAATTTTTACTATATCTTCTCTCTTATCCGATTCCGTTGGTGAGTAGGCTTGAATAATGGACCATTTTTCGTTTCTATTTAATGGTAAAGTTATATTCAACACTGTTATTCTTTCAGATATCCCTTTGATTTCTTCGATTCTATGTGCAAGTTTCTTTTTAATTAAGAAGCCTACACCATACAATCCTGGTGTCTCTCCTTTGTAATGCAGGATGTAGTCCCCGTAGTCTTCTATTCCCTCTCCATATCTTCTCATTTCACTAATTCCTATTATGTCCCATTTTATTTCTGCTAAGGCTAGTTCGAGTTCAATTAGTTTTTCATTAGTTCGTAACGATCTTGTATTAAAAGTAGCTATGTATATATCCGAGGCGTGCTTGCCTGTCTTTGGAGGGTTGTGGTCTTTTTCCCCCACGAGGACCAGTCGGCTTGGGGGAGAATATTTTGTTTCTGTTGTGTTAATGTTATGCTTAGTTTTTTGTTGTTGATTCCGATCGCTGTTGTCTAATTGTTATTGTTCCTTTGTGGCTGGGTTTCCAGAGTAAGATGAAGATCGACCTCTCATCATATCAAATGCGTTAATTCTTTTGTTTGTTGATAGTTTTATAATTTGTTGTTTCCTTGGTTGCGAATCTATTTGTGGGGAGGTAGATATCTCTCTTTTCCTTTTATCCTTAATATTAGTGTTTTCCTTGACAATGAGTTGATCATATTTTATGTATGCAAAATTTCCTTTTTTCCTTTCTTCCAAAAGCTGGGGTTGGAGGGACATCCTTTTATCTAAAGTTTCCTTTGAGTAGTCTTCGGTTATAAATATCTCTTTTAGTTTCTTTTTATTCTTCATGATTTCGTTCTTTTTCCACCAGTTAACTAAGGAAAGGAGTGTAGGCCTCGGTTTCCCATTTTTATTTGTGTTTCCAATACGGTATATTTTATTCACTTCGCAGTCATCTACATTTACCTCTAATTCTTGCAAAAAGCATTTCTCAACATTTTTAAGTAGCTCTAATGTAGACTTTTCCTCCTCCTTCAGCCCATGAATTATTATATTATTGGATTTTTTAGCTCTTTCCAGAAATTCCACCTTTTTTTCTAAGTTTTCCACTTTAATTTGCAACTTTTTGTTTTCTTCTACAACATATTTTAATTTTTCGTCTATTTTTTCCATAATTGTATTAGTTGATTCTGATATTAGCTTTTGCATTTCCGTTTTCATTTTATCGAATAAAAGTTGAAATTGATCTTCCATATTTGCGTGTAACGGAACGTGTGAATTAAATGAGGAGTTTCAATTTTTATTGTTGGCAACACTTAAGTCAATCAGACAATTCATGTGACGTACGTATTGACGGTCTTCTATGATATTGATGGTTGTCTGTGATTTAATTAATGTAAGTAGGTATCAACTTTCCTTCTTACCCTCAATTTGTTCGTCAGTATTATGACTTCTAAATCGTCGTAAAATCCAACAATATGCACTATTTACTATTAATAACATTCAATTTTCACTTTGTTTTTGTTCGGCCGTGATACAATTGTGAAACTGTGGCGTTTTACTATTTATTTGTATTTATTTTTGCGGAGCGTCGGCACTATGATGTTTACAAATTGACAACCGGAACCGGTTTTTCGTTGTATGCGATGTCAAATTACTATGGTGTCTTATTGTGTAACATCGTTGTATAAAAATACACTTTAATTGCAGAACTGCTGTGCTTTTAATTAAAAAGTCAGCGTTTGAGTGTCCCTCATTCAGTTCAATCGCTGAGCGGAACATCAAAGCAAATTACATGTCAATTGAAACTCTGTTGCTGTCTAGGTCTAAGGTTGTATTAGGGCCGGTGCACATATGAGTATTGCGAAGCGCAGCGCAGAGCATTTTCACTGTCAATTTATATTAAATATTGTTTGTGTTGAAATTAAACCGAACATCAATTAAAACAACCAAAGCTCTAAAAAAGTGAGTGCAGACTATGTAACAAAATGTGTTATAAAACGTAGTTATATAGCATGTTCTATTGATTCTCTTCTCTTATCGTTTTTATTCCTTTTCTGCGACATGGTATTTGTTTTTACATTGTCTTTTTGAGAATCTGCATTTGTATGCATTGAAAATGTATCCTTTGAAGAATCTGTTCTTCTGCTCACAAACCTCAAAAATGATATAATTTCGTTATCGTCCACAAATTGTGTCAAGTATACTCGTAGTGTCAATTATAAAAAATTAATACACTCAACGTATCATCATTTTCCTGTTTATAATAATAACAGCATTCAAATCTAAACTAGTTTTACTGTAATATTCCAAACCGCAACCTTAAAACTTTGAGCTATGCGGCGATACTCCAATTTGAAGTTAATTTTGGGCGCCTATATCATGAGCTTAATCCTCTTTACTCCCGGCTTTAGTTTGAGATAATAAATTTGTTTCACGGGTACTGCAGTATATTATTGTCCTACACAATACAAACTACATACTTTAACAAAATTTATTGGCTTATAACCACTATTATATCTTTGTAAAGTTATCGTATATCTATTATATCTTTGTAAGTTGTAAGCTGATGGTCAACTGGATGGAGATTGCTACCGTCGCCTATTAACACATGCAACGCCAACGGTGCTGGAAAGGTTCACGAAGTGCAGATCTGACCCGAAATTTGTACCTGCATTTATCGCATAAAAATATTAGTCAGTTTAATAAAACTTAATCATCATAATTATCATAATCATCTCAGCGGTAGGACGTCCACAGCTCGTCATAGGCCTCCCCCTAATTTTACAAAAGAAACAGCCTGGATTCACGGCAACCCGCGGCCCATACCGTCTGTCCACCTTGTGGGTTGATATCCTATTCTACGATTGGCGGTTCTTGGCCTCCACTCGAGAAGCTTCCGACCACAGCGGCCACCGCATGGTCCGTCTCCGTATTATGTACCCTGCCCACTGCCTTGTTATGTCGGCAACTTTAGTTCGTCTACGGATCTCCTCATTCCTGATTCGATCTCGCAGTGTAACCCCGAGCATAGCCATAGCCGTAGCTCGTTAACCGACGTTGAGCTTTCTTACGAGGCCCATAGCTGTGCGCATAATTAGAGACCACGTTTCAGCGCCACACTGGCAAAACACAATTGAACAATTTTTATTGTTTTAAGGCAATTAGGAATTTTGGAGAGAAAATGTCTCAGAATTTGCCATCCGAGCTGGATTCGACGATTGACCTCCTTCTCGAAGTTGGTAATAAATCTTAATAATAGGTTAAAAAATAATATTGTTGCACATAAAACGCGTCTCCATAAGATAAGTATTTTTTATATTATATACATACGATTTCATAATAAACTTCCCGAGATAACTAGAGCCCTATAAAAAAATTAAAAGTAAACCAAATTAAAATCAAACTCTATTCGAAAGGTTATAGAATCGCCGATTTTATTTCAGCGATAAGGAAGCCTAGATTTAAATTATTCTTATGCTCTTTCTTAGACGTTTCTTTCGAAGTTTCTTCTCAGAGTCGACGTCATATTGGCAATTTTTTTGTCCGACATTCTAGTAAAAACAGAGTGATGCTTGAAATTCTTTCCTTGAAACCTACTTAATGAATAAATAATAAAAATGGCACTGGTCTTTAGGAAAATAAATACTACATATTTTAGCTTCAGTTGATACTGAATCGTATCAACTGAAGGTGAGCACAAAATATTTTTTGAATAACATTTATAAATTTCACTCGTGCCATTCTCAATAGAACTACGCGTGCAAACTTCCTGAATATACGCCTTAGTGCACATGGATCCAATTCTTAAACGAAAATAAATCAAAAACATCGCATTTATACATTCGTCTCCGGTAAGAATCAGAGCGAAGCTCCGGACTAAAGCTTTTATGCCTGAACGTTTTTTCGACATTGGAAATTTCCTCCACTTTGCTGACATTTGTTTGATGTGAGAGAAACGAATGCTTTTTGTGGAAAATACAACAGTAAAAAATTAACGTATAGAGGTTACATGAACATACTACGAGTATTTGTGGAACAATTTTATTGTATAAATTATTATTATTAAAAGTTTACTTTTTAAATTCTTTTTAAAACTATTTTAATGTTCTTAATATGATTTAATGTACTTAATCTTAAATGTTGTAACTATTTGAACAGAATATAATAACAGTGTGCTCATTTTTTATGCAAACGTCAGTACTTAGATTATTAGCCAATGGGGACGTAAATGCGTAAACTTGAACTTTATGGATAGAGAGAATAAATTCTAAATAAATCTTTCATTGTAACTTAATGAATTTTAATGAAATTTTGGAATGATTTTCACAAAATTTTGGGAATTTGTTAAAAATCCGCGTAATAAGAACATAGAATTTCATGATATTCTTATGAATTTTTTAATGCATAAGTACAAAAGCCTAGGATTTTTTATGAATGTAATAAACAAATAGCTACCGAAATCAAAGCCACAACGCAGAACAAAGAGAAATATTTTTCAAAAAAACAATGTTCATTGTAACCAAATGCCATGATTCAGCAATGTGCTTTAATAAATTAACATTTTATTATAATACAACTGATAATCGATTCGGTGCTTGATTATTAAAAGCAGAATCATTTAAGCAGAATAATTATGTGTTATTGAGTTTCTTTTTTATTTTCATTATTAAAGACAAGTCTTAATTTGCAGTGATATATTATTTTAAAGTGCCAGTGCTAATTTCAAAACAATATCAAACAAACAATGATTTTAAAGGTTGTCTGTACCAAACTGTCATAATATTTGACATGAAGGGAAACTTATTACGTATGAAAATCTGAAGAAGTAAGCAGAGAAACAGACAGAGGCAACAGCGCCTTTATTTTATAAAAGTTTATTTGAATGTATTTTTGGAAAATACTAATAGTAAATCTGTAAGGGTTGGTCATGGAGTAAGTTAATTTGTTTTCAGAGATATCGTTTTTATAGGCTCTATACATGATACTGAAACTGAATTCACGATTTTTTGATTTTTTTTCTGTATGTATGTAAGTATGTATGTATGTATTGAATGTAATGTACCTCCATAACTCTTAAGCCAATTAACTTATTTTTATGAAACGTCGTAGATAAACATTTAGACGTACAGGACACAGGGTTACTTTTTTCTCTTTCAACGCGTATGAAGTCGCGGGCACCAGCTAGTAAATAAAATAAATTACAATATTCAATGGTGATTGCAGTATAAAAAGTTGTCTACTAGTGAGAAAAAGGGACAGCCAAGGAAAGCCTTTTTTTTACGTTGGCAAATCTTCTTGGACCCGGCAGTGTAGGGGACACTGCGCGGGGTTATGCCGAATTCGTATCGGCTAAAACCCAACGACTCTAGCGCGGCCGTTGATGGGCGGGGTCGCGGGGACGCTATGACACGAGCCAAGGAAAGCTAATAATATGCACAAATTAAAGCCACGTTGTAACAATGCACTAGGAACATAATAGTTATGTTACTGCTTCGTATCGTTGACCTCTAACCGACTTCCGTTTTCATTAGCTCGTTACATAAGTACACATGGCAATCTCCGGGGAAGCGCTTCCTATTAATTTAATGTTGCTTTAGTTTCTATTTGCTCGGTCTGATAAATATATGTGTGAATTTTCAGATATATGAGTATACGAGCAGATGTAGATGTGAAAATTTCAGCGCTATCTAAATGTTTTAAAATAACGTAATATTGAAGGAAGCAATTATATTTAAATTATAATAAACTAATTACTCGTTTCGAACAAATGCATTTTTCTACATATTGTACACACAAATATTCCTCGTTTATCATACTTTCTATTAGTGATAACCGTATCAAAATCCGTTGGACGGTCTAGAAGAAGTTAACTGAGAAACAGACAGAAGAAGACGGTATTTTATTATTAGATAATAAGATACAGATAAATTTTGGTCAACTAAATATTAGTGGGTCATTAAATTTGTTCAATATTTATTTTAATAACATATAAGGTTAACAATAATTATATAATATTAATTGTGGCTATATATTATTAAAATATTAGCGTGATTTTTTTTATACTTAATCTGAGCAAACGTTATAACACTAGAAAATACATGACAATCATGTTAGGCTTTCAAAAAAGAACACATTACCATATCTTAACAAGTAGCACTTTATTTTAGGAACTGATTCAATTTTCTAGACCGATATTCGGAACAAAAGGTGCTAATGAATTTTTCAATCGATGAATTTGATTAATATGGATGCCTTTCAACGTGATAAATCAATTAATATGCTAATCTAAACCAGATTTTTGGTAAAAAAATAAAATTTGTGTTATAAAGTATGACTACTTCTTTTCAACGAAGCCAGAGCGTGCCCTTTGAGATGATCCTATAGAACTTGATTAACATATTGTACTTATGACTTTCATCTTAACTAATATGTATTACTAAGCAGCTGGTGCCCGCGACTTTCAGCGTTGAACGATGAAAGGTACCCTATGTCCTTTCTGGTGTCCCAGACAACGTGTATGCAAAATTTCATGGTGATCGGTTCAGTAGTTTTTGCGTGAAAACGTAACAAACAAACAAACTCACATTCACATTTATAATATTAGTAAGGATAATTGCGAAAGTGCCACTTTCGCATTGACTACTGAACCGATTAAGATAAAATTTCGCATAAACGTTACACCTTCAGAAAAAAAATTACTGTTTCCGAGATGTCATTTAAAAAAATATTAATAAAATGGGATGTGACTGTGTCGTGAACAAAGACCTTGTATTTTACGGGAATACCTACGTGTACTTTACGAGTAATATTGTCTTTGAACGTATTATACGTATATGTATATCCAATGAATTCGAATATACCATGCATGCCAAAAAAATCCTTTGATCGAGCTATCGAGTGGTGTAATTAAATTTTTGGGTGTCTATGTATCTGCACACTGTATACCCCGATTTTGTTATGATCAGTTTTCTTGATTGTCTCCCACTATGTGGAGTCAAATTTAAATAGATAATGACGTAAAATTACAAAAATTAAAAATATATGAGCAATCGAGATCGAATAAATGTTTGTTTTAACCACTTCAGAAGGAGGGGCGAAAAACTTCAAATAGGGATTAAAAAATTTCTATTAAAAATTCTTTTATTGAAAATCACCACTAGGTTATTGATTGATTAGCTATCATAAACCTGGTCGAAGCTATGACTGATGAAGGTTGAAAACGGGCATCAGCTATCAAAACATTTTTTATATGGTTGGCCCAAGAATTTGTTAGTATGATTTTGTTGTCGATGACATAGCAGCTATGTGACCTACTTTTTTCACGATGTTTTCGTTCGACGCTTTTATGTTAACAAGTTACAAATAAGTAAAGTGCAGGCCAATCCTATAGTCGAAGGGCACTTCTTTTAACACCGGCGCAAAAAAGGAATTACGGTATATAAGTTTGATCTGTGTATCTGTTTGTGTCATCGTAGCTCCCAACCAGATTGACCAATTTTGATTCGCTTTTTTTTATTTGAAAGCTATAGCTGTAGTTCGTTTTTTAAAAATCCCACAGGACCCTAACATTTCTCCAGGATAGAAAGTATCCTGTATGTTAATCCAGTTAATCATCAATACATTAGTAAAACCGGATTCAAATCGGCTAAGCCGTTTCTGTAGCACGACAGCTATAGTGACGTTAGTTATTTTTAGTTTTACTTTCTAAAGTAAATACACAGGTATGTAATCGTACATATCTATATAATATCACACAGTATAGTACGCAGGTTTTGCATTTAATCAAAAGGAACGTAAAATTAAAATTAAATAAGGAACTGAATTAAATCCAAAGAATGGCAATAACCAGTATAACTTAGGGCGCCTTACGCACATAATTTGCATGCTGGCTGTCAAATATCCAATATATTTCAAAGTGGCGATTGTGTAACTTGACCATTGCAACTAGAACGCTTTACACGCACCATTGGAGCCTTGTTGGAGCTCATAAAATTTCCAATGGCCGATTTACAAAGTTTAAGTATATCTAGAGCGCCAGCTTGAATACCATTTGCGCTATCGCTAATAGTATTGGTGCTGCGACTCCAGTATCTTTGTAGCAAAATGTATAACTATTATAATACATATATCGCTCCTTTAATTAAACAATTAAATCTAACACGTATTGACATTATACTCGTATGTACAAATAAAACATTATAATAACAAACAACATTAAACCTAAAATACCAAACAATTACAAAAAGAATAAAAAGTCTAACAGGTCCGCCTGCGGCATGGACTCTATTAGGTATACTGGCAACGTTACCCCTGTACTGCCAGATCGATACGTTGACAGATGTGTATATGTTTCGCTAGTAAAAGCGTATATACTTCCATTTAAAACTTTGGGTGAACTGTATTCCTTCAAAAAAGTCTCAAATTTACCAAATTGTCGAAATTAGAGTTGTTGGAAGAAATTCGATTGCTGAAATCAGGTACATTTAGTGTTTACGGAGAAAATTACTGAAATAAAATAAAATAAATAATGTCAGTAGGATAATTCAAAACTTACGAAGAATAAATACAAAATACATAAGTAACGAGTGTGTCGCTATATTTTAAACAAAAAATATGTTCACTTTTCCTGTGAAATTGGTAATGTATATAATATTATAATACTACATAACAAATTCATCACTCCCAAACAATGGCGTATGCCATGGCGTAGTTCAATTTTTTTGTCAATCTCGGAAAGTCAAAAATGTCCGTGTAACTTTAAAATTTCATTGAAACAATGTGCGAACAATGAGACGCTTTAGTAAAAAAGATTTTTACCGCTCGTTGTGTGTGTTTGTTGGAACGCTGAACGCAGAACTAAAAAGCCTGCAGTGTGTTCGCGCCGTAATCGTGTAATAATAGAAGAACTGGTTATTACCTCGACTTGTCAGGCGTGTTGTGATGATAAGATATCGCGGGTAATTCGAACTGTCTGATCTGATCCTATTTATATAAATAATTGTGGCCAATAATAGCCGCCAGGGTTGTCACCCCGTTGATACTCACCACTCACGATATCCGGTGATTAATAGAACTATATCTGACAACACTTTTATCTATAGATAATTGGATTTCACGAAGATGATAGCTTAAATCAGTCCTTTCTGTTGAAATCACTAAACTCCTAAAAAACCAAGCTTAAAGGGTTAAATGATACTGTTCGCACTTTTCACCAGAATCTGGCACGCAAAATCATGCAAAATCTATCAGCAAAATAAAGACTAAGATAGAGTAATAAGAGATAAGATAGAGATAAAAGAGATGAAAATAATTGTGAAAATTTTCGCTTTCACTTATATCATAGGAATGCGAGTAATTGAATGTTTATGTAATTTATGTTTTAACAGTGCATCAAAACTACATAGGCGTGGACGGATCAAGAGAGCCATATTTGCTGAGCGTCGTGCAGGAAGGAGGCGCGGGACTTTTACGAGCAATACTCTTCAACAAAATGGTCGGTATCACGCGTCGTCTTACCGACAATATTCGCTCCGTTAAACTTAACAGTTCAATGATTTTATTTATATAGCTCCCACGCAACAGACTCGATAAAATAATGTTTACCATATATCTCTTTGTCTTATTTCAATTATCTGACAAATTATACAAATTTGCGCTGCTCTTAAACGAAACAAATTATGTTCGGGGGGATTTTAGAAAGGATTATTTCAATTTGGTTTAGAGCTTTTATGCATTTGTATTGTTTATTTATCTAAATAAAGTATTCAAGGTCATCAAACCAATTTGTCAGTGTTTCTACCACCATAGAAACCAGCAAAAAGCATTCGTAGTTGCTTCTTTCAAAAAAAAAAAATTTTCGTTTATGTGATTTCAAATCATTTATTTGTCAAACGTGATTTAACGTTGTTTATTTATTTTTATTCAAGGTCATCAAACCGATTTGTCAGTGTTTCTACCACCATAGAGACCAGCAAAAAGCATTCGTAGTTGCTTCTTTCAAAAAATTTTTTCGTTAATGTGATTTCAAATCATTTATTTTTCAAACGTGATTTAACGTTTAACATAAGGAAAGAACTAAACAATTATATATATTTAGTAAAAACTATTATATTTGATTATATATTTTTACTAGTCTCTAACGACTTATTAAGCCTTTTAAACATTTTTAAAAGATGTTTTTTTTTTTTTTTTTTCAAATTACTCATCACATGTTCATTACGCATTCATTACATTCGTTATGTTTATTCAGACTCCATAATATTCTAAAACGTGAAAAACGTTTTGCAGAAAACGAAATACATTTCACAGGAAATTACCCATTTATTCTCACCTTTGAATATGAAACGTAAATTTTATTCTGAAGGTTGGTATTTTTTTTTTAATTCAGGGCGCGCATAAAATATATTTGCCTCCGAGCGCTTGGAGCGGGTGCGGAGGTGGGCAGGCACCTACAAGACCGACTGTCAAACAGATCTTGACTCAGTTCCCGGCTATGGAGAAGGTGGATAAGGTCCCCAGAGAGGTAAAAAAGAATCGTAGTCGTTCTGAGCGCAATTTTACTAATTATCTCTTAGCAAAGGCATTGATTAAGCAAGAAACATTGACACCGCCCAAAGTTCTTTTAAAGAAACATCTATTGCTTTACATATTTTTTTTTGGTTACTTAAACATCACTCATACAGTCCAACAGGCGCGAATATAATTTAACTGTCTAGTATATAATAAAATATAACTTGAATATATTTTGTTCAACTTCTACATTTAAATTTATAATCACCAGCCCTTAATTTACACTGTTGGCCGGTCTTCCGCCCTCCACATTTATCTAAGTAAGTACTGTCAGCGTAGGTCATCAGTCCAGTAAGCAGCTTAGACCACGAGTCGCGTTCCCACTCAACAGGCATCGCATTCCAACACAAGCAAAGCCATAGGCAAGTGCATTGTAAATTGCAGTTAAAATTGCAAATGATCTAGACTTTAATGGGATATTTTTTGTCTAAAAATCGGTAGGATGGTAGCACCTTACCAAGCGAATACATATAAATACTTTTATAAAATACTTTTATAAAATCTGAGTATATTTCGGTATAAATATATAAAATTTGAGTATTTTTATGATTCTATATGTTGTTTTATTGTATAAAATAAGTATTTACTCGAGTAATTATTTGAAATATCTACAAGTTGCTACTTGTTAAAAATAGCAATAATACACCTATTTTTCATCCGCTTTTATTCCTGTTATTATATCATCTTTATTATCTTATTATCCGCATTATTTGCTTTTTATATATTCTAACATTTTTTCAGCAATTTTATTGTCATTATTAAGTCTCTGAGTGCAGTCGCTCATTATTATGTATCTAAACCTTATTGTAACAAAAAATCTGTTGTTGTAGATAACATGTGCCGAGTTACAGAAAGACGTTTTACTTCTAGAGGAGCAAGAGGGTTCAGTTAACTTTAAAATAGGTGTGATGCCTATGAATCCCGGACAAAAGACTGATGACGAAATGTTATCCAATGGTAATGCATTTTTTTTATTCCAATGGTAATCCAATGGTAATACCTACATATTTCTAATACAAAATTCACATCGCAATTGCTTAATCATAGAATAAGCGGCTTAATCAGCTCAAATGAAGATTGCACACATTAAAATCAAATTACACTTTTTTCGGATCAGTATTGTATTAGACAATATTGTTTGAGCGGCTCAAAGAAAACTGAGTCTATTGGTCTTGGATTATAAAATCTATTCACTAGTAATGAGTCAAGTGTCAACTTTTTTTTTTCGATCTACTTTATATTCAAACTGCATATACTTACTTGACATGGTTGACATGGACCACTCTAATAATAAAAACAAAATCATGCGTTTGGTCTGTTACAGCAATACACACACGGACACACACACACACGCAAACACACTAAACACAAAATAGAATAACTCGAAAAATTCATACGAATAGTTGACCCTATCAATAGATAAAAGCATTTCTATACTTTTACCTGGGATCAATGGATCCGTGAAATATCATCGGAGCAATATATCAACTTTTTCCCACGCGAAATTCATACCGAAAGCTTTTAAGAGAATTTTAGGAGGGTTTTTAAACTTTAAAATACATTTTCAGAGAGGGGTGACGAGAAATGGGAAAGATTTATTTCTCTTTTGGGAGACAAAATTCGATTAAGGGGCTGGAACCGCTTTCGGGGAGGACTCGATGTCAAAGGTAATTAGAGAACTTCCATTCAAATATTTCAAACGCCAACTATCTCAATGTCGCAGTTAATTAAAATCTACATCTGTAATTGACAACAGACTAAATTAATTATTGTATGTATTAATTGTCAAACATATCGACAATTAGCACGCCCAAGTGAGCAATCAGAGCGGTTTCCTTTGGAGAATTACCTTTCCATTTACTTACTCGGTATTTTCATATTTTCCAACGTCAAGCGTCGGAATTTCTCTGAATACAATTAATTTAGTGTCCTCGGAGATTACTCTCGTTCCACAGTAAAGTTGTTAAGATGGTTTTTCAATCTGAATTTTTATTTACAAGGCCCGATCGAAAATAATGTTGGAATTTCAAATACAAAGACGTAATTATTAGAGTATTTTTTTCTTTGAGTTCTTTCTATTTTTCTTCTAACACTACTATTTTATTTCTATCAGTCTATTCGATATACGTGTTTTTAAAGAATGTGTAATTTTGTCATTTTGTATTTGTAATTAGGTTTTAGCAATATAAATATTTTATGTAAGCTATTATAATTACCTATTATAATATAATACCTACGAAATCCTATCAAACATCAGTGGACTAAAGTCCAACTCCCCTAAGTTAGGAGAGGCTTGTGGCTGGCAGTATAACAATAAAAAA
Source organism: Synanthedon formicaeformis (assembly GCA_945859745.1). Taxonomy (NCBI): domain Eukaryota; kingdom Metazoa; phylum Arthropoda; class Insecta; order Lepidoptera; family Sesiidae; genus Synanthedon; species Synanthedon formicaeformis. Next base: position 9,543,275 of record OX243958.1, read on the forward strand.
ATGTAGGTTAATATAGAAGTAACTTAAAATAGTTTGCAAACAAATGTAACAAAGATGTCGTTTTATAAACTAGGTGACATGACCGGCAGCCATTCCATTTACACAATGCACCAAGGCCACGAAATAATGTTTCACGTATCTACGATGTTGCCTTTCTCCAAAGATAATAAGCAACAGGTCAGTATATCTACATGTATTTTGGTAGAATTTATAATACTAAACATAGCTTGTCGCGCAAAAAGCCATACAATATTATCAAAGCAAAGGTAATAAAGGTTACTTTCCTTTATGTTAAAAAAAATAAAAAAAATCAGCTACCAATAAATAGTCATCCAGTTCCAGATGTATACGCTACACAATATCGGTGACATTTTATACTGCAGCGGTCCATATTGGACATGAACAGTGTTTATGATGGCGATAACATCAACAATGTCCACACTATTGTGTGTTGTAGAATATATCGCAGTCAGCTAGCGGTTCGTAGATCGTTACTACGATTACATTCGCCGATAAAAATTGTTATATCAAAGAAAGCAACAAAGAAGCCGTAACAAAATGAATAGAAGACAACTTCTTTGAAGATTCAAACAACTTGGAATTTAATACGCTCTAATATTAAAGAACTTATTTGATTAAGATAAAAAGTCTAAAGGTAAACGTAGATAATGTGATACGTGATAATGTGATGTGATAATGTGATAAAAATTGTTATATCAAAGAAAGCAACAAAGAAGCCTTAACAAAATGAATAGAAGACAACTTCTTTGAAGATTCAAACAACTTGGAATTTAATACTCTCTATTATTAAAAAACTTATTTGATTAAGATAAAAAAGTCTAAAGGTAAACGTAGATAATGTGATACATACGAACAATGTACTCTTACTCTTACTCCAAGGCTTTTTTCTATATTACTTTCTGCTGCCAATGGATTACTGAATCGTATATAAATGCGAAATTATAAATGCGAAAGTTTGTATGGATGTGTGGATGTTTCACGCAAAAACTACTGAACCGATCACCGTGAAAATCTGCGTACACGTTGTCTGCTTACACCAGAAAGGACATAGGTACCTTTAATCGTTCAACGCGGACGAAGTCGCGGGCACCAGTTAGTTAGTTTAAAAAATGGAAAGTTTGTGAAGATTGATAGTGTATGTCCTGAATAAATTCGTTTTTTACTGGTAGTGTTTGAAAAACTTCTGAAAAGGATCTACAAATGACGATAGTGTATCAGAGATTGGGCTAGAAATAGGTATTGTTAATTTCTCCTCTACAAATTAAGGCCAAAAAAACTTTTTAAAACGACTGATACATGTCATTTTTTTGTATCGGCGATCAAACATGATTTGTAAAACATTGGAAAACTAGCTGTGATCCAAAGCTTCGCTTGTCTTAAATTTGGATCCCTAGTCTTGCGTTTAGCTCTCCAAACGATTTGATGATGCTCAGCTCAGAAAGTGATAATTTCAAGACACCTATTTTCAACATAATATGATTTGAAGTCACTCACTGTACTTGCTGTTAAAAAATGCAAAAATCACAGACTTTTTTACATTTTCATTTAATGTTTACTGTAAAAGTACTGTTGCCAAAGGAACGCGGACGAAGTCGCTGGCAAAAACTTGTAAATTATATTTTATATGAAATATTTGTTCACAGCTGGAGAGAAAACGTCACATAGGCAACGACATTGTGAACATCGTATTCACAGACGACTCGGTTCATAACACCTTCAATCCACAGTGCGTCAAAAGTCATTTCACTCGTATCCTTTTTAATATAAAACAAACATTGCTGCAAACATTCGTTACAATTTCGTCGTGGTATTAAAACTAAAACTGCACAGAGTTTTATTACATAACCTAAATACATCTCGAGTGCGACAATTTTAGTAAAGCCAACATCCCGCTTCTAAATATATTTAAATTACTACTGCATTTTATATATTTTCGCCTTATTGCGGTATAATATTTAAGTAAGTACATGTTCTTAAATTGTTTCTTTTCAAAATTTCTGGTAGCAATTAGGAAAAGTACACTGTAACCGTAAAGTAAAGTAACCACTAAGTAACACTGCTACGAACACTATTACTTATTCGGGGATGAGTATAAATATCCGCTGCTACGACCGCTACGCGGTGTAGCCGTGCTACGTAACAAAACTACGACATGCTACGAAACTTGGAAGACCGTATTTTATGTTACCTATTTTTAATAGTATTTTATATTCATTTTAATAGTATTATATATCAGACGTTGTGTACATTTGTGTATTATGAACATTTGTGTTTGTGCGCATTTGTGTGCGTGTAAATCCAGACTGACCGAGCAGTTTCGCGAGGCGCCTCGGTCATTTGCCGCGGCCTGAAATGCCACAAGCCTCACTACAAAAACAACATGAGACTACAGGCCAAGACAAGGCCAAGCCATAGTAGCCCAAGATGAAACGTGCACGTGTTAAAAAAATTCATCAACTTTTAAAAAAAACAAATATTCAAGAGGTAAAAAGGTTAGGGTAAAAAGAATGTATCAAAATACAGTACAATATGGAAATAAATCATATAAAAAATTACAGTAATGAAGAAAATAATTTGATACGAATCTCTGAGGGCAAGGCTGACCGTATGTTTGCTACGCGCGAGGCACGTCCGCTTCGAGCGAACTTTTGGCTCGAGAGGCTGCTCGGAAGTCTGGACGCGGCTTATGACAATATTCATGTCAACATGTGGAATCAACAATAGGTACTTAGTTGACACAGTACTACTTGCTTGTAGTCGACTTAAAGAGTTGAAATTCTAACTCTATTTGAATAATTTTTTAGTAGACGAATAAAAGGTTTTTTTCTTTCATATTAAAACAATAAATAGGAAACTGAAAATCCCGTTGGTAAGTATATATTATAAAAATATTTTTATATACTTGTACTACATTTTACCTAATTCGTTGTAGGTACTTTGATTAAATCACAGAAAAAAAAACGTTTCTTAATTTGAGTACAGTTTATCTCTTTTAACCAAAAACACAATCTTACCATAAACTTCCTTATTGAGTTTATAAAGTTTTTTTTATTTAGGTTTGAAATTTATAATGAAAATGAACAATATTTCCCTTATCGACTTAATCAACAGACATATTCGCAGTTGTGTCAGAGGTGGAGGGTGAAGGTTACAGATTGAGTGTATACAGTGATGACACCGTTCCGCCTTTCGGCCCCTCATTGCCTTGTCCGGCAGTGTTCAACGATCCGCAACATTTTAGGGAGTTTCTATTGGTAATCCTCTATTAATTAAATGTTTGGCTTTGCGTAACTGATTTACTGACACAGTTAAATTTACGGAGAATAAGTTAGCTATTCCCAAGAAAACAAACAAATGAAATCATTGATTATTCGGCTTGGTTTTGGTCGTGTAGCTGCTTGTAAGACAAAATATTATGAAGCTTAACCAACCCATAAATTACTTTAATTGAATTATAGTCAATCACACAGCCAATACAATGCAATATTGGTATGAGAAATAATGAATTTCAGGTGAAATTGATGAATGGAGAGAAAGCGGCATTCCAGACGCCAACCTTCGCATTGAAACGTCAAAGGACACTTGATACACTCATAAGAGACATATATGCTGAACATTGTTCTGATCATAAGGTGGTAAGTAACAAACAAATCATTTACAAACGATGAATAGCGCCGATTTTGTTAAAAAATTTGGAGCAAAAAATTTCTGGAGAAGTTTTATTTCATTCCTTGTATGCGAAAACATTGCAGGCGAGTTCATAGTCCTCTTGAGCTACACTAGAGTGTAGCAAGTGCGCTGGTGACAAGACAGACAATCCTCAGCAAAATGCCCTATGAACAAATAGAGCCATGTGGGATTTCTACCTACTGAAACCTCGAAATAGGCGTGGTTTAGTCCTGGAGAAATGTTGGAACAATCATCGGTTGTGCAATCATTGCAAATGTCCTTATTTTGAATTTTGTCCTACCAGCCAATGTTGTCGAGACGTGCGCTGTCAGACGTATGGTCAGGAGGGGCTGGAGCTGCCGGGGCCGGGGCTGCTCGCACTGAGAGATTCCTTCACGTGGGGCAAGCGCTGAAACTCGACGCCGTGTTAAGAGGCGATGCGCCGACTAGTCTTGTATCTACTGGTTAGTGTGGAGACCACTCATTTACAGAGAAATTCGCCTTAGACGAGAAATTTTAAATTCAGCATTCAAGCGCATTCAGGATTTCTACTTGATAAAACGAAAGCAAGTTTTTAATTTGAATTTAATTCTTCCTAAATATATTTAATTCTTAGCAGAAACAACATAAACAAAGAGAAAATCAAGAAATTTATTGTTGTTTTCACAAGTACTACAGGCATTAAACACGAAGTTACTTTTTCTTAAAAAAAATTCAGGTTCAGGTGGTTCCCGTCGTGCACCATGGGAGGGGCGCGTATGGCGTGCGGCTCCATTACCCGCCACACCAATATGTGCAGAACAATTGTCTGAAGGAAGGCTTCTGCTCTCTACGACCTCAAACACTTATATATTAGAAGGTAATTTAAGGATTTCCTTAAACACATATTCTTTAGTTGTAAAGAAATTCTTAATAAATACTTTTTAAAAAAATTGTCTAGCATATTTTTTTTCTATACTAATATTATAAAGAGAGATTAATTACTCATTTTACTAAATATACTAAATTACAATAAATCTACCAAAGTAATCTTTAAAAGACGCGTTTCTTAGATTTGGTCAACATTCAGTCAATAAACAACGTTGGATAACAATTTAAACAGAAAATACATGTGATTTTTAGAAAGTGGAACAACACGCGTAGTTTTGCGTTGGGAGGGGTGCGTTCGGGCGGCCAGGGTGACAGAGCGTGCGGGAGTGTTCCGTGTGGGCGGGCGAGCGGCGGCCGGGGGAGGGGCGGGCGGCGCGGGAGTGTACGCGCTTCCTGTGCAAGAGTTGTGCGCCGGCGCATGGGCTATGCGCCCTCTGCAAGACTGCAAGCACGCCAGATTACCCCGCACCAAGACTGCACACTACTTCGATTTATTAGAAACAGGTACATATCAATTAAAGGTACCGCCACTTAAATTGTCAAAAATTTAACGTAACATTCATTAAGAAATTTGTTATAAAATAATCTCGTCATTCTAGCCAACTTAGGTGCACTCGGGTAAAAGCACCAGGCAAGTTATAAAATATCTGAACCAATGAACTTTTTTTAGTAGGCGGCGGCGCCAACTATTGAGCCTATAGCCTATAGAGCCAGAGCCATAAATGGGCTCTGGCATCCCTTTCTAAGACACTGCACACATGCTGCTATTTCATGGTCATATTTTATAAGGTTACTACCTTACTACCCTTGTACCCTACTACTATACTTGCAAATGACAAATCTACCATAACATGGTTTAATAATGTGAATTACGATGTTCTAGGTGAAGGCGGTAAAACAACTTTAGCTGTAGCAGTTGGCAGAAGAGTTTTATTATTATTAGAAGAAACTAAGACTGATAGTGAAATGGGTTTTGAATTTACACATATCAAGGTAAATCATTTTTTAAATGTATATTAAAACAATGCTTATAAAAATTAGTGATAAAAATACTATTATAAATTGAAACGTATTTAATTACACATGAGTAACTGTTCCCTGCGGCTTTGCCATACTAAATATAAACATTATGCCATACTAAATATGTACATACACACATAATTATATAACAATTAAATACCATACCATATACAAATAAAGTTTGAAATGGCAGCCAACGGCATGATTTATTCGACTTGAAGTCTAAGCTTAAATTACATTTTAATAACCTTTACTTAAGTTTTAAATGTATTTTTTTAATTAAAGGATATACAACTTAGCGAATCACCCGTACTTATAAAACTGATGGACGGCGAAGTTGGTATAATGGTGGTAGGATACAAACATCACTGGGAGGTGTTGGAGTCCGCCACGGGGCAGGTAATTTATAGTTTTTCGTCAATGGAGACTGAGACATACATTATGAGCATGAGTATCAATGACCCTAATCTGTTTGTAAGGCGGTAAAGCGAGCTGACAACCCTGAGGAAGGCGGCGCACGCCGTGGTGCACTTGTCAATGCACTGCGCATCGGCGATGAGAGGGACGGACAAATCGTACTATGTTACAATCGTACGTATTCTCTTTTTCTTAAATAATTCTTATTTGTTTTATTATGTTTGTGATATAATTAAATACCTGTACCTGTATCTCTCATGCCTGCATGTAGTACCTGATTTGCATGTATCGAGTGAAACAACATAGTGAGAAAACCAATTTTTTTTAATATAAGGCCCAGATTAGGCCTCATATAGGGTACTTGTCTCACCACTAGGCTGGCGCTAACATACCAGCAGCATTTTGACACTGCAGCCTAATATTGTTCGAAAGTCAATGACCCGTTGCTTATATACTTACAGCGGTTAAAACCCATATTTATGTAAGATATAGGTACGAGTAATAAGTTATAACAAAAGTCGCCAAATTAAATTGAAATATATATAGTAATTTTTCACAATACTGTGGGTATTTGTCTGAAATAAAATTATTTGTATTTAAAAATTTGATTATATATTTAATAATATTCCAGACACATGCCATTTTGAGCGGCTAACGAGTAGGGGCTTAGAAAATGACGGCGAATACGACTTCCATTGGACCACCGTACCAGCAGCTGTTGGTTCGTATTTTTTGTTTGAATCCCAAATCTCAAAGGACTGAAAATTTTTCATTCTTCGAATTTTCCCCTGGAAATTTTTTTCGTTATTTGGATTCATGGAAAATGTTGTTGTTGAAAATGTTATTATTAGCTACATTTATGTATATTTCATGGTGTAACTGTTTGTTTTCCGTAATAAAATATCTTAAAATACAATAATAGTTTACCATTATTAAGTGGAGATTGTTTTCACATAAATGAAATTTCATTGCATAAATCATTAAATCAATTCTTTTGTTCCAGTGTGTGCGTTTCCTTATATTATGGCGTTCGCTGAAGATTTGTTAGAAATAAGGCTAGTCGCAAACGGGTCCCTTGTGCACGCCGCTTGTATACCAGGATTGAAACTCTTATGCGGAAGAAGAGTAAGCATTAATAATTTATTTTGACCACAACCATTGACTTAAAATGCAATTTTTAAAAATTTGTAATGAACAAAATTTACAATTTTATATCGAGTGTAGTGACTAGTATAAAATTGTCGTTTGCAGGATATATATTACGTCGCTTGCGCGCCGGAGTATGTGCCGCTGAGTCGGGAGCTTGACCCCGCACTTTTGCTCATCGATCGCGACAAGCAAAACAACTCCACCGAAGAAGACAACGCGCATGATAGGTAAGATTTAAATCTAAAAAAGTCTTCCACTTTTTGTAAAATGTAGACGAAATGATTCTTTAACGTGTGAACTGTTTTTATTATATCTAGAACCGAATCCGGTAAAGAGGTGTCCCGCACTTCTGAAGATAACTCGGCGTCAAGCAGAAGCAGTTCTATATCATCGGATCAAGAGAACATTCGGCCGCCGCTACAACGCGTGCCACCTATCTCTCCGCCCAATTCGCCACAGGGTAACAATATTTTTTCACCTCAGTCCACCTTGCCACTTTTAAAAATATGAATTTTAATATTTATTTAATAATAAACTGTTTTACAGTACTCCCCGAGAACAGCGGGAGGTGCGTACACATCTACAAGATCCCGCAGAGCAATCTGAGCGCGGGAGCGTACCAGCGCCAGTCCGTGTCCGCTGACCACGTCGTCACCTCTTACTTCTCCGACAGGTCTGTATTATTTCCGCCTCTACATTATTAAGCGGACTACTTGTACCTAAATCGTTTTTTTTAATTATTTTCTATTTAATTTTTGCGACGTTTACCCTACAAACAAAGGTATATCAGCTCCATTATCCCCGGTTACCGGTGACTTTAAATGACAGTTTGACCTACTTGACGTTTGTGAAACAGGCGCTTATTGAAGTACTCAAGTTTGATTCAAGTTTGATTAAGTTTTATTTGTTTACGTTACAGACCGAATAGCTTTCGTCAGAGACTTGCTGAGTTGAGATTGGACAGCAAATCAAGAGGCGGAGGTGATGATGAAACATTATAAAGACTTTTAATCTAAACATGAATTTTGTATTAAAATATGATACCATATTAAGGTGCACAATTTTAAAGTATTTCAATAGGTTTGTAATATAATAATTATTGAAGCTAAATGTTGCTATAAACGTTTTAGGTTGTAAGTGTAAACCGACTCGTATTATATACTTAGATATTATTATAGATATTATTTATTGTAGAATATAAAGGTGTCAAATATAAAATTGTGGACGAAGTTGTGATAAATACGATGGCACTGTAGAGAGCAAATAAAATTTGCTATAGTAAATGTTTCAGTAGAAATTGTTTGTAAATACGAGTATTCGGATCAAGAATGAATTCGTTAATAATACTTAGCGCCTCTTTCTCAAACGTCAAGTAGGCCAAACTGTCATTTAAAGTCACCGGTAACCGGAGATAATGGAGCTGATATACCTTTGTTTGTAAGGTAAAAGTCCCAAACATTAAATAGAAAATAATATTAAAAAATCGGCTATCGAATGATGCAGTAAACCGAGTGCATAATTCAATATAACAGAAAATTATTTCTAAAACTAACTAATCAACACTTTACATGTACTTTGTGAAAGAGGCCCTAACACGATTATAAAAATAAATTTAATTAAAGGTATCCTTAGAAGTTATGGTTATATGGTTTATATGTCTTTTTTGTTTTCCCTTCTATTTTTCTATATTTTCTATGTAGTCTTCTTAAATGCTAGATCCGTTAAGCATTCCGACTTCACAGTAAGATCTAAATTTGAAAATGTCAACTTGAACAAAATTGCGTATTGATTTTAAAATTCATTAATAATTACATACAATAATTCAGAGTATAATATCTATTTTACTAAACACGAGCGTCCTACAAATTGTATTCAAGTATCAACTTTATTTAATAATTATTAGTAGTATATATGATTTATCGTATTTATTTTATTTTTTCGGTTCATTTTAACGTATTTAATTTTTTAATTTATATTTATTTGTGGTAAAGCTTGTTCACTAATCTTGACCTTAATAGATTTCAATCTAAATTAAAAATTCACATGTTGTTTTTTTTATTTTTTTTCTGTCAGTCCTAAAGATCGGTTACTAAAGACTAGTACAAGTGTATATTGGTGCAAAGTAGGTATACCGACTTATTAAAATTGGTATTGTGATTTAAAAGTGTAAAGTTCAACTTTGCTAAATACACAACTGTATGTTAATAACATTTGATAGAATTGTAGCAGAGATGAAATATTTATTTATTTTATTACGCATCCTGTACGTTAATAAGATTTGGTAGAGTTCTAGCAGAGACATTTATTTATATTCTATTTATTATAAAACAAAGAATTTATTTACTCAATATTTTAAAATTCCTCAACGAAATAAACAGAAAAAACGAGAAAAATGATATATAATTATATTTTTATGTACTTACAATACATGTAGTAGGTACCTATATATTTTTGGATTCATAATATTATTTATGTGAGTCACCGCGTATGTTAAACATATTATAAACGCAATTGGAATAGATTTTAAAATGGATTAGTCCATAAAAATATAATTTGATAAATGTCTATACTTGTATTTAAAAAATGTACATAACATTATTTTAAACATAATTCAATGCTCAATTATTATTGCCGGAGTTTGATTATCTTTATAGCAATTATAGGTGTAATATTCGTGTGACCAAAGAAAGACAAAAAGAATAATTCAAAAACAGTGTGGGCCTTGTAAATCCTGCTATATTTTACAGATACCTCTTTAATTACTATTAGAAATAGTAGGTATCATTATTATTTTAAATAATTGAACAAGATATTATTTATAGATATTATTTATTTATATTATAAACAAGTTAAGATAAATCATAACTTAAAGTTTAATTTAAAAATCTACTTAACGGTTGCTTGTAGGAAGATATAAAATTATAATATTGGCTTGAATGTCGTCTTCTTAATGAAAATGATAATTATAATTTACAGCGAAGAACGCCCTCTCGGATTCTCAAAATATTTAAAGAGTATGAAGTCATTTAGAATTTGATTAGTATCCTAAGTTTTCTCTAGTAAATGTATTAAGAGAATTCAAGACAAAGCGTCATTTACAATAAAAAAAACTTATCCTCAATATTTGCCCAATAGGTTTACCTACCTACCTTAGAAATAATACTTATAAAAAAGTATTGTCTAAATGTCTGGATACCAGAAAGAAATGTGCCATCCAATATATTAAATAATCTCTAGTTCTAGTGATAAATAGATACTTTGCGATGCAAGCGAATTGAAAGTACATGTATAAATATAGTAAAATGTTATAGTTTCATCATCTAACAATTATTTTAGTGATACTGTTTAAAAATTGTAAGTATTGTGTAGTCTTGTTCACTCAAAGAATGTCTTAGTTTTTAAATCAAAATGAAATTAAGGCGAAATACCAGGGGCCCTAGCCAAGAGCAAACCAATGCAAAAGGGACCGTTGCGTATTTACGAAACGATAGAAAATAAAGCCCAGTGATTGGTTACATAAAAACCATAAACCATAACCATAACCAGTAACGCCCACATAAAAATTTTACCAATCACTGGGCTTTATTTTCTATCGTTTCGTAAATACGCAACGCTCCCGTTTGCATTGGTTTGCTCTTGGCTAGGGCCCCAGTACTCCTACTGATTGCGAGAAACAGAAGCTATATTCTTAATGTCTTTTCACAATATTAAGGCGCTTGGAGTCGTCATTGGCGTTGGCTGGGTGTCAAATAGTCTTGTGCATGGCAACTTCAGAGTGTATTTTATTGTCCTATTCACTTAACTTTTACTTAATTAAGAGTGCATGAAATGTATATAGGTAATAGGCTGATGTAAAAAATAACAGAATTATATATTAACATAAATGTTGTATGATATTATCATTCAATTTGAATCAACCATACAAAGAACCAAACTGATAGTTGTAAGAGTTTATTTACAAAGAATTATGGCACGTATTAAAATTAAATGTATATAATATATACGTACATACAAATACAATAGGTATTTATATATGTTGTTAAATGAAATAAATGTTTCTAGTAAGTAGATCCCTAAGAGGCGATATTGTTATGTATATTATAACGAGATTATATTATTTACCTATTAAATGTTAAGTAGATTCGTCTTAAGTTATTAAATCAATACAAGTGATGTTTCTTACGTAAACTTGAGTACAAGTGGACATCAATTTTAATTAGTACAGAGATGACAGATATATTTACAAATGCACATAAAAATTTAATAGGCCTAAGTACATTCATCCTAATTATTAATGTATTCAAAGCTGTCTATAATAATCATGTCATTGTTTGACAAAAAAAAATTACAAATAAATCTGTTTAAATTTGTAGTTACTATCCCATTTTTTTGGTTTGTGAAGTGTCACGTGCTTGCACCACTGGCGGTACATTTTTGCACCACCAGTGGTTCAAGCCGGTGGTGCCATGGGCCCTAAACGTGACGTGCAATGTAATTTAAAATAAAACAGATGCTGGACGAATGGACAAGCGCACGCCGTCTATAATTAGCTAAATTCCATGCATGGGAAAAGCCGCGTCGGAGCATCGTAGGCTTGCTCGTGCGCACACAATTACGGCCACTGCGTAAGTAGTTGCTTTTCAGGGGAACTACTGGTATTTTCCTTTCAGAAGTTCCATTACAGGGACTAGTGGGAATTTAATTTCCAGAAGGTCCATTACAGGGACTACTGGGAATTTAATTTCCAGAAGGTCCATTACAGAGACTACTGGGAATTTAATTTCTAGAAGGTCCATTACAAGAACTACTGGGAATATAATTCTCAGAAGTTACATTACAGGGTTTACTGGAAATTTAATTTCCAGAAGGTCCATTAAATGGACTATTGGGAACTTCATTTCCAGAAGGTCCATTACGAGGACTACTGGGAATTCAATTCCCAGAAGGTCCATTACGAGGACTACTGTAAATTTAATTCCCAGGAGTTACTTACAGGGACTACTGGGGATTTAATTCTCAGAAGTTACATTACAGGGACTACTGAGAATTTAATTCCCAGAAGTTACATTACAGGGACTACTGGGAATTTAATTTCCAGAAGTTACATTACAGGGACTACTGGAATTTTAATTTCCAGAAGTTACATTACAGGGACAAGTGACCACTTTAGACCACACTAAGTTTACACTTAAAAAGAACTCATGATCAAAATTACAATGATTCAAATTGACATGTGACGTCATCCACAAATAAAAGGTCGCCGGCTAGTGTTACAAACGGTACTGATAACTGAATGTGTCACGAGATTATACGTCACCAAAATGGTGGCCAAGTGCGTTAAAAATTTGCGGGGCTTATACTCATTTGGGATTAAAGTTTAAAGTTTTGGATATTGACTACAAATTTACCCCTCCACCCCCGTGTAAGAAAATATTCAATGTGTAAGTAACTACATACTTATTACAGCGATCATAATGTGAACACGGATTAGTTTGCGCACACAAAGCGCGCTTAGTTTAAGAAATGAATGTATTTATCGCATTTAACACATCCTGTGTAGTTTTCATCAGTATTTGATACTAGTCATATGAGATCTACTCTATTTACTGAAAAAGAACGATGGATTACTAACTTCTTTTTAATCAAAGCTTGTAATATTAACATATATTTAATCGTAATGAAGTCGGAACCAAAGAAACCTCTCATCCATAGTAAATGAGACAATGTACAGTATATTTACCAGTTTAATCAATTTACAATAATTATTTAATTTGGTCTGAAACCCATGTAGATATTTAGCAATTACTTTGTTACTTTATGAGGTTTAAATAAATAAATGTCTGTTCAAATTAAAGGGTTTGTTTTATTCCATAAAATATTTACAAGGTACAATGTACATACAATCTAATAAAAACTTAAAATCTATCAAAAATTCAAGTAACGTGTATCGTTTAATATTTGAATAACTCTAAACATTTTATCATTTAGGCACTTTAAATTATCTTTATCTTGAACTAGCTGGTGCCCGCGACTTCGGCGGCTTTGAAAAACTATATCTAGTTTATTACCTGGATTAACATATAGGATACTTTTTATCCTGGAAAAAATGTTAAGTTCACGTCTAAAAATATAAAAAATTCGGCGCCACTGTCGCCAACAATCGCGGCGCCGTCGTCAAAGCGATAAAGCTGTCAGTTGTTATTAAGATGTCATATTTTTTATTTTTCAACGCGGACGAAGTCGCGGGCACCAGCCTAGTACATGATAAATTTAAAAATTGTACAAAATATGCAAACGCTTATACATTAAATATATAATTTAAAATTATTTTACAATAACTTTGGTTGTCTTTTTAAAGTAGTTATGTCTAAGAACTTTGGTACGTCATGGTTTGCTCTCTGTGTCGGCGACGATGGACCTGTAAGTGATGAAATCGTTAACATTTTTTGCTATTAAAAATAGGCTTCTGCATTCTTTCTGTTAGTTAGTTGACAGTTTTCCCTTCCACAACATTTTAAAATCTTGTAACTTCAGTGCCGGATTAAGATGCAGCGGGGCCCGTAGCAAATTCTATCATGAGGCCCTTGGTTTGTATTGGGATCTACAGTTTAAGTGTTAAGGGATTACGTGGATTTTGAATGTTAAAATAAAGCGAATTTTCTCTATTTGTAAGGTTGAACAAAATTTCATTTAAGATTTTGCTGAAAAAAATATTTTACGCTCAAGCACGTGGGGCCCCCAATGCGCGAGGCCCGTAGCAATTGCTACTTTTGCTACGTAGCTAATGCGTCACTGTGTAACTTATTTAAGATTCTAAGCGCCTCTTTCACCAACTACAAGTAAAGTGTTGATTAGTTACGTTTAGAAATCATTTTCTGTTGTATTGAATTATGCACTCGGTTTACTGAATCATTCAATAGGCGATTTTTTTTTATTATTTTCTATTTAATGTTTGGGACGTTTACCGTACAAACAAAGGTATATCAGCTAAATTATTCCCGATGACAGGTGACTTTAAGTGACGGTTTAGCCTACTTGACGTTGGTGAAAGAGGCGCTTATTAATATATTTTTTTAATAAAAACAACAAAGAAATAGTCGACTACTTTATTCAAGGGTCAACCTGTTCACATTTGCTACAGGCCCCACGCTGGACTCTTAATTACCAAATTCCCAAAGTTAAAAAAAACATTGGCCCGGTTTTGAGTGATGTTCTTTGGGACATGATCCTTGAAAAATGTTAGGTTCCCGAAGGATGGTATAAAAATATAAAAAATTCGACGCCACCGTCGGTTACAGCGATAAATTTGTCAGGTCAGGTCAGGTTATTTAGGTATTCTTAATTTCATTTTTCAACGCGGACGAAGTCGCGGGCACGAGCTAGATAAAGTTAATAACGAGCTCGTTGAAGTTAATACTGACCTTGTAAAATTTGATGCCTCTCCATATAATTTCTAGTTGCAAAAGACATATCAATGGGCAAGGTCTTGGGTCGATACTGGTCTTGGAGCAAACGCGGCTTCGGCGCGTGCTTCAAGTATTTCACTGCAAGTTGGTTCATTTTCATACTTGTATCGGTGGACGCCGCATACACGTTTGGCTGGTTAATGTCGAACGTATAGGCACCGACACCGGTGGGATTGTCGCCGAATGTTACTCTGGAACGAAAACAATGTTTATTAAATATAAAAAATAATCGCACCATAATCTATACTAATACTAGCTTCACCCGGGTTCAAAATAAAAACTATCTCATCTTCTAAGTTACGAAGTTTTATCAAAATCGGTTCAGTTGTTTAGGAGTTCATTGGCCTCAAACATGTGACACGAAATTTTTCTATATATAGATATTATGTAGATAGATTACAAAGAGAGAACATTTGTATTATTGTTTGTAATGAATAAACTCAAAAACTAAGGGTCAGCGCCGACCGACGGAGTGGCGGCGAAGAGACTAAAGCGCTATCAATTGAAAATCGACTTTAGTTTCTTTAGCTGAAGGTTCACCGCGCGCCGCTCGCCCGCGCTTGCCGACGCGAGAGTATTTTTTTTTATTATACCACTTTCAATCACATACTGAAGTAACTAAAGTCGATTTTCAAATGATAGCTCAATAGTCTCTTCGCCGCCACTCCGTCGGTTGGCGCTGACCCTAATGGGTGTAGGCAAAATTTCATGATGATCGGTTGAGTAGTTAGGGTGTGAAAAGGTAGCAAACAGACAGAAAGACAGACACAGTTACATTCACATTCATAATATATGGAAGTATGGATAGCTGGTGTACATGTGGAATATTTAGTCTATGGACTGAAATAAAATTCTATTCTAACTATTGGTGCTTTCACTAATATTTTTTAAATCAGATGTGTAGTTTCGAAGATTACCTCCTACATACATACAAACTTTACCTCTTTATAACATTAGTATAGAAAAGAAAAATGTGAGTGTTGTGCAAAATTTCAAAATATTCAAAATGTTGTTTCAAAATACCTTTTTGTTACGCTGACATTGGTTTTATCTATTTGCATCTGCACACATTGTGGTTGGGTGTTACGATACAGAGCGCTTGCTGACGATGGCATGTCTGAATCTTGTAGCATTCCATTCACATGGGTCTAGAAAAAAATACATTTACTAGAATATGTTAATAATTTCAATTCTATTGAAGTTTTACATTGGCTAATTGACACGCAGATTTTTAGTTTTTTTTTTTTTTTTTTTTCAGTTGTAACAAGCAACGCCACAGGATTAAATAGATCAATAGGCTTGAGGTTTAGTAACCCTTACGCACTCAACAAACTCACAAATTATCAACGAAATATTAAGTAGCAACTTGTCAAGTATAACGACTATTAAATATTAAAACAATCAAATTATTAACAATCAAATAGACTGGCACCAACAAAGTTTTGTTATTGGCAATTTAGCACTAATGAATGCACCACCTTAAATATCTCTGTGTATTTCATACCATAACTTTATTATAATATGTCCATCCTACATTGGACTGGTCATCGCTGCTCATATCGGAACTGAAAAAAAAAAACAATTTCATTTAAATTTGACAGTAGCCAAGTGTATCCTTTTTGTTGACTAATGCCACTTATTATTATATAATAGTATCTAGCATATAAAGGTATGAGAAAATACTCACTCACTGTAATCTCTAATATCAAGATACAGACTTTGTTCCGGTGACATCAGCGGAGTAATAGCATTATCAACTTGAACATTATATAAACTCATTTCGTTCAGAGTTTTATCGTCATTTCTTTCTCCAGAGTCACGTTTCTCAACAACGTCTAATTCCTGCAGTTCCGAATGTGGTTTGTTTTCTCCTATTTTATTATTATTGACAGGCGTAATACCCTCCAAAAAGTTCATATTGACCGGTTGAGATTTTACAACTTCCTTCACACTGACGTGAGATCTATTGCATTGTATTTGTGCATTTTGTGTTTGTGTCATCACTTCTCGATTGATCACAGTAGAGGTCCTCACCATTTCAAAACTCGTCATTACACCTATGGAAATCTTGTGTTCAATATTATTGGCGTTTTCAAGAGCCACTTGCTCTGTCACTTTGTAACTTTGATCCGGAAGACTTTGTTGTTTGTTCTGTATGATGAACTTATCAACTTTCTCTTGAAGCAATTGCAACTGTTCACTTTGCAATTTGATAATTTTAAAGAGGTCCGCAACGGTTGGCTCTCTTTTTTCTTTTGCTATACCTCTTTGCTTCTCAATCTCCTTGCATTCCTTACTCACGCTTTGTTCATATTTTTGTATGCCATATACTTTTCTTTCCATGGCATCTTTTGGCACAAAATGTTGTGTGTTTCTACAATGACAAACATTATTAACATATTCTATGCACTGTTGATTGCTGACAGCATATGCGCTAGATTTAGGCATGACGGAATTATAGACATGTTGATTTAACTGTATAGATTTGGGCATATTAGTACTTGTGTGGAGATTTTGATGGCCACTGCACGGTCTAATGCATTGAAAATTAGTAGGAGTAATTTGAATACAATGATGACATTTGCAGCTATCATTTAAGTTGTTCTGAGTCTCATTGTGTAGAAACGCAGGCTTTGTAAATGGTGTATCAAATTTTAACAGTTCTCTTCCATTCTCTGGAGAATTGTTCTCCTTGTCTAAACTAGATCTATCAAAGCAAGTGTGTAGCGGTTTATGTTCATTTAAATGTAAATTATTTATATTGTCACGCAAAATAAAGAAACTATTGTCCTTAGCTGTCGTGTTTGGTAGGTTAGTTTGGACATTTGATTTGTCACGTATGACAGAATGTGGTCCATTAAATTGATTTTCTATTGGTCTCAAAACAAAGTTTGAAACTGTTTGTTTTTTCGGCTGCTGGTATGTTGCATCGAGCAAACTTATTTCTAATTCATTAGAAGGTGACCACACTCTATTCTTTGCAGAATTGAATACATTCGTCTTAGTCGTACTAGGGTACGGTGAACTATTACTGTACTCGTACAATTGTAAGGGGTCGGTTTCATAATGTACTGTCCTAGGATAATCGTAAGTTAGATTTGATGTTGGTGACATAAACTTCTTTTCTATAAATGGTCTAGGGGAATGGCACTCTGAATCTTCCATTCCCAAATTAGCTGTCTTACCGGGTGATTCGAATCTTACTTTCTTCATGGATTGAGTAAAGAAACTCCGCTCTTATTGAGAAGACGATTTTTTAAACCGTTACGAAAGCTTATTCTAATTTAGACGACGTTACATTGATAGCAGTCAAAAGCAATTTTAAAATAATAAAAAACATATTACAACTGTTGACGTTTAAAAATACAATAATACAAGTAAAGTTAATAAAATAAACTATTCCAGTCTGACGGCACCGTCCACCGACAGTTGACTTTTTGACACTTCACTTATTTAAATTAAATCACTGACCTGTATAAGCACTGGACTAGCTATGCCAAACAACAAATAATTTCGTGTACAGTCAAGGGCAAAAATATGTGTACGTTTCCAAAGCAGCAAAAATATCTATATAGTTGAGAGGCCAGAAATATCTATTCGATAATTCGGTCAGAAATATGTGAGCATTTAAAGGGTCAATAAGATCTAGACGTTCACGTGGCCAAATATATGTAGGCAAATAGGAGGGCATAAATATCTATACATGAAAGTATCATATACATGAGAACAAAACGGGTGCCAAAAATATCTATACACGCAACTATTATAATATACATGAGAACAAAGAGCGTGTCAAAAATTTCTATACACGCAATTATCATATACACGAGAACAAAATGCGTGCCAAAATTATCTATACATGTATTTGATAGTCAAAACTTACAACATAGGTATGCAAATATGCATCTTATTCAATTGAGATAAGTAACACACAAAATTCGAATTAGCATTCGCTTTAAAACTATTTTTAAGAGGCACTTCTATTTAGATACTGGCCACTTACTCGTACATATTTTGAAAATAATTTAATCGAATGTCAAATTCGAAAACTCACAACTGAACATATAACAAAATACTTACATGATACTGAAACTAAATTGACCATTTTAAGAATTTTTTTTCTGTATGTATGTATGTATGAATGTTCCTCCATAACTCAAACGAATTAACTGATTTTCATGAAACTTGGTATTTATTATAGATAAACATTTAGACGTACGGGACACAGGATAGGTTACTTTTTTCTTTTTCAACGCTTACGAAGTCGCGGGTCGAATAAACGTCAGTCTCACCACAAAGAGGAATAGAAACTAGAAAATATAGTAAAACCGAAGTGTTCTTTTTAATGGCAAAGCCGCATTCGTAAAATCACATTCATTAGCGTAATCGAAAGTTTTTCGTACTTATCTACGTACTTTTGTACTTAGTTTATTACGTAAAATTACTTATCTTCCGAATAAATATCTTCCGTTTCATCGCTTCATCTAGTATTAACATAATACTGACATAAATTTAGCATTAAAAAAACGCTTATATAATATTCATGAGAAAAGCCACATGAAAATCGTATATGATAGCTGTGAACGCTGTGAAGCAGAATCTAAAAAATAGGATGAAAGGTGAAACAAATGTTACGCTAATGACGTCACGACCAAAATGAAAGGGACAAACCGATTATATGACAGAATGGTACTCTTTTCGATGATTGTCATAATTCAAAATTAGAATTTCGTTTTGTTCTCATATGAATGTTAATGATAGTTTCATGTATAGATATTTATGCCCTCCTATTTGGCTACATATATTTGACTGACATTGTACATTTATTTATGGCCACGTAAACGTCTAGATCTTTTGATCCTTTAAATGCTCACATATTTCTGACCGAACTATCGAGCATATATTTCTGGCCTCTCAACTGTACAAATATTTTTGCCGCTTTGGAAACTTACAGATATTTTTGCCCTTGACTGTACCATTTTGAAACACCGCCGTACGAAAGTACTGAGAACTAATTTTGACGTTTGCGTATTTTTATACCATAGATCAAAGATATTTGATTGGTCTCGCTATGCTCGGCTAGATAAGTAGATACAGTCACCGCTTGAAAAATGCGGCAACTATTACTACGCCGGATTCGGCGTACCGAAGCCAGTCACTTGCCAGTCACACTGCAAGCTGTCTGTGACGTGTACGTGCCGAAAGTTTTATTAAATTTGGACATAATCCCAAGTAAAATGCCAGTTTGCGTAGTGACACCGTGTAAAAATAATACTACAAAAAATAAGAAGGACACTGGGATCACATAGCATCAGTAAGTATCGTATAATTTCCAAATTTCAATATAAAATAATATGAACTCTAAACGCCATTCAGTGTTGCCGCGTATACAAGAATCAAGTTCCCCGTGGTTGAGAGTTTTATAATGAGATTTTTATATTTTTATAATTTTATTTAATAAGGTGGTCCTAAACACATGTTTAAACCTAAAAACAATAAATTACAATTGGTGCTTAGGGAGTGTTTAAGTTTATTTGTGTCCGCTAGAGTTTGAGTTGAGTTGAATGAGGAAATATGTATTCAATAAATGTTCCATGGACAATTTTAATTATTGCATGACTATATAGTTCCATGTACTTACGCTCCAGCCTACAGCGCCAAAATGGCGTTTTTCAAATCTTCTTCTTCTCAGCGTGCCACTTCTTTACGAAGGTTGGCGACCCTCATCATGGCTATTCTGACTTTGGAAGCTGCTGCGCGAAAGAGGGAGCGAGTGCTCAATCCGAACTATTCTCTTAAATTCAATAGTTTTCAATTCAGTTCAGTTCATAAATTCAGTTTTCCAATTATAATGGAGCCGCGTTGTGTTTTCCCATTTGACAGTTCGTGAAGGACGTCCGGGATAACTTTGATAATAATTATTTTTATAGTCAGCAGCCTGTCCAGTGCTTAAATTACAGGTCAGTGAATTAAATAAATAGGCGCCTCCAAACAAATCCATGAACTAGAGCTGGCAAAACTAGAGTTGTCTATGTTATCAACAGAGCATTAAGTTTCTGTCTGGTCTATGTCTATTGTTTGTTTGTGTCAATTTGACATTTGTGTTTTTATAGATCGCAATTCGCAATTTCGCATCTTTCTTAATTCTGGATTGATCTAGTCTGTGACCTGTGTGGTATTAATTTGTAAGGTTGTTAAAATATTTAGAAAAATAATTAATTTGAAATAATATATTTTCAACTTTTTCATAGGCGCTTATTTCAAAATGAATAGACAACTGCTAAAAAGTTATTCCCCTTTAATATGGTTCAATAGATCTAAAGGCTATAAGCCACACGGTGGACTTCGTTATCCTGGTGGGATAGTTTATTATCCAAGGTAATTTAACATCTAGGTAGATACTATCCAGAATTCAATGTTGAAGATATTTAATTGAACTTGTAATTTTATTTTGTAGATATCCTGATTACAAAGACCCTGAAATAGTACCATCAAAACTCTTTAGGGTAGAACGCATTAAAACAGTAAAAGGTCAACCATATTGGCTAAAAGATATCATGAAAGAATTCAACATTGATGAAGAGGTATATGTTTTATTTAATGTTTACAATATATAAAAGGCGATGTGTGTGGGTTCCCTATTTACTCCAATACCGCTGAACCGATTTTGATGAAACTTTCAGACAATCTTCAGATTAGTCGAGCGGGTAATCCTGTGAAGTTTGGTAGCGATCGGATGCAGATGAAAATTTTTATTAAAAAACACATTATTTTCATATGTTGACCATTGTTATGGCAACCATGGAACATTGCTGACTGAGCCACAGCGAAGTGTGGCCGGGTTCAACTATTTCATTATAATTTCACTTAAATCAAGATCATTTCAGAAAAAATCTTTCATTTATGCTACATGGTGTTGAGATACATTCTGGCAAACTTTGTTAAGTTTGGTTATTGAGAAGTATTAGCTAACCATCAAATATAAGGGTCACATTGTCTCAATAATTGTGATACAGTAACTTCACTCATAAATCCAATCATTTGTGCACTCTATTGATCTATCATCAGCCTAATTCGTTAAACTGCCATCCATTTTGGGCCAATTTCACTTTTTTGACTTTTTTACAAGTTAGACGATTATTACCGTTTGGTGAAGGAATAATGACGACTATCAAACTAAAAAGGTGAGAAATTTCATAAATGAAAAACTGCTTTCTGACTAATAGCAAAACCAGCTAAATCCTAAGTTTTGTATGGATAATTTCGCTCATTTCACATCGCACAACATTTTGTTATTTCGTTTCTTCTTCATCCTGAAAACTATGTAAAATGTGATTTAGCGGGTTAACGAGTTAGGCCGACACTGTGCGAGTTTGCTCATTATAATGCGCCATTCGCTAATGTGTGCCCGAATATCTGGTTATCCAGCTGTAATGTAGGCAGACTATCCTGTATCCAGCTAAACAGCATTTTCATCTCTAAATATATCTTAAATTACTTTTTCCTAAAACTTGTCCAATTAGTTTGTATCATATATTATTATGCAAGATTGTCTCAAATTATAAAGTATAATACTGTCTTAACTGCAAAGTTGGCAACCCTAAATACCTCTTGCGCCCATGTTAAGAACACCATCAATAATATGTACTTATTATAAATATATTTTTTCTTTGTAGAACAGAGTTTGTATAGCGAAGAATATTCCAGAAAACAATTCAAAGTTATGGAAAGTGAAGCATTTAATAAAAATAACACCAATTACTTTCCCATATGGAGAACCAACAAGTGAAGATATTAAGCATACAATCCTAAAGGAAAATGGACAGTGTATAGTAACCAAGACATTACAGCCACCTGAAAATCAAGTCACAGCTTTGGATGAATTTGATAATGATGTTAAGAAAATGAACTCTGAAACCATAAAGAGGGACTCTAGACTTAAATGGAATATGCCATTCACAGGAGGATTCTAAGATCACAGAGTTTACATAACTATTAGATAGTAATTAAAACATATTTAATATCTATACAATGTTTTTTATTTAGAATTCATTCAATGATAGTTACATACAAAACTTATGTTAACAAAATTTAAAAAAATGCAATATCACGAATAATCCTATTTTATGGTGTCACTATTCTATATAATTTGCAATAGAAGTAGAAAAAACCTATAAGAAGATTATAAATTTTGCACTATTCTTCTGTATTAGGATTATCTGATTTTCTTTTAAAAATTAAATAGTTAAAATGATGTGGAGTCTTAAAATAGTTTTCTAAAAGTATTCCTTTCTTTTTTCCTAAAGAGAATCTTGCATCACTCCATGTTATAGTCCACGAGTGCTTTAATTTTTGGACATCGTTTAAATGAAATTCATGTTGTTTAATCGAGTTCAGAAGGTGACCTCTATATATAGCTATATAGTTATCACCATTTTGATACAAACGTATCACATATTTAGATAAGAGTGCTTTAACTGCAGCATGAAGAAGAATAAAAGATCCAAGGTAAACCAGACAATCTGTGCCACTGTTTGCTATAACGACGTCGCCCATTACAACTGGCTCGTCCTTTGTAGACACATCGTATATAAAAGTGGCATAATATATTAAGCCTACAGTAATAGTAGCAGATGTAACAGTGAGGTAACACGACATATAGTTTAACACCTTATCCATGGGTGCTTTATAGACCAACTGCCACTTTTCGGGAACTCGGTCGTTTTCTCTCCATCTTTGTTGGAATTCGGCAAATTTTAATGGATTGTTCGTAAAATTTGCGGAAGCCGCGGCCGGAACTCTAAAGATGATGTGTGGCCTGTGTACTGCTCTAAGCAAACGTAAACAGTTCATGTTAAAATCAACACTAAGACAAATGTTGGAATTTAAAAAAATGTTTCTTTTAGAACTGTTTGAAACAGTTTAGACAAAAATATATGAAATTTGTATTTAGGTAGCACAACAGTAAAATTGTTTATTCATCTAAATAACAATCACAAACTAGATCACTGAGAAAGTAATCACATCAGTCTTTTTAATTACACTTAATATATTATATTTTCTTTTTTGTTGGGAAATTGAAAATATTAAATATAAAAATCTCAGATTTGAGGTTATATTTAAAATTTAAATATATATTTATATTTTTCTGTAAATGTCATTGTCAGATTTGTCAGTCAGACAGATGAAGTTTGTAAGTAGCCGCTTCCTTGCGGCGCACAGATATTGCAGTTAAATTCAATGGTTGGGGAGCCCAAGAGGGGATTTCTGGAGTCACTCGAGCGCGTCAGATTAAGCTATGGTAGATTAATTACATGCTGAAAAATGTGCATTTTAATAATCTGACGATTTGGTTGGTGGGGTTGGCGGGGGTGGGGGTAAAATTTTAAATACAACTCGAGCGCGTCAGATTTTCAGAGGGGATGTTAAGTGAACCTAAACTAAGCTCCCATTTAAAATTCAGACGATTCGGATGTAACGCAAGCTCGTGGCAGCTTTTTGAAAATGCAAAAAATATTTTTGACGATTCTCATTTTGTAATACTCGAGCGCGTCAGATTTTCATACAGACGGTTCAGCCTAAAGTTCTGATCGTGCTGATTCTTAATCTGACGATTATATGGAGGATTTTTTAAAATACAGCGCCTACAAAATTTTGAACGCCTGTAGACGCTCACCCCACCGCTGAAATGAAAAACTTCATATAACCTTTTTTTCTTCTTACCATCCAATCTTCAAAGTCCAATAGGTTCCCACGACGCTCGAGTGACTACACATTTAGCATCGTAGGCTCCCTAACCACAATAGAAACTACCCAATTATTGGCACTAAGCAATATGATAAATTTTATATATCCTTTAGAATTAGATTATGTTAGCTTCGTGTAGAATATAACGTTTCCAGGGGCCCTAGACAAGTTGCATTCGCTCCGTAGCGATTCGATTCGCTAAAAATAAAATGTATGGGATTGACATATGCCTTCGCTAAATCACGTGATACTTCCCATACATTTATAACTATCGAACTTCGTTATCGTTATCGTTATGGCACTTTGTCTAGGGCCCCAGCATTTTTAGCAATATTAGGCGAATCAAAAGACCCATAGACCCTTTATTGGCACCTTTCGACCTATTGTTGGCATGCATTCAACCAATTATTGGCATACAGTGTCAATAATAAGAATCATTTAATCTTATTATAGGCGTTAAGTTAGTAGGTATTTTAGAGCCTACTAAAAGTCCTAAATGCTGTAAAAACTTAGTTACGTGGATAATAACTTGTATTTATGAAAGATTTAGCCCACGTTCAACCACCTACGTCGTTAGGAGATAATAATTTCAGCTAAATAAAACCAGTGATAACTAAACTAACTAAGTTTATTTTCAATAAAAAAAAAATATATAAACACAGCGTTAGGATCATCTTAGTAACTCATTTAATTTTTAATTTTTTTCTTCTTTTAATCTTAAATTAATCAGATAAAAGATTTGCAGATCTGTAGATTTTATTGGTTTGGTTTTATTGCCTTCTTTTTTAATTGAGATCTTCTTTCGCTCCCGTTCTTTTTCTCATTCCTTCCTCCTTTTATTCTTTTTCAATTTTTCTTCTTTTATAGCTCATGCCATGCCGCCGCCGGCGCAAGAACAATAGGTGTTTGTTTTGTGTTCCTAACACCTTTAAGTTCAGGTGTTTTAGGTAAGTAAAAGAAGATTAGCAGGTTTTAAAACTTTCAATTTTAGGACACGCAAATGGAGCTTTTCTACAATATTATCTGCCACTTGGATTTTGGTGCCTATATAACTTACAGGTGAATTTGGATTAGGTATGTTCTCTTCGTGGAAATACCTATTTGAGTTCAACTTGACATACATAGTTTTCTTCGGTATACCGTCGGTGCACCCCTCTCACGGATTTTTTTTGCTGATCGTCCGTATGTACACATGCGCCGATTGCCACCACTAGTTTCGCCGAGCGATCTCAAAAAAACGCGCGACCTATATCGGTCAAAGACTATATAAGTATATTTGGGAGTATAGACACGGCGTAGCCCGTAAAAAATGGTAGTAGTACAATTCGTCCACTCGAGATTATTCACACGAGAGAGAGAGAGAAGTGGACGAATTCGCACTTAGTCGCTCGCTAGCGCTAGTATGATTTTAATACTACCAAAGATTTCGGGGCTTTCTGCTTGCTACGCCGCATCTATAGTTCAGATCAATGATATCGGTCAGGTCAGCAACGCACTTGCATACCAGTTATAGGTACGAGTATAGATTCTATCAATCAACGTAGGTTTATGCAACTGTATAGATTCTAGCTGTTTTAACGCCTTAAATAAAACACTTATACAACTTGATATATTTTATTGTCTAGTAACCACTGTAAAAGGAATTCTTCTATATACACATAAATTATATTAAGTAGGTACCAAAATAAATAACAATAACTTAATTTTTATATTATATAAACTAATTGCCAAAATAAAATTGAAATTATTTCAACTTACATTTTTAATGGATGGATAAAAATATTATTTAGAGTTCATGAATCATTAAAAATAGATTGATTGAAAACAATTTGGTTTGGGTCATAAAATAAATTAATTACTTAACGGATGTATTTTTGTAGAGTTGGCATAGTTTTTTGATTCTTCATATTTAGTCAGCAAATATTGGGAAAATGAATCTTCTTTGCCAATATTACTATTCGAAGCTGGTTGTTTTTTTAAATGCGATAGATAATTTGACACATTGTTACTTGAATTATGCAACACGTCCGAGAGACTTGCATCAATTTTGTCTTTGTTAGTTCTCTTTATAACTTTTGTATACTTCTGCTGTGGTTTAGTATTTCCATGAAGAGTTGGCAGTTCAGGGGTTATAGAGGCTCTACTATTGGTTTTTAAGCTACCCGGTAATGCATTTGATTTCAATTTTACCAAAGACGTGTTGACCACAGCGCAATCAATTTGCATTAACGTCACGTGATCGCTCATTAAGGAATCTGAAAAAGTACTTTTTTTAATATAAAAAAATTATAAAATCTTCATTTGCGTGAACACATGTTTATAGGATTTTATAGGATTAGGATTATAGGATTTATGTACAACAGTTATAGGTACAGTACAGTATGTTCTACCTGACAAAATTTATAATGGTTTTGTTTTAACTTTTCGATATTTTTTAAAAACTTATTAAAATTTTAAAATTAATAATAGATGAATTTGTTGTATTTTATTTTAAAATTCTTTAAAATAATAATAGCAAAAGTCCAATTGTTTGCCATTGTGTCAGTTTTTGTAAATTTTGGATCTGGAAATTCAGCAATCTAAGGTATTATTAGATATTTTATGGTAAGCTTTAATGACCATTAATTATGTATAATTACTAGCTGCTGCCCGCGACTTCGCCCGCTTATAAAAAATAAATAAAAACCTATTCTCAGACCTACCAAGTGTACATATAAAATTTCATTAAAATCGGTTAAGCCGTTTCGGAGGAGTATGGCAACTAACACTGTGACACGAGAATTTTATATATTAGAAGATAGTTTTAAACTACATTTTGGTATTTGCAACAAATTACTTTGCCCATTTATTTTGGACCCTATTTCGCTATTTTTGAACAAATAATTTGTATATTTCCTTACAATTTACACACAATCAATGTCTTTATTGTCAATGTCTTTTTTTAATCAAGCGAGGCAGGGCAAGCGTGTGCAACTTTTAATAAATATAACAAATACGCGAATACGTATAGTAAAGTAGGATTAAACTAACCGTTACCATTCCTTGCTGGGAGTATGAGAGCCATTTTCGGTGGGCGCGTAACATTGTGCGTAACCGCTGGCAGTAATAAATGTCCTCCTTTGCCTACACCGACGACATAGAACGTGTCATCTTTCCTCTCCAGCGCTTGTAGAAAGGTGTTCCATTCACCGAAATCACCCATGGCAAAGTTGTCCGGTATCTTTCTCATCTTTTTGGGAATCAATGTGTCGTAACCCATGATAGCGTCCTCGGTATAGTCAACGTCTCTGTTCCTCTTTAATCTTCTGACACGAGACTTCTCTCTCATGTTCCTTTGATGTCTATTTGCACCGAGGAAATCTACCACATTGTCGTCCAGATTTAATTTGTTAAAAAGCCTGTACGCTTCTAATATTTCACCTGAAATATAAAAGTAATATTGTTTGAAATAGAATTAAAGTAGTAATATGTACTTTAATTTTGACCAAAATTGTATATGTAGCGGGCTATTTCACTTGGTGATCATAATAGATTTCAAAATTTTTGTGTAAAAACATAACAAATGTCAATCGCAAACATTTCCCTAATAAAATTTTCTTGGTCTGTGTGAAATTGGTTTCATCCCGAGTCTCATAATAAGTCTCAGTGCCTAGTTATGATGCAAATTGTTGTTATCGTCCAATCGAAACGAATAACATTAAAAATTCTCGTACACAAAACAAATAAATGATGAAATGCATCAAGACTTACTGTTGGCATAATATTTATCATCGTTGACTTTCCTCTTCCTCCGTATCGACTCCTGTGTCCAATTCAATGTCTTCCCTCCTTCAATCCACCGATTCAATTCACCGGCTATCCTAATACTTTCCGTTTGATTTATATTTGTATTATCACCCAATTTTGATGTGGTCACATTATTGCAATCAGTATAGTTGCGGTTCCCTACGTCATCGTAATCTGTTCAAAGAAATATTATGACAATTCGATTTTGATTATTTATTTAATTGTCTAGCTAGAACACACACAACTTTGAAGTTATTTTTCCATAGTTGACCCAGCCCTAAATTGAACCTGGATTCCTGAGACAGATTGTTAAATCAAGCACCTTTACAATTCATACAACGGGCTTGGCAAAATTACATAAAAACATCTTCACATACATAGAAATACATACCAGACGAATCCACGTTTGTTTTATCATCAGTCCACAACAGATGCCTTGTATTGCTCTGACTGGTAGTTGGTCCGATGACAGGTCTTGAATTCCATCTGTAAGTATGAAGTATTTAATTATTGTGAAAATTTTGTTTAAAAAAAATCTGTTTTATTGTTTTACCCCTCTGCCAAATTTTCCTTATAAATGCCCAAGAACGCCTAAAGAAGTCTCCAGTTCTCCACTTGAAAAAATAATTATAAAAGAAACAATATTCTCACCCCAAAACATTCCAATTCAATGAGACCATGAATACCATAGCAAATAAAACAGCGATGTTCTTCTTTGGTATCATAGAAGCATCAAGTCTTGGTATCTGGAATTAATATATTATATTGTAGCCATGCGTGTACTTAATAGAAATATTTATGTATTAGTTACAGGATCCGAAGAGAGGTCGTCCTTCACCCAGTTGTTTACCAGAAGAAAGTATATTTTGTCAATTGTTATCTGTGAGAAAATAAATCACGAATGTGTTTTGCCTATTAAAATATGCTCATGGATATCCTTAATTTAGAAAAAAAAAAACCAACTGCTATGCTGCGTCTCTCTTGGGATTTTAGACCATTTGATAGTTTCAATAAAATTCTGTTACCTTTCGACTCCTGCAAGAGCTCTCCATCTGATCCCTCAGTAATTTGTTTTCTAGCCTCAGTCTGGCGATCTCTTGGTGAGCTTCCAGTAACTGTTGTTCAAGAGTTGTTACATATTCCTTCTTTTTTTGACGCGACTGGCACGCCGATTCTCTGAAAATATAATTACAAAACTTTTTAAACATACACTTTGTCAAATACACAAAATATTTCAATCGTTGCTTTCTGTATGGCATTGTATTTAATTGAATAAAGACCTTATTATTTTGTTTACCCTACATACTAATAGAATTATCCTTCCACTAGTTTGTGAGGATGGATGTTTTTTACTCTTTCATACAAAAACGGCTGAACGTATGAGTAAGGGATGCCAACGACCTTTTCCTAATAATGTCTAATAATAATGTGGCTTTGCTTGATTTATTGGCAACGGTGGCCAACTACCATCCAGTGGACCGTCAGCCTGTCTGACGAATTTCACATTAAAACAAATAAATATTATATGTCACAAATTTAATTTAAACTTACCGATTTTTGATCATTCTTTGTTGTTTCTTAAGAGCTCTGATTTCATCGTCACTGAACTTGGACATATCTAAAGTAGGAATAACTTTTGTATCATCTGTTAGTGGAACCGGTGGTGTATTACTTTTTATTACAATTGGTTGCGGACTTATAACTATATTGCTTGGCAATGAAACCTGGAAAACAAACTTAAGAATAACAATTCATATCCTATACTTACTGATATAATAAAGATAAAAAATTTTTTTTTTAAATTTAAATGTGGAAATTATAAAAAAATTGATATCTCAATTCTTGATTAAAGTAAAGCGATGGGAAGGTGATCGAGGGCAGCTGCTCGAGAATAACAGAGGATTACCGAGAAAAGCTAATTATTTATAAATTTTAATATATATATGAAATCAATATACATATTACCTTGATTGAATTATCCTTGGTATCACAAACTTTCATAAGTTGTAATGGTGTTATGGCTATTTTACCATTTTTTGTGTTATCACAAACATTAGGGACATTTTGGGTTTTGTTTACAAGCAAATTGCTTTTGTTTAACATAGATTGATTAGATACCAATTTTTGGTCCGTTACGAGTTGAATGTGGTTGTTTAATACTGTAGGTAGATCCTCCCTTGTATTGCTCTCATTTTCCACTTTGAAATAGGCATTTTGTAAATAAGTGTTAGCTACAAGAAAAAGGCGTAAGACAACATGAGATATTTAACAGTTACTTTTATTTAAATTTAGACATTTATTTAGTTAAAAATATTATTACTTTTGTGTACAACTGGTGAGATTGGTTTGTAATAAGTTTTTGCTTGTTGATCATTATCAGTATCTAATTTTACACCCTGAAACAAAATATAAGATAAGCATAATATATTTTTATTAATTTAGTAATATGCATAGACAGCCAAGGACCAAATTAGCTCATTTAAATCTCTCGTCTGGTATGCAGCGCAGATCTGCGTCGAGTGATAGTCTGTCGTTTCACTCGATTTTAAATATTATGGGTATATAAATAGGGTTTAAAATTGAACAAACATAATGCCAAATAAATAATCTAGAAATGCAACAAATAAGGAGTTAAGGTTAGGAAGTTCATTCAAAGATAGGAAGTTTA
This sequence comes from Synanthedon formicaeformis, assembly GCA_945859745.1. Classification (NCBI taxonomy): domain Eukaryota; kingdom Metazoa; phylum Arthropoda; class Insecta; order Lepidoptera; family Sesiidae; genus Synanthedon; species Synanthedon formicaeformis. Next base: position 9,574,088 of record OX243958.1, read on the forward strand.
TACCTTTTACGAAATTTAAATACATATTAGTCTGTTAATACTGAAATCAAATTTGAAGACCGAACATTGGATAAGTTTGCTCAAATTAAATTAACGAAAACATCTACCTAACTAATAAAAGAAGATTTATAGTTTCTGTAAAGATTGTTTGGGCAGCCCGTCTGACTGCAGTAACCATACAGAAGACCATTGTGATATAACAGCATGTGTGCTGTTGTGTTTCAGTGAGTAAGGGATGCCAACCTGTTTCTAAATCCCTATCCTTAATCCTACTATGGTCGGCAGCGCACTTGCAGAACCTATGGCTTTGCTTGTGTTATCGGCGACGGTAAGCACCTACCATCACCTGGACCATCAGCCTGTCGGTTGACCTTAACACAAAAAAAAACATGAGCCCTGTAAAAATAGTAAATATAATACCTATATATATTTTACCTTATTTTACCTTACCTCAATTTTAATTACACCATTTTCAATAGCAACCATAGGACCATTCTTTTTAAATGGTATTGTATAGGTTTCCACATCAGATATATTATTATCTTCCTTAACAACATCTGCACATGACAAATACATTGATTATTGTAGCACTCGTTGATTATATAAACTTACTGGATATTGTTGATATATTACTTACTAGATTTTTGCAAGAATTGTTCAACATCTTCTAGTTTTAACTTTATTGGTTTGTCATCAAAGTCCGATATCCAATCTGGTGATAATGATGACTGCCTCACAGATGTGTTACTGGAAATACTGGAACTAAAATTTAATAAATGACTAATGTATGTAATAATTGAGTTACTGAATATTTTGAACAATTCTTTTAACCAAACTATTAATTTTCTTACTCATGATTATTCAAATGGGAAATAAGAAGATTAAAAAAAAAATTAATAAATACTTTTCTCATAGCAGAATTATTTGTGTTTTCACATTTTTAAGTTATTTTAAGGTCGGCCCACATAATATTAGGTGGCAACCGTCGCCTTTATACAAACAGATAGAGCATTTTGAGTACTTACTTTCTATAATCATCGTCACTCCCAGAGTCAGAATTGCTACTCTCGTTTGGTGATGATTTTGAACTTATTGGTGATATATGAGGCATAAAATCCAGTGCAGCATCAGCTAAAATCTCACTAGGTGATGCATCTGGAGCATGCAATAATGATGGTAATTGATAATCCTTTGTAAGCTCTTCTAAGAAATCATCACCTAAAAATGAAATATATTTTATTGTACTTTAAGAAAAATATTATTTCAGTTTATCAATATTATATGTAGGTATTGATTATTATTGATATGTTATCATACAATAAAATAATAAATGAGCCATGTCTGTACATACTTTGTTACTTAAATAGATATTTAAAAAAAGGCAGTTTGAACATGTTGTACTTAATATATCAGAGGTAAAAAAATAGTTTTAATCTGTGTGTTTGTGCACGCTAATCTAAGAAACAGTTTAACCGATATTAATGCGGTTTTCACTGATGTACTGTAGGAAGATTCCTGTAACATTTACATTGTTTCATTTCATTATAATCAGATTACAAAGAAAGAAGTTAGAATGAACACTGAAATGTCACACATACGAAATCGCAAGAACAGCTAATATATACTATTATATAAAGCTGAAGTGTGTTTGTTTGGTTGTACGGGCTAATCTCAGGAACTACTGGTTCAAATTGAAAAATTATTTTTGTGTTGGATAGTCCATTTATCAAGGAAGGCTTTAGGCTATACAACATTTTGAAGCGAACGAAGTCGCGGGCAACAGGTACTTACTAATAAAATAGAAATAATAGAATTACTGTTATTATGAAAGCGCCTAATTGTAGAGTATTAAATATTGCTTTAGTTTTATCATGTCCCTGTACGCAACTCGTACCGGTTAAAGAAATGATAGGTAAATTATAATAACAATTGTGTGGTATTGCAAATAAAAGTTATTCAAGGACAAAAATCCACCGGTGATTTTATTATACGTGTAACAACGCACAATCACAATCAAAACAAAAGCACATTGTTGTCACCGAAAAAAAAAATGTATTACCGTAGAAATTTTCAGTAAGGATGTCTGTATCCATTGTAAGTTTTTCACCGTATCCATTAATTAAATCAATAAAATATAATTATGTTTATTGCATGTTTATTGCAGACCTTATTTTTTAATTTAAAAATCACAATAATAGAATAGGCATATATCATATGAAATGAATAACATGACAACTGACATGCCAATGACACATGTAATGTAACATGACAATGACATATTTGTGTGGATACATGCTGAGACCTCTAAATTCTAAGGAGGGTAGAGATAAGGAGCGCCATCTTACATGGGTGTTAAACTGAAAAAGTGGTAACTAAATGCGATAAATAGAGATGGCGCTAGTGTGAACAGAGAGAGTTTAAGAGTATGAAATGAACGTAGCAGTAGTTGACGGAGTGAAGTGCGCCGAGTTGAATTTTGGTTGAATTGTTTACTGTCACTAGCCTCACTAGCGCCATCAATTTATCGTTTTTCGACAGACACTTTTAATACTCAGATTGTCCTCCTTGTCTATACCCTCCTTACCAATTTTGATACACGTTGTTTTTGCTTCCATTTGCTTCGTTCATGTTATGCTACTAGTCTGTGTTTCTGATTTACTTAGATTTTTTTATTTTTTTTTTCAAATGATTTTGCAACTCGAACCCTCAGATTTCTGTTTTAATAATCTGATCTCGAACCAATCGTGTTATGTTATTACATACTCGAGTCACTTGACAAAGAGAATCGTATAATCACTATGTTTCACTTGAGTAAGATTTACTTAAACATTTTCAATGTTTTTCAGTCTTCCCACTTCATAATGACTTCATAAAATTAACTAAGATTCATAATTAATTTTGGAGGCATAAGAAGCAACATAATATAATTTTCAATATAATTATCTCCAATATAAATTGTCGAGACACAGACCCATTAGGGTATGGCGGGAATTTAATCCAAAATTTTTTTAAAAATTCAGACACATTTACATAAAAACAAAAAGCTTTTTGAGTTGAGTAGTTACGAGTTTTTACTCGAGTCACTCGAGTAAAAAGACTCGGAGTCGCATCGCATCACTATTGATTTGACAGTTGACAATTGACATTTGATTTGACATAAAATTGAATTGACCATATTATTGACCTGTCCATTTAGTTTGGCCCTCAATTATTTATTTTTTAAATTGTGTTGATTAACTCGACAAAGAGTTTATTTCATGATTTGTGTGCGTTTAAATATTTTATTTAAAATATTTAGAATGTACGATGTATGCTTACAAATTGTATTGCCTTAGAAATTTCTTAATCAAGTTATAGAATGGTTTAAAAGGAGTGGAAACGACCGGTTGCGAAAATGTCTGGCCCTGATGACCAAGACGATTTCATTTTCCGACCTCAACAGCATTTAGATGCGAAGTGGTTAAATCCTGATCTGCAAGAGGCTTTGCATACACCCGATGCTTTGTGCTCTTTATTTAATAGTCTTACACAAGACAGAGAAGTGTACTATTCTGCTGCAAATGGGCTCGTAAATGAAGCAGGAATCACTGCTAAACTAGGCGATAGTGGGAAATATTACTGTGGCCTAAGAGTAAGTTGAATACATATCTACGAAATTCATAAAAATAATTACAATCAATTAAAGTAGTTTTAATATTTTTAAGTATTATACCTGACTAGCTGCTGCCCGCGATTTCGCTCGCGTAACTTTGTAAATTATATACTAAAACCTTCTTCGAGAATCATTGGAATCCATTGGTGAAAACAGCATGAAAATCGGTTCAGTAATTTTTGAGTTTATCGTGAACAGACAGACAGACAGACGCTGCGGAGGACTTTGTTTTATAAATTGTAAGGATTAATGCTTTATAAAATGAATAATAAAATCAACTGCTCTCTGGCAATTTGTTTATATTATTATATTCATTAAATATTTAAATGCCACATTTTGATATTTTCAATAATATTAAGTTTAGTTCAATAAAATGAATAATTGTTTATTAATTTAAGATATTGACGTGCACTTGCTGTGATGGTCTCTGCGGTCCTCACTCAGGATGTGCTTGCAAGCCTTGCACTGCACTTTCTACTGAAGAAGAACTCCGTCTCGCTATTAATTCTAAGTTTACTGCTCCGCCACCTTGTACGCAAGTAATAGATGACCTAAAGTGGAAACAGGAGCCAGGTATTATTTAATTCTTATATCAAAAATATGGAACTACAAATTTACATAAATTTGTTGGAGAAACTTTAATTAATTAGTTTTTTTAATAATAATAGCTGGAATAATATACTTTATAATTTTTTGATAGAGTGTGGTTTTTTGATGACTCATCAAAAATTCAAAATTTCTATGATTTTCAAATATTTGAAAATTAATGCAAGTTCTTCTTTGTAAATATATATGTACTGTGTACTGAACAATTAATTTTAGAAATCTGCTTACAATTTCAACCTTGTAAGTCAGTTTAAGTTATAAGTAGTCAAATATCTTTTGTCCTATCTAACCAGTTTTATCATATGATGAGTACCAATTTGTAAATGTGTAATAATAATTTGATACTGATAATATTACCAAAAGTCAATATATAAACAGGGTAGTGAGAAATGGGGGAAAGGGGGGCTTTTGCCCAGATGTCTAAATTGTAAATAAAACAAAAATAAATAAATTTAATAATTGGACAAATATTTATAGTCTTTGGTAAAAATAAAGCTTTATTGTAAATATTTACATATTTCATACTCGTAGTTAGGCTATATTGTCACATATTTATAGGTCCAGTAATAGGAACAATAGATTGGGAGAGTAGCTTGCATTCTGGGTTTAGCTAAATCCTATAAATTTTAGCTCCTTACCAAATCCTTTTAATACTAGGTATAGTTAGTAGAATATTTGACTGTGCTGTACTACTATGTTAGTTACCAATGAATCAAATCTATTTTAACATTATGGTGGCAGGCTAAAAAAATATTAAACTGTTTATGGACTTTTATTCAATGATAAACTGAAATAAAAAGTTATGTACCCAGGTTGACTGTATTAATCATTTTTTTTTTAAATATATTTATTAATACAGTATAATTTTTCGTTTGACTTATCATTATATAGCTGTGAACATAAATTCATTGGAGTTTTAGCATACACCTTGTGCCCAATAATGATGATTTGCGGGTAGTACTATCAATTCGTGTTTATTTGAATTTAATTCTGTTTGTGCCAGAACCAGAATGTCTACAGAACCTAATGAGTTCATTGGTCTGGGAGCAAAGGATGAGAGCCATCGTTACAGCCGCCAGTTGTCCTTTTATATCACAGATACGTCGCTTAATAGTCATCTGCAATAGACATCTCGTTGCTGTTATTAGGTAAAAAAAATTCATATTGTGTGAATAGCACAGTCATAAATATTCTACTAATAAAATCCCTAATAAAATAAATGTTTTAGGGATCAAAGTTATAATAGAGAAGTAAGGAAACTAAAACAAGAGAATAAACCCCCGCACGCTGTTAGCAATAGAGCAATAAGTGCATTGAATAAGCCAGTAGAGCTTGGATCTGAAGGTCAGGAAGAGGGCGAAGCACATACTGATGATTCTGAGAGGTAAAATCTTCATTTTAATGGAATTTCAATAAATGAGAGGTAATAAAATTAAACTTTCATTTTGGACTATATTTTGGGGTCAATTTTTTTAAGTAATGGCCCTCCATAACATAAGAACTGACAGTCCACCCGATGGTCCACCGATCCCATAACACAACATAGGCACATGTGTTACCAGCGCACTGCAAGCAAAATTAAGGCTAAGAATTGGTAAGGAATAGGGAAATGGGCTCTGGCAACCCTTACTCAGTCACTGAAACACAACAGCAACATATTGTTATTTTACTATGTCTTTTGTAAGGGGGTTATTACTGTCACCAGACAGGCTGCCCAAATACCTGCGTAAAAAATAGAAATAAATATAAAATAGTTGTATAAATGAGAGGTTTGGTCCGTAGCGCTCTAGGCTTGGCTCGCGTGGGTGCTCGCGCCGCTCTTCGTTTGGCTCTATCTTTGGTGCGTCGAGCGTGGCGTTGCGGTGAAGACGCCGACGTGTGTTCGGCGTTGCTGCGCGACGCACTCGACGCCGTGAGGGCGCTTCCGGACGCGGCGCTCTTCGCTGGCGCTGGCGGAGCCACTCAAGCTCCACGCTCACAAAAGATATGGGCCGAAGTGGTTGACAGCGCCGCCAAGTTCCTCCATCAGGTTGTAACCGGGTAAGTGGTAGTCACAAAACATCTGGAGACACGGTAGCCGTGTGATGAGGATAAAATCGAGAAGGTTCGATTTCAACTTGGATGGAAGCTCCGAGATATTTTCTCGGAGGGTTCTAGGGCGCTCTGGCTTCGCCTTTGTACCAGATATTAACAAAAAAACTGAAAATATTAATAATTGAACTTATGGTACGAAGACCATTAAACACAAAATATTTCGTTTTTAATCTGTATTGTTGTAATAATGCTGTAGATATCCTTGAAAAAAAAAACTTTTGTTTTTACTTTTCGCTAAATATTCTGATTAAATTTGCAGTGAAGTTGGATGCAACGTGCCCCTGGGCGACTGGCGAACGTCTCTGTGCGTGTGGGTGGAACTGTGCGCTCGTCGTGCTGAACTTCCCGCGATACTGAAGGCAGCTGATGTACTGGTCACGCTGCCACTACGAGAAAAGAGACAAGTAGATCATAGGTTTGTACATGTATTCGTTTCATAGTTAGATGGAGTCATACCCTCAACGGGAACAGGTCCTGGGAGAATATGGTTGTTGAACATGACTTTCGTCTTGTTTTGGTTACGATTAGAGGGAATAAAAAAAATGTCACAAATATAAACAAAAAACACTCCCTTAATATAAATAAAAAGGTGCAACAATTTAATTACAGGATTGCTTTAGAGGAGCGTACTGCGCCTCTCGGACCTTTTTTAAGGCGAATGGCAAAAGTCGCTGCACCAAATCCTATAGCTAATGTCGATACGGATTCGGCCTCAGAAAGTGAAACCAACCTTACAGAGTTGTATCTCAAGTGAGTAGCTTGTTTATTCACATATTTTTCGTTGGTCTGTTAAGTTGATTCGTAATAATATACTTTTTTTTTCTTTCAGAGAATTAAACATACCTGCAGGAGATGGCTTGATGGGAGTAAGGAAAGCAGGGATTGCATTATTGTGCCATTTGGATAGGCTTGGCGCACCTTTACTGCCACCTCTAAAGGGTTTTGTTACTGTAAGTATTATGTTATCAATAGGGCTAAGAATCTTATTTGTTAATAATTGTTTAAAAGAAATGATTATCCAAATTTAATATAAGTACTTTAAAAAATAAAAAAATACATTAGTAGAGACATGGTACATTGAATTTCGCACAAATTGAGCAATTCGTCTGGCAGCAGTAACTACCCCATTATAGAAGGCCACCTTGATGCTGTGTTGTATTTCAATGAGTGAGTATGGGATACCAGAGACTGTTATAATACTATCCTCTCCTTATCCTTTATCTAATTCGCTTTGGATTTGCATTTCAAGTGTAATTAAATTAATATGATTTTTCTCCAATTATTCCAGTGCACAGAATCAGCTCAAGAAGTGGTATCAGTGGGATCGGGCCCAATTGCACTAGGGGCGTTGAGGATCCAGCAGATATCGTGCGCCGAGAAACTGGCCTTGCTACTAACTCAGGAAGGCGTTGTGTACACGCTTCCTTACGACACAATGACACCACAGATTGTCCCAGGTAATATTTAATCATAGGCAGATATAAAAAAGAAATCTTATTTGTATTCTAAGAAATTTTCATTAGAAGAAGAATAAATTTTCATGTATAAAAACAAATAAGTTTACCTAAAACATATAGTTAAACCCTATAGTTTCAAATAAAATACTTTTTTAAATACACCTTTATGTAAACATTTTCTGGTTTTTTTTTTGTCATAGTCCCAAAATAATACAAGTTCTCATTGGGTGGCCGATCCTCGCTGTTACTACGTTTTTGCTTGGCATTCTTCCTGATTTTTCTTATTTTCTCGACTTTTAAAGCTCGTAGTTTGATTCTAATGTATATTTAATTAAAATAATAGAATCTCCACTTTATATGTAAGTGAATGCAATTTTAAGTTTTTCTATAAATGCGTATACTGGTAGGTCTCGAGAACAAGAGTATAATCCAAGTGTCGTCGGCAAGCGAGGGGCGTCACTACGTGTGCTGCTCGTCGTGCGGAGGGGCGTGGTCGTGGGGCGCGGGGGAGGGGGGCCGCCTCGGTCACGGCGACACCGCGCCGAGGGACGCGCCCTCCTATATACACCATCTCGCGCACCACGAGATCATACGCGTCGCTGCCGGCTCCACGTGCAGGTAAACACCACACAAAGATTGCTAAATGGTACAGTGCTATTAGACCATTTTACGGGGAAACGACAGAACCCAGTTCTAATGAATGGATTTGAATGTTTTTTTTTTTTTTTTGGGTTTCTAAGAGCCTAAGTCACATTTGTCATTCATAATTGTAATCGTGTGTCACAGTGCTGCTATAACATCTCGTGGAGCTCTGTACACTTGGGGTCGCGGTACAAACGGCCGTCTCGGTCACGGAACCATAGAGAACTGTCTCACACCGCAGCCGGTCTCCTTCAATGCTCACAACATCGAGCGCGTTATAGATGTCGCTTTAGGTATGTACTTATGTTATGCTAATGTACAATCAACATTTATCAAGTCCTGTAACCTACAATATAATTGTGTGTTTTCAGGCTGTGGGCCCGAGGGTCAGACGGTGTGTTGCACATGGGAGGGGGCCGTGCATGTGTTCGGTGAAGGCGAAGGAGGGGCGCCTCGCCCAGTCGCATCTTTATCTGCTGTCCGCGTCACGCGCGTCTTCACGGGCCACCAATGCCACGCCGCACTCACAGACAGGTTGTACAGCTTTTTTTGATGTGAAACATCTTTTGTGACGGGTGATAACGGTTGTTGACGACAATGTTCTATTTAATTCTTGTTATCAGGCATAGTTTGATAATACGTTACATCAAATTGGACGAATATTTTCAGTGGACAACTGTACACCTGGGGTGATGGCGAAGGCTACAAACTCGGACACGGCACATTGGAATCAGTAAAATCTCCAAAACTAGTCGAAGCTTTGCAAGGTGACTAAGCGTTTTAAGTAAATACGTGGATTTTTCAGTCGATTGTCGATAGAGGTCGCTCCAATCTGTTTGTTTGTTTGATATTCAGATGTGAAGATAATAGACGTGTCGCTGGGCACGTCCCACGCACTTGCGCTGTCGGCTGAGGGAGCATTGTACGCGTGGGGCTCTCACGAACGTGCGCAAATATCTAAGCAAGTGCCAACCCTGCTGCAAGTACTCAACCCTTCATTCAAGGCCAATGGTATTGATTATTAACATTGAATTTTAGGTCATATTTTAAATTCGTTATTTACATTCGCTGACTCCAACCTTTGGGATAGCTCAGCCAAATACCAACTTGCCACGCTCGACTCGGTAGTTTATAAGGAGTGTGGAAATGTATATGTTGTCTGTTCGGTCTTTATTACGCATTTAACTTGTGCCTATATACAGAATCATTGTAATAAACCTAATGTGTTAAAATTGGTTTAAATGAAATTAAATATGCGGCAAACTAAACTGTTAAGTAAACTAAATCTCGTTAAGTATCAAGGTTATTAATAAATTAAAAGTGATATTGAATATTTTAATTTAATGTGTAATTATTTTTGTCAGGTGTTACAAGTGGGCTGTCACAAATTTTTGTATGGAGTGCCGAGAGTCCGAGAGATTTGCCATCTTCACTACCATTTGTGATAGATTTATCGGACAACACTTTTAAGTACGTTCAATTTATGCACACAATTCTAAAGCTGTTTAATTAAAATTGATTTTATTTTCAATAGATTTCTATAATTTAATTATTTTTCATAGGTTCCTAGAGAGACTATTGAGACTAGTTGTAGAGCAAAGTAATTCAGCACAAAGTCGAGAAGTTGCAAAGGAGAATGAATGTTTAGCGATATCATGTCTTAATCTTCTTCGGCTGCAGGTACTCATTTTTATATTTTTTTTATAAACTACACTAGTTCATCATAACCGACAGCATTATTTATTAAAAAAAAAAACAAAGGTAGTTTAACAACTCTATTTAATTTTTGGTTTGGATTCGGTTTTCATAGAACGGCGTTCATAGATTTGCTTACTTTATATTATATAATTCATATACTCTATCGCGCTCTATTGATCTAGTAAATTGTTCTACTACACATTATGTCTTTGTTCATCATCATCTTCTCAGCCGCAGGGCGTCCACTGCTGGGCATAGGCCCCCCCCCCCATAATTTTCTAATAACACTAGTCAGAAGCAGCCTGAATGCACTGTTGACCCGTCGACCTGTCGACCTTTATCAGGTCGTCTGTCCACTTGTGGATGGACGTCCTACGCTACGCTAGCTAATTCGTGGCCACCACTTCAATTTACTGATCCGCCGGCTTATGTCGGTAACTTTCGTTTATATACGGATCTCCTTATTCCTGATTAGATCTCGCAGTGTACCTAATCAATCACGCTATCTCTTCATAGCTCGTTGAGTCACTAAGGAATTTTGGAGGAGAAGATGTCACGTAGATTCCTGAAAGCTGCCCATCCGAGCTGTATTCGATGTGACGTGCGTAGGTGCACGCGTGGCAGTGCGGTCGCGGCGCGCTGGAGGCGGAGGCGGCGCGCGGTTGGTGCGCAGGAGTTCACGGCGCGCTCGTGGCGCTGGTGGAAGGGCGCGCGGGCAGCGGGGCGGCGGCCGCAGCGCGCCGAGCCCTCGCCGCCGCCTGGCCCTTGCTTCTGCCCACACCGCAAGTTCGAGCGCACCACCTCATTGCACTCTTGCCGCAAGGTTCGACATACATGCTAATATAATGCGACTTCGTCCGCCTAACTTTGTAAAATATACCCTACGGTATTCGGTGATAATGTAACTTTCTTTAAGTGAAAAAAAATTAAAAAAGTACAAAAATACAAATCTTTTCTTTTCACAATATTAGTATAGATGTGAAAGTAATGCTTGTCTGTCCCTATGTTACCTTTTCACGCCTTAACTACTCGTCAGATTATGTAAAATTTCACGACACTCATACTCTACTCTTGTCGACAGGTTCAGTACCGTGTAGTGCTGGCGCCCGATTTATGACGGAGCTCCTCGTTTGGTCACTCCTCGGAGGCGGAGGGTTGCGAGATGCGCTTCGCACCGCTTTGCAGCACCACTCCACAGACCCCTACGTGCATCTGCAACTTGACGTGTGCGTACACTTTGCTATACCTTCCTAATTCCCTAATCCTACTATGGTCGGCAACGCTCTTGCAACACCTGTGACGTTGCTGGTGTTATAAGCGAAGTTTTTTTAAAACAGTACTAGAAATTTAATTTAACCCTAAAAAATTTGCTTAAATAAGAAGTCATTTATAGTTTCTCTGTGCCTTCATAGATTAAATCCGTCTTTTTTTTTTAAATATAGTGACTACGACCAAGTGGACATTGTAACGGGACAGAGAACTTCTCAATCAACTAATACGAAAGAAGAAGGTGAAAATATGCCCAGTAAGTATTATTTCTAACTGTTTTTGAGAATCTTGCTTTCTCCTGTAATATTTAAGTTATTGTTATACAAATGAAATGAAAGTGGAATCAATTTTTCTTTACAGCTTACACAGAAGAGTACCAATTAAACAATCCAAGTACATCCGATAAATCATCATCAGTGCCTTTAATGCATTTGGTATGTACGAGTACGAGCTACGAGTTACATATTATGTTGGAACCGTCACTTTTTAATTTTTAATTGTTATGTTTGTATTTCAAGGTGAAACACTTAATTCGCAATACAAGCTGCCAAACCCAAATGCATATAAATTGCATTATGAATGGTGAACCGAGCAAGTCAGCCGAGGGCAGAGGCCACGATGCGGTCAGTCCCAGTTGCGATCTACTCATAAGATTTCAAAGGTTCGTGTGTTTCAAATAAATTAATTAGGAGTAAAGAGAAATATTGTGTTTTTTAGGTATTCTATTGTGGCAAAATCATGTTTTTTTTTTTAATACAATCAACATCACATTATATTTTAAAATGACAGGTTGCTGTTTTGCGAGGCGATGTGGTCGCGCGGCGGGCGCAGCACCAGAGGCGGAGTTCGCGCGCTGCTCACTCAGTACATGGAGTTGTTGTCGGAGCACGTGCAGGCGACCCTGAGTTCGTTCTCGCGCGCCGTACACGCCGCCGACGACGCACAGCTCACGCAGCTCTGCGACCTCATTGGAGCCGATATTATCGGTGAGTATCAAAGCCATTTCCCTTACCCTTTTATTGGTTCTCTAGAATAGAACTGTAAGAATGCCCTGCCTGAACATGTGATCCTGTACAGAATGATATTTATAGAGTGAGAATTGTAAACTTCGTCATTGCACTCTTATCAGCATATAAAACATTTGGCACATATGTTACAGCCTCACCATTCAGTGCTCGTTTGACGACTTATGACAAACTGATCATAAATTTCCAAATTTATTTACTTGTATTGTCAAGAAGAAGGATATACTGTAGAGAGGGCAACATGTAATATCGTGTGTCGCACAGGTCGTGTGATAAGCGAGTTGAGCGCGTGGGTATGCGCGTGCGCCGCTCGCTCGGCGACCGCGTTACGCGACGCCGCCGATTCGCTCGTGAAGATGGTTCGTGCGTGCGACGAGGCGGCGCGCACTCTGCCCTCGGCGCAAAAACTCGACGCAGATCTGCTCGGCTGGCCGGGCCTTTTCTCCAAAAGGCAACCCCTCAACAACTGCGTCATACGCAAGTAAGCTAAATAACTAGATTTTCTTAGTCTGCCTGAACTGCTTCTCGCACTCAATGTCGCGACAATGTCGTCCAATTTTTATATTTTTAGACGATCCCTCGGTAACAACATTTTTCCAGGTTAAAAAGTATCCTATATGTTAATCCAGGTAATAAACTATCCGTGTGCCAAATTTAATCCAAACCCTTAAAGCCGTTTTGCGTGAAAGAATAACAGCATACATCCTCGCAAACTTTCGCATTTATAATATTAAAAGTAGGGTTTGAGTGCAAATGACGAAATGAGATGTTATAACTGACTCCCGTGGCAGATGCGACCTGGAGAACCACACGAAAGAGGGCGGCGCGTGGCTCGTGATATCGGGTCACGTGTACGACGTGCAGGGGTTCGAGTGCGAGGACGCCAGCACGGTGGAGCTGGTGCGGAAGCTTCGTGGCAGAGACGCCACGGCCGCGCTCAGCGTCCCCCCGCACGCCAATCACCTCGCGCGCCTCACGGACAAGTGCGTCGGCGTCTTCCTCGACCACATCTTCAACCATAAGTGCCAAGTCAGTTTCCCCGAAAATTGTAACCTTTTTTAACGACCCCTTTGGACGAGTGGTTAGGGTGATTCCTTTAACGCTCCGTCTCAGGGTTACCGGATTCGTTTCCCGGCAGAGTAACTTTGAAAATCTGGTCTGGATCTAGAACATAATGACAGAGCACACGGCGTTTCGGAGTCATTTGGGCTCGTCTGGCGGCAGTAGCCACCCTGTGCTGTTATTTCACGGCAAAGGTGTGCTTAAATACAGCAGCAGCACATGTGCTGTTATTTCACTGTGGTCTTTTGTAAGGGGTCGGTTTCTGCCGCCAGACAGGCTGCCCTAATGATTAGATATATAAATTTAATCGTTACGTAAATAATGTCGCAAGACTTTATGACCGAGTCCGGTCTTAAAAATGAAAACCAATAACAATAATATAAGCGGTTACCTTTAATGAAGCAACTGGTGTATTTTAGGAGAGCACATCTAGTCTTCGGACTTACCACATACTGTCGTCGTGCGCTTTCAACGTGGCTCTAGGGTTGTCACAGTGCGGCGTTCGACTTGCGCGCTCACTGCCCATACAGCAGGCGGAGCGAGACGCTGCCCCGTTCGCTGCGGCCGTCTTTCTTAGAGGAGGTTTACAGGTATTACATCTTTCTCGGATAAATATATAAAAAAAAAAAAAATTTTTAAATTACTATTTTGAACTATTCTCACATAGCATAATATGAAGTCGATTCCCGCACCTGTCTGTCTGTATAACCGCCAACTCCTCCTAAATAACGCTTAGCATTTTGATCCATCAATTAGATAATTTGAGACAGTATAAATAAGAAAAGTGACATAAATAATTAGAATTTTAAGGATAGATATTTAATTTTTAAATTACTGGATTAACCGTGCTGGGAAATTTATTTGATCAGGTTTCGCAACTGACCAATCCGTTCGAAGAAGAGAAAGCCGAAGCCCGCAGTGGAGCCTCCACCGGTGGGAACAGCCCTGCAGCGGAGGCGCCGCCCGCGCGCACCGTTCGCCCCACCGGGCCGCCATGTCCACCGCGACCGCCGCGACTCAACGTCACCACGTCCCCTGCGAAAGCTGACGCCTTGCTTTTCGCTCTAGCTGAACCCAAGTTACACGTAAGGATCGTTTCTTAATTATGTTAAAAGATTAAGTCTTGCATTCAACAGACATGCATAACAATTTTTTTGTTATGGTCGACAGACAAGCTGTCGGCTCACTTGAGGGTAGGTAGCTACAGTCGCCTATAACAAAAGCAGCGCTACAAGTGTTGCAAGTACGTTACACGTTACGTGCTAATAACAGCACACATGCTATTATTTCACGATAGTCTTCTGTAAGGGGGGTAGTAGTCACTACTTTTCAGATCCAGACCAGAGCCAACTTTGAAAACGGAAAAACGGCCATTATAGCGTGCCGCTGTAGTATAATGATAGTTTTAATAAATTTCGCATAAACTCGGTACACGTACAAATTCGTTAATTTAAAACATAGTAAACTTTTTTCATCGTACAGACGGTGCCAGCGAAGCCGCAAGCAACAACTAAATAGTGTGAAAATTTGTTTTGTCCTTTATTTTATGCTTGTATTATGAATTCTTAGGACCCTCTCGCTCTCCACTTGTGGTGGGCTTGCGAGCGTCGCGAAGGTTGTGCCCCGCATTTCCCGCCAGAACATCCACTCGAGGAATTGAGACGAGCCGTGTTAGCGGCTCTATTGTACCACGCAGGGCTAAAGGATCACGCCCTCGCTACCGCCACTGCTGGTAAATATTATTGTTGTCACAATAATTTATCAATGATTCAGAGAAACAGGATAAAACCACTAAAAATACATAATATGAATTATTAGTAAATGAATCCGGACATTTCATGTTATTCAAATTCTAGAATATATAATCTGAATCACTTAATGAGTAGGTATACGTACAATATGTTATTAAATTCAACTAAAACCTTCCTAAAATCATTAACAACAATAATTGATTATTCCTTCTGATTTCTGAATTATCATTTCGGAACGGTTCCCAATGTATTCGTTTTGTATGCATAATTTTTTTTGTTTGTAAATAATAACGAAATAGCATTACTGAAAAGAAAACAGTCATTGCAAATTTTTGGTGTCAAAATAAATAATTAAATAAAAATTGTCAATGTAAAATCAAATGAGGTGTTTGCTGTTACCAGAAATGGAACGCGGTGAAGTAAAGTTGTCGCCGGCCATGTCGGAAATAGTGAAAGCGGTCCAGCAAAGCAAGTGGACGTTAATGAGGACGCGACAGCAGCTCTCCAGAGGCTACAAGGAGGTAAAGAAATAGTCGTGACAACGGTGGCACCGCCACGGCGACAGTGGCGCCAGATTTTTTATATTTTTTGTCAATCCCTCGGGAACCTAACATTTTCCGGGATAAAAGTATCCTGTATGTTAATCCAGGTAATAAACTATGTGTGTGTCAAATTTCATCTAAATCCGTTCAGTTATTTTTACGTGAAGGAGTAACAAACGTACTTCTCATTTTTAATGTTAGTAAGATTTTACATTCTATTTGCATCGGTAGGTGTGCGCTGCACCTCTGGAGAGAGCTCGCTTCCTCTTGCATGAGGTTCGCCCAGCGATGTCTCCTGCAGTGTTAGCACTTCGCAAGCGTCCTCCCTCCCGACGCCCCCCTTCTGCTCAGAGGATCTTCCGGAAGGTCATGCGAGCTGCAAGATCCCCCACCTTCAATAAATGGTAAGTTTTTACAAAAAATAGTTTAGGGCAAGCGAAGTTAAACAGCACATTTTATTAACATTTATCCTCTATTTCCAGTTTCGAAACTACCAAGGAGTTAAGAAATAGGCAGAACAGTTTAAGTAAAAGTATGCTAAGAGCGACCAGTAATTTACTCCAAGGCGACGCTCTGCTCATAAAGTCTTATATCGCTAACGTTTCAAACAAAACACCCGATGATCCGCCAAGCATTATAGTGGAGTCTTCAAAAGTGGTTTATAACATGGCCTGTCCGAGCACTTTTACCTCGAAAGATATTGTCAATCAACAAACGAAATCCAAATTTAAAGTAAAAGATAAACTTCTCGAAAAGGATTTAAAAAATGCATCAAACCTAGATGGAATGAGAAACGAAAGAAGTTGCGAGAAATTAACAGAGAAAGAAGATTTTATAGATGACGATAAAACTCCCACAAATGAAGTATCAATAAGTTCTATCAACGATATGACGGATAACTCTATATTAAAGGAATCTATTGAGAGTGAAAAGCATGTGATGGAATTAGCCGATGATTTAAAAAATGATCTCATAACAGCAGATGAAGAGAAAGATGATGATAATTCTGAAAGAAATAAGTTTGTTAATGCTTGGGTGGCGAGACTTGCTTGCGAAGAAAAAGGTACTCTATTTTCCTTTATTTTTTTAAATTTATATATAATATATTCTAACTTAGAATCTCTTTGTGAACTAAATGATATTGCCATACAATATTATGCTAAATATGTTACTTATAGATTTACATTGGATGTTAGAAGAAGTTACACCAGAACAACAAAGTTTGACGACTGCCATCATAGATTTCGTTATGACTGAAGAACCCTGTGATATTGATATACTTAGACGAGCTCTGTATTGTCAGGTATGATTTTCGTCTTTAGTTCTGTGAGCCTCGTTTAAGATGGTATTGTATTTGAATGACACGAAACTTTATTTTCAGGTACAAAGAGCTGAATTAAGAAAAGATGGTTATACTATTATAAATAATATTCTACATTCCAGTCAGACTATGTCGGAAAGTGTGAAATATGCAGCTTTTACCGGATTGTTAGGTGCCAATATGGCAGATTCAGCACCATATACTTCCTTGAAACCAACAATACCGTTGACCGCTCCGTTGGAGAGCATCGAATCTGTGATACCCTATTTTAAGTACATGGTGCTTTTAGAGAGGTCCAAATTGATGGACTTTATACTCGTAGAACTAAAAGCGCGAGTATTGGAAGGGGAGCATAGCCAATCGTTGCCTTTAAAGATGAGTGCTAATTATGGCGCGCATGCCTTATTGAATAAGCCCTCTCGAGCTAGGTTTGTATATATGCAAATATCGTGATATCCAAACATATCTTTTATTCGTGCACTTGATTATATTATGACAATATTTCTCAGATTTCTTATAACGTTATTGGCCTTTGTGGTGGAAGGCACTCAAGGTCCAGAGCTAGAGCAATTGATCAACTCGGGTGCACTCAGCTCATGCTTGACGTTATTGAAACAAATAGGCGGCGATACAACTCAACACGCCTCTTTGATTTGTAATGGTCTTAAATCTAAGTGTAAGTAAATATGTAAATATTTTAAATCCAAAACACATGTCAGTTTTCTTTAAGTAGTGTGAAGAAAATGTCTCGCAACTCTTTTTCTTTTCCATTGAAGTGACTGTAGAAATACCTTTATACTTTTCATAATTTACATCTTATTAATATTTATTTTAACTTATGCAAATAATATTTCAGCCGAATGTCTGATAATTTATGAAGACGAACGGCTTGGAGCTAGAGCGAGAGGCGCTTCTCTCTCAGGGCCTGAACTGGCTTCTTTGATGAAAATCGGCACACGAGTAGTTCGCGGGAGAGACTGGAAATGGGGAGACCAGGCATGTTTTCATATTTTTTACTATAATCAACTTTTATCAAATTCAGTACAACAAACTTTGTTGATCTTATTTTAAAGGACAAATTGTTCTTTTCTTCTTCGGAAATTGCACAAACGGCTATTTTAGAGCTTTTGCTATTCTTTCTAACTGATAATTCTACCTCAAAATTATTTTGATGTTGGTAACATGTCTGCAGGACGGAGTGCCAGGTGGTGAAGGACGCGTTGTAGGTGAATTGGGCGAGGACGGATGGGTGCGTGTCGCGTGGGATTCGGGAGGCACAAATTCCTATCGAATGGGGAAAGAGGGGAAATATGACATAAAGTTGGCTCGCTCACCATCGCCGCCACCATCAGTGGATGAAACCATTAATGGAACCGGTAAGGGTAATTTACTTTTATAAGTCTTTTTGCTTTTTTAACACCCGACGCAAAATGGAGTGACGTTGTGTTATGTGTAATTAGCTTGTTGGTGTTTAATTTTATTCCACAGCGCGGTTTGATCGTTTACCAGGAATATTGTCGATGTTATGAACCGATGGATTTGTTTCACCCGATTGTAAACCTTTGAGCATAATAAATAACAAACTGTATTGTATTGTTTTTAGCGGACGCCAACACGGAATGGTGGCCTGTGAGCGAAGTGCGCGGAGCGTGTACGAATGCTGTGCGGGCACTCTGCGCGGGCGCAGGCAGTCCACTGCGTGCTGGCATAAGCTCTAACGTTAATTGCCCGCTGCGGGCAGGCGCAGTCGCCCGCAGGAACGTGGCTGCGTT
The DNA here is from genome assembly GCA_945859745.1 of Synanthedon formicaeformis. Taxonomy (NCBI): domain Eukaryota; kingdom Metazoa; phylum Arthropoda; class Insecta; order Lepidoptera; family Sesiidae; genus Synanthedon; species Synanthedon formicaeformis. Next base: position 9,592,979 of record OX243958.1, read on the forward strand.
ACAGAGACGTTTGCTAGCTTTGGCCCATGCCCACTCAACTCCGCTTCCGACAGCTTTCGCGTCACATTACCACACTTCTCTAGCTTTACTAAGAGGTTCGTACACTTGAGAAATGCAGACTCATTTTATGTTGTTTAAGATATTGTATTAGAGATACATAAATACGGTAGACTTTTTTGATGTAAAACATCTTTTGTGGCGGGTGAGATCGGCTGTTGGCGTGGCGACGCCAATATTGGCAACACTGGCGGAACTTTTTTTTTTCACATATGTCAGGCATCCCGCGACGGCTAAATTTTATTTTTTCTTACAGGATCCAACCTGTATTTTGTTATGGACTATAACTTTATAACGTCTTATAAACATACATGAGTGTGTAACAAGTTACTTTCTTCTGTTCCAGCCAGTGCACAAAGTCTGGATATGCGAATAACTCTCTGCACCGATTCCTGGTTTGAACTGTGTTATAGCATCATCTCCGCTATCGACAAACCCATCTCGCTAGACCTCATTTACATGCAGGTATTCTGTTTATATATTTCTTAATCAACTGAGCAAATTTCTCATTAACAAAAATGTGGAGGTATATAATATATTAAATTTGATATAAAACCTATGCGAATCCCTCACTATATTAATATAAATTTGCAGATCCAATCGTTATGGTTGCTGGGTCGCGTTCTGGTCGAACACGACGGAAGTGTAGAATGGCGGCGTACAGTGGCCGCTCAATTGTTAGCACTCATCGGACGACTTTGGCTCGAAACGCACTCTTCCGATTTATCGTTGAGGCCGCAGCAACTTATCTACGTAGCCGGCACCGACGAGGAGGAAGTCGGTACGAATAGCTTTTTTAACGCCCGACGCAAAAACTGGGTGGTGTAAGTTTGACATGTATGTGTGTATCTGTCTGTCGAATTGTAGCTCCCAAACGGATGGACTGATTTTGATCCGTTTTTTTGTTTGAAATAGCTATAGTTTGTGGAGATCTGTTCAGGCGTTTGAAGATCATCAGCCTATTTCCTAGTCGACGAAGAGATTTTATTAAATTCCATAGGTTCGCTTGATGTGAAATTTGGTATACTGTTACTTCGGTGGTATTTCCATGTCTTGGTAACCTTAATCTGATGCTTCAGCATCAAGTATGTGGACACACGCCACTCCTCAAGAACTTATAACAGATCTAGCGTGTTTGGGGTCAATAACTAGTTACAAATTTATCGTAGTTTGTAGTGTTCTACCTCTTGAATAGTAAAGATTTACTTTCTAAAAAAGTTGTCATTGTGATTATAACAGTGTTATCGGGCTATTATGGGTTTAGCGTAGGAAAGTGACTTACTTTTTTTTTTTCAAATGACGTTTCTTGCAGTAACTTGAGGTCCCTCGCTAATACGAGAAATCAACAAATAAGATGTGATAATTGACGTGACGATGATTTAGATAACAGATGGCGTGCGACGGCGACGGCCAGTTACACGGGCGGCACGTGCGCTGGTCTCGTGCAGTTGGTGCGACGCTTGCACGCCTCCGCCCGCTGGCACCAGCCGATAACAGCTCTACTGCTCGACAACATGCAACTGGCGGCGCAAATGGTGAATCACATTCGAATATGACCCTGCATCCTCCGCTCACTTTCTCACTGTGGATTAGTCTTAGTCTTCATGCTCATGGATATCCTTTATTAAAAAAAAATGCTTCTCTGCTGCGTCCTTCTTCACTACACTGCACAGTACATTTAATGTTTCAGTGTTGTATATCTTCACTCGCTATCATTTTCAAATTTCAAAGCCTTGCAATTTTGATTTTGATGTGTGATAGAGAAACATTAAGTGTACTGTGCAGTGTAGCAAAAAGGACACAGCATAGCACACAGCTGTTTTTTTTTTAATTAAGGATCCATGAGCATATTTTAGTGAGGATATCCGGATAATTACAATAGGCAACATAATCGTCACTTATTTTCTCATAGATAACGATTGTTGAAATATGCTTTTAGTGAGATGGGTGAAGGACAATCTCTCTTTGGATCCTGTACTAAACTCACGATTATATTACAAAATTTTATGTTGTTTTTTTCTACTTATAGGTATCGAATGAGTGGCATTGGTGGCCTCATACTAGTCAGGACCTAACACAGACTATAAAGCCTGCACCGCCGAGTTTAGAGACTTGTTTGATTGGTGAGTGTCATGCGCTCATTCGTGACCAATTACATTACATACTTTCCCTTATATTTTATTAAAATATAATGTATTTATTTTTATTTTTATTTTAGCGGGTGCATTAGGCGTTGTCGGTGGGGTTGAATTTCGTATAAGACTTGGACAAAGAGTGACAACGGGCTCGCCGCAAAAAAGTGGTATTGTTACACAGTTGTCGCGCAGAGCGAAAGTAACTGTAGTCCAAGATGACAATACTGTAACCAAGGTAAATACGTCTATTCCCAGTAACTCCATAATACGCTCAGTGACTAGGTTTCGGAACGGAATTGTTTAGTCCTATCTAATCTATTTGTAAAAATTTTCAGTGCGATATAAGCTGTGTTCAGAATGCGGAATGTGATCGCTTGTCGCAGCCGCTGGGAGGTGGCGAGAGCGCTTTGCGTGTGTGTGCCGCTTTATTAGGCGCTGGACCTCAAGCTTCCCCCATGCACCCACACCACTTGCCCGGTATTTAATCAAACTACAAAATAAAATATTGTGTAGGAAATAATGTAAATTTTTTATGCAAACTTTTTTCCTGCCCATACTACAGTGGGCTTCTGCTAGCTGTGTTGTACAATTGCGCATGTTCGCTCACTAATTGATACGAAAACAAAAAACTTCAGTGATTTCAGATGTGGTGACAGACCTTAATTTATTTAAATCAATTTATACAAATCATGTAAAGCGACACCTATTTACAATTTGCTTTCTAAATTTTCACATAACATCACTCCCTGAGTATTCAATTAAATAATATTCAGAGAACGCGTAGAGCAAACTTCTCATAGAGAATTTTTGTAAAAGGTGTGATGCAGTATTTTTTTTAATTACTTTCTTTTAGCGGAGTTGGATGTATACGGCTTGAGGAAACAACAGATAGAGCTTTTGACGTTGCTCGCTGTGCGTGGCCTTTTGACGACCAGAACACGTCTAAGAAAAGTGCTAGTTCAGCCTCCAGACAACATGGGTAAGTTCGCCTTTAGTTTGTTATTAATTTAATTGGGTGACCCAAAAACTCCGTGCGATATATTATAGCTATACATTATTTAAAGCATTTTGTCAACATCTATGGACCAACTGCATTAAGAAATCCATTAACGTTTTGCGAGTCTAATACAATACGGTATCAGTATAAATCAGAATTTTACTTTAAATTTATTTAAAGGCATAAATGATTGCAGGCACATTAGAGCGAGGATCAACAAACGCCGGCACCGAGGGTACATTACTGCGGCGAATGCTGTCGCTTGCTACGCGGCCCAGTCCGCTGGCAGGCGCTCACTGCCCGAGCGAGTTGGCCGCGGCGGCCGTCACCATACTGCAGCAACTCGCTGCTCATGTCCACGGTATTTACTGCACAAACACTGTCTTTTCTCACTCACCACTGTAACTCATCTCATTCCTGTGCCAACAACGAACTGACGAAAAACAAGATGAGAAAAAAGTGGCAATTTATTTTTTATTTTCACAGATATGTAGTAATAATTTTGTTAACTTATTGGTTTACTAAAAAATAATAAACGTATATGTGGCACCCTTATAATAAATTATTTAAAAGTTTAACTGCTGTCAACTTTTAAGTTTTGTTTCTTTATACGTTTTAGGTGACGAAAAAGATCACGAGTCGCCACCAGAATTACCGCTCATTGATAGAAGTAATGTCATGCAACTATCCGCGGGACCTTCTACGAGCACAGCGTCTTTGTGTAAGATTTGTACACATGGAGTTTCAAACTTCGCAATAAAAACTATTTTTTAATATTTCATTATCATTTTTATTTTCAGCGCGTAAAGATTTGAACTCGTGGGCGAATTCTCCACAAGTTCTTCAAGTCATAGAGATGGGTTTCTCCAGAAACGCAGTGTATTCTGCTGTACAGGCGCTAGGTGCGTAAAACTTTAAAAAATGTAGCATTCGTCTAATGTATTTGTTATTATTAATTTATAATATGTATTATTTTTGCAGCCGTCACTGTAGGCAATGGCGTTGTGTTACCTACTGTAGAAGCACTCGTGGCCTATCTACTCGAGCTACCGCAGCAAGGGATGGACGACACGGTGTTCGAATTGAAACCGATCATTCCAAAAGAGAAGAAGCAAATACCGTACCGTTGGCGCAGTTGTTTCGCTTCTGAGGAAGAATACGCACAGTATTTGTCTGACGTCATCACACCTGGGATGACTGTCCGTTGCTGCAAGGCTTACGACGAGGTGAGCTATTGCTTTGTCCCATCTTCTTTATATACAGGTGATGATCAATCCAAATAGGTCAGTGAGTGCAAATTTCAAACCATAGCAAACAAAACATTTTGCCAATTTAGCTTTTTATCGTTTCTTATGACTCACTATCAACTACAGTAATACAAATAATTTGCGATTTTTTTTTACAGATTCGACCGGGTGCCATTTCTGGTTCCGTATAAACGTAATTTATAAAACTGAATGCAGTTTTTCTTAATTTGCAAAATCGAAGCCTTATTTCCTAAGAACAAATTTTCGTATGTCTTCGTATTTGCCCTCACAGAGCCAGATTTGCCATTATTTGGATTGATCATCACCTGTATATCCGTGTGTATGTAACTGAACTCTTCCTAAACGGCCGAACCGCTTTTGATGACATTTTTGTGTGTGGTAGAGGCTCCTGAATGGTCACAATTGGACACGATAGGTGGCGTTGCAATAGGGTTATCTATTTATTCTACTAGTACAGTAGTATTTCTAAAAAACTATCATTAATTTTAGCAATTTTTTATAGGTGGCACTTGGCGACGTCGGACAAGTGCAAAAAGTCGAGCGTGATATAAAACAGAATGTTTCCTTGCACGTAAGACATTCTTTACTACATTTTTATTGGTGAAATTATTAAAGTAGGGAAAATTATTTGATTTTCTAATTTGTAAACTATACATTCTAAATTATTGTTTTTCGACTGAATGTTATTAATAATAATTGTCTTTTCTTTTATTAATTCTTAATTGAAGTACATATAATGAAAAGTTTTAAAGTAAATAATCTAGCACTACAGTTCATTCAAATTCTTACTCGACTGCTAATATAATTTGAATTTTGAACATTATTTTGGAACAAATGAAATCTGCTTCTGTCCGCATGAATTTTAGAGAATGGGTAAAGGAAGAAGAATTGGAAATTATAACTGTGTGAACACAGTGTTTTTATTGGCTACTCGAACTACATTTAAGTCATATGTGACTTGTAGGTGGAGTGGCGCGGGCTAGGACGCGTTTGCAGCGTGCGCGCCGTGCACGCAGAGGTGGTGTCGGGCGGGGCGCCGTTCGCGGCCGGCGACCGCGTGCGGGTCCGAGCGGCGGTCACTCAGCCGCGATACAAGTGGGGCTGCATCGACCACAGCAGCGTCGGCACTGTCGTTTGTTAGTTAATCTCCCTCTAACCTCACTCAATGAATATTAAAATATTCCATCATTTTTGTTTCTATAATTGAATTAAAATGTGATAAAGGAAATAAATAAATAGCTTATTGTTAGAAGGTGGGCACGTCTAGTTGCATATTCAGAAATCAAAGACATGCTTCATCATCTCAGCCGCAGGACTCCTTAAATAAAGACATGCTTAAAAGACAAATATAAATTTTTGTTACCAAATGTGAAGAGATCGCGGTGCGCCCTGCAATTCACGCCTAACTAATTTTTGTTACATTACGCCACCGCACAAACTGACGAATCATATGTGCAAGCGAAAAGTTTTATGTTCCGCAAATTTGCTGCCACGACTTTTTTTCTCTTTACGTTATACAGAAGCGAATCTAAACTAAATGTAAAACACTAAAAACTATTTGTTTCAGCGGTATCATCAAATGGACGAGATTTGACAGTCGATTTCCCGCAACAGCCTGGATGGACAGGCCAAGTTAGTGAAATGGAACTCGTCACTGACCAATGTAAGTGCATATCTCTTGTGGGGGAAAAAAAAGCAGTATCATTTTTGAGATCATTTATATAATTTTTAACATGCGCTATTTTTTTACTTTTTTTTTAATAACTAGATTCGCTGGGTATCAATCAATCAAATCTGTTGCTATTTGTCCAAAAAGTTTTATAATTACCTATTCAGAACACCAATTACCTTTACTGATGAGCGTTGACTTTTATAACTGGGAAAAAGCTCAATACATTTTTCTGCTTTCTGTTACTTAACACTGGAACGCTAGATATATCTCATTTTAGTTACGTCTTCGTGGTGGTGTAATTTGAATGGTACTTGCAAAATTGTGACATAAATTTGCCAGCTGAATGGGGAGAGAGTGCCGGCGGTATGGCCGTGGGGTGGAGAAGCGCAGTCCGCGCAGTGCGCGTGTCTTCGTGTCGGCCGGGCGCCGGAGCGAGACGGCTTCTGGACTCACAACCGCACACTTACTGGCAGAGCTCCAGCGGCACAGGACAGGTAAATCTACCTATTGGGAACGCCGAGTCGACTAGAGTACAAATGCCGCCAAAGCTTTTGTTAAACTATGACCAAATGTTGGCGTTACCACGCCCACAGATTTACCGCGGCCTCACATACCGCAAAAGATGTTTCACATCAAAAATCAACAAATGAAAATAATTATCCGCCCGTATAAAATATGTGGAGTTTTGAAATAGCTGATTTAATTTGCAATTTGTAGCATTGGATCCGCGTGGAGATGCGCGGAGGAGTGCGCGTGCGCCGGCTGGGTCTCGGTGTGCCGGGTGGGCCGCTGGGCCCGTCTGCGTTGTCGGTGCGCGCGGGCACCAGCTTCGACGACGGCGCGCTATCCCCGTTGGCCGCCGTCCCGTGCGCCCCCGCCCCCGCGCCCGCATCTACCTCCCGCGATCGACCGCCGCATCATCTGGCGCAAATACAACTGCTGGCTGACTGCAAAGAGGTATCTAATTTTAACACTTTGTTAATTTATTAATTTTAAAATAACAAATTTATTAATTTTATAATTAAAATCGGAGAAGTATATAAAGAGGAGACTCCTAATTTTAAACATCTTAGAAATTGGTTGAGGTTAATTTTAATAAACTTATTAATAAGGTTTACATTGTATAAATGTTAATATCTATGTAATGTAGGTAGATACATTATAATTACATATTGTAGGGGTATACAATCAAAGTTGGTAAAGTCCACATTGCCAAAATGTTTAGTAAACGATAAAAACGATTATTTTAATATTGAATTGAAACTCAACTCACTTGGACTTTGCTAGGTTTGTTTGTAAAGTCAATTTTCAATTTGAAATAACAGTCGAGATTTCTAGAATTTGTATAAAATTATTCTACGGGGTAAATATAGATACGGAAATAAATGTGTTGTAATTTAAATCTCACTTTTAAAATTTTGTGGACTTTACCAAACTTTGATTATAATACCCCTGATTTGCAGTGTGTGTGTACAAATAAAAACGTAGCATTTATAGCTTTGCAAATCTTGTCACATTTCTCAAGAAGTTGCTATGTATTACTTACCATTTGCGTTTTTTTTTTTTCAGTATTACCCTTGCATAGAGATTGGAATCAAGCAAAATCGAAATGTTAACGGAGACTGTCGAGTGCATGGCCTTTATATTACAGGGTTCCGGCCTAATCCACTATACACTGAAGTTTTACAGGTAAATAAAGTAGCATAAGTGTACATTAAACATTAGTTGGCTTTAAGAGGTTACAATTTACATTTCTATTGCAGAGTATGAACTTTGTCGCCGAGGATTGGATGGAAAAAGATACTTCCTCAGGAGCGGTATCGGCCGATACTAATCCACCCTCACTCCCTAAAGATTTTCCAAAAGTAATATTTTATTTTAATTCTTATTATGTGCTTATTTGATGATATATTCAAATCTTTCTCATCAATTTATGATTTTTGATTTAATAGTTTCCTGGATTGCTTTTCAGGTATACGTGTGGGGATTAAATGACAAAGACCAACTGGGTGGAGTTATTGGATCAAAAGTGAAAGTACCCGTTTACTCTCCAATACTGAGCTCTTTGCGTCCCTTGCATATAGCCGGTGGATCTAAAACGCTTTTTGTTGTGTCTCATGATGGAAAGGTTAATAGAGGTTTTCCTATTGAATTTTCTATGGAAAATAGTTACGTACGGACCACATGGTATATTTACTTTTGTAGTAACTTTACAAAAGCCTCACGTGATCGTTACACTGAAGCGGCCACATAATATTCATCCTTGAAATTATACTCTCATGGCGCGTAAAGAAGTTTCCCTTCAAAAAGTGCACTGTTGAAAACAATGAGTTTTATACACTAGACTCGCTGAGCGGAACGCAAAAATTGCGCATTTAGTTACGGTTCTCCATTTCATTTAGTCAACTGCAAGCTGGCGAAGGAAAAACACATAAGCGCCGTTTTTTCCATAGCGCTTACGACCTTTTCTTTGTGAACTTTAGCATAAAGTCTTGCCTTATTTGACAAACAATTTTGTTCCAAGGCCAGTAGAATACATGTAGGTCGATGGTTTAAAATCTGTAGCTTCACTGTATTGGGTATATAGGTGTACGCGTGCGGCGAAGGCACCAACGGACGTCTCGGGTTGGGGCACAGCAACAACGTGTCCACGCCGCGAGCGAACCCGTACCTTTCGCACGTCCTGGTGCGTCGAGTCGCCGTTCATTCCGGAGGAAAGCACGCGCTCGCACTCACCGCCGATGGAAAGGTATTTTCTGGGCCTATCGGACTCTTTTATTTTATCCAAAGACTAGCTGTTGCCCGCGACTTCGCGTTCAAAATATTATATAGCCTTCCTCGATAAATGGACTATCCAACACAAAAAGAATTTTTCAATTCGAATCAGTAGTTCCTGAAATTAGCGCGTTCAACCAAACAAACAACCTCTTCAGCTTTATATAATAGTATAGATATAAATAGTGACAATGGACGAAAAGGAACATATACTGTACTTAAACTAACTGATTTATTTTTAAAGGATTTCTCCAGAATTTTTTACATAAACTTGTCATGTGATTATAAGAATAGAAGACACAACATTGTGTATATCAGAGTTTGTTTTTTAAACATAACTTTAAAGTATTTATAATTTAATACATTAATTTATTACTATTGTTTTCTATCTTTTAAATAAAATAATAATAATTTGATAGGTGTATTCATGGGGCGAAGGCGAGGACGGAAAGTTGGGTCAGGGTAGCCGGATGACCTTTGAGTCGCCGCGACTAATCGAAGCGCTGTCCGGCGAACGCGTAGTGGACATATCGTGCGGGTCCGCTCACAGCGCGTGCGTCACTGCGCGTGGACATCTCTACACTTGGGGCCTCGGCGAGTACGGCCGACTAGGACACGGAGACGACACCACTTATCTCGTTCCTAAAATGGTGGGTTTCTCAATTCCCAAATGGATTTAACCCCATTTGAACAGTATCTTTTCCATGCCAAAATGATTCTGTTATATATTTCCTTCTTTGGTGGAGAGAAAAACTGTATTCTTCCACATATTCTGTTGTTACCATTAACGGAGATCGGAAGATACTGGTCTCTCAAGGATATTATGAAGACATTTTTACGTAATTTTACACAATAGATTAGACCAGATAACAAAACTTTTAAACACGTTAACCTCCGAAATATTATAATTTATGTGAAATTCACAAGGCGAACAAAATAATACATGTTTATTGTGGAATTAATTATTGATTGATATATATTTTATCTCTCCAATGTTGTAGGTGGAAGCGCTTGCCAACTTTAGGGTGGTCCAAGTTGCTTGTGGATCAAGAGACGCACAAACTTTGGCGCTGACTGCATGCGGTAAAGTGTTTTCGTGGGGCGATGGCGATTTTGGAAAATTAGGTACCTAACTATTATTTCTGAGAATACAAAAAAATATTAGTACTTATTCTTTCGCGTTTAGCGTTACCAACCTATTTATTTTGTTGTAGGTCGAGGAGGTTCCGAGGGATGTGCAGTACCAATGAATGTAGAAAGATTGAACACTTTAGGAGTTATTCAAATAGAATGCGGTGCTCAGTTCAGTTTAGCTTTAACTAGAGATGGAGAGGTAAGTTTGGCTAAATTTTTCATAAATAACGAAATGGGATATATTATATTATATATTTTTATTTTTCACATTGTCAATACGGTAAATACTTTTCAGGTATGGACATGGGGTAAAGGGGACTACTGTCGATTAGGACACGGCTGCGACTCTCATTTCCGACGGCCGACTTTGGTGGAAGGCCTGCGCGGGCGCAGGGTTATTCATGTGGCAGTCGGAACTTTGCACTGTTTAGCTGTAACTAGCGACCAACAGGTCAGTTCTCAAAAAAACATTTCCTGGAGATTCACATTAACACCATACGTCTCGCTTGTTTATTGTTCACATTAGTCAGTGCATTTTTTAATTTTTAATAAATACAATGTGTTCTTAAACTAGATCTTATTGTAACGCCATTTAATTTAACATTTTTAAAGCTAATTTCGTTCTCATTTTTTAATTTTTATACTCATGGTAACTTATAAATGACTTACTGTGTTTTTTTCTACATCTTAGTACTTATTTCATTTAAGTGTAACTAAACCAACTTTGAAATACTAAGATTCAGATTGATTGTTCAAATATGTCAAAATGCACCGATTTCTAATGATTTAGTCTTGAAACTTACAGTTACTCAGAATTGCAAGTACATATTTCAAAAAGTTTGTGCAAATTGACCAGTATGGCTTCTGTAAGAAAGATTTTTAAATAGAAATATAATGTTTGTGGTAGGTGTGGGCTTGGGGCGACAACGATCACGGTCAGCAGGGCAACGGTACGACGTACGTGAATTCGCACCCGGCCTTGGTGGCGGGAGTGGAGGGGGTGCAACGTGCTGCCGCCGGCTCGTCTCATTCGGCCGCTTGGTCGCTGCGCGTGTCCGCAGTCCACGCGACGCACACGCCGCAAGCGCACTTGACGCCCATGCCCTTCCCCACGCTCAAGGATCCGCTGGGGGCGCATTGCTTAGGCAAGTGTGACTTAAGACAAATCATCATGAAGACTTATGAGCAGTATAACTTATAATATTACGGCGTTAAAATTTCTAGAATAAATATTTTAATTGAAATATCGTTCTTGAATTAAAAAAAAGTATCATTGACTTTCGAACACTTTATCGTGGCATCTGTTAATATCTTAACAAACTTATGAAGAAAGTTGAACTTATTATGAAACAAGAAGTACATACTAATTCTGGTAGATGGCGCATATTTCATACAGTTAATCGTCATTGAGTGTGTCGCTCACAGAGCGTGACGGTTTTTTTTTTTCTCAGCATTTTCTCGGTTCATTATTTTTTCTCTGTACTAAAAGCGCCCAACGCACCTAAAGAAGTTTTCAATTCGAAAAAAAAAAATGAATGACTACTTATGATTCAAAAAATGGCGCGGCGGCGCATCAATCCAAGTTCCGCATCACTCTACGTAATTTTTGCTTGTTTGGCGCCGACTCAAAATTACTTAGGTAAAATAATAAGATTATTTTATGCTTTTCATTTTTTTCGGCGGTTTTATTTTTTGTTAAAAAGTTTTATTTTATATTTTTTGTGGCTATAATCTAATATTTACTACATGCTTAATTTTTAATTTTCCCACCCCCATTTTCCCACCCTTTGGGGAATTTTTTTTCCAAAATTATACGAGACCAACTTCGAGGTATACCCTATCTATTAAAAAAAGAATTATCAAAATCGGACTACTCTGTAAAAAGTTATTCGTGGTTATACGCTACAATCGGTGAGTAAACAATCAATCATCCCCTGTTTTCCTACCCTTAGGGTTGGAATTTTTTTCCAAATTAAAATGGGATCCCCTTGGGGGTGCACCCTTTCAAATAAAAAAAGAATTATCAAAATCGGACCACCCTGTCAAAAGTTATGCGTGATCATACATAAAAAATATACGCGTCGAATTGAGAACCTCCTCCGTTTTTGTTTTTTCGTTTTCGTCGGTTGAAAAAGTAATATCACTAAACCTTTCCTCCTTTTTAACCTTTTAACCAAACAAAGAATTTTACCAATACTCTGGCATATTAGGCATCTCTATAACGACGCGAAGTCAATCTATAAAGAGTGAAGACCTGCGTCATGCTTTTGCTGACTAATGCCGACCAAGAATTAAACCGAAAGAAATTGGGTTAGTTATATCTAAGAGCCTTATTTGCTTTTGTAGGTTTATATTCAGAGGAGAACACCCTAGAAGAACACGCTGGTCCTAGACCGTCGCTGGCTGCCTTCACGTTAGCCTTGGAGCCGCCTGTCGCAGTCCAACACGCTCTCTCGTTGATATTACTCGCCTTACACATAACACAGGTTTACACTTTTTTTGCAATAATTATATTATCCGTAACATGTAGGTACGAGTATCTTTTCGTTCTACTTCCAACTTATCGATTTCTATATTTTTCTACAATAAAGAATGTGACTGTATTCAAATAAAAATACAATATTTCTCTTAATATTTAAGGAATTTAATTTTTATTTAATAATCAAAATGTAATTAAAGCAATCTCAAGTTACGTGACAACGAACACAATTATTATTTTTAAAGTATTAATTGTATTAAAAAAACAATATAAAATATTTTGGGCCATATTAGGTACTTATACATGCTTTTAAACACTTTTCCAAAATAGTAAATATTCCTAATATACCAGTACAAAACATAACAGAATCTCTTTTTTACAGGCGCGCAGTTTCTTAGTGGAGGCGTTGAGGACCCACGAAGCTTCGAGCATAGCGCCCCCTGTGACCGTTTGCCCCGACACCGAGGATGAAGATGCGGAAGATGCCCGCACTGGGGGCGGCGAGGCCCCTGCAGACCCGCCGGTTACGCTGCCGGTAATATTATCACGTTTCTAAGACAAGGACTTAGACCGAACACAATTCTTACCAAATTGAGCGAAATCACAACCTATGAATAAAAAAAAGAGGTGTTATATATTTTTAATTTTCAACGTGGACGAAGTCGCAGGCATCATAAATTACAACAGTTGTACGTGATTAAATTGCAGAGCGGTGCAAGTAGTCCCCTAAGTGGTTCGATATCGTCGCGTCACTCGGCCGTTATGTCGTCTAGTGCAGTTTCAGTTGCGGCCGCTACCATGACAGTTCAGCAAGCTGAAGCTCCTAAGGTATCTAACATGTATTTTTTTTCCCTTTGCTTTGTACAATACCATGGAAATTCAGTAAACTGATGATAACAAAATCGGGGATACAGTTTGATGATGTCGCTACTATATATCTATAATCTACAGTCATATTTTAATTACATTCAATAACTAAAGAATCAAAGATTTTTTTGGTATATATGGTATAATAAAATTCGTTGGATATACATATAAACATATTAGAATACACTCAAAGAAAATAGTAAACATATTCGCGTAAAGTACACGTCAGAGTTCACAACACAGACATGCCACATTTTTATGAAGTAAAAAGTTTAACCAAGCAATGATATTTAATGAATTTGGTCAATCTTTTTATGTAAAGTCGCGCAGGTTCATTTGATCACAAGACCTACCTGTTGGCAGTGCATTGCTATTTGCAAATGCACTTCCAACATTGATAGGATAAGGGATAAAGAGAGAATAAAGGATTATTACGATGGTCTTCTGTAAGGGATATTGTATTGGGTGTACTGCCACCAGGTGAGCTAACCCATTTTGTGAGTGAGAAACGCAGTGCGCCCAGCCCTACTAGATTATGGCTAAATACTAAAGGAGTAATTGTTTTGTATAGATGGTGCTAGATGATTTTACATCGCTACTAGGAGAGTCTGATGCGAGAGCTCTAGTTGACTTGCTAAAGTTAGCCGCTGCGGGGCGACTGCCAGACTCAAACAACTCCGTTAAAGTTATCACTGACGTTTTAATGGGTACGATATTGTTTGGATTTTTTTTTTCGATTTAAATTTAAATGCTATATTGTGGTCTTTTATCTGCTTCCTCAGTCATACATTTATATGAATTTTTATGCAGGTCTGTGTGCAAGAAAGCCGGCCGTGGCGAATATGGTGGTGGAGGTGTGCGTGTGTGAGCTGGAAGAGGCGGCAGCGGGAGGAGGCCGCGCGCCCCCGCAGCCCGTCACAGTTGACAGCCCGCACCCTTATGCAGACGACTCGGACACCTCAGGTATATCAAAATCGTTCTTACTTAATTTATACATAATTTCGTGATATTCGTGTAATGTCTACTTTTTTTTATATATACGTTCAGGAGTAGTGAAAATCTCCGGGGCGTCGTCCTTGCGGGTGTCTTTCGAGTCCGGTTGCTCGACGGAGAGACGCAAAGACACGCTCACCATCTCGGACAGCAGTGGCCGCGTGTTGGCCATTCGTTCCGGCCGCGAGCCTGCAGACTGGTCGCAGGACGTCATTGTCAACGGTACTGTCAATTTTAAATCGACGGCCATACTATTTATCGCTGACTGACACATGGGTAACTTAATCCTGGCATTCTTTACTGACACACCAAAACACAACACTTATTGTTTTTCCGGGTTGGTCTCTAGAAAGGAGTGGTACTATTTTCATAAAATAATAAAACATGGGTTATTATTTATAAAATAATAAATCACAGGGGAAGAATTGCGTTGGAGATTCATCAGTGATGGTTCGGTCAATGGCTGGGGTTGGAGGTTCACTGCGCACCCGATAATGCCCTCACACTCAGTAGCCGTAAGTTAAAAACTTGTTTTTTTTTTAATAATCTAAACTATTAGTTTTTTTTTTTATAATCTAAACTATTAAGATTGTTGTACCGACTGATAATGAACCTAATTGTTACCAGGAGAATGGATCGGATCGGCACGTGTTATCTCGACCTTCAGTGGAACTGGCGTGGCGGCTACTTGATGGCCCTCTGCTCGCAGCTATTTCCCACGATCATCAACTAGCTCCTAGACTGGCGCAAGCACTCGCCACTTGTGCGCAGATGCCTTCTTTAGGTTAGTATTTAATTTCAATACCACTATTTATTTCCAACTATTATAATTGTTATAATCCTAATAATCCTAACCTAACGGGATGCTTATTACATTTACACATAAAACTTATTACACGTTACAGCGTGGCGCGCTCGCGTATGGTGCGTGCGGCGACTGCGAGGTCTGGTGTGCGGGGGGCGGGAGGGAAGCGTGGCGCACCCCGCGCCCCCCTCACCGCCTGCCCTGCACCACTTGCCACAGCTGCTGCAGGCGCAGTACGAGAGCGAGGAGCCCGCACTGCGCACTGGCACTCATCTCATGCACACACACTACCTCAAGGTAATAACCACTTCGGGCTTTTAATGTTTTATCACTTCTATACTAGACTTTTGTATACTAGTCGCTGAGGAAAACGCAGAAATTGTATATTCAGTTACGGGTAATTCTCGGTAGGCGACCGAAGGAAGGAAGCGAAGAACGCGTATGCGGTTTCGACCTTTTGATCGCGAACTTTAGCGTAAACTCTTACCGTATTTGACAAACAATTGACTCTTGGAATGCAGTTTATATCCGTTGCTGATATGACGTAGGAACTAGCGCTGCTCGCGTGCGGGTTGCGCGTAGACAGTCGCGTGTGCCACGGACCGGAGGCGTCGCGCTGGGCGTGGTTCAAGCGGTACTGCGCGTGCGTTCGTACGGCCGACGCGTTCCTACGTCGCACTCCGCCACCGGCCGCCTTCCTGGCGGACGTCCGCAAGAGGCTGGCGGACATCGGCGTGTACAACGCAGACGACGGCTTCGACACTCCCCCCGCGTCTCATGCGACCCCCGCGCCCGCACACGCCTGGGAAGACAACACCTATTTCACAAGGCAACACGACGAACAACTCCTGCACTGGGTGAACAAGTGAGTATCATTGCATTCCCTTTGTTATTAGTTAGTACACTGGCTGGTACCCGTGACTGTCCGCGTTAAATAATAAGTTATATCGCTTGATTTTTAACATTGACGCCTGACATTAATTTTTTGCCAAATGTTGGATCTTTATTTCTAGAATTAGCTGGTGCCCCCTGCTTCACTTGTGTGGAATATTTAGCCTATGTCCATTTTGAATTTTTGTGTAAATATTGTAATATTTGCAGACGGCCGGAGGAATGGTGCGGGTGGTGGGGTGGCGGGGCGCGCGGATGCACGGTGTACGGTTGGGGCCACAACCACCGCGGGCAGCTGGGCGGAGTGGAGGGCGCCAAGGTCCGCACGCCGACGCCCTGCGTCGCCCTCGCTGCGCTCAATCCCGTGCAGCTCGTCGGCGGCGAGCAAACTCTGTTCGCTGTCACGCCAGACGGAAAGGTTTACGCTACAGGTGCTCAAATCCTCTTTACTCTAGTTTTTTGGGATGTGAATGGAACAAATTGAAGAGTAAATATTATTTGTTTGTTCATGTACTATCGCGGTCAAGGGAGCAGTCCCACCGTAAGGAACAATTTCGTGTGCACATTTTGTATTTATCTTTGTTACGTTTCTATGACGTTACTATGACAACCTCAATTCAACGTTAGACAAATTTGTATGAAAAGTGGGTCTGCTCCATTGACCGCGATAGTACATAATTAATCATTCATTTAATTTAATCATAACTAAAATTCATAAGTGTTATTTAATTACCAATACTTGTCCTTGTTTTATGCAAATCAGGCTTATCCTTTTCATACGTTCATTTGCGTACAGGTTATGGTGCTGGAGGTCGATTAGGTATTGGAGGTATCGACTCTGTCTCGCAGCCAACACTGCTTGCTTCTATACAACACGTATTTATTACTAAGGTAATGATTACGGGAAACGAGCTAGTAACAGTCTATTCGTTTTTACTTATTAATTATTTTTATTTTTAGGTGGCTTGTAATTCAGGCGGCAAACATTGTTTAGCTTTGTCATCGGACGGAGAAGTGTACAGTTGGGGTGAAGGCGAGGACGGAAAATTGGGACACGGTAATAGAGTGTAAGTATCAAGTCCATTTGGGTGTGTACTGTGGACGGTCCAGCTTTTGCTAACTGATCTACAGTGGCAATGTATGTGGCTCT
The DNA here is from genome assembly GCA_945859745.1 of Synanthedon formicaeformis. Taxonomy (NCBI): domain Eukaryota; kingdom Metazoa; phylum Arthropoda; class Insecta; order Lepidoptera; family Sesiidae; genus Synanthedon; species Synanthedon formicaeformis. The sequence goes on from OX243958.1 coordinate 9,610,202, forward strand.
AACAAAGTATGGATCTAATCCAATATAAAAAACGCAGGAGCTACGACCGTCCCAAGCTGATAACGGTGTTATCCGGGATGGAGGTGGTAGCGATAGCTTGTGGCGGTGCACACTCCGCCTGTCTGACAGCGCGGGGGCGCATTTACACGTGGGGCAAGGGCAGGTACGGCCGCCTCGGACATGGGGATTCGGAGGACCAACTAATACCGAAAATGGTGAGACAATTTTATTCCCGGGAATTTTATTAGAATTTATAAGACTCTTGTTTTTATTAGCAACTTCGAAGCTAGATTAGTATAGATATAGAAGTAGATATAGAAATGAAGATCAGATCATTAATTGCGAAGATTTATCCACTTTTATCAGCTTTAAGTAAAAAAACACTAGAAAAATATTATGTTTAAGGGACAACTTTTTATAATAATAACGAAAGCAGTCTAGTAAGTACAATTTGTCATGTCCAGGTGGATGCACTAGCAATGTACCGCGTGATAGACGTGGCTTGCGGCTCCGGCGACGCGCAAACATTATGCATAACTGACGACGACAATGTGTGGTCTTGGGGTGACGGTGATTACGGCAAACTAGGTATGCAGTTGTATTTATTTTTCAATTGTAGCTCACACACATAACAAAAAAAAACATTTTGTTAAACCCTTAAAAACTTTAAACCTTTAAAAAACTTACCTTAAACCCATATTTTTTCACCAAGCGTAAAGTTCTTTTGATAAAGTGACCATTATGAGAAACTAGACATTTTGCCATATAGACATTTTGATACTAGACATTCTGAGATACTGGACATTCTGAGACTAGATATTCTGAACCTGAGCCCTGCGGTTGTGGTCAAACCCACGATCCTGTCATTTATCACTTTGTGGCTTGGATTATTAACATTATGGATATTTTTGACAGGTCGTGGAGGTTCGGAAGGTTGTAAACTACCGATGAGAATAGATTGTCTGAAGGGACTACGAGTCACTAAAGTCGAATGCGGGTCACAGTTCTCTGTAGCGCTTTGTCAGTGTGGAAGTGTTTACACTTGGTAAGTTCAAAAGCTAATTCTAGGACCATATGTTTAAAATTTTTACACAATTATTAACCACATTTCTTTATTTTTCAGGGGTAAAGGTGATTATCACCGACTGGGTCACGGTAGCTATGAGCACGTGAGACGACCGATGCGAGTGACAGGCATGCAGGGGAAGATGATTGTTTCCATTGCAACAGGTATTAAAATATGTTCTTGAATATAGGCTTTTTGATAGAGGAGAATATAAAGAATGTCGAATTAATTCAGTGGTCATCGATTGATCGATTCATGATGATGAGATAATTAAGAAAATTATGCTTATCCGTTTAATTAGTGGCGATTCCTCTAAGTTGGCGATCTTGGCGCCTTTAAACAAAAACGTAGACATCTGCATACTAAAACAATGAGCGGGAGGTGGGTGACGATATATAATTATAAGCGTTCGTTTTGAATCATCTAGAGTAATTACTCTAACATTAATTTGCTTCGCCACTATACTATGGCTAAACTAGCCTAAGGCGTAATATAATATGGCTGATGTCACAATAAAAGGTTTTGGTAGTAATGTGTGAGAAATTGACAGGTAGCCTTCATTGTGTGGCGTGCACGGACAGCGGCGAGGTGTACACGTGGGGAGACAACGACGAGGGCCAACTGGGAGATGGCACCACTATCGCGGCACAGAGGCCGCGGCTACTAGTTGCTTTACAGGTTTATTACTCTAGCACTTTGTCTTTTTCCTACTTGCATAAAATCTTAATTAGGCTTTATTGTAAACCTTGACAGAAATCGCTAATGTGATTTGTTCCAAAGGGTAAACGCGTGACTCGAGTGGCATGCGGCAGTGCCCACACGGTGGCCCTGTGCGTGGAGGCGCCCCGCGCGCCCCGCCCCCCGCCGCCCCCTCCTCTCGAGTGCCATCTGCTGAGAGATCTCAACCCGCACCTCATTTCTTATAGGCTGGTAAGACTTATTTCAAATACTGAGCCTTCTGTTCTTTTTCTCTTAATCATTTTACTCCGGTTAAAAGCAAATAAAGTTTGCCATAGTCTGCGAAACAGCCAATTTCTCAGTAACTTTTTACAGCAGATATAGCGTGTTAAAACTCACTTATTCATCTCTCGATAGCTTCGAACGTTCAGACGTATGTTTAATTCCTGATTGTGCTTGAACTCTGAATGTTTTCGGTTTCGTTTATGGCTAAGAAATAATCTGTTTAAATGGTGAAAATATTGTGAATGAAATCTAAAGGACTAGTAAATAAAAGTAAGTTTTATTTTCGTTTTTCAGGTATTGCTTCATCAATTTTCCGAATTAGTGTGCCCAAATTTGCCACTTTTGATTTTGGATGAGCCCTTCGATCAGTTACGAACATTATTATTCTACACCGTAAAAGAGGCGGCCTTCAGAAAGGTATTATTTTACTATTCATAAACTTGTACTTCTTTATAAAAATCATTTAAAAGCTCCCAAATAATCAATGGAATATTTTTCACAACTATTGAAAAAGTTACAAAATAAATAATTTTAGAAATATAATAATTTCAATAACCAAGAATTTTAATTAACAAAGAATAAAGGTTGTCGACATAGCCAACAGAATTAGTAAGTTAAATTGGCATAATGAGCCGGTCAATAATTGTCAATGTACGAGTAAATAATAATTGAAGATATTTTTAATTTTAATTTTATTTTTATAATTGGGACGATTTATCATTCATCTATTTAAATAACTTTATAATAGGGAGTATCAGGGAGATTATTAAATGTGGAAATAATGTGCAGGCGGTAATGTCGACGATGGTGCGCGATCGGCAGCATGGGCCCGTGGTGGAGTTGTCCCGCGTGGGCGCCCGTCGCGCGCGCCGCGGAGGCAGCGGGCTGGCGGGCGCCGCCGGCATGCGCTCCGTCTTCGGCCAGATGGTGACTCGTCTGCCCGCGCTCACCCACGACGCGCTCGCTCTGCCCAACAGGGTGTGGAAGGTCAAGTTTGCCGGCGAGAGTGTGGACGACTGCGGCGGCGGATACAGCGAGAGCATAGCGGAGATGTGCGAAGAGTTGCAGAACGGGTCGCTGCCTCTTCTGATGGCCACGCCCAACGGACGCGGCGACGCCGGCGCCTCCAGGGACGCCTTCCTCCTCAACCCCACTGCTAACACTACACTACATCTAAACTGCTTCCGCTTTTTGGGTAAATTTTCAAATTATAAAAAAAGTTAGATATAAATAATTTTTAATTCTTATTTTATAAGTATAAAGTTGCAGTAAAATCTGTTTGTGTCTGGCTAGTTATGATTGGCCGACAGGGGCATGCCCTGGTTGACCGGCGAAGATGTGATTCTAATAAGCCAGTCAGAAAAATGCATTGTTTATGTATCAGACAAACACAGTCGCGCCCCCTAGCGATGACTAGCGCGAAAAGATTGTTTGATTTTAAAAGTGCTTTGTACGATAGGTGTGCTGATGGGAATCGCGATACGCACCGGGTCTCCTCTGGCGCTGTCGCTGGCGGAGGGCGTTTGGCGGCAACTCGCCGGACAACCGCTGAGGCCTCAGGACTTGGCCGAGGTCGACAAGGACTTCTTGCCCGCTCTGCTCTGCATACGAGACATGACACCCAACAATAAGGTACCTCGCATGTCCGTTAACCCTCTGAAAAATGCTCTCTGAGAGTATGATATGGTATGAATTTTGCATTGACATTTTGCAGGAGCTGCAAAACTTGGAATTGCCGTTTTCTATACCGTCTGCGGCCGGACACGAGGTACCACTGTCCACGCGCCACAAAAGAGTCACGCCGGCGAACAAGGATGAATATGTTCAGTTAGCCTTACATTATAGGTGATAATCTTTTTTTTATATTCAGAACGGCAGACAGGCTGACGACGGTCTACTTGATTTTAAAATACAAGCAATGTAAATAATAATTATTATAATTTATGTGGTGATTTATGCTGAGAGTTTTAATAAGGTGATGTGTTTGCGCAGACTGCACGAGTTCGACGAGCAGGTGCGCGCAGTACGCGACGGCATGTCTCGCGTAGTGCCCGCGCCTCTGCTGGCCCTCTTCACGGCCGCCGAACTGGAGGCGCTCGTGTGCGGCTCGCCCGACATCCCCGTGCACGCGCTGCGGGCCTCCGCCACCTACAAAGGTTAACTTAACCATTTGTCATTTTGTGACTACAATTGACATTTGATGCCACTTTGCTTCTCATTGACATTTGATGCCACTTTGGTTTTCATTGACATTTGATGCCACTTGGTTTTCATTGACAATATTTGATGTCACTTTGCTTCTCATCGACATTTGATGCCACTTGGTTTTTTTTTTTACATTTGATGCCACTTTGGTTTTCATTGACATTTGATGCCACTTTGGTTTTCATTGACATTTGATGCCACTTTGGTTTTCATTGACATTTGATGCCACTTTGGTTTTCATTGACATTTGATGCCACTTTGATTCTCATTGACATTTAATTCCACTTAGGTTTTTTTTCACATTTGATGCCACTTTGGTTTTCATTGAAATTTGATGCCACTTTGGTTTTCATTGACATTTGATGCTACTTAGGTTTTTATAGATATTTGATGCCACTTTGGTTTTCATTGACATTTGATGCTACTTTGCTTCTTATTGACATTTGATGCTACTTAGGTTTTTATAGATATTTGATGCCACTTTGGGTTTCATTGAGATTTGATGCCACTTTGGTTTTCATTGACATTTGATGCCACTTTGGTTTTCATTGACATTTGATGTCACTTTGCTTCTCATTGACATTTGATGCCACTTTGGTTTTCATTGACATTTGATGCCACTTTGCTTCTCATTGACATTTGATGTCACTTTGCTTCTCATTGACATTTGATGCCACTTGGGTTTTTTTTTACATTTGATGCCACTTTGGTTTTCATTTGTTCAGGCATCGAGCCGAACGCGCCGCTTGTGCAGTGGTTCTGGGAAGTGATGGAGGAGCTGTCGGGTAGTGAACGCGCGCTCTTCCTGCGCTTCGTGTGGGGACGCACTCGCCTTCCGCGCGCTCCGCAAGACCCGCGCCAGAGGGACTTCGTGCTGCAGGTATTTTATACTCAATACCTTTCAGGAGAAGGCCCTCAACGCTGTCAAAAACAAATGTTTGTAGTTTCATGTCGGCATAATTTCGCATACGTATTGAAACAATTTTAAGAACTTGCGTTTCATTTTCTACAAATTCTTATGTGTAATGACGCTTTTAGGCAAGCATAGTGTAAGAATTATCAAAATTTATCGATACAATTCTCCACAACACAAAGATGTTCGCATTATTTTATGTTATAACTATTTTGTGTTCAGGTGTTGGATAAATATAATCCACCGGATCATTTCCTGCCTGAGAGTTACACGTGTTTCTTCCTTCTCAAAATGCCAAGGTACACATGCAAGTCGGTCTTGAGAGAGAAACTTAGGTGAGTCTATCTATAATAACGTTTATCATAATTTGGTTTTTGAAACATTTTTAAGTAAATTGAATTGAAGTGATCCCTTGATCCTACTATGGTTTGCGGCGTAGAAGCCAGACGCCGTGCCCGAAATGATTGCGAAATGCAGTGTTCCCTAGCTGCCAATACCTTTCAGATCCAGATCAGAGGAAACTTTGACAAGTTCATTTCCAAAGTTGACCCTGCAAGGAATCGAACCCGGGAACACTGAGACAGAGCGTTAAGGCTAACACCCAACCGCTCATCCAATAGGCTCGTCTTTTATAAGTTGTATTGAAATGCAATATTGATTTGTAGATACGCGATCCATTTCTGCAAGAGCATCGACACGGACGAATACGCTCGTGTGGCGCTCAGCGCAGCCGAGAGGGTCTCCTCCGAGGAGTCAGACTCGGATGGGGACACGGCTACTTCCCACCCCGCACCGGCACCCCTCTACTCTCTCGCCAGGGCCCCAACGTGGCTATAAAATATAGGCATAATATGTATGTATACAGTGTATACTAATCATTTTGTAGGCTATGAAGAGGCTTTTTCATATTCCTCTTGTGTTTATCTAATAATTTAATACAAAATCCGGTAAAATTAAAAGCAAAATTTGTGGTTTGCTTAGGTTTCTTTTTCTGGTAGCTATTGCCTATAATTCGCAAAATCGATTTTAAGGGCAATTTTTTATTAATCTATTATATTATATAGGCAATAAAGGTTTATCCATTTATAGAACACGTGCATGATTAAATTAGTTGTTCTATTACTTGGGTCTACTTTTAGTTTTAATTAATTAATATTCATTTGAAAAATCCTAAATTTGGCCTGTTCATACTCGACACCGTGTGTCTGTATATCGAATAAAATTTTAGGTAATTTAATACACAACTGTTACCAATTTACGCCCAAGTGGCTGTGATTTACTTGTAATAATAATATTCTTTCAGTCTCTGGCAAATCTTTCTACAATTTCTCTCCTAACACGTTATCGTACCTTATTATTACCGTCGTAAGACATTGATTCGCCTCTAGTAACTTCCGGGGAGATTTTCCTAATAACTTGTGTTTTTTAAGGTTATGTTAAGTGCCAATTTAATAAAATATTCGATTCAAAGGGTAATTTTTTAAACTAGAATACAAAAAAATAATATAAACAATCCACATCTGTCTTAAAACCGACAACGATTGAGAAATAAAACCCATAGACATAGAGAGAATGGACTGAGCGTTCCATATCCCTTACCAGTGAAGTAAATTTGGACAGAAAAGTTCAAGAGAGACGACGCGATCGTGTACTATCAACTTTTAAGACGATTCAAATTCAGAGCAGTTTAATTTGGGTTCCTAAACAAAATCGCTTTCATACAAAATCGAAATTGATGATACGAAATAGCAAATGCAATCCAGTTTAAAAATTAGGTCCTAAATTAAATCGTATTAAGAGTTGACAGTAGGGCCCCTGCTTGTCTATTTCTAGAATTTTGATTGGTCCTCGATGTTACTACAGAGGGCCTAGTGCGAGTTTTACTCTATCTAGCGCCACCTAGTAACTACTAACGTGTAGCGCTGCTTTATTCCCATACAAATTGACGTTTACGCGTTCGACGCGTTTGATCGAGTAAAACTTGGTAAAACTCGCACCAGGCATCGCTCTCTCTTTCACGCGGGTATTCCTCAGTCCATTTTCTCTATGTCAATGGGTAAACCCTACTCTGTACGACCCCAAATTAGGCCTACGTCCACCAGTGGGCATCTATCGGCTGTTAATGAAGACGGTGGATCAAAAGATGTATTGATTAATACTCCGCGTAAGAACTGTGTTTTATTATATGAATGATATTATTTTATACTCGAATTTTTGAGAGACATTCTTATATTGCATTAAGAATATAAGACATGTAACTCCTTTTTACTTATCGATAAATAAAATGTTTTTGTTTAGATATGTCGCTAATAAGCTAGGTGATTATGTAGAAAAAAAAAAGCAAAAATATTAATAAAAATCGATGTATTTTTATTTAAAAAATCAATTAAAAATATATCTCGTGGGTGATTTCTCTAATGTTTACCAGTAATGTAAATTATTATCGGATATTTGCATTCCATCCAAAAATAACAATAGTTATAATTATGTAAGTACTGTCCGGTTTTGTGCATGATTTAAAACAAAATGTTTGTTACATCTCTGTGATAATAACAACAAAATGAAGAATACACCAAAGGCAAATTGAATTTAACTACATAATAGTCAACTTAAAAAATTAAGGATTTTCCTTCCTAACACATGGACTGTGTCTGTATGAATTAAAATTAGATTGAATTTAAAAAATTCTGTCAGAAATTAATCGATTGTGTAATGTTATTTATTGCTTTAAAAAAAAACGAGTAGGTAAGGGCCTCTTTCACAAACTAAAGTGTTGATTAGTTACTTTTAGAAATCATTTTCTGTTATATTGCCGAATATAACAGAAAATGCCGATAGACAGATCCGATTTTTTATTATTATTTTCTATTTAACATTTAGGACGTTTACCGTACAAACAAAGGTATATCAGATCCATTATCCCCGGTTACCGGTGAGTTTAAATGACAGTTTGGCCTACTTGACGTTTGTGAAAGAGGCGCTAAGTCATTTATTGTGTTCAGCGTATTAAAAGTAAAATCAATTAAAAATGTATGAATACAACGACGAGGCGACACTGCCAACATTCCAATATTATTAAATATATCGTGTGAACGAATCGGCTAAGAAAATTTAATCATATTGTTGTATAAGTGATACGAGTGAAAGTGTAGAACATCGGTTTGAAATATGTGTGTAAAATAAAAACACACCTTAAAATTAAAAGTGGATTTTAAAATTAGCCTTTAATTAATTACTCATTATATTTATAATCTATAAAATTAATGTTCGATATTTTTCTATATATTGTGTAAGCGTTATTACTGGACAAAAAAATTATGTGCTTGTAAACGCATAACTAGCTTTTTTTTTTTAAATTAATATGCACATTTTCTTTAGATATAATATACATGTCAGCCTTTTTAATATACAGATTGGCAGCGAAAAAAGAGTTACTGTTAACTCTTTGACCATTTTGAATTACCAATCCTAATTAATTAATTAATAGTAAGTTTCCATTTCGTACTGTGAGAAAATGGCTGGCCCCATATGACGATATCAACTGTTGCTACTCTTTTTTTTTCCATTCTTATGCCTGCCATACACGATCAAGCCTTATCGTCCAATCGCCATGATAAGTTACATGTTGTCATGCAAAATGACATCAATGTCGATTGAACGAACGAAAGATTGGATCAAACCAATCGTATCATGCTGATTGAACTATAAGGCTTGATCATGTATGACTGGCATAACTTAGTTCGAAAGGGACAAATTATTCTTAACACCTATTTTAATAGGGAATGGATTTTAACAAATAGTGAGTTAGTAAAGAATCGAGCTGAAATATTTTATACTTAGCATGTTTTTTTTAACGATTTTTGTGGTGAGAGTTTTCAGACTGTGATTAGATGATTGGTCAGGAGTGATGCCTTCATATAAAATGTATGAATAGGGAACATATGCATTTTTGATTGAGCATTGTGAAAGCTAGTCATGTTTTTGTATTAAATGGGGGTGATAATAATTATGGTATCTCAATAAGTAGTTACATTTAATTTGTGTGCGAAATGCTTCTATTTAGAAAAAAAAATACGTTATACTTACACTTACTAGATCTCACTCCATTATTTATAGCCATTCGGTGCTAGTGCTCCAAAATATATAGGAAATATGTATTTCTATTTTATTTTATTATAGCTGTGCACAAAAATAGTTACACGCGCATTGGTAATAGGTAGAGACTATAGTTTATATCAGTGATATAAAATACCTAAAAATATATGTAAATTTTGTAGTAAGAGCACTAAGCAATTGTGATTAGCAATAAAATGTTTACTGTTTTTTTAGTGGGAAAAAATTATTGTCCCACCAGCAACTGATTTAGTTAATAAAGTTATTTAGAACAAATATTGGTATCAATATATAAAGTGGCTTTCTTAGTAAATGACTCTTAGTGAGTGTTAGGCGTTACTAATACGAATCTGCTTTTATTTAAGAACTTGGAAAATTAAATTATGATCAAAGTATTTTTAACACCAGAGAAAACTTTTTAAAAAAATGGAAGAAATGTATTTTCATTATGTCTCGAATTTAAGATCTGAATAATGTGTTACAATTATCCGGTGCATCTAACATGGTCAATGTGTATATGATATTAAATAAACTATCTATCCTACTATAAAGTGTTTCTTTTTACTTCTGATACAACAATCCACTACATCACTTCTGTTGAAATTACTTTATACGAGGTGAAACTTGGGTCTTTTTCGATTTATCTGTCATTTGTAATTCAGTTCATAAGTATGTCAATAAAAAGGAAAAACAGAAAACTTGTATTTTTGACTTGGCGCCACCGTCGTCACAACAATAGATGACGGATAATTTCTCAGGTATTGTATTTTTCATTTTTCAATGCAGACAAAGAAACCTACGTAAAAATCGCTTGTATAAAATATCTAGGTACCTACTGACATTTTCAGTTCTATTGGACATTTGATATTATGTTCTATTGATATCTGCAAGCTGATATTATGTTCTAATCGCAAACACCTATTGTGTGAATTTAAAAATATCATAGGACCACTCCTTTTCAGACTATTTGTGAATGAAGGTCAAAAGTAAGTACAAATGAAACAAATATTTGATTTAATAACTCATTTATTACACTAAATTAATATGTTTGTGTTGTCCTTAAATAAACCATAATTTATAAGGCTAACAAAAGTAAAATAATAAAACATTTAAACTTCTATTTACTTGGATTTCGGTTTAAGAGCATAGTATAATATTACAACGCCGAAGAAAGCATAAGTAGCTTTGGCCACCTGAAAAAGACATACATATTTTCATATATTTTTTTTTAATATTTCAACGCAATCTGAAAGACTGTAATTAATTTTTCTCTTCTCAAAGTATTTCAAGAAATATCAATTTTGCCACCATATCATTATGTTTTTAAGAATTTCAATCTCCCTTTAAAGGGGTATTACACGAGTGCCAGTTATATATGTTCCAACGGATTTCTCTAATTATGCAAAACTAAAGTTTTATTTATTTTTCATTTACATATTGGTTAGGTAGGTAAGTTTGTCACAATAGTGAAATAGTTTATCCAACCAGATGGTAGGTGACTTCCATTGTGTATAAACAAAAGTAACACCAGGGTGGAATTCCAATGCATCTCTTTTGGAAAGGTCATTTAAGACAGTATTACATCCCATTGTCGATCTACATATTCCACAGTGAAAAGTGGCCTTTTACAATCATCAGAGTGCAGTCACTTACTCAAAAGCAATTCTTGGCTTCTACAAAGTTTTCGTGGAACAATCGAAAACGCTAAAATATATAGCTACCTACGCTGAAGTATATAACCTGCAAGACTAGCGATAGGTAAAATAGGAATGGAAAAACGATAGGTACTCACGTTGGCTCTACCATTATATGTCTGATTGTTAAAGTACTTTGATAGACCTTTAAGTTGGGATTCATCTATTGAGTCTCCTGCCATTCTGAAATTAAATAAAAATCACTTTACATTAGGTACGACGGTAGTTCATATACCCATACAGGTACATTAATTACTACACAAAACAGTGTTTAGTAACTTATTAACAAGTAGTTTCTGTTCTGAGTAAAATATATAGGTACTGAAATATGCAATTTTACCTGATATTTTTTTTATTATATCGACCTTATGTAATACGCACAAACAGCAAGTTAAAAAATTTCCTCCCAATATGAAATGAACATTGAACACAGACAGAACAAGTAGTTAAACACGAATTGTCAATGTCATTTTTGAATTTTGACACTAAGATATGAAAGTGTGTCCATATAATGATCCGCCCGTCTCCGTCCGTAATATGAGCCATCCTTTTATGTTATGTTATTTTTTATTACTTACCGTATATATAATATTTATTTTATGTTTATATTTTATCTTATAATAAGCCTACATGCAAAACGCTTAAAATAATTTGCTGTATATAAAGGATTTAAATTACAGAATGCTATTCCAAAAAGTTAATAAAAGTTAAAAAGTTGTTCCCAAAAAATTAGTAACGTATTATAGAATTAATCTAATTTATTTTTGATAAATTAGTTCTATTGGTAGAATTATTCAATACATTTTTGTGACGTGCGAAATAATAAAAACAGAATAATTAGACAGAGTAGACTGTACCCGAAAGTTAGGACAGTATGGGCGGCAAATTGAAAATCAATCTAGACTAGAATCACAACAATAAATACATATTTATATCATATTACATTATCAAAATTTACTTTTCTACGAACAACTTGTGAATTTTGCTATACCGCAATACCGCAGTATTTATTTGATTAACTTTCAAAAGAAAGTTAAAAAAGTTAATAAGTGTGTTATACTCGTATAAAAATAAGCATTTTAAATGAAAACGAATAACTATAATGCATAATGCTAAAAATACAAAAAAATATTAGACTACTGTCTCACCTCACTCCACTTGTTCATTTTATTATTTTTATATAATTTTTTAATTTTAAAACGTTTTTTATTTTTTTTGCGATTTAAATAATTTGTGATAAACGTAATATATAGCAATTAACGTCATTGTGACTTTGGACACCTAAAAAATAAAATAAAAGTAAGTAAATAGTTCTAGTTCTACGGAATTTACGAAATAGGACTCAATACAAAAAGATTGATCCACAAGGAATTTTAATTTCCCTTCAAAATTAATTTAAATAATAAGGTTACTTGAACTTTATGATCACGTCACACCTGCACATATAATTGTAACCAGATTTCGGTTTTTTTTACATGGTATTGAAACATTATGTTATGGTCATAATTTTATTTGCTTAGCTTGTGCTCGCCCCTTCGGCTGCATTGAAAAATACAAGAAATAAGGCCTAGACAAAATATATAAAGCAATATAACGCCCGATATTATACTTTTGCCAAGCATTGGATCTTCAGTTTAGTTAGATACCAGCTATCTAGAATATTTAGCCTAACTATGTCCATCCTGAAATTCTAATGGTAAAAGATTTTTTAAATCAAAATTCACTTTCTTTCCAAATAGAAACTTTAACTCTTTATGATATAAGTAAAGTATCTTTATGATAAGTAAGTATATATTGCATTCAACAAAAAAAAGTTCCTATTTACTGTCCTATCTTGTCGATTTATTAAACTAATTTATTTAAAGTGATACTCTCGCTCTTTGAGTGTTAGTTTCTAACACTGAAATCAGTAAGTTTTTAATACTTACATTTGCTCGGCCTCTAGTTGTTTGGCTGTTAAAATATCTACTTAGACCTTTTAGACTTGGGTCATCGTCTACTCCGTGACCTGCCATACCCGTAAAATTTATTTTTTATAATAGAAAACATATATTATTTATTATTCCTCATGAAGAGATGTTTTATGATTACTTAAATGTCATACTTGTCCAATCATTTTTTTAATATTTTTAACGTCTTGATCACTGTTAATCCTCTTTGGATTAAATACTAACAAGAACTATTTACAAGTATTATCTAATCTGATTAAAACATTATTAAATGAAATTTATAACAAACCTTCCTCGAGAACCACTCTATCCATTGGAAACAACATGAAAATCGGTGTAGTAGTTTTTGAGTTTATCGCGAACAGACAGTCAGACAGACGCGGCGGAGGACTTTGTTTTATAATATGTAAGGATATTTCGTTTTATATGTTTGTTAAAATAAAAATAGATATATAGGCATCGAAATAATATATCTCTGTGCATTCAAGTTCGCTGTATATAGGTAGTGAAGATTTTCCTCCTCTCAAATAAAAAATTTCAGCTGTGGTTGAGATGATGATGATGAAAAATAAGTCTACACAACTTCATATTGGCATGAAATGCATTTATTTTCCATTATTTATTTTTTCATAAAACACCATTATACACATTACTCAATACAATCACTTCCAATCATTTGTCATCACTGATATAATAAGTAAAAATGTGTTTACAAGCAAAATTAAGTGCAAAATTACATTTCGGCTTACAAATAAAGCTTTGTAACAATTTCAATCGAGTATAATATAAAAAAAAATCTTTGTTATTAAAATACTTATACAAAACAATTTATGAATAGAAGTGTCATTATTAATATAAAAAATCATTATTATTTCATAACACGATGGACTAGCATTTAAATACACTTATATAAATTAAATTTAAGTACCAGCCAATTCCATTTTATCATTAGTATATAATATTTAATATAAAAATATCAAATCACATCAATTTATTCTTAAAATACTAAAATAAATTTTTCGATTTAGTTCTTCCGCAATGGAGTAAAAAAAATACTCCCCTCTTTAAATATACACCGCGCTTTGAGCATTTTATAATGTACAAAAGGAACATTATAGCACATTTAAAATACAATACCATCCTTTCACAGAGCTAAATCACAGTTGGGTAAAGTAGGGCCAGTTTTTCATTCTAAATTCATTATTGCATAATATTGCACAACCCTTATAAATATCAGGCCATTATTTTCTTCTCTCGCCCTGGCCCAGAATGCAACTAGTATTCAATGAAAACTCAGTCCTATATCAAAAGATCTTCTTCCCAGTCTTCTTTCTGTCTCTCGGAAACTGTGATCGAGGGTCGAGTCAGTTGCTTCAATTCATCGTATGTTCTCGGAGGGATTGGGTTATCACTGAGATCAACATATTCGAGGGCACGAGATCTGGCCAGTCTGTCCACATCTACCTCTGTAATGAACAAGATATATATACAAATTAGTAACATTAATGTATCAACTTGATATTCGCACAGTAAAAGTAAGTTCTAGGCTGAACATGGGACACAATATCAACATTTTTTATACTATTTTTGTTTATAATTAATAAACTCAACCTACACCAATTTAAAAAAAAAAACTTTTAATATTACATTAGATTATCAGCGAGTAACATAGTTTATATTTTTTAGTTACTCAGACGAAGTCGCGTGCAACAGCTAGTACAAAATAAACCTATCCACATCATACAAAATAGACCAATGTGTCACATTCTGTCAATATAATCACAGTCATATATTAATTAATTTTCATTATATTTTCAGACTAAAATGCTACTTGTTTGAAGTATATTTCTATGAAGTTAATGGGTTCAAAATAACACTAATTTAAATTTATTTATAAATTTAATATTAAATAATGTGAGTGATAGGAGAATTGTGAGATTGCAATAATTTGCGATATATTTGTCTAAATAAAGTAAACAAGCAACAAATGATGAAACTTATGACATACCAATAATTTGGTTGTGATGTGCGAGCAGTGTGTGGAGACTAGGGCACTGGCACGCAATGCTGGGTAAAGAAACAAAGCTGTTGTGTGAAATGTCCAGTCGCTCCAAACAGGCCAGTGTGCACAACTCATCGGGGAGTCTCGCCACTTGATTGTTTGCCAGGTTTAAGTCTGCAATAAATAGGAGAAAAGCTATTAATTACTAATAATAACTCAGATTGTTTTTGTTCCAAGTTCATTATAATTAAACTTGATAATATTTATTTGACAATACAGTCACATGAAGCAACATGCAAGTAAATAATCATTCGCCATTAGATAAATCCTAGAATGTCCAATAGAAGAGTGTGTAGCTTGTACAAAAATTTATATCCTGTAATTGTGATCTATTAGAGTTAATATAATTTTGATTGAATAAGAGATGGAAGAAAATACAGAATAAAACCCTCACAAGGAGCATTCACCTGTAACGTAACATTTCAGATTCCATTTTAAGCATTACATTACAATATTGCCTCCCTGACCGGACTAGCATTCACCTTTTGTAACATTTCAGATTCAATTTAGTTGATAGAGCACACTGATGTTACAAGTTGTATAAAAACTTGGGCACTGTAATACTTAGTTCTCCTCCCTCACTCATATAATGCTCCTATCTGTAATGTTACATTACAGGCTCCCAAATATTAAATAAAAAAAAATGAGGGAGCACCTTAAGATAGAAAAACCTATTATCCCATTAATAGATACAATTATCTTAGAAAGTCAAAAGCTTTATATTTAACTAGCTGGCGCCCGTGGCTTCGTCCGCATTGAAAAAGAAAAAAGAAGCCTATCCTGTGTCTTGTACGTCTAAATGTTTATCTACCAAGTTTCATGAAAATCAGTTAATTGTATGTATGTAAATCAGTTACATTCATGAACTGATTCATGAAAATCAGTTAATTGTGGTATTGTATGTATGTATCAGAAAATACATACATACAATACCTACACTTACAGATTTATTATTAGTATTGATTAATTAATTATTATTTGATAAACTTACCTGTGATTAAACTAAATTTGACTGCAAATTTAGGTGGGATTTTAGTAATAACATTTCCACTAAGATCACAGGTTTTGAGCTCTGTGTGTCGCATGAGATGGTACACAGCATCAGGTACTTGCATTAGTTGACACTCCGATAGATCTGTAAAAACAAAATTACATTGTATGACAATTGGTATGAAAAATATACACAGAAACCACTGTGAAATGACAGCATGTCTGCTGTTGTGTTTCGTTGAGTGAGTAAGGGATGCGAGAGCCCATTTCTCCTCATCCCTTATCTATATTTCTACTTGCAGCACCTGTGGTGTTGCTTGTGTTATAGGCGACGATAGCCACTACCATCAAGTGGGCTGTCAACTTTAACATTAAAAAAAGACAATTGAAATATGCATCTGAAATTGGGCCCTATAAAGTAAAGAAAATTTTGACATTTACTATGATAGGAAAAAATGAAAAAACTAATGTTTTATATTAATGTCTACGAATTTGTGATAATAGAAGTCTCTACCTAGAGAAAACATTATTAGAAGAAAATTTCTAGTTGAAAAATATTTTATCTATATTACACACGTATGTATTGTAGTGATTGATCAAATTAAACCAAGGTATAATAGAAATCAAGTAACTATTACAGCATGAATACTAACTGGTGCATAAATTTTAGTACACCTATTAACTAGTCAGTTACATCACAAATTAGGTTACAATAGATTCCAATCCGAGGTTTTTATGTCCTTACCTAACACCTGAGTTTCCTGCGCATCTTCACATCTTAAAATAACACGAGTTACTGCTAATGCCATGTTTACAATGTAAAACACGAAAGCGAAAGGGCACACAAAAGGCACACGTTTTTAAACGATCTTACGGTTTCTATTCTATTTGCAAGAAGCGAGGATAGATCGACTGAAGTCTAAACTATTTTTAAACTAAAGAAACTTAACACCACAAAATACATCACCAGTAAAAAGAAATTACACAGATATACAATCCTGTAGATTAGTAAAAAAGCTATATTTTATTATAAATTGTCTAATAAAATAAGGTCATCAAAAAAATAATACATAAATATTTACATTATTTATTTCTTTAAACTTTTTAATTTATTTTAATTTGATTATAAAAATAAAATATGCATATATGTCAAAATTGTCAAAGTGACTTTTCATAATATGTCAAATTTTTGAGAACTGTCAGAGAGTCACAGGTTAACCAAGAACAGGTTATTGGATAACAGACTAAAATCAACTTGTTGCAGACTAACGAAATGATTCGGGTGATATCCATTCCAATATGAGGTAGTAAAATTTATTACAACGTAAATAGGTTTTAAACATTATATAACATGTTATTTTTTACCAACTCTATGCTCATTGACACTGGCTGCTAAGGAGCCAAGGAACAAGTAGTTTACTCGCTGCTTTGAATAGCTAAGCTCCTAATGAATTTTCAGAATTTTGTAAATTAATTGTTTTTTAAACTTTAGGTATTATGAATAAAGTAAACTGTACCTACCTATTTTTCCTAAACGTATACCTAAGTAAGCCTCTAACTTTAAACTTTGATATTAGTTTGTAGCAGACAGAATTGTAAAAATCAATTAATATAACAAAAGTTCATTTGTTGCAATAAAAATTTAGTAAAGAAACTTATTCTATTTTACGCATCTATCACTAACGTATTGTGCAACTTTAATTAAATTGGAAGTACCTACTAATAGAATAGGGTAATTGAAAAATATGTTTTGAAGACATAAACAGCAACTACAAATAAGTTTGTCGCGCAATTTCACATGTTCTCTCAACTACATATTATATGACTCATTCATGGAAGTCGTGAAAATACCTACCTACTAACTCTGACTCACTACAAGGAAATACCTATAAAAATCATGGAGCGACCTTTCTTTACCGGTTGGCGGTTGCTCCCTTTATAGAATAAAATGATCTCGTGAGGTCAACAACTATACCTAACTGACGAGTGTACACCAGTTCCTACAACAAATCAAGCACAGGTTCGAAGATGTATTGTATAAATACTTGAAGTGAATGTTTTTATACTTAACAACTATTTTGTAGTAACATGCAATAAACTGCCTTCCGCATGTGTAAACGCATTCGACTTCCTCAAGAAGCTATACCTTTACAAAATTAGAACTGAAGAAAATGTAGGAAATGACAGAGCATTATATTGACTAGTTGTTATAAAAACAAAGTGTCTAATTATGCAAGCATTTATATTAACTTTTAAAGATTATAGGTATACCTACTATGATTATCTGAAAAGATTGGTAGTAAGTTTATAAAACTGGTGTTGAATAAAAAAATAAAAGAAAACAAAAGAAAATGTTTAACTACGAGATTAAGAGCCCTCAAGTATAATGCGTAAATATTAATAGAAATTATTTATACGTGTGTATAAATTAAATTGCTATAATAATAGAGCCGTTTAACGGGGGCTTCCCCGGATGGCTACTCAATTATCAGAATAATATAATGATCACTCATTTGCAAACCTCTACTAAACATATTTTTTAGTTTTGAAGCACATTTATGCCACGAATAACTATTTCCTGTTCTATAATAAATCTAAGAATAGAAATTGCGACTTGCTTTAGCGGCAGCCAAATATTTACTTTTACAAGTCTATATTTACCCACAATAGGGTTCTGTTTTTTACAACTAACGCCAATAGATATTAAAACAATAAAATAATTATTTTACCTATACTAGCTGGTGCCCGCGAATTCGTCGGCGTTAAAAAATAAAAAAAATAATATAAACAATCAACGCTTGTTGCTATTAACACTTTGGCCAGGAGTTAACTAGTTTTTATTTTATTTTAGATGATTCCTCGGGAACACTCCTCTTTTCTGGATGAAAGGTACCTTATTTCATTTCTTGTATGTATATCTGACAACGTGTTGCAAAATTTCATAATGATCGGTGAGTAATTAAGGCGTGAAAAGGTAACAGACAGACAGACAGACAGAGAGTTACTTTCACATTTTATAATATTAGTATCTAGATCGGCCCGCTCCGGCTGCACCATAGCATTTGGGGCAATTGGGGTGCGATAAAATTAATAATTAAGTAAGTGATAAAATAAAATAAATTTAAAATAATTTAAAAAGCATGAATTAAGTGCTACTACGTTTTCGATACAGTATTAATAAATTATACTAATATAATATTAATACAGTATCCAGTATAACTAAATTCGCTGATAATACTCAAAGTAGGTGACGATTTCGAGCGATTAGTTTTGTAAATTAGAACGTTATGAGATAGATACCAATAAGAAATATTTATGTTATATTGTAAGAAATTTATTTACTCAAAGTCTATGTACGGTTAACGAAAAAATGATATGATGTTGATGACCTCGATTTCAAAATAATTACGAAATTATCTTTGTTGAATTGACGAAAGGTAATGGTTGGTTCACTTTAGCTTAAATTGTTGCACACACTATGTATGGGTAACAGCTTGCTACATTTAATCTGTGAATTTATCTATTTAGACAGGTAGGTACAGTGATGTATCCCCTAAACAGATTTTAGATTTGATTTATTCTCATATTATTCGTCCCAAACATATATTTTAAAGTAAAGTAATTTTTAAGTCTAAAATATTTATATATAACATCAACAGTGAACGGTGAATCAACAATTTAGATGAAATTAGCGGAGATATAGACGAAAAATGAAATATTGATGGATATAAATATGAGCCCAATGAATGCTTTAATTAAAGATTGATATTCTAGTACTATTCTAATTTATAATTTTCTATTCCAATTTGATTAGGCGCAATTAGTTTTGACAATATTATTGATAAACATATGTCCTACTTGATACAAAATTGTCTGTGTTGGTGTATTGCGCAACAAGTCAGATAATTCGTTCATTGTAAATGCGAAACATGTATTAGATATAATATGTACCTACATAACATAGTACTGCTCACATCAAAAGAGCCATTGTTAAAAAGATTGCTTGGTTCCTACTTTTATTAAATGCGTACACAGAATGAGTTGGTTAATTTATTTTATTGCAATTTATTTTTTTAACAATAGTTATTCACTTATTCTTTATATCACTTTTTATTACAATTTAAAGAAACAGCAACAAATAATAAAAAAAATATGGTAGGTATTAAAATAGAAAAAAAAAATTAATACTTTGCGTAATTTAAAAATATATCATTAAGTAATTAATTAAAATATTCGATATCTCGAAGTGCTCGAGAAATTCAGCGATCAAGTTATATAATTCAGAAAAAATGGTTTTTATGCCTCGTTTGTCCCGATATATCAAAAACTCGAGAATGGGTAGACCGATTTAAATTGGGTTTTTTAAGTATGGATATATTATATTTATATGCCATCCCACCCCAAAACTGTATCTTAAATTTTCATTTAAATTTTCTTGAATATGAATACTCGTACTTAAAACTCCGCCAATGAGTTTATTACCTCTACTCGTATTTGATCAAAGATTACGTTTAAATGCTTATTATGAACATAAATTTCAATATTTTACTATTAATGTTTGTATTATACTATTATGTCAGGGTCGCAATTAATAGAAAATGTGTATTCATTCAAATTCATAATTAATACAGAATAAATATTTTAGATAAAATTAACTGATGTGTGTAGAGATTTATGTCACCTAAGCTACACATATGTACTTACCATTGCTTTATACCACATAATTCAACGTTGCAGAATAATTTAATTAATAACCGGAAAACTGTTACTTACTTAGGTAAGCATTAATTTAAATATGTCATATAGCTGGTGCCCGCGACTTCGCCCGCGCCTGACTAAATGTGTAAAGCAATATAACGCCTGACATCTCTGCTGTTATAAAATTTTCAGGGGTTGAATCTTTATTTTTAGTAGATAGCTGGTGCCAACGACTTCGCCCGCGTTGAAAATATATACTAAGACCTTCCTCTTAAATCACTCTATCTATTAAAAAAACCGTATCAAAATACGTCGCGTAGTTTTAAAGATCTAAGCATACATAGGGACTGACAGACGGGAAGCGACTTTGTTTTATACTATGTAGTGATAAGTGATTAAAACAGGTTATTTAAAAAACTTAAAAAAACATTATTTCAATAAAACGGCGTCTGCATTTCCGAGCTTATATAACCCAAATCTTTTCAAAGTTCTAGCATATGGGCATCTTCTGGGTGAGCTTGCTTCATCATAGGCCTCATCTTCGCTACACAGCTGGTTGTTGGCTAAGAGCAAACCCAAAAATAAAAAATAAAAACTAACATACTCTTATTATAAAACAAAGTCCTGTCTGTCTGTCTGTTCGCGATGAACTCAAAAACTACTGCGCCGATTTTCATGCGGTTTTCACCAATGGATAGAGTGGTTCTCGAGGAAGGTTTAAGTATATAATTTACAAAGTTACGCGGGCGAAGTCGCGGGCAGCAGCTAGTAAAAAGTAAAAATAAAAACTTGATGGTAAATGGTTACAAATGTTACAATCAGGGACCAAATGCGCCTACGTCCTTGATAAGATAAGGAACAAGATTACATTTCCGTACCCCAAAAGAAGGGTGGGCTCTAGTTCTAGCATCCCTTACTCGAGCATCAAAACATATGAAATTGAAAATATAAAGTACCTAAACCTATATAGGTACCTAATCGATACAGTTGGCGTTTAATTCTGCCTCAAAGATAACAACTAAAGATAGCTTGTTTGTAATAAGGATAATAATGTAAACACAGGTTTGTGACTAACCACAAAGAAGCTGTTTTGATGAACTCATCTAAGGTCGGTGTCCTTTGCATGGCTCCTTATTTTAGAAAGGTAACATTTATTAGGTAACAACATAATAGGTACTTATCTGCATTTTAAGGATTTTAAATTTATTTTTAAGTTTTATTAATTACTTAATATTGATCGAGTAAAATAAAACTATCAATTTAATTTTAATTTTGCGTTCTTAGGCGTTGAAAGGCGTGGAAGCGACTTTCTTAGGCGTTGAAATAAGTATTTGTTTACTTTTTGCTCTTATATTTTCATCAGGTGTTGAATTTTTTTATTTTCATTTTTAATGCTCGGGAACAATGCTGTTTTTTCTGGATGTTTGAGTAACCAACCAAGTACCTACTTAACCAGTAAGTTAAGTAGTTATTTATCTATGATAATACATATTGAAGATAGTGAATTAATAAGTATGTTATCTACGAGTATATTTTATCTTTTTGTATTTTGAATATTACTAATATTTTGAAGAGAGGGAGAGCGGATAATATAACGTTATTTAATAGGAAGATTATCACAGGAACGTCAAGATTTTTACGAATTTCTTTCTCAATTGAGAAATTTCTCAAATTTGAAATATTCATTATTCCAGATAGAAATAAGTAAGATTTGTGTACCTATACTAATTATTCACTAAATCAATGTTAAATTAGTCATTCATGGTTTTCCGTATAAAAAATATATATTGTAATTTTTGCCTTATTCGTATAATACTCAAACAACCTTTAAGATATTAAGTTCAAGAAAATAAATGAACCTTTCAAAACCTTTAATAAATTCTAAATGTAATTTAAATATAATAATGTGAATTGGATTACAATAATCGCCAATTTGAGCCATCCTTTCATTGTACCTACTTGTATCAAGTGGACCCTCAGCCTGTATGATGACCTCAACATAAAAGTAAATAAATAAATAAAAATCGCAAACTTTTTTAAAGTAGATATCAACTTAAAATGATATACCTATCTAAGTACCTGTATATTCATTTTGCGTATCCTATGTTAAGTGGAAATCATATAATGGACCCTCACCGAGTTGACTGTTCTCTTGAGCGTCTTCGCAACGTCCAACAACCCTGATGATGGCACGTCCGGCCAGTCTAGCGCAGATCATCATTGCAGGCGCCCTAGGGTCCACCTCCTCAGCCTCGGTGGGCATCCTGGCTCCTTCGAAGTCCGTTGGAGGCCTCATCACTGCACTTTTTAAAACCAAATGTCACTGCACAACTCAGTCCAAGAAGATCACTCCTAGGTCGAATTTAACGACAGTGATAGATTTTCACAAGTTCAACGAGGTTGTATTTGTTTGTTTATATTTTTGCCGAATCTAAACGCAGAGCGCCTAGCTCTTCGGCAACGCGGTATATAAATTCGAGCGCGGCGTTGCCCGCCAGCATTTATATCGTCGCCAAAACAAAGAAGCGTGGCGCGGGAGGGAGACGGCAACAATAACAAACGCAGCTATCTCTTTCGCACTGTCTACCGCGCTGCCTGTTTGTTGACGCAAGTTGGCATACAGCGGCGCAAAACATTCAACTTTATCTCTTTATCTTTCATTGTTAATTTAAAAAAAACTTATTTAATATTCTATCAAATATTAAAATACTAGCTGGTGCCCGCGACTTCGATCGCGTTGAATAATGAAAAATATAACACTTGAATCTTTACCGCTTTGACTACAGTAGCGCCCTATTTTTTATATTTTTAAACGATCCATACGTTAATCCAAGTAATAAACTATCTGTGTGCCAAATTTCATCCAAATCCGTTCAGCTGTTCATGAAAAACATACAAATATTAACTAGTGACCCGCTTCCGGATTCGCCAAGGATGCATTTTTTTATATGTATACACAAACCTTCCTCGTTCCTCTTTTCATATGTGAAAACCGAATTAAAATTTGAGTCCATACAACATACAATTATATTACATTATTATTTATACTTATAGATTTAATAGGATTATAATAGGATTTAGTGACCACCTAAAGTCGGTTTTTTAATCTTAGACAAAAATGATACATGCAAATGTCAAGTTTGCATATTATAATGATACCATGTAATGTATGTAATGCATGTCACATGTAATGTCATTTTTGTCTCTGAGATTAAAAAACAAACTTTAAGCTAAGGGACCAAAAAAAAGGACACTCTAACGGGTTTATTTTGGAACGTAGGTAATAGGTAACATTCTATAGAAAGAAATGTATTCAACTAGTTCAATTCAATGTATCAATTTGTAAAGGCTCCATGTGAAAGGATGATCCGGCTGTTGAATACAATTTTCCGGCCTAATTCACAGCGTACGAACATCGTGGACAAATGTGTCGCAATTCTGTTGCGTCTGGTTTTTGATATGCGAATCTAATTTGCGATAATTACCTACTCTTTCATTTTATATTACATTATGATCCATCTAAAGATAACAAGTCTGCCAATGATCGGCTTTCCACTTGATTTTTAGATTATTCCACTAAAAAAAACGTTGTTTACATTTCACCTTTCATATTTATTATGGCTTGTTTTTTTGCTTATTATGTCAAATGTTTTTTTGTTTTACAATCAGATTGGAGCGTATCGTAATAATTTCCCAACGACCTTCGCTTCAAACAGTTCGTGATTAGTGAAATCTACAAGGTTTGAATTAATTAGCAACGCCCTGATTCAAAGATTTGATGAATTAATAAAATTTGAGCAATATAAAAAAACTAGAAGCCGTTTAGTATTCACTGAACCGTAGACTCGTGACTCTGTTTTTAATTTGTAGGAAATGACTGTATTGTTGTTTGGATTCAGCGACAAGTTCATGGTACTTTTAATTCGAGCTAGTTTTTAGTCACGGTTTCGTCTGAATTAAATGTTAATAATTAGCTTAGCTTAAACCCTGAAATCAGAGCAACCTGGCACTTAGTGGTCTTTCACCAAACGCCATTACACCTTGCTATTTTTCATAGGATATAACCCTTTAAATTTATTACAACATCGGTGCCAGAAGTTCCCAAATGTCCACTTCCTTGTAAACTTTCGCATTCATATCAGTAGGCATATTACATAGCCATAATGTTATAAGTAGGTAGTCTGAATAGGTACGAGTAAGAATTGGCTATAAAGTAGCTAAAGTTGCGTCAATTGGAGGATTGACGTTCATACGAGTATGTCGAGATCTCGTCACACTGTTCCCATGTCTCAGGCCAAGGGATACGTAAATTGGACTAATGTAGTGTCGCCTTGAATTAATGCCAAACTATAATCTCTTTGGTCTAGTGTTGTTTATTTTTTTTATTTAGTTAAAAACAAGTGAACACGTGATAAAGAGCTTCGGAAAACTTTTGTTAATTACATGTCTACAAAAAAACTGAAGGTTTAACGACATTTAAATTTGTTACCATAATTTTTAATTAACGAGTAATGGAACAAGCATTTTTTTTATGTTAAGGTTGTCAGACTGTCCTCTTGATGGTAGGTGGCTACCGTCACCAATAAATAAGCAACGCCACAGGTGCTGCAACTGCCATAGTTGGATTAAGGATAGGGAAATGGACTCTTGGGAAATGGGTATGTAAGGGGCCACCCCCTTGTAGCCAGACGGGCTACCTCAATGACTGCGAAACGCAATGTGCTCTGCCATATACCTAGCTTTCCAGGTCCAGACCAGAGCTATTAAAAGTTCATGTCAAACGTAGGCCCAGCCGGGACTCGAACCCGGGGCCCCTGAGACAACGAGCACTATAACCACTCGACCAAGGGGCTCGTTGTAAATAATTTTTGTTTGTAATAAATTTCACCTGACGTTAGAATGGACGACTCGACCGCCCATCTGAGCTAATAAACTTATTTTGTCAATATGTATCCGTTTATTCCATATAAATAATGTTGCTTATAAAAGTATTAAATTTTATAAATAAATGCATTTAAAGAAAATGAAGCATTCAATGAATCACTAAGTCCCGAGAACGTGTGTAATTTTAAAAGAAGCGTAAGTGATGATTCCGAGAACGCTTTCGACGGTTTTGAAACACATTGAAATAACACAAAAGTAGGTGAATAACGGAATAAGTATAAAATTTTCCAAGCGGCGATTTGTTGTAATAAATTTCTCAACTAAAACGCAGATCTTCGTATCTAGGTCGCGATCATAAGGAAGCTAATCCCCCACTACACTCGAGGTCGAACTATTAAAAGCTCAAAATAATATTTACACGTTTCAGTATAATGTTGCTTTGAAAATACAGGCCATAATAATGTTATGCTGAACATCTGTTTCATATGGCACCGAAAGACTTGCTCTATTGGCATAGGTAATTGACTATGACTGGGTTTCAAGACAGCTAATTCATACTATGTATATTGAAAAAAATTACCTTCTAAATTTCAAATCTAAATTTAAAGTAAAGTAAATTTTAAACTAGATTTATATGTCTTATATTTTAGATACACAAGCGGCCTGCCGCTGGCTTTGCATTGATGAAAATTATAAAGATAAGCCTTCCTCGTTTATCGCTCGTTCCATTATATTGTATGAAAACCGTACTTAAATCGGTCGCGGAGAAACAGACAGCGAATCTGCTCATTATAATAAGCGCCTCTTTCACCAACTACAAGTAAAGTGTTGATTAGTTATTTTTAGAAATCATTTTCTGTTTTATTGAATTATGCACTCGGTTTACTGCATCATTCGATAGGCGATTTACCGTACAAACAAAGGTATATCAGCTAAATTATTCCCGGTGACAGGTGACTTTAAGTGACGGTTTAGCCTACTTGACGTTTGTGAAAGAGGCGCTAATAGTTATAATTTTATAATATCTGCAGATTTAGAAGATCTAGACAATGGAGGTACTAATAATTGTCATTCACTGATTTCAAGGTTAGGTCTATCTAACTTGAATAATCTTAAGGGATACTAAATTTAACATTTTTTTGGTAAAAAAATGTTAAATGGTGATATTAAATAGTCTCCCATAAGATCTAACTAGAATTATGTCTCAATTGATAGCCAGTCTGCATATGATTTGATTTGGTTAACCACAATGCAGCTGTTTAAGACATAGAGCTATTAGTATGATTTGCCAATTTATTTGTGTTGATGCGTGTATAAGAGATCATTGTCACGCACCAGCGTCGCATGCGCAGGCAAATTAGTGACGCACAGAATTTTCCACCATACGCTGACATTTCGCAGAAGTTTTTTTCAACGCCGAAAGTTAAGGTCGATCCTTTGTGCTATTTCAGGAAAACCTGGAAACGAGCCAGGCCACTCGCGGTCCGGACATGCGGCGTAGTTGAATGTTCATGGTTCCTTGATCCCAGCGTCATCGATTACAAAATTAAGCTTTATTCCTTCGGATTAAAGTGGAATGTTATTTGCTCCGAATAGCTTTTACAACTGTTTCCGATTCTGCTGCGCATAATTTTTTTCTTTGTTTAGAAGAAATCCAGATGGGAATATTGCCTCTAGGAAGATATTTTTTAACATAAACATGATTTAATTATTCTGTATTTTTGTATGACCTTAGTTCAACATTGTATAGAGCACGTGTCTTCCTAATTAAAGTTTAACTTGTAAAGAAACATCAGTATTATTTTTAGATTAAGAATATGTAACAGCTTGGGTCAAAGAATATAACTACTCTGAGCTAGAAATTAACCAGTATTATGAGAAATGAAACTATCATGAAACTGTAGTAAATGTTAACATTTTCAAACATTATTCGATGAATTATGTATTTTATGAATAAAATAAATTTATTTAGATTACACCTTCTGGTTTAAATTATTTAGTAGGTAAACAAAAACATTTTTAAATAGGTATTTACTGTATCTATTTAATATAGCGCGTGATATTTTCCTAGTAGTGTTTGTAAACACCTGCTATCTTGGATGCTGTAAACACTGAAATTTCAGTTGTTTTTGAATTTTCTTCACACAGTTGAGTGTAACGCTTTTTTTTTTAAATTAATTATAGATTTATAAAATCTTCCAAGTAATGTATTTTTTGGAATACATACAGACATCAGTCAAAATATACTTAAGACTTTAGACTATCATTAGTGTTTTAGGGCAACGACCTGAAAACAAGGAAAAAACTCTCTATTGAATGAGATTAGATTTGTAATAATTATTTCATTTAGAACGGAAGTCATTGAAGTGTGAATAAGAAGACGCTGCTGTTTGGCCTTTCTGAGGACGTTGTAAAAATAAATGCTTAGTTCATAAATAGTCCAGACGGAAGAAAGGCAATGGACTGCGATACGATTAATTTTAAAATTTGCCTTCTAGAGCCAAAAATGTTTTTGCCATATATATAAATACAACATCATATTTTAATTTGACTTGTCATTCTCTTAAATTAATTGCCATTGTGTTTTACCATTTTAGTATTAGTCTTTGTTGAAAATTCCCATGTAATTACAATGATGTGGCGTGAAATTGCCAAGTCATTATAATTATTATAGAAATAAAGACGTCTAATATTGATACGGTCTATATAAATGTTGAGATAAGTAATTGTTAGAAAAAATTGTAATAAAGTTTTTGAATAGGTGCTTCCATAGGTTTAGACACTAACTAAAATAACTGACTTGGTTTTAGATGAGATCATGATAAGATCTCACAACTTTTTGTAGTAGAAAAACTGTGCTGCGAGACTAAGCTTTTTTGCATACTATGTTTTGATGGGATGTAAGATTTCATTGAAATATTAAATTAAAGGTGAAAGTGGATCATAGTGATATGACAATTTTTATGTGTTCTTTTGATGTGTATACCTATCTATATACATAGCTATTTTCTATTTATCGCAAGTTTTTCAAAATTTCTATTTTGCTATAAATATGTTTCTTGCTGGGAATCTAACACAGGAACTAGAATAGAGAATTAAGGGCAACACTCCAACTACTCGGCTCGTAAAAATCGGTCAATGGCGGCTGTATCGCTATGAATAAAACACAAGTTAGAGAATAAAGAATAATGGATGATTTTATTGATATCAAGTGTTTGGCAGATCTGGGCGCTGCTGCGCAAGTTGTGCGGCCGCGCAGCAGTGCAGCATCAGAGCGGTGAGGGCGCATGCGCGACCCTCCCCACCTCCCGCACCTCCCCCCGCGTCCTCCACGGACAGCTCCTCGCGGACCGACTGCAGCTACAACCAACATTCGCAATAGACAATATTCCACCTCAAGGGCGGCAGGCCGTAAGAGTATCATTGCTTACCATTTCATGTATCTGTTGAGCAGAGAGCCTCGCCGCCAGCTGTGGTGCAGAGTCTCTTGCCGCGGCCAACAACGCATCGGGAGGAAGGGCGCTGCGCAACACCGGCTGTAGCAGAGCGCCCACTATGCCCTTTTCGCCCTTCTCGCTCTTCTGCAGCCACGTCGTGCCACAGGACAGGAACGGGTTTCCCGCCGGCTCCAGCGACTGCTTCCTTCAATTCATGCATTTTTTTTATTAGCAAATTTTTCTTGCTTACAGTCTGGCATTCGTATGTATGGCCGACCAGAAAAATGGTTTATCAGTTTCGGTTTGTGGTGGCGGACGTTTGTGTTTGTCTTTATATATGTTACCTTTGTATGTTCTTGAATGTCCTTCACTACAAATAAAACATTATTCTATTCTATAACAAATTCCATTCATTTCAAAATTCGCTAAGGCTTATAGTTTTGAAATAGGTATTGATTACTGATTGACATAATTGTCACTTTGAATTTTCAAAGGAAAACAGACCTTATCATTCTACAACATACAAAGAATGTTCAATCTTAGGGTGATAAAGCACTCTATTTGTCGAGTTTACATAATTATATGCGTGTAAGAGACGTCATACTATTTCCACACCTTGTTTATATTTTATTTTTTCTCTACACCTCCTGGCGTTGCTAGGCCCATAGGCCGCATCACGTTGAAACTCAATTCATTGTCTTTAGTAGAACTACAAGTACATAGTTTAATTAATATGTATAGTGACAAAGTTGTATCTCTGTTTGAATGAAGGCAAATACCTGGGTGTGTGACTGGGTGATGGCGGTAAGGACCAAGACGATGCGCTAGATTTAGGTGCAGACAGGGAGTGAGCTGAGCCCGCGCGTCTCAGGCCGGCTACGAGCGCGCTCATTGCACCACCACCTGATTATCGTCAAACAAACATTATACGGATTTTGATTCTAATCGTGAAATACACAAAGCATTCACATACACATTTAGGTAAGTGACGACATCCAAATATAATATGGTACGGGCGATCATATACGTTGTCAATTATTGACTTCTGAGGGTACTGAATCTGGAAAGTGCACTATAATATGTATCAGCGTAAGCAAATTGGAAGAAATGTTAATATTAAATTATAAGGGACTGTTAAAATTAAGACAATTGGAATCATTCAGATGTCCCATGCTTGCTGGCGTAAAGGGAGGCCGAGTCCGTCAAGTTCTATCACAGGACGTCGTAGAATTGAATGGATCTGTTATGTATAATGTGTAAAAATAGTTAAAACTTAACGGATTCTGCCATACTATTCATACTAAGATTAGGGAGTGCCAAAATTTTACCATAAGACTGTTTTAAATTTGATCATTCCTCATTACTTCTTCCTCACGGTCTCATTACTGTTATATTATGTAAGTAGTGCGTCTTAAAGTATGGTTATATTTTATTTATAGTGAGATTTCTTGAAAAAAATATTGCATGAGTTTGTTTCCGAGTATAAAATAATATATTAAGTGTATATGATTATTTATAAGAAATAAATAAATTGACTTCTACAGTTCACTAAAATAAAGCGACGCAGAAAAATACTTTGATGTCATTGAAGTGGAGATGCAGGCGTTAAGCGAACATTTTACCAGAATTCTCGAAGCATATAGAGGATATACTATACGAGACACATATCAATAGTTATTGCGTGTTACTTTAACACAAGTAAATGTTTTAAATATCTAAATTAAAAGTACTACATAATGTCTAAAAAATCTAAAAATTAACAAATTGATGTCTTCGTGTAAAAAAACTAAGTATTAAGTATGTAAAAGTTGTGACCTCTTTTAATGTTAGTTCAAAATATATAGGTAAATGTAACTAGTGCCAAGATCGGTAAGGATTTTTATGGTAGACATAATTCTGTACAGAGAAGTGTAACTTGTTTCTTTATAAGGATATGATATCTATCAATAGCATCATTGAAATTAATTTCCGTATTGTTGCAAGAACAACCTTCACGGACAATAAAAGTGCAAACCGAGGTATTAAAACATAGTTACAAAATTACTTTTCATTACAATTCTGACCGAATTATGAGTATAATGTAGGTTAAGTCGTTAAAAGTCAGACGCGTTGCTTTGTTTGTGAAATTTTAAACAAAAATGATGCGAAATCCTTTGAAACAATGCTAATCGGAGCGATAATTATATCACATTGAAATATTAGCCGAAGGATAACGAAAAATTAAGACATCTTAAACAGAATATTGTTGCGTACTACTGTTACAGTATTACATAAATTTAAAAAAATACTTTTACGTGAGGGTCGAAGTGGTCCAAGGGGTCAAAGTTCAAACTGCAATAAATGAGATCAAGGCTGATCAATACAATATACAAGCATAAGGCTCATATTTAGATTTAACAAAATTTTTAAAAAGAATGTGATTCAAAACAGTGATTTTATATTTCTTATGTTATGTAAGCATAGGCATGCTTACCTATGCTTTGATTTAAGGATAAAAAACACGTTAAAAGTATAAAAAGAAATCCTTTAAGTTGTCATGTTATCAGAATTGAGTTACATAAAAGTTTGATAAAGATTATCTCTTACATATATATAAAATTCTTGTGTCACAGTGTTTGTAACAAAACTCCTCCGAACCGATTTTTATGAAACTTTTTGTTTATATTCGGTAGGTCTGAGAATAGGTTGTAAACTATTTTTTATACCCAAAAAAAAAATTTTTTTTTTTCAAAACAACGTTTGCACGGTCACCTAGTCTTCATATATATAAGTATAACACTTATATATATGACAAAAATACACCAGCGGTGAGAGTGGGAACGAACGACAAAGACGGAACATGGATAGTATAAACAGATTGCGTGGTACCTACTATAATTATTGTAAAGGCATTTAAACCTGTGTAAATGGGCTTTGTGTCTGTGGTATCCGGGTGTTGAATGTTATGAGGCAATTCCGTCACCATACGTACAAATCGTCTGCGTAAAACAAAACGTAAAGCAAATTAAAATGGAGCACAGATAATACCTAGCATTTATCTATAAAAGAAAAAGTTATAAATTTCCCGTAAAAACGTTACGTAAACTTTAGGACACATTAGCAATATTGAAATAATTTTTGTTAGAAATATACAATGAATTTGTATTCACTAAATAATAATAATAATAATAAAATTCTAATAACTGTGCACTAGCAGTATATTAGGTCAGTGAACAGCGCAGGTTAATGACACTGATCAGCTGATTCGCTGTTATTCTTGCGCCAAATAGACGTTTTTTTATTAAAACAATAATACGTTTTTTAGTTCAAAGCCAAGATATCGCTGCTTAAAAACTAAAGGGCCATAAAATAAAAAAATGTAAAAAAAAATTTATTGCAAAAATACAATCACAATCCTTCATATTGTATGTTGCAAAAAGACATGGTTGTTTTATTCCATATTTAGTAGAAAAAATAGACAAAAAATATTATTTTTCGATTAGCTCTCCTGTAAAAAGTGTAATTTTGATTTGTGGCCCTTTAGTTTTTAAGCAGCGATATATTAATTTATTAAAAGAATATTACAAAATTGAGGTTTATGTTAATCTCTCCCTTGTAGTACATACAAGAAGTTTATTTAAAAACTAGGTAAAAATAACACAAATAATCACTTGAAGGTTTCGTAGATAATAAGGACGAGGAGAAACCAAAGATTGTAAATTTATAATCAAAGGTCAGTAATAATTGAGATATATGTAAATAATCGTACCTTCTTCGTGCACGTCAAGCGAATCTTTTCTCTCTGGTTCGTCATCAGAATCGGGGTCAGCGATGGAGTCGGCTTCAGTCATTATTAGTTCTGGAGGTGGGCATCCACTACCCATAGAAGTATCTGAAACAACATTTAGAAAGATAAAATAAATATCATAAATTAATATTTTGGTTAGGCCGAAAATTTTCTGGGGAAAATTCTTCACAAAAACTGTGTGGTAACTGTGTTTGTTAAATTTTCTGGGGAAAATTCTTCACAAAAACTGTGCGGTAACTGTGTTTCTTAAGTAATTTTTTTTTTATTCTTTAGTAACTATAGTTATTAATGAAAATGTTTCGCCCACTTATCTTGTTTTTTCATAATATAACCCAACAGCATGAAAAAGATTTCAATTTATTTCTAAGTTTACTTTAGTTCAATTGATCATCTGTTTTAGTTAACTTAATTAATTCTAGAGTTCAATTTGTTCTCTTTTTATTCTTAACTTTTATTCTATTCTACTTATCTCTTAGTTTTGTCTTTTTGTTATTTTTTTATTGTGTACCTATCATTTTATCTGAGTATACGCCTCTGGAATATGTTTTAATTTTAATAAATCACACCTATGTAACTTTTTTTTTACCCTAAACATACATTTTTAAACTATTTTACAACACATTTTATACGTTTTTGATTTGCCCGATTTTCAGTTAGAATTTTTTCGACGTCATTCAGGGCGGGACTAAACGCTCAATGAATCTGGGTATAAGCCATTCATCCGTGTCGGTTAACGGACACGCTCTATTGGAAACATATTATAGTTTTTAATGGGTTTGTTCCCTTCGTGTAATGAGCGCATGTCAACAGCTACCATTCGGGGTTTTATTTTTGTTGAAAAATTTAAACATTTATTTTTATCAATACACATATTTATACTAATATTAAATACTAGCTGGCGCCGGCGACTTCGTCCGCGTTGAAAAAGAAAAAGTAGCCTATCCTGTGTGCTGTAGGTACGTCTAAATATTTATCTACCAAGTTTTATGAAAATATATTTATCAGCGAGTAACATAGATTATATTTTATAAAGTTACGCGGATGAAGTCGCGTGAAACACCTAGTTATCAATATTTAAGATATTTCTCAAGAACCAATTCTTATATAAAATCGCGCACGATACTGGACACTGTTTATATAAATAATTTTTAATTTTTCTATAATAAAAGTAGCTTAAGTTACTCCTTATAACATTAGCTATCTGAGAGTGAAAGTCCCGTCAAAATCGATCGCCGCTTCAGAGATTAGCCCTCAATTTTATTTCGAATACGATGACCCTCAATAAAATGATTTAAATATTGTTTAAATAAACAATATAATATAAGTAACTCGTTTACTAGCGCGCGATTATGTATGGATGGATTACTTGTAGCTGTGTGTTAATAACACATCATGACCAAATTACATGAAATATATTGTAATTTTTTTGCTTCAGTATAACAATAATTTCTTAAACAATAAGATGTACTCAACACACGATCTAAAAGTGGAACAAATAAGGTTCATTTTAGATCGGTTCTTTTCAATAGTTTTTGCGTGTGGTAATACCTACAGTGCAAGTGTATTTGATATAATGATGTAGATCACTCGTATGTCTTGTGATTATGTTCCGCGTCGCTTGCGTTCACTCGCGAATAACGAAATTCGCTTTCGCAACATAACTCATCCATTTTTTTCGACTTGACACTAATTAAGTTTTTATTGCTTTTAACCTAATAGTATTTAACACATGTAATAATAGGTTTGGTCAAAAAATCAGAGCGGTTACTTTTTTTTTATCTGTTATAATATGGTTACTTATAGTAGAAATAATATTTCTGTGCGCATTTTAAAAACAGTTTCATTCAAACCCGTTAACGATTTTGCGTGATTGAGTAAAAAACATGCAATCATACAAACTTTAGCATTTATAATATTATTCAGATTAAAATAAGGTAAAAACAGATTAAAATAAGGTAAAAACAGATTAAAATAAGGTAAAAACAGATTAAAATAAGGTAAAAACAGATTAAAATAAGTATGGATTTATGTATGAAAAACAGCTTTAATAGCGAAGGGTCGAACTATACCTATTAACTATATAACTATTGTCAAATTATACCGAGATTCAGAGCTATTTTTAAAGTAAATACTTAATAAACAAAATTTCCAAATTTTTCTTTACATATTAAAGTTGGGCAATAATTGATAATATTAAGCTGCAAACTATACTAATTATCAAGATAATTTTATGGAATAAAAGATACCTTTGATAATTTATAAACAGTTTATGACCGCTGAACTAGCACTACTAGCAACTATCTACTATGGTATTCTGTGTTAATATTACTTCGAGTTCAAAGTCAGTAGGTTAGGTACCTATTTAAACTGTATTAAGTGCATATATGTGAAGACGCTTTGTTATATTGTAAAAGTACCTAAAAGAACGTATATGCGAACAAAAATAAAATGTTATTAACTTTGAAAGTTTGGCTAGGTCACCGACCGAATTGGACATTCACACATCACGGCCGTGAAAACGTTTGGCGCGACTTCAAACAAATATAGGAATATTCGAAGACGTAAATATTTCCCCTTTTTCAGGATGTGACGTCAAACAAGGAAAAATAATTTACCTACATTTTGTTACTTCATATTGAGATCTGAAATATATTTTAGAACATAAAACAAACATATCTTTTGTACTTTTTTGTCTTCATTAAAAATTAAAATTAAATTTATATGATTAAAATAAAAATATGTATAGTTTGTTTTTTAATCTCAGAGACAAAGACGTCATTACAATTGACATGCATTACATACATTTCATGTCATTTCATGGTATCATTATATGCAAAGTTGACATTTAAATGTGTCATTTTTGTCTCTGAGATTAAAAAACAGACCGTAGGTATAATATAGATATGTTTTCAGTAAAGAGTTAGGTACCTATATTGACTTTAAGTTATCATATAAAATACTAGCGACCCGCTCCCGGCTTCGCCCTTGATGCAATTTTTATAGATATCACAACCTATCGTGTTTATCCCTCTTTCCATAAGTGAAAACCGAATTAAAATCGGTGCAGATCTTTTCGAGTTCTTAAAGCGTACACAAACCAACTAAACATTTTTATACAATAAATATTAGTAAGGAGCATGATATTTTAGCAATGATATACTTTTCTGGTGTCTAAATATTCTTGTAAAACAAAATAAAAATAGGTCTAACTATGTAGTTATAACGTGTCCATGAACTATACACGATAAATACGCAGAATGAACGCCATCTGTACTTCGCTCTGCGTACTTTCCTGGCTCATATCATAGTTATTGATATTTTTGATACACGTTTTTTTTATTTTTTTTATTTACACACAAAAAATACAATCGATGGTACACAGTTTCGGTGCACTATAAACTCAATTGAGTTTCTGCCGTACACCTGAGTTGTCTAAATTAACAGAAATACATTCAGAACAAACAAATACAAACAAAAGAAAGAAGTACATACAATACATATTTGGAAGAAGTAGGTAGATGAAATTTTAATACAACGCTTTAATACAACGAACCTCTGCTTATTATCCTGATAAATAAGTACAAATAGAAATAAGTAAGTACAATAATAAGTACAAATGTTACTATTTTACCTCTCTCCTGTCTAGGCACACACGGTGAGCTCTCTTGACATTTGGTGACACACTTCTTGTGGCAGCAGAGGCCACAGTTGCGACACTGCATCGCGTCCTTCAGCCATATCTATAGATTATTCATTATATTCATTAAATTTCATCTACTCTTATTCAAAGATTTACAAAGGCCACAATGCAAGCAAGATATATAATAATTCAAAAAGACTGACGGGTATAATGGAAGGAAAGAGACTATGTGGACGTAGTAAGATGAGAACTGCGTACGTCTTCAGACTTTAAGAGTTATCAATGTTCCCAAACATAGTTTTATATTTCAAAAAATATTTTTAGACCTACTGGTTCGCTTTTAAGGTGCCTACCGTTAGGGACAAAAATACTCGTAGTTGGCGAGATATTGTTAGTACTTCATGTCGTAGCACACGATTTTCAGCAACAAGGACAACGATGACAAGAATTGAAACTATAACTAACTAACTTCGTTGCTTGTGTTTTAATCAAAGGTATCGACCTTTAGTCAAATAAGCCATCATATTGTCTGACACCCATTTCAATAATAAAAAGCACTCAAGATACTATTAATCTCTCTGTGTTAGTATAGGGATCCTTTTGAGTAATTTAACTCTTTAAAGAAGAGTAAGAAAGGAAAAAAAGCATTTATTTCACAATTAGATCAAGTAAAGAAAACTATCACTATGCTACTTTTGTGTCTGTGTACATCTGTCTTAACCCACACAATGAAGCAGAGAATATCGATCTGACGATGTTTTCATTATTTAAGCATTATGCAATGTTGCTTAAACTCTATGCAAAGTCCAACATGCACATCTGTCCAACATGCAAGTCATTGACTATTGTGTCAGTGTCAATGACAACAACTATGATCACGCGTTTTCAGACCCCTGGATTGAACGGATGTAAGTAGTCAAACGATGTTTTAAAAACAAGGAAATCTGTCATAGCGAGGAGAGATCAAAGTAAGAAGTTAGGTAGGTAACCTTTTTGTTGCAAAAGTCACACTGAGTGCTCCTATGGAAGTGAGTGCGCACGAAGTCATGTGCGGTGCGGGGGGCGCGAGGGGGCCGCGGAGGTGCGGGGTCGCGGGGCACACGTGGGGCGCGACCCCCTCCCCCCTCCCACTCCCACTCCCACCACACCAGCGCATCACCGAAACACAGGCACGGCTCGAACCCAGCGTGCGAAGACAGCTTGTGGCTCTTGCTAAATAAAAACATACCTATTATAAGCATGATACAAGACATCGAAGTACTACAATACAACTATGGATTTTGAGTGACAAATGCCAAAGCGGCACGTAAAAAGTACGCCTAATGTGTTGACGTAAAGTCACATTTTCTTACGTCGTTTGCTTGGTTTTAAATGATAGATGACACGAGTTCAGGCTCTCCGCATTCACTTTTAAATGTTCCATAAAGTTCGTAGTGTTTTGTATGGC
The DNA here is from genome assembly GCA_945859745.1 of Synanthedon formicaeformis. NCBI lineage: Eukaryota > Metazoa > Arthropoda > Insecta > Lepidoptera > Sesiidae > Synanthedon > Synanthedon formicaeformis. Next base: position 9,648,050 of record OX243958.1, read on the forward strand.
ATACGAAATCCATAGTTGTAGTACATTGATGATACAAGATAAAATAAAATTATAATAAACTAATCCCCGATAACTCAATAGAAAGTGAGCTCAAACACGCTATATGTGCTGTAAGTTGCTGAGGTGTTGGGTGTCCCACAGACTACTTGATGCAGCATCAGATGAGATCTGATATCATAGAAATAAACACCATCGAAGTATACCAAATTTCCCATCAATCAAACCTGTAGAAGTTAGTGAAAAACCCTTCGCCGCTAGGAAATTGGGTGATGATCTTCAAACTTTCTTTCTTATTTAACCACATCATTAACACTGTACTGCCTCCAATAAAATTAGTGATTAAAAACTTTTAATAAATTATGAGATGACCAATTTTATTCCATTTTTTTAAGCATATCATAAGATAAACGGATTTTTATCTAGAGAAAGGTTGAAAAGGCATCTTTGGGCTAATAAAGCAATAGATAGCTAACAACAACTAGATAAAGTTTTTTTTGGCACAAATAAAAATAAAAAAAGTAACCAAGCTAATTTCTACCAACCTAAATTTGATATCAACATCAGGGGGTAGAAATTGGTACCGCTTCAAATGATGTGGCACTGTCGAATCCTGACATTCCACTAGGAGGGCGCTTAAGGGTATATTCAAGTAACCCAAGAGTACCTCATCTTTCTCTCCGGGCACCGTAGCCCACACATTAATATTTAAGTACTTGTGATTCTCATTCAACTTAAATTCCGTTTCCTCGTCGAAAGGAATAATCGGTTTGAGTTGAACGCTTTTAGTCCAAAACATTTGGCAAATCTCAACATGTTCGCTCTGTCTTGGCCCTCCGGCTTCGAACGTTGGCTCATCTTCGTCCAATGTTTGATCAATTTTCTCCGGCTTACACTCAACAGAATCTGTTCTTATGATGGGTATTTCTGTGTGTTTGGGTTTTGTCGTGGTTGTGACTTGTCTGAGAGGTGTGCTCGCTCCCGACGCAGGTGGAGTGCTGCCTGCGGAGCTATCGGAAGACTTGTTCTCGACTGAACACCTGCGTTTGCGCAAACCAAATCCTCCCGGTCCACACTGGGGTGTGGTGGATTGTTCAGAAGACTTCGACAATTGTTTCGTTAAGCTCGGTGTTTCAACTTTCTGCTTGGTTTGTGCTTCGCTCTCGTTCTGAGGCTCGATAGATTTTGACGGCGAATCCGATTCCTGGAGACATGATACAACATAGATAGGTTTTTATACTTCCAAAGTTAGATATATTTCTTTCTAGACTTCTAAACAATTATTCGTTAGGATCTAAAGACACTGTCCTTCTAATAACATTATTTCGTAAATTATTTAAAAACAGGCAGTATTTAAAAAGTGGGATTAAACTAATTAGAGTGTAACACTATTCAGCGTCAAAGAAATCTTTGTATGAGCAATATGTTTCTCTGCGTCCATATTTTTAATTCATAAGAATAAAAGTAAATGTTACTACTTCTGCTAAGTCTCTTGATCACTATTTTCTAAATAATTGCATGATAATAAATCAAATATATAAAGGCAAATAGTAACTTGTTGACGAGGAGTTGAGGACAGTAGCGTTCAGCACTGAATGCGGCGGTACAGTGCCAAACACTGTCTTTTGCTATGAGAGAATTTTTATGTTCCAATTTTGAAATAAATATTTTGAATTTTGATCATCGAAATACTACAATGGAATTTGCGTCACAAGTGCCAAAGGGGAACATAAAAAGAACGCCTTTGACAGAATCATGGAGGACTCTTGCCTTCACGCGTCAATGGTAAAAGGTAGTAACGATCAACTTCTACTATTTCATTTTAAACTCTAATGGGTTGACGTAAAGTCACATTTTCTTTAAATTACGTACTTATTATTATGTTTGTTTTGTTATAAATGACAGTTCATGCTCTACGCATATTTCACTTTTAAATGTTCCATAAAATTCGTTGTGTTTTGTAGTAGTTTGATGATTTTGATAAGAACATAGCGCTGCTGGCATTAAAAGTGCGCTGGACACTGTCATTAGCTTGCTTATGATAAAGGCATACTTTCTCCCTATTTTATGTCTGATCACTGCAAAGCGGAATGCAGAAAGCTCAATGTTTGATTTTTATGGTCATATTATATCCTAAAACATAGTGAAATTCGCATCAAGATTTCGTTGCTTAATATAACAAGCGAACCTGCAAGTTGTTTTTGGGTGTGGCCGCCCTCATGCCCTGCATTCTCACACCCTCCATCACTTCAGAAACCCGTCTGAAGGAGAAGTTGGTGCGCATACGTTTTCCGTCTCCCACCGCTAACCCCCCGCCCCCTCCCGCCCCTCCGTCGTCTCTCCGCACCGCACCCCCTGCACCGCCCCGCCGCACGCGCACTGTCACCGCGCGACGTTCCACTGCACGCAGCAACTTTCCCACCTTTCGAAGATAATTTTAAATTCTATATCGACGGTGAAGTGCCAATACCTCTTATCTCACATTTCTCGACAAATTGTCACTGTAAGATCAATTTTCTTGTATTTTGGTGTTATCAAGGATTTAAGATCCTTAAAGATTGCATGTATGCTAATAAATATCATGCATATCAAAGTAGGTATAGATGTGGGCACAAACTTTAATATAAATTCGAACCTGCTTCTGCAGTCTGCTTAAGCGACCTCTGATTTTAGTCATAAAAATACACATAAAAATTATGTTATGTTGATTTAAGAATTTTAATGAACGATTCGATGAATATATAGTACTAGCTGATGAATATATAGTACTATTTAAAAGTAAGGGATGTGTAGCGCCTGACTAAATGTGTAAAGCAATATAACGCCTGACATCTTTGCTGTTATAAAATTTTCAGGGGTTGAATCTTTATTTTTAGTAGATAGCTGGTGCCCGCGACTTCGCCCGCGTTGAAATTATATACCAAAACCTTCCTCTTGAATCACTCTATCTATTAAAAAAACCGCATCAACATCCGTTGCGTACTTTTAAAGATCTAAGCATACATAGGTACAGACAGACGGAAAGCGAATTTGTTTTATACTACTCGTATGTAGTGATAGTGATTCTGTGACCTGAGCGACTGTGTAGACGGGCTTGTTGTCGACGGCGAGCACGACGTCGTCGCGACGCAAGTCGGCTCGGTACGCAGGCGACATGGGCACAACCGTGTCCACCAGCACAGCGCCCACGCCCTGACAGCACACCAGCCCCAGCGGACCGCCCACAGCAGCCACAATCACATCCAGCACCAGCACGCCTCGCCGCAGCGACACCTGTAACATAATAACATAAATATCACATAATCCATACCATACTAATATTATAAATGTGAAAGTAACTCTGTCTGTCTGTTACTACTTAACCGATCATCATGGAATATTGCATACACGTTGTCAGATACAGGAAAGGATATAGGGCACCTTTCATCCACAAAAAGGTACTGTGCCAGAGGGATCATTTAAAATATATTAAAAAACTAACGCCTGGCCAAAGTGTTATAGCAACAAGAGATTACCGAATAACATTAGCGCTGGTCTTTTTAAAGTTCAGTTCACCATTGTTACACTAGATGGCGTAATGAGTGGTTAGTATGTTGCGGGCTAAGTCGTTAAAAGAGCAGTTTTAATAAGTAAGTGAAGTATAAGGTAGGTCGCAATATATTACCCATCCATGAGAGTCGACAGCCAACGCGGCCCGCACTGTCCCATTGCCCCCGGACCAATGAAGCCTTGTCACTTCCACCAGACGCACAGTCAGCCGTCCGTGAGGTGTAGGCCCATCTTCCCCTTCAGCGCTGCCTGGCTCCGATTTGGGGAAGAACGGCTTATACCTTAATTAAACACATTTTTATTACATATTTATTTCAGTTATAGAGTCATGCCAAAGCATGGCAAAACTATAACAGCTTAAAATATTGATTAAAATGTTGTTATATTTTGTAAAAAGTTACATAAATATCTATAAAGTTTTAAGCTGGTTTTGCAATAATTATGTATATGGCCTGCGACTTTTTTCTAAACTAAACGATTGATTCAATCTATTTAAAATATGATGTGAGAATCTGGCTTTGTTTCAGTGTGTGTTATCCTATCAGGGTCGGTAATCCTATCTTGCAAGCAACAGTAGACGTCTATCACTTACTGGGCGGAGTGGTTGGCAGTCATAAAAAAATCATAAAAAAACACAAATAAATCTATGTAATAAATGCTTTCATAGAGTAAACTCACCGTATTTTGTAATTGGGAAGCGTATGCCTTTGAGCTACAGCTCGCCTAATGTGTGCGGCTACTAAAGAGGCCAGTCTCGGCTTGAGCTGCCTTCCTTGAAACCGGCCTCGTACTCGGAGCTCAAGTTTCGGTGGCGACTCGAAAGCAAGCGCCCAATGAGTGTAAGGTGTGCGGCGGAACATAACTCTTATATTACCGCTTAGACTTTCCACTGAAATGGAATTTGACGTATCATTAATACCAGAAATATTAGCAATGATAAATAAAGAAATAAGTATCATGTGATTCCAAAGGGAAGAAAGAATATAAGTTTTCTGGTTGCACTAGACAATGTTTTCCTTTTCATTGGCATGCTTAAGAACTGAACTTAATGAAATAATTGACTGACAACTTGAAAAAAGCCACGTTCACTTCACACGATAAAAGGTTGTTTCACGTTTAGACCGCGTTGGTTGTCTTTTGCGACAAACATCAATTCCTACATACTGTGTCACAAAAGTTATAATTATTAGGACTAGTAGTCATAGGATTCTTTAAAAACATCTGTTTACCTGTAATGGAAATATTAGCTATCTTTCCGAGCAGCATGACCGCGTCGACGTCGATCCTAAAGTTGCCATCGTAAGCTAAATCAAACTTGAGGTCAAGCGACCGGAGTCGTGCACCGTCATCTTCTAATTCTCCACTTAGGAGACGCATGTTTGTAATACTCGGGAATTCGGTGCCCACTTCCAATGAGCGTAGCTGAAAATCAAAATGATTCGTAATGATAGTGGCGTAGCTTGCCTTAAATGGGGGATCTGTATCAAATTTTGTCTAGGGACCCCTCTTCTTTCCTGTAGCGAAGCTCAAATGGAGGGAAAAGATTTTTTTAAAGACGCAATGAGTTCGTAAACGCTAAACTTTTAGGTCGTTCGCTAAACACTAAACTATAGAGTTTATCGTACGGCCTAGAAATTTAAGTGAGATTGTGATAACATTTTGCGAATTTTTGCTTACACACGTCTTGGCCACTGTGGCCCAAGTCTGTCCCCATACAATTAGTACGGCTGATATAGCGGTAGGGCTCTGATACTTAATGATATATTTATTATTTTCCTGTATAAAGATAATTCAATTAAGATGATTTAGGGATCTCGGTTATACCGCTTCAAAAACAACAGAAGGCGAAGAGTTTTGTATTCGGTTCTATTATTTAAAAAAAATAGCTAATCTTGACAACTGAAATCCTAGTGACAGTATCACGGGTGAGCTTGAGGATATAAATGACATATTTACCGTTAAAGACTCGAAGATCTTTCCCGAGGATGTTTTGGCTAAGAGCTCGGCGAGTTCGCTCGCCATACGTCGACGCAACCAGCGCGTATCTGCTGTACTTTGTTGAAATATGAATTGTAGCATTGCGTTCAACCCACCTTCTGGTGTGCAGCCCGCACCTCTGGTCAATTCGTTTATGACTTCCTGTAAAGAGATATTCAACATTTTAGAAAAGGCGCTACTTGCGTCCGCGTCGAAGTAAATTTTTATAATATCGCTCCCCTTTTTTTCGTAAGCGTTGAAAAATAAAAACTATAACGCCTAAAAATATAAGCAATTATTCCATATTTATTGCTACCATTATTTTATCTTATTTTATTTTTGTTAGGCCCTGAATAATAATTTTTATAATTTATTATCCCTTGAGAATAGAACTTTAGTCTGGATGAAATTAATTATTTTTTTGCTGACGTGTATGAAAAAATTCATGATAAAAATTGTTAAGTAGTTTTGAAGGTATGAAAGCGTAACAAATAAAACGAAAAAATCACTTTTGCGATTATTTTATTAGTTAAGATATTCAGTTAAAAATCTTATAGATAAAGGAAAAATGTGTTTTCTGATGTATACCTAAACTAATAGGGTACATTACTGTAAAGTTTCATCAACATCCGCGGAGTAGGTTTATCGTGAAAGAGTAACAGAGATCCGTACCTACATCCTTAAAATTTCGTTATTATTTAATTTGGAGGATAACAATTCTGAAAATAGTGATATCTAAACTAAAAGTAGGCACATATTTATTCCTCTATTGAAGGTGGCACCACGTCTTTCCATTATACTACTTCATCACAAAGTATTATAAAGAACTAGCTGGCGCCCGCAACTTCGTCCGCGTTGAAAAAGTAAAAAGTAGCCTATCCTGTGTCCTGTACGTCTAAATGTTTATCTACCAAGTTTCGTGAAAAACAGTTAATTCGTTTAAGAGATATGGAGGAACAGACATAAAAAGTAACAGACATAATTAGTAGTGGCAGGGCACACTGCGTTTCGCAGTCATTTGGGCAGTCCGTCTGGCGGCAGTAACCACCACCTTACAGAATACCACCGTGAAATAACAGCATTATGTGCTGTTGTGTTTCGGTGAGTGAGTAAGGGATGCCAGAGCCCATTACCCCACCCCTCCCTTATCCCTTATCCTTAATCCTTCTATGGTCGGCAGCGCACTTGTAGCACTTATGGCGTTGCTCGTGTTATAGGCGACGGTAGCCACCTACCATCAAGTGGACCGTCAGCCTGTCTGTCGACCTTAACATAAAAAAAATATCTAAAAATCATCAATTTAGTTTCAGTATCATGTATAGAGCCTATAAACACGATATCTCTGAAAACAAAGTAACTTACTCCATGACCATCCCTTACAGATTTATTATTAGTATTGATTGATACTTACTGGTGGTAACGTGACTGGTAAGCACATATCGTCTTCCGATTGTTGTTTCTTCTCAAGGGGCCTCAGGAAATATAGGAGCAGCGCTAGCGGTACAGACAATGCAGCGACAGCACCGAACAGCGCTGCCATTAACAGCCACGTCCAGTCAGGCATGATTTATTTGGCTTTTACCTGAGAATGTTCTCAATTAATTATACAAATTTATCCTGTGTTATAAAATTATTTTTGATCAATGTACTAATACTTTCGTCAATATATCAATAATCAATATACTTTCGTCCAATAAAGCCCCCGCAGTAAAGTTAGAACAAATGTGGATCAACTCATAAGTTAATAATATTGTAATACAGTTCAAGCTAAAGTAAAGATCAATCGATTAAAACTTTCTTCAAACAAAAAAACTTACATGTTCTAGGATAGCGCCAATATTCAAATCCCCAATTAAAAGTTAAACTCGTACTTTGATAGATCAGACTGAGCTACACCTAATCCTTCTCTCGCAGATAAAACTGCGTTTTACCGAACCGTCGCTTTGGGCTTGCACTTCTGAGTGTTATGTGTCCTATCGTTAACTTCTTCTAACCACTCAACAGGTTTTATAAATATGATTTTCACTAAAGCGATTTTCACTAATGATTTCTGGAAAAAGCGATAAGTGAGAGAGCTTTGTGTAGGTATATAATTTGCAGAAATGTATCAGTGCGAAGCTGGGGGCGGGTTGCTAGTAAGATTATAATAGAAAATTACGAGTTGTTTGATGTTACGATTGTTTATGTCGTACTTGTTAATGATGTTTGAAAGGGCATTTAATATAAAAGAGTTACTTTTATGTAATCTTAGTAACGTTACTCTGAGGTGTTTTTATAGTATATTAATTAACATATACCTTAATACATATTATATTAAATACAGTGCTAGGTACCAAACCATTTTAACACACATACATAGGTATGGACAAAGTTGTTTACAATGTGCGACTGAAATTAATGGGGACACTCGCTTTGTTAACTGTTGAACATGAAAGGGCTGTTGTTAGAACTTGTGAGTAGGCACAGTTGATAATATGAAGGGTATTTTTTTACTGCATTTAAAATAACTTTTATTGGTAGTTTTATTACACTTTTATTAGTAAATCTGAGTATAATCGTACTACACAATTCAAAGACCTACTGCGGACCCCTGATACACATGCTACGGACCCCACTTTAAAGAACCCTGTATTAATGGGTGTTTTGATATGAAATCTTAAAAGCTTCATGTCAAAATACCCATTACGAAAACGTTTTGCATGTCTTTTTCGCGTTCCGAAGCTCAACAGTTTACGGTGATATCTGCAACGGGGTGATTACTGTTTAACTGGCCAATTTACGACTACTATAATGGTTAGCAGCCAATAAGTTTCCATTGTTTCAGACAAAGTTATGCAAATGAGAGTATTTAACAAATTAGGAGTAAACTTACTTTTTTATTTATGGTAAAACTCGCTAATAAAAAATAGCCTTCTATTATGTTTTCACCCGCCACGTCTATAATAAGTTAGGTATTGACTTAATCTAGCATCTAACTTTTGCATCATCAATCAAAAGCACACATTTATATAATCAATCAAAGCCAACTCTATACATTAGGTACTTATGTTAGATTAAGAGAATTTATTGACGTACAAGCGTTCACTTTGTTACGTTTTAAAATTTAACTTATTAAATTACATCGTTAATTAATTAATTAATTTTTTTTCGTGATCCGATACAAATAAAATTATTGTAATTTTTAGAAAGAATCAGAGTTCCAGCATTCTGCGGCTGAAATTAAGATGTGAAATATTTTTTTTTTTTTATTTTTAAAAATCTATTACTTTAAAAATATGCAGGCTCTTTTACGTTCCGGATTACTGGACAATTCGTCTGACTGAACAGCACCGTGGAATAATAACAGGTGTGCTGTAGTAACAGTGCGTAAATAAGCGATGCATATCTTCTTTCATCGCATGTGAGGGTCGGGACACTCTCCCCTTGTGTTTTTATACAACGATATCACTTGTCAGCCTGCCTGCCATTATAACTCATAAAAACAGAGTACGCGATAAAATTAACTAATTTTCCTTCGCCGCCCTACAATAAGGACAAACGATTCTCAACCTTATTTAATTACATGACATAAAAAGACACTACTAAAGTTTGATTTCTAATTTAATATAACCAATACAAGACAACGCCTTAGTGTTAACCAAAATATTTATTGTACGTAAGCTATATTATAATAATAACATAAATCCTAATATTATTAAAATCTAATTGGAAATCTTAATGTTTTTCTATGAATCTGTTGCGCAGGTTTCGTCACAAAAAAAACATGCCTTCTCTAATGATGCGTAGTTTAAAAAAAAGACACAATATTTAGCGTACTAAATGACAACAAAACACGAGTCGTAACATGCTCTCAAAAACTCCACTCACCTGCTAAATTGATTCACATATAAACATCGAAACATCTAACAGTTAATCACTAAACAACAATTGACATTAAACTTCTATTACCTATATTAAAATACTAGAAATTTCGCTAATAGAATGATAAGTTAAAAATTTGGATACATAGTTCGCCAGCCGGTTGACCGGCGGCATACTATCTTTACATCACTGACACCTACTAGGAAATTATTGCCCTGATAAAAACCACCTTCACGCAACTATGGGACATGCGCGCCTCAACGCCAATTGGAGCAATGTGATCTCCGAGAGGGCTTTTGATACCGTGTCGATCCGGAACAGCTGTCTTTTATTTCCCTGTGCAATGACGCTGCCTTTAAATACTCCATCCTTGAATAGACTAGCTTTATAAAGAAATCTTCCTTCTAATTATGTAACCTTAATGTTTCACTTAGATAGGTGTTTGTGAAAATTGACATTTTCTTCATAGGATTACGGAGATTTGTAGTTTTAATGAAAATTTACATTTGGCAGTGAAACTACGCCTGCGCGCAGGACCGATCGATACAAAGTTTTGTATCGCAGATGCAGGTGTAGTAAGACCACTTAAACGCATGCTAGTTCAGTTCAGTTTAAACGATACCTAGGTATTTAAATGTTTTAGTAAAATAAATTGAATTTTGAAAATATACACAGATGTTTTATTAAAAGAACCAACGAAATAGTAAATCCTTATGTGGTTTTGAAACTTTTTTCTGAGAATAGTTTATTTACATATTCTCTTTTAGGTATTATTTTAACCATCCACTGGATGGTAGGTGGCTATGGCTACCGTCGCCCATTTATATGAGCGCGTTAGAATAAAGTATTTTAGGATAAAAATAAGAAGGGATGGAATGGCTAGCTGTTGTTATTTCGCGGTAGTGTCCTGTAAAGGGGTGGTTACTATCGCTAGACAGATCGCTCATATTAACACGAATCGCAGTATTTTATGCTATTATTTATTGGCACATCCAGATTTCTGGCAAAATATGTCTGTATGTCACATACCTATTTGCGGCAATAAATGAATACTCTCGACTATAAATTATGTTTCAGTGCATGCGAAACGAAAGCTAGGGCACATTCTCCTAATATTCTCTCCTTGATTATTTGAAGTTTCTAGGCGAAGGTAGACACAATTAAGTATATAATTATACTAAAGTGTAGGTACTGTCAGCTTACTTTTCACCCTCTTATACAAAAAATATACTTACAACAGTAAGAGAAAATTTCTTCAATAAATTTGAACTCTACGTCTAAAGCTATTAAAATAAAAAGTTCCCGACATCAAAAGGTTTTCCGTTTGATGGACCATCCGCTTTATGTGTTTTATTATTAAGTTACGGAGCTCTTACCGTATTTTATTCTCATAATTTCTGCCATCAAAGCTTGGTTAAAGGAAAATACATCCTTAGGGAATGATCCTATTACTGGCGATGCATGATGCCTTTATTAGATTTCGTAAATGTACTTCGAGTCCAGCTGTGTAGTTATAAAATAATGCATTCTTTCCTTGTTTACTGATAAAGATTATTTTACAATGGCAGTAATTTTCAGGCTCATTATTTATGTAAATAAGTTCTTGATCAATAAAGGCTTTACAATCAATAAGCTCGTTTACGAGAAACTACTTTACCAAAAAAAAAAAATGTTTTAGCGAAATAAAAATAATAATATAATAAGATTTGAAAACTTCTAGGGTTGGAGGGTTTGCTTCCTCTGGGATTGTTGTGATCATAACACAAATATAACGAAGTAATAAATTGGCTACCCACCGAACTGAAGTCTCACTAAAATTTAATAATACTCGTATTATAAATGCGAAAATTTGTGAGGATTGATGTTTGTTACTCTTTGGCACACAGATAGTTTATTATCATGATTAATATTAGGATACTTTTATTCCTGGAAAAATGTTAAGTATCCGAGGAATCGTCTCAAAAAATCACGGCGCCACGTCAGGCGTTAGGTATAATACTTAAAAAAAATCTCATTTTTCATCGCGGACGAAGTCGCAGGCACCGGCTAGTCTTTCATAAATAAACGCTTCCGAAAACGAAACGACGACGTGCGTTCGTAATGTCGTATAATATTACTAACTAATAGAACAGTGAGTAAATGGACCAAAGACATCGTGGAATGGTACCCGAGAGGATCATTAAGAAAAAGAGGAAGACCTTATCTCAGATGGACAGATGACTTAAACAAGACCACAAACAGAGTTTGGCAAAAAACGGCAAGGGATCGCATTGAGTGGAAAACTTTGGAAGAGGCCTATGTCGCAAGACAAGTTGGAGTTGTTGGTGATATTGATAGATAGCATAAATTTAAATATATTTTTTCTTCAGCAATAAAGGCTATTTTTATTTTTATTTAATTTAATAGAACAGTAATCTTTAATTACTTATTAAATAAAATATATCACACTCGTATATTATATTATCAACTTGATCTTTAAAATAAAAAATAAGAATAAGGAAGAGGCTGAATTTGAACGGTACTAAAGGCATGTAACTAATCTGTAGTCGTTGGCAGTGCATGCCGTCTGCAAGCACTTAGTCGAGTTGGTTAACTGCAATTTTCCTACTAAAAAACTTTTTATTCGCCAAGCAGTCTATGTTTTAAAACATATAGATAGACGATCGAGTCCAATCTGTCATACTGTGCAGTAGAAGTAGTTGGTTTTTTTTTCCAAACTGTTCTATCGTAGAACAAATAGTAGAACTGTTTGGAACAACCCAAAATGTCGGTACTGGTAGAGGCAATTTAAATTCCTTATATATAAATTAAAGTATTAAACCTATACCCCAACTTCCTTTACAAATTACCTAAGTTACCTTCATAAAAAAAGTCGTACGAATATTTTTGGTATTAGTGTCATCATAAAACGGTGTAAGCTCGGCATAATGACCTAATACAAACGCGGTCATATTGCCAGTTCAAACTTTGTTTTCACGACAGCAATTTTTGAGCCTCAAGGTATACCACACCAGTGTGATAGGATGGTGTGACGGTTAGTCTGCACCTTAATATGTATGACTTTCAAGTTTTCCAGTGATTGTTAAGTGATCACCTAACTTGTGGCGTTTTCAAATTTCAAATGATCTAGAAATTGAAAAAAAAAAAATAGGTGTTCTACATCTAAGTTGATTTAGATACCGTTTGATCTAAGTAATTTTTCAAGGTGAAAGTTTGTATCGATTTTCTTTTAGATAAAAATTCGCCACTAGATAAAAAATCCTACATCGTTTGCTATGAAAATTGCTCTATAAATCAATATTGGATAATATTATACCGGTTGCTGTAGTCAATAGTAATGGGGAAGGTAGAAGGAAAGCATAAAGTTCGAAGAAGCTTGTGTTGGCTTAGTAAGCAGAGATTAAAACCGTGGAAAAATTATTTTGACAAGAAGTTACATATAATAATAAGTATTTGAACGCAGTGAATATTTGGCCCAACACAATACGAGTATCTAAGAGATGGATTTCATTAGTATGACTGTATGAGTATGATACACATAAATTTATGTAGTTGGATGTTAAAAATAGTGATTAAGATTTTTAATGAAAAGGTTTTAAAAAAATTTGTGAATAAAAAAATAAAAAAATCTTTACCATAATTCAACATTTACTAAATATACATAGGACAATCAATCACATACATATTTTTAATCGAACTAGCTCGATTTTGTGTGGTTTTTGAAATAACTAGAAACAATTATTACTTATTCACTATTAAATAAACATTTCACTTAGAATACACAATAAACATTTTGTATATAATAATTTATGCGTCGGAGAGAGCGGCTACGCCCGGTAAAACTTTACCTGAAAAAAATATATTAAAATTCTCAAAAACTAATAGTTAACAATACAAAGCATCTAAATGTTAAGATTTTATTTAATATACATATTATAGGTATTGTCAGTTTTCAAAATATCAAAACGATTAAAAATTAAAATGAATGTTGGTTTCGCCAAAGTAACCGAACCAAAATAATTCTCTGTTTGGGAATTAAAAACAAATCAAATTTTGACAAAATACTAAACTGACGGACTCATAAACTGCATCAAAGTTCAGGATTACTTTGAAATGATTTTTTTTAATAAGTATGCAAACTTTTTAGATTAAATTATATAAATATGGAGAGACTGGCTCTTAATCTTAAAAAAAAAGCAAAATTTAAAAATAGAACTGAAGTAAAACAAATGAATATAGCCGGGAAAAGAAAATTTACTCGTAGTATCAGATTTGCGTGTTATTTAAAGCAAAGTTTTAAATTGATTCGCATTGATTTTTTATTCTTTTGTCAATTGAATTATTGTTACCAGCAGAATTGTTGGGTTAGTTTTTTAACTCATCGAGAGTTTTTGAACCATAATATGGATACTTCGTCCGAACAAGCGGCTCAAATTGTAGCACTGGTGCGGGAGGGCTTGGATCAACGAACGATTGGTAGAAATTTAAATTTAAACCAGTCTACGGTTTCTAGAATATACAGAAGGTTTGTGGAGACAGGTTCTTACAGAAGGAGACGTGGTACAGGCAGGACTCGAGCAACCACCGGTCGTGATGACCGATTTATTGTTACAACTTCCCTGCGAAATCGTTTCCTCACGTCAGTTAACATCTAAACAGAGCTTAATGAAGTGCGTGAAGTAAATGTGAGTGCACGAACAATAAGAAGAAGGTTAAAGGAAGCGGATATCACCCCTTTTAGACCAGCAAATGGTCCAAAGTTGTCTGTAGCTCACAGACAAGCTCGCTTAAGATTTGCGCGTGATCACCTAAATTGGACAGAAGAGCAATGGGCCTCCGTATTGTTCACGGACGAGTGTAGGTCATGTTTATATGGTACAGATGGTCGCAGAAGAGTCTATCGTCGACGTGGGGAGCGATATGCTCAAAGTTGCATTGAGGAGCGTGTTCCTTTTGGAGGCGGTTCGTGTATGGTCTGGGGTGGCATATCGATGAACGGGCGAACAGAACTTGTGTTCATAGACATGGTCCGTCAAAACGGTAATAGAGGGCGTTTGACTGCACATCGCTACATAACAGAGATCTTAGAAGATCACATGGTGCCTTACATGGGATTCGTAGGCGAAAATTTTACTTTAATGCAGGATAATGCCCGGCCGCACGCTGCTGCACAAGTTCGACAATATTGCGAAGAGGTTGGGATACGTACAATGAATTGGCCAGCACGCAGCCCGGATCTTAATCCCATTGAGCATGTTTGGGACAATTTAAAAAGAGCTGTATATGCGAGAAATCCTGTGCCCACGACAGTGGCAGCACTAAGAACAGCACTTTCAGAAGAATGGGACAATATTCCGCAAGATCTTTTAATAACCCTAATAAAATCTATGCGGAACCGATTAGAATCCGTAATAAGGGCACGTGGGGGTAATACACCCTATTAAAACATAAATAAACCCTTGCATAAAGTTTATCTATTGTTAAAACCAATTTTTTTATTAAACCAATTTTCCTTAAATTTCTGTTTTTTCTTCAAAAAAGTCTTAAGGTCCTTTCCAGTACACAAACTTAAACTTATGGATACGCTGTTTTAAAGTTCACGAACCAATCTAGAGGTTTCAATTTAAATCTGTATAGAAAGTTTGCATACTTGGTTAAAATATTTATTTTAAAGTCGTCTATTACTTTGATGCAGTTTATGAGTCCGCCAGTGTACATAATGTACAAATTTTACAAAATGTACATATTCAAAATCTACGCTAAATCTACACAAGATGAAAACGCAACTTTTATGCAACTAAACAAGTACTTATTTGGTTCTTAAATAAAATCAAAGTACAATATTTGATTTATCCCTATGACACTTTTTCGTTCTTCAACTGAAGCAATTATTATGTTTGAACATCGAAATACTACAATGGAATTTGCGTCACAAATGCCAAAGCGGCACATAAAAAGAACGCCTTTGACAGAATCATGGCGGACTCTTGCCTTCACGCGTCAATGGTAAAAGGTAGTAACGATCAACTTGTACTATTTCATTTTAAACTCTAATGGGTTGACGTAAAGTCACATTTTCTTTAAATTACATACTTATTTATGTTTGTTTTGTTTTAAATGACAGTTCATGCACTACGCATATGTCACTTTTAAATGTTCCATAAAATTCGTAGTGTTTTGTGCCATACGCGGATTCCATGTTGTAGTAGTTTGATGTATTTTAATAACACTTAACACCGATAGAATCTCGTGAACTGACTTGTACTTATGAGCAAATTGACAAAGCCATAGAGTATAAGAATAAATAAATAAATAAGTAAACCTATTAAAAGTGTCGTCAAATGGAAAAGTGACGGCCAACAGTAGTTTTTATATACTTGAGTCTCGTTTCCTTAAATGTTATAGTTTAAGTTAAAAAAAAAAAGAGATAACAAGACTAGGTCGACCAGTCCTTGATCAATGTCAGTTATTAGATAGTGCATCGCGTTGTCGTTGTTTTTGCTATGATGTTGTCATGTGTTGTCATTTTTTAGTATCTTGTTATTTTATTTTTTTTACATTTTATAGACAAAGGTTTACAGAATTTACTTTGGTTTGCACCAAACTAGTAGAATATTTGTAAAATACACCCTTACACTGTCAAATAGTTTGAGGAACACTTCAGAAACACATATGACGTTGATTAATGAAGTCACTGTGAACCTGTCAATCTCATATTAATTTAGAAGAAAAAAATACCTTCAAGTAATTCCAGAGAAGCACCGCCTCCAGTGGACACGTGGGAGACTTTGTCTTCGGTGCCCCACTTAGCGCAGCAAGTAGCCGTGTCGCCACCGCCTTTACAAGTTAAATATTATTGTTAACAATAAATAATTTGTTTCATTAAATAACTACACAAATTTTTAACTAGCTGGCGCCCGCGACTTCGTCCGCGTTGAAAAAGAAAAAAGTAGCCTATTCTGTGTCCCGTACGTCTAAATGTTTATCTACCAAGATTCATGAAAATCAGTTGAATCGTTTAAGAGTTTTGGAGGAACATACATACATACATACATACATACATACATACATACATACATACATACATACAGAAAAAAATTCTAAAAATGGTCAATTTAGTTTCAGTATCATGTATAGAGCCTATAAACACGATATCTCTGAAAACAAAGTAACTTACTCCATCACCAACCCTTACAGATTTATTATTAGTATTGATCATAAAAAATGGCAGACACCATGGCGATTTGGTGAGTAAGCCAGGTTTACTAAACCATTTACTAAGTTATCCTTTTGTAATTTTATTATTTGCTAGCTGGTGCCCGCGACTTCGTCCGCGTTGAAAAAGAAAAAAAGTATCCCATCCTGTGTCCCGTGCGTCTAAATGTTTATCTACCAAGATTCATGAAAATCAGTTAATTCATTTAACAGTTATGGAGGAACATGATACATACAGAAAAAAATTCTAAAAATCGTCAATTTAGTTTCATTATCATGTATAGAGCCTATAAACACAATATCTCTGAAAACAAAGTAACTTTCTCCATGACCAACCCTTACAGATTTTTATTATTAGTTCAATACTAATAATATGATATATATTTTTTGCTCATATAACTGTATTGTTCAATAAGTTTTTTTTATTTATTAAAATATAGAAATACATATAGGGAAAATTAGGGGGGAGACCTATGTTCAGCAGTGGACATCTTATGTCTGAGATTATGTACTTCTCAATACAAATAGTTTACACATACTAACCAATAATGGTGACCGCTCCATTGTTTGTGGCTTTGACAACGCCGTCCATTAGAGCGCGTGTGCCGCCAGCGAACTTCTCAAACTCAAACACACCAGCAGGTCTAATGGAAAAACATATATTTATTAAAACCTGTAAGAACTTGAATCTGGTTAAAAATTGACTTCCAAAAAAGGAGGAGGTTCTCAATTCGACTGTATTTTTTTAAATGTTGGGTCTAACAATTTTGATGGTTCTTTTTTTATTTGAAAGCTGGTGCTTCACGCGTGGTCCCATTTCAATTTGGTCCAGTTCTGACAATGGCATCCATGAGACGGTTTGAAGTCGTTTTTTTTTTGGTTGTTAAAAAGAGTTATTTTATGTCAAGTTAGGCAGACAGGCTAACAATCAACTTGATGGTAGATGGCTACCGTCGCCAATAACACAAGCAACGCCACAGGTGCTGCAAGTGCGCTGTCGACTATAGTGGGATTAAGGATAAGGGATTGGAAAGGTAGGGGATACTTTAACTTAATAATATAGTACAGTTTGTTACATAAATTAAAAGTAACGAAAACACTTCAACGGGGTGCTATAAACAAACAACATTTCTTTGCAACTTCTAATTTAAAGTTAACTAGCAACTTTTTTTAGATCTAAGAATACAATGGAAATTAGTTTAGGTGGTCTACAGTATTTTATATCGCGAAGAAATGATGGCTAATAAAATAATTTAAAATTTATTTTAAATTATAATACAAAAGTTGCAATCTATTATATTTAAAACAAAAGATGATTATTTTAGACATAATCCTATACTTACCCATTCCACACAATGACCTTGGCCCTAGCAATGGGTGCAGCAAAAATTTCTTGTGACTTTGGCCCGATATCCAAACCCATCCAACCTTCAGGAATACCATCTTTGACAGTAGCTGTACCGACCTATTTAAAAACAAATCAGAAGAATACAATATAAAGTATAAATAAATAAATAAAGTCTTTATTACTGACATTTCACAATACTTATTTCTTTTTTGTACAATATTTCATTTAACAATACTGATTGATGTTACATTTTTTTTTTCAATTTTCTTTTTAAGAACTACCTATTTGGTTTTCCTTTTTTGTGTTAGCTTCCCTTTTAGCAAAGGCTTCTCCTAGAACTCACCTATTTTTTTTAACTTTATTTATCAATCAATCATCAATACTAATAATAAATCTGTAAGTGTAGGTATTGTATATGTATGGATGTTCCTCCATAACTCTTAAACGAATTAACTGATTTTCATGAAACTTGGTAAATAAACATTTAGACATACAAGACACAGGATAGGCTACTTTTTTCTTTTTCAACGCAGACGAAGTCACGGGCAACCGCTAGTTAATTAATATAAATGAATAAAAAATCACTGGAAGGACTGGCCTTACAAGTCATTGAAAGGCTCACAATATGATCTGCTTATGGTTACGAATTGATTGCAAGATATTGTCGTACAAATAAAATTAAAAAAGAGGTTCAAATTAGGTCACACTAACCTGTGCATTTTCATCAAATTTATCAGCTGTGACAAAGTCAACGGGAAGATGAACTTGCACATTGTTCTTGGCAGCTTTCTCCAATAGTTTGGCTACAATCTTGGCTCCTTCTGCATCATACAATGAGTTGCCAATCTGAAAAGTAAAATATAATAATGTAACATGACTGTATAGTATACCCCATTGAAGTAAAGTACCTAGGCTATGGTCTAATATTAAATGCATATATTATGGTGATGTGCTACTTCAGCGTTAATGTTTTGCTCGATGTCTAATCATCAGGCATCATCAGCGGTTAATACATATCTAAATAGCAAACAATGTCTAGTTCAAAATATTAGTCATTTTGTACTGAACTACATTCTCGCTGCAATGATTCAAAATATAGAGATGGCCAAACACAGACATCTGTATATGAAAGAGACTGCAGTAGTACATTTCTATAATGAGTATTGTGATATGGCATACAATGTGACACCTTATCCTTGTTACTAAGGTCTGCAGCACACTAATATTGTTGCAGCACTAGTGGCGTTGCTTGTGTTATAAGCGAAGGTAGTGGACAGTCAGTCAGTCTGTCAAGTTACAAAAAAGTCTGTAACTCTAAATCCTGTTAGCATAACACAATTCTGATCATCTGAATGCATTTCAAATAACATTATTATAATTTAATACATACACTCATTCCCTTAGTTTCTTTGAGGAATGTGTAAGCCATTCCACCGCCAATTATCATCTCGTTCACTTTATCAAGAAGGTTCTCAATGAGCAAAATTTTGTCAGCCACTTTAGCACCACCGAGAATTGCAAGGAACGGCCTAAAAGTTAAGATATATTTAACATTAAATTATTGACACATAAAAAAAAATTGACATTAAATTAAGTTATACTTTTCTGGTTCATGTAAAGCTTTGGCAAAGTACTGTAGTTCTTTTTTCAGTAAGAAGCCGCTAGCCCTCTGCTCAAACCCATCACCCATCATTGAGCTGTGAGCCCTGTGTGCAGTACCTAAAAGTTTTTAATAAATAATTGCTTTATTTAATCACAATCAAAAAATTAAATAATAATAATAAATTACATCTCAATTGACTTACCAAAAGCATCATTGATGTATACATCTCCCAGCTTCCTCAAACTGGCTCTGAAAGCCTTGACCTTTTCAGGGTCTGCTTTGGCTTTTGCTCCACTAGCATCAAGACCTTTACCTTCTTCTTCAATGTGGAACCGGAGGTTTTCTAACAGGATTACAGATCCTGGTGCAGGATTAGCGCAAGCCGTTTCTACGTCAGGGCCTACACAATCCGGGAGGAAAGTGATTTCCCTGAAGAGTCAACAATAATTAAATTAAGTAAGTACCTAAACCTTTTTAAAAATATGCATGTATATTTTCTTTGAATAAACATCAAATTACCTGTCCAGAAGTTTCTTCAACTCTTCAGCGACTGGTTTCAGGGTATATTTGAGATTGGCTTGACCGTCAGGCCTACCAAGATGTGACATAAGAACTACAGATTTCGCACCTTTTTCAAGAGCATATTTGACCGAATCAAGGGCAGCTACGATACGCTGGTTGTTCGTAATAACGCCTTCTTTCAAAGGTACGTTAAAATCAACCCTAAAATGAAAAGGTCGTTAGATAGTCCGGTCATCATTTAACTTTTGTAATTTTATAAGTAAAATACTAACCTCATTAGTACTCGTTTACCAACCAGGTCAAGAGCGTCAATACTGAGTTTATTAAGAGCCATTTTAAAATGTTTTTCGTTTGTTTAAACTTAACAAATTTCGATAATAAAATAAACAAGGAATGAGTTTGATTGACGAATGGTACACCAATTTAAAAATGAATTCAACAGAGATGTCAAATTTAACCTTGGAGTGTCAAAAGGGTCAAACATTCTTGCCATTACCAAATAAATCCCATAGACATTAAAATACATCTACATAATAAATGCTCCTGATGAAATTTCAATTAATTTCACGGGCCCTAGACAAAGTGAATTCGATTCACATTCGATTCGATTCACTAAATAAAAATGTATGGGATCGACATATGACATATGTATGGGATTGACATTTAAAAATCAAAAAAAGTCAAAATGGAATCAAAAAAGAAAGATATATTCGCCAGATTTTGATATGAAGAATTATTGTCAAAAAAGTGTAGAAATTAAAAAGTGGCAATACTGTAGTATCATCCCGTTCTAACTATGAAGTTGATAAGAAAGAGACAACACTATAGTATTGCCACTTTTTAATTTCTAAATTTTTTTCGCACTGATCTCTATATACCTCTGGATTGGTTATCCCATACAAATTACAGATACTTTCGTGTGCTTTCGTGTACCATTTTGAAGCGCCGCCGTACGTAAGTACTGGAACTAATTTTGACGTTTGCTTATTTTTAATCCGTAGATAAGTATAATAGTGTCTGTTTTATTCTATTTGTTGATGTCTTAGGGACTGGTTGAGTTTATTTGTGTCCGCTTGAGTTTTGAAATATGAAGAAATGTGTATTCTGTAAATGTCCCTATCATGCGGACATCACTCGTTTTAGTTCCATGTACTTACACTCCATAGCCTACAGCGCCAAAATGGCGATTAAAAATAGACATAAATATAATTTGACAGCAGCCGATCCCTGGGGCCCTAGACAAGTTGCATTCGCTCCGTAGCGATTCGCTATTGAGTTCGTCAATCGTTTCCGAGATAACGAAAACAATTTCCTAGCCAAAGTGACACTACGATCGTTATCGTTGTGACGAATGGGTTCATTCGCTAATAAACGAAAATTGGCTATGGTTGCGAAGTAAATATCACAATTAAGCCGTCAATATTGTTGGAAGTATTTATTGGAATAATACTAACTAGTTTTAGAAAATAAAATAGTTTAAAAAATAGATTGGGAGATGATGTTATGTTTTAAAGATTATGTTTACTATTGATTTATAAGTTATGTAAAATGAATGTGAAGAGTATTGTAATTGAATTATGAAAATATAGATATGTGCGCACTGAAGATCGAGTTTTTCTAATAGTTAATGGATCCCATATAGTGTATAGTGATGAGTAATAAGCAGAGAATGAAATACTAGACCAAAACAAAACACTGAGAACTCCAATAACAAGTGTCAAATGTGCTCACAAGTGAACTCGTTTTTAAAAGAACAAAACAAACAAAGAAAACTTTCACATCATTTGAAATGACTCAAAATTCAAAAACATCTACCAGCTAAGCCAAATATTCATGGAAAAACCTCCTGTTTTTTATTTGGCAGTATGTAATGAGTTGCTAATTAATATGTAGGGATATACTTAACCTTCTTGTACTTTTTAAGACCGACAATGTTGTTCAACTATGAGACAGATTATGTTTTTTCAAGTTTTGCACAATATTTATCAAAGGTCGAATACCCCAAAGGTATTATCGACTGAGATTTATTTCAATGATAGTTATTTAGGGTTAAGTTTAGTAAAACTTATCTACTTAATACTTCCTAACTTAATATCTTCAATATTAAAATTGAGAGGTGATTTTTACTATTCAAATTTTATGTTTGCTTAATAAAAAGTTGTCTGTCATAATTTTATTTACCCTGACTCTTATAATTACTTACATTACCTCTATATATAGTTTTGTTTCAAATTGTACACAAAAACAAAACAATTTTGAAATATTTTTATTATAATACAAAGTAAATGTAAAAATATGTAACAATAAAATAAAATTGTGAACTTCACGTTTCATTACACATGACTCACATATTATGGGTCAAGTCATAATATTTCCAAGTTTGCTAATCAATTCTTCTTGATTTGGGATCTCTTGTGGTGTTTGTGGAAACACTATCCACCAGCTACCCATACAATTATGGTTGAGGGCGTTAACAACCTCTCTGATGTAGATACTTGTTGTCCTTTGCGTAAGATATTGGCCCTGAAAAATACAAAAGGCAATTTAATAGGCACTAAAACCAAATTTATAATTTATTAATTTGTTGCAGTCATCGATGGTTGCAGTTTATAATTTTAGGTGAAACCATCATAATAATACGTAGGTACCTATCATTACAATAAAATTAACATTTTTATAAGAAGTTAAAAAGACGATTAGGTTTTATATAAGCTGGCACTGCTTTGGTTATGACTAGCTAACTGTATGTAGGTAATATAGGTAATCAAATAGGTAGGTTTATTAATGTGAAATTTCTTACCTTTGTTTCAAGGGGGAATTTCTTCAGACCCTTTTAAACCGCTGAGCTTTTAGGTCGTCACATAATTTTCTAAAAGTTATTTTATTTAACCAAAATGCTGTGTAAACAATAGTTCCGGCATATCGTGTATTTTTTCCATTTGTCGTCGCAACTTAAACCTCCTTTGGCGCCTCAACCAGTTTTGTTTTATGCAGCCCACAATAAACGTAGAGAATGCATTTTTAAATATGTACTCTTTGATTTTTAACAACTTTACCACGAAAAATAACACTCGGCGAATGAATTGTGTCGATATCTACAGCATCTTGGGCTTCGTTACATTATCGAAGACGAAAACGAAAACGAAATCGAAAACGAACGTCAAAAGTGCCACTTGGCTAAGCATATGTATGGGAATAGCACTAGAACCCATTCGCTAATAAATCATTTCGATTCGAAAAGCAACATTTGTCTACCAACTTAGTTATCGAATTCGTCGTACCACGTGACATATGTCAATCCCATACATTTTTTATTTAGCGAACTTCGTTATCGTTTTTAAAATGGCACTTTGTCTAGGGCCCCAGAGGTATATAGAGATGTGCTTTTTCGACAGACTATAAAAATACTGGTCTAGTCTATCATCTATGGCATGGTATAATTAAATTTTTATGTTGGTCACATTGCTCGTTCACGTTCCTCGCGAAATATGCACGCATTGAGACGCTCGCATTTAGATTGTTTTTTGAAAACCTGTGATGAAATTCATGATAAAGAGTGTTTAAGTGGAACTTTACGAGGTCTCTGTCTCTCGGACATTATTTCAACTAATAATCTTTTGAATAATAGTGATTATATTGTGTGACAAACAATATTGTAGTGCGTCGGAAGTTGACTGTTTAAACATGGTGCCGCTAGGGCCCGGACCGGGCCATTCTACTGGACACTCAACCCACGGGGGGCCTTCTGCCAATCTTTCCGCTACGAATTCGTTATCACAAAACGCTCCACAGACGAATAAGTCATCAGTGACGGTAAGAGTTAATATGTTTTAATAAAACGCCCTATTTCACGGGTTTGCGTCAGTGTCACACTGCACATGTTTATATAACTTCAACTTTAAAAATGAGCACGTGCGAATTGGCGCTAAATTTATTTCTATTTACAGAAACCGAACTACACACTCAAATTTACACTCGCTGGTCATACTAAGGCCGTCTCTTCGGTCAAATTCAGTCCTAATGGAGAATGGCTCGCTAGTTCGTGTAAGTATATACTTTACGTACATACACGATTGGACCTGAATTTGAAATCATACAAAAAAACTATGTAGCGCCTACATTTAGTTGACGTGTGGCATATGTTATGTAAATTAAATATCAACTAGGTATGTATGTTAACTGGGTTAAACTACATAAGTTGTGCATAATTTTCAGTTTTATTATAGCACAAGTATAGCACAAGTAATAATGTCACAAAATTTAAATTTTGAAATTTGTTTTAACAAATGCCTAACTATTTAAGTTTTTTTTAGTAACAACTACTTTAGACAGCTTGGCTATGGCTACTTGGTATTTGAAGTTAAAGAGCTAGTGCGGATGAAATTGAATTAAAAACTATTGAAAATATAAAAAAACTAGCTGTTGCACGCGACTTCGTCTGCGTAACTTTATAAAATATAGTCTATGTTACTTGCTGGTAATATAGCTTCCAAACAGTGAAAGAATTTTTCAAATCGGTCCAGTAGTTTCGTAGCCTATTCAATGCAAACAAACGAACAAACAAATCTTTCCTCTTTATAATATTACTATAGATATATATATAGTATTCTCTATAAATATTGTAAAATGTCACCATTACCCATGCTGTGTGAAAAAAACTGAACTTAGCATGGACCTTTTGTTTTTTTTTTTTCGAAAAACTCAACATTGTGCTGACTTGTGCTTGTGCTAGGTTTGTGCTGCGTTGTGCCGTAAACCGCGAGCCCTGATCTCAAAAAACGGAGCGGTGACACAACAACCTTAGAACAAGTCAGCACAATGTCGAGTTTATCAAAAAAACAAAATGTCCATGCTAAGTTGCAGTACATAAAAACTATAGTAATTGATCGTAGCTTGATTTGGTTGTATTTGACTAAATCTATATTAGTTTAGGGGTCCTATTCCCAATTTAATTAAGGTTTTAATAACATATTAAACCACATATGCAACGGAATATACTTTATTGACCATCAAAAATCATTTATGGGGCTATTTATGAATTTGATTATATCTAGGAAGCTATTTTAGAGTATGTCTATTTTTAATGGAAAGTACCCATGTTTTTTTTGTTTGTAAAACATGTAAAAATATTAATTTTACTTTTACATGGTCTTGTATAACTCATACCTAATAAATAATTAACCTATTCCCCAAAAAGTAGATTATTTACTTATTTGGATGAATGGTCAGGGTCCTTGCCTTAACACTCTGGCTCCGGGTTCAATTCACAGCAGGGTTGACTTGAACTTTTCTAAGTTGCCCTTTGGTCTGGATATGGAAAGTAGTGGTAGGGCATACTGCATTTTGCAGTCATTTGGGAAGCCCTTCTAATTCTCTTAGAGAAGACCACCGTGACATAACAGCATGTGTGCTGTTGGTTTCGGTGAGCGAGTAAGGGATGCCAAAACCTATTTCCCCATCCTTTCGTAATGCTACTATGCAGAAGCATATGGTCGTCAGCACACTTGCAGCACTTGTGGATTTGCTCATGTTATAGGCGATGGTAGCCAAGTGCACTTAAAATCATTTTAGTAATGTAAAATTAAAATAAATAAGTGTTAGTTGAATAATTTAATTTTCAGCTGCTGATAAACTCATTAAGGTGTGGGGTGCTTATGATGGCAAATTCGAGAAGACTATTTCTGGACATAAAATGGGCATAAGTGATGTGGCGTGGTCTTCTGATAGTAGATTGATAGTCAGCGCAAGTGATGATAAAACTTTAAAGGTATATATTTTTTATTGTTACTTTCTTTTTTGTAATCCTCAATCACCACATTATTTTAGGTCTTAAGTTACAACTGGTCTAATGTATTACTAGTAGGCATAGCATGTCTTTTTATAACATCTATAATATGTTTTATCTAATTCAGTTTGAACCAGCGACCCACTCCCGGTGTTGCCCTGGGTGCATTTTTTTATGTACACAAACCTTCCTCATTAATCTCTCTTTCCATAAGTAAACAGTGATTAAAAATCTGGGGTTGTTTAGAAGTAGTTAATGGAGCGACAGACATGACATTTATATGACATTTATATTTATATATTTTATGAATATAGATTTAATGAAAGAAATAGTTACTGTGAGTAACAGAGATATGTCATCTCTGTTTTCTTTGGGTTTTCTCTAGTAAACACATTTCTCTAATATATCATAATTATATCACATTTTCTAGGGATAGTTGAACATATCCTTACATATTATAAAACAAAGTCCTCTGCCGCGTCTGTGTCTGTCTGTCTGTCTGTCTGACTGTCTGTTCGCGATAAACTCAAAAACTACAGCACCGATTTTCATGTTGTTTTCACTAATGGATAGAGTGGTTCTCAAGGAAGGTTTTAATATATAATTTACAAAGTTCTAAAAATGGTGATTCATTATAAAAATGATAATAAAACCTTTCTCACGGTTGTTGAACTATTATCACATTTTTGATAGATAAGAGAAGTCTGTATAAACATTTCGAGCATACTTAATAGATAAGATCAAACTTAAACTTTCCATAATTTTAAAACTTAGCTTTTGAAACTTGTAAAGATTTTTTCTCAATCAAATATATCTCTTTAAATTAACCACTGTTATTATTATTATAAGTGAAAATAATATGTTGTATAGTGTATATTACATATTTTCACTTTACACTATAACAACAGCAACCAAACAACTGTACCAGATGTTTCAAATGACTGATTGATTTTAGAACATTGAAATAAATTGTAGAATATTGTAGATGTAATTTTGTAATGATGTCAACTCTGCTTGCAAATGTAAAGTTGAAATTACCTTGTCCACTTTTTTTGACTTGATTTAGAGATACTGAATTCTGAACTGGCAACATTTATTTAATAAAATATGGCCAATGTTTCTCCCTAGATGGGGCAGAGGACTTTGTTGAGATATTTACACATTCATTACAATATTGAAACTAAGTCGTCAAGTCCCGCTGATTAACGATTCATGAAAAAAAAAAAACAGAAAAATAACATTTAACTTGTGTTTGGTACATATTTTTTATTATTTATGGTTTTAGTATTTTGTGCTTCATATAAGTATTTTTTTTGTTGTTTTAGGTCTGGGAATTGAGTTCTGGCAAATGTTTAAAGACACTGAAAGGCCACAGTAATTATGTTTTCTGCTGCAATTTCAATCCACAGAGCAATCTTATTGTCTCTGGGAGTTTTGATGAAAGTGTACGAATATGGGATGTAAGAACAGGTATGCAATAAAATTTTATATTATGTAATAGTAAACTATAGTATAGTAAACTCTAGTGAATAAGTATATTCACTAGAGTTTTGCGATTTATATGGTAATTTAAAATAATAATGTTTATCTATTATAATATAAAGGATAATAAACTTAAATAAGCAAGCCAAAGATGTCCAGCAAGCAATGATGCTAAGCCAGGCATTATAATGAAGTTAAGATTAATAAAAAGTATAGGTTCGACGAGCCCATTGGATGAGTGGCAAGGGTGCTTGCCTAATGTCTCAGGGGCCCCGGGTTCGATTCCCGGCGGGGTCAACTTTGGAAATTTTAATATAATTTTCAAAAGTTGACTGGTCTGGATTTGAAAAGTAGTGGTAGGGCACACTGCGTTTCGCAGTCATTTGGGCAGCCCGTCTGGCGGCAGTAACCACCACCTTACAGAATACCACTGTGAAATAACAGCATTATGTGCTGTTGTGTTTCGGTGAGTGAGTAAGGGATGCCAGAGCCCATTACCCCATCCCTCCCTTATCCCTTATCCTTAATCCTTCTATGGTCGGCAGTTGCTTGTGTTATAGGCGACGGTAGCCACCTACCATCAAGTGGTTATTTTTTGGAAAAAGAGATGAGGCAATAAGGAAGACTCGTCAATTTTCAGTTTAATATGATCCTCATCATTTGAAAACTTGAAATATCTTGAATGACACTGTCTATAACTAGCTCTCTTACTGCAACAGAGATATTTTAAATTCTTGTCTTTGATATTCTCAGGAAAATGCTTGAAGACACTGCCAGCGCATTCAGATCCAGTGTCAGCAGTACACTTTAATAGAGATGGCAGTCTTATTGTGTCTTCTAGTTACGATGGGTTATGGTGAGTACCTAAATGTTTCTTTTTAATTTTAATCTAAATTATACAATTATTCAATAATTTACAATTATTAAATATTCAATTTTGTTGTGTATATTTAATAATTATATTATCAATAAATGTGTCTATTTATTTTTTATTTAACAACAAATAATAATAAAAATAAGAAGATAAATGTTCAGCAGTGGTCGTCTTGCGGCTGAGAAGATTTAAATAAGGCCTGAGGCGTTTGCCTCTGAAACCAGCCAAATAAATAAATTGTATAATATTTTAACTGTTGCTTTCTGTGCAATGTGTAAAGGTTAGACAAATAAAGGTTTATTTATTTACTAGCCGGCGCCCACGACTTCGTCCGCGTTGAAAAAGAAAAAAGTAGCCTATCCTGTGTCCCGTACGTCTAAATGTTTATCTACCAAGTTTCATGAAAATCAGTTGATTCGTTTAAGAGTTATGGAGGAACATACATACTTACATACATACATACATACAGAGAAAAATTCTAAAAATGGTCAATATAGTTTCAGTATCATGTATAGACCCTATAAACACGATATCTCTGAAAACAAAGTAACTTACTCCATGACCAACCTTTACAGATTTATTATTAGTATTGATTTGCTAGTTTAGGTAATTTCAACCCACTGTAGGATAAGAATATTTCATATATGTAATATGAATCTGATATAAGTTCTTTTTCCATAGTCGAATCTGGGATACGGCATCGGGTCAATGTTTGAAGACATTAATTGACGACGACAACCCTCCTGTATCATTTGTTAAGTTTTCACCGAACGGCAAATACATATTGGCAGCGACTCTCGATAACACCCTCAAACTATGGGACTACAGCAGAGGCAAATGCCTAAAGACATACACCGGACATAAGAATGAGAAATATTGTATCTTCGCAAACTTCAGTGTCACTGGTGGCAAGGTAATATTAATTCTGCTATTAATAAATATAAATAATAACTGTATCAATATAAATGTTATGCTGCATAATATGCATTTTCTGGAGCCATTTTCTTCAAGACATTGAAACAACACCATAAAGATGATTTTACATCTTAGATTTCATCTTGAGAACTAAAGATTTACCAGTTTCACTTTTACCAATTTTTTTTTTATCACACCGATACATACCATCAAGGTATAAAAGTATAAAGTACCTCATGTATACTCTTATCAAAACGTAAATAAATAATTGTCGAAATTGATGCAATTATGTCTATATGCAATTTATCAACGTAAAACATTAGAATTGAAAATAGCCATTGAAAAGGCTTCTAGGCCTTTCTTATTTCAAGTATATATCAGCAATAAGGCAGACTTGATGGTAAGGTGGCTACCAGCAAAATCCCACAGGAGTTGCAAACGATCTGCTGACCTTGAGTAGGATGAAGGATAAGGAAGTTGTTTGGATCAGGCGAATGGGCTTTCACATTCTTTACTCTCACATCAAAACGCAACACATCTTTTGAACATTCTGTTTATGTTTTTGTTGTCACGAGTTCATTTCTAATAAGTATAATTTTTCATGTCTCGTTATTTAATACTTTTGATCCTAATACTTTA
The DNA here is from genome assembly GCA_945859745.1 of Synanthedon formicaeformis. NCBI lineage: Eukaryota > Metazoa > Arthropoda > Insecta > Lepidoptera > Sesiidae > Synanthedon > Synanthedon formicaeformis. The sequence goes on from OX243958.1 coordinate 9,677,817, forward strand.
ACAATACTTCATTGTCAACAGTGGATAGTATCTGGTTCAGAGGACAACTTGGTGTACATTTGGAACCTTCAATCTAAAGAAATAGTTCAACGGCTATCCGGACACACTGACACTGTCCTGTGCACGGCGTGTCACCCGACAGAGAACATCATCGCCTCAGCTGCTCTCGAAAACGACAAAACAATCAAGCTCTGGAAAAGTGATACTTAAGATATGCCACTGGTAAGTAAAGCTTATTTTCCTACAAATTCCTAAGCTGCTCAAGAAATTTAAATCATTTTCAAAATATTGTCTATTCATATTGGTACTTATACTCACTATTTTAATTTAAAATCTAATATTCTTTATTGCATAAGGCCAAATTTTAGCCACTTACATTTTATATCGCGACCATAAACTTAGACTAGACGCTAAATTTTAAAAAAAAATATTAGTCACAATAAGGACCTCTTTCACCGTCTGTCGAGTAGGCTAACCGTCATTTAAAGTCATCTCTCACCGGGGATATTGGAGCTGATATATACCTTTGTTTGTACGGTAAAAGTCCCAAAAATAAAAAAGAAAATAATAAAAAAAATCGCCTATCGAATATGCACTTAAACTGAATATATAAATTGATAAAACATAAAATTATTTCTAAAAGTAACTAATCAACACTTTACTTTTAGTTGGCGAAAGAGGCCCTTAACACTTTAACAATTTTTATTTATTAAATAGCTGGTGCCCGCGACTTCGTCCGCGTTGAACGATGAAAGGTACCCTATGTCCTTTCTGGTGTCCCAGACAACGTGTATGCAAAATTTCATGGTGATCGGTTCAGTAGTTTTTGCGTGAAAGCGTAACAAACAAACAAACTCACATTCACATTTATAATATTAGTAAGGAAGTAAGGATTAGTAAGGATTAACATAATATCTATAAACATGTGCATTGTAAGATTGTATAATTGAAGACGTGAGTGGATGAAGGTGGTATGTCGCATAATTCCAATTTTGAATAAAACGAGGTTAAAGTTTTACTTTTAATTTTTGAAATGTCGCCACGGAACTGATTTTTGTTAGTACAATTATGATGTAAAGTTGTGTAAACAACTTGAAATATTAATGGTATGATAGCAATTAAACACTTCTATTATTTAATTAAAAAAAAGTGAACATAGCTCCCTCTTCAATTAACAAAAGTAAACTTTTATGCACTCTTTGCTTTTTAAAATTAACTGTACATAACACCTTTTTCAACTTTTTATTTTCCAAAAATGTCTTAAATCGACGATCTTAAGGTCTGTAATCATTCATGTGGACATATTACCTTCATCAACGCAAAAAAACCCAAAAATGCGACATAACACCTTCTTCCACTCGCGTCTTGAATTGTATGCATTCTAAATAGTTGCATTTAGTTTGGAGTAGTACCTAATGTGAAATGTGTTTGTTGCAGATGGTGGAGCGTACAGTGATCTGTATAATATGGACCGCAGCTTCATATTGTAAGCTGTGACTGTGCCGCTGGCTTGTGAATAATATTCTTAAGATTCGCGAAGAGTTTTACGTCGGACTTAAATCCTTATTAATTTCTTTACTTTTAGAAGACAGATGAAATGTGTGCATTTTCAGTTGTAATAAGATATACATAAAATATTTTTGTATCTGACGTGTGACAGATTAAGTAATGATTGCGTTCAGATATTAATTAAGTTTAAAGAGATTCTGCCTAAGGATTTGTTGGTAATTAAAATTTAGTTGTAAAATGTGGTTGTTTTATTTTTCTATTAGTAGATAAAGTGATATTTAAACATGGCAGCTTGAACGCTTACCTGTCAATAGGAGATGCAGGTGAGAAACCCACTCTGGCCTACATTTTCTGAATTCCGAGTTTGTATTAAAAATGAGGATAAAAACATAACTAGGAAACCTTATAAAAACCAGGTTTAAAAAATTAAAGCAGGATAGAATCATATTTCACGCGTAAGTAAACTTGGAAAATAATATTTTTAATAAAAATAAAAGTTTATGTTTAGCTTATTCTTTCACTTTTGGGAAGCTATATTATCAGCGAGTATCATAGGCTATATTTTATAAAGTTACGCGGGCGAAGTCGCGTGCAACAGCTATTATTGTATAAATGCCTATAACTCATTAGGTATTTCGAATTTCGAACCAAAAATGTAATTTGTAATTGTTCAAGGCAAACCGGCAATTGTCGGCTCGAACTCGCCACGAACGGATTCAAGTAACTTTTCTCATTTACTGATTTTCCTTAAAGTTGGTTAAGCCGCAACTGTAAATTGTCCACCCGAAGCGAGTTAACCTACAAATTAGTTAACGAGTGGGCATATTGCGTTGATTTTTACATTAAAGGGAACTCGTGAATAAATTCTTACTGGATTGAATACTAAGTAGTTAGGTACTCACTTAGTGAGAACGGAGAAGCCGAATAATCTTATCTAAAAGGATCTAATCTGAGCTAAATAACGAACGAGTAGGTGTGTAGGTATAGGAGTCATTTAAGTTATTAAATTTTCGTAGACGTGAAAAGTTAAATATCAAGTTAGGGGTGAAGTTATTTACTTTTCGTTACAACTTTCTTACCGTAATCGATACTTTCTAATTAAAAAATTCATTAGGTACTGTAAAGGTAGCAGTTCGTGCCGCGACCGCGACCGGAGACTGAGACGCGAGACCGCGACACATGGCTGGGTCTCTGGTAGGTAGCCTACTGCGCCTAGAGATAGAGACCCGAGATCGGACAACAAATGATGCTTCTGTAATTATTTATTGTCGACTAAAACGTGGGAGCGAGCTACGTACCTACTACGCAGTGGAACTTATATACTATTCATTAGGCAATTAAATAATGCGGGATGTTGACGTATAATATTTAGAGAATACGAGAAAATAATAGGTAAAAAACAATAGTTGACGTTTTACGCAACATTTTGCATGTCCCGAGTGAGACGCGCGACAGTTAGGTACATACCTACGGTGATAGGAAGAACGTCTCGGGTCGCCCGTCGCAGTCGCGTGTCTTTGTCTTCGGTCTCGGTCTCCGGTCGCCAATGGATATTAGAAATTTAATTTCTTTAATTGACAAAGAATCTGTTAACATCGATAAACACTATCTTCTACATGGAAGTCATTGATTAAGTCTATTTAAATATTATATGAGATAGAATTACATTTAGAAAATTGAGAAAATCAAAACACACAGTCTAGACAGACATCTAGTTTTCTCATGGCTATTATTTCTTAAGGCGAATTTTCAGTAAAACCGATTAGGGATGCGCGAGCTTTGCCCACTCTGTGGGTGGCAGTTAACGAAACGCTCTATAACAGTTAAGACGTACAGAGCCGACGCGGCGCTTTACCGAAACCGCGAAATTTTGAAATACTTGAATGTTAACTGTGTTTTAGAATAATTTTAGAATTAATAATTAGTTGTTTGAAGTTCGTGCTTAGTGAAATATTGGTTCTTGATGTGAATATTTTCACTATTTTTTGGATGTGAAATGGGTAAGATTGCACATAATAATATGTGAAATTATTATTAATTAAAGTAAATCTATTCTGTTGTTTCCAATATTTCTTCAACTGAAAATTAGTGAAACATAGGTGTTTGCTTTTGGAGCAATTTTTGCTGTTAATCTCAAAATCAATACCCACTTTAAATCGATAAAAATTATTAGCTTTAACAGTAAAGGAAAAAATGTTTAAAAGAAACTTGAGAGAAGTTTTATAATGTTCAAAGCAATGGATTGAAGAAATTGAATTGGTTCGATGAACTAAAGTGATTTGAGACTGATTTCAGAGAATGCTCAGTAAGAAAGTTAGAAAGAAATTTGATATGCGCCTTGGAAAATGCGCGGCTTGAACACGAAAATAATGTTTCATTTTAAGCTATTTTTATCTGTTGACGTAATAACTAACTCAATATCTAGCGAATATACAATTTTTAAAATTGTCTCATCTTCTAAATAAAAATAACCCTCAAAATAAACGTGGACTGCAGCTGCGACATCTTCGTTTGAAGAAAAATTCAATTCTTTTAAATATTTCTTTAAATTGTAAAAAAAAATGAAAATGTATGTTGTAATTCTAAATAACTATTCTCTTAAATGCACTCATAGATTCATTAATTGATTCTGTAAGTTTTGTATAAAAAAAATAAAGTTTAATTGAGTCATAGTTAAAATATTTTTCAGCCAACACTTCATCTTGAAAAAAAAGTACTAATTAAAAAAAATACAAATATTATGTATATTCCTTGAAGATATTTTCAAATTTAAATTTTCATCATAAGTTATACGTGAATTACGACATAGGTGGAGAAAGAAATTGAAAGTTAAATTTATTGTAATCATTCTATTATAAAATACGTCTGTTTTATGTATATGAAGCGTTGAATAATCACGTCTATATTTGATACACAAGAAAAGTTCTGAAACGTGTCCCTCTTTATACATTTCAGTATTTCTTCTTATTTTACTTGGGCCCCTGATAAATTATTACTTTTTCAAAGTTTCCCCCGGAAGGTTTTCCTTATCTTTGAGGGAAGTTAGATTATGTCGAATATTTATAAAAGCGTTTCTTCTTTAAAAGCTTTCACACTCACACACCCACACACACACATACACACACACATACACCTGTATTGTTGCGATGTTATAGGCGACGGTAGCCACCTACCATCAAGTGGACCGTCAGCCTGCCTTGCGACCTTAACATAAAAAAAACTGTAAAGTTATAACAAAATCAGTTTAGCAGTCTTTGCATGATAGAGTAACAAAAATTCAATGAACCTAAAAAACTTTCTCATGAATAAATAATAATATTAGATACATACTCATATTTAGCGGATATTAATTAAATTAGTAGGTACATATTAAGTATGTATGTTTAGGGCCTCTTTCACAAACTACATGTAAAGTGTTGATTAGTTACTTTTAGAAATCATTTTCTGTTATATTGAATTATGCACTTTGTTTACTACATCATTCGATAGCCGATTTTTTTAAATTATTTTCTATGTTTGGGACGTTTACCGTACAAACAAATGTATATCAGCTCCATTATCCCCGGTTACCGGTGACTTTAAATGACAGTTTGTCCTACTTGATGTTTGTGAAAGAGGCGCTTAGACTATTTTAGCCTTTAGCAGGTTCTGTAATAATTTCTGTAATAGTGTTTGACCTAGATTTACTTTGATGACTTTCTCATTAAAAGTCATTACAACTCAAATGCGTTACAGCCTGTTTTGATTGGTTACTTACAACTAGTAAACAATTATGAATGCGAAATAGTCAAGTAGACTTTGCGGATCAACAACACAAAAGAAGTAAAAGTAATGAGCAACTTCAAAAAAAAATCACAATGTTACTCGACAAACAAGACTTATATTAACAAAGCAAAAACGTTACAAAAGAAATGCCTACAATGATATTTATTTAGGATTAAGATGATTCGTGAGTTGAAATCACGTTTTTGTTGATACAAATTAAAATTAAAAAAGTGAAGAAGAATTGGACAGATATTTAAATGTACAGCAGAAACCTTTTTTTAACTAAGCATTACTTCAAAAATCAAAATATTTATTTAAATATCGAATAGGTTTCTTCAAAAAAACTTGTTATTTTAAATTTAAATTTACCAGGGTTTCGGAAAAAAAAGCCATTAAAAATCAGCCAACTTGAATGCATTAAAAATACGTCTATGTTAATAAAATGAAACCTTAAATATGTTGCTAAGCGGCTTGAGAACGGCTGGAAAAATTCATAATTTTTTTCTCAAATAGAAATTCGTTAAGTCCGAGGAAGGTGAGTAAAGAGAAAAATTGCAAAAAGTTGCTCTTTTTCAGCTGACTGGAAAATCTGTAACGGTCTCGTAATCATTGACAGAACGGCTTGTCCTATAAGTATACTTAAAAATGGATTCTTCACTATATAATTTTTCATGGGGAAGGTTTTACTATATCAAATAACAAGGCGGCAAAACCGTGGATCGCATAGTCAATTTTATATAATAAATTTAATGTGAAATGTAGGTAACTCAGTCTGTTTACGTTTTCATAGCTAAACAACTGACAATGAGGACTCGAAGCCGCGTTTAAAAAGTAATTGAATGTAAAAATTATACATATTATGGCTTTAAAAGCATATAAACAAAGCTTTAAAATCATTTCCCTAACTTAACCCAGTTGTTTACCCGACATCTTACTGCGTCCGTCCATCAGAGCACTTATATGTTGGTATATTGATATATAATTGATAATTGATATATAATATATAATTGACAGCTATACTATTTAACGATTGCTTTTCTTTTTTTTTCATTTTGTTCTCTTTTTCTCATTATTTTATTTTATTTAAGTAAAGTTTATGTTATATTAATTGTTATATGCATATGTTGTCATTCGTCACAATTTCTATTTTGTAATTTATCTGTGTATACCTTAAAATTGCCTTGTATTACCTATACCTATTATAAGTTTTTTGTTTGTGCTGTTGGTGTACCTTTTGAAAAAAAATAAAATAAAGTAACTAGCTCTTTAGCCTTCCTCGATAAATGGACTATCCAACACAAATTTTTCAATTCGAACCACTAGTTCCTGAGATTAGCGAGGACAACCAAACAAACTCTTCAGCTTTATATATTGGTATATATATATGTATGGTTTAAATAAACGGTCTATGCTATTTTATTTTTCGTGTAATTCTTTAGAATTCATTTTTCTGTATATAAACAATGTTTCTTTCCATTGACTTCAGTCCACCTTAGTCTTAACCTTAGTTTAAGGTACCTTCAGATTCAGATATATATGTAATATACTGTACTAACTTCTATACAAATAATAAACCAATTTTAACGTACAACACGTCAACTATCTGTATTGCGCTGTATTTTTTAAGAGGCCTCACAATTTTTTCCTTTTTCTTTTGCTCATAGCATCATAGGGAAGTTGGGCCAATTTATGGGTTAAAGAAAGAAAGAATATTAAGTGGTTACATTAAATTTGCAATTTAAAATGCCTCAATGAATAATAAACAATTAATTTGAAAACTCTGCCTTCAACATGCCGTAAAAAGGAGGATGCTCGGAAACAAGGCTCGGAAATCTATACCAATATATACTCGTATTAAGCTGAAGAGTTTGTTTATTTGTTTGGTTGTACGCGCTAATGTCAGGAACTACTGGTTCAAATTGAAAAATTATTTTTGTGTTGGATAGTCCATTAATCGAGGAAGTTGCGGCCACCAGCGCATATTATATGCATGCCTGGGGACTATGGATGCAGCGTGTGTCTTTTTAGGTACTATTCTGCTAATTTTAGCAACAAGAGATGCTTCTAGGTTCCAGGTAAATAATCACCGTTGGAGGAAGTCTTCGCACACAAGATGACTTAAGGCATTCCATTCTCATAATACATAATCCATTCCATTTCCCCGCACAATCTTCGAACCGAATAATACTCTAGCCGAATATCGAATGTGCAATTTACAACATTGTAGAATGAGTTTATTTTTTTTAAAGATATCAAGTTTCAATTATAACTGTGTTCTAATCATTAGAACACTTTATTGTCAAGGGTGATTATATTAATTTTGATTATTATCATATTTGTTTATTTTTTATTTTTAGGAAAATCTTGTTCTTGATATTGAAATGGTATACTTTACTTAATCGATAAGTATAAAGGAATAGGTTGCAATCACGCGACCCCAGCCAATAATATTTAACGGTGATTGACATAGCGAAAACTGGTGTCAATCGAAGTTTTCCTACTAAGTGCTAACGGTAATAAATGGTGAAAGGGGACGCGCCTTTTTGGGCATTATTTAGCGGAGACATTTCAGGTACATACGAGTATTTATTCACGTGGACACATACTCCCCTAATTAAGTTTTCTAGTAACACATTTACTGATCCATCAGGTTATGTCGGTAAATTTTGTTTGTCTAGGGATCTTTTTATTTCATTACTAGCTTGTGCCCGCGACGTCCGCGTTGAAAACTAAAAAAGTAGCCTATTCTGTCCTGTACGTCTAAATGTTTACCTACCAAGTTTCATGAAAATAAGTTAATTCGTTTAAGAGTTATGGGGGAACATACATACATACATACATACATACATACATACATACATACATACATACATACATACATACATACATACATACATACATACATACATACATACATACATACATACATACATACATACATACATACATACATACATACATACATACATACATACATACATACATACATACATACATACATACATACATACATACATACATACATACATACATACATACATACATACATACATACATACATACATACATACATACATACATACATACATACATACATACATACATACATACATACATACATACATACAGAAAAAAATTCTAAAAATGGTCAATTTAGTTTCAGCATCATGTATAGAGCCTATAAACACGATATCTCTGAAAACAAAGTAACTTACTCCATGACCAACCTTTACAGATTTATTATTAGTATTGATTCGATCTCGCAGTGTAATCCTGAGCATAACCATCTCCATAGCTCGTCGAAGCTCGTAAGCTTTCTTACGAGGCCCACAGTTAGATATTTTCTCCGTTATTCCCGGTAGTTATTAGTCTATATAATCTTCCACAGGAATTTCATTCAAAACAGAGATATATCGAGATATCGAGATTCCCGTATACTTAAGTATCTTTCAATCAATGTAAAAAGAATTTTTTAAATCCGACTGGTTGTTCCATAGTTAAAAGCTTTTAAACAAACAAACAAACTTATTCAGCTTTATTATTTATCCCAGCAGCACACGACTTCGCCGGCGAAACTTTTTAAAATATAAGTAGCCTATGTGATAACGCTGATAACTATCATATAAGCTATAGGTGAAAGAATTTTCAAAATAGGTCCTTTAATTTTTGAGTTTATTTATTACAAACACACCAATCTTCTCCCTTTATAATATTAGTATACCTAGATTTGAAATGGAAACCTTTCAGCCGATAGTAAAAGGGCTATATAATATAAAACATCAAACAAAAAGTTTGCGAATATCACCACCCTTTCATATTCTCTGCGGAATATTTAAAACTTTGCGATGGTTATTAAATTCAGTTTCCGTATTACTAGTCACGAATGGTCTTGTTTTACGCTCGCTGAACGTTCACCTAGCTGGTATTAATGATGTCGGGACATACCGAACTAACGTTCTCAGGCATTCAGTTTGTGCACTGCTCAAGTTCGTGATAGGTTTTACAAATTTATCTCGTAGAAACTCGATATCTCGATATATCTTTATGTTTTGAATGAAAATGTTGATTGATTTACATATGCTATGCTATGCTAAGTACAACAGATTCTTAAGAGCGGGTATAAAGAGAAATGGCCAATCCTAGATTTGAATTTTATCTAAGTAAACAAAGTCTAATTTAATTACTTTTTAATAATTAGTTTAGTTTAATAATTAGATAAATACATTATAAATGAAAGTGACGACTGTAACAGAAAAACATAATATAATGAAATTTTCTCGATAGAAAAAAATCACCAAGTGAGCTCTCATTTCCATCGATTTTAGTTTTATTTTCTGAATGACACACATTACAAAGCTAAAAGTGTATCTGTAATTTCACTTCACATATTATCTAAGGCTGTATGTAACAATTTTTCATTTGACATTGTAGTTTACGAATAATTAATATTTAATACTTGTGGCACTTATAACATTTTTATTGAGCGAGATGCGCTATCTTCCGTCGCATGTTGTGCGTAGTTCTACGTATTGTCACTGTCATGTCCAAGGGGCCACGCGGGTGAAATTACAATTTTTTTTGCTTTATACGCACTCTTAATTATTTAACGTATAAATATTTTCAATCGCGGTACCCGTTGCGGAACAGTACGGAATTCAAGCGAAAAAACAACTGTTTAGTTATTATTTTTTTCTCAAATATAGAAGTTTTGGTGATACGAAAAAAAAATGTACCAAATGTTGTCTAAGCTTTTATAATTCATATATATTTTTTAAGCTTTTTGGTCTAGCCATAAACGAGGAGTAGGCCTCATTTGACGGCACTAAGGGCATTAATGCTTTATTTGAAGTATTAACATATGACGTCACACTTTCTGTTATGACGACATATTATGACGAAAGATTTTTAATAAATATATAGGTATCAGTTTTTATTTTGTTGTTACATATACAGAAAAAGGAGATCGTTTTCGTGTAATTATGCTCGTATAATTATATACTATCGCATCATACTGTATATACTAGAAATATACATAGATTCATAAACACATAATTATTTTTAGTAAAGTAAGGTGGGTGGGGTGATACATAATTAAAATCTCAGGTATACATAGAAAATCTAAATTTGACGAAACGCATGTAATCTTGTTTTGACTGATGTGAAATCTGCTGTCAAGTTTTAATTGCCAATTAAGAAGAGACTTTTATTCATGTCTTGCGTTTTAATCGACGCCTAATGACTCCTCTTATTAATATGTAGATTACTTTTGTGAGTAAGATTGAACATAATTATTTCATTTTTACAAGTCTTCACTAAATTAAAATTTAAATAAAAATATAAACTATCTATATCTATAACTATATCGATATATGTATAAAAATATATATAATATGACTTATAGATTGTATTCTCGTTTTCTGTTCTTTACTTATTACTATTGTATTAATTTTATTTGGAAACAGATATACGACTGTACGGATTAACCGATTTGAATGGGGTTTTCAATGATCTATTAATGATTATTGATTATCTAAATCAAATTAGATTAGAAAAATGTTAGGTTTCTGTGGGATTTTCAAGAAATCAACTACACCAGCTAGTAAAGGAATATAATTTGTTTCTGGACGATGACAGTTGGAATTTTTTGCACGTATTCGCATCGTTTTGACGTATGTTTATGAACTCTATTGTGATACCAATTTGTACCGAGGAAGAACACTTGAGTTTCAACCGAATTAGATTCTTTGCACGCGCTGTTGACGATTCGTCCCGTTTAGTTATAATTTAATGTAAAATTTGGAGCTCACAGGAAACAATTTCCACATTAGGTACATATGTTCAGTCACGAGTCACAGAGTTGAGTTGAACGATGTAGTGCGAAAATATTCTGATATATCAGTGAATTATGCGCTTAAAAGAATATTCAGAAGACTCTTACCCGTAATGTAATAAATTTAACTAGCTCAGACGGTATCTTCTAAAAATCACTTATGTTTAGGTAGGTTAATATCACTACCAAAAGTCATAAGAAATGATAATTTCACTAACAAACCATGGGCTTGACAATTATTTTATCACGACAGCTGGGTCCCGTCGTCGCGTCGCGTTGATGCGAGATCGCTTGAATTTGTTTTCTCATGGGTAATTTCTAATTTACGATAACTTCTAAGATATTTATTTGCTTAAGTTATAAAATGCGGTAACTAACGTATTTCATTTAGCAATGATTTATACTGTATCCGTCTTAAACCTTTTTCAGGAATTAATCTGGTGATATAAATACGAGTAATATATGAAAATCGCATGAAATTTAGCTCAGTAGTTTTTTTAAGATCATTGCGAACAGACAGATGCGACTGGGGACTTTCTATATTTCAGTTATTTTGAAATCACAAAGAGATACTTATCAATAGATGGCATGAATCGATCCCTTAGCCTTAGCTTATTCTATATGTGTCGTTCATTGTAAAAGTGGTGTAACTCCCTATTTGTAAAACCATATTTTCTTGCCTAATGGTATCACATTTAGTCATAACTTTCAATATAAAAGTGAAGTAACTTCAATAGTTGCATTAAAATTCCATAGATGAAAACAATGAATGAATGCTTATATTTTTTTTCCTACACTATAATTCGCAAAAAGCTCGTTATTCTAAAATTCAGTTACAAGGAGATAGTTCACTTTTACAATGAACGACACATATGTTAATATAATACATCTACAATGTCGCAAACGATACCTTCTTTTTTTGGAAAGCATACTTACTCGCAACATATGAACGCAACCAGTTAGCAACAAAGTTGGCGGAACCGGCAACATTGAGTCTCAACTTGGGGAATTTGCGGGACAAACAATGAAACTTAGATATATTATTATTTGGAAACATTAATGTGACATATTTGGGACGATGCTTAATTGAGTTCCAGGGATGATTTTTTGGAATGAATGGAATAAATAGCTACTAAATAATATATCAATCGCCATGAAAGCTGTTGTTTAATAAGTTCACTCAATTCTAGAAATCTAGAAAAACGAAGATATATGTCAAGAGCCCATTTATGCAAATTTTTGTAGCTTGACTCAGTTTGTTTGAGGGTTTAATTAAATAATTAATAAGGAAAATAGATAAGGAGTAATTTTAATCAATTATAGGTCACTAGCATTGCCCGCGACTTCAGTCCCGCTCTTTCTTCTTGGGTGTTAAAACATTTATTAAATCTTTACTGCGCATTATATCTTGTGTATGAGGTGTTGTATTTTTTTTTTAAATAATACCTTAGGAAAAAGTCATTTGCTGTATCCCTGACAACGTGTATGCAAAACAAATTTACTATGTTAGGATAGCAGAAGGTCTTTCATAAAATAAAATCTGATTATTTATTTATTGGGATTAACGCATCAATTATTATACAAGCTAATACAAACTGTATATCGTCGGCTTAGAGTGTACCTAAACCTGTTAAATCCATTCCTTTTTAACGGTAAAACGGTCAAATTCATGACTGCAAAAGTTTCACGGCTAACTCCGTTTTATCGCCCATTTTGTACAGAGTCTTCGATTCCGGCACGTATATTTTTGCAAATAATTAAAAAATTCGGTGTTACTGATATAATTAGACGATTTAAGAATTGTAATATTGCAGAGATATGTATATATATTGTTAACTAATTATTATTTTGTATAAATTTTATTGAAAAGTGAGTAATATTTTGCTATTCATAATTTACTTAACCTACAATCTAAAGCAGATGGGAGTTAGCAGTTTTTTTGTCAAAGTTAATCATAGAATTATCGTACTTAGCAGGTATTACGCATTGAAAATAATTATTTATTTAATAAATATACTAATTTACTATATATATAGTATAGTTAATATAGATTTAGACTATTTGGTCTAAAATTTTGTTACAATAACTTATTAATAATATTTTTGTTTTAATGAAACACCGCTAACTCCGTTATTAAAAACTTTACTCGATCACGAAAACCTGCTAAGTCACAAAAGTGTTAATAAATAAATAAATACTGAATTAAGTAACTTTTATTTAATTTTATATTAAAAAAGATATGAGAAATACATCAACCTACATTAATGTTCTTTCTTAAAATCAATTATGTAGTTTATTTTTAAGAACGTTTTTTGTTTCTCCTGTAAAATTTATGTAAACACACCTAAAAGTGCGTTAGCAGGTTTACACTCTAAGCCTATGATATGTATTGGACCCAACATCAATACAATTATACAAATTTGTATGTACTATACAATCTATTATCTATAAAGTTATGGAAATATCTGAAAGCGTAAGGAGATACTTTTATGTGAAGGAGACTCCCCCATAGTACAGTTTTACCATAGCTATCGTGAAATAAATTTTTGGGTCATTTCATAGATCGGGTCAAATATCCATTTACAAATTTCATATTTGAAATATCTACACAATTTAAAAAAAAATGTAACATAATTTACGAGTGTGGAATAAAAAGTCATTGTAAAGTCGTACTAAAGTCAGACGAGGTCGCCTCGGTGTTGACTGTTGAGAGTACCTACGTGGCAACGATACATATGTCGCAGTATAATCGGAAGAAACGCATTTTTGCAAAAATCCTAGTAAGATTGCAAAACACTGCATAATAGGAAACTAACAACAAATTTTGTAATTATCCGAGGTAGGATCTTTGCGAAAATCCGACTAGTTTTAGACTGGTTTTAGGTAAGTCGCGAATAAACGCTCAACTATCATAACTTGAGCGCTGATTGGTCGAAATGAACGTTACTTACTGACGAATGCGCTGATTGACCAACCAGAACAGAGAACAAAGATCAATCAGCGTTTCATTTCCTAATCGTCCTAAACAAATTGGAATTTTTGTAAACATTCTGAAAGTACCTAGGATGATGACATAATTCGTTGTTACTTTGCTATTAAGTATCCGGTATTTTGCAATCTTACTAGGATTTTTGCAAAAATCCGTTTTTTCCGATTATACTGCCACATATACACCGATGAACTGATATCATGTGTCTAATAGGACATGAAACTTAGAACAAAGAACAAAGCTTATTTATCGGTGCAAGCAACTGGAGATCGTAGGTGGCCGTGGCCACAAGAGTTTCTAGACGTGTACAAGAGATTCCAGACAGTAGGCAACAGGTCAAGATTTACCCAAATGGGCTCTATTTGTTCAATAATAAGAGTTAAATTAGATCAAACCTGTTTGAATGGATATACTTTCATTCGTACGCTTGACCAGACTCGTGACTTTAATGAGCTGAAAAGCCAATACAATACCAATATACGTGATCTTATCATTTGTTTGTCGTATTTGACATTTTAGTTTAACTACTAAAACTAAAATGTAATTAACATTTTAGTTTGCCAAAACATACTTAATATACTTTTTTAAAGTGAGGAAAAACAATATATAAATCACTAGAAATATAAGACATCACGTAATATATTTTCTTCTCATCACATATTTAATAATATTTTACTCATTTAATGTTCTTGAAAGACAAAACTGTAATGCAATTATTTTTAAATCTAATAGAAATAACATATTATGCGCGGCGACAAGTATAATCTACTCAGTGCCGTAAATAGGGCAGTGCCACCGGTGCCCAGGCACAGGGCGTAGACCCTGGGGGGCGCAAGAATGGACAGACCAGGCAGGACTATTATTTTTTCGGTTTGCTCCTGATAAGTTCCCACTGCGCCCCTATAGTGCTCGATTCCAACACATACGTACCAACATGCCAGTATCATCAAAAACGTCTATTAAATTAGACAAAACATCGAGCTAATTTTTTTGGCAGACACAGTAGGTGGTATAATAGGCGAAGTGTCCACTTAACATCAGATGGCTCGTCTGCTTGTTTGCCCACACCTACATCAGTTCTTTAAAAAAAAAAGATTTTTCTTCCAAAATATTAGATAATTGGTCCACCAACACCAAGTTCCTTTGTGCTTTATTTTATCACCCTGAATAAAATAAAGTAGGCCTATACATTGCTCTAGGTTACCTATAATATCTAAAAAAAAAAAAAACAAGGGCGCAGTTATAGAAGCTCGCACAGGGCGCAAAAA
Source organism: Synanthedon formicaeformis (assembly GCA_945859745.1). Taxonomy (NCBI): domain Eukaryota; kingdom Metazoa; phylum Arthropoda; class Insecta; order Lepidoptera; family Sesiidae; genus Synanthedon; species Synanthedon formicaeformis. The sequence continues at coordinate 9,693,178 of OX243958.1, forward strand.
AGGCTATTTACGGCACTGAATCTACTGCAGCTGATCATGAAGGGGATAGATATTAAATGGCTCCTTTATACTTCCTGGCTTAAGAATCTCCGCAAATGACATGACTGTAGTTAGGATAGCTATGATGATAGCCGACCTCCGATAGGAGATGGCACTAAGAGGAGAGAGAAGAGACTCCTACAAAACCAAAAAAAATGCGAAAGTTTGTGAGGCTGAATGTGTGGATGTTTGTTACTCCTTAGCTATTACCCGAAAACTATCGAACGGATTACGTGTAAGAATATCTTCAAATATCTGTAAGTGTAGGCATTGTATGTATGTATGTTCCTCCATAACTCTTAAACGAATTAACTGAATTTCATGAAACTTGGTAGATAAACATTAAGACGTACAGGACACAGGATAGGCTACTTTTTTCTTTTTCAACCCAGACGAAGTCGCGGGCGCCACCGCGCCAGCTAGTAATATATTTAATAAAATTATAAAATACACTGACGTAAAAATGTAATAATTTTAATGTAGTAAGTCTTAGTGGATGTTTTTTTTTTTTTTTTTTTTTTTTTTTTTTTTTTTTTTTTTTTTTTTTTTTTTTTATGGTTTTCCCCCAGGGGTTACGCCACCCCCGTAGGCCGTTTATTTAAAGTAAAAATTACAATTTTAATTTAGTTTTAAATATACTCATGACATCCATTTACCATAATACAATAGAAAAAAAGTGGTAAGTCCTAATTTACCACTGTTTAAGGGCCTCTTTCACGAACTACAAGTAAAGCATTGATTACTTACTTTTAGAAATCTTTTTCTGTTTTATTGAATTATGCACTCGGTTTACTGCATCATTCGATAGCCGATTTTTTTAAATTATTTTCTATTTAATGTTTGGGACGTTTACCGTACAAACAAAGGTATAGCAGCTATAAATTATTCCTGACTACCGGTGACTTTAAATGACAGTTTGGCCTAATTGACGTTTGAGAAATAGGCGCTGAGAAAAATAAAATTTCCATTAAGGAATTTTATGTATGTGTAAAAAAATGCGTAAAAGTATGATAAATGATTGTTAATAATAGAGGTTTCATTCACAACTTTCTAATTTACTTAAAAAGTTGTGCCACATAAGAGCGAGAAAAGTTCAAGTTTAGCGCGAACCCAGCTTTTTTGATTAGTTTTACACACGCAATCGTGATAAGCATTTTTAGGGCAGTGGGACAACAGATTTGCAGCTTACAAGGCAGATGCAGATTCCTATACTTATGGGGCATGCACTTTATGCCAAGGAATACGTTCGAGAGATACCAATTTATTAGTGTTAATTGTTTTCATCATTTGAATCAAAATTTTTTTTTTTTTGAAATAAAGTGATTATATCTTATTTTTTGTAGCATTGATTACAAAATGAGATGCTGGGCAGAATAGTCTGGTGTTCAGATAGTGATGCTAACTATGAGATATACGAGAGTCATTTTTTCCATAATCTAATCTTAATTCGTAAATTATCTTAATGATTCTATAAGTGATCGTAGATTATGTTTAATTATTATTTTTATTAATTTACTTTTCGGGTTCTGGCAGACCAACGGTGACTGACGTTGTCTGTGATGTATAGATATAGAAACCCTAAAGATTTTATTTTATAACAAAAAAAAACCGTCATTATAGACACAGTATCTAAATAAATTTGGTCATGTCGATTTGCGGTTTCACAACCATTTGTAGCAAAAGCAATTAATCAAAACCGCAACCTATTTCATCTATTAACACATAAATAAAATGGTTTTAAACAATTAAATAATTTGTTTTATTAATTAGTAATTTATTAGTATCAACAGTATTGATTTTTTTTTCAGATATACAAGGTAAAAAATAAATCATAGCTGTCACTTTTTATTAACATACTAGCTGGCGCCCGCGACTTCGCCCGCGTGAAAAAAATAGCCTATTCTGTGTCCCGGACGTCTAAACGTTTATCTACCAAGTTTCATGAAAATCGGTTAATTCGTTTAAGAGTTATGGAGGAACATACATACATACATACATACAATACCTACACTTACAGATTTATTATTAGTATTGAGTATTGATGATGATAACTGGCGACCCATCCCCGGCTTCATACAAATGTTTTCTGCAAGTTATACACGAAAATTCCGTTGGGTCGTTTAGAAGTAAGGGGAGAAACATACAGGAGAGCTACTTTATTTTATAAAACAGAAAAATAGAGGTATCGATGCCATATTTGTAGAATAGAAGGAAAACTTACGAATAATATTACGAATAAATTGATGGACGTGACATGTAAGGTATAATAATGTAACACTATACAATATATATTTCAATTATTTATTCCCATTCAAGATTACATTAGATTAGATTTAGGTAGTACATAGGATGTTGCTTGGAGCTTTTATTGGTGCATGCTGAGCTTCCTATAATTGCGGCGGCATCCGCCTTGTGCTAATTATTTTGAACAATGTGTTACAGTTGGATGTCTGCCTCGTTGGGGGCCTTGTATAATAAATAAATAAACACATTAAGGATAAAATTAAATTTTAAATATAAAAATAATGTACATATATATAAACAATCCAATAAGGTAGAGCCAACTTTTAGAAGGTCAATCGTCGAATCCTTAAAACACATTACCAACTCGGCGGATCAATATAAATATAAATTGATCCCTTTGAAGTACGCCAACGCTCCATACATTTTTCTCGTATGCTGCTCAAGTTTGACTTAAATCCCACAACAAAAATCTGTTCCATGTATTTTAAGTTCGGATTATTATTAGATTGCTTACACACTTATATGAAACTAGATCATATAGATTCTTATGGAACTCACAGACAATTGAAGACGTGAGTGGATGAAGGTGGTATGTCGCATAATGCCAATTTTGAATAAATCGAGGTTAAAGTTTTACTTTTAATTTTTGTGATAAGTTGCCACGGAACTGATTTTTGTACTAAATTATGATGCAAAGTTGTGTAAACAACCTAAAATATTAATGGTATGGTAGCAAGTAAACACTTCTGTTATTTGATTTAAAAAAAAGTGAACGTAGCTCCCTCTTCCATTAACAAAAGTAAACTTTTCTGCACTCTTTGCTTTTTAAAATTAACTGTACATAATACCTTTTTCAAATTTTTATTTTCCAAAAATGTCTTAAATCGACGATCTTAAGGTCTGTAATCATTCATATGGACATATTACCTTCATCAATGCAAAAAAACGAAAAAACCCAAAAATGCGACATAACACCTTCATCCACTCACGTCTTGAATTATAACTAATAATTTCTGGATTCAGTAAGTATCAGATGGCGCTATGTTATAAAATTATATAATTTGCAAAAAATAAAAAAATAGATATAAACTATACTATCTTTTAAGTTGGACCAAATTAAAAATTGTGACGAAGTGTTATCAAGTTTTATCAGTTTTAACATATGAAAGGCGATGTGTGTATGTATGTCCCCGTATGTCTCACATAGACTCCAAAACCACTGAAATTATTTTGATTGAACTTTCAGACAATCTTCAGATTAGTGCAGCGCGTGTTCCTGTGGAGTTTGATAGCGATCGGACGGACGAAGTCGCGGACAAAATACTAGTTTTTATATATATAAAGATTAGGCTCCGACATTCCGTTTCGGCCTAGTATCAGTAGTCTGATGATTTTATCATATCTACGGTCGTGGAATGCGAAACGCAGCCTGCCCTGTCACACTGCGTCAATAAAGCATTATATCTTGACAATGACCGAGGAAAAATTCGAGTCCCTTGTTTCAAACGTTACATTAAACTGCTCCGTTCGACTTATCAGACGGAAATTGCGCGCCAAGAAAAGGGGCCGATCTAATCTAAGCGTTGCGTGTACAGCTTTGCAATCATTAGCGCGGATAGTTCCACCTACACTTTCTCTTCTGTTTCACTTTTGTTGTTGGGACTTATTTTTTCACTCGGATTGTTTACTTTGTATATAGTTTGAGATTAGAGCCGCCAACTAATAAATTTTCCTGTGAGTCATCGTAGTTTTAACGCCTAGCGTGTCGGAAGCAAAGATATAATATATTCGGTTATTATATGTTTCAGTATTGCGTTTTGATCTGATGGTGTTAATCTGAGTTTTTTTTTAATGTTAATACTGAAGTCAGGCTGATTGATGTTGGGTACCATCGTCTATAACGCCATAAGTGCTGCTGATATTGGTAGACTAAAGGATAAGGGATAGGGGACGGCATAGGACAGAGTGCACCCATTACTCACTCATTGAAATACAACAATACTGCCTCTAGGCTCGCTCTTCAATTTATAACTGCGAACCGCAGTAAGCCTTGAAGCCACTACTAAAAAAAAAAAAAACAAAAAAAAGCCTTTATTAATATTGAATCAGTATTTCAATATTTTCTCCATCTATTCATGTTTTAAAATAAAGTAAAATAAAGTCGTAATCCGCCTATGTCTGTTTCTTCGTTTTTTCTAAACCGCTCAACGAATTTTGATATTTTTTTCACCTTAGAAAAATATTACAAACTTCGAGCCGGCTGAAGTCGAAGCCGGGTCGCTACTTAGTGTGTAAATTTAAAAAATTGTCATTAAAAATAAGATTCTAACATTTATCATACCAAATAGAACTAACAATGCGTATTACTTGTGGTAATTAATTAATTTCTTGTTTCAAAACTAAATGTGCCATGACCAACGCTGTTTTTAGTTAGTAGTGGTTCAGTTTAGTGAATCCATTTACTAAAAATCTGTCTTTTGGTTCCACATTACAGATGAAATTTGCATTACATCAATATAATTTGGAAATTTTCATACCTAGAGTAGGTATGGACTCTTCATACGACCTCGTGCAACCTCTCTCCCAACATGTTTATTAATGATTGAAGATTGAATTTGTTGAATACTGACGAAGCAAATTTGTGTTTCTGTTCACACCTGTATTTTGTTTCGCATGGACAACTGAAAAATTGCTCTATTTATATAACCTTAGAATCCAAATCGGGATGTAGCATTTTCATCTCGCGTATAGAATATCTAGGTGACAGCGTGATTGCGTTTCGCTAAAAATTTTATTTTCAAATTTTATTTAAAAAAAAGTCAATTTGAAGTTAGATTTGCGAGAGAGACCAATTACTTAAAAAACGTTTTCTAAAATGACATTACATGTTTATAAAAACATTCCTTTATTATGTAATGTATACCTAACTAGCCATTTCCAATTAAACGGTTACTGCAACCGCTGGATACAGCTAGTTATATATAGCTACACACCTTCCCCATTTATCGCTCTTTCCATTAGTGAAAAACCTTATTAAAATCTGTTGTGGTATATTGGTATATTGAAAACCTTATTAAAGAAGTTGATGGAGAAACACTCGTAGACAAAGGCGGACAGCGGTTTTACTTACTTTTTTGGATATAGAAGATATTATAGGTAGATTACGTTTCCATAATATTCGTATTCCCAATGACACGGTTTAACATGGTCTGTATTTGACATAGTGAGTGATGACGTTTGCCTGGTATTAAACTCTCCCATGAATATTTATTGGTGTTCTGAATTCAAATAATTCTGTGATTCCATGTCCCGGTTTGTTTTTCCGAAAACCGCAACGTCAATACGAGGTTAAAGGCATTTACATGAGAATGGATTTAATTATCGCGACCAATACTACAGGGTTGATAGGAATGCATATTAATTGAGGGCTACCCGTGAAACGTGTTCATTTATTTCAATACACCTATTCGATTCTACAACTTGAAGTTCTCGTGAGATAATAGAATCCTCACAGATTCTATTATTTCTATTATATATAGATCTAGATTCTATTATATTCTATTATATATCGATCGAGTTATATATCAATCGAGCAATTGACATTTTAGTAGACCAGAATAATCATCTCCTAGTGGTTTTTAAACTTAGCACAGTTAGTTTTGTAATCTTGTTTTGTAAATAATCTTTTCGAGTTTCCGTTTGTAAAAACATGCCTAACATTTCAAACGCGGGATAAACTGTATTTTTTGATAAAAGCTCGTTAAAAACATAAAAAAACACATGAGAAAAAAGTACTGAACAGTTTTATCTTTTATACATTTTATCATTTTCGGTTTGCGAACCATCAACGAAGCCTCCTGTTTAAGATGATGAGCTTAACTTTAACCTCATTATAGGATATTAGACATAATTTTTGTATACCCCAATTTTTCCCAACGAATGGAGGCTTTGATGTTATATCACTCATTAATTTACATATTTAATCTGAGTTTATCTATGAGAACCTTAAAAAGTATTTCTCTTTTGAGTATTCTCAAAAGCGTAAGTAAACATCGACTTTCTCGAAGTCTATATAGCTTAAAAGGCAAACAGAAGCCTTTAACTGTAACGTGCGGAGAGGTAATCAATCAAGTAACATTGAATCACTCCACGGCGTTACTTCGGTCGGCCAATGGAGGCGCGCGAATGCGCTGTGATTGGCATTTGTAACTTATGTAGGCCACAAAACCGATTCAATTTCAAAAATGTTTCACAACTCTCTAACTTTTACATTTTAACGAGATGTTAATGGGAACGCTTCTCATTACTTTTTACTTTAAAAGCTATATGCTCACAGATATTTAAGATGAGACTTAATTTAAGATTCTTAACAGTCATGCGATAGAATTATGTTAAGACAATTAAAGCATATTAATCATCCAATCAATACTAATATAATAATAGTATTGATACGTATTTTAGTTTTTTATTATTTAAAATATGTAACGCTTCGTTACAATGTATGTCTCTCTCTCTCTCTCTCTCTCTCTCTCTCTCTCTCTCTCTGTGTGTGTGTGTGTGTGTGTGTGTATGTATGTATGTATGTATGTAATTTTATAATATAACATGAAACATAATTATTAGGTTATTAGAAAAAAAAAAGTTACAATGGATAAAAAAAATTAAATACAAATATTTGCATGCCTTGTCGGGAACAAAGTTCCTTACTTTGTATTGTAACTGCTGTATTTGAATAGTGTGTTTCGACATGTGTTTGTGTAAATAAATATTTATTCATTTACTAGCGACCCGTCCCCGGCTTCGAACTTATTTGGAATATTAAAAACCCCTTTTTTAACGGATGCTTACGTTATAAAACATTATAAAACAAACCTATGTTCCAAATAGCTTTCTACTTACTAGTTCCTATTATTTAATCTATTGTAGTTCTAGCCATGCGTTGATATAAATTTTAAGTCACTTTATTTGGCTATGGCTCAAAAGTACGGTTGATCCTTGTAACTGAACTACCGAGACAAAAAAAGCTAATTAGTTCGATCACCGGACTAATTACCGAACTACTGAGACTAGGCCCGTGGAAACGATTTTAGAAGCCTGTGGAAAGCATAGTTTTGTAAGTCCCTAGGTTTACAAACTACATTTTTCATTAGGAACCTACGTAATAAAATTGTTTTTCAAAAAAATATTTAATGTACAGACACGGCTCGTTTACGATTTTATTTCTTACTAGGTGGCGTCCGCGACTTCGTCCGCGTTGAAAAAGAAAAAAGTAGCCTATCCTGTGTCCTGTACGTCTAAATGTTTATCTACCAAGTTTCATGAAAATCGGTTAATTCGTTTAAGAGTTATGGAGGAACATACATACAGAAAAAAATTCTAAAAATGGTCAATTTAGTTTCAGTATCATGTATAGAGCCTATAAACACGATATCTCTGAAAACAAAGTAACTTACTCCATCACACACCCTTACAGCTTTATTATTAGTATTGATAATGTAGATAATAATTAGGTAAATGAAATAAAAGTGTAAAAGATTTATGAATTATTACTCATTGGGGTGAGTTAACGGAAATAATTATTTTAAAACTCGGTTACTCTAAATTAAATTCAAATTATTGGCTAAGTTGTTTTATTGTTGAACGAAACGATTCGGAGAAATTAGCATTCCTCCACCTTTTGTTTCGACGCGATAAGAATGATAAACAATCAATTCGGGGGAACGGCTCGGCAATCAAAACAGGTTATTGTTTCCCGTTTTCCAATAGCAGGAGTACCAAGACAGGGTCATTGAAAACCTTCAAAGTCCTTCTGGAATATTATTTTTGGCGTGGCGTTCACGGGAGTCCCCTCCCCAGGATGACACCGGCTGGGGTTCTCGCTCAGTGTAGGACGCGACCTGTTGAGGCGAGGTTGCCGGGCGCCTGTGCCACCGGCGTTAGTTTGGCGGGACATTTAAATTTTTTAAATGATTGTGTCTTTTTAATTGATTGCGGTGTGTTTTTGATTGGATGTGAGACATAGACTATTGATGGATAAATAAAAAATGAGTAAGTGATGTTAGAAAGCATTTAATAAAGCGTTCAGCCGTCGGTGATTATAAAAAATAATATATATTTAAAATTTAGTCAAACGACTAGTATTAAGTTTCAAGAAAAATAAATAAAATATTACTATTTTTTTAAATTGTTTTTTCAAATTCTGAAATTTAACTATTTTCTTTTGTTTAATTGGTGAAATTTGAATTACAAGTACAGTTTAATTTTAACAATTGGATATGACCAATAAAATGTGTATTTCCATTTCCATATATATAAAATTTAACAGTGTCGTTAAAGAGAGTTAGCAGCTGAAGAGTTCATAAAGTCGGGCAGTTGCTGGGTATACGAAAATAATAGATCATTTCATCTCAACGTTAAATCATGGGTTTTATGTTGTAACATTAGAATACATAAAAAAAAAATCGGAAGGCACATTATAATTTCTCGCGTGTAATTTCATTAAAATGAAATCTTTTTCTTAATAAATATGTATAGATTGCTTATACGTTTTTTTTCTTTGCAAGTTTAGCGGCCATTTGGTATCGAAATTATACCAGATGATATAACTTAAATGAGTAGAAAATAAGAATCTTTTTTATTTCCTAAAATTTTATTTTATTTACAACTAGTGGTTTTGCCCGCGACTTCGTCCGCGTCTGATCGCTACCAAACTTTACAGGAACACCCGGTGCACTAATTTGAAGATTGTCTTCATCAAAATCGATTCGACGGTTTTGGAGTCTATAGGAGACATACGGGGACATACATACACACATCGCCTTTTATATATATATATATGTATAAAAGATAACCTTTCTGTCGTAGAAGGATGCTGCGTTCTGCAGTCATAAATGTCCTTTTCAGAAGACCATAATGAAATAATAACGCAAAATATCTTCACTAAATATTAAGTGAGACTTTTCTATTACGTGATTTCAAGTAGTTAATTTTGAGTAATTAATTCAAATAAAGCTAAGATTCTATTTCTACAAAAAAAAAAAAAACAGTCCCTCTTGGTCTCTACAAATACCATAAGACCAAATTGAGATTTTATGAAGTGTTTTTCTGAAAGATCACGATCTATTGATAACTCCAATATCGATCACTATTCACGAGACAGTATTACCTATAACCTCACTCGTTTTCAAATCATTCAACATTGTAAGCGGTTTCTTTAAGCATTTTTCAATTATCTCTGGATCAGAATTGAATGCGATACGCGAAACTTACACGAGGAACATCGTTACAAATGCAAATAATGTTTTGTTATCTGTAAAAGTTCCCCAAAAGTATTTATACTGAACATAACACATGTAACACGACGCGTGCTCTGATAAGCGCTATCTATAGTGCAATATAGAGTGGCTTGTCGTAATGAAAAATCTAGCTAGTTGCTATTGGAGGTAATCGTTATGTATTAAAGTCATTGACTTCTTTGTATCTATGAGTTTTTGATGAAGTCCGATTCAAAACCATGACACACACTTATGACATTTTGGCTACTATTTTTTTTATATGACAATCCACTTAATGGTATATAACTGGTTTCATCACCTACAAGAATAAGCTATGCCAAGAATGCAAGTGCACTACAGGCTTTGATAATGATGAAAAAAATGGGATGTGGCTGTGTCTTGGATACGGCCGTGTGTTTTACGAGTAATATTTTCTTTGACCATTATGTATGCTCGTGTATCCAACGAATTTGAATATACAATGTATACCTACCAAAAAAATCTTTGGCCAATTTAGCTAACAGCCAGTATAATATAATACTGGCTGAACCCGACCATGCTTAGCTGTACGATTCCCGTCGTACAAAAATGTATATAAAAATATTCTTCTATTATTATTTAATGTTTTGAAAAAAAAAAAATGTAAAACAATTCATGGGTTAGTTATCGAATTTTACGGAACATAGGTACGGAAGCTAACTTTTATATATAAAGAGATTAGAAATCCAGTTAATGGGCTATTTCATTACTTCACAAGCATGTATTTTTTGCATGATATCACGATAAAATATCTACTCTGGCTTATTATGATACCGAATTTCTTCCTTTAATAAAGTAATTTCCTCATAGTTTATTTGTCTGACCGATATTGAGAAGCATCAGGTTTATTGAATCCTTGAAGGCTTATAGGTTAACACATTAATATAGTGAAAGCTTTATGTTGGCGCAGTAATAAAATGTGATATTATTAATACTATAACACCTTCAATATATTCCTTCCTAATAAGCATATAACGAATTTACTACTTCAAACGAATGTAATGTCATCAGTTGCTGCTATAAAAATTCATTCACCGTATAATTTATCAGTGATTATGTCAAATCTATAAAAAAAATTACTACTCAAAATGTTTGCATAAGGCCATCAGACAGTCTTACGGTCCACTTGATGGTAAGTGGCTACCATCGCCTATTAACATAAGCCACGTAAAAAAGCGGTAAGTGCGTTTCCGACCGTCGTAGGTTTAAAAGTAAGGAAGGAATAGATATAAGGGCTCTGGTATCCCTCACTCACTCATTGAAACATAACAGCACACATGCTGTTATTTCACGATGATTTTCTGATTTTCTACTGCCACCAGACGAGTTGCCCATTTATGACAGCCACTACTTGCCAGACCAGAGCCAACTCTGAAAAGTTCATTCCCAAAGTTAGCCCCGCCGTGAATTGAATCCAGGACCCCTTGAGTCAGAGCGCCTTAACCATTCAACCAACGGGCTCGTCAGACATCTTGCTCAACCTTCGAATTATGTGAAGAAATTTCATAATATGAACATTTGAACTTTTTAATTTTAATTATTATTGGTGTAAAGGACATAGACAAAAGCTACTCCAAAGTTGCTAATAGATAGAATATAAAAATTAAAACTAGATGCTCAAAATTATATTTTCATATCAAAATCCTAATTATAATATAACTTATAGTCCCTCATTATAAATAACCCTCAATCGTAGCTTATACCTAGTAGCTTTGCTATGGGGTTTTTGTATTTTTAAGACAGATATATCTTTTTGATTCACATATAAATATATGTGCACACTGCACTGCGATTGTAAATAATCTTAAAATAATGTTATATCAATAATGTTAAAAAAATAATCATTTTTACTTACTTATAACGTCACCTAGACAAGATCAGACTTAAGTCAGTATTAACACAACGAAAGGTGTATACTTAATTTAATCTATGATAAAAGATGGCGGGTTATGAAATTCAAAATGAAGATTTTCGCCAACCTCCTGAGCATAATCTTTCACTTAAAATCTTGGTCGTCTGGGGAAATTCGCTTCTCATTACTTGCTAAACCACGACTTCATATCCAACTAAAGTCAGAAGTAAATGGATCTTGATAATATTTTCCATAAAATATTATAGTAAACATTTTATGCCATAAAAACATATATCCCATATTACTTAGTGGTAACCAATACGAATGTTCCGGCAATTACTTCCATCACGGTTACGTGTTTTATTACAACACTTTTATTACTCTTTGTTTACTAAAGAAAATGAACATTTTATTACTTTGTCATACAATGTTAATATGAATGTTATAAAAAAGATGAATAACGTTAGCGGAATGAATAACGTTGACTACGTGTTTTCTTAATAGTTTCTATACCAGTAGATAACTGATGTTCCGATTTCCGATTCTCTTTTTTGTATTTTTCATGGCAGTAAACAGTACCTAAAGCGATTAAATCTAGTATAGTTAGGCACTAGGCTAGATTAAGTAGGTCACACTCACCGGTGGAGTTTATCACAACCCTTAGTTTTTGTACAATAATGGAGGGTTCGCATTACTTTTTTGCTCTTTTGCTCATGACTTAGCAATTTTTTTCTAGAAGGCTGATCCTTAAATACATAAATGCATTTAGATAATAATATGAAAATGTTGTTCTCTAAGAAAATGTTTTAATACTAATATTATAAATAAAAAAAGTGAGATTGTTAGGCTTTCACGCTTTAACGACTCAACAGATAATCACGAAAATGTTGCTTATCAGGGATACAGAAAAGGACTTAAGGTAACTGTCATCTAGAACAAAAGTACTGTTCCCCAGTAATCATCTAAAAATGAAAAATAACCTGACAAAAATATGAGCAGTAAAGATTGAATAAATATTTTAACACCTAAGAAAAATTTATCAATGAATATTGTAGACGTTGTGAATGTTTGGATTTTATCTATATCAAGTCTAAACTCCATCTTTCTATCTTTAAACAACTCAATGGATGTGGAAACACTTATGGAATATAAAATGGCATACTTTTCATGCCATTTTATTTTCGTGCCATTTCGGTAACAAATTTTTTTTTTTCAACATATCAGTGTATTGTCGAGTCTATCACAGCGGCTAAGCTGAATTATAGAACAAGTAAAAATATAAATAAGTACCTATATAATGTGCAAACACCTTTGTAATTTTTGGTTGTACAAATAAATACTAAATTTTAAAAGTCCTTCAGAGATTGTCAAAAATTATTAGATACAAGCACACAATAATTTCATTTATCTTGTTTCAGGTGTTGTGTTCAAGTGAATTATTAAATGGGAGTGTCGAAAAGTGTCAGTCAATGGTATCAGTGAGTGTGTGTGAAGTGTGAGTGTGTGAGTGGCTGTTGTGTGTTGGATTTGGCGCCGGTTGCAGGCCACAGCGGCCAACATGCCGCTAAGTTGACGACGGCGGACGGCCGCGCCTCACGCCGCTTGACTAATCGCAATACAGGTCAGTGAAATCACAGTATTCTTAAAAGGTAAATAAGTTACAAATCTAATACTATTAGAATAATGTCTCTTGGATACCTCCAGGGTGTCACGAAAATACTCCACGAGCTGCTTGCTGCCCGCGACACCAACTCTACTTAATATATATATGATGTTTTGTAGGAACTGTAAATATTTTTTAAAATTTTAATTTTTTTTTCTTAAAAGAAATATTTAAAATTATTAATAATTTTTCAAGCTACCAGAAGATTTTTGAACTCTTTCTATTGAGATTTAGTAAAAGATCTAATAACTTTCTAGTTTAGAATGTTTAAGTAGATTGTTAAGAATAACAAATTGCTTTTATTATATTATCCTTAATTTATAAATATTCCTTTCAATCTAATTTAAGCAGAAAGATGTATTATGTTTTCTCATTTAATCACTTATGAGTTTGAATAATTATACGTAGGGCATGTTGTTTTCTTTTTAATGATGTAATTAAAGAGAAGGTGACATGTGTGCTCGCGGTTGTCTTGATGACGTCAGTAGTCAGATCTTCCACATCGTTGGTCGCCACAATAAAGGTTGAACGCTGTTGTTGACCTTTGCAAATGAATAATTTAATTATATAATTTTATATTGCAACTTTTAGATCGAAAACATTTGCAGGAATAAATTTATTTATATAGGCTTCAACGGGTCCAAAATACTTTCCTCTATTATAGTTAGTATAGCATAGTTCGAAGATCGCTACGACTACTTTGCAACTAGTAAAAGGCTTGTACGTTATTGCTTGTGTCAATTGCAGTAGAAAGCCATTAGAGAGCATCAAGATAAAGCTATTGTTCGTGCGCAGAAATTGACGTGCACGCAAAGTTCTTAGAGAAGGGCTTCGTATGTTGTCTGCTACGCGACGCTACGACGCTAACATTTTGCGACGGCTACGCGGAAGCGTAGCACTCAATGTCTACGAACACATACGAGTAATGTAGTTCGTAGCAACACACAAGGCGACCGCTCAAACTCGTGCAAAGGAAAATTATTATTGAACGCGCTAGAACTTTTACTTAATGTTTCTTTTATTGTGCAATTTCATTTTGCACTGGATATTTAGTTTAATACAAGATTTTTCATTAAGTTCTTTTATACAATTTTTTTTAAAAACGTCTTATTGCTAAAGTGGAACAAAAAATTTCCCGTAGACATTAGAGATTCGCATCATTATCAAAATAGCATTCACGACAAAATGAATACAGCCAGTGATACTTTTTTAATAGCTTATGTTTTTTTATCTTAAATAAAGTTCTGGCGTTATTTAACGTAATTTAAGCGTTAAGCTTGAATTTTCACTTGATTACATACAAGCAATATCATGAGAAATACAATTTCACTGCCGGTCCTGATAGAACCAAACAAGATAATAGGAAACATAATACTTACGCTGTTATTTATTTGATGATTATTTGATGATAGGCCTACTTGATGGTGGGTGGCTAGCGTCGTCTTTATGAGCCTTCATTTGGACCATGGAGTTGACCTGCCTTTCCCTATTTATCGTTAATAAAATAAATAAGTAAAACTTAATCTAATCGATCTCTAGCTTAATACAAGATAATAACATTAAATTTGTAGCTGACTGTACCTCATATAATCTGCCAACACATTGCTAATTTCCATATTACATAACAGGTACTGGTACACACGTAACGTCGAAAGCACAAATTTGTCTCGCATCAATAGAGTTAGTTTTCACAAAGAGCTGACTAATATGTTCGTAACGGGAGTTATGTATGTTATGTAAGTGTGTGTATGTTATATCGATCAACACATCAGTACTTGTCTGCTTTTCTGTCGTAAACCGATATCACATATTGGAGCTTAAGCTTGTTCCGTTGCTATAAAGATGTGTTTGTTCGGAACAATGTCTTTGGCAGTATTAAGAGTAATTCGAGCTTCCTACCATAGCTCGAAGGCACGCTATGCCTGTGTACCCGACTTATCCCTTTTTTTACTTTAACAGGATCGCCAGCGCATGCGTATTTTTATAGGAGACGGTAGCTACCCAATATCCATTTGACCGTATCTATCACCAAGTGGATCGTCAACCTACCGGATGGACATTTTCACAAAAAAAAGAACAAATGTAAATATTGCATAATTATTACAAATATTTATATTAGTTAGTTCCTTCGTTGCAAAAGGATTAAGTGAAATTATTTAGTTCGCCCGAAGGCACAAACGGGCTTTGATCTCAACATTTCCTCAGAGTATATTACTTCATTTACCTACATACGGGAGTACGTATGTATTTCCAGTACAAGTTTCCAACAGTATCGTGCAGTTTGAACAACTTCGGTGCCTATGTGTAAGGCCATGTGATTCGAATGTAAAATCGGCGACACTCGAATGAAGGGCCCTCGAGATTGTATGAAATGTACAGACATTATCCAATTTGACAAACTGAGTGGCGTATGATTTACAAACGCTTGTTTGTAGGTAACGCGAGCTGGAAATATTATACGAACATGTTTGACAGAAATTTAGAAAGGGGTTATACAAAAAGCACATTCACACATTGCTAGTATATAAAAAAGCCTTGCTATACAAGGTAATGCAGCCACTGTAGTTGGTTGGAACCCTGCCTAAGGGACCCAAGCTTAATATGATATAGAATACAGTTTGTAAATAATTTCTGTAAATAATATTATGTAAATTCTGTATTAATTTAGGTTATCTATATATTTTTTTAATATTAACTATTACTAGCGACCCACCTACGGCTTCACACGGAGTTTAAAATTTTAAAATAAATTTCTTAGCAATCAAGCAACGTGAGCAACGTGAGCAGCAACGTTACAATTTTTTTCTGTATGTATGTATGTATGTTCCTCCATAACTCTTAAACGAATTAACTGATTATCATGACACTTGGTAGATAAACATTTAGACGTACGGAACACAAGATAGGCTATTTTTTTTTAAACGCGGACGAAGTCGCGGGCACCAGCTAGTTATAAAATAAACCTATGTACCAGTTTGAGCTTTCTAAACTTATCAGTTTTGGCTGTGTGTTTGATAGTCAGTCAGAACCAACGATTTTATAAGTAGATTATTTTTTTATATTTTACTAGTATTTGCCCGCGACTTCGTCCGCGTCCGATCGCTACCAAACTTCACAGGAACACCCGCTGGACTAATCTGAAGATTGTCTGAAAGTTTCATCAAAATCAAAATCGGAAAAACACACATCCTTTTATATATTACTCGTAAGATTATTATCTTCGAAACATCGATGACTTAAAAAGTATATTATAAAAGTATGATTTGATAACTAAACATTAAACCATAGGTTTTTAGTGCTTACATTATTATTACATTATGTATGTTTTATTATTAATTTTTAAAATTTTTACAATATTAAAAAAATAAATGACACACATCTTGATAATAAGACGGTGGAAAAAGTATTATATTTAAATGCTTTCGTGTAAATGTAGATATCCTTAGCGCCTCTTTCACGAACGTCAATTAGGCTAAACCGTCACTTAAAGGCACCTGTCACCGGGAATAATTTAGCTGATATACCTTTGTTTGTACGCTAAACGTCCCAAATATTAAATAGAAAATAATAAAAAAAAAGTGATTTTTAAAAGTAACTAATCAACACTTTACTTGTAGTTGGTGAAAGAGGCGCTTAGAGTAACGGTCGTATTCAAACGATCTGACATGTTAATATTCGGTTCCATTCAATTATGTTGTGTTTTATACGAAAAGACATTGTTATAGGTACACGAAAGAAATATAAAAATATTGTTTTAAAATTTCGTCGATGCCGCATCGTGTTATATATGGATCACTGAATGTTCTTTTTATCTTCGTTGTTTTCTACATTTTTGTGGGCCTTTGATGTTATGACGGCGATTTATATAAACACTTTGTGATTTGAAGGGAGAGCGCTTGTAAAATAAGTACGTATAACTTCATTGAAAACCCGAAGAAGTAAAACAGTTAAACTTTATAATAATATGCGTCTGAAACATCTCCTTCTTCTTGAATCACACCTTAACAAAATTTAAGTACGAACTTGCAATAATTTATCACTATTAGCAATATTATTAATTTATAAATAACAAAAATAAATATTAAAGGTTTTCGGAATTAAACCTATAAGTACATTAGTCGTATGTACGAGGTATTTATTAATTTCAAAAACTACGCACCTGATTACAAAAATGTTTTTAGCAATATTTATAACGAAACTTCAGTCTTAAGAGCGGGTATAAAGAGAAATAGTCAATCCTAGATTTGAATTTTATCTAAGTAAACAAAGTCTAATTTAATTACTTTTTTTAAATAGATAAATACATTATAAATGAAAGTGACGACTGTAACAGAAAACATAATATAATGAAATTTTCTCGATAGAAAAAAATCACCAAGCTCTCAATTCCATCCATTTTAGTTTTATTTTCAAAATGACACATTACAAAGCTAAAAGTGTATCAGTAATTTCACTTCACATATTATCTAAGGCTGTATGTAACAATTTTTCATTTGACATTGTAGTTTACGAATAATTAATATTAAATACTTTTGGCACTTATAACATTTTTATTGAGCGAGATGCGCTATCTTCCGTCGCATGTTGTGCATAGTTCTACGTATTTTGTGTCATTGTCATGTCCAAGGGGCCACGCGGGTGAAATTACAAATTTTGGTTGCTTTATACGCACTCTTAAATGTTCCTTCTTAAGGAAAAAAAAACTAGATGAACGTTTAGCACCTACTTAAAACTTTAGTTTCGCCTTGTAAATTAAACTGGACGGCGATTTTTTTATATTTTGTTTTCGCTATAACGTTGCTACTCGTACTATTTGTGTGCTTAATAGTTCCTACGGGAACTAATTAAATGTGTTCAACTCAACAAACCGAACTCAACCTGTAACATGGCGGTGTGTACTTTTTTTGTATACTTGCCCTAACTCTTGTTGCATACGAACTTAGTTTCACCCATTTTATAAATTAGACAAGAATTAAAAATAAATAATTGATATTAATTTTTATATTTTTACATTTAATCTATTTAATTATCCAATACTTCCCATGGGAAATAATTAAGTTTATTCAACTCAATTATTTCACAAACCGAATTAAACCTGTAACATGGCGATGTATACTTTTTTGCATACTTGCCTTAACTCTCGTATATGTGCATATTTTTTGACTGTTCTATACAAAAAAAAAACACCTCTAAGTTAAAGCGTTGATCCAATTACACATAAGCATAGATAGAACATTAACCCTACGCGTTATCGTTGCTTGGCATTCTGTCTGCAGTAATTAAACTTGATCAGCGAGCCGCTATATAAGATTATGTCTGCGCTAACCCGCCACCAACTATTACGGCTGTGTAAACGATTACTGCTTACAACACCTGTTTTGACACTAAATTGTATGTAACATACGAGTATTAATATAATGAATATTCTGAAGGATCGTGGCTGTTTTCAGCGATAATCGTCTCACGTAAACTCATGGAAATTTCGTTCTTACATAGAGGGGAGAATTTCATATTATTTTTGGAGATTCATCAATCATTATTATTGTCAGCCTACAAACATCCACTGCTGGAAATAGATACTTTTGATTTAGATCCTTGAATCCTTTGTGAGTGTCAAATCCAGACAATTTTTTTATTTACCTATAAGAAATTGCCAAAGATCACAGCCAAGCTTCCCTTCCTAATTTGACGGTACCTTTATTAATCGTAAGTCAAGCAAACTGATTTCGAGAAAGGTTAATAATAAAGGCAGTCGGGCATAATGTAAGGTTTAATTGCCCGAAAACATGTCACGTATTAATTTTTAGTAGGTAGCCTTCCTAAGATAATATTGATGCGATGCAATGGTGGATTACACTGCGCTTCGCGTAAAGCCTGCACATAGGTAGTTGGTGAAGGCACAATAAGCTATTAGGTAGACATATCGTGCAGGGTTGTAGCTGGAATTAATTTTATTGGAGTTAGGAAAATAATCTTTGTTTTTGATATTCATCATTGATTATAAAAATTGGGCAATAAAAATGTTCGGCTCTGTTTCTCCGCTAACTCCACCTTGTAATCCACCTAACGGATTTTGCTACACTAATAGAAAGAGCGATAAATAAGGAAGTTTTGTGTAAAAATTGAATCCATGCGAATCGGGGCACGAAGTCACTAATATTTATACAATTAATAATTACATACAACGAAAACCATAGGAAAAATAATACAAAACATTTAATAAAGATATTTTTTAAAATATCAGCGCAAATGACAGCGTAGGTACCTGCTGTATAATTTTTAAACTAAATGCATATTCACATACACTCAAAGCCGGCTCAAAGAGTGTTATATTTATTCATAATTAATATTTTCCACTAGACTTCTTTAATGAACTGTAACGATCTTCGCTATGTTCGCAGTGTTTACTTTTAATCATATACAGCCACCATGTACGGTCTTCTGTCCTTCGCATCCAACCCTAACCAAATCAAATCAAATCAAATCTAAAAATTTATTTATCAATTAGGTTTCTACAAGAAACTCTTATGATCGTCATTATTAATTTAAATTTACCAGGGTTTCGGAAAAAAGCCAAGATGACGATTCGGAAAAACCATACCATTAAAAGGGCTACTCAGTCTATGACGCAGTGTTCCCTTCTAATAGAGATTACCATTCATATGATTAAATTTTAGTTAGTAAGTTAGTACGTATGAGAGGTAACCCTATTCATATGAGGACGTGACGCCTGACTGAACATCAGTTCACTTACAATATAGGTAAAGAATCACTTTACGTTCAAGCCATCAGACTATTGTAATGGATGTAATGTTGCATAATATGCAGTCACATCATTCCGCGTGGTTTATCGTGAAATTGTCTTTTATCAACCGGAAAAGAGACTATTTTCCGTGCAATTTTCTACCTAAGAATATAGAATGCATTTTTAAATTGTTTAAAAGGTAACTTACATGCATTGTTTTGAAATGACGTTTATTGAATACTTTTGCCCCCAACTTCACCTGCATGCATCCATTGGAAACAATTTTTTCTGAAGTATTCTTTTTCAGGTGTACCCAATTTCATAAAATATTTTTAATGTAAACTAGGTGGCTGCCTCGGAAATTAAATGATTAGTGAATAATTTAAATTTATCCTAAAATGCTAACTAAATTTATTGAATAACTTTCTTTATCTTTCTAGGTAACTAGCTTGACATCCGGTCTTCCTAATTTAACACTCTTTCCATTAGTGAAAACCGCATTAAAACCGTTTAAAAGATTTAACACAGGGACAGACGGCGGGAAGCTACTTTATTATATACTATGTAAAGATACAGTAGGTAATTCGCTTTATATCACATGAATGTCCCAATTAAAAAACAGTAAATTTTAATTAATTTATTTATTTTTCAAAAGGTACACCAACAGCACAAACAAAAAACCTATAATAGGTATAGGTAATACAAGGCAATTTTATGGTATACACAGATAAATTACAAAATAGAAATTGTGACGAACACGATAACAATAACAACACAAACTTAAATAAAAGTAAAATAATGAGAAAAAGAGAACAAAATGAAAAGAAAAGAAAATCACTCCGTTAAATAGTATAGCCGTCAATATCAAAGATTGTCAATATACGCTTAATTTCCGCCGATTTACAATTAAATATATCAATATCAGCATCAGCACCCAACTCGCTGAACATTACTTATTAATTTAGTTCTTGTTTACTTGTTAATTTAATTTGTTAATTTTAATTTAACAAAAATGAACGATTTACTATTTAATATTAACTGTTTAATTTCATGTTCTAGTATTATAATTAAAGTTGAAATTTAAAATATGTTTCTTTTAAGCAAAAAGTCTGCAAGAATTCATTTTATGTTTCCAGTGTCAGAAAAGTACACTGTCGTACGAGAAACCAGTATAAGTAGTTCTGTGTCTTATTAAATCTATAGCAAACTTGGAAGCTATGTATCACTCCATTGTTGCTTTCAATTATATTCGAATACAATCGCTTAGGAGCACAATACAGTATGCAATGTGGGTGAGGGAAGCGAAGGAATATTTCTATTGCACTTTACGGATGATTCGGTGCGATCACGGTGTACTAAATGCAGTATGCATCCTTTATTTATTTACCATCCTATGATTTATATACCAACCTATGAAATAATTAAATTGTCACATTAGTTATTTCATACATTACTAATTGCCACCTTTTTATTGCAAGAATAATTTCACAAAAGGCAAAAACACTTAAGTATGCCTGTAAAAAAATAATAGTAAGTGGGACTAGGATTTTTATTATGTTTATTGATTGCAGACAAGTTGACGGCTTACTTGGAATACATATAAAAGGGAATATAAATGCGGCACATTGTCCTCTTGTTTATTCTTGTTCTATTGTAAGAGTTTTAAATTATTTCAAAATCATATTTTATACTTTTATGTACCCAATTTTATGTACCCAACCAAAGCTGCTTTCAGATTTATAACAATTTAAGTAATAAATTAATTTTATACTGTCAGTATGTAAACCACTGGAATGATTTTACTGTGATAAAAGACGGATGCTTGGCAACGGATCGAGCACCTGTTGCCTGGGTCTTCAGCGCCTCACCCCATCCCGCTGCTCGAATTCAACCCCACCCGCCCCCTGCCCCACCCCATGTTTCACCGTCTGTAAGACTAATATTAGGAGCTTTGTACTGGGCTTCGTACAACTCCTTGCAACTACAACTTGCAATACAGGATGCAATCCACTCAGGAACCTGCGGAGCTCTATACGGAAATGTTTCACTGATGTGGACAAAGTTATGCACTGACATGTACATTACATTTTGTTTTAACTTTAAAAAAAAAATGCAAATATTCAGCTACATAATTTCAATTGTTTTCTCGCCACTTGTAATCGAGTTGCTGTTTTTATTTTTACATACCGTCGATTGGAATTGGTTACCGCCACCAAACGGGCTGTCCAATTAATGACTGCGAAACGCAATGTTCCCTCTCACTTTTATTGCAGATCTTAGCATCTGATCTATATCTATTTATGTGTGTTATTAAACGAAAAACTCGACATTGGCTGAATCATTTAGTCAATTTTCTTTGGAATATTCGTTCAGTCCAAGGATGGTTTATGAAGAGTAATATTGAGAATTTGTTGTCCGGAAAATATCATCCATGCCAACCCGGGTTGGCCCCCGGGGGTGGGCCGCTAGTTTTGAATAATTACATCAGATATCACAAAAATATCTTCATTAAACTACCAATACATGTTTAATGTGCAATCAGTGTATTATGTACCTACTCTAGTTTTAACTAAAAGGGTATACAGCATTCATTACACTAATTAAAGTTTCCTACATGCAGCAGGTACAAAGGACATGACTTCAATGTAAATGAGATTAACCTGAAACTCTCTGTGATTGGTCGGTTCATTCCATTGCAATTATGGTGCGTTTACATTGTGAATGTCAAGTCCGTGTTCAGAGATGTAATCTTGTGATGAGGACGAAACGCACAATAATCCCATGGGTTGTCACGGTGCGTTTTCATTATTTATTTTCTACTAATATTAAAAAAAAAATTATTGAAAAAAAGAACTAATATTATAAATGTGAAAGTGAATTTGTTGTTTCGCTCTTACGCCTTAACTATTCAAAAGATCATCATGAAATTTTAATTACACGTTAGGGGTACAGATAAGTTACACTAACTTTCATCCAGAAAAAAAGTTAAGTAAGACGCCATCTTTTTGTGTCTGTCGGGTTGTCGCCATCAGCCACTTTTTTAAAAAAAAAATAAGAAAATAATATATTAGGAGTAATATAACAAATATAACGTCAAGTATTAGGAAGAATAAAGAAGTGTTTTAATTAAATATTTAAAATAATGATAATCTCTATAACTTTGTTACTATTTTTTTACAGAATTAGTTTTAACAATAAATTCTAAACATGAAACAATTTTTTTTTTCTTCAAACAGAACAGAATTGTTTGGAATGGCATACTGAGGTCATTAACTATATAAGTTCTGGTTATCAAAAATAGGTGATGTTAGTTAGATAAAAAGGAAACCTACGGGGCAGAAATTTGGACTAAGTTGAGGGCAAAAGCTAGTATGTCATACGTGTAAGATACCGCATTAAACACACTCCAATAATTCACCAAGCACTGGTTGTACGACGACGGACCGGATGCGTATCACAAAAGCAGATGCCTTTGTATGTAACTCGTATTCATAGAAATGGCGACTTCTGCCCAATTACCCCGCACGTCCGGCTGCAGAATTTGTATCTCCATAAGAATTGTATCTCCATACTACCTGCATGGTAAAATCAGAATACCTTTTTTAATGTAATGTTTTCTTTTTAATTTTTTTTTAAACATTTTAAGTTATGACTAAAAGCTTGATCACTTAATAAAACTTTTTTAAATATTTTAATTCCTTAAAAAAATAAACATTTTGGTTTGGTTTACCAATGACGAGCTCGTTGGATGAATGCCTAACATCTTAGGGGGCCCCGGGTTCGATTCCCGGAGAGGTAAACTTTGGGAATGAACTTTTTAAATTTGGCTCTTGTCTGGATTTGGAAAATAGTGGCAGGACACAATGCGTTTCGCATTTGGGCAGCCCGTCGGGTGGCAGTAACCACAGGACACCACCGTGAAATAATAAGCATATGTGCTGTTGTGTTTCAGTGAGTGAGTAAGGGATGCCAGAGCCCATGACCCCATCTCTTCTTTATCCTTAATCATGCAATGGTCGGCTGCGCACTTGCAGCACCTATGGCAGCAAATGAAAAAAAATATAAAAATATAAAAACCACATATTATAAAATACGAGTAAAGTCGCTATACACTTCTATCTGTATCTCTGCTAACTTCTAAACCACTAATCGGATTTTGATACGTTTGTCACTAATGGAAAAAGCGATAAACGACAAAAGTTTCTGTATATAATTTTCAGAAAAAAGAAAAGCTTCCGTGCAAAGCCGGGGGCGGGTCGCTAGTAAATAATAAACTATAAGTTATTAAGTATCAATAAGTAATAACTAATAAGTCTCAATGAGTCTCTACAAATGTTATAAATTTAATAGCAATCTAAGTATATAAAACATTCTATTCCAGAAACTCTGGTTATGTTGCTAAACCCAATTAGTAGGTACAATTTGGAAAAGTAAACATTTGATTAAATTAGTTCCGTAGAATTTATGCGACAATTGTGATTGTCATTTGGAATCGACGAATTTTCGTATGAATAATTAATATTCAGACAACACGAAGCATTTAAACAGTGGAGTAGAAACATCTATTAATGTAGTTAGAAACATCGAAACAATATATCTCTACGAGAGAAATATGTTATTTTTATTTTATCATAGGTACTCTTAGCCTAACTTCTCTTATCTTAACTACTCTAACCAATCCAGGACATGACTCTAGTCAGGTCCTGGATTATCCTGGACTTTGATACGGTTTTCAACAACGAAAAGAAGGATAAACAATGAACCACAAGGTTTATGTATTTAAAAAAAATGTATTCCGGGCGAATCGGGAAGAAAACTAAGGGAAATGTACAGAATTAGTTGTTCAGGCGGTTTACACATAGGTAAAACAGATTATTTGAATGGCTACCAAATTAAACGACCAAAACTAGAACAAACATTCCCAACTGTTCCATGGCGTATTTCGTTTGGAGGGCATTATTGAACGGGATTGGAGGACTTCTACAGTTCGAAATTTTTAACTTGATTGTCAGGAAAGGTTAAAAAGCTTAATAAAGTTTTAGCAATAGCGAAATTCTAACTTTGAAAGTTAGATTTGAAAAAGCCTTTGACAGCTATATTGAAACGTACATACCTACTCTCTTTTATATTTTACGTACAAACAGTTACAAGAAGACGTAACCTCTACCAAGAGTTTACAATGACCGCTCTATTAAAAAAAAATCATAAAAATACAATTTAAGATAATTTAAAAGCAAAATAAGTTTCATTAGAAGGACTTTATTGACAAATTATATTGACAATATTTTTATGAGAGTAGGTATTATTATATTCATATTTCCAATTATTATTCTTAATAGTAATTTCTTTGTAATTCATTCATAGTTTTTCTTGGATTTAATGTTAATGACATCGATAATAGTTTGATTCTCTTAATAATTTATTACTAACTAGCTGCTGCCCGCGACTTCGCTTGCGTAACTTTGAAAATTATATACTACAATCTTCCTGGAGAACTGCTCTATCCATTGGTGAAAACAACATAAAAGTCGGTGCAGTAGATTTGAGTTTATCGCGAACAGGCAGACAGACAGATGCGGCGGAGGACTTTGTTTTATAATATGTAAGGATTAGAATCTGAATGAGAGGTGAAATACTGGAAGTTTATCATTACTGGAAAACAAATTATCAAAGAAAGTTATAATAGTAAATTATTGTATTCTAATGCAATATATTGTACTGTAAGGATTTATTGAGTAATACACTTATCCCTGGAAAAAGAGAGCAGTAATTTTATTAGAATAGAAAGTTGACACCATCGAAAAGGACGACCCTGCGTTATCCACAGGGTCTTCTAACCCTTTGTTGCGGACGTGGGCCACTTTGACTCGTAATTGAATTTGCTTAAGCCCCAGATTATGATGTAATTAAACTGTCGTATCGTTTAGAAGACTTTATGTATATTTCATTAGGCACATCGTGTTTAGCTTTCCACCTTTATAACAATACCTAATATGTAGTTTCGGACTCATTCAATTTTGGATGTGGATTTTGAGTGATAATTAAATTGTTGTTAGGGGGCGAAAGAAATATCTGATGAGACCGTCGATCGACTATAATACTAGATAATAGACACAGCCTCATACAAAATAAAACCTAATGAGTGGCATAACGCTTAACCTATATGTAGATATATTACAAACTACATTTACATATATTACAAACTACATAAGAAAAAGTTTTAAAATTTACATACAGTTTTTACAAAATGAAACTAATACAATGAGGTCGTAATAATGTAAAACGCATACGCATCTAAAGGAGCACTGTGGCATGTTTGCAATTATACTAACACAAAAGCTTTTTGTAGCTGATTGTGTATCTATATTAGTCTAAATCTATATTTATAGTATTATAGTCGATTGACGGATGAGACTAGCAATCTTCCAAGACATTTAAATGTCCTTATAATCTGATGTATGTCCTCGCGTGGTGGACAAAAGCTTTCACATTTGAGAGAGGCAAAAAGACAACACATATTACTTCGAAGTCGCCTTACATGCTTAGTATGTAAATACAAATAAAATACCCCTTTCGCCCGCATCTTAATTAAAGGCTAAATTAAGTTGGGAATGATATAATTGGTTTGATCCCTTTTGTC
Source organism: Synanthedon formicaeformis (assembly GCA_945859745.1). NCBI lineage: Eukaryota > Metazoa > Arthropoda > Insecta > Lepidoptera > Sesiidae > Synanthedon > Synanthedon formicaeformis. Next base: position 9,719,674 of record OX243958.1, read on the forward strand.
TAAAGTTTTGCTATATTATTTTCAGTCTTTGAAGTAGGTATACACAGTATAGTAAAATTAATTCTATGTACTCTATGTTTTTCAATTCGACTTTTATATTCAATAAGTATCTACGTAGATTATTATGCAATATCGACAGTCATGCAGTTAGCATTAGTATATGCAGCGGGAAAGATGGCCAATCATTTTTTCAAAGGTGAAGTTTTTTATACTCGTATTACGTAAATAATGTTGCATCGTTAATCAAATTGGAACATTCCGACCATTAAATAGAGAGAAGTCGAAAAGACTTTTCCATATTGTTAGCTAATATAAAAATATATATATACTAAAATCGCTTTTGGTTGCCGTTCGACATTTTTTGTTTTTATTACTTAAAAAAATAATTTTTAATATATATTCAATAACATATATTTGTCAAATCGAACATAAATAAATACATTCAACAATTTCTTTCAAATTTTATTAAATTTCAAATTTAATTGCATTTAAGTTAAGGCAAAAACAGTCACCCTATTTTTTTTACATGATAATACTTAATTAATATGATAATTTTAATATTTCAATGAAATGCCATCCTACGAGTGTTTATTAACCATATTCAAATAAAAATAAAATATAAGTTTATTCAGAGAATAGTAAATGAATAAAAGATGAATTCCCGTTACTCGAGTAACTTTCGGCTTTGCGGCTGGAATTCTGAAAATATCTGTTGATCTATTGGCCTCCTCTTGTTCTCGTGTCACGTTCTAACGTAGATACTCGTGACGCATGAAGTTGTCGTACGAATTTACTATGTTATAAAATAAAAAAAGATGTCATAAAATAAAGGCTACATGCCGGGAAACACAATTGTTTGTCATGATATCCAATATTGTAAAATTCACTGAAACATTTTGTTATACATCAGACAATTTGTTACGGATTGTTAATTTATCGCTTCACACTTTAATTAATTTACAAATTTTCAATTACTATTAGTTTTTATAGTTTTTGAAAAAATATAGTTTACTCTCAATTTGTCTTTTTTGATATGGGTCTGTTCCCAGTCGCTTAGGCCTTAGGCCGCTCGAACATTGTGCCACTAATCGCGGCCACTAAACGCGACCACAAGCTGCGGACAAGTTTTTTCATACATTTTGTATGACTTAGTGGCGGCGACTGGTGACCGCCACTAAGCCAATAGTGGCCGCGTTTAGAGGCACAATGTGCGGGCGGTCTTAAGTTACATATTTATGCAACTACTGGGATAAATTTATCCCCATCAGTTTTATTATTTAGAAAATTTCACTGTCTCACACCTCCTCGCAATGGTATTTATTGACTGTGTGCTCTGCTGTACTCGAATCGGCATGGTGGCTTTATTGTACAAATACTTCAAGATATGCGACTTCGCTGCAGAGCCTCGAGTACTGCCCATGTTTCGATCGAAACGAAGGCTTTCTCACAAACGCCAGGCATGACGGAAGGTTATTTTTTAAATTGTACCACAACAATTAACCACTATTATTAACAACTAATTATTGTCGTTAACAAAAAACTAGTTTTATAAAATAAAAAAATAAAAAATTAAATTTCTTCAAAGTGAAAGCTGAAAAATATCTCAAAAAATATTTAATGTACAGAGACGCCTCTTTACGATTTTATTGTATGTATAGTTTTTTTTTGTGTGTCTTTGTCTAACCGATGTCTAACCGATTTTTTTTTACGAGAATTTAATTAGTAAGTATATCTTAGCAGTCCAGAGAAGAATTTAAATCAGTTTTACGAGATAAAAATCAAGGAAAATTGTATTGCTGTCTATGAATGAAGCTAAAAATAATTTACAAGGTTTTTATCTCCCCTTTGAATAAACCGAGTTGCGATACTTGTATCAATTCATTTCTGTTTACAAAAGAAGCGTGGAGACAGATAATTTAAAGCTATCCGCTGAGAGCCGGCTGGAGGACTCCGTTACCATGGCGAAAGACCTGTTGATACAGCTCAAGCCTCCCCACTTCGTACCTCACCCTTCTGCCCCGCCTCGATTACCAGGCTCCGGGTACCATCGATCCATTTTCTATTTACTCACAACGGGGAGTACCATCCAAACTTATCTAAAGTCAATCAAGTGTGTGCAAACACGCCGGGGATCTTTCGAATGCTAGTGTTTATTGTCCTTAATAAATATAAATATAATGATGCCTTCAGTTGATAGGTTTTATGAAGGTTTAGTAGCGAGATAGATAATGATTTTTGATAGAAAACATCAAAATTACATTTTTTATTCAAAAGCGACAGATAACGACTTACTGAATAAATATTTTAAAAAATTAAGGACGATTGACAGGCTGACGGCCCAAATGATGATATATAACAACGGCAAAGCCACAGGTGCTACAAGTGCATTGTCAACCGTATTGGATAATGGATCCAAGATTAGTAAGGCATAGGTCAATTTTACAAAATCATATCATAATATGATTTTGTAAAATTGACATTTAAAGATATTTTAAAAGTTATAGAGTAGTCTGAATTTATATTCTGCAATATTTTCACAACAAGGATCTTCAACAACCTTCAAAAGTTTTCGACCAATGTGTGTAGAAAAGTGGTCTCCATGGCGCTAACTATAGGAATCGTATGAAAGCTCAACGTTGCTCAACGAGCTATGGAGAAGAATATGCTCGGGGTTATGGATTAACAAACGCAAATTTTAAATAAAAAAATTGTGTTTTATTTTGAATAGGTATATTTGAAATGACACAAATTACACAAACTGGGAGTTTGGTAATTGCAGTTATTTTATTAAGAGTCTCCCAAATGGTCTCCAGAAATTTGCTCAAGGCTTGGAATTTCAATCTTAAGAGGTATTTTACTTTTTTATGTCAACAAAAAAAAACAAATATCTATTTTTAGATACTGAAAATAGGCATTGAAAATCTTACACTTTATACTCGTATGTGACTTAGCTACTCGCGAAAAAACACTATGAGCCATATTGCCTGTGATGTTGATCCGTCAAACTATTTTGGAGTTTATGCATTTTTTGTGAAGATACAAAAACAGTATTTTATGAATAACTATAAATTTTTAAGCCTCAGGCCTCACCCGCGATATGTATTATATCCTGAAGGCATCAAACTACTAAAACATGGAACCCGCGTGCCATACAAAACACTACAAATTTTATGGAATATTTAAGAGTGACATGCGTAGAGCATGAACTGTCATTTAAAACAAAACAAACATATGTAATAATAAGTACGTAATTTAAAGAAAATGTGACTTTACGTCAACCCATTAGAGTTTAAAATGAAATAGTAGAAGTTGATCGTTAATACCTTTTACCATTGACGCGTGAAGGCAAGAGTCCGCCATGATTCTGTCAAAGGCGTTCTTTTTATGTGCCGCTTTGGCATTTGTGACGGAAATTCCATTGTAGTATTTCGATGCCTGAAGGTTTAAAAATGTTTTAAGTCCAATGATTTCGAGGAATATGTTTATCATTTAAACATATTGTTACGTGCGGGGTGAGTTAAAATGCCGTTTAGGGTTGTAAGAACACGATTTATTACGCAGACCAAGATGACTTCCAAAATATCAGAGCTTTTCCAATTAAACCGTAAAACTTGCCAAAAGTCGTAAATAATTCACTCTATGTGTCAACAATGCACTGTCGCAAATATCTTCGCAAAAGCTCCCAAGAGTTGTTTTCGTATCGCTTGTTGTCGCAGAACTGTCCCACTCGAGCGATGGCACCCGTATTTATACACGCGCAGTCAGCCGCGATGTTTTTGGAAAACACTAGAAACTTTAAGGTAAACAAGCTCGTACACAAGTAAACAAGTCATAAAAAACAAACATCGTAAACAACTCTCTGGCTTAAGGGAATGTGAACCTTATGTCGCGAACATAAGGAACAGTTTTCTCTGAGACAGGAGGGCTTCCTTCTACGTATGGAAATTTCCATACGCCCAGGTCTCATGATAAACAACAACACGCTGTTTGTTTATGATAAACAAACGCTTCGAGAATGTTCGGTCGTAACATTACCCCCCTCTTAGTTATGATCGTCCCGATCATCATTCGTGCCGTGATACTTTGTCAAACGGTCAATGTGTACGACCTTCGGTTTTCCTCTTTGCCCCTTTTTGATTCGATAGGTGACGTCGTTGATTTTTGTAACCACATTGTAAGGTCCTTCCCATCGTGCTTGCAACTTTGGGCTTTTGCCCTTTTTCCTGAAGGGATTATGAAGCCATACGAGAGTTCCCTCTTCAAAACCGTTGATGTTTGATCTCCTATCATAACGGGTTTTCATTTTTTCACCAGTCTTGAGACTGCACTCGCGAACTAGCTTATGCACTTCATCCAGCTGTTCTCGAAGATCGCTGACATAATCCGTCACAAGTCTTGGGCTATTCGGCGGAGACCCTGTTATTGCATCGACTGGTAGTCTTATTTCTCGTCCAAAATTCACTCTGGCAGGGGTAAAACTAGTACTATCATGTACAGCGGAGCGATAAGACAACAAGAAAAGAGGAATGTACTGGTCCCAGTCTCTCTGATGTGAGTCGACTACTTTAGCCAAATTATTTTCCAATGTTTGGTTAAACCTTTCGACCATTCCGTCAGACTGAGGATGAGCTGGTGTCGTACGGGTCTTATGTATACCGAGAAGGTTGCACATTTCTTGAAATAGGGCTGATTCGAAATTTCTCCCCTGATCGGAGTGTATTTCCAGAGGTACGCCATACCGACAGATTACATCCTGAACTAGCTTCTTGGCAACAGTTTTAGCTTCTTGGTTAGGGGTCGCAAACACTTCCGGCCATTTGCTGAAATAGTCTTGCACTACAACGATGTATTTGTTCCCATCCTCAGTTTCAGGAAATGGTCCGGCCACGTCTATAGCGATACGTTCCCATGGTGCTCCTACATTGTAGAGCTTCAGTTTTCCCCTACTTCTTGTCTGTGGTCCCTTAACTGAAGCGCATGCGTTGCATTTACGACACCAATCTTCTACGTCTTCCCGGCAATGGACCCAGTAGAACCGCTGTCGCACTTTCAAAAGGGTTTTCTTCACTCCAAGATGACCACCAGACACCCCATCATGGATATGACGTAGTAGAGGAGATACCTTACTTCGAGGGACTACAACCTGTACAGTCACCTGATGTCCGGTATTAGACTCCCATTTCCTGCACAAGATTCCGCCTTCCAGGGTCAAACTATCCCATTGAGCCCAATAGCTTTTTGTAACAGGACTGGAAGCTGATACATCCGCCCACTCAGGTTTCACTCCCTTTTTTATCCAATCTAAGATCAATCGCAGGTCGTCATCTTCCTCTTGCGCCTTCCTCATATTTTCTCCAGACCAGTCATCGTCTAATCCTTGGGTACGGATAATTTTTACTGATTCCTGAGACTCTTGTTTCCTGCAGTGTTTACAGATTTCAGGACATGGTCTTCTCGATAGAGCGTCAGCATTACCATGACCTTTACCACTTCGATGTTCTGTTGCAAAATGGAATTCCTGCAATTGCTCAATCCACCGTGCTACCTGTCCTTCAGGACTTTTAAACTGAAGAAGCCATTTAAGTGCAGCATGGTCCGTCCTTAAGGTGAACTCACGTCCAATGAGATACTTGTGAAAGTGCTGCAAGGTCTTCACTACAGCTAACAACTCTCGACGTGTAACACAGTAGTTTCTCTCTGGCCTGGAAAGCGTTTTGCTGTAGTACGCAATCACAACTTGTTTGTCTCCCTGCACTTGTGACAACACTCCACCAATACCCGTGTTGCTGGCATCCGTATCCACAATGAATTTTCCATTCCGTGTCGGATAGCCCAATATCGGGGACTCACATAAACGCTGTTTCAGTTCTTTGAAAGCGTTGTCACAATTTGCGTCCCAAGCAAACACCTGTTTATCTTCAGTCAGGCGATGGAGGGGTTTGGCTATTGTTGAGAAATTTTTGACAAAGCGCCTGTAATATGCGCATAAGCCAAGGAAGGATCTGACTTCGGTTTTATTCTTTGGTGTAGGCCAATCTTTTACAGCTTTGATCTTTTCTGGATCTGTTTGAACTCCTTCCTTAGTGATTATGTGCCCCAGATAGCTAACTGCGTTGCTGAAGAAGGTACACTTTTTAGGACTTAGTTTTAAGTTCGCCTCGCGTAGACGGTTGAACACCTTTTCAAGGTTCTGGAGATGTTCCTCGAAGTCACGACCCATGATGATTACGTCGTCCAGATACACCAGGCAAACATCTCCCAGAAGACCCACCATAACTCTGTCCATAAGGCGCTCAAACGTTGCGGGAGCATTACACAAACCAAACGGCATGACATTGAATTGCCAAAGTCCATTTCCGATGCCCGTAGAGAATGCTGTTTTCTCCTTATCCTCTGGACTTATTTCCACCTGCCAGTACCCACTTTTAAGATCAACGGTAGAAAACCATTCCATTCCACTGAGCATATCTAAAGTGTCATCAATACGCGGTAGAGGATAGCTGTCTTTCTTGGTAACGTCGTTCAGCCTTCGGTAGTCTACACAAAACCTGGTTGTGCCATCTTTCTTTTTCACCAGTACCACAGGTGACGACCAAGGGCTTGTAGATGGTTCGATGACTTTGTTTGCCGCCATATCCCTTATCATATCCGCAACTTCAGCTTCTTTTGCCCACGGGATTCGACGAGGTCTTTGTCGTATAGGTCTTGAATCGCCGGTGTCTATTCTGTGCTTCACAAGTCCTGTTCTACCGCAATCATTTCCAACGGCAAATATGTCTTTGAACCGCATTAAAAGATCCTGAGCTTGCCTCAACTGAACTGACGACAAATTTCCTTTCAGCGAATCCAATAACTGCGATACCTGGTAGTCTGTGCTATTTACTGCGTTTGTTGTACTGCTTATACGTCTTAAATACTTCACTTCCTGACACTTTCCAACTACGCTGTTTCTTCTGAGCTGTACCTCTTCATTGCTGAGATTTAAAATTCTTACTCTGCCTATCCTGCTTGTCATTAGTAGTGTTCTGGCCATTATCCAATTAGGATGTGTTCCTTCATCCTCCGCAATGACACATAACCCGTTCTTGACGTTGGATGAGAATTTCGTCATTACTAGATTTTCTGATCTGGGAGCTAGTTTGACGTCCCTTAAACAATAGAGTGTACATGGGGTCGAGCCTTCTAAGAAAACTTCTTGATCAGGAAATTGGAGTACTCCTTGGTCGACGTTCAAAATACAACGGTGATTTTTTAAGAAATCCAGTCCTAATATGCAGTCGTCAGTAATATTGGCAATCAGCACTGAGTTTGAGTACAACTGACTACCAATTCCAATTTCCACGTCTGAGTCACCGAGGACAGGTACTGGCTGGCCCGTTGCTGTTCGTAGCTGACATGTTGGAGATCGTTGCTTCCATGAGATATTTCGTTTTAAGAGTTCAGGTCTTACAATGGTGCGCGATGCTCCTGTGTCTATTGTGAACCTGCACTTTTTACCGTTCAGCGTACCCTCGATGCTTAAACTGTTTCCGTTAGAAGCTTGTCTGATAGTAATAGCAGGGGCTTTCCTTCTCCCAGCCAGCGCCTGCCCCGCGGCCCTGGCAACGCTTAGTTTAACTGCCCCTCGTCAACTTGGGTCTCCATCTCTGAGACCCTTTTTCTCTTCTTCTTTGGGCAGTCCAGCCTTATGTGGCCTTTTTCACCGCAGCCATAGCAGGTCGGGCCATAGCGAGGCTTTCGCTCCTCGGCTACCAGCTCCCTGACCTTGAATGGCCTCGTGTCACGCCGCACAGCTTCCACTTCCAGAGCATGTGCCAGTGCACTCTTCAGGGTCTGGTGGTGACCCAAACGTACCGCTGCGCGAACTTCGCCGTCCCTTATCCCGTCCACAAAAGCTTGGAGTAGAGTTATTTCTACTGCATTCGGTGTTGATGTATAGGCGCGACGAACTAATCTCTCGATTTCGTCAGCCTACTGCTGGAGTGTTTCCGTGGGCTTCTGCGTGCGATCGCGTAGTTGAGCCCTATACGTGTGCTCCATGTGCTTGTCACCATATCGTGTCTCTAGAGCTTCCAGTAGGGCTTGCAGAGATCTTCCTTCTGTAGGGAGTCGCTCCAGAATCAGTTGGGCGTCTCCTCTTAAGGCTAGAGTCAACGCCATGAATGCTTGATCCTCAGTCCAGCCGCTGCAGTTAGAGAGGGTTTCGAACTGGTACTTATAGGCTGTCCAGGAAGATGTGCCATCAAACCGTGGCAAGTCCAGCCTACCTTGTGTAGGTACCGGCGCAGTGAAGACTGCCTCCCTCGTCACCAACTTCTGCACTTTCTCGGCGAGCGCCTGGTGGCGAGTGTCGGTTTGGTCGAGTCTCTCTTCCAGGCCTTCGACTTTCACTGAGACCCCTTTAACTTCGGACTCCACCTTTTTAACTTTATCGCAGATGACTTCAAGGCTTGTGTCCAATTTCGAAAGCAGCATTTGGCTAGCAGATTCCTGTTCACGGCGAGCGGCTTCCTGTTCACGGCGAGCGGCTTCCTGACTGGCTTGTATGCTCTGCACAGCAGCTTCCTGTTCACGGCGAGCGGCTTCCTGTTCACGGCGAGCGGCTTCTTGACTGGCCTGTATGCTCTGTACAGCAGCTTCCTGTTCACGGCGAGCGGCTTCTTGACTGGCCTGTATGCTCTGTACAGCAGCTTCCTGTTCACGGCGAGCGGCTTCTTGACTGGCCTGTATACTCTGTACAGCGGCTAGCAGCGCAGCAAGGTCCATCGACGGGCTCGATGAAGGTGTTGCCGTAGGAAGCAAATCAGCATCGGTGCCGTCCTCCGACTCCCCATGTGCTCGTTGTCTAGCAGCATCCATCTCCACTTGCCTCCTGGTCCGTGGAGTACGAGTTCCTTCGTCCCGTGGCATTAACGGCATTCCGCTTCTGACACCAGTTGTTACGTGCGGGGTGAGTTAAAATGCCGTTTAGGGTTGTAAGAACACGATTTATTACGCAGACCAAGATGACTTCCAAAATATCAGAGCTTTTCCAATTAAACCGTAAAACTTGCCAAAAGTCGTAAATAATTCACTCTATGTGTCAACAATGCACTGTCGCAAATATCTTCGCAAAAGCTCCCAAGAGTTGTTTTCGTATCGCTTGTTGTCGCAGAACTGTCCCACTCGAGCGATGGCACCCGTATTTATACACGCGCAGTCAGCCGCGATGTTTTTGGAAAACACTAGAAACTTTAAGGTAAACAAGCTCGTACACAAGTAAACAAGTCATAAAAAACAAACATCGTAAACAACTCTCTGGCTTAAGGGAATGTGAACCTTATGTCGCGAACATAAGGAACAGTTTTCTCTGAGACAGGAGGGCTTCCTTCTACGTATGGAAATTTCCATACGCCCAGGTCTCATGATAAACAACAACACGCTGTTTGTTTATGATAAACAAACGCTTCGAGAATGTTCGGTCGTAACAATATAAATTACAACACGTTATAGGAACTGATTATTGCATAAATTTGGAATTAAATAACATGAAGAAATTTTTGAATACAATTATATTTTGATCCTCTACTAATTATGGTGACAACTAAAATTTTGCTAATAAACGAAGAAGTTCACAGTGTAATTATGTAAATATAAAACTTGTTGATCAAAACCCTTTTGCATTAGCCATAGAAAATAATCAACATAGAATTATTATAATCAGGGAAGCAATTTCGCGGTGTTCTGAACGGTCTCGTCTGGTCGTAATCATTTTATATGACGATAAAGATGGAGGGTACAAAGTATCGTAAACTCGGTGGATCGGTTTAGAGGCCCTCTCGGGGATTTATTGTACGACAATTTCGAGTTGAATGGTAAACGTTCTATGTAATATTGTTATAAAAATAAATCGCTTCAAATATTTCTTAACTAGCTGGTGCCCGCGACTTCGTCCGCGTTCTGGACGAAAGGTACCCTATGTCCTTTCTGGTGTCCCAGACAACGTGTATGCTAAACTTCACGGTGATCGGATCAGTAGTTTTTGCGTGAAAACGTAACAAACAAACAAACTCACATTCACATTTATAATATTTGTATGGATTAGTACGGAGAATAACACAATACTTAAATTTTTTGATAAATTTTAATATGTATATATATGTAGGCGTGCGAGCTAATAGTGAAAGTGCGTTGTCTAACTTCCTAGTGTTAAGGTTGGTTAGGATAGGAATAAAGCATAGGTTGGTTTAGGAAAATTGGCTTTCTTAATTATGTACGAGTATAAAGACGCAAAGGCACTATTTTTCAATGTTGTTATTTTTCAGCGGTCTTCTGTAAAGGGTTGGTTCTTGCTGTCACTACGAAAGTTATATCTAAGGCTACATGATTAATTATTACAAGTTTTATATAATACCTGATAGAAAACGGACGACCAATAAAATGGAATATCGACATCCATCATTTCCCATGTTAATATCTCAGAGGAGCAGCAGTAACTGAAATTTTAGAATTTTCTCTGAATAAAAATGCATGGTTTAAATAAAGGATGAAGTTCAAGTCAAAATAAGTAAATGTGATAAAATAAGTCGTTATAAAACTTTTAACAATTTCACTCTCAAAATGTCTGCTGAGCTTTGGGAGAAAATTTCAAATTAAGTTTCAGGGTAAAAACTAGTGCTTATAACTTCGATCAATGACTTACTAGTAAGTGCACTTATGTGGATAAAAAAAAGTCCATAAATTGTTAATCTAGCTTTCTTTCGTCCAGTGATCTTCAACGTATTATTATGAGAATTGCAATTAATTTACTCATCAATTTGCCCAGAATTTTTGCCCTCAATTAAATGTGTAAACTTTTTGGAATTATTCCTATAACTTACTATCTCAAAGCTCAATATGTTAGAGTAAAAAGTCGCATAAACGTGTCACACAGATCGGGTGCGGTTCAGCAAAATATACGACAATGACATGACAATAACATTCAGTCTGATTTTTATGGGCACCTTTTGTCACCTGTAACAACATTAAGGTGACCGTAAAAGGCTTCGGTTTCCGGCCAGTGCGTTGCCAGGGCAACTACGGTTCCAACACAAAAGGAAAGAAATCAAATTCCACCCTTTTGTTTGTGTAATCATATGGAAGTGTCCGATTGATAGCAATGTTGACTATTTGAGAAGACACATTACATATAATATTATTAATCTACAGAGAATATTATTATAAATATATAAAAAAATGGATTACATTTTAAATTCAGATCTCTGCTATACAACTAGCTTTTACCCGCGACTTCGTGTACCCTCCTTTTTTTTAGGTGTTAAAACATTTGTTAAAAATCTTTATTGCTCATATATTTTTGTCAGTTGTAGAATTTTTTATTTCTATTTCTAAATGACCCCCGCAGTGTCTACTTTTTTCTTGATGAAGGTTGGGATAAAGGTATCCTATGTTGTTTTCTGTAACCCTGACGACGTGTATGCAAAATTTTGTGATGATCGGTTAAGTTGTTAAGACGTGAAAGGGTAACAAACAAATTAATTTTGATTTATTAACTACAAGGTCAGTAGTTTTTGCGTGAAAGAGTAAAAAACATCCATCCATACAAACTTTCGCATGTATCCTCGTAATATTAGTACGGATAAGATTTGGTTTTACAATATGCGTTCGGCAATCATAAGGAGTATTATTTATTTAGTTCAATTTTTTTTCTGCACATTATAATATAAGTATACACAAATATTCTAAAAACCGCGTCGAAATTGGTTAAGTGGTTTAAAAAAAGCTAGCAGAGAAACAGACACAAAAGGACAGCGACGTTAAATTTTTTGGCTAAATGATTCCAAAGGCAAAGACAACTTGTCATTATGTCGGCATTTAACCTTTCTCAAAAGTTTAACTATTAAATGAAAAAATTTTTTTTCCAGTGAAACAAACAATCTCTTCGTTTGTTGTTTTTATTATATTAATATACACATTTATATAAGCAGTAATGTGTATAATAATGGGAGTAGGTATTAAATTGCTAATAGATTAATAATGGAGTATTTAGCTTAAAATAAATTCAAAGCACCATCCATCGTGGACATTATCGGATCTTGAACTTTACGGATACTTATTGCCGGAGAAAAGCATTTTAAGTTAAATCCCCTTTGCTTCGCAATAATAATCTTTATTTATTTGTTTTCTTATACTGTACTGTCTTAGATTGCTTACATAGTTGCGTAAAGTAAATTGTTTTTTTAATGTACCGGGCGGATAAACTCTCCCTCTAAACTGTCTGGATTAAAGCTAATAATGCTCGTCTTGGAAGAGGGAAGATTAGTGAGTGTTAAATTTACAAGCAATAAGCAATTTCCTTACATAACAATGTGACCTTCTTGCAAAATAATCAAGGTACAATAAATGTTCTCAAAAAAAGTTATAGTAACTATTGTTGGTAGAGTTTATCAAGAGCGACATAAAACTTATTATATCGCTTCTCATGTAAAATAGGTCGTAACATTTGAGATATGTTTGGAAAAGCCGATATATGTAAACAAGATTATATGCTGAGATTGCTATAGGTGTTGTGCTTCAAACATACAATACCGTTATGTTAATGTTAATTTTAGGTGACAATGACAGATCTAGATCTATTATGGTCTAGTCGTTATAAATTAATTAAGTGGTTATCAATGTAACGCTGTCACATTGTGATCCATTAAGAGATAGTTAATAAAACCGAGCTGATAATATTATATTTAATAATACACTGAAAATTAATAACCAGATATAAATTGTTTCAACCATCATCCCGGTAGACATTAATGTCCTGGTACGTAATGAACATTAAAATATTGTGAGATATTCGAAACTCGGTTATTTAAGTCTATACAGGTAATAACATGAATTTAGATCGTGGTAATAAGTTTATTGAGTGTCAGGGCGTAGAGCATTCTAAAACAGGGCGGACTATGTGAGGGCAGTATTTGGCAGTATTAATTTCTTCACACAAAATAACAAGCTATATTATATATAGTTTATGAAGATACTAGCCGGTGCCTGCGACTTCGCCCGCCTTAAAAGTAAGGGATGTGTAGCGCCTGACTAAATGTGTAAAGCAATATAACACGTGACATCTTTGCTGTTATAAAAATTTCAGGGGTTTTGTATCTTTATTTTCACTATAGCTGGTGCTCGCGACTTTCCCCGCGTTGATAATATATACTAAAACCTTCCTCTTGAATCATTCTATCTTTTGAAAAAAAAAAACCGCATCAAAATCCGTTGATTAGTTTCAAATATCTAAGCATGCATAGGGACAGACAGACAGGAAGCGACTTTGTTTTATACTATGTAGTGATGTTCGGGCCTTTTAAGATCATCAGGCCATTTCCTAGTTGACAAAAAGAATTTCACTAGCTTTCACAGGTTCAATGGATGTGGAATTTAGTATACATACTTCGATGGTATTTTCATGACAAGTATTCCGAGGCTGCAGAATCAAGTAGTCTGCGGAACATCGAGGGCAGTTTATAAATTTAACTATAGCTTGTTTAGGAAAAAAATAATTTTCGTATAAAAAGGATCTCTCAAAGTGTTTTTTCCATTATAATATATACGCAACATGTGTAATAAATGCGAAGGCTTTTAAGAGGCAGTTTTTCGGTCCTTTCTATTAATAACGATCGACGCATCACGAAATTGAGTTTACGCCCAATGTTTCATGTAGGTTATTTATTTACAAGAGACAAAAAGAGTATTTTATTTTGGTACTCATTCCTGGTACATTTAAGGTTGATTTTCCATTGAATTCGATATAAACACGCAACAGGTAGATACCGCACATAAAATACTTGGATATATTTTGTGCTCTTTGCACTTTGCGAGTTTTATTTTACTCGTAAAATAAACTTTTATACCTAGTTATTGTGGGTGACTTTATTTCCGTGATTTATCTTTTCGTATATTATGAAACGAATGGCTTTTGAGTATAGTAAATAATTTGCTAAGGATCGAGATCAGCTTAATAGTCGATAGTTAGTTCAGAGAGAACAAAACATATGAAAATGAAAAAATATTTATTTAACACAAAAACATACACATCAAGTTTTATAGCTTTCAATATAGGCATGTAATACTTAAAGATTTGATGACATAGACAATATCCAATATTAGTTCGTTTACGATCCTGATAGGATAAAGGACAAGTGACAAGAAAGGGCTGTCACCGCTAACTTAGCACCATTGTTGCAAGAGTGTAGTTACTGTTACAGTTGGTTTTGGTTTGCTCTGCTTATCACTGCTCAGTACGATGGAGAGTGCTCCGATAAGTGATAACGTACTTACTCTGAGATTTTACCGAACTATTTCTCGCTATAGATGCAGAGTTCATGCCCACTTTGGATAAATAACCACTGCATCATATAGCTATAAACTTTATCCCTCCACGGACTCGCAATGTTTACAAAGTATTCCCTACTGAGGTGTTTCCGTCCCGCTAAAACATGGGCCTCTTAAAGAGAGCTGTGAAAGCCACCTATGAGCGCAAGTAGTCAGATATCAGAAAAAATTGGATAGGTACGAGTATATTTACTTATATGTGAAGGTCATCTTACAGGCTGACGGTCCGGTTTCTTATATGGTCTTATAGGTATGTACTTTATCATTAATTACTTATTGGAATATGCACTACTTTTCAGACAAAAAAAATTTAAACCACTTGACTCATAAAAGTGACTAAGCCGTTATTCTATTATCATTATCACATAATCATTTCCAGAATAGCATAATATTCTTGTTCGAGGTAACATGAACGTTAACAAATTCATGGTTCCTTTCACTTCCTTAAAGGTTCTTGATTGCGTCGGAATCCTTAATCACTCCGAGATACGGCTTGTGTTATTTAGATTAGTTCAGGATGGCTAATTAGAATTACGTTCAGACATGTGCGTGAACATTTGTCGCATTTCCATTGTCTTTCTTTATTAATCAGTTGCCAAGCTTGTAAGCCCTCATAGGAAACAAGCAGTATTCGTGTGTTCTGACTGCGATCTAATGCGTAGGTTATTTTTGTAGGTCATACCACAAAAAAAACAATGAAATTTTGCATACACGTTGCCACAGGGAAAGGACATAGGTACCTTTCATCGAGAAAAAAGGGACTGTTCCCGAGAGATAATTTAAAATAAAATGAAAAACGCCTGGCCAAAGTGCTACAGCAACAAGAGGTCAAGCGTTATATTGATTACTCGTATATGTATATTTTAATTATTCAGATAGTAGGCTATACTTTTTAACGTTTTATGCGGACGAAGTCGCGTACAACAGCTAGTTATAAATTAAAGTTGCTGTCCGCTTCTGTATGTTAACCACGTGTGTTTCCACACTCGAGACAAAAGTAGAGGGTTTGACTAAAAAACCTACAAAAAGCAAATAACAAACCGGGAATGGAACACATGAGGGATGATTATTCGATTAAAGTTGGATTGAAGCTGGAACTCGTCGGGAACGACGGATATCTATACCTAACGAAAGGCACGCAAAGAGGATGAATTCATAATAACGTTGTACTCTAATTGAATTTCAAATTGGACTTCCTTGTTAGAAGATTACGCAATTAGTCGCAATGACAGTGTCGATGTTGGCTCGTACCTTGTTTTGCTTGTTAATTACCAACTAACTTCATTTATTCTTCAGACTTGTTTGTGAAACACGATTTTCTAGCAGAATTAATGAATTTTTATATAACAATAGACAACTAGTCAAACTTGGGAATTAAAAGTTTGCTGTGTGCGATCCAAGTTAACACCGTAATGACTATGTCCTGAGTCGAATTCACGAAGAAATCGGTTTATTTTCAAAAAACGAACTATAATGCGTACGAAGTCGCGGGCACAGCTAGTAATATGGACTAAAGTAAATACACTGCACACTAAATCTTGTAATGTGGATGTAATTGTCCCCAAGCCAAGTGTAGGATTTTATAGTCAAATACCGCAGCGATATGCCTAAAGTATGTGGTTCGATCCTTTATTTTAACGTTGTGAAATCCTCTTGGATACCGGGCAGTATAGGGGATATAGGGGATACTGCGGGATTATGCCGGATTAAACCCAACGATTTTCAAGCGTAGCCATTGATGGGCGGGTGTCGCGGGGACGTTATGACACGACATCGGTGCCCCGCCACGGCTAACCAGCGCGGGGAGAGTTACGCTCCCTGTCGGAACCTCGGCGTACCCGATAGTGGAGAGACGCCGGCCACCTCGGGAGACCTTACGACGAGCGGCAGTCTCCCCCAAGACCACCGCCCGGAGTGTGGTTCGATCCTAGAATTGATAGTTGTAATTGGCATGAAAGAATTCCAAACGTTCGTAAACTAAAAAATTAGTATTCAGTGAATAATTTTAGAAGTATGACAGATATAACCGAACCCTGGAATGTACTACGTCGATTTGAACCACGTATAGTGTTAGCTGCGCCAATTTGGCATAGCTTTATCTAAAACTATATTTTACTCTGTTAAATATTTTAACCACTACTTTAAACATTGTTTGTATAATTTTAGTTTCCTATCTTTGAAGACCTAATTGAAATGCTCTTATCGTTGTTTTGAAAATATACTTATACATTATTATATTATATTATATTTAAGCATTCCAACTAAGATATGAATCTTGAGTAAAATAATTTCTGCATATTATATACATACAAATAAATAAGATGACAGAGACAGAATAATTTCAATTTCGGAGAAAATTATAGTCTTGATTATAACTAGTTATGAAAGGACGAAATAGAATTCCATCCTTTCATAGCTCTTTATGGAACAGGAAAAAATTTTTTTTGTTAACTGATTATAAAAAATGGTTACCTACATGGACCAAAGGGTCAATTCGGTGTCTAAACCAAAAGAAATAAGTATAGTTTTCAGTACAGACAGTACTTCATCGACTCATACAGACCGTTCCCTTCCATCGCAGTTGTCTCCAAAGAGGTCAAGGGTTACAAAACTTTAGTCTTTCTTTGTTGCGTTCATTTATCTTTGTTGATCTAAGTATAGTGATAAATTAACACATCATTATTTAATTTGTTATATTTAATGCTTGTCTTTGGATGTAGGCAAAATTTTGTTTGCTCCTATAAGATTGTGATGCGTGTACGTGAAACGAAATGTTCTTGTGCTCAAACTGTTATAAACTTATTTGAAAAATAAATTACAAAGTATGTCTTACAAACTAGGTCAAATAACTTCTTACTCCAATAAACTATTTATTATCAATAAGTATAAAGTGAAGCAAAAATATTAAGTTTTAATTTAATAAAAAAAGTATTGAAATGAAAAAAAAGGACCGAATAACCTCACCTAGACAAAGGTTTACCAGCGAGCGACGCAAATATCAATATCAAGAACTTCGGCTAAGTGGCTAATGCGGTCGTTGCTGAGATACAAAAGGGTTAAGTACACTCACTTGGAGATTGTTGTTTTGCTACGACAATGGTGAGTGAATACTCCGTATCTCATTTACTTATGGAACTATTTCTTCTGCCCTACAAATTAATGTTATATTTCTACAATCAATCACAGTCAATAAATGGAGATATTCACGACCATTGGTAAGCATTTATTTTCAAAATTCGAGCGGTTCACATATTATTATTTAATCCATATAATCGTTTGGTAGTATATAAGATGCCTTCATTGCACATTGTAACCTTATCATGGCACAATAAGATGGTTAAAATAATAAAAGATGGTTAAGATAATAAAAAATAAATGTAAATTAATTTCATAGAAAATCTTTTTAAAGTATTTATTTTTTTGTTATATTAAAGTTTGCGCTTAGTAATACTGTATGTTAGAAACAAATCTCATTGAACATAAAAACAATATACCTGTCCATTAGAGGGGCCCGGGTCTCGTAATGGGACTTCAGCCAGTAAACCCGTCACTCTACACCTTTATTACGTATTTCTTTCTGTAACTTCAGTCACACGGAAAACTAATTTCAGATGTACAGTCGTCACTACGTCAGTAATATTAAATTTTTCTGAACAAATTTTATTTACACAGTACATTTTTTTTTCTTTACTTAGTACTCGTACAGTCGGCCGCATAAGTCGATTAACACATTCAAAAGTGCAAAACAACTGAACACTCAGCTTACTTACTTAATTACTTACTTACTAAAGCTTTTTACGATCGTTTGTACGTGAAGTTTATTTTGTTCTCTAGTCGTGACAACGCTTATGGCGCGTTAAGTGTTACGTTGTTTTGCACTTTTGAATGTGTTAATCGACTTATGCGGCCGACTGTACATGCTTAAGTCTCCTTGTAAGAATGTTTAAGTTCGTTGTTGTAAAATTGATAGTTTCATAACTAAAATATTATTTTAGCTGTCTATATAGACTTGCTGGTAAGGTCCACCCTCCAACCCTAAAGGGTAATGCCGGAACTGATATAATAAATGGTGACAATATTAGAATAGGAGAATGGGCCACCTTATCCTTATCTTATAGATAAGGGTAGATAGATAAGGATAGATAGGATATGATAGTACTATAGTTTTTTGTCGAATTGTTTGTAAATAAATATTTATTAACCCTGCAAAAACTGCATATTTTTTTTTATGTTAAGGTCGACAGACAGGCTGACGGTCCACTTGATGGTAGGTGGCTACCGTCGCCTATAACACAAGCAACGCCATAAGTGCTACAAGTGCGCTGCCGACCATAGAAGGATTAAGGATAAGGGATAAGGGACAGGTGGGGTAATGGGCTCTGGCATCCCTTACTCACTCACCGAAACACAACAGCACGTAAATGCTGTTATTTCACGGTGGTATTCTGTAAGGGGGTGGTTACTGCCGCCAGACGGGCTGCCCAAATGACTGCGAAACGCAGTGTGCCCTACCACTACTAATATTGGCATTCGGTATGGATTTTACACAAGCTTTTTACGACACTCGTGTTAATAATGTCACGTACACACTACTCTCGGTTCCATATATTTTTTTCATCGACCTGCGAGCGAATGGTTGACTTTGATTCTCCCCACAATTGAAAATACTGGGAGAATTTCCTGTCATACATGCCTGAAAAAATAAAATGAAAAAATAGACTGTGAAATAGATTACAATATATTTTTTCTTTTATACTTTTATATTGGTTTTAATATAAAAGTCAGGCACATAATATGACGTGTGCATTGGAATTACGAGGGCACAACTAACTCCATCAGAAAGTGTACATATCCAGTTTGTTATTTTTAACAGACATTATCTAAACTTTATCACCAGCGAGAAGAACTTTAATTTGTTATCGTCATATTTGACAAAGAAGACTATGGCTTTTTTACTAGTTATATCTATTTATTACTATATAAAAAGTGTTAGTTTGTTTTTTTCTGTTATATTAACACGAGCTTAGTTTTATCTACACGTATTTTTTATTAGGTTAAAACTAAACGGTCTGTTGTGTAAATAACTAAGTACTGCTCAACATATATCTGTACATTTTAGTGATAATGAAAACACATAATACATTCTCCAATCAAATGAAAGTGCCAACAGAAACAAAGCGTCTAATGTTCCCTCACGCGTCGTGAGCCGCGATCTTTAAAGAGGTGTCAGGCCAATTGTTTGCTCTTGTGGTATGATTGGAAATATATATGTTATAAGGGAGGACACACAAGCGAAGCGTAAGCGGTAGCGAGTTTTATAGAAGTAATTTAATATGAGCAATTTAAATTACTGTAAGTAATTTAATGTAAATAAATTACTTCACTATATTAGTTTAAGCTTATTTCCATGCCACCTTAAGTATGCCTTATAGATACTGTACATGTATTTATATTTTTTTTCATCTAACATGTACCGACAATTTAAAAATGTGTAATTTTATTCAGTTTCTTTAAAAGTGACAATACCTATATTTTTACTCCATAGGTACAAATATAACAAAAAGTATGAGCGGATTTTTAAACAAAATTTGTTTACATGGGGAGGAAAATCTCTTTATAGCCACTGCATCTATGAAAAATTCTTTCACTATTTGCTAAGCACATTATTCCATATAGACAATCCAGATAGACTCGTGCTATGTATACTAACTCCCCCAATCGCACTGCGAAAATCCGGGGTGCGTTGTCAAGTATACATTAAAATAATTATTGTTATAACCGCTTTCGTAGTTACTAGAGTCTCAATGTTAAATTGTAAACCGCTCTATGATACTTCTACATTCGAGGCCATTGTCACTTGAACGTAACGTGCTTTGTCTGCTATACGAGACTATGAAGATTCTCGAACCCAAGTTTCCGACTGACTCGTTTCTAGGACAGTTCAGCTCACTACTAATAACATTTCCTTAGGTTTACAAGTACCACAATACCAGGCACAAAAATACAAAAAGAAATGTACATTTATAACTGCTTTTCTTTTAAATGGAAAGTCCTGAAAATTTTCCAGAATATAAATTTGAATTTTTCAACCACATTAATGTCAGTTCGAAAAGTGTCAAGAACAAGGAAAAATTCTCCCCAACTCGCTAAGAAAAGGGTAAGAGACTTAATTATAAAACATTTAATTACAACTAGCTGGTGCCCGCGGCTTTAATCACGTTGAAAAAAAAATAAGCTTGACCACTTCTTGCTATAACACTTTGGCCAGGCGTTAGTTTTTTATTTTATTTTTATTATATTTGTACGGGGGCCACGTCTTATCATAACTGGAGAAAAAATTTAAGTAGCCTATCCTGTGTCCCGTACGTCTAAATGTTTATCTACCAAGTTTCATGAAAATCAGTTAATTCGTTTAAAAGTTATGGAGGAACATACATACATAAAAAATCTAAAAATCATCAATTTAGTTTCAGTATCATGTATAGAGCCTACAAACACGATATCTCTGAAAACAAATTAACTTACTCCATGACCAACCCTTACAGATTGATTATTAGTGTTGATGATGATTAAATGGATTATATTAAATTTTTATAAAAATAGTCAAATAAAATTACTCTTATTATTGATTAGGTAGTTTTATTAGATACATCTATTATCTAGTGTTTTGTACTGTAATTAAAACTAATATCAATAACATCTAAGGTATTTTTTATTCACTGCTATTTTTGATGAGTACCTTATCTTAAACATTAAACGTATGACAAAGGAAAACAAAATTTAATTTAACACCTTCGAAGTGTCGTAAGCTAATAACTGAAATGAAATTTATTGTTAAATGTAAACATTTCACAAAGTTGACGCGTGTGCACTGTTCCGCCATGACAATTGCTTGCTCTAACACAATTACAGCTCATTTGTTCCTGTCGTCGGGCTGACAGGGACATGTGTTGTAATCTAGTATACTTGTTGGACCTTTTCATAGGAAAAATGTATAAACTGGCACATTTTTACATGCATTGTAGTAATAGCAGTTTTTCATTAGTTTCTTCTGTGGATACGTTTCATAATTAAACACATTTTTTTTTACTTATATCTTTTCTTTTTCTGATATGCCTAAATAAAATTCGGTGCGAGCGAATAGTGGCGGAGTTCAACTAGTAGTTAATAAAACGAATAGAATTCAGCTTCCTTAATCTTCTTATATATATAAAATATATATAATTTTTTGTTTATATTCGGTAGGTCTGAGAATAGGTTGTAAACTATATTTATACCCCAATTTTGTTTCTTTTTGACAAAACAACTTTTGCGGGGTCAGCTAATAATTCTATATATTTACAGTTAGTACTTAATTAATAAAGAACTGATTTCACATTTATGTATGTATACATGAATAATTGTTAATTTAATTAATTGTGTTATTAATAAAAAAAATATCATTTAATTGAAGATAAAGTGAAAATACTTTTACCTTCAATTAAATACAATTCAATCAATACATCTTAAAGCGAACAACAGTTCTCAGCTGGATAACTAATATATTTTCCAATTATGGGTATTTATTACAGTGTTACTAAAAAAACAACATAGTAGTTATCACACATATACTGATTTAATATTTTCTTAAAAGTCGTGTAAATCTTAACAAAAAAAGGCGAGGAGAGTTCATTAGTAATTTGTCATGTCCCAACATCTGCGCGGCAAGGAGGAATTAATTCGTAAAAGATTTTGACACCGTGAAATTTATTTCGGGCTGTACGAAGACCTCTTTTGCGCAACGAGCATTAGAATATTTTATAAATTGCTTTGAAATTTATTTTTTGTTAAATTTACTTACTACTGTATAAATGTCAATTTTATATTTAATTTACTCATGCCCGCGACTTCATCAGTGTTGAAAAGTAAAAAAATAAACTGGAAAAATATATGAGCAAAAACAAGCTTGACATATTATCGTCGTTGACAAACCAAAGTGCACTTTATTGAGATTCCGCCTTATCAATCGTATTAAAAACTGCTAAGTGTTTATGAGCACTATTTGCCGAACTAACCTTTTAATAAAATATGCCATATGCTAGAATCTATTATCTGTAAAATTTACTCTATTATCAAAATGAAATTATTAAAGTTTCATGTTTAAAAGACAAATAAGCTTACGTGAAACAACCTTATACTCACTCACTGAAAGCATACATGCTGTTATTTCACTGTGGTTTTCTGTAACACGTATTATAAATATTTATACTTTAAATTCAAAAGTAACTTATTCTGTCTCTTAAATTTTTACAATATTGATACTGACTTATAGATATAGATCTGGACACCAAAATGTTTTAGGAAAGGACATTCTAAGTACTCTCTATAAAGGGATAAATTTGTAATGGAAGTGTGCACGTCATACGTATTCCTCAACGGTATTTCCTTATTTTTCAAGATAAAAATAGGCTATTAATATAGCTGTTTCCGTATTTTCGTAGAAAATTTATTTTTGTTCTCCTTCATGGCGTATTACATTATAACGTCTAACGGAACCGCTAACATCTCTTAATATAAAATGAATAATATACCCACTTCATTAATTAGGAATAGGAGTCGGATTCAGCATCCACTTATACTCTCTCCAAGACAACAACACAATTACTGTTATTTTACGGTAATCTTTTGTAAGACAGTGTTTACTGCCGTACAAATTTACTTTTGTACAAATGTGTTTCTTTATGAACAGAATAGCAGTAAGTACTTAATGTTTCTTTCTTTCTTTTACCTGAATGTTAATATATAAAACGCGATGTGTGTATGTATGACTCCGCATGACTCCTATAGACTCCAAAACCGTTGACCAATTTTGACGCAACTTTCAGACAATCTTCAATTAGTGTAGCGGTTGTTCCTGTGAAGTTTGGTAGCGATCGGACGCGGACGAAGTCGCGGGCAAAAACACTAGTATAAGATACAATACGTATGTATGTCCTGCCACTACGAATATTAATGTAAACTTACTTTAAAAAAAATCGAAACTAAGTCTATATTGCGAACAAGTATAGTAGTAAAAGTATTTTAAAATAACTGGTCAAATTTTGGCCCTCGAAGACTTTGATTTTAAACGAAATTCTGATGTTGAAGGAAAATAAGTTTGATTAAGTTTATTGAGACGAGAAGTTAACCTGTTGATGCGCTACCAAAACGAGATTTCTACTGAGAACACAGTCCATTGAAAGTTAATAGTAGATATTCTGACTAAATTTATCGGGTTAAACTTTATCCGCATTCGTGGACGTGATCCTTTAAAAATAACCCTGGTATTTTATAATTCTTCTTTCAAAATATTTGTATAAAAATATATTTAATTATTTTTCTTATAAAATACTAGCTGGCGCCCGCGACTTCGTCCGCGTTGAAAAAGAAAAAGTAGCCTATCCTGTGTCCCGTACGTTTAAATGTTTATCTACCAAGTTTCATGAAAATCAGTTAATTCTTTTAAGAGTTATGGAGGAACATACATACTTACATACATACATACATATATACATACAGAAAAAAATTCTAAAATGATCAATTTAGTTTCAGTATCATGTATAGAGCCTATAAACACGATATCTCTGAAAACAAAGTAACTTACTCCATGACCAACCTTTACAGATTTATTATTAGTATTGATTGATTAAAATTTAAAATTTAAGCTATAAATCAGAATCTCATACGCTCATATTCTGAAGCCGAAGTTTATATACTCTTTGTTTTACGTGCGGTGATAATGAACTAACATAACGCAATTTGCGGACGGATCGTGGGTAAAGGCTTCTTCAAAGTTGTTAAAATGTTAAAACGGATCTGTCCCTTTTAAAAGCGGATATATCGGATGTCCGCTTTTAAAAGTCGGTCCAGATTAAGTTCTTATGTCCACAAATGAACAAACGCGAAGTAATTTGTCTACGTACTTTGTATTATAGGTACTTCTATTAATTTCTTGGGCTTACAACGACAATGTACGTATTATTGTTAAGTATTATTATGGTAAGTATGTAGGCTTAAAGACATAATCTCTCGATTTAAGTAAATCATCTGATTTTGGATAAAATAGCAATCCTGCCTTGCGTCTCTTTTCCATCTTGTAACATTTTTGGTCATAATCACCTACACAATTAATAAATTCGTAAACGAACCGCGTCTGTATGTACATTCAATATATATTAAAAAAAAATTGGACACAAAAAAAAAATAGTTTCTAGAATTTTTGTGTTTGTCTGTTCGTTTGTGCATGCTAATCTCAGAACGTCTTAACGGATTTGGATGAAACTTGGCAGATAGATAGTTTATTACCTAGATTAACATATAGGATAACTTAAGGATTTAAGCATTAAGGGTTGACAATGAAGTTGTAAATGTTGTCTATACCTATAATTTGGAACTCACATCAGACTATGGTAATCGAATGTGAACTTTATTATTATTTTGTTGTATGTATATTGTGTTTTTTGTTGTTGTACCTAAATAAATAAATAATTTTTATCCTAAAAAAATGATAAGTTAAACACACTACAGCGCGTACGAAATCGCGGGCACAGCTAAGTAATTTTCAAAAATATTAATAATATAATAATCCAGAAATACACAATATCTAATTTCATCACTAATTCTATAGCGTCTACGTTTTCTTAGCTTCTTTACAAATCCATTCCAAAAGAAAGGAATGAAGTTTATTAGAGAACCAACAAGTTTTAAGGGTTTCGGTTGACGGCATCTTATTCCCTCGAGAATGTAACTTTGTACCGAAATATCAACACAAAAGGACACATTGATACACTCGAACAACAACAAGTTATTTTAGTTCGAGACAATGTTACACAACAAATGTTTGAACGGGATAATAGGTAATGAAAATTAAGGGCCATTATTATACACTTTGTTATGGACTCTTATTATAAATTAGCTGGTGCACGCGACTTCGTCCGCGTTCTCTATAGCTTATAGCCTTCCTCGATAAATGGACTATCTAACACAATTTTTTTGTTTTCTTTTGTTTTTTTTTTGTCACAAAATTCTCACAAAACAAGATTTTTTCAATTCCAACCAGTAGTTCCTGAGATAAGCGCGTACAACCAAACAAACAAACAAACAAACAAACTTCAGCTTTATATATTAGTATTGATTATAAATATATTTAATAAAAAGGAAATATTTTATATAAATTTACAGATTTCGTTACGACTTAATACCGGTTATTACTAGAGCGTAAAATAATAATGAGCGGTCAATTAACTTTGCTTTTCATCTCGACAAATAATATTGCAATTAAGTAATGAACAACCCATACGATTTTTGTTTATAATTCATAGATTGGTTCCGCGCGTTATGTGTACCTCGCCCCTCTCCCTTTCCTACCCCCCGGCACTCGCAGAAGAAAAAGACAATTTACCTACACATTCGACACAGTCCACTATAAGTCGCTAAAGAAAGTGTACGCAATTCGCTGTTGAATTAGACATTCTAATTAATCGCTGTATCAGTCGCATCTCGCTGTATCGAAGGAAATTATAAGCAGTTCGCGACCCGCGAGTGAAGTGTGGTGACATCCAACAAGGACTGGAAGGTCGTATACCGCTGCTCGCCGAGTGAGTACCCTTGATTCCTTTCATTTTACCCTCCACCTTTCTGGTCCTAATGAGCCAGAAGGTGTTCGCGCTTACATCTTTTTGGTCCAAACGAGCCGGATGGTTCCAGCTACCATCTTTCTTGTCCTTTAATTAATTCGAACGGAATCGGTCTATTCGCTCAGATGTCCTATAGGACGTAACTGACCTTCCGCCCTTATAAGAGTTGCCTTACATAAAAATATATAGGTATTTCTATTAACAATTTTGTTACAATCGCTGTTAAAAACCATTTAAAAATATTGTAAAATTAATTTTATATACATAGTTTTATATTCATAGTACGCCGTAATCGCAATAAAATCAGTTAAAATATTGTTCACTTAAATTCGCAGGTCTATATATATAATATAATAAAATAAACTATATGTGGGTACCTAATTCATTTCTATTAATAAATAAATTTAACCGCATTCACACATCGAACATTTACGTACCTACATACCGCAGTTGTTTCGCAAACGAATGAGTTACCCACATGCTTAATATATTGTAACTAGCTGTATTGGTATTTCATAGTTATTCTATTGTTTAGCCAAACATATTTAATATTGTAAATAATTATAGTTTTATTACATAAGTTATCTGATTTAGTTAATAAGTATGTCTCAACAGGGGGATGCGTTGGACGATGGTGGGAGTAATGCAAAGATCAAACGCGAAGTAAAAAGATTAGAAGCAAAACGAAATGCCCTGTTTGAACGGGTGCAAACTATATATCAATACGCAAAAAAGGCTCATCTCAATGATGAAGCAAAAGATAAATTTCTCAGATCGATAGCTACTATTGATGAAACCCGCGAGGACTTTCAAAATATTTTAGACGAATGGGTAGATAAACAACTCACCATCGACCCGACCGCAGCTCCTAATTATCAATCTTTGAATTCAATGGACGAACTTATTTGTCATATCAAAAGTGTGCAATCTGAACTGTCAATCCATAAACCAATGGTGGAAACCGCATCAAAAAGGGTCGTCACTTTGCCTCCGATAGAAATAATGTCATTCGATGGAGACATACGAAACTGGTCCTTATTCTATTCTAGTTTTAAGTCTATAGTTCACGACAACCCTTCGCTGACAGATTCAGAAAAGCTTTATTATCTTCTTGGTAAGCTCTCCTCTAAGGCCCAAGCAGTTTTCGCAGGTATTACGCCATCCGCTGATAATTATAAAATTATAATAGATTCGTTAATTGATAGATATCAAGATACGCGCACGCTCGCATCTACATACCTAGATCAAATATTAAACTTTAAATCTCAAGGTCCAGCTTCTTCGCTAAAGTTCCAATTATTTATTGATAATTTTATAACCGCTGCAAACGCTCTCCGAAATCTTAAACTAAATAATTTGGAAGATTTTATTCTGTTACATATTGGATTAAAGAAGTTGGACGAAGAGACCATTCGCGCATTTGAAGCGCATTCGCGAGATATCAAAATGCCCGCCTTCCAGAATCTCATTGACTTCATTAAAGGTCAAAGTAAAATTTATAAAAGCGCGCAATCTAGTAGTGATAACAATATTTACAATAGATCGAAAAAACCGGTTAGTGGTCGCATCGCTCCCCACCCGAACGCTTATGTCGCTAGTACATCGCCGTGCAAAACGTCTCGCAAATGCCTCTGTGATAACGCTTATCATATGCATCTATTTAAGTGCAGTTCGTTTCATAATTTATCACCCGCTGATCGATTCAATTGTGTAAAGGATAGAAACGGGTGTATTAATTGTCTCAGCCTAGAACATAAGACACAATTATGTAATTCTAAAGGGAGGTGTCGTATATGTAATAATAAACATCATAGTTTGTTGCATTTTGATAAACAAATTAAATATAATCGGGAGACGCGTGAGTCGCAAGATGCACAAGTGTCTTCCGTCCCTCTCACGCACGCAGAGACACCGGTATGCACTATATCGCTTGCGTCCTCACGTTCACTTCAAACGAAACGCAACTTTAATTGTATAAGCAATAGTACCGTTTTGCTTTCAACCGCACAAGTCATAGTATTTGATATTAAAGGAAAGCAACACATTGTACGCTGTTTGTTGGATAGCGCATCTCAAACAAATTTTATTACTGCCGCATGCAGCAAACGTTTAGGTTTAGTTAGCAATAAGAATACGCATTTAATGGTTAAGGGCATTGGAGGCGCTGAAAAGAAAATCACCGGTTCAGTAAATTTTCGCTTTTATTCTAGATTTAATTTAAATATATTTTTCGACGTGTCGTCGTTAGTCGTCGATCGCATAACGGACAACTTGCCATCCGCTCCAGTCGACTTGTCCGCTCTTTCGCATGTACATAATTTACCGTTAGCGGATAGTGAATTTTATACGCCTGGTCCTATAGATATACTATTAGGCGCTTCGATATTCCCACATTTATTATTACCTAATATGGTACATAGCAACAATATTAATATACCGCCCGCTGTTCAAACTATTTTAGGCTATGTTATCATGGGAGATGTGCCCGCACTCCCGCGCGCTCGCAGTAATAATACTATCGCCTGCTGCTCAGTAGTAGTAGACGATCCTATAAACGATCTTCTTAAACGCTTTTGGGAGCTCGAAGAAGTCTGCGCCACGCTCGCCCACACTCAAGAAGACAATGAGTGTGAGAACCACTTTCGCGCCACCACTGTTCGGGATGACAGTGGTAGGTATACTGTTGCGTTACCGTTTCGTAAGGATGTCTGTTCTTTAGGAGACTCCTATAACGTCGCGCACAGACGTTTCCTGTGTTTAGAACGTAAGCTAGAAGCGTCGCCCAATATGCGTGTAGCTTATAACGCTGTTATTCGCGAGTACGTCGACCAGGGCTACTTGTCCCCAGTCACATTTACTGATGCCGTAGATACTCCTACTTACCATATCCCGCATCACGGCGTCATCCGCGAGGATAAGTCTTCAACAAAACTCCGCGTTGTTCTCGACGCAAGCTGTAAGACCAGTACGGGTCTTTCGCTAAATGACATCCTACATACAGGACCCAATTTACAGGATGATCTTTTTAATATTATTTTAAACTTTAGATTATTCGCTACCGCTGTATCCGCCGATTGCCGGCAAATGTTTCTTCAAATCGGTATGCGTAAAGAAGACCGCAGATTTCAACGCATATTGTATAGATTTGATCCGCAAGAACCAATTCGTGTCTACGAATTTAATCGCGTTTGTTTCGGACTACGGTCAAGTCCCTATCACGCACTCCGCGTTGTACAACAACTTATCACAGATGAGGGACTTAAGTATCCAGCTGCTGCTACAGTCGCTTCCGCAATTTATATGGATGATATTGTATTCAGCATCATGGACGAGAACCATGCTATCGTCACTTGCAAAGAATTAATTGCGCTGTTTAAATCTGGACAACTCGAGCTAGTAAAGTGGACCAGTAACTCGCAAAAGGTCCTATCCGCCATCCCCGCATCTCATCGCGCTGCTCCCGACATCGAATTCGATAAAACCATACAGCAAAAGATCTTGGGATTACGATGGGATATATCTGGGGATTGTTTCTACTTTCAAGTTTCTATCTCTAACGAAACTTGTACAAAGCGTCTAATGCTTTCTACTGTAGCACGCCTATGGGACATAATGGGCTTTGTGGCTCCCACTATTTTGTATGCTAAACTACTTATCAAGGAACTTTGGCTGCTAAGATGTGACTGGGATGACACACCCCCATCGCATATAGTCGAGAGCTGGAATAAGCTGTGCTGCGAACTCCTGAAGCTTAATTCCATTCGCATACCGCGTCACCTGGGTGTAGTGCGAGGTAGTACTGTCAACCTTCTAGGTTTCGCTGACGCCGGTGAGCGTGCCTATGGAAGCGTCGTCTATTTACACGTTAGTAACGAGAGCAGTAGCTTAGTCAGATTGGTGTGCGCCAAGTCAAAGGTCTCGCCAGGGAAGCCTCTTTCTATAGCGAGACTGGAGTTATGTGCTACCGTGCTACTCTCTAAATTGCTTCGTCTAGTATACGACAACTATTCTGTTCGCTGTAAAATTCATAAGACTTACGCCTTCACTGACTCCAAAATAGCGCTTTGCTGGATTCGCGGCTCTCCAACTCGTTGGCAAACATTTGTCGCAAATCGCGGTGTCAAAATAAATGATAACATACCCGCCAACTGTTTCCATGACGTGGCAGGTGTCGAAAATCCCGCTGACTGTTTATCGCGAGGCTTAACCCCAAATAAACTAGTCGATCATCCACTTTGGTTCCATGGACCACCATGGGCATCGCTTAGTCCCGCAGAATGGCCTATCGAGGTATTCGATCATAACTCGTATAGTTACGTCCCAGAACAGAAGTCGCTCGCTCATGTCGTCGTCGCCACAGATAGGACAAATTGCCCTATTTATTTATTAACGCAACGCATATCATCCCGGTCTAGACTCTTACGCATCATAGTATATATTTCTCGCTGGTCGAAATTGTTACCTCGCACAGATTACGTTACGAGCAGACAGTTGCAATACGCAGAAGATAAGATAATACACTCTTTACAAGCGCAGTACTTCGCAGACGATATACGCAATATACAAGTAGGGAAGAACTGTACTTCCGCTTTAATAAAACTCGCACTATTTCTAGACGACAAAACGCTGAGTCGTGTGGGGAGATGCGTCGCTAATTCCGCCATGGAGTATACTTATAAACATACATGCATCTTTCCACGTCGCGATCATGTTGTTAATACGCTGATAGATTATAATCATAAAAAATATCTTCACGCCGGTCCCGATTTACTGATATCTATAATACTCAGAAGGTCGTATGGGATCATATCCGCCAGACGTATTATTCGTTCGGCAACCTCTTCGCAGTCTCTTCGCAGTATTATAATACTCTTCGCAGTATTATAGTCCTCTTCGCAGTCAACAAGTAGATATAAGTTTTAGTTTGTAAGGTGATCTATTTTATAAGTTAGAATATAAGTTAGATTATATGTTTATTAAAACGATTGTGTAGGTCTCGCTGATTTCCGCGCTAGGATATATTATTAATTTGTTAAAGGCAACCCTTTAAGGCCGGGAGGATGGTTCCGCGCGTTATGTGTACCTCGCCCCTCTCCCTTTCCTACCCCCCGGCACTCGCAGAAGAAAAAGACAATTTACCTACACATTCGACACAGTCCACTATAAGTCGCTAAAGAAAGTGTACGCAATTCGCTGTTGAATTAGACATTCTAATTAATCGCTGTATCAGTCGCATCTCGCTGTATCGAAGGAAATTATAAGCAGTTCGCGACCCGCGAGTGAAGTGTGGTGACATCCAACAAGGACTGGAAGGTCGTATACCGCTGCTCGCCGAGTGAGTACCCTTGATTCCTTTCATTTTACCCTCCACCTTTCTGGTCCTAATGAGCCAGAAGGTGTTCGCGCTTACATAGATAATAATGAATAATACTTAAAAATTAAGCCTTCATCATAAGATTGAGATATTTAGTATATGGACTCTAATTCATTTTCAACGCTAGGCCTTATAGATGTTTCAAAATTTTTTTTAATAATAATTATGGGAATCATCACTGTACTATAAATAACTTAAAATTATGACATGTAATAACAAAAAAATATAATTATTTTAAATATAACATAAAATGTACATTACAAAATTTCCATCATTTATACAGATTTTACATCAAAGAATATTTCGGTCTGGTGTAGGTAAACTGCGTCTTCTGGATTTTTAACAGCGAAGAAAAATTTGGTCGTGACATATCTTTTATAATATTAAAAGTGAGAAATTCAGGCTCACTGTAAATGGCCGAAGCTACTCCGAACCACCTTACATCGATCTTTTCCTGGCAGCACGGCGTATACGTGAAAAATTAATTTAGATACATTTTATCTAATTCTCATCATTATTAAACATAGTTTTTTCTAATTGAGAACCACCATACTCAGTCTTCCGACTTCTAGATCCAACTAATGTCAGCCGGTTTTTTGAGGTTAAATCCGAGAGGTTTTCGAGGTTATCGATTCAGTGAGCAAGCGATCACCCTTGAGGCATTTTGACCGTAATCTTCACTCCCAGATTGATCTCTACTTCTATGCCCATCTTCTGATTTTTAATGGATTACTTCGAATATACAATCGGATGAATGTAATAAACAATGTATTTATGATTATATTAAACAATGTAAGACACCTTTCATTCCATTATTAAATACTATTACGTTGTTATTAAATTATTGTTGTATAGTAACTTGATGAAGCCAAGTTAGCGCACTATGATTTGCTTTAATTCATCTGAGATAAGGTTGAAATTTGTGTGTACTATTCATTTCATTATAATATATGAGCTAAAATCATAATAACAACTCCGATATTCGACCCTTGTCAAAACATTGGGCCGTAGTATTATGACAGTTCACTTCGACCTCGTGGAGGTACGGTAAATATTAAGTTGAACCATCCGTTTGCGAGTCACAAAATTGTTCTTCGAATATTCTAATCATTCTTTTCTTTCCTCGAAAATATTCCAATAAAAACGGACTGATTTTTTTATCGAAATGTGATTATATTTTTATCCCAACACATGTATTTAATTAGATAATGACACAATCGTGTAACTTATCGCAGTCATCTGGGCAGTCCGACTGGTGGTAGAAACCACTCACTTACAGTGTGGTGTACTCTCTTACAGCACTGGTGGTAGAAACTACTCTCATACCGAAATACAGCACATATGCTGTTATTTCACCGTGGTCTTCTGGGCTCCCCTAAAGTTGACCCAGTCGGGAATCGAATCCGGGGACCCTGAGACCTTACGCAAGCACCTACAACTCGTCCAAATACAATAAATGTCTGATGTATATGTAATGAAAATATGTAATAAATATGCATTTAATATAAATACCTAGAAATATAATATAAAAAAAATTGCACTAAAACGTTACATAAGACTGAAAAGAAAGCTATTGTTTTCTAATTTATTAAAATTTTCTGCGACCCTCGTAACCAACGAATTCTCCGATTTAGAGAAACAAAAGACTTTCCTTCAATAAAATCAATAGCGAATTATGTAGGTACTTGGAACTGCGAGACCGTGACATTTGATACAAAAATGATGCCGATAATTCTAAATTCGTCTCACCCATTCGGCTTCCTTGCAAAACGACTTTGTCACTTCCTGGACATATTTATTTCCGTCCTTCGCAAAATTTATGTACATTTAGTGACAAAGAAAAACTTCTAACTCGTCGAGAGTGGGTAATTTATGCGTATGTGGTAAAACAGCACTTTGCTTGTAAAAAGTATGCAGAGATTTTATTATTTGCACAATAAGGCGCTTAGTGCCGTTAAATGGATACTTTCTTAAGCCTACTCTTCGTATTAGACTCCAGACCAAAAAGGTTGAAAAAAAAATGTTTTATCAAAGTTTAAATAAAATTTGATACATTTTTGTCGTATCACAAAAACTTTATAAATAAAAATTGAATTGCTTGAATTTCCTACTGCTTTTAAGCGGGTACGGCGATTGGAAATATTTACACGCTAATAAGGAATATTGGTTTTGTATTTTAAACACAACATAACAGGTTTAGTATTATAGTGACTAAAACTGAAAATTACCTAATCAGCATAAAGACTGAGCCTTGCAGAAAACCTATATCTTACAATGACCAGTTATTCAAGTTATCATATTGTTAATAGACTAGATTTTAAAACTCTATTAACGACTCAAACCGCCTTAACTTTGCACCCAACAGATTTTGATACTTTTTCACTAATTACATGAATTTTTTTTTGAAAATTGAAAATTGAAATTCAATTTGAAAATTGAAAAATAAGTATATATCTCACTGAATTGACTTATATCTAAGTAATCCATTTATTCAAGTATTTAATCACTCAAATTTCAAAACACGTGTCCTTTTATCGACCGAATGCTGTCGTACGAAGTAATAAAGAACAATTTCCTCTTGAAACCGCAAAGGAGGCATTAAACACTTGTTTATTTTGTTTCCAAGCTATAAATATAGCATCACGTAAAGAGATATTGGGGTAAAAAGCAACGAACGTTTGCGTATAAGGGTATCATTTTGTTTATTGCACAAAAATTGGATCACAACATTTGTTTCTCAGTTTTTGTTGAACAAATATATTGTGATATAATAGATACATACATTATATATTATATCTAAAAATTAGTTTTCAATAGACCCGCAAAATCACTATTCAATTTATTAGTTTTCATGTTTTACTCTTGGTCCCACTATGAAATTCCACTGATTTTGGACTCATTTACGTGTATACCTATTATTAAAGAAGACTTCAGAAGAACTCGTATCTTTCTGAATGTTATGCAAAATGTTGATATTTTTATAATAAGAGTCTTGTTATATAAATTTTAAGTAGATCCTGTCCAAACAAGTTACGAGAGTTTGGGTTTCGTCATACAACTTCGAAGATGTCGGAACATAATAAGTTTTTATGAAATTATGTCCCTGATGTCCTTTAGGCGCCGAAGTTGTCAGGCTTTATACAAGACGTTATTTATTTAGAGGTAAATACAATTGGAAAAGTTTGTCTAATGGATGTTTTTTTTTATGTAAGGATAAGACAGGCATACAATACGGTAGATGGTTACAGTCACCTATAAACATAAGCAACGCCACAGGTATTGCAGTCTGCAGCTGATTTTTTGTCTGCAGCTTAGTAAACATTCGTATAATAAAATGGCCGCATAGTCCTACAAATTGAGTGGTACGTTTTCCCAGTACTACGATTCGAAGTTTTTTACGGCTGCTAACTCCTTTAGCTACCTCTATCGAGAATTTTCGCAAAGGAAAAAGTTGTTCGTCTTGTCTGAAGCTACTCACGAAGATTCAGCCTGTTAGTAATCAGAAAAAAAATCCTTTAAGGGATCATGGACTAAATTTAAAAGATGTTTCATCTTGTATTGTGAAAACCCTGTGTCTTTATGTCTATATTTATTTAACCTTAGATAAATTTACAACATAAGCTTTTTTCTATAAAACAGGTGTTATTTTCACCCATGTCAGTTTTTCCTCCTTAATATTAATAAAAGGTAAGAAGAGAAATGTACCTGTCAAACTTTACCAAACACCCCAAACCAATGGACTTTTGTCCTCGATAATATTTCCTCGTAATACTCTACACGGTAGGCGATCAAAAAATATTATTCCCCAAGCGGATTCGAAAATTTACGTACCGTATATGAGTCCCAGAAATACATATTGCTCTACAGGGCATTCTAAGTACAGAAATTTTCAGTGAAATATTTACATATAGGTTTTATTTCGAGTGAGACACTTGTTGCACTTAATAAGCTCAAGGCATTATAAACCAGGGTATCCCGGGCCGCGGCCGTTTAATTTAAAGTAAATGGGATTCTCCTTCTCATCTCGGCAATGCAACGTAAACGAGTACCGTATGACACTTCTAGAAAATAACATTATGACCAAGAATGAAGAAGAAGAATGCGGGTGAGACCGCGGGACACAGCTAAAGCAGTGCAACAGTGTTCTCTCAAAAACTAAAACCAAAGCTATTTTCAAAGGTTGGTTGTCCTGCCTGTCAATAGTCAATGAATTAGTCAAGCATTCATTCATTTTGCACAGATTTCTCCAAGAGTGAGTTTTGAACGTTTCTTCAATATCTGAAAGCATGTTTACTAAAGTTATTCGGATTTGCTATAACATTTTACGAGTATCGAGACTTGGCTCGAAGCACGTATAGAAATCGTAATGTGTAAATATTCCTATAATATATTTAGTATACTGACTAGCAACATTGTGTAAAGGTCGACAGAAAGGGTGACGGTCTACTTGATGGTAAGTGACTACCGCCACCTATTAGCACTTGCTGCTCCTGTGGTGTTGCTAGTACGCCACAGGAGCAGTAAGTGCGCTGCCGACTACAGTAGGATTAGGGATAAGAAATTGAAAAGTAATTGGGAAATGGGCTCTGGCATTCCTTACTCTCTTAACGAAACACAAAAGCACACATGCTGTTATTCCACGGTGGTCTTCTGTAAGGGGGTGGTTATTACCGCTAGACGGTACTGTCCATCAGTGGGCGTTGATTATATTATTTTTATTTTAGAGAGTACTTTTCTGGATGAAAGGTACCCTGACAACGTGTATGCACAATTTTATTATGCTCGGTTGAGTAGTTAAGGCGTGAAACACAACGTAACATTCGCCCAAACACAACGTCCCATGTACTGTTATTTCACGGTGGTCTCAATATACGTCGAGGAAGCCTTTCGCTACCGATAATACGATCAGAGAAAAGTATTGCCAATACAATTTCGTAGGATCAATATTACAAGGAGAATGTATCAATACAGCGATTGTGTTGTGACTTATAAAGAGCATATATGCGACGTATTCTTATATTCTGTTTATAAGTGAACTTTCTTCTACAAGTAAAGCTTTGTGTTATCAATGTTACGCAGTAAAGTTTTAAGTACCCTTTTTTCTTAAATAAATAATATATAAAATAATATATCTTAAATAATTAAAATTCTTAATATTCTTAAATATATTTAAAAATAAATAATCTTCATTCTTAATATACTTAAATATATTTTCTTAAATTTTTCAAAACGGACAGTTTCGTTATTCAATCAATGGTTAGCTTATATAAGTAGGTAAGTATAGAGTTGTGATTAAATGGGAAAGTCCCATGAGTTTGCGATGTCCATCAACAGATAACCTAATTATGGGCCACTATACCGCACAACCTGATTAAACTCTCTGTTGTCCCAGTCCTGCATCTAACAACATTCAATAATGCAACATTATTGCTGCATTATTGTCATTATATTTGCACTTTTCGAACAATAAGATAACAAATTGTTTTACGTTTTCACTGAGATTTTAACACCAAATTTTACCACAATCAAAGTAAGCAAAGTCGTAATAGGTAAATTAGGCAGATCGTTTGGTACTCGTAGCTATAAAGAGGGTCACGTGATTAAGTACTTTAATTTTTTCGTCATATCCCCAAGTCAAGTGAATCGTCAGCCTTTATGAATAGAAAGAGTAATTGTTTATATTGGGAAATTCTATTCCCGGAGAGCCTTCATTACACTGTGATAATTAATTATCTAACATTCCTTTAAAAATAATATATAAATAACAATTTTCAAATTTATAATACTAATTAAAAACAATCCACAGACAAAAAATAAATACAATTTCTAAAAAACAGCGAAGTGGGAAATTAAGTTCACATTTTAAGAAAATTCAATTAATTATATATTAAGGACAAGAATTTTTCTGTTATAAAATCTTTTATTCCATGTAAAATCTCTATTAAGACGATGTCCTCAGACACAGGTTCAAAACTAATTTTTTTTTTTTTTTTTTTTTTTTTTATTAGAGATGGGTTTGCTCTTGGCCAACAACCAGCTGAGTAGCATGGATGAGGCCTAAGATGGAGCGAGCTCACCCAGAAGATGCCTATTCACTCGAACTTTGAATAGATTAGGGTTATATAGGCTCGGAAATACAGACGCCGGCAGGGAGTTCCAAACCTTGGCAGTGCGCATTATAAAGGATGTTTCAAAGCGTTTGGTCCGAAAATGAGGGATTTCGACAAGATGAGGATGGTAATCAGCCGTACGTCTGTGTGTCCGATGGAAGAAAGGGGAAGGCGGTATGAGCTCATGTAACTCCTGAGCACACTCTCCGAAGTACATCTTATAAAAAACACATAGACTGGCAATTTTGCGTCTATGTGCCAGGCTGTGCATCTTAGATTTTAAAAGAGTACTTTTGCCTATGAGTCTCCTAGCTCTGCGTTCCACTGAGTCGAGTGCGGCAAGTTGGTATTTGGCTGAGCCATCCCAGAGGTGAGAGCAATACTCCATGCAAGATCGGACTTGCGCCTTATACAAAGATAAGAGCTGTCCAGGCGTAAAGTATCGCTTCACCTTGTTTAGGATGCTCAGCTTTTTGGCTGCTGTTTGGGCTTTGGACTCAATAGATGTGCCGAAGTTGAGATTAGAGCTCAACCTCATGCCAAGAAGTTCGAGATTATTGGCAACAGGTACAGATGCACCTCGGAAGGTTGGAGCCAAGTCGAAAGGGCTCCTTTTAGCTGAAAACAAACACGCTTGCGTTTTGGTGGCGTTAAAACTAACCAGGTTCCTGTCACCCCACTGGGATATAAGACCCAAGGTAGAATCAATTCGCTCAACCATTGCCTCCCTCTCAGAATTAATTTCATCGCGACTAGCCCCTGCAGTGGACAGATATCTCTCCATGACTGTGCTATCATCTGCGTACGCAACTACTCCTGGAAGAAGCAGATCATTTATGTGTAGCAGGAAAAGAGTCGCAGAGAGAACAGATCCCTGAGGAACACCGGCATTAATAGCCATGAGATCTGAGGAGCAGCCATCAATGACTACTCGAATCGACCTTTCACTCAGGAAATCAGAAATCCAGCTACAGAGGCCAGAGGGGATGCCGTATGTTGGAAGCTTGCTTAGCAAACTTGCATGCCAAACCCTGTCAAAAGCCTTTGATATATCAAGAGACACAGCGAGAGCCTCGCCATGTCTCTCGATGGCTTCACCCCAGTAGTGCGTGACATACACAAGAAGATCCCCAGTTGAACGTCCTTGGCGAAAGCCATATTGACGATCACTGAGTAGGTCATTAGCTTCAAGATATGCTATCAGCTTACTGTTCAGTACTCTCTCCATAACCTTGCAGAGTATGGAAGTGATGGCGATTGGTCGGTAATTACAGGGGTCGGCACGACTTCCCTTTTTAGGCACTGGTTGTACATTGGCAAGCTTCCAGGATGCCGGTACGGTATTTGTTTTGAGAGAGAGACGGTACAAGCGTGTAAGCACAGGAGACAATTCAGGACCACAGTGCTTCAAGACCCTTGCAGGTATGCCATCAGGCCCACTGGCTTTGTTTACATCAAGGCTCTGTAGCGCTCTTCGAACCTCTTTGTTGTGAATTGAGACCTCCGGCATTGAAAAGTCACAACGAGGTAATGGTGGTGGTGGTTGAGAGCTCGTGACGAGGCATGAGTTAGAGGCAAATTGAGAAGCAAAAAGATTTGCTTTCTCAATCGCAGAGTGAGCCAGAGAGCCATCTGGCTTCAGTAAGGGAGGAAGAGTTGGACGGCAGAAATTAGATTCAATAGACTTCGACAAA
The DNA here is from genome assembly GCA_945859745.1 of Synanthedon formicaeformis. Taxonomy (NCBI): domain Eukaryota; kingdom Metazoa; phylum Arthropoda; class Insecta; order Lepidoptera; family Sesiidae; genus Synanthedon; species Synanthedon formicaeformis. Next base: position 9,758,867 of record OX243958.1, read on the forward strand.
GACCAGAATTGCTTACTACCGGGAGGGTAGGCTGCTAACCTGGCTCCCACCCGACCAATATGGTCGAAACGAGCCTTGCGGAATACCTTCTTGCACGACTTGGCAGCGGAGTTGAATGTTCTCTTCTCTGAGCGAATCTTTCGATCCCCACGCATGTGGTCGCGAGCATGAACCCAGGCACGGTAGGCAGACTCTTTACGGTCTGCAGCTCTTGCGCAGTCTGCATTGTACCATGGCCGGGTTTTAAGACCAAGCGGGATGTCGGAGAATGGAATGAAATATTCCATTCCCTGTTGTATCACATTAGCAATTGCATTAGCAGAGAGTGAGGGATCTCCCAAAGGAAAGCACATCTGATGCCAAGGATAAGATGCAAAGAAGTGTCGCATCTCATCCCAATCTGCGGACTCGTATCGCCAGATTCTCCTCGTGCCTTTGGGGCTGTTATCAGGAGGAGAACGGTTCGACACGGACTTCACCAGACAGTGGTCGGATGTCCCGAGAGGGGCTGAAACCGACACGGAGTGCAGGTCTGGATCAGTAGTCAGCAGTAAGTCGAGGCAGTTGGATGTGTGTTCATCAACGTCAGGTATCCGTGTGGCGACATTTACCAGCTGGGTGAGATCCAGAGTGAGTGCAAATTTACGCGCCTCTCTCCCAGCGTGGTCTGTTTCTTGGTATGGAAACAGCCATTCGCTGTGGTGGGCATTAAAGTCGCCCAGAAAAACAAGCTCCGATGTAGGATACTTTTGTTGGGCTAAATCTGCCGTCTCGATTAGGTGGTCGAAAAGTCTGGTTGTCTCCTGGTTACCGCTATGCGATCGGTAGATACAAGCATAGACGGTTTTTTCAATCCCAGTATCCACCAAAAGCCAGATTGTAGAAAACCCAGAATCTTCAAAGCAACGGAGACGCCGAACGCAGATGTCATCGCGTGCATAAACACAGACCCCAGCATTTTTTCTGAATCTATGTTCAAGCGTGTAACCTGGATAGCTGAGGTACGAAGCGTCCGACGGTGTAACTATTTGCGTCTCCGTGAGAAAGAATAGGTGTGGCTTTTCGGTCTCCAGGTGGTGATGGACCGGGTCGAGGTTTGAGTGCAGTCCTCTGATGTTTGTCAGATGCACTTTAAGTGGGAGGAAGTGCAGCCGATTTTTACCTATATTTCTTCGTTTGCTTTTCATATTTTGTGTGTTCGAGTGTTTGTGGGGAGGCAAGAGAGAAGTCGAGGCGCTACCTAGAAGACCAACAGGGACTAATGGATTAAAACGATCGTTGAGAAACTCATTTGGAGCCTGCGGGGACGCCCTAACCCCCCCGGAAATCGCCACCGGGTCCTCCCTTCCAGTCGCCAACTGGCACGGTGGAGCATTTCGGGATTTTTCGCGCGTTGTGTGGAGCAGCCTTTCACACGTGGCTGATGTGCTAATTGGGCTCCCTACTACCGGCGGTCGGCCTACGGCTAGAGACCGTGCTTAGGATCCCGCTAGCCTCCAGAATGAGTTGCCCGATACAGTGTCGTCCATCAATTACAAGACCGGTTCTAGGCTGCGCAACTGACCTCTTCTATTTCCCCAATGGCACTGGTACTTCCGCGCACCAACGGAACACGAAAAAAAATCGTTTGGCGCTGGACTCCGGCGGAAGGGTGGTCGCGAACCAGGCGGCCCATCGCAACTGCTGTGGACCTACCACACCGCAATTATAATACCGGCTCTTGCCCTCGGCTTTGCTTCATTGATAACTGCTTCTTAGTGTATCAAAAAGTTTTTAGAACTGCTTAGTTTGCTAAGTCTTTATTAAAAACGTTTCATTATGGGAAAAAAATGAGACATGTTCTGTAATCAAGTACTTCTCATTCATTCAAGTACTTCAAGCTTTATAAAAATGTCAAAGTTTGTGCAAAGTTATTGAAATTGATTTCAAAATACTAATATTTTAGTAATGAATAAATATGGTTATAGTAACAAATATTACTAGGTATAAATAATATTATATTTCTCATATTTACTATTTGTATAAATATAATATTGTATTATACACTACACTACATTTATATAAGTATAAATTTTAGCACCAATGTAATTTCCAGACGCAATTCATTTACACGATAAAAAACTTTTTTCAATACTTAAATATGAATCGAATCGTGCTATGTAATACTTATAAGTATTGCACAGTTTTGTCAAAATAAACATCCAGTGTTATTGTTCAGAGGATTTGCAAAAGGAGTCTGCGGGCGTCCGCCACTAAATCCTGTAACAAAACGTGTTTGAAAGGAGTTTTGGACGACGAACGCGACAATAGCTATCGCTTGAGAACACCCACCGCAATACTAAAGCCGAGTTCTTAACGTTTGTCTCAATGTAGCTGCCACTTAGTGGATCTACGAACATTGTACTAAAGTATAATGTTCCAACGAGTGTACCAACGTCTATCATTGAATACAGTATGTGTTTTAAGAAAAGACTTTTCACAAAAAGAATAATCAGAAATAAGACGTGCAAATTACTCACACTTTTCGCTATTATCAGATCACAAAGTGTTCAATGTTGCGCATCCAACTCACTGAAAACCAGTCTCTTATCTAGAATCCAGAAAAAAGTACTGTTCCCTAGGAACGTTTATCATAAGATCGTTTACTTATAGTTACGTAGTTTTATAATTAATTCATTAATGTTGTCTGACGGTATCTGGCAACTGTCGCCTGTTAACATAAACAAAGTCATAGGTGCGGCAAGTCTTATAAGGAGCAACTACAGACCTTATAAGAATATAAAATAAGCTATTAGGTTGTTTTTAATATTTCACAGTGGTGTTTTGTAGTGGTTATTGTTGCCAGACTGGCTGCCAAGTTTGTCACTGTGAAACGCAGTTTTCTGCCACTAAGTACTAAAATATATATAAATATTTTATATACATACATAGGTATATGGGGTTATTCGCATATGATACATTATAGGTACTAACAGCACCTAACAGAGTACTACTTCCATGAATTTCGTTTCGCCGTTAATTGAAAATTTTACCGCTGAAAATATAAAACAATTTCCAACATAACCATTAATTAAAATTTAAGAGATAATCACATGCAGGTGAAAGCCCTTTTAGTTATATTAAATTATGAAATTTAATTATGCACAAAAATGTCATCTATGTAGTTTTAATATTTGAAGTAAATTTTAAAATATTATTAGGGTCTTTTGCAGTCATTTGAGCAGTCCGTCTAGTGGTAGAAACAACTTCCTGAAGATTACCATGAATTAACAGCATGTATGCTTTTGTGTTTTCTTGAGTGAGTAGGGGATGCCAGATGCATTTTCCATATTTTTTTTTAATTAATAATGGGTTTGCTGGATTCACTCGAACTTTAAAAAGATTTGGGTTATCCCAAGTTATCCAATCCTTAATCCTTATCATTTACCCTTAATCCTACTAAGGTCGGTGGCATTGCTTGTGTATAGGCGATGGTAGCCACCCTACCACAAAGTAAATCGTCAGCCTGTCTGACAACTTTTAAATAAAAAATCTATTTGAGTGTGTAAACTAAGTACCTACATTTATGCTGCACCGTCAACAAACATTTGTTTTGCAAAATAAATTTCATTTCAGCGTTTGCGTCATCTCTCCGCACAAGTCTAGCTTCGGTATTAGACTTCTATTTTCTTTTTCTTCTTTATGTTGTCATCGAGAGGATGTCCAATTAAATTTATAGCGGCACCCCTACCCGTGAAGGAATAAGATTAAAAAGTTAATATAGTCAGTCAAGAACAGACGCAAGAAAATTGTTCGATCTAAATCATAATCGAAAACGAAGATATTCTTTGAGATTTATTTTAAAAATAATATTATATCTGATGTGAGGTATTTATCATGTGTTATCACATGACTAACTTTCAAATTACATACTATATAGTTAATTAAAACCATTTTAATTAATACAATTAATTAAAACAAGCGCAAAGAACTACTTTATTGGTGAAATGGCATTTGGACATTAGTTACGAGGAAGGATTTTTATCCTTATCTATTTTTATTTTTATAATTATTTATACACAATTTGATATGCTTAAGCCATTTTAACCCATATACGTATAATTGACATACAACTACATACTTATTATAAGTTATTATAAATTGGAACTTTACAATATATTTTATACTTGAAAGTCATAATATACATTAAATATTCAAGTAAATCTAACCAATATCTCTCATGCTACATTAAGTAGGGAATCAAGTTGTGTGACGGGAAACCTTTAGGTTATTTTTCTCAATCGGATTCTGTCACAGGCCTTCTTTAGTAGGAGTGACGTGGGTCCGGACTTTGGTGCCGTTTCGGGACGCGATTTCACAAGTGTTCCGACGAATATTAAGTGAGAGCTTTGATGTATTTGAATGTGTAAAAATGTTGTGTTGCATTTCAGATTACACGTACCTTTGAGGTTTATTTATATGGGAACAAATAAGGGCTATGTTTTCGAGTTTTGTTTCATTTGTAGTAGAAGTAGAGTTCGATTTGCCAGTAATTAAAAATATACTCGTATTATAATGACAGTAGCAGCATTCAAAAAATGACATACTTTAAGCTTTACTGCTAGGCACTTCGAAATATAATATATCTTCAAGCTTCTGCTCTGGGGAAATAGTGTGAGCTACACTCTACTATGGTGGCTAACTGCATTATTGATTTTAAGCAAATGAAAATAAAAATTGATTTATTTCGGGCATCTAAAATTTACGTACCTAGATTAAAGCGGTCGAAGTCGCGGCCACAGAAAGTCTTTAAATAAAATGTAAATAAATTGAAATGTGTGCGTTTGCGCAGGATGTTGGGCGGCGTGGGAGGGCGGCATGCGTCGGTGCGCCGGCGCGGCAGTTCGCCGGGCGTGCGCCGCGGGGGGCTCGAGTCGCCGCCTGCCTCCCCGCGCCCTCCGCGCCGACGCCGCGCCGCCCTCGCCGCAACGGACCACAAGACATGCGCCCTCATCCACACCAGGCTCAAACTGGGCGACATCATGTGAGTATACTTTACATAATGGCACATTTACTACTAAAGGACTCATCAACCAAAAACAATATGCGCGTATACAGTGTCGGAAGTGAAATTATAATTACTTAGGTATTTCCACGCAAAAATTTGACACTTCCCCCCCTCCTTAAGCCAAAATGAGGGCGAGACTATTTTACCCCCGACAGGAGCATAGTCAGTCGGGGTTCAGTCAGGGCGACAAAGACAGGAACCGATGCACGATCCTGGCCGTATCGAGCAGCACCGCCTTCTGCATCTGGGCCGAGAGGAAACCGCCATTGAACCCCAACCGTCTCAGGTTACCTCTGAGGCATCAAAGATTTTGCTATGAAGTTTTTGCTGTAGCAACAAATGAAAAAAAAACAGCCGTTTTAACTTATCTATCTATTCTATATAATTATATAAAAGGCAATGTGTGTATGTATGTATGTGTGCTCCCTATGGACTCCAAAACCGCTGAACCGATTTTGATGAAATTTTAAGACAATGTTCAGATTAGTCCAGCAGGTGATCCTGTGAATTTTGGTAGCGATCGGACGCGGACGAAGTCGCGGGCAAACCCTAGTATTATATAAAACCAAACAAAGATTGGAAAGTTATGTTGACTCTAAACTTGTGTGTATGCCTTTAGATGACGCCATAAAAGTTATTAGTACTTACTGTTTTATCGAGAGACGAGGGGCCGACTCCCGGTTTTGCAAGGATTCATTTTTTTCCTGCAAATTATATGCACAAACCTAAAAATAAAAACGTCTGACAAAATATTACCATGAGCAATAAATGTTTCAACGACTAAGAAAAAGATTCACGGACAAAGTCGCTGGCAAAAGCTAGGTGTTTATTAAATCCTAATACCAAATATGATCTAGTGTTTACTGAAATACCATTAAATGTCAAATGTTCATAAGTTTTGTATTAAGCTATTAAGTATTTAAAAAGATCTAGCATAAAGTGTATTTTTAACATCATAATTTACCTTCATTTTGTGTGAAGAGTAAATTAAGGCGCCCAGTTAGTCAGTTTACAGAGAAAAAAAAAGTTTTAATTAACAAAAATGTTTTTATTGAGTATATATACTTTTTCTTGTATTTTAATAATGAAACTTGACAGTGCCATCTATTGCATACTATGCGAATTGACTTAAATGATTTCGACAGCAGCGACCTTTGACTTGGCTGGCGGATTTATAATGGAAACGTATATACTCCTACAACATGTAGCGCCATCTAGATATATTTGATATATTGAATTTGGGCCTTTAAAATAAGTACTGTTACGAGCCCAGTATATAAGCCAGTATATAAGCCATATATACTGGTTAAGTTATATTTTTTCGATAGTAATTTTATCAATAATCTTTTATAAAATCTCGAGTTTTTATCGCGCCATCTATGTAGACTTTATCGAAACTCGTAATAATTTTCACACTAGCGCCATCTTTATCATATAGAACTAAAGTTATATATTCGCAACCGACGCCACCTATTCTTATTAAAGTTTGGTGAGTTTTATGAAAAACGTCTACGAGCGTAGATGGCAGTACTACGGTACATGCTACGACAACCCTCTACGGTCTACGATGGGTCTACGCTAACCTTAATTTTGTTTTTAATTTCATAGATGTCACTATGCGTTCCGTTTTCAAGTTTTCTTTATAATAGAGAAGTATTTTTTATTAAAGTTTTGTTACTTAATAATTAATAAGTAACTATCACAAATTGTCTCCTCTTATGTTCGCCCAGAATTCAATGTAAATATAAATGAATTGTTGAGATAATTTTTTTTTTAATTTGTATATCCACTAAATTATTTTTAATTTTTTGACGAAATGTTACAAATGTTAAAATTTAAGGTGTTTCGACTATGATTTAAAAATGTTTTTCGAGATATTTTTTATATATTATTTTAATAATAAGTTGTCGTTAGATATACAATCAGTACCTAGAAAACATCGATTTTTTGTAATTGAATCGTTCTTTTAGACTTCTTTTGGGTGATTACATTATTTACCTCGGAATTTTATATTGATAAAATATCTTTAGACTATATAAAATCAATTGTGTTCCATTTTTTTATATTTTGTAAACGTTTCTATAAAGCATTGAAAAATATTTTCATAAAAGTACAGCGTTGTGAAATATAAGAAATGCCACAAGAGAATCGATTAGTCTGAGTTCAGTGTGGAGGCGTCTTTTCGTCTCGTTTTCAATCTCGTCTTGACTTATGAACTGTAACATGAAGCAAGACGTTCCAAATTCAATTTGATAATAATTGAACGGCGTCAAGTCGTCCACTGGCGACGTTCGGCTAGTGTAAATGGAACGGGCTTCGCTTCCTGCCTCCACGTGGCGAGATGCCATTATTGATTTCCGGCGCTAGAGAGGGACAACGCTATACCACAATTTGTTGCACTATTTTTCGTCTCCCTCATTCGCCAATATATGACCTATTTTTATGCCTCTTTCCCTATATTAATACAGCCTAAGTAATTAGGTGAAAAGTTCAGTTGGCGATGTAAATCTAAACGATGGTTTTCACGTAATTGAATTATTATTTTGCTTCTGAGCGTAAAACTAAGGGGCAATTATTACTTTTCAGAAAATTTATAAAAAACTATTTTTCAAAATACCATCTGTACATGTTTCAAAGTGAGAACTAAAAACATTTTTAATAATTGTCAATCTTCGTATATGTGCAACCATTAACACAAAATTAAAAAAAAATGTAATAATAATAGCATAATGAAGTTAAATAAATTTACTTATTGCTTATTTTAAACATTCCATAGAAAACATTTTAGACGTAAGTAAACATACTGATAGCTTTATACTTTTTACAATAAATACACCAGTGTCGTGGCTTTCCCTAGATAGGCCTTGTATAAAATTTTGTCGAGAGATTCTTCCAGTTGACTGGGGCGAAGCCCAAATGGAGGATAATTTTTTCATAAAAGAATCAAAAGAATGCATCTTTTTAGACGCAATGCATTCAGTTACTAAACTTTTTAACATTAATAGTATAACGTAAGGCTTATTTATTTAAATTTAAGTGAGATTGTGATGATCGTGTTACGAATTTTCAAATTCAATTACATAGGGGAGGTGTACGCCCCTGAAATACATTGAGAAATTAATAAATTTCCTTTTGAATTTACAGTAGAATTTGTACTATTATTTCACATTAGCTTCTGTGTTGTTACCTACCTGATGATGCATCATCATCTAGACTAAGAGTCAAGTTTATGAATGAAGAAAATTTGTGCATCTAAAACTTGTTCTGAAGCTGAAATAGTATTGTTAGGCAGTAATAACACTTCTACTTAAGTTGTTAAGGGCACACTGTGTTTCGCAGTCATTTGGGTGTCCCGTTTGGCTGCAGTAACCCCCCTTATAGAAGACTAACGTGAAATAACCAGCATCTCTGTCGTTTGTTTCGATGAGTGAATATAGGGAATGTCTGAGCCCATTTCCCTGAATCCTATTATGGTCGGCAGCGCACTTATAGAACCTGTGGTGTTGCTTTTGTTATAGGCGACGGTAGCCACCTACCATCATGTCTACCGTAAATCTGTCTGCCGACCTTAACATTAAAAAACAATGAAGTGCTCTACATCCAAAGATAATACACATTGTTTTTATTTATTTCTTATAATTTCATTATAAAAAAATTTCAAAAGACAACGTTGATGAGTAGTTAATGATAAAAAATAATGACGATAATAATATGTCTTGTAAACTCCTAGTAACATGGGAAACCGTTCAGCACAGCGACTCCATTCTACGTGGCGGCCACTCGAGAAACTTTCTTCTCCAACGTTTGACGCTTCTACGATATGATTTGTGAATAATGAATAATAATTATAAGTCTGGAAACAATGCGGTCGTTTGTAGGCCGTCTAAGTTGTTGCATTCTGTGACTGCTTGGCGCAAAGTTGGGAGGAAAGAAGGGGGGTTGTTGACAATTGTGCGGCTTTTGTTCAAGTTGCGTTTTTATTTGTAAGCAGTTACATACTATTGCTATGACAGTTACATACAGTATACATACTATGACGTACCACATACGTATCTAATTATATTCTCGTATTTATTCACTGTATAGTATATGTATTGTATTTATTCACTGTAAAAAAATGAAGAAATATGAGTCTAACCAAAAAAAAAACTTTGCCTACAAACATAGGTGGTAAGTTTTTCGTTCTGCCATCTCATACGAGTTTTTAACAAAAAAAAAACCTCGCCTACACAAACCCAGGTGCCAAGTTTCTCGTTCTGTCATCTCATACGAGTCTTTAAAAATCTCGCTAACACAAATCCAGGAGCTAAGTTTCTCGTTCTTCCAACTCATACGAGTCTTTAACCAAAAATAAAACATAAACCTCACCTACACAAACCCAGGTGATAAGTTTCTCGTTCTGCCATCTCATACGAGCCTTTAACAAAAAAAATATATCGCAATCAGAAACCCAGGTGCTAAGTTTCTCGTTCTGTCATCTCATACGTTAACCAAAAATTAAAAAAAAAAATAACGAGCCTACAAATCTAGGTGGTAAGTTTCTTGTTCTGCCATCTATTGCACAAAAAATGTGTCAGCACGAGCATATACAAGCTCCCGGGGTCAATTGCACCGGGTATGGGTGTTCCAGGGCACGCGGTGCATCGGACGTCGACCTCGGTCACTAGGTCGCCCCGCAACCTCGTCTATCTGCTGCACCAAACAAATTTACTATTATACTACCTACACTTGAACTTAGTAATTGGGAAAACCGCTTAATTAATTATCATTAATGGATATTAACAAAGGTCCGGAACACTGGGCAGTGTTTGATTGCCAAAAAAGTACGCTCGGACTGGGAATTTCAGTGTTCTTGGAACTCTGTAGACTACGTAAAATAGAATTTTGTAAAATTTTTAGACTAGTTATAAAAATATTTTTGGAACTAATTCTTATGCATAATTTGAAGTTGCAAAAAATATAACATAAATTTCTTAAATATCACAATTGAAATCGAGTCTATGGGTAAACAATTTTAACTTGGGATTTCGTATCTATTATTTTTTTATGACTTATTTTCTAAAGTGGCTAAAATGATAATATAATGTTTACACGGGCGTGTTAAAACAATCTAGACAATCTAGACATAGACATAGACTAATAGCTAATAATATTTTATAAAACAATATATTGTTTTTTTATTTTTTTATATTATGCGATCCGTCCCCTGCTTAGCACGCACACAAAGCTGAATGACTCTAAGATCCATTTTATCATTTTATTGATAGCGTGGACAGTTCGTTCACTATATTGCGCCGCTGACGCACAGTGCATCGATAACCGCTTTCAAGACAAGACTCAAATGTAAAAAAACAAGTTATCGAAATAAAAAAATACAAATCACAAATTTTCTTATTACATTAAAAATATAATAATGTTTACAACTACAGCTACGATGTAGGTACGCCTACATATAAGTTCAAAAATGGCGTCGAGCATTAATGTGAATCCCCGTGAGAGTTGTTTTACTCTGGTACTGGAAGGAGGTACACATAATATTAAATAATGTATTAAACATTAAAATATGAGGGATAATTTTTAATACGCTGCCTTTTTGAAACAGAAAGTAATGTCTGAAAATCATAATATATGTATGAGTACCTTAAAATTTACACATGGTCCTTCGAGACGGATATATCTGTAAAATTGAGTCTGGTCTGAAATGTATATTCATTCCTTTATGTTTGTTTAGATACATATATAAAGGCTGAATATCGATAACATTCACAGGTACTCATTAAAATTTTATTTGTTTTATTTATTTATTTTAAAATGTAAAAATAACAAGTTTTATGTTAAGTGTCGACATTGGTAATTAATAACTGCTAATGATTAATGTAATTAACGTGCAGTTTTCAGATGCAAAAGCTATACTACTGTTAATCTCCATCAGAGTAATTTCAATAGTTTTCGCATGAAAGAGCAACAAATATCCATCTCTACTCAATTATATTATTAGTATAAGGGCCTTAGTTATTAGTATTAATGAAAGTCATCTTCAGTTCCAGACAGTTCCAGGCAATAAATACAGATTTCCGGATGCGAAGAACGCATCTGACTTCAACGAATATTAAAAAAAAAAAAACTGCCATACTGGTCCAGTTTCGTCCTTTTCGAGTTTTGCGCTTAGCGCTCAATATTTATTTATTTAGCGTCTGCTATTTATTTTGACTAAAGTTGATTGAGAAGTGCTCTGTGATGTATCAAAAAGAGGAGTTCATTCGTTCAGATTCATTCGGTGGTATGATATTAAAAGGGTGATATCAGTCAGTTTAACGAATGCATTCGCGAAGAGGATCGTCGTCGTATGTACGCACATCTTTTATAGTTGGAATTGTAGTTCTGATATATCGGTTGGAAGATAAAAGTGTTTGGACTAAACATAAAGTGGTTTATTAATGTAGCCGAAGTTGATGGTGATAACAATATATTAGATTAGAATAAATATTTTAATTAATCCGTCTAACGTATGAAATCTGTAGGCTTTAGCACATTTCAAATATGTGTACATTTTACTTAATATATATAGAATTTAATTTCTATATTACCTTATTCCATACCAAGCATCCGTCTCTTTTAGTTCCCTAATGAATAGAACACGAAAATGTCGAAATTAGTTCCGTGGGTGTTAATGAATGCTTACACGATTGTATAAGAACACCATAACAAATGCGTAGGTAACGTATTATATTCAGAAGGATTGGCTATTCCTATTCCTATTCATGTGACGAATATTTTTCATTCATGAAAATTTAGATACGTTTAACGTTTGCTTTAGATTTTGATCTCTCTTCGCCCATTGTCTCTTCAGTCCTGAAGGTTTGCAGTCAACTCCATGAACCTGTCTCTGTTGAGAGCCAACTGAAACTATTGCTCGAGTGAGGCAATCCCAAAGTAAGCAAATAATGCTTGTATTATGTATACCAGACAGTTGGTATACTACATACATTACTTTTTTTTTTGTAAATACATAAATATTATAAATACAAAACATCCATGACTCAGGTACAAAGGTAAGATGTTAACACATAAATATTTGCCCCTAGCGGGATTCGAACCCGCGACCGTTTGGTTAACAGCTAGGTTTACTAGCCACTAGACCAAGCGTATCAATGATGATTAAGGGTCCTCGCCCACTAGGCAGCCTGGCTGCGGCAGCCAAAGTGTTTGCGGAGTCAGTTATGGCAGCCAAATCGACCGCCTAGTTGCTAAACTACTCGGTCTGGCTGCGGGCAGCCAACGGGCTGCCGTGCAATCAGGCGCGTTTTATTGGCTGCCGCAGCCGGAGATTTGTGGCTGCCTATAGTGCGCGGGCTCCTGTACACCGTCATATGTTCAATTGGCTGCCGCCACCTGGCTGCCTAGTGGGCGATAGCACTAAGATGGGTAAAGTGGAAGGGAACACACGCGCTGGACGAAGCAGAAAGTCGTGGTTCAAAAATATCCGAAAGTGGACTGGGATGCAGTCCATCTCGGTCAAGCAGGTATTCCAGTTGGCTCTTGACAGGGACCGGTTCAGGAAGTTGACGGTTAACCTTCAGGACAGATGAGGCACAAAGAGAGAGAGAGAGAGAGCTTCCAATTTCAATGCTATGTGACATTCTAACTAATGAATCTTTAAGTTTCCATTAAGAAACTGCATAAAAAATAAGCTTTTATAGAGCATAAAACTTGTTCATTACTATTCTAAGACGGGAAGAAAAACTCTTTAAGTTGACACAGAAGAATTACACAGGCCCACGGGCTGTCTACGAATTTCGGACGCTCGTTCCAGATCCAACAACAAAAGGGAAGACAACAACGAGCTAGTGTTTTTTAATCTTGTGCTAAAAACTTTTATTTCAAAATTGTGGCGTCTCGCAGCGCAGCCCGCCTCCGTACCGATTCCGTGGCGAGGCGTACCGATTTTAAATGTAATATTTGAACGTAGGTGGATATTAGACTAACGGAGGTTGAAGAATTTTCATACGCATAACATTTAAATGTCATGTTTTTGGACACAAGGCGTATTCAAATCGTAAAGGCGTAGTGTTTATCAAATATTAAACTATATATATTAAGTTACGTTGTTATGTTTTATTTTATATTAAACTAGCTTTTGCACGCGACTTCGTCCGCGTAACTTTAAAAAATATAGCCCATGTTACTCGCTGATAATATAGCTTCTCAACAGTGAAAGAATTTTTCAAATCGGTCCCGTGGTTTCGGAGCCTCAAACAAATAAATAATCAAATCTTTCCTCTTTATAATATTAGTATACAAAAGATCGACAAGCAGTCAGTCGGCAAAGATGGCTGGTGGCAGTGGCGGATTTACACATTTGCCGCCAGTAGGCTATTCAAATTTTGCCGCCCTTACTGTCCCATGCAATTCAATACCCTAGTTCACAATCATAACAATATGAAAAAAAAAAACTGTTGTAATAAGGTACTCCAATTTAGCCACAGTATCAGCTCCAGAGATGAATGCAAGCAATTTCTGGGCAAATTTGGCCAAATTTGTCGCTCCCTAAAATCTGCCGCCCTAGGCTCAAGCCTACTCAGCCTTCTGGTAAATCCGCCACTAGTGGTGACTGTTGCTTAGTATAACTGGAGGGAATAGGGGGTTGCAAGTACGCTGCAACACTTTATGGCCTTTAGGGAAGAATGGCCCCAAAACCGATGATGATGACATGACAACCGATGACTTCAAAAGAGCGGCTGGCAGCAGATGAAAGTATCTGGACGCTTATAGGCAGATGACTATGACGATCCCTTATCTCACTCATCAAATCACAACGGAATGTGTTTATTTTGTGGTGATCTTCTGTAAGACGGTGGTTAGAACTGCCGCCAAAATAGGCTGCCCATAAGGAAGTAAAATACTTGTTAAAGAAAAGAGAAGAAAAGTGACAAATAAACACATAATATTTTCAAAGCATAGACTAAAAATATTGAGGTAATAATAACAAGAAAATAAAAAAAACAACTAACCTATGGCCAATGATGTTTTATAGTATCTCAAGTCTACTAAATTTTCTTTAAGAATGCAACGTATTTGTAAAGATTCAATACCAAGTTTATTTATCGGGACAGGCATTGTAAACGTGTAGTGTTAAATTAACACAAGTGTACCTTATTACTATGCCATAAGCGCTAGAATGGTTTACGCGTTTCGAAATGTTCCCAATACGTCTGGGCGAACGCCAAACGGTCTCGCAGGTGACTGGATTGATACAAGGGATGTTATAGATTTGTCGAATTGAATACAGATCTTTTGGATTCTTACATGTTTGCAATAAAAGTGATAGCGTAGTTTATAGCTATTATACTACTGAATAAAGTACGATTAAAAATTCATAGTAGCTGAACTTTTTGGTGTATACTTAATTTGATAACAGTAAGTACTAGTTGGTACCTATTTTTTTTATTTTATAATAAATAAAATAAAAAAAACTTTTTATTTTTTATTTATTTAGTCCACTCAACAGATTTTCAAAATCACATTGATTTAAAAGTAGTCTGTTCAAAGCCGACTGAGGGTGAAACCTGGGCCAACTAGTTATATATATAGAGCCATACAAAGTTTAGGGTTATACGCATAAGGACACATTCTCAAAAATACATAATTTATATTATCTGTATATTTTTTATTTTTTGGAAAACCATCATTTTTCTGAATGAAAGTATTCTATATGTTCATCCAGGTAATCATCAAGGTCATCATCATGGTAATCATAACATCAGTGAAGACCACATTCAAATCGGTCAAACCGTTTTTGAGACAAGCGTGCACAAACGCACAAACAAACAAAAGGTTATGTTAAGGTCGACAGACTATGGTCGCCTATAAAGCAAGAGACGCCGCAGGAGCTGCAAGTGCACTGCCGACTGTAATAGGACAAAGGATAAGGGATTGGGGAAGGGTTAGGGATTGGTAAATAGCACATATGTTGTTATTTCACGGTGGTCTTCTGTAAAGATTGAAATTGTGGATATTTCAGGAGTGAAAGTTAAAGAAATAAACTAATATTTAAACAAAATTACTTCAAGAACGAAGTTGATAAAAACACGCTTATATTCTGAATTACGCTTATTATTGAAGATTCTTTAATTATAGAGACTTCACGGTTGAAAGTTATAGAGCTAAACTAACAATACCTTAAACACTTAAACAATGGTCTCGTCAAACTTAATCCAAGAACGAAGTTTGTTATGGTAAACCCGCTTATTCTGAAGATGCCTATGCGGGGCATCTTTCTTTAAAGATGTCGTCAATTATGAAGCCTAGAGGGGTTAAGAAGTGTATACAGTGTTTGGTGGCGATGCACGCGGGTGCAGGCTGAAAGCAGAAGCCTGAAAGGCGCGGTGCGGCCTGTCGGCGGCGCGGTGCGGGTGTGCGCGCGCATAGAAGACGGCTTCGGCGGGCGAAGGGTGAGGGCGGGGTGCGGGCGGTGCGCGGGTCAGTGGCGTGCAGCGCGCGCCGCGGACGCCCGCACCGCAGTGTCGAGCAGGAGCCCGCCATGCCCGGCCCGCGCCTCTCCCGCGCCGCCTGACAGCATGGCCCATCCGACCGCCACCACCACACGCAGCCACGCTCTGACGACGGTACGCATCACAGTGACCACAAACCGCTAACCCTCGGACCGCGTCACCACTCGCCCTTCCGCGACCTCCCCATTCTTCGTTTAAGCGTTGACCCCGATCAGTGATAGTGCTCGTCGCTCCGCCAACGAGGGCTGTTCAGCAAACGTTCTAGTTCGATAGTCCGCAAACCGAAAGCGGTAGGCGCTAGTGGTCGTCGCGCGTCGCTAGATGGCGACGCACGTCGCTCCTGCGGCGAGTGCTCTCCGCCCGCACCCCGCTGCCGTCGCCGCCTTTTGTTTCACGCCGCCGTGTACATAAATAATTGGGCAGGCAACGCTGGTGAGCAGGGCCGCTCGGCGCCGAGCCGTCGCTGACGTCAGCGGAGCCCGGGCCCGCCGCGCCCACGCCGCGGTCCCGGCTTCCCCGACCTTCCGCCACCGCTGTCTACCCGACACACAGATACCGACTTGACAGAACCACACTTACACTCCAACCCTTTAACAACCAAAGCCCACTCGCGACTGTGCCAAACTCGCCTACGGATTTCTCGTCAGTATACGGCCGTATTTGTTACCTAATTCATGATATAAGCGTTGATTCAATCCAATGTCTTAATTAGGATAAACGGGATTATTTTAACTTGAATACACGGTTTTCATTCATGCAGTTAACCTAGAATGGTCCGCTATTGTTCAGCACCTAGCAACTGAACTGGCGAAAGTGGCGGGGCATCCATTTTTTTAAGTCCCATAGTTACATATACAGATATTATGGTGTGTCATGAAATAATTAGAGAAAGTAGAAGTTGTTTTCACAATGGATTGATACGTTTTGAATACTTAGAGGAGTAAGCTCGCTAACAACGCGCCGCGCCCATGCTCCTAACTCGGGTGAGTTTAGATTGTAAGGCTTCGATAGTCATGCCATTTTCACGATAACTTCATATACTTTAATAACGCCTTTAAAGCCTCTTAGCGCAGTTATTTTAATACGAAATGATTGAAATGTCAATTCTATAATATTACCTAACACAGATAAAACACATCATTTGCAATTTATTGTTTAATATGGGAAAATATAAACATTTATATTATTTTTTTAATGAAATCATACTAAACCTACATAGATTTATAGAATTCTTAGCAAAATATTTAAAGATACACTTTCAGTCTTACTAAATATCTATCAACAAGAGAGTTTGTAGTATTGATCTTTTTAACAGCTTTGTACCTGTGGTACATACTTCAATAAAACTCGCCTATTCGATATCATGTACATTTTCATATTACATTTTTACATTAATAGTCATATATACTATATGTATAATGTATGGAAAGTATTTTGCATTCGTAGAGAATGTATCTATCAACAATATTGCAAACGTTACACTAAAAATGAATGACCCATTTATTACCTAACAGTTAATGAACAATATAACGACAAAGACTACTATATTTAGAATTCGGTGATATTATTTATTTTAATTTTAGCTACATGTGATTTAACCGTGAAAGTCTCTTCGATACCGTGGGCGTTGCTATAACGAGTACGTCTAGAAAATCGAGGTACATACATAAAACCGAATATATTACGCGATCAATTACCGTCTAGTTGGAATTGTGTGAAAAAATATTTTCGTCATGTCTCCTAAATATTTACAGGCTAATTTGTGATATTTTTAAAGCTTATCCAAAAAGAAAACGAAAGATAACCTATAACTAGTCAATCAATCATATCATCACAATTATCATCATTTATGTCATCATATTATCTTCTCTAATAATAAATCTGTAAGTGTAGGAATTGTATGTATGTATGTTCCTCAATAACTCATAAAGGAATTAACTGATTTTCATGAAACTTGGTAGATAAATATTTAGACGTACAGGACACAGGATAGGCTACTTTTTTTCTTTTTCAACGCGGACGAAGTCGCGGGCGCCAGCTAGTACTAGCTATAATCGTATATAATACTAGACTACACGCTCCCGTATTTTGAACCCGGGTTCAAAATGAAAACTATCCTATCTTTTAAGTTGGACCAAATCACACATAGTTACGAAGTTTTATCAAAATCGGTTTATTAGTTAAAGAGTTCATTGGCGACAAACAACGTGACAAGTAATTTTTATATAATATATAGAGATGATCAAAATTTTAGTAAAAAAAATTGGCTAGTTACGATTTATAGTTTGTGATAGATAATATTAAAAGGAAAGCAATAGAGTAAAATTACAAAAAAAAAACATTACTCAATCTATAGTCGCTAAGAAACAATATTTACGTTAAAATAACTACACATAAACACAATAAACTAGTTACTTGTGGAGAATTTTGTTAAGCGTGAAATTAGCCAATTCTCATAAACCTTGTTACAGGCGTACTAGATTTTTTTTAAAAAACAATGTTTTGTTAACATTTTGTTAACAAAAAAAACAAGAAACATTTTTTTAACCAATATGTACCTACTATATTATTAAGCAATATTTACTGTGTAGGAACTGAACCCAATTTTATTGGTTTATTAATGACGTTATTGTTAATAGTACCAAACACTATTACCTCTTTTTTTTAATAAAAGGAAAATAAATGTTATCATTTCTAGAATTCATAGTTATGTTTATACAAATGTGAACTAAAAAGTTAGATACATATGCTGTTGACCCTAATTATACAGCGTTGCTCGCTTCTCCTAAGCCTTTTCTTGCCAGTTTTTCCTCTTGGAGTTACATCTTTTCATAAATGTCTATTCATACGGTCCATACGTTTCTGTGCTTCCCTTGTATATGAATATGTAATTCGAGATTATTCTTCCTCTATTTATCATGAACATTTTATATGCCTAATCTAGAATGTGTATAGAGAATGCATGTTACTTTTAATAAACAATTTTGCTGGTGTAGTGGCCGAAAATTGTTGTTTTATTCACTTAGTAACTATGTCGCGAGAATATCCTACTAATATTATATAATTATGCGAGTGTGTGATGATGTGGATACCGTATTATATAAGAGGGATAGAGTAATAGGTTCTGAAATCCTTACTCATAGCATGCGCACTTTTATTTCACGTTATCTTCTGGGGTAATTACTTTTGATTGTGGTAAGAAACGTGCCCATGTCACCAGTCCAGGTATGAAAATGAAAAATGGGCAAAACTTCGGAATTTTTCCGAAGTGAAAGTGAACTTCCTGGGCTACTACTCGTATTAAGAATTACAAAAAAGCCAATATTATTATCAAACCAGATGAAAATGAAATAGGTGCTATGTGATAGAAATACAGTTCTAGAATGTTATTGAAAACTAGCATAAATTCTTTTATTCTTCTAACCCGTTAGTTGTGTTAACTGTGAAGCATAATTACTTATAATGTCAAGGTTAAGCAGAGTTTCTATACAAAACAATATCTCAATTGTTTAGTGTCCCAATCCGTATATGGGGTGTCGCAACACCAATCGAATTCGAGCAATTGCCACAAATACAGGATGTGTGCAATAAACTTCAATCATTGTAATACAGTATGAGCTAAATAAATAACGACACATCATTTGGCGGTCTCTTTGTAACCTAACCAAGGACTGAAAAGAATTTAGTTTGTATAGATTTCGTTACAACAGCATCTTTAATACAGGCAAAATAACAAAAGCAAGTGTCTCGGTTATTTTTACCCCCTCGTTGCTTACTTAGATTTGGTTCTAATTGGATAGTGTGAGTCACCTTTATTATTATTATAGTCAATTATTTTATTTTATTTTAGTCTCCTCTATATTGTTAAACCTGCACTTATAATATCACTTACGTTAAAAGTAAAAGAAGAGAAGAGCATAAAATATTTGTCTCCTAGAGAAATAAGCCTCTGACATCATGTTCATGGAATTGATGTGTTAATTCGTCAAATAAGTAAATAATGTCAGCCTGTCTGGTAGAAGTAACCACCCTCTCATAGAAGATCACCGTGAAATAAAGGCATAGGTGCTGTTGTGTTTCAGTGAAAGAGTAAGAGATGCTAGAGCCCATTGTCCTTTATTTTCCCAACTCCTGTTCTTCATCCTTAATCATATTAAGCTGGCCGCGTACTTTCAGTACCTACTTGTGGAGTTGCTTGTATTAAAACCATCAAATTCAAATTTCAAATTCAAATCATTTATTCACAAGTGACATGTGTCAATGTGAACCAATTCTTATTGGTTTGAGTCTTACATCTTCATGTACTGTCACGTCTGGCGTGCAAAATCATAATAATATACAATTTGATCGTCATCCCGTCAGCCTGTCTGACTACCTTTACATTAAAACAATTAAATACATAGAAAGAAAAAACCCAAATAAATATTTTTGTTACTTACAAATAAATAATCAACGCAGTTTCGTCTGCATCTTACTTATTTCTTTGAACTTACCTGAGTCCTTTTTAAAATCTGACCCAGACAAGAAAATAAAAATGAACATGTCATTTCATTGTTCAGTTCAGACTTTTATCAGTGTTCATTTCTAGTTAATTCCTTCTCCGAACCCACTACTCTCTCTCAATGAGAGTTCGTAGAATTTACACCTCTTTGAAAGTGTGGAATACGACAGCTTGTTTACGATTTTATCCGTCACTATTGTCTATTTTTCAATAGACGTAATATTCTTATTCTAGTAATAGTTACTTACGTATAAGAAGGATATAAAAACCGGAAATTTCTGCATCGGAAGAATCAGCTGTTTTCTCAGCAGTACCACGTCTCAATTGTATTTTCACAGGATTAGTCATCTATTCTATTACCAAACTTTCATCTGATTCTCAGTTTTAATTTTTTCAATATTCATTATTACTTATTTTACTAGTTTTTGTCCGCTACTTCGTCCCTCTCTTTTTTAGATGTTAAAGCATTTATTCAATCTGTTATAAATTTTTGTCAGCCTTTCAATTTTTTATCATTATTTTTAGATGATCCTTTAATGGGAACAGTTCAGTTCTCTGCATAAAACCTACCCAACATTTCAGCCAAACAAACTGTTCTGTTTTGTCTAAAGAGTATATTCCATTAATAATATTTACTAAAGCTTTTGTGAATATATCTTTTACATAGATCGATATTCCAATCATGTTGAAAACAACAAAGTTTTTCATTCGCACGAAACGGTGGCAATTTTTTTTTTCAACTTTTTGATTTAACTGGCCATCGGCCAACTCCCAAGCATTCTTGTGTTCGTACTTTATCTTTGTGTAGCTGGCACCAATATTCTTGAATACACTTACAAACTGCCAGCCCTCATTTATGTGGTACGACTTACTGGGAAATCTCTTAGATAAAACCGTTGAGCCACTACATCGTGCTCTAATATTTTTTGAGTCAGCTTGTATTTCGATTACAAGTGACTAGTAGCGTTGAAACATTTATACAACATTTATTGTTAACTAGGTAATCGCCCCCAGCTTCGCACGGATGTCTGATTTTCCTGGAAAATTATCTAAGAACCTTCCTCGGACTTCAAATAATATTTTACAAAACCCCACAAGTTGTTGAGTTTTGCGCTTATCAACACATTTTTATTTATAAATAGCATTTAGAATTCTAATTTGTAGATGATTCATCGAGAACAGTAGATACTTTTATTCTTGTTGAAATGTACACTTTTTTGTACCCCTGAGAACGCATTATGCAAAATGTTATAGTGATCGGTTGAGTAATTCAAGTTTTAAAACGTAACAAACAAACTCACTTTCGCATTTATAATATTAATAAGGACTACGTCTATACTTTGACAGATAAGGTCAAAAACCCTAATTACTTTGTGCTGCTTTAATTCTATTTTAGATGTTGTAGTGTCTTTTCTCCGATGTTAAAGCCAAATTAGCCAGCCGCCTCTTCAGCTCCCTAAGTAAAAGCATGACTTACTTTTGGACTACACTATTAACTAACTTGTATAGCCCGTTAAAATAAGTTGAAAAATACTTTCACAGTGGGGTCAAGGTCGGATTCGATCGAGTAGTTTCCACTCTGTCACCCCGGATGTGTTAGTAACACCTCCATGTCAATGTTGGTGTGGGTACATCAATTATATGAACATTTATTTCTACCGAACAGTTTCTGTAGTGTCGTTATGGAGAAAATGTCCTTACAAAAACTTCAGTTCAGGAATAATAATAGTCGCCTGGCAGTAATAACATCAATTGCATGATTTTAAATTAAGTTCTATTAGAACTTGACTTGGTGTTATAGAAACTTTATAAGGAAATGAGAGCGAAATCCAGTTCACACGGAGATAAAAATATGAAAATCCCTAATACTTGAGTTTGAGTTTATTTAATATCTTTAAAAGTCTAGTCAACTATTGATCTATTCATAAATAACGGTCCGAAAGAAATAGATGCAGTGAAGTCGATCATCGATATTTTTATAAATAATAGTCTGAAGGGAATAGTTTAGTTTATGGCCATATTTGGGATCGTAATAGTCGAATAAGTTGTAAACGGTAAGTGACAGAAAAAAATTATACAAAAAAGATAGGAAATTTATTTATCTACAATAAAGGTTATTACCACTTTTGGCCTTAAGTTCACGTTTACGGAGATATAGCCTGAAACGGTTTTTTGTCAAAATGGCGGCACTTCCGCCCGCCTAATTTGTAAGGATTTTGTGCATTTAGGGTCAGTACGTGAGTCAGTATCACGTTTTAAAAAAAAATAAGAGTAGTAATTTAGTGCAGAAGAAAATTCTCTATTACCTGTAGTAATAACACTACCACCTTAAATATAGAATTAAAAATAAACCTTATATATAGAAGATCGTTGATTTGTATACTTTAATACTCGTAGTAGGTACCTAGTTCTAATATGTTTCATTTTAAAATCTTCTTAAAAAGACGCATCAAATACTGAACCAAATAATTACGTAAAATAACGTAACCTAATTTGGTTTTAGGTTATTTTTGACAAAAAAAGAACAACATAATTCATGTCGACCTTAAAGGTTCTCTTTGTTACAAACGTTGTTTGTTGACTGGTTCTATTTTATAAATAAGGTGCTATTTTGTAATAGGTCAATGGCGTAAGCTCCGACATTATTAAATACGTTCTGTAAACCTTTTCTCTTTGGAGTTAATTAAGCAAATTTCTATTGAGGACCGTTGATATTTTGAGTGAAAAATTTTAGATTGTTCTTTTATTACATTCATACCTAAAGCTGAATTTGTTTGAATGGAATATTTAAATGTTTTCATTTTTTTTTAATTAATTGAGACTGCATTTTTTTTATAAAAATGAAACAAATAGCTGGTTAGCTGGTAAATAAATAAATATATAAATAAATAAATGTGTCAATAAATAAATAAAAATATTATATTACTAGCTGGCGCCCGCGACTTCGTCCGCGTTGAAAAAGAAAAAAGTAGCCTATCCTGTGTTCCGTACGTCTAAATGTTTATCTACCAAGTTTCATGAAAATCAGTTGATTCGTTTAAGAGTTATGGAGGACCATACTTACATACATACATACATACATACATACATACATACATACATACATACATACATACATACATACATACATACATACATACATACATACATACATACATACATACATACATACATACATACATACATACATACATACATACATACATACATACAGAAAAAAATTCTAAAAATGGTTAATTTAGTTTCAGTATCATGTATAGAGCCTATAAACACGATATCTCTGAAAACAAAGTAACTTACTCCATGATCAACCCTTACACATTTATTATTAGTATTGATGATGATGAATAATTAATAAAATTATTTTAATGGTAAAGAGCGACAGGCAAGCTGAGACGACTCATTTAATGGTCGGAATCAAAAGCTTCAGATAAGGAGATAGATAATGGGTAAGATACAATAATAACGACTTCGGCATTCCTTGCTCACGCACCGAAATATAACGGAACACGTGAATTTATTTTTTTGTAAGGTTTAGCTACACAGAACAAATAAAATGCTAGAAGGAGGATTGGGCGGGATTAGCGTGCAACTCATAGCAGCATAGCAGTGCTCATTGTCTTCTTTAAACTAGTGACTCGCCTGCAGCTTCGCACGAATGAATATGTTTTCTACTAATATTTACACACAAACCTTCCTCGTTAGTCGCTCTTTCGATTAATGAAAACCTAATCAAAATCTACTCTATAAACTTCCATTTTACGTTTGCCAGACGTCTGGTATAAACATACCTATATATCGGCATCATCTTTTAATGTGTTTATATTGCTAAGAAATTTTATTTGCCGTTTACTTTGAAATGGCCATGATTAATCGTTTTGTAGTTTATTTTTGATCATCACCAAAATAAACCTTCAAAAGAATTAATCGATGTTCTCACTTCATTACTGTTTCTCTACTGCCCTCATAAAGTTTTGCAGTAGCTTAAATGCCGAGAATACATCACTAAATCCCGGTGCAGCGTTGGTACAGTTACCTACATTATTGACCAGCTTGACTGTGCGGTTGTTTAACAAAGGAACAGATGTTCCAGAATACGAGCCGCGCGGACAATTATCGAACGATATCCGGAGCTTACATTCCAGATAACTGTTGAAATACGGACTCTATTTGCATACTGATCACGACCCGATTAAACTTAGATTAGATGATGGAGAGCACTATCTCGAACTATATGAATAATATATGACATTTGTGAGCAACAAATTTATATTTTATCCAACTGATGTGGTTAAAAGAGATTAAAAGACTTAAAATACCTTATAATAATCTTCTCAGTCGTATACTCATAACAGAGCAGTCGTGGTCATGGACTGACAAGTTGGTCGCGGCCTCTGCAAGTCTTCTTCACACTTCACTGTGTGTAAACTCAGTAAGGAAATACGAGTACTTTGTAGCCGATTCAATAAGCTTTTTCACCTCGCGAGTGATTGGCTGTGAGAGCCTAGACTTTCTACTCATCCTCGATCTCACAATCAATGAAAGTCTGTGTGTGATTTAAAGTTTAGAGTTTAGCGTAGGGCCTAAAAATTTAAGTAAGATTGTGGATAACTTTTTACGATTTATTGCTAACACACGTCGTGGCCTCTGTAGCCGGCGGTCCCATATAATTGATACGGTAGTCACATGATGTATGTCTGTCATATTATGTATTTATTTGTATTAATGTATCTTCACACTACACTGTCAGGAATCAGAGCATTTGTAACCTTATTTACTATAAATAAGGCTCCTCTTAAAATGACAATACTAATCCGCTTATAGGTTCTAACTACATAATTATATAATAGATGCAATACAATAACTTCATAGCCATATAAACTTCATTTAATGAGGTGATTTTACGTAGTTATTTTACACCAACAAAAAATAAAATATGGAAGTCTAGGTACACTTGTGCATTCAATGAACCTATAAACGTGTGTGTCTGATACGAAAATATTGCAAGTTATGTCATTGCACTTCAAAGCGAAAATTAATCAATAACTATTAAATTGGTCCAAGAAAGGCTGTTAATGAAATATGTATCTTATGGTCTTCATTGTTGAATCGAAATTTGTATGCCACTTTATTTATTATTAGTTTCGTAATATTAGTATACCGTCAGAATTATTCATGCATATTTATTTTGGTATCCATTAGTTCTAAGTGTTCTAATCGGCGGCACCACCCGCATTCATGGGAAGATTGACAGGATTTAAACCAATTGCTGCAAAGGACTGCAAAGTTCAAGTAATTCATGTTAATACTATACCAGCTGTTCAGTATTGTTGTATATCGTCGCGTGTATAGCCGTGTCAATTACAAGGTCATATTTAGTTCTATGAAAAAGTCTTCAACAAGTTGTAAAAAAAAAACCTAAAAGTTTAATATATTTATGGTGTATATTTCATGGTTAGTTAAAAGGATTTCGTGGCCATATTACTGTGTGTAATAGGTCAGTATATAACATATTAATTGTTTTTTTTTTTTAATGTAGGTAAAAAAATATATTTCTTTCTTACTATGCTGAACCACAGCTTCAATATTGATAAAGTTTTTCAACGGTAAATGTTATGATACAAAATATCATGTGATCAAAATTCAGTATTCTAATGTTCTGATACCATTTTTTTATTACAGATTTTGAAGTTATAATTTTTAATTCTATAATTGTTTTGAGAATGCTATTTTTAGAATGCTATTGGTACTGCCAACCATATATCTTATACGATAGGGATGTCACCTTATTTCCTTATAAAATTCCTATATAATTTGGTTTTACTTAATCTACATACAAACACGAACATTAAACGTATAGGTACTGTTCACAACAATAGCAAAGCTCATAATTCCGGCTTCATTCGGATGCTTTTAAAGCAGACCTGTCTGATATGTTAGCACTGACATTTGAGCTACACACAACTACAGCTACCATACGTCAAAGGACATGAAAAAGTAAGCTGCAATGCGCTGTGAAAACAAATCATTTTCAGTTTTATCTTGTATTACAAGTATCTTGTACGGATTTTGTAACGTTTACATTAATTTATATATTATACTAGCTAGTACTGCCCATAATCATCACTAACGATAGCTAGACTGATGTTAACTTCTATATTTATAGGCATCCCCATATACTGTCAAAGGGTATAATTTGCCTCAGCATGCATATGTCTTCCCGCGACTAATACTATGTCGTGAGACTATCTAGTGGGGCCGTCATGTGTTCATTCGAGAAACTTTCATCTGCATTTTGTTTATTTTTTGTGTAAAGTTCGGCAAGCAGGCCGATGATGTTTGATGGATAACTTTGATAGGATAACGGATAAGCATCCGTAACTCAATAAAAGAAACACAAAAAGGCATATGTCGTCATTGTCCTATGGTCTTCTGTGAGGTGTCGCTTATTATTACCAAAATTATAACTGCGGATAGCATAGTAATTGCGGAAATTTTGTTACTACTTACTTCTATAACCCATTAACCATTTAACCGACTTGGTTATAGCTAATTCTATAACCAAGCCGGTTCTTTTAAGTTCTCCTACGAATTTCTTCAATACCAATTCTGTCATGTAGGGTAACGGCGACACCGCTTATCTTAGACCGCGCTAGAAAATGGTTGGTTTTAGCCGGTAGGAGTCCGGAATAACTTGGTTGGGTATCCATGAGGATTACTCAATGTATCCATGAGGATAAAACGGGTAACCTCGCTAAACATTTCTAAGTCTTCTTATTAGACCAATGGTAGGGGAGCCCACGATACTAAATGTGGAGTCACTCGAGCGTCGTGGGGACCTATTGGATTTTGAAGATTAGATGGTAGGAAGGAAAAAATGTTATATGATGTTTTTCTTTTCAACGGTGGGGTGAGCGTCTAAAGGCGTTAAAATTTTTGTAGGCGCTGTAAAATCCTCCATATAACCGTCAGATTAAAAATCAGCACGATCAGGAATTCAGGCTGAATCGCGTCTGTATGAAAATCTGACGTGCTCGAGTATTACAAAATGGCAATCGTCAAAAATCTTTTTTGCATTTTCAAATCGGATCGTCTGAATTTTAAATGGGAGCTTAATTATGGTTCACTTAACATCCCCTCTGAAAATCTGATGCGCTCGAGTATATTTAAAATTTTACCCCAACCCCACTACCAAACCTGCAGATTAATACATATCCGTTATCGGAGACACGTGGGGAATATACATTGGCAATATCTGACGCGCTCGAGTAAATCCCAAAATCCCCTCTTGGGCTACCAACAACAGTTAAGGTGAATACAAGTCAACGGCGGCCCGAACTCATGGGTGTCATGGCTAAAATGCGTCCTGTCTCAGACAGCACAAAGCGCAGGAAGAGTAGTCGAGTGAGATGCACAATGATTCATACCAAAAATAAAATCATAAACAGACCCTTGGGCAAAAACTCTTTTTGAAAAAACTACTCATATATCTATTTCGTGTAAAGTTATTTGAATTATTGAATAACTAATCAATGTATATAGGCAAAGTATTTTGGAATTTTTTTACACCAGAGTGACCTATTCACCCTCAAAGTTGCATTAAAACTTGTGTTAAAAATATGGATTTTGTAAGTACATATCTTTTAAATTAATACTTTTTTTAAAGATTGTATTGCTAGAAACCTAGTTAACGACAAGATAAATCGGCATCATGCTTACTTTTGTAAATTAAACATAGAACAGCGGAGTAATTAGCTTTCTACGTTGGTATGGAGGAAAGCTAACTTGTATTACCTTAAGGCCACACTATAAGTCATCAATAGCAACACGCGCAGATTATACTTAGAGCCTCGATATACATTGGACTACTATGTATATTTTATAGTGTAAAATAAAATAAAAATTATAAATTAAGTTGATCGCGTATCGCGACAACCCTGCGAAGAAGGAGTTATTTTGATTCAATTTGGGATAGCGCAGGCGTTAAGTGCAATTTGACTACGCCTTAATTGCTTTCAACTAATTAACATTTACCATACACTTATTATAAACGGCATGTGTGACGTTGAACTTAAAAGAAATTAATTTGAAGCTTAAAAGCTTAGCAATACTGGTAAATTTCAGTAAAATAGTGGCAAGCCAAAATATGAAGGAATTTATTACTAATAATTTAAATTTAATTTACATTAAATTTTAATTTTCTATTTCAGGCTGTTGTAACATGTTAAAAACAAATGAAAAAAATCATAAATTCAAAGTACCTATAGAACTAATTTTAGCGGCGCCATCTATGGCGTAATCTATACCCATATATAAAGCTGAAGAGTTTGTTTGTTTGTTTGGTTGTACGCGCTAATCTCAGGAACTACTGGTTCCTATTGAAAAAATATTTTTGTGTTGGATAGTCCATTTATCGAGGAAGGCTATAGGCTATAGAGAACGCGGACGAAGTCGCGGTCACCAACTAGTCCTTACATAAAAATCGCTTTTCGCGTCTGTCTGTCTGCTAACTTCTAAACCACGCAACTGATTTTGATGCGTTTTTCACCATCAGTTGGATCACGGAAGAATTTGGATACAGTTCGGTTTTCATTTATGAAAAGAGCGATACTCGTAAACGATAACAATCGCTATATAAGTAAAAAAATCTTTTATAACGAAAATTATTTATTTACTGATTACTTATGGTGTATTGTCACGTATTGTGGTAGCAGATCAAATCCTTACTTCCTTACTAATATTATAAATGTAAAAGTTACTTCGTCTGTCTGTCTGTCAGTTACCTTTTCACGCCGTCACTATTCAACAGATTATCATGGAATTTTCACACACATATACACGTTCTCAGGGATGCCAGAAAGGATATAGGTTAGGTTAGGTACCTTTCATCCAGAAAAAGAGGATGCTCCTGAGGGATCATCTAAAATAAAATAAAAAACGCCTGGTCCAAGTTTTACAGCAACAAGAGGTCAGGCGTTATATTGCTTATGTATATATATTTTGTTTATTTTTCAACGCGGACGAAGTTGCAGGCACCGCTAGTATTGCTATAATTACGATTTGTTTGATGTACGCATTATAGGATATATTGCGACCGAGAACAATCTGTCATACTCGTATCTTCGGTCATTGCGTACAGCGAACCACTTGTTGCCACTTGAGGTTGGCAATTTATAATGAATTAACAGCTATGTCGCGACACAGCCTCTACGGTTCAGTTAAACACCATTACGGAATAACAACTCAGCGAGTTTCACTACGAGACAAGCAGTCAATGAGACGAACGAAAATCCTCTAAATAAATTAACATAAAAATTGGACCCCCAACGAAGCTGCGAGCAATAATATTATAATATGCATTAGTAATAATATATTTTATAAAATATGGTAGTTGCATCAGTATTTGACCTACATTTTGAGGAATATTATTATAACAGCGTATTCAAAGTCGAATTGTCTCTTTATTAAGAACGAATTAGTTAATAACGTATGCCATTACAAAGTAGACGACGGTTAGCAGCAAAATTTTCCTACTTACATTTCCCACATTACTGACTC
Organism: Synanthedon formicaeformis; assembly: GCA_945859745.1. Classification (NCBI taxonomy): domain Eukaryota; kingdom Metazoa; phylum Arthropoda; class Insecta; order Lepidoptera; family Sesiidae; genus Synanthedon; species Synanthedon formicaeformis. Next base: position 9,788,484 of record OX243958.1, read on the forward strand.
ACGAACCGTGATTTATTTAAAATTCATTAAGTTTGTTACTGAATTAAGGAACTACGATGATAATGAATGTCATTAAACTTGTTTAATTACAGTAGCCATATTTGTTCAAACAAAGTAAAACTGTATGAACTAAAGTTGATGCACGCAATCGCATGACGGAAAGGCTATGATTTTAAGCTTCATTATTTGTTGAAGGGAAAACTATTTAGAAGGGTGGAAGGATTTCATTAGTTTTTTTATACAAATTAATTTTTGACATTTATTTGCAACTGTGACATGCTATTATTTTTCGAAGTTTTCTTCTTTTTATTTGCACAGAATATTTCAATTATTCTCTTTATCATTTAGTATTTGTTAAACAGTCTCCTACATGAATACTTATATTTATATATTGACTAGCTGCTGCCCGCGACTTCGCCCCTGTAACTTTGTATATTATACACTAAAACCTTCCTCGAAAACCCCTCTATCCATTGGTGAAATAGGCATTAAAAATGGGTGCAATAGTTTTTGAGTTTATCGAGAACAGACAGACCCGCACTTCCTTCCTCGTTGATAGAGCTATTTCCATTGGTGCAAAACGTATTTTTATTTGTAAGTGTAATTGAAAGTATCATTATTTTTGTAAATATAGAGTCAGTTTATCGAATTTGTTTATATTCACATTCTAAAATTATATAAAAAAAATGTTTTGTTGCAACACAAACCGTTATTGTTTTCATTTTCAATTTTTTTAGTGTTCTGTTTCGGCGAGAAAGGAGACAAAAGTGATTTTAAAACGTTTATGCGAATAAAAATGTCGTGAATGCTTTAAAATCACCAGCGTCGGGTTTTGACACGTTAGCTTTTGAATGTAGCCTAAACCTAATATAATAACTTGATGCAGGGTTTAAAATTTTGAGGATAGCACTTTTATTTTTACATCCACGCATAACATTAATCTTGAGAAGTCAAAAGTGGGTTACTAGTCAGTTAGAATATCCTACATTATCGTAAATTTCACAAAATATATTTTTTTAATAATATATTTTGGAAATCAAACGTTCATAACCAGCGTCAATTAGATTAAACATACTACATATTAATAACAATGTTAAATAATAGTGTTGTTGATTAATGAATATAATAGTAATAATAATACAATTTTGAATTCATTTTGAATTTTTTTTATTATTTTAACAGATATTATTTTTCTTAGGCTTTGAAAAATATTAAAAAAATTAACACCTGGCAAAATAATATTAGGCTGATTGTTTAACAGCCAAATTGTTTAACGTGTACAAAAATGTTATCTACATAATACCAAGGGTCGATCGGATCAAAGGGAAAATAGCGGTCACAGGGATCGAAATAAAATCTGTATTCAAGTTCGCTGACACCATGGAATGGACATACCTAATAGTTTATTTAACTTAAAAATATTTAAATTCAAAAACCGTCGATTCCATTTACTGTCAAAACATACGTTTTTTTATTGCTATTAGTGCGGTCCTGATTGAAATTATTGGAGTTCACTCCTTAAGAATAGATTTGCATATATATATAAGCCCGTGGTATGAAAATTTATGGGAGTAAAATCAAAATTGTTACACGAATAGTTATGTTATGCTAACTTTTTTTTAAATATTTTAGAATATATGAAGTTTCATAGATATTGCGCCATTTACACAATATTATTGAAAAAAAGAACAATGTTCTTTCAGCGTGTTCGAATTGTGAAAATTTAAATTTTATAATCTTTCATAAGGAATAAACTCCAGTCGTGTGTCGGAGCTGACACACACTTTTTTTTGTAGCTCTATGGTTGAGGCCCGTAGCTCGTAGCAGTGTTCGTAGCCCGTAGCTTACTCTTACGAGTTCGTAGCACGAACAATTTATTTACTACTCTATCTGTGCCCGCGACTTCGTACTCTTTGCATTCGTATTAGCGCGTAACTTTTTTTATTTGTGAACCAATTGGAATGAAACAAACTAAACATTACGGGATACTAGCTACAATACAATTTTACTAGTTAAAATTAATTAATGATTTTGATTATAGTCTAGTTAAGTATACATTTTTTTAGCATAATTAAAATAAAGTTTCCATGACTGGATAAATACTTAATAGTAATTATATAACAGCGCATTATTAATAACAAAATAAGTGAAACTAATAATACATCTTGAATCTATCGTATTTATTAAAAATGTCATAAAGGCATTATAATACAAGCAAATGTGATCACAAAGATCTTATCTGTCGATATTTTTTTTATACTCGTAGTTTCGTTTTCGAGTTAAAAGTTCGTTGTTGCCCCGATTAGTATGTGAATTCAGTGAATATTGTTGACACAGCGTTCAAATTGTAGAAAATGGTGCACACCTACTTTCAGTACGGCTTGGCGTCGGAATAGTTGCAAGACTTAATTCCAATTCGTTGCAATTGTTGCCATCCGTTGCATCAGCGATGTTTCGTATTTTTGTAAAATATCTTTAAAATCTACTTTGAATTTCATATAAGTACAAATTCAAATTAAGTTACTAGACTACTTGCTGTGTAATTTATCTCGCTTGAAACAGCGAGTTATCATGTTTTACTAATATTTTACTAGACAACTCGCGCGCCAGCATACTGTACAGTCCGTTACATAATCAAGGTATTAAACAAATTTTGAAACTAGAATCTATCGATCTATCGATATATCACCTTGTGATTTTTGTCAGTGTGCAAACACTAATTTCTATGAGATATAAATATATTTTTCTTTGTATTTCCTAATTCTAAAACAAAAGTAAGATCAATCCGAACGCTTTGTCTTACATAACGTTTTCACGACGTTGAGCAGTAAAATTGAATTTCGCTCAAAGTCAGGATATAATGCTAGTATTAAATGTACAATTCTTGCCAAGTTTCTGAAACTTATTATCTCCTTACTCCTCCACCCGTTCACTTGTCTTCATTCAGGCAACACAAACATACTATAATACCTATTTATTTTATTGGATTGTATGTTCTTACCAACTATTGTGTAATTCTGTTTAAATTTATTAACTATTACCTTTTTCCCGCGACTTCGTCCCGCCCTTTTTCATAGGTGTTAAAAAACTTTTGAATATATATAATATATATATATATATCATTTGAATATGAATTGAATAAATAGATCAAATCTAATTTTGTATTAATTTGTAGGAAAAAATTATAAATTAATAATTCTGTTTATCCGATCGCTACCAAACTTCATTGGATCACCTGCTGGGCTAATCTGAAGATTGCCTAGAAGTAAAACATTTGAATCAGGTTTATAACTTTTAAAAATGTGGATGTTTTAAAATCAAGTCTTAAAAATGTTTAAAAATAGACAAAGCGGTATTTAGTTTAAAATAACTGCTTTAATTGCATTACTGAGAGTTTCATTAGTATGAATGAATACTTTTATTATGAAACACAGATAATATTATACAGTACAGTTTAAGCGAGTTACAAGTTATGCCTTACGAAGGCAGTTGTTCAACGTAATAACTGTATTGAACCGATAATGGTGCTCATTCGTCTTTACAAAAATGTAGTGACAATTTCTTGAACAGAGTCAAAGATGATGAGACGGGAGCGTGACGTCATACGGACGGCACTCTGCGGCTGCGGCTATCGATCGGATAGACTATTTACATCTCGCTCGCACCCACGGTATTATCTTTGTGCGTCTCTTTCGCACTTACAGCACCACTGCCTAACTGAAAGCTGCGTTCCGAAATACGTTACTAATATTTATTTTAACGCAGCCGCCCGGGCTTGAACACGTGGTGCTACGTAAGGGCACGAAGTAAATTTTCGAATAAGGCCGAGTTCTATACAATCTGCTTTTACCACACCTGATAGTGGATCAATATTTCAAACTATAAAAAACTATAAAAACATTCAACGACTTAACTTAGATCTAATTTAAACAGTCAAAATATAAGTTAAACCTTAAGTATTTAATGCGTTAACATATTTTTGTAATGCCTCGCTATTAAAAATACTAAGCAATATTAAGCAATACTAAGCAATACGATCGTTATTTGGCGAAGTACATAAATTACCAGTATGAGAATACTTTGCCCAATCTAGCATTTATAATTTACTTTTTACACAATATACTAATGTATGTAAGTAGTCATAATTGTCTTGCAGTAATATCAGCTTAAATGGTTAGATTTAACTGAGATGTCTAATCTTCTAATGGCTAACAGTAGTCTTCAGCAGTTATAGATGAGTTACAGTTTACGAATTTATAAATTACGACTCTAAAACGACAACGCTAATGTCATTATTACTTTTAAAGTATACAATTAATGATTAATAATAATATTTTATTAATTATTATTTATATAGTATTAATATATTTTTAATTGTATTTTGTTAGTATTTTCTTTCAGTTTCCAACACTCATTATTTGTGACTCATTCCGTAGTATTAGTCACGATAATATAGATAGATGGTGACTAATATTTCACCGCACATCTTTATTTCTTCGATGATCTTCGCACAAGCCTAAGTAGTTATTACAAGCGATGAATAAATAATGATAATTTTTTTTTTATATGTTTCAATGAAGGAATAGTTTTAGTGATGTTTTAACTGTTTAATGCGTAATTAAAAGGTAGCTACCGTCGCCTATAACTAGAAAATGATAGGGATCCGATGATTACATCCTCATATAATAACTCTACAATGATGATATTCGAATAGAAAATGGGGCTTTAAAAAATACATTTTTATAGGAATTAAGTAAATCAGAACGTGATTGTAAAAGAACCGCATGTTATTTATCAGATAATTTGTGCAAAAGTACATAATACTATGAGTGTACTATGACACCAATACACAAATCTTATCAGTTATAAGCTTTCGATCACTGCATACTAACAGGGACACGTTGTAGGCAATATTACAGAGCGACTGCAAGCGATACGGATTAGAGGCGGTACGTTAATAGTAAACAAACAAAACATACCTAATATATTTATAAAAAAACTAGCTGCTGTCCACGACTTCGCCCGCGTATAAAAAATAGATAAAAACCTATTCTCAGACCTACCAAGTGTACATATAAAATTTCATCAAAATCGGTAAAGCCGTTTCGGAAGAGTATGGCAACTAACACTGTGACACGAGAATTTTATATATTAGAAGATTAGATCTATATAAATAAAAATGAATCCCTAAATGTGTTGCTAAGCGCAAAACTCGAGAACCGCTGGACCGATTTTAATTTTGTCTTCACTAATGGATAGAGAGATAATCAGAGAAGGTTTTTACGTAAAAAAAAAATGCACCCTGGGCAAAGCCGGGAGCGGGTCGCTAGTTATTAATATAAATATCCTAGTAACCTATAAGAGCATAATATCAAAATAGAATAACCTATTCTAGCCACTAATGATTATATAATATTTAATAACTAGCTTTTGCCCGCGACTTCGCCCGCGTAACTTTATAAAATATATCTTATGTTACTCGCTGATAATATAGCTTCCAGTGAAAGAATTTTTCAAATCGGTCCAGTAGTTTTGAAGCCTATTCAATTCAAACAAACAAATATTTCCTCTTTATAATATTAGTATAGATAGCCTATGTTACTCGCTGATGATGTAGCTTTCTATAAGTGAAAGAATTTTGAAAATCAGTCCAGTACTTTTTGAGTTTATTCATTACAAACATACAAATCTTCTCTCTTTATAATATTAGTATAGATGTAGGTACCCTAATATATCAAGCTAAATATAAAAAAAACATGTAACAGTTGCGGTATAATTCTGAAAGTAAATTAAGACATTATTACGCTAGCAATGGAGCCACACCTCATCGATATCGGTGACGGCCCTGTGGCGGTCATTTTTGGCGGGAAATTGCTCCATATCCGATCTCGACCTGATACCTCGTTGCGATTCGTTTTTTCTACGATCATGCAGTATTTTCGTTTGAATGAAGGGCTTTTTAAAACACATTTCTTAGAATTTAGTATAATCTAATAGAAGACGCACAAATTTTAGGAAAAGATTTACATATACGAGTAACGCCATTTCATTTACCATAATTCTAAAATTGGAAGATATTAGTTACTATAATGTTTATTGTAACTACAGTGAGTCACATGTCGATATAGTATTTTCGTCATAATTCTACTTTCTAAGTTTTTAGAAATTAGCATAGATTTTTTTAGTTAGTGATTTTATTTAGTAGCTATTTATTTATTCAATTGAAACATTTCACATACTATGTGCATCTTTCAAAACGTTTGGCAATATTATACATATAGTATCAGTAATAAAGGAAGAATCCAAAATAATACATTTTTAATTGAAACCCTTGGCGATAAGCGCTCAACTATACAGCGAACTAGGTACTAGTTATACTTCTAGTAACTCGTAATCACAATTATGTTTCCGAAAACATTATGTGAAGGCATCGACTGCAAGATCTGTACCGCATTTAGTTCGTTAATACATAATTAATAATTATTTTTTCATGATTTAATAATTTATATTAAACCGCCATAATACAACGTCGAAGAATAAAATAATAAAATAATTAGTTCATTTTAATACCGCTGGCTGTTATAATAAACAGTCAACTGTATTATGTAAGTACTCGTAATTTATAGAGATTGATTGTCACGTAATTCAACGTAAGTCGTTGGATACCAAATTACTTGTCTGTCTACCCACTCCACTCGTAGCTCATTGCGCTGGACTATATTTAGTTGGACTATATATAGTTGAACTTATATATTTGTTTACTAGTATATTTTTTCACAGTGTATGTCACAGATTTGAAAAGAATCGCACGAAGCGACTGGTTGGTGGTGACCCTTGGGAGGGCCTTATACATATTATAAGTTACTCTATGGGGCCTTATAGCCAACAATGGAGACACACATGCTAATGATGATAATCATTGTTTTTTCTTTTTTACGATATTATGATCTTGCAAAGGGTTGAGTTATGTGAGCTGATCGTGAAGAGTATGAATCCATTAACCTACTTATGCCTCAGTTTTATTTTGAGACAAGTTAAAGTGTCAGTCAGCATTAATTGCATTGTCAACATGTTCGGGTGGTAAACCTACTTTATTCATTTCTAGTAACGATCATATAGTGTGTTTGTGTTCATTGGATTAGTTATACCTACCTAGCAATATATATTTGTAAAAAAAGGATTTTTTATAAGTTTTACCTTCTTACCTGTTACACCTTGAAATCAATTCAACGGGTTTTCTACTGTTTTCGGCATTCTGTTCGGCATACTTATCCCTACCAAGGGGGTTACTTAGTGGATCTAAACTGAGTTAACCGAACTCTTTAAAGAGTAGTAATTTTATAGTTTTCAAAACGTGTAGTCTATTCTGGACGCGTTCATTGGAGCATTCGGTCGGTTGGCGTGTCACAGAGCAATAAGACGACAGTTACCACACGATTACAGGTCCATTCAGTGATGGCAACTAATGTAACGGTTACATTTTACGACGTCGACACAATTCACTCTCTCGGTTGCTATTTTTCGCGTCAAAGAGGTGCAAGTCGTTCATTCTGTTTATTACAAAGCTTTCTTTATCCTCCGCAATTAGTCTTGAGGCCTTTGTGTGCCCGTGTTTCCTTGATAGCAGGTTAATAGGACTCCACGTGCTTGCAAAGATTACTCTTAATATTTTCTTTCGGCAAATGATAACAATCCTCAATGCACACTTAAAATCAGATTCACTCAGTGTCGCATCTTCTTCTATTATATACCTAAAAGTCGTCAAACAGTTTGACGACCCACTTGGCATAGGCGACTACCACAGTTTCATAGATTCAAGTTTGAAAGTATTAAAAACGTTTAAAAATATAAAAATATATACGGTCGAATTGAGAACCTCTTCCGTTTTTCGTTTTCGTCGGTTAAAAAGTATGAAAGCACAAAAAAGTTCAATTTTCGAATGTTATCCCCATTTGCAAAATCTGAAATATTCACAGGAAATCATACTGAAACAAAGAAAGACTTTTATTACTAAATTCTCCAAAGTGCAAGTTATCATTTCGAAGACGAGGAAGAAATTAACTGATGCCTATTTATTTTTTATTGATAAAACTAAAGTTCGTCAAAAATAAATAAAAAACAAATCAAAACACAACGAGTTCGTTAATTACTTTAAACCTGTCAGTATAATATACGTTCAACACGATTTTAATAATAAAATAATCTTATCAATATATTATTTTCATAGCTAAGTGTTATTGTAAAATATGAGTATAGCAAAAGAGAATCAATTAACTAGATAGATTACAGCTATCTTGTAATTACTTGATAACCAGTAAGTATATTAAAAACTTTACGTAGTATAAATAGATATTTTATAAATATTTTCTTTGTAACAATTTATCATTAAATTGAAAGCGACATAACCTAGGAATTGGTCTATTCTTTTAATTGTTCTAATAGTTCTGAAGGGTTTTTAGGGAAAGAAAAGTTGAAAAGTAACGTTGATGAAAAAATAAATAGATACGGTATGTTCTTACATTACTCGAATCCACAATTAAAATTCCAATATCGAATAGTGTGTAATAATAATAAAGAGTTAACGTACGAGTCAACAAATATAATTCAAATAGTATGCGTAGGCTGATTTAAAATCAACTCTTATAGCCCGAGAAAATAAGAAAAATCAAGGGAAATAAATCGTGTAGTTTTGAAAATTGGTAGAATTATACTTTAGGGTATCCAGATTAACATACTAAAAGTCCTCAAGGATGGGGGTTGTGCTCAGGGTGTAAGGGGGGGTTGAAGGTACCTTTTTTGAGGTTTTTGCTCATATCGCGAATATCTGTAGGTGATCTTATGATTACTTCTGACAAAAGTTTCTACATGAAATTGTCTACAAATTTAGATATATACATATTTACTGTACGATCAATACTTTAGGGACTACAGGCTGTGTAAGTTTACAGAGATACAAAAATAGACGATTTCAGCAAACGGTGTCGTTTTTTTTTTCGGCATTGTTTATCGCCATTTTTAGTTTAGAATAAGCAAGCTTAGTCATCTGCCTACCCAACATAAAAAACCCCATGAAGATCCATGGAGAATTCTAAACAAAAAAGATGATAATGTAAACAAGGTTACATTATCATCTTTGATGTAAGCGTTCAAGATACCGTGTGCCCTTAAGTAACGAAGGGCGTCAGCGGGTCGTGGACGGTGAGGTTGAGGTCCATGCATACCACAGGTTGAATCAACGTCTTTTCTACTGCCAAGATTTATACACTATATATTAGATTTATACAAACAGGCCAAGATTTATAGCTCAAAAATGGGTTCGATCTGCAAAAAATCCTGCTATTTGATTTTTCGATTGGATTATGTCAGACTGTCTCGCAAGTATAAATCCAAGTTTGTGTCGCTTGAAACCGCGAGCGTTAGCCGCCATCTCGAGAAACGCCTTTTTACAAATATCTCGGCAACGGTGAGTTTTACGTTAAAAATTGTAGGAATCTTTTTTGTAGATAATAAAATTTCCCATCGTTTTTATTTGAAACGTTTTTCTCTACTGTTAATATTTGCCGATATATAGTCGATTAAAAAACTAAATTTTTGTTTTTGTAAAATAATTCGATAATTTTTAGACATACGAAAAAATGTGATAATCAAAGTTGTAGAGCATAAATTGTTCTATAATTTTTGTAGGAAACTTTTTTTTGTAAAATCAATAGAGCTCACTCTACCGCAATTAACAGACCGACAGACACGCTGACGGTACACTTGATGGTGGGTGGCTACAGTCACCTATAACATAAGCAACGCTGCTGCAGGTGCTGCAAATGCGCTGTGCAATCCCTACTCACTTGCAGAAACACAACAGCACAACGTATATGTTGTTATTACACGGTGGTTTTCTGTAAGGGGGTGGTTACTGCAGCCAGCCGGGCTGTGTGTGTGTGTGTGTTAATATTTTTATATAATATTATATATATTATATAAAAATATTATATTTCATACAAACAATCTTCTCTGTTTATCCCTGTTTTCAATAATGAATCAAATTAATAACTACCCAATATTAATACGGTCTACCCAATAACTAGTTTTTGAAGCGTACACAAACCAACTTAACATTTTTATGTGCTAAGATTAATTTCAAAATAAAATAAATATATTTCTGACTCAGTAGTTAATAACAGTTTTCATAGTTAAAATGCAGTAGTTTTGAGCACACCTCACAAATCATGTAAACTCGTTCATGTGTCGGCTGCCGACCGCTTCCACGAAATATGAGGTTCATTAGCAACAACGTCACCCGTTGAATAGGAACGTATTTAGTGAAAGCCTTCATTGCATTTGCGTCTCTAATTACTTACTTTAAGGTTGCAATTTCTGTACGTTTTTTCATTTGAAAATTAAAACTAGAATAATTTGACTGGTGTTTTTAATTTTTGATTTCAAGAATAGATAATTAGGTTTTTAATATTTCATTTTAACTAAATAAAGGTTCTTTTTAACTTTATTATTGTTGTATAAACAGCGATAAACATAGTTAATTAAAAGTTTATTACTGTATTATAGATTTTTGATTTAAACTAGGAACTTTGGTCGGGAAAATGAAAATGGGGTGTATATTTTCAAAAAAATCGAGATGTAATAAATTAAATTATATCCCACAGTGGAAAGTCTCCTTAAGCGTATAATCTATGAACGACTTAAATAGGGGTTATAATGGGGTTATATTTTAACAATAATATATGAATCTTTTATAAATAATAATGAATCCCTAAATGTGTTACTAAGCGCAAAACTCGAGAACGGCTGGACCGCTTTTAATTCTGTCTTCACTCATGGATAGAGGGATAATCAGGGAAGGTTTTTACGTAAAAAACGTACCCCGGGCGAAGCCAATCTATAGAATTTATAGTATCCAATCTATAATATATAAAACCAATCTATCAAACCGGAAAAGGTTTAACAATGTCTTCCAGGTCAGGGCAGCTGGTGTAGTCAGTGTATTTTTATAATGACACATTGACGTCCTTCAGCCGTTAAATGTCATATTAGTTTACCTTAGCATTTAGCGTGTTCGTGCGAAAGTTTCTTTCAGACGTGTTAAGACTGGGTAGGCACCGTAATAAAATCTGAAATTCTATGTTAATTACTAATAATGATAAACGTTTATTTCATTGTTCATATTTTTTTTAATAATAGATTATTAAGCATTTAGTACGTAGTACTTAACATATCATTGTTTAAGTCCTATGGCTGTTCTTATCCAGTGATTTTGGAATGACAGTGATAATGATTAACATCTTCTAAACACAAATTCTCCCATATTAGTTATTATACGCAGATTATACGTAACTTGACTCAGTTGGGCGTAAACAAATTAATTATCCCAGCTAACCGGTTTTGTTCGGATATTTATAGGTGCATACACCCCCCCTATACACATAGGGGAATTTTGCTTTTTATATTCTTATCTATGCAAACAAGCTAAACACAGCACTAGTACATATGCCTAGCAAACGTTGTGTAATATAACCAATAAAGGATTATATTATAAAAAAATATGTTTTATAATATATATAGAATAGTAGAAATTTTATACCTTTCCATATAATAGTTTTAATAAACATGAGAGCCGTGTGTTTTCATATTAATCACAATAATTTTCTTTTCAAAGAAAACATAGGTAGCCGAACGTTCTACCCAATATACTGATTTCAGATTTTCTAAACTGCCGGAGAAAATCTATGCATGAAGTAGCTGTTCTATTCAATGGCTAACACTCTTTTCATATTACACTGTATGAGAAAATCTGTGCACGAAATAAGTCGCGAAATTATATTTTGATATTTATTATAATGTTTAATTTATATTTCAGTAATTTATTTAAATGACTGAGTCTCGCGCTACACAATTTCCACTTATCTTATGGATGGATTTCGGGAACTGTTTACTTTGCTATAAAATAAATGGCAAATTAGTTTCGTAGAAAAGCAATAGAGCGTCTCTGTCGTTAAGAATTCATCTAACGTCGCTGGGTTGCCCGGTTTGACCTCTAAATGCTCATAACTCCATAGATGTTTGTTTTGCGTATACATTCGGCGCCGGGCCGTCGCCTCCTGCTTATCTCTCTTTGGAAGGATTCGAAGGACATCCAATACTGGCGACATTCCAACGAAGTTAGCTGCAGATTAGTTACGTAACAACATTTGCACCGCACATTGATTCGTTAACAACTTCATTCATGTTTTATGATAACTAGTGACCGGCCCAAGGCTTCACAGGGATGCAATTTTTCTTTTCAACCTTTCTCGGACTTCAGCTAATTATTTGTAAAAAATAATAACCGATTTGGTCCAGATCAATTTTTTACTAGATTTTTTCTTCTATAAAAACCCGGTGTGCGAAATAGCGACTAAAATTATTAAAGTCATCTTCGCACAATTCGTACGAAACAAATTGTGCGGAACCTCTACTAAACCGATTTAATACGACAGAAACATTTATTGTAATTTTAAAGTTTGTATTTTTTTGCAATGTAATCATAGTAATCATTTTTTTTTTATTTTGCACTTCAAAGTTATAGATTTTTGCAAATTCACTACTGTTAGTTATCTAAAAAATCAATATTGTTATCCATGGATTCACACCAATTCGCGTCAATTTTTACTTCCAGCACCAGTTACAGAAAAGCGAATATTATGACGACGAAAGGAATTTACGAAAGGATTGGCAAAAAGTTCTTACGGTAGCATAAATAAAAAACATTAAGAAATATAATATGTTAAAAACTTTTTGTCGTGGTTTTTTTTAATAATTTTTGTTTATATTTGCAAACAAACGTTTACATTACACTGAAATGTTGGTTATAATGTATTGAACCCTTAATAGTGTCGTCTAAACAATTTGTTCGCATACAGTGTCAGGTAAACAAATTATGTAGTTATTATAACTTGAATAACAGCATGTGTGCTGTGGTTTTCCATGCCTAAATACAGGATGCCAGAGCCCACCTCTTCATCCTCTAATTTATACCAATTTTATCCTAAATAGTTTCAATAAACATCGACGTCAACACAGCGAGAATATCCTGTTTTTGTCTGTAGTTGACATCCCACGTAATGTTCGTTGTAAACTTCTATAAAATTACATATATCTGTTCACGATTTAAATATTTGTTTAAATATTCTGAAACTCTCATGCAATACACAATTCATTCACAACGCCCACTGTGCGTCATATTGTGCAATCGTAAGACATTTCAGAGAATTGAGATGAGTCATTGATTGTCTATTTGGAAAACTAGTAAAGCTTTCACTTTGAAGGTTAAATTATGTGTTTTTTTTAATGTTTTCTAGGAGGCGATGACTCACTATTTTATGAAAAGAGTATGAAACTATAAACTATACAGTCTACGATAGTCCAAACAAATAACGTCCAAGTTGCAAGATCTAAATCTTTAGTTTCATTAATTAATATTTTTTTTAAGTAAAAAATGAAGATGATATTCACTAGATACAAGAGAACAATTTACAATACAATCTATTTACAAGAGAAAATCAGAAAAAAAAATACAAAAAAAATTGGAAAGGAACACTAAAAACAAATATTAAAATTGCGCAAAATGTAAAATGTAGTTATTTTACTAATAGTAACTTTAAAACATTGTTGACCTTCCCGGAAATCAAATGCCGGTACTTTGAGCCACGCACGGAACCAATATTAACCACTCGGAACATATTAGTATATTAAATTATTATACCTACGACATTGCGGAATAAATGACGCATGTAAATGGGCAGAAAAAATTTCAATTACCACCACCGTGACACGCACAAATTACTATTAGCAGAGGGTGTGATTGTTGTGCTAGACGAATGACGTCACACACAAGTAGTGCATCAGAATCTCGTTAACAAAACAAAACACAGTCTCGTTCTTTGTCTACGAGTTTGACGATCAGTTGGTAGATCGGTTTAGGCGCCCGGCGGTCGCGAGAGCTCGCTCGGCGCCGTCTAGTCTAGCCCAGCATCTCAAAAAGGCCCAGCATACCGGGTGGCGCCTTGGAACGCACCCAGAGAATATTTTTTGCTTATTGATGTAGGCCTCGAGGTCAACTCGTCTGTTATGTTAATGGAACATCGACTGGGAAAACCCTATGGCGTAGGTAAGCTTATAATTTGTCAACGTCGAGTGTGATGGGTCATTTTTCTGAACGTTTTGCTTTGCAAGCTAACTTTTTTGTTGTTTGTGGCTATTTAATATCTATTTCCATAACGTTTTCATAATTTAAATAATTGTAGTTATTAATTGATAAGTAGACTTTATTTCGCTACGCTTTTCTGAGATTATTATTAAATAAAAATTAATATATCTTATACAATATGTTGTTCTCCGTAAACATAGGTATATATGATCGACAGACATATATATAATGCCAGGTCGTTTCCGTAGCTTCAAAAAGGCTATAGGTTTCGATAATTAAGTTAAATAAATTTAAGTCCATGAGAACAAGTAGCCGGAATTAAAAATAATCTACAGAAACATCTAGAAAAATACTTTAGACATACTCGATTAATTTGTACCTATGTGTATTCACTCGAAATAATATACGATAAATATAAATTAGTCACACTTTGTGGCTCCCTCACTGAGTGTACTCATAGTGCCAGTGATAGAGAGATATGGAGAAGACTCGCGGAGGACGGGACCAACTTGTCAGATACAGACATTTCATAACCACGACCGCTCCGTCTGTGTACGACTGAAGAAGAAGAATAAATATAGCCATAATAAAAATCATCCACGTATCCTATTTTCTCAGTTATAATATATATAGAGGTTATTTCATGTATGCACTTATAAAAATGTTCCGCCCACAAAAGTTGATCTCTTGCCGAAAACTGTTGTCTATTTACATCACGTTAAATGCCAACATCGATCAAATATCAACATACCATCATCGCAGTAAGCCCACGGAGTGGCTGCCTACGCATATCAAAATCTACGCCTACTTACATGGACTTAGTAATATTATCTCACGTTACAACATTAAAGGGGTGAGAACCCGATGGATCGCCGGTTGCGATGGCTGGCGTCACGTGTGTAGTTTAGTATATTACTACTACCCACAACCCGTCAGCGTCGCAACTCCGTTCCCACTACATCAGATATGTGCCGAAGCTTACAACTTACCAGACAGAAGAATCAGTTTAGGCTAAGAGATCCTATTTTATTCAATGTTGTTGTAGTGAAATACAATAAAACTGTATCTAGGTACTATATTATATCTATTTTTATTTATTTTAAGTATAAATTATTTTTATTTTATTTATTTATTTTATGACATAGCAGATAAGAGAGTGAATCCAGTAGGTGATTGTGAATACGTATTTATGCAGGCCACTCACAGTAATGCCAGATGATTATATTTGGTTGTATTGTGTATTTGGGACATTTACTAAAGTCAAGCTAATTGACGGAAGGTTCATTTTTCAATCTGTACACATTCATGACATCATGCCACTTCAACGTGTGTTCACGCATCATGCCATATGCGTCAGCTATATCTGAATTTTCGTAACTAATGTACCTGTTTCAATATTGCATGACGTCATATAAACTGTGTTTTTAATAATTTACCAACATTATTCTTGTTTTTAACTAAGGGGCCATTCAAGTATTATGTAAGCAGATTTATTACAATTATTTACCCCCCCATCCCCCTTGTCAGCAAAATTAAGCAAAGCTCTTACCCCCTCCACCCATGCTTACGAAAACATTTTTCAATTAATGTATTGGTTTTTTTAATATTATAATTATAACGTAATAATTATGATTCTAAACGTATGTATTATTTGCGGGTATCCCCGAAAATACGTTTCGTTTTCAAGCAAAGACAATGTGAGGGTTGCCATTCGTGTAAAAAAGTAAATAACTACCGATGACGTGATCATCATCTAGACTCCCCTACCCCCCATGTCATCCAACATAAGCAAAGCAAAGAACCCTCCGCCTCCCCATAGTGCTTACGTAATACTTGAACGGCCCCTAATACAAAATAAACATTACTAAAACAGATACTATTGTAGATTGGAATGTGTAGGATTCTAGAATTTCTAGGAATTTTTCTCTACCAATGTCCACTCCGATATAGCGGCCTACATTTGATCGCTTCTTCCAGAAAAATACTTACTTTGGTTCGCTCCATCGACGATACAAATGGTTTCTATTTACAGTTTTTGTTTGTAAGGGCTGTCGCCTCCCTCAGACCAAATTAAAACTAAAGACAGAATTTTGCGGATAACATAGTGTAGCCGGATATATAAACATGTAGTGCGTAATCCGGTGTTGTCATTTTTCCGGTGTGTGTTGTTATAATTTTTATTCTATCTTCTTTAGGTCTATCTTTAGTTCTTATTTTATCTGAAGTCGTCGCTTTTAAAGTACTCGGACCAAGAGCATTAGGCAATAAAAATGTGTATAAAATGTGCTTTTTTATATTTATATTATAGATATCTCTTAAAATGTATCTATTTATATTGTTTCTAGTTATGTTTGTATTTCTAAAAGAGACTTTGCTAATCACATGTAACCTAGACTTTTGGTTCCAGTAACTAGAATTGTATAAATAACCAGGTTACGCAAACATTAAGTTATCTTGCCAAATTCTTGATGTATGGTGCGTTAGTTCGTAAGTGTATAAAGATGGAAAGTGGCCAAGTAGATCGGGGCTCATTCAGGTCAGGATTCAATTCACATTAGTGAAATCCACTATAATAATCATTTTTCTATTCATAAAAGAACTCTTTGTATTTATGGAAAGCCACCGTAAAAAAACAAGTTAGTATTGTTGTAGCACGTAAACATAAAAAGTATTTTTTTTTTTTTAATTTAGACCATTTGAATTTAGAACTAAGTATGCATTTTACTCAGATAAAATAAAAACTAATAACCACCGCTCGTTCCACTAAGGTACCCCTACGCCTCACCGTATACATACACAGTTACACGCAAATAAAGAAATCAAACTACGCCTTGCCTTATTTAAATATTTACTAATGAAAATGCAGAATAACATAGGGAAAGAGTGTAAAAACCAGTCTTTCAAAAAATAAAAAGCAGAATGGAATCACATTTCACACGCAATTTAACTTGAAAACCAATATTTTCAATAAAATTAAATAAAAATTAATTTTATTAATCATAACAGTATAAAACCGGCTTCACAGTATGTTGTCGGCACAGTTCAGTCTTCAGTTTTTATTTGGTCTGAGTTTAGTGGTTGAAATTTTTCATTTACAGTTTGTCAGTAATAAGTTGACATTTTTGTTATGAGTACAGACTACTAACAAAATATGAGTGATTTAGCAAGTATTGGATGTGGACGATATTATGTTATAAAATAAAATAAGTTGTACGCGTGTTTCACGTCATCATGTGTAACTCATGATGCGATTTATTTTGACAATATGTTGAATCATTTTGTTAAAATACATCACATCTAACATCTTAACAATATGTTAGGTAACAGTGTTATATTGCAATTATTTTAATGTACCTATACAATCTTGTTTTGTGTTGCAATGTTATACAGCTAAATTAAATAGCGTGGAAGTGTTTATATAGCAAAAGTTATGTTTAAGTATCTTCTTTAATCTCGCTTGACGCCAATCTTTATATCCCAACTAATATTGTAATTGCTAAAGTGAGTTTGTTTGTTACGTTATCATGACTTAACTACTCAACAGATTTTAGTGAAAATTTGAATTTCAACAAGATAAAAAGTACTGTTCCCAAAGAGGGCGAACGAAATCCTAGCTAGTGTTTGAATAATTTGACATCACTTAATTAAACTTTCATTTTAAACTCAACTAATAAGTATAATCTATCAAGGGAAACATTAAGACTTTGCAATAACTAAACGATATTTTTTGACAACTCTTTCATAGAATTTGAGGGTATTTTAAATTTTATGTGACATAAGACGAAGACTGTTGTTACTTGAATTAGATTAATTATATTGAATTGTTGACATTAAGTTGTAATTAATAGTTCTAACTTTAGACATTTGTGACTAGAAATTATTATTAATCTTGTGGATTAGTTCGTATTAATGAATTTCAAAAGATTTGTTAAGTTTAAATAATTATGATTTGTGTCTATTTGATTTCTCAATGGATATCGAAAGTCAGAAAGATGATCACAGGCAGGTTTATTTTGATTATTTAAATTTGAATAGGCTGCTGAAAACTACAGGCTGTCACACAAATCGTGTTTTGCTTTAAAATTTGCATTTATTATAGGGCTAACTAGCATGACGTGTTTTTTAATGTTAAGGTCTTCAGACAGGTTGACGGTCCACTTGATGGTAGGTGGCAGCCCTCGCCTATTAACACAAGCAAAACAAATAGGTGCTGCAAGTGCGCAGTAGACCATCTTGAAATAATAACATGTGGGCTGTTGTGTTTCGGTGAGTGTGTCAAAGCCCATTTCCATATCCCTCCTAGTTTCTAATCCTTAAAACTTTAACAGTTTTCTCTGTTTTAATTATATTTATATACTACGTCTATTATAACTTTCATCTTGCATGTTTTGTTTAACTTAATTTTTGAAAGTAACTCTGTCAACATCTATGTCGTATTTGGCAACGGTAGCTACCATCAAGTGGACCGTCAGTCTGCCTAACATAAAAATAATAATTACATAAATAAAGAATATCTGTAGGACGGTCACACACTAAAAAGGGTAGGGTAATGTATTTAAAATCAAATGTGCCCCCCGTGCCCCGAATCGATTATCTTCAGAGCTCATACCGTAGCGTAGATGGAATAAAAAATATAGATTAGTGACTTAAGAGCGGGTATAAAGAGAAATAGCCAATCCTAGATTTGAATTTTATCTAAGTAAACAAAGTCTAATTTAATTAATTTTTTTAAATAGATAAATACATTATAAATGAAAGTGACGACTGTAACAGAAAACATAATATAATGAAATTTTCTCGATAGAAAAAAATCACCAAGTGAGCTCTCATTTCCATCGATTTTAGTTTTATTTTCAAAATGACACACACTACAAAGCTAAAAGTGTATCAGTGATTTCAATTCACATATTATCTAAGGCTTTATGTAACAATTTTTCATTTGACATTGTAGCTTACGAATAAATTAATATTTAATAATTTTGGCACTTATAACATTTTTATTGAGCGAGATGCGCTATCTTCCGTCGCATGTTGTGCGTAGTTGAACGTATTTTGTGTCACTGTCATGTCCAAGGGGCCACGCGGGTGAAATTACAAATTTTGTTTGCTTTATACCCATTCTTAATATCTGCACATGGACCTTATTTACTTGAGCCCAATGAACTCAGTATCATTCAGTCGCTCAGTCTTGCATACACTTGATACGTTAAAAATATGGACACATACTTTTTTTGTAAATAAAATTGAACATATTTGTAAACTCTCTCTATTATTACACGTATTCGATATTGGAATTGTAGTTGTGGAGATGAATATTTAGTTTTTTGTATCTCATATATCGATTACGTAATGTAATAACGTACCGTATCTTTCTTTTTGCTTCCATCTACGGCTCATACCTATATCAAAGCGTCAAAGCAACCAACATCAAATGAAAAGATTCATTGTAATACACATTACTCGGAAACTCTGTTTAATTAATCTAATGCAATGTTTCGTTAGCTTTCCGCTATCGCATCGTTCTGGTTCAGCTTACCCTTTGTAGGTCGAGTTGCTGACCTAAATTTATGTAACTTCTTGTAGGTTCATGCCTTAATATTCAATTGCGAAGTATCGGTCCCATATTTTGTTTTATCGACTTTTGTTTCATTGTCTAGACAACCCCTATTAAGGGTTTAAGATATTGCCAACAATTTCATTGTAATAATTTGTTTGTAAATATATCCTTACACATTATAAAACAAAGTCATACAATGTTCGCAATGATCTCAAAAACTACAGAATGGATTTTTATGCGGTTTTCACTAATGGAAGGAGCGTTAAACGAGAAAACAGAAAACCCGTGCGACGTCGGAAGCCGGTTGCTAGTAAATAAACAAATAATATAATGTGAATCGGCAGCCTTTGCATAACAAAACTTCCAGATTAGTAATTTTATTTTAATTTTTGCCAAAAAATATTAATTAATGTGAATATGAATAAAACATAATCAAAAGAGCTACAGCGTTCAAGAGTATGATTACAAAGAAAAAATATATCAATCAATACTAATAATAAATCTGTAAGGGTTGGTCATGGAGTAAGTTTCTTTGTTTTCAGAGATATCGTGTTTATAGGCTCTATACATGATACTGAAACTAAATTGACCATTTTTAGAAGTTTTGACATTGGAAATGTCTTTTCATTCGCTTCAGTATAGGCCCTGATTTCACGAAAACGAATTAACTGATTTTCATGAAACTTGATAGATAAACATTGAGACGTACATGACACAGGATAGGCTACTTTTTTCTTTTTCAACGTGGACGAAGTCGCGGGCGCCAGCTAGTCTAAAATAAAATAAAAAACTAACGCCTGGCCAAAGAGTTAAGCGAGAGGTTAAGCGTTATATTGCTTACATTTTATTTTATTTTTCAACGCGGATGAAGTCGCGGGCACCAGCTAGCATTGAATAATAATATTTTTCTTTCGTTACGAAAATATTTTTTCGTCCCATGTCACAGGTTGTTATATTATCATAAACTCTTTATAAGTTTGTAACTTGATAGTAGTGACATCGTATAGATTATAGATCATCGTGCTATAACAGCATATTATATGCTCATTACCCATTACCCCATCCTTAATCCTTCTATTGTCGGCAGCGTACTTGTAGCGTCTATGGCGTTGCTTGTGTTATAGGTGACGGTAGCCACCTACCATCAAGTGGACCGTCAGCCTGTCTCTCGACATTAACATAAAAAAATACACACACAGTTTTATGTCCCTAAAGTAATTTTGTTACTTCAATCTGTTACTAAATTTAATATTAAATATAACACGTTTAATTTTATCTTATTAAAAAGCCTACTCGTGTATTTCCGCATTGTATAACCAAAAAACACACCGAAGACAATAGCAACGAACTTTGGAACCACTATTTACCTGGTTGATATTAATTTGACATTTAAAATTACTTATTGGATTGAATTTTTGTCGTTGGTAATAAGCAGCAATTAAACTTAGGGTTCGTTAACCCTTGAATTACGATAATTTAGTATTCATAGGAAAATTATACATCTAGGTACTCGATTATTTTCAATATCTGCGTATGATATTGTGTTTTGTTTACTTAAAGAATTTTAAAAGCAATGGACTGTTTATCGATTATACAAAAGTATTTACATTAATTATGTCATAATAATAATGAGTGTCTGCAACACATCACTTACTATATATACACATATTATACGTTATTAATTCAATTTATCAGCTTAAAATTTCAGCACTATATTTCTTTTAATATTATGAAATATTACACATATTTTTAATTATTTCATAAAATAATTTAAAAAATCCAACGACAGGAATTTATTTATTATTTATCACAAAAAATTACATAAAATGTCCATAAAACACACTGACACATTAAAAAAAAAACATTATATTTACCTATTTAAAATTTTCCATAGGGTCATCATAGCCGATGAAGTCCTATTTTGTAAACATATTATTACAGGGTCGCAGCAAATCTGCATCCATTAGGTTAGGTTCTTAGGTCCTTATCCATTTACTTCAAGTTGGCCATCAGCCTGTCTGCCAACGCTTATATTATAAAATAATATTTTTGTCAATAGGGATTTATAGTTTTAGATATAACAATAAGTTCGCTAGTTCAAAATCTATCATAACGTAATTTAGTATTTGGTTATGCGTCGATTAATAATTTATCTAATGGCATGTAAATTATTTGACGTTGCGGTTAAGCGAGCAAATAGAATACATAATACATAGAGATATAATTTTAGACCATGTCCGGGGTTGAATACCTTCTCATAATAATTATATTGTTAATAATGTGATACTATATCGAGGCACTCAGTATAGGGTTACTCTTAAGCGACACGTTAAAAGCTATTTATATATTTGAGTCATTCATGAGTCCGTGCCAGGTTTTTTGCTTAGTGGAACATTAAACACACGATATCTGTTAGTATTTCTTAGTTAGTGAAAGATGTTCTTTGTTGGACATAACCCTTTCCCATATTTTTTCGTCAGAAGCATCCTGGGTCCACCGTCCACCCGCGGCCCTTTTCAGAACTTCTGTCCACTGTATGGGTGCACGCTTGCCGGTTCATGTCCTAAACTCAAGAACCTTCCGCCCGTTAAGTTGTCCTCAAGAACCGTTAAGTTGTCCTCTGTTGTCCTGCCCACTGCCACTTCAACTTAGTGATCCGCCAGGTTATATTGGTAACTTTCGTTTGTTCACAGACCTCCTCATTGCTGATGCGATCTCGCATAGTAACCGCTCTGGGCTAGCACCCTGATAGCACCATAGTGCTATCAGGGCCATGAAAGGGACTGGTTATGACCAGTCCCTTTCATAGCTCGTTGAGCAACGGCGAAAAGTACTTTTTAGTTAGATTTAGTACTTAGACTTAATTTTAGAAAACTAAAATTTGAAACATAGATTTATTTTATTTAGAAGATTTTTAAAATTTTCTACTCCGTGCGAAGGCAGAGGACGGGTCGCTAGTATGGTTATACTATTTTTTTTTTTAACCAACTTTAGTGTTTCTCTACTCTGTCATTCTGCCAGTTTTCCATATCGCTGGCTGATGACAATATGTAGTTTATATGTTTAATGTTTGATTTGTATAAATTGCAGGTTGGCGGCAGCGCAGGAGGCGGCGGGCGCGCAGGCGCGCGCGGCGCCAGCTGATACGATGGGGGGCGCGCACCAGCCCGCTACTCCGGGGCCCACCTCGCTCTTTATATTCTCCGACGAAAATCCCATTCGGAGGTTAGAATTTCTATCACTGTGTTTCTTTTTATTTCCTCTAAAGGTTACACCACCCTCAGGAGTAGTTGATTTTTATAAAATACTAGCTGTGCCCGCGACTTCGTCCGCGACCAATTTTTTTTTAATACAAACCATTCTCGAATCCCCTTGAACACACACAAAAAATTTCATCAAAATCGGTCCAGCCGTTTAGGAGGAGTTCAGTGACATACACACGCACAGAAGAAATATATATATTAAGATGGGCGACGCTAACCAACCCGTTAAAAACAAATAACTCGGTCACTGCATGAACTGATAACTTCCTACTACCTAAATTAATTAATTAATATAGAATTTTTAAAAGTATTTTCAATTCAGCATTAAAGTGAAGTAGAAGTTCAAATATTTAATATGTGCATTTATCATTCTAAAGGCGAATCTATAAGTAAAATTAAAGTAAAAGTTTAAAACATTTTTGTCGTACTTTTTAACAAGTTTATAATACCAAATGACATGACCGAAAAAAAAGTTCCAGCGATAGAGGCACTTAGCTTTTCGTTTCTTTGAGTAAAAACTAATATGATTGCTTGAAGTTAAGTATCGAAGCGTTTAGAGATATTTAAGTAATATTATATTTATGAAATCGTGAAACTAGCTTTCACGATTTCATAGACTCGCCATAGACTCGATACGGCTCCGCCATACCTTACTCACTCAACAAAACACAACAGCACACATGCTATTATTTCACTGTGGTCTTCTGTAATGGGATGGTTGCTGTTGCCAGACGAGTTGCCCAATTTATGACTACAAAACTCAGTGTACCAATTTATACGCAAATTGAACGTGATTCTTAATATTAAATATTATAGAGATGTAATATCTTTTGTTGTATTGTATTCTCTTGGCAAGTTGGTAACGGCCAGCAATTGTATATAAAATAATTCATTTTTGATTGAGATCTATGAAGCTGAATGTTAAAAACCTTTATACATTTTGAATATATATATATATATATATATATATATATATATATATATATATATATATATATATATATATATATATATATATATATATATATATATATATATATATATATAACTTTGAATGTGATAAAAAAAAATTTCGCTCGCTCGCTAAACGATTAAGGGTATAACTTAGAAATTTTCGAAATTAATTAGAATATCTCTATAAATTAATAAAACGATGTAGTAAAAGCGATGAATATTCAAGTAGCCATCTTGTAGTGTGCCTTAAGTCTGACTCCGGTCATTACTTCGTAATTAGTTCCAACCCACGTTATGCGGTCAATGATTAACTCATCAATTCACCTTACTTGCGGAGGAGCTCGCAATCTACTCCACTTCTAAATATTACATGAATTGAATATTTTCTTGTGTTCTCGCGATCTCTTTATTCTCGTTACAAGGTGTATTTCTAATTTGGGTGCTAGCAAATGTAACTAAACTTATGTGATGTTACGAAAAAATAGATTTATACCTATTAGCGCCTCTTTCACGAACGTCAAGTAAAGTGTTGATTAGTTACTTTTAGAAATCATTTTCTGTTTTATTGAATTATGCACTCGGTTTACTTCATCATTCGATAGGCGATTTTTTATTATTATTTTCTATTTAATGTTTGGGACGTTTACCGTATAAACAAAGGTATATCAGCTAAATTATTCCCGGTGACAGGTGACTTTAAGTGACGGTTTAGCCTACTTGACGTTGGTGAAAGAGGCGCTTAGTCTTTCATGTTATCCCAGACTCAAGATGTAAAAAGTAAGAGAAAAGTACTGAACAGTTTTTCACTCGGTTTTCATCAATGGAAAGAACGTCAAAGGTTTTTATATATAATTTGCAGAAAAAATTGCACCCATATGAAGCCGGAAGCGGGTCACTAGTAGATATATAAACCCTATTTTAATTTTGTTCATCATGATTGAATGTTTTTATTTTTGTTCGTCATAAGCAACCTGATATTTTGCTTATTATGTAAAAGTGAGTAAGTAAGTCTTCTTAATCAAAATAAAAACTGAAAAATAAAATTTCAATGTAAACACGTAATTTTTTTATATGATCTTACCAATATAAAATAAAGTCTCTACGCAATTATATCGAAAATATTGAGCTTAAAATTTTTTGAAGTCGCAATATTTCACAGAAACTAAAAAAAAAATTATTGTCTTGGAACTGTTGATAAATATTTTTTTTTTTTCCTTTTAAGTACCTATTTAAAAACGTAGTAAAATAAATTTCTTGAAACTTATAATATTCAAACCTATTAATGAAAGGTTTGAATTAAGATAAGTACGAGTAAATGTATTTGAAACCATTTGTGACTTCGACAATGTATTGTGACAATGTTCGACTTTTCATATGATTTCATTCTAAGTGAATTTTTGTGTACATTCAACGCTAAATTACTATTTAATTGAAGTACTACGTGTTTTTCACTGTACTAATATTCACTGTACTAATATCAAATTAATTTGTTCAAAATATAACATATAAAAAAATAGAAAATTGTAATACGTTTTTGATGTATAGGTATATCTTTATTTAAATAGTCATTAGAAATGTATTTTTTTATACACAACCAGTTGCTATTAAATTTATAATTTACTCACTGAATAGTAGTAATAATATCCTATATCTAAAATAGCAGTAATAGAGTGACAGGACAGGGCACAATAAGTTCCGCAGTTGAAACTGCGTTATAGATAACAACAATACCTTCATTAATAGGCGTGTTGTACTTTTTGGAAGATAATTATGGTGATAGCTTGTGTTATGAGTGTTGTGAAAAAACAGTAAGTAGGTATTGTAAAAAAAACATTTTTGTCTTGGTTTCTTATTCAAAGAATACTAAAAGATTGCTTCCGCGACTGTAATGAATTGCAATGGCACCTGATTGTGTAACTGTGACTCTCAATGTAAATATCAAAATGTATATATTTCCTTAAGAAGCAATTCAAAATACATACTATACTATTATATTTTTACTATTAATATTATAAGTGTGAAAGTAACTCTGTCTGTTACTTTTTCACACAAATTTTGCATACACGTTGTCAGAAGTACCGAAAAGGACATAGGGTACCTTTCATTCAGAAAAAGGTACATTTTCCGAGGGAACATCGAAAATTAAGAAAACTAAAAAAAAGTGTAATAGCAATAAATATGTAAGGCGTTATATTGCTTGTTTTTTTCTTTCTTCAACGCGAACGAAGTCGCGGGCACTAGTTAGTAAAAAAAAAATTACTTGGAATTAAAAATTTAAACTTATTACGCAATAAATACAACACAAATCTTAAACTAACTCAACTAACACGAGTCTTATTTTCTATCTTTGCGAGTATCGTATAAATGCATTACCTCCGCGACTCGAGCACGACGGATAGTGAAATGAGGTGTGTAATCGAAAACTAATATGATATTCGTGCAAATTTACTGCACGGGAATATCTCGCTTATTACCGAGAAATTAGAGATGTTATTGCACTATGCGATATATAACTAGGTTAATCAATCGTGATTCTCCTTCTCACGGAGCACGATATTTGTATACATTTTCCTATACCAAGAAATATTTTTATCATACATTGGATTAGACAGACGTAAAGGGATTCTAGAACGATGATAGACTGGACAGTGACATTAAATGATTTGTTATCCATATAATGAGAGGATAATTCAAGTATTATCCTTACTATAATATTTTAAATATGAATGTGAGTTTGTTACGCTTTCACGCAAAAACTACTGATGTACATATTTCCTTAAGAAGCAATTCAAAATACATACTATTATACTATTTTTACTATTAATATTATAAATGTGAATGTAAGTTTGTTTATTTTTTTGTTACGCTTTCACACAAAAACTACTGAACCGATCGCCATGAAATTTTGCATACACGTTGTCTGGGATACCAGAAAGGACATAGGTACCTTTCATCGTTCAACGAGGACTAAGTCGCGGGCACCAACTAGTATTATTATAGATTTATTTACTAATAAATCTATATACTTCGTATTTGCGTATTCGCCAAGTAATCGGATGTCTGCTTTGTATGTGGCATAGGATGGATGTAAATTTTCCTATGCAAATCAAATACACAGCTATAACTGTCTATCGTTACACCGAACATTAGATTCGGTCTATTTATAGTTCTAACTGAGATATTGATAGATTTTTGTGTATTGTGTTCCAGGTATACAAAGTTCATCATCGAGTGGCCACCCTTCGAGTACGCGGTGCTGCTTACCATCATCGCCAACTGCGTGGTGCTGGCGTTGGAGGAGCATTTGCCCAACGGCGACAAGACCATCTTAGCACAGAATCTGGTAAGTTTCATCATTGTTATTGGCCTGTAGCATTTATTCCCATATAAATATATTTATTGCCTGTATACATCTAGTGTTGGAAATTTCCGAGGATTTCGCTGTCATATTATCATCACAGGCTATGACTGGCCACGTATTGATACTCACAGTCAATGTGATTCTATGAGGCATAACTAGGCGGTCGTACTACAGAAAATAGAGAATATACATGTTGGAATAGTATACATATATTCTTTTATGAGCGAATCAAATATGAAACACAAAATACCTCTTATTGAAAGTTATGATAAAATATATAAAGAATCGACCACACTTGATGTAAGGGTCACCTTAAGATAAATTTTTTATACAGCTATAATTGTGTGCATATTGTGCAAGTAGACTTTTATCCGTTCTAAGCATAAGTGCATAAAAGCAAAACATACAAGACTATCTTACTCTGTCCTCCTTATTTGTTGCGTTTCTAGATTGCGTATTTATTTGGCATTATGTTTGTTCAATTTTAAACCCTATTTATATACCCATAATATTAAAAATCGAGTGAAACGACAGACGAGGCGCTTGACGCAGATGTGTCAATAACAGACGAGAGATTAATCATCACCATCATAATCTCAGCTTTAGGACGTCCACTGCTGGACATAGGTCTCTCCCATAATTTAACAGTAGATTTGGTTAAAAGTAGCCCGGATTAACCATAGACTCGCTTCCCTAATTAGGTCATCTGTTCATCTTATTAATTGAAACCTGCGTTAATCACTATTATCTTTTATTGTTCATTCTGGCTCTAGAGGCCCTCTCCTCGCCGTACCTATGAGTCCATTGTCACTTCAACTAACTTAACCGTCCAAAAAAAAAATTACTAAATAATTACTTTGACCTAAATAAAGTTTCTTTAACTATACTTCAATAGCTTCTGCCCGCAACTTCGCCCGCGTAACTTTGTAAATTATATATGAAAACCTTCCTCGAGAACTCACAGCATGCACCTATGAAAATCGGTGCAGTAGTTTTTGAGTTTATCGCGAACAGACAGACAGACAGCTTTACGCGGCGGAGGACTTTGTTTTATAATATGTAAGGATATTAACGTATTGTACTCGTACTACAATACTTACTAATACTTTGCTGCTGTGTTTGTAACTAACTGTAAGTTACACACAGCAGCAAATGTTTCGAACTCAAACGCTAAGTTTCGAAATTTAAAAACAAATTCTGAACTATGTGATTTCATAAGTTAAAATCCATATCCTGCAGTTCAACTACGATCATTAATAACTTAAGTATCAATGTTTGTTTGTTTCAGGAAAAGACCGAGGCGTACTTTTTAGGAATATTTTGTGTAGAAGCCTCGTTGAAAATTTTAGCCTTAGGTTTTGTTTTACACAGAGGATCGTATCTTAGGAATATTTGGAACATTATGGATTTTTTCGTCGTGGTAACGGGGTAAGTTTGATATATTTTTATTATTTTTATAAGTGTATTAATTAATAAGTACTGATTATAATTATTTCTAAATTTATATAAAAAAATTTATAACGTGTTTAAGAACTACTTGTAGGGAACCATTTTGTACCACGCATTATTTTAAATACACAAATTTTCTCATTTTGCTTAGGAACTCATATTACAAAAAAAATCTTCATAAATCATTATTATTAAGTCCCCATTCAGATCGGTCGCTAATATAATCTTTATTAATTTTTAATTAAAACCAAATTAATTAACATTTTCTTATGTTTTCATTTATTTAATAATTTCTATTAACTGACTAAAGTAAAGAAGACATATTTTAATAATTTTAATTTTACAATGAACTTTTCGCAAGAAAAGTGAAAAATTAGAACGCAGCATTTTCAATGTGTGCCACTCGAACCATTATCCCAGTGGTAAGCGCATTGGAAAGTGGCTGACTAGCAAGAGTAGCTATTATGTATCAGCTGAGGGGGGCTATTATGCATCTTATTGAATATTCGATAACGAAAACTAGGTCGATGACGATATTCGCCGAATACAACGTGGACGTTGACCTGAGAATGCTGCGCTCGTTCAGAGTGCTACGGCCTTTGAAGCTCGTCTCGCGGATACCAAGTAATTCACAGTAATTGGAGAAAAGTTCACATAATATACCTTTACTATTCTATAACTAGACAAGTTCTCGCTAGCTATATCGAGTTTCAGAACTGTAGTTTAAATGTCGCTAGTTCTAAATAACCAATAAATACTTAGGTATTTAGTTTTTTTTTATTATAATTATGAATCATTTAGTAAAGAGTCGTAGTGTATTTCGACGTTTTTTTTTTAAAAAGAAATAGATAATCGATGTGTGGAAATGTATTATTTTGATTTTAATTAGGAACGGATGTTGCATTTAAAAATTGTATAGTTGTGATTTTTAGGCATTACAAATAAAAAGGCTAAATACGTGATACTCTATAGCTAAAATACTACATGCAGGATGTAATTTATTATTATTATTATTTTAGTTTAAACGTAAAGTTTATTAGTCTAAACAAAATATTAAAAATACAATAGATGACGCGATTATATTAGTGTGTAGAAATAAGCTAGTAACATCATTTGTGTTCTCCTGTGACAAAATTAGAATGTATTTTTCTATAGATGTGTGTTCAAATTTATATGTAAACTATACTAGAGAAAAATTGTGATTATTGCAAAACATAGACGCGTTATTATGTTAAATAGTAGTTCACGTATTGGATAGAAAAAATATATAAGGAAGATGCGACTATACGAAACATTGCGCTACGATTTGCGAAATATAAAGTTTTTAAAATACTATGCTTAATAAATAGGCTGTATAAAGCGTCAAATTTGTATTATATTATACTTTTTTCTAACCTGAGAAGAAATAATAGACAAAAACATACTAGAAACAAAATTATCTGCAAAAAAAATTCAAACCTTTTCCGTTCTCCATTTGATTAAAAAAGACTTCGTACGCCTTTGTTGTTAATTTATATATTTTTGTGGTAATATAATAAGTTTTCAGATACTATGTATTTTAGCCTCTTCTATGTTGCCCAGGTGGAGTAAAACCCAATTTTTATTGTAGTTTTTATTATATGAGAACATGTAAATTTTAAGTTTAACAAAATGGAGGTCTTCTTCTGATATTAAAACCGTCCAACAGTTTCATTATTCATAGCCGGCGTGTAGACAGAAAAGAGTCGAATTTAAGGAAAAGAGTTGATTGTGTATGAACATGCACAGAGTAGAATTTAAAAAGAAAAGCCATTAGAGGCCTTTGACAGTGGCATCGCCTTTAAAATCGCAATTCGTGTCGCAATGCTTGATTTGTCACATCGGCGTTTCGCCCATGAAAATCCTGCTGAAATTTGTTTTGTAACAAAAAACTAAATTCTAAATTTGAAATAAACATAGAGCGTTTTGTTTTTCGATAACTAAAGTATCGAGTAGTGTTTTTATTGTTAAGCTAGTTGCTAGTTGAAGGCTATAGTATCGAGTGAAATGTGTTTGGCAGTATCATCACGCAGCTGCCGGTCGCGCCCGACGTCGACTTCAGGACCTTGCGTGCCATTAGGGTGCTGAGGCCCCTTAAATTAGTATCGGGCGTTCCTAGTGAGTTTTAGATAACTATTTAGATTTAGAACTAGTAGTTTCATTAGAACTGGTCGTTGCATAATGGTATTTGCTTTTAATTTTAAATTGTTTTTCTCGGTAACAGCGCAAAATGTCTGCGACTGTTTCGTTGCCTGATTTTGGAGTAAAATTTGGAAAAGAGAATGCGTTTGAATTGAAAAATAGCGCATTTTTATGCAACCGCCATTTTGTAGAATCATAATTTTAAATGTGCACGGTGTACCATTGATTAATTTCTTTTAATTGTTGCACTTTTTGTAACATTAAATTTATTTATTTCTAACGTGTCAGTTAAAGTTATTTTATTTATAACATTATTTATTCATGGGGTAAAGAAAAAATATTAAATAAGTAAGTAATTAAAAGAAAAAAAATCACGTCAGAATACAAAAATGCTTTCCTTTTCATACAAAAATTCTTATTCTGTATGAAAAGTATTTTTCATACAGAATACAAAAATGCTTATATTTTTTTTGAAAGAAATTAATCACTTAAGTATATGGAAATTATTTAACTTTTTTTAAGCCTTTGCCTACAGATATTGTAGCCAAATTTTCTAATTCTCGAAAAAAAAAAATAGAAGCGCCGTTTTTTCGAGGGAGCTGAATTTATATATTTAGAAAGATCATATGAACAAATGCTGTATATGGAAGTTCAATACGCATAAGGTTATTTGGGTTATTTTATTCACTAAAACTTTATGTGGGTTATTTTAACACATAAACTAAAAATTATGTGGGATTTCACTGCGGGGACTTTGGAATCGTCACCGGTCGTCAGTGACGTTTTGAATGAAGATTCTGTATTCTGACATGATCCATTATATTTTTTTATAATTAATTTTGAGTGCTATAAATGGTTTATAATTAATTTATAATATGAATATGTGTATAGGTTTGCAAGTGGTATTAAAGTCCATCATCAAGGCGATGGCCCCGTTGCTACAGATCGGCCTTTTGGTGCTCTTCGCTATTGTCATCTTCGCCATCATCGGCCTCGAATTCTATTCAGGGGCGCTGCATAAGACTTGTTATAGTTTAGAAGATATTAGTAAGTATTGTTTACTTCATTATTTTCTTAAGTATTATTATCACATGATACTACAACGGTCTTTATTCTAAAAGAGAAAAAAAAATCTAAAAATAGTTTAATAGCAAATCGTATTAAGAGCAAGACCTCTTATTTTCTATTCATGAGTGGAAATAATGACTTCTTCGAACCACAAACACTGCCACAAATATGAAGTTGTCTAATATAATTTTCATACCAACTAAAGTTTTAAACTTCTAAATGTATTCTTTGGGCATTTATTCAATTTATTTAGTAAAATTTAAATTATAGAAAGCACTAGGTTTGTGTTTAAATTTAGATTTCTAATAACTTTGATTAAATTTTGTATTATTTATGACTTCCTTTATGTTATTTTGAAATCGTTTCATTAACTTATATTAACTTGTAGGTATTCATGAACTAGAAGTAACACTAAGATTTTCAAATAAATCTTTAACTGAATCTAAATCAATTATCGTCTAATTTCTCAAATTAAAAATTGTTGGCTGAGATTGGGGTTATAACTGGTAGATTTTAATAAACCTGATCTGTGATAAATACAAAACTATACAACAAATACAGCGTGTCATGAAAGGGGTGTATTGAAATAGCTCCAATTATTTTAATACCACACTGTATTTAATTGTTATCTTCAACTGTAGGTATTATTCAAATAAAATTGTTGTTTTTTTTTTCAAAACAGGTGAAATACAGACTGAAGGTGACATTCCCACGCCGTGTAATGCCGATAATGTTAGTATTGCACCGTTTGGAGCCAACGTATGCGAATATGATAAGAGCACGTGTTTAGAGAAGTGGGAAGGGCCGAATAAGGGGATCACCTCGTTCGACAACATCGGCTTCGCCATGCTCACCGTCTTCCAGTGTATCACCATGGAGGGCTGGACCGCCATCCTCTATTGGGTTAGTTCCCCATGATTCGCTTTAAGTACCTTTTACTTAAATGGACTCAGATTTAAATCACATATTTTATTATTTTAAGTACTTATCACTGTTATTAATCATGCCATTTAAGTAACACACGCTTTTAGGTAACTCTTTCGCTTGACCTAGTTAAGCTCTCGATTATTAGAACTCATATACGTAAACTATCATAACATAGTTTATATATCGATAAACTAAAACATCTGTGTTTCTTTCAGACGAATGACGCTTTAGGAAGTGCATACAATTGGATTTACTTTGTGCCTCTCATAGTATTGGGTTCATTCTTTATGCTCAACTTAGTTCTCGGTGTTCTTAGCGGGTGAGTCAATGATTTATTCTTCTGCGACTGCTTTTGTGTTTATTGTTAATTTTTTATTATTATTATTTATGTTATTAAATATGTTTTTCTTTCAATGGGTGTGTGTAGAGAGTTTTCTAATGAGAGAACACGCGTTGAAAGACGAGCTCAATATCAAAAAGAAAGGGCTCGAAATTTGTTCAACACTGCGTTCAACGGCTATATCAACTGGATCACAGAAGCAGGTCTGACCAGCACTGAAACAGATGTGACTAACGTTGTTGCTAAGTTAACAGCTCTTGCAGCGTCTTTAAGAATTCAAAGGGATTTTTTACACTTGCTCATACTTTATCAATTATTATTTTCTGGCTAATAACGTTGCACCTTAATAATGTAACAATGTGCGTTTCTGTCAGGTATTAAATTTGTGTGCATTATTGCGTTTTATTAAGGCTTAGTGTGACCGCATTATCTCCAGTCCAGTTGGCAAATTTAACAAAATTTGGAATTTCGTACAAATAAATCTGATGTCAAGTGCCTTACGAAACCGCATGCCAGAAATTAATAAAAAAGACGTGAATAGTAAAACAGTAGTTCAGATACAAGTATTAACAATGCCTTACGTATTTTGAAGCTAGAATTTTATGCTAACCTTTGTTTATCTTCCTACTGTTATGGTATTTGCTAGAGCTCCTGTTATCCCTTATGCTTATGTTCACAGTGAGTTCGCTAAAGAAAGAGAGAAAGTAGAAAATAGACAAGAATTTCTTAAATTAAGAAGACAGCAACAACTTGAGAAAGAACTCAATGGTTACGTTGAGTGGATATGTAAAGCGGGTAAGTTAAGAGAACACTAAAACGGATAATGCCCCAATTGAGTTGTTTGATACCAATACAAGTTTTAATTTATTTTATGTGTTTCTAATTACAGAGGAAGTTATATTAGCAGAAGAAAGAACCACAGAAGAAGAAAAAATGCACATAATAGAGGGTGAGAATTTTTATTTATTTCCCATATTTAGACATTTGTGTATTAGAGAAACTTAAGCACTTAGATACTTTAAAACATAAATTTCGTATCTATGTCCGGATATGTAAGAAACATAAAGTAACAGCAGCTATCAACTGTTACCATAAATGTGAGCAAAAATGTTGGCATGTGGACTAAAACTCAATAAAAAAAAAATTTTATTTAGCACGAAGAAGAGCAGCGGCCAAAAAGAAGTTAAAAAATCTTGGTAAAAGTAAAAGCACTGACACAGAAGAAGAAGAGCAGGACGAAGATTGTGGCGACGACGGTCAGTACAACAATGTTTTAAACTAGATACTTATATGTGTTGTGGTGTGATTAATCTGCGATCATTAAATAATTTCATTTCGAAAACTCACAATTGGGTCAATTAAATTAAACTAGTACATACGAGTATGTTTAGTAAAATTGATGATCATGCATGCGGTGAGGCATGTTCAGTGTTACATTTATTTTCATCATTTTTTTTATTATTTTCACTTAGAATTCTTCAGAAAAGTCATTTAAGTTAGAAGTTATTATTTTACTCATAAAATTCAATAAAAAATAAATAAAAAGGCCTACGTATGTCGCATGCTAAATGTTGTATTAAATACTTGTAGGTTTATATCATTTCCATTAAGTATCCGTACTCTATCTGTGTGTTGGTTGTTTACAGTTCCAAAGAAAAAGCAAGGTATGGGATCAAGAGTGATTCTGGTAGAATATTCCTTTTCATCTCTACGTAGACAAATAGTCTAGACGTAGTTCTTAGAAATAGTTGCCCATCTACCAAATCCAAAGCAAAATGTCTATATGTTAACAATCAAAAAGAAGTATACTTATAGACGTTTTTGTCCTCGTAAGAAACCCTTGCTATTTTTTTCCTAATAATTAATTATACTTTATAAATAAACGTAATACCCTTCAGTAGTGAAATCCATGAACGTTACCTTAAAGCGTAACATTAGTTACATATGATTCCGAGGACTCAATATGTCCCACTAGAGATTTGAGATTTATTTGCTACGAGTATCGAATCGCAACTCCGATTGAATTTCGATGCTATCGGAAAAACCGTCCAATTACACGAAGACTTATAACTCACCATTCTGAGATGTTCAAGTATCTTGTATCACGATCTGTTATACATATGATAAAGTGTAATGCTATGAATGTTAATAATGCTAGAGACAGCATTTAGATGTATGCTATACACCTGAACCCTTTAGATTTTTTAACAGCTATTAATTGGGCAACATTTTAATTAAGCTCAATTAGTAGTGAATATTCTAGTAGGTATTTAATACAGTTAATAGAAACATAGATGACTGATGTTATTAAAAAAAATTGTGGTCGAACAGGTTTTCTGAAGAGCAAATCGCGGTCGGCCGGCAAATGCGCGGATTTCTGGCGAGCCGAGAAGAGATTTAGGTTTTGGATCCGGCATACGGTGAAAACTCAGTGGTTCTATTGGTTCGTCATCGTCTTGGTGCTCTTCAACACAACCTGCGTTGCTGTCGAGCATTACAGACAACCTAAGTGGTTAACTTCATTTTTATGTAAGTTGAATTGTCTTATCATGTCATTATCATGTATTAAAATTATGTTAATAAAAATGTGATCACTTATAAACCACTAATATAATATATATTTTTTACAGATTACGCCGAATTTGTGTTCCTGGGGTTGTTCATGATGGAGATGTGGGTGAAAATGTACGCATTAGGGCCTCGGATCTACTTCGAGTCTTCATTTAATAGGTTCGACTGTGTAGTAATATCAGGCTCCATCTTCGAGGTTGTTTGGTCAGAGGTCAAGGGCGGCTCTTTTGGTCTCTCTGTCCTCAGAGCTTTAAGACTGCTGCGAATATTCAAGGTACAATACTGAAACTGTTTTACAAAATTAGATCTCTCAGTTCCTGTATATTAACCATCGTTTACTTAATGTTTACAGGTCACGAAATACTGGTCATCGCTAAGGAATCTTGTTATATCTCTCCTAAATTCAATGAGATCTATCATCTCTCTGCTGTTCCTTCTGTTCTTGTTCATTCTCATCTTCGCATTACTTGGCATGCAACTCTTCGGAGGGCAGTTCAATTTCGAGGATGGTACACCTGCCACCAACTTCAACACCTTTCCTATTGCGCTGCTAACAGTCTTCCAGGTAATTATATCATGTCTCATACGAAACATTTGATTTTACCTCTTATTTATTAATAGATCACAATCATCAAAAGATAATTGCATCGAAAAATAAGATTTTGACCTACGTCCCATATGCTTATTTATATTTTTATGTAAACATTGTCAGATAGGCTGACGGTCTACTGATGGTAGGTTGCTACCGTCGCCTATTAAAACAAGTAACACCATAGAGTATAGAGCTTTCTAATGCGCCTTAATAGGTTAACGGATAAGACCTAAGCGAAAATAATATTATTAATAAACTCATTAAGTAAAGCATCTGCATTTTTTTTATTGTTGTCTTTTGTGATGGTTACTGCTTTCGACGGTTTGCCCTCTGTAATTTCTTTTCCAAAATCCAAGTGTTTATAAAGCATTTCTACACCTTTTTTGCTCTATTTCAGATCCTTACAGGAGAAGATTGGAACGAAGTGATGTACGATGGAATTCAATCTCAAGGCGGAATTCAGAGAGGCATGGTGTACTCACTGTACTTCGTCATCCTCGTACTTTTTGGCAACTACACCTTGCTGAACGTGTTCCTTGCCATCGCTGTCGACAACTTGGCTAATGCCCAGGTACATATTTGAATTTGATATATTATTAAATTTTGTCTGTATTGTGCAAAAATAGTTAAGGCAAAATCTGTTTTTGTTTAATGTTTGTGAGAAATCATAAAACACGATGTTTGTTCGCAAACTTCAATGTTATCCTGTAAATTTGCCGCTTCCTGTGTACATGTTGCGGTTCTTACATTACAGGAATTGACAGCGGCTGAAGAGGAACAAGTGGAGGAAGACAAAGAGAAGCAGCTCCAAGTAAGTGTTTAGCTTTCGTTCGATCGCAACTTCGTCACAAATGAATGTCGATTCTCATTCTTTATTGCTTTAGACACACATTTCCTAAATCATGGCATGTTCAGTCACTACTCCACCAGCATTTGATGATATGAAAACTACCTAAGGGTTGTTGTATGGATGATTGGATATGTATGATCAAAATTTGTTATTACATACGACAACCTCTGTTCCAATTAATTAGGAATTGGAGAAAGAGATGGGAGCTTTACACGCTGTGGACGGGTCACCACCTCGGGTAGACTTAAGTCCTACTTCAGCAGCCAGTAGGAAGGTAAAAGGATCACGAAGATGGTACTAAGATGCTTGATGATGTGCATTGGTGTCGCGACTTAAAATATTGTTGACTTCTTTTTGTTGATTTCACCATCATACTTTGTATTCTATGCACCTTACATTTCCTGAAATTCGCATTTATTCGTGTTTGCTTAAACATCAACAATGTTTTAAGTAAAGCCGTAATATCATCGGATTTTACTGTCGCTTTTGTGGGCCAACAATGTTACAATAGGTGTTCAAATGTAATACTTATTTAGATTGCTAAATTGACTGAAAATTATTTTACTAATATTGGCATATTATTTCCTCTGTATCTATTTGTGTAATTCTACTTTCTGCATCATATAACTAATATTAACCAACGTTTTGTCTTTAATATATTTGCATGAGGTCCTGATGAAATACTTCTGTTACCTAGTTAACTTACTTATTTTAATTTTAACATATTTACCAGTCATTAGAAATTCTCATATCATTCTTTAATGGCTGCCATCTTTATATACATTTTATTATAGTGTGTCTTTTTTCATAAGTTTGTTTCCTCATAATTATACCTTTCAAATTATGTATTTTGCTAAGTACTCTTTACAGCTACTTCCAAAACAGAAATTATTAAATATTAATATTGGCTTTATATAGTGCTTTAATTTTAAGATATAACTGGAATGAATCTAAAACCTAGCTAGTTTTTTTTTATTTAACTTTATGTTAAATAATTTGATTGTGACAGTTAAAAAAATATTTTTCCAGAACAAAAAGAAAGAAGAGGCCAAAAAAGAAGATGAAGAGGAAATACCAGACGGACCAAAACCAATGCTGCCATATTCGTCCATGTTCATTCTGTCACCCACAAATCCGTGAGTAGCTTTTACCGTAACTAAGTCCTAAAATCCTATTCATGATTTTGTGAAATTAATTATATTGTTTATTATGTTTCAGAATAAGGCGAGGCGCACACTGGGTTGTAAATTTAAGATATTTTGATTTTTTTATCATGGTTGTTATATGTATGAGTTCTGTGGCTTTAGCAGCTGAAGATCCAGTAGTTGAAGAAAGCTACAGGTAATTATTAATTATATTCATTAAGTATTAATTGCGAAGGATATCAACATTAACTGACGCAAACATTTGTATGTTGTGGTACATCAGAAAAAACATCGATCTACGGCCTGCTTTTGGATATGCTGTACTTGTGTTATACTCTTTTGTTATTTGTAAATGTAAGAGGAATTGGGAAGGAATTGGGCTCTCGCATCTTACTCACTCACCTAGACACAACAGTACATGCTCTTATTTTACGGTGGTCTTCTATAAAGAGATCTATAAGTGATCTCTACCAATACTTGCCAGATCCAGACCAGTCACATTTTTCTTTTCTCTTCTTAATTGGCTTATTTTTTACAATTTAGTAGTGATTGTTTTTCTGTTGGATTTTTTTTTGTCCAAACATTTCTATCGTAGAACTAATAGTAGAACTGTTTGGACAAACCCGTATTAGCTGTATTAGCAATTCAACTAAACATTCTTAGTTTTTTAGCCAACTGAGGCCTCAAATTGTTAATTAAAATAATAATTAAAAATGTGTTTTCAGGAATAAAATTCTAAATTACTTCGATTACGCATTCACCGGCGTGTTCACGGTGGAGATGTTGCTGAAGATTGTCGACCTTGGCATCCTGTTCCATCCCGGCGCGTACCTCCGCGACCTCTGGAACATCATGGATGCCGCTGTCGTCATTTGCGCCATCGTCAGCTTCGGTTTTGAAATCGGGTTAGTATTTAATGCAGTTCTTATTATTCTTGTACGTTCTAAATCTACAATGTTTGATACTTGACCAAGCAATTAAGCATTTGTAAGGTGCAAGCAAGCAAGAATTTTCCAGGACAGCGTAGGATGTCCATCCACAAAGGGATCAGACGACCTGACCGCGGGGAGGCTTATGTTGAGCAGTGGATGTCTTACGACTGAGATAACTATTCACAAATATAGTCTTATTTACAAATAGAAAAAGTTAGATACATGACTGTGTGGTTAGTGCTACACTGCTACAAGTAGTTTTGGCAGTGGAGATCCGAATCGATGGTTTTTCCCTGCTTTAAAATCTGCGTGAATGATCCCTGTCAGCCTGTCTGACGTACCATAAAAATTAAAAAAAAAAAAATGGCATAATATTAGTGATAAGCCAATGTCTACCTTCAAATGAATTTTCCAATACGTGTTTTTTTTTTAATTTATTCCATTTCCTTGCTCAATTATCTATATTTACTGTTTACACTAATTGATTTTTTTTGTTACAGAGGTGTGAAAAAAGGCGCGGGACAGAATCTGTCCACAATAAAGTCGTTAAGAGTGTTAAGAGTGCTCAGACCTTTGAAAACTATAAAACGTGTTCCAAAATTAAAAGCAGTGTTTGACTGTGTTGTGAACTCTTTAAAAAATGTCATAAACATTCTCATTGTGTATATATTGTTTCAATTCATATTCGCTGTAATAGCAGTTCAACTTTTTAATGGTAAATTTTTTCACTGCAACGATATCAGTAAGAATACTTTTGAAGACTGCCAGTGAGTATTGTTTTTTCATATTATTTAACTTTATCTTAGTTGCTAAGTTAATCTGACATAAAAATACAGCTAGCTATTACATGAAAATTGTTGTTATGCCAACTGTGACCATTTTTATACTAATAGTATAAAGACTAATAGAGAATCGATTTTGCCAATTTGTTTATGTATGTGGTTAGAAACTACTGTAACTATTATAAAATATATTCCTACACTATTTTAAAAGCACATGCCAGATGGATAAAAACTCTGGTTATTCATGATAATATATGATAAGGTCGCGTGTTGCCCGTGGTCCACCTACTTTGTACACCTGGTTGGACCACGGGCACAAAAAATTGCCCGTGGTCCACCTATGTTCACCTAGGTGTACTACGGGCACTTTTTATTGCCCATGGTCCACCTATCAGTATATGACATCTTTGGGTTACTAACAAACCAAATTTCACCTGAGCGGAGCCGTCGGTTAGCAATGGTGAACTTCTAAAAACCGACTGAAGTTATTATGAATAACAAGTAGATGAATTCCGACACGCACTTTTTACGTATTTAATCTTTTGGCTTTTAAAAAATAGTTAAAATTATTTTTTTAAATTATTTTTTAGTTGACCATTAGTTTAGCTTAGTTATAATATTCCATTTTGGCAATTTTGATTTAAAATATGTTCGTAACGGTCTTTTGTTAAAGTAACCTACCTTCATCTTAAAAGCTAGCGATCATAATTAAATTAATATAGAATTTGAATAGACTGTCTTCCTTAGTCCTACTGGGACGTACGAGTATTTTATTTTACTATGTTTTTTGTCACGTTACAGAACACTGTAGGTAAAACAGTACATGATAAGTATGTTTAGTCGTTACTATGAAAAATCTTAACATACTTAAATGTTATATACTTAAATAATTAAATGTATTATAACGAATAATTATATGTTATCTTTATTTATATTCTGTATTTTTGTATGCTGGATTTAGATCCAGTACATGTTAATAGTGCAGCACTTAGACAAGATGGAATTGAGATGTTTTAAAAATGGTAAAATTACGTACTAAGTAACAAATGTGTCTGTACTTAAAGCAAGAAGCTTATGTATTTCTGTACAATATCTGTGCACTTATGTTTTCAGAGGGTCGTATTTCGTGTACGAGTCTAACAGCCTGCTGCCGCGCGTGAGCAAGCGACAGTGGACGACGCAATCCTTCCATTACGACAACGTCGCGACTGCTATGCTCACGCTGTTCGCGGTACAAACGGGGGAAGGGTGGCCACAGTAAGTCATTCACCATTTCTTTTATTGGTCAAAGTGATTTTGAAATATAACAAAATAACTATAAAATGTCTATTTTAAGCTAGGGCTTAGTTTTGTCAATGTAGATATAATTAATAAAGGAATAAGCTAGACCACAGGTGGCCACCACGCGTTGCGCGGATGTGAACTTGTGGCCCGCGGAGCTAGGTCATAATATGAACAAAACATTTTTCTATTGTACAAAACACCGTGAATTCCTTCTAGATTCTAGATAAAACTTGTGTTTAAAAGTTGAGATGATTACAAAAAGCGCCAAGCTATATTGTTATCGAGGGGCGGGCAGCTGCCAAAATGGCTGGCCACCCATGAGCTAGACAATACAATCCATACGGTGTGTATTTATCAGCATTGGAGGCAAAATCCAATAGGTACACGGACACACCACTAATTATTATAATAACTTCATAATAAATACCATAATAGGTACTCAATTATATTTTTATAAACAATAGTCACAAAATTATTAAAAACTTGGTCAAGAAAGTTTTCAAATTAAATATTTTCAAAGCTTCAAATATTTCAACAAATTATGAATATTATTTTTAATCTATTTAATAACTTTAAATTTACCTAATATCGAGATCTATAAATCTTATCGTTAAAAATGCTATACTAACCGCAGCAAGAATTATATATTAAAATAAGGTATTTTAATTAGGCGTAAAAAAATATTATTCTTAATAATATGAACTTAATGCCTAATGCTGATTTGTTTTCTTCTTTTTCAGAGTATTACAAAATTCAATGGCCGCCACTTACGAAGACAGGGGACCCATACAAAATTTTCGAATAGAAATGTCCATATTTTATATAGTTTACTTCGTGGTGTTTCCTTTCTTCTTTGTTAACATATTCGTAGCTCTGATTATTATCACATTTCAAGAGCAGGGCGAAGCTGAGTTGCAAGACGGAGAAATTGATAAGAATCAGGTATATCCTATTTATATTATGAATGCGAAAATTTGTATATTTGTTCTTCAATTACGCGAAAACACGAAAAATGAGGAACAAAAATATACTTATTGAAATGATAACGTTACCTATATTTTTCATATTCCAACGCGGACAAAGTCGCGGGTACCAGCTAATAATTATATAATATAATAACTTAAACTCTTATTTTGAGTTTATATTTGATTTGATATTTTATTGTGTTTATCATTGCTCTAATATTACTAACGAGTCTGTTTGTTAGGTTAAAGTTTTTTTTATAACATATAATGGTGTTGCTTTCGTATAACGCATGACATCAATGAGTGATTTCCTTTTATGTGATGGCAATTAGGATTTTTGGTAGAAAACTGGTATAATTTGTTAAAAAACAACTTTTTTCTGATACTACCTTTAACAAATTAATCTTATTTGTTTACAGAAATCATGTATAGACTTCACGATAGAAGCCCGGCCTCTAGAGAGGTATATGCCAAGCAAACGTGGGAGTTTAAAATATAGAGTTTGGCAATTAGTTGTCTCCTCGCCATTCGAATATTTCATCATGACCCTTATTGTTCTTAACACTTTATTGCTCATGATGAAGGTATGTATAAAATTACATTCACACTATGTATTTAATCGTAAGAACATTTTCAACATTTGACCGTAGGAACATTAACAAAGAAACTTTGAGGAAAAAAATTTGAACCTTAAAGGTCAACACTCGAAATAAAGTTATCAGTACCTACATACAAGACAAATGTTGCGAAGCACCATATTATTATGTGATAGTAGCAAGTGGTCACGTATTATCGTATAGTTGCAGAAACAATTGATCCAAATACACGAGGCACCGTCGTTGATAGTTCGCGTAATGATTTTGCCCAATCACTACTGAAGCACTGAGCCTTATTAGAGAGATCCAAAAAAAATAGATCTCTACTCTAATTAGGCAAAATTTGCAATTTCCCCGAAGACGACCTGTAATTGTGTCCAAAGTAAAGCTTAATTTGTAGTAGCGATGTTATTGCTGATTGTGATTTGCCTCACTTGTGATCCTGTCTAAAAACACCGTTCCTCAAGGAAAGGACGTATAAAAAAGGCACACAGAGTTTCCCTAACCATATTATCTGTGGTTGAAATCATAATAAGTTTCGATATCTATGGTTCCATTGGCGGCACTGCAACTGCATAGAGAACTTAAGACCAAGTTAAGACTAAAACTTTTAAGACAATAAAAAGGCTCAGCGATAACTGCTCTGCCTGTTGTGTCAAAGGACAGGTTTGATCTCTGATCAAGACAAACATGCGTATGAATGAATATTTCGGTTTGTCTTGGTTTAGATGTATTTTATGTAGAAATATATTTACAAAAAAGTATGTAATTATCTTTTATTAGTTCTACAATTATATAAAGTAATTATATTTTCTGGTTGCCATAGCACAAACTCTGCTTAGTGAGTATTATGGTAATACTTTTTGACACAGTTCAAACTTAAATAATAAGACTATTCAAAATGTTCGAAATAATCAAACTATTTTAGTAAAAAAGTGGTCATTTGATTTAGCGAGTTGATTAATGCGACAGTTATATTTTGAATTTTCGTGTGCCTTTTTTATACTTCCTTTGACAATCCTTAGTAGGTATTTCCTCAGCTCATTATGGAGGATTGATTGTCATCGAACCCTTAATAAAAATTTATTAATAAATCGTTTATTAATAAAAATTACCTATATCTATTACAACATATACACATCACAAAATACACAATTTACTTGCAAATGATCGCTGTGGCCGACGACCTATTGAAGTGAATATTGAGCCTTATTCGTCAAGTGAGCGTCATGTGTTTTTTATTTTATTTAAGTCCCATGTTGTTTTCAATGTAACATTATTATGTTAAGTCCTCGCTTGCTTACTCATAACGTATGAATGTGTTATGCACGGTGAACCTATCCTTCCAGCACATTTACGGCACAAACACAAAATTTTCTTATCCGGTTTCGTGCTTGCTGCACAGCGATGTCTGAAATCTATCAGGACG
This sequence comes from Synanthedon formicaeformis, assembly GCA_945859745.1. Lineage (NCBI taxonomy): Eukaryota > Metazoa > Arthropoda > Insecta > Lepidoptera > Sesiidae > Synanthedon > Synanthedon formicaeformis. Next base: position 9,832,906 of record OX243958.1, read on the forward strand.
TGGAATGAGCCATACATATCTATATATATGTTGTTCGTGTTGCATGGAACCATTTAAATCCTACTTTCTCGATGTTTTAAATGTGAAAAATCCCCTTATTCTCAGTTCACGTAAAAAATAAAAATCTACATGGTTTGGTACCTACGTATAAGAATATTTATATAATTTTTTTCTTAAATAAAACACAAAGTATACATAGAATTAGGACAAAATTCGACCAACTGCTTTTATTAATGTACTAAGCCAGTAGAATTCATCAATGGTTAAATAAATAAAAACAATATTTATTTTGAATAATAAAAAGATTAACGTTCTCAATATCAAATAATTATCGATTATTTTGTCTATACTTTTGTCTGTGCCCCAAGTGCTTGGTCTCAAATTTTTGTTTTTAATTTTAAAATTATTATTTTTAACTTGTGAAAAATGCAGTAGGTTGTATCTTTTTTACTTACTTAATACTTGTCTATGTAATAATAGTAAAATGCAATAAAATAAAAACCTCTAGAATATCAAAACCTGTGGACTCAGGTGAACGAGCCATTATGTTTTTTCTATAGAAAGTGTATTCTGATTGAACTCTATTGGCTAAAACGACGATTTTTAGCCCGCTATTTCAATTCCGCAGATCAATTTTATTACATTATTTTTAGTAATTATTTTATACGTTTTATATATAATAATTTTTGAATTTATTTCCCAAAATTTATCTTCATCGAGGAAGTCGTGAAATGGGAATAACGGAATATGCTTAGTGGAATGGCTTATACTGCCAAACTTCGTTGTGTTCACATCAGTGATAGTTGTATACAAAGCTGAAAATTAAAAACAAAAAATTGTTTTCGTTTTTCAAAACTTTTTCTGGAAAATTAAATTTATCCTATATAAATTTATATTCAGAATCTTTTCATAAAGATTTGTATAAAAATAGACCAATCTGATAAACAAAATTTACACTTCCTTGAAACCTTCATTTCCTTTCAATTGTTAAACCCTTACAAATTGTTTTACATTTAAACTTTATTTTGTGTGATTGTGACCCCATTTTTTTCACATAGCACATTCTCTCACCAAACCAATATCTCTTTATAAACAATGTCATAATTATTACTATTTGTTCCTATACTTACATACTTTTATCAAACAGATTTCCCCGTACATAATAACGCTCGCATATTTAACATTTTTTGTAATTTATTAAGAAAGTAATTAGTATGTATTTTCATTACCATGGGTTAAACCAATACGCCTGTCACACCATCAAATAATGGCAGTATTATAATCAAAACGATCTCTACTCGGATATCCTCAAGTATTCAAATATGGGGTTTACTGGAATGTTTTCTGTGGAAACTGTGTTGAAAATCATCGCTTATGGTGTCAAAGTAAGTAGTCAAGCTGAATACACTGTACGTACCTAATGGTTCAATAATAAAATTAAAGAGATAAACAGATTTATAAGTTTTTTTTTAATTAGGTACAAATGTACTCTTTCTGTTTAATAACATGTTTTTTTTTCTCATTACATGACTGTGAGGGACTAAAGCAGAGTGTACATATATTATACCCGTCCTTAACCTGAAGTACCTTTACATAATTTCTCTCTGTAATAAAATGACTTTAAGGCGAACAGGAATTACACACGAGTTATAAGATACATTGAAGATTTTCTTCGGTCTGATAATAATGTGATGTGACCAACAGAGTGATAATTGAAGTAATCATCAAAATTATCACCGAAGTAATCGTAGGCAGCATTGCACTGCGTGACTTGATCTAACTTTTTACCTACTTGTATCATGTGTAGGTAATTCCCTTTTGCCTTAATGAAATTTTCTTTTTTGCCCTAATATTACAAAATCCTAGATATGAACTGTTTGCAACTGAGCATGGCTTCCATACCGGCGCATGTGGCACGTGTTATTCTAAAAAAACACTTAAAATTTGTTGTTTTTTATAAATGTTTAAAATGTTTAAGAATCTTCAGTTCTCCCTTATTGCGTTTTGAGGTAAGTCATTATAATTCAACCCACCTGCAAGGGGCAGCAGATGCTAAGGTAAGTGATTAAACTCATATTATATGTGATTCACTATGCACTATAGCATTTTTGGAAATGCTGAAAGAAAAAAATCGTTTCTATGCTTTAGTAGAGAATAATTTCTACAATCAATTAAATTTATAAAAATGCCTTCATAATTACAATACATACCTATTTAAAATGTGAATACAGATCGTACCAAATATTTTGGTACGAGTAATTAAATGTACCTACTAATATCGTATTTGTTGAACTAAGATTTATGCCTACCATAATAAAAATACCTTTCTTTATTCTATTTTAAACTAAGGACCATAAGTTTCTTAGTTTAAAATGAAAAAACAAGCACGTCCTATCCTAAGGTATCTATTATTTTTAAATGACAGAATCAAAAGGTACTCGAAGAGACGAAGCATGGTTTTAGATGCGGTAGCATCAACTGGCGAAATCTATCGAGATAATATGTTGGCGGTCGTGTAAACTTGCTATAGATGTAATTTTACTTATTCTCTACAGACTTTTTACCTGATTTCCAGGAATGCTATACATACCTACTTCTGTGAAGAAATTACCAATATTGTATGTCCATTGTTTGGCATGTTTGTCTTAATGGAACCGCATGCAAAGCACACTTACTGACACGCCATAATTAACACATTTGCCACCAGTAAATATATATATATATACTTAACAGTCTGTGCATAGCAAAAAATAAATTTTCGCAGACATACACACACACACACACACAATCAGGACACTCACTTCTACAAACATAAAATATTTGAATAATAACTGATTTAATAGAGTAGTCAAAATTTTAATTAGTTACAAAATATACTAAAGTTAAATACTTGTTTGAAATTAGAATTATTATAGATTATTAAGTTCACAGACATTCTAGAATGCTCGCGTTTTCGTTTTCATTAACGAACCGCAAGAGTGGTTTGAAATTATTTCATGCCTAGTCCAAATATCCACACCACTGACGGAAATCAAATTAAAAAAAAAAAACTTATGTGAAACTTACGTTTAATATACAGTATAATTTGAGTTGTATGTAAAACAGACGCTTTGAAATGCATTGTAAAATTTTTCTTTGATTAATAATTAAATAACGAAGATCCTAGATATTAGTTAGAAGAACAAAAATCAAAAGAGACAAGATTTTTTTTGTTTTTTTCACAAGCGTAATACTTATAACACAAGTAACGCCGCAGGTGTTCCAAATGCGCTGCCAACCTTAATAGGATTAAGGATTAGGAATGCTCTGACTCACCGAAACAGTAGCTCACGTCATGCTGATACTTCAATATTGTCTTCTGTAAGGGGTGGTTACTATCACTGGACGGGCTGACTATAATGGCTGCCATACTGTGCACTGCCACTACTAAATCAATATACTATTGCTTATAAAAGATCACTAGCCCTAAATGATATATATCGCGCACTTATAAAATTATATAATGTACGAGACACAGCTTATAATGTGAAAATATATTCTGATCAAACATACCGTTTCCATATCTTAGTATGTGTCGGCAACTAGAGTTAGTTATTTTTGTCAACACTGATACTAGGTATCGGTCAACACTCCTAAGTATCGGGATGTATGTGGCGATGTCTACTTATAATAAAATCTTCAACTTGTGTCTGTTTATTAAATTGCGTCTATGCGGTGTGAGTATTTGGACGTTGAGGGAAATAATTCGTTAATTTAAAGAAGATGCTTGAAAAATATTGTCTGGACATATTACTACTTAACTACATTGTTATTTAACAGTAAGATCTTAAAAGTATTTAGCTCTAGTAAACTATACCATATTATAAGTTATGGTTTAAAATTATTGGTATTAATTTTGTGGTAGTTTCACGAGGCTCCACCACTGCTCATGGACGTTTTAACAATAATGAACCTCATCTTTACCCTCTTCTTTTTGATGGAGACTATACTCAAGTTAATAGCCTTCGGGTGCAAGGTAAGAGAAACTAATTGTAAAATTAAAACTCGACATGATGAAAGTATTTTTTTTAATATTAAGACGCTTTCGGTCGCCATACCCAGTGAGTTTAACAACCAGTTTTCTAAAGCGATATTCTCAACCGCAACTAATCTAAGAATTAACTTGGTTTAGGGAGGTCTTCATTTTTTTATTATAAAATATAATGTAGTATAAAATACAAAAATATAACATATATTTTAGTAAATAAGTTACAAAACATCTGGGTAAGAATTTCAGGTTCAGTTATATTTGCTATCGATATTTCTTGCCCATTCTACTTTAGAGTTTGTAGCCGTTGCTTATGAGACACATTTCGAGAGTAAAAAATAAAGACGCAACTAGTTATCCAAAAAGAATAAAATAATCGCTTTCGAAAGTGGTTGGGAATTTCATTTGACGTAGCGGTCGAAGGCAATACGACACAGTCTGTTATTAACATATTTTTTGTAGTTTTTAATCTTCGGTAGTTATCACATGTTTAACAAATAGAATAGCAAGCAATATTCAACATTGACTTGAATATACTAACCAATATTAAATTAGGTTAACATAATAGAAGTTTCAGATTTGCTTACAAAGGTTATTCATAGTTTTTATTTGTTATTTTTTATCTTAATTAATAAGTGAAAAATTGAGAGAAAATTGTATGCCTCGGTCCTCATCCCTTTTAATTTCCTTTCGAAATTGTTCCCGAAATAAATATTCTATATAAATTTGTTTTAAAATTTATTTGTGTTGTGAATAGAAAGTGTGCATTTGTGTTTAATGGATAACATTATCGCTATTTTCGTACACACTTCAATGGACCGAATCTCAATAAATATCGGTTATTTTACACTGACTTTTATTAGATCAAGACAAACCAAGTTCCAACTATTGCCAAACACCCTTGTCGAAGATATTTCCGTAATAAAAGAACGCAGACTCTTCATTCTTTATCCAAGATTAGAAGTACAATTGCATTTCCTAAAAATTACGTCATATGTAAATTTTTTTTTAATAAATCTAACTGTATTGATGCCTTATTCACCGCCTTATCAAACATGCTGGCTTCGATAAAGACCGAATAACCGAAGTTAGTTAAGTCTATTCTAAAATTTTGAATGATGGTAAGTGTTTTTCTAATATAAAACCTTGATTACTTTGAACGAACATCGTAAATATTCTGGATTAACCAGTGTATCTTCGACTTGGTTTTGACATTTTAAAAATAATAATCGGTCCAAAATTACCCATTGTTTATGAGACTTAGTTCAAATGAAGTTTGTTTAAAAATATTGGCGCTAATGTTAACCTTCAGTTTTTATAATTATTTTCAGTAATAATTAATTTCGAATCAATAGCTTCTCCATTTTTATCTTAAATTCTTTTTCATTATATTCAATACTGCTTTCAGAATTTTTTCAAAGATCCGTGGAATACTTTTGATTTCATTACGGTCATTGGAAGTATTATTGATGCCCTCATTATGGAACTTGGTGTAAGTATCTATATTAGCTAAAAAATCTGCATTATCTATCGTAATATGTTCATTTTCAATATACTTTTCTTTAGCAATAATTCTGCGTTTTTTGATTTTTAAACAAAAATCAAATACATATATCTTCTACAATACAAAACTCTGAAGCGAAATATCTTGCTTCATTTTGTTCTTCGAAATGCTAGATATGATTTAAGAAAGCTACGCAGCGCAGTCTGACAACATAAGGAGGTTTTAAGGATCAATACACTTATCAACAAATCTTTATATTTTCATACAAATATAATGCGTGTTATTAACTGTTCGAGATACATCTAAAGGTAAATTTTCCTGTCATGATTGTTTCCAGACCGACCTCGGTGAAAATTGTGCTGACATATCCTGTCAGCAGGTAACTAAAGAAATAATAATGATTGCTAGGAAATTTAGATTTCAATGTAAAATCAGTTATTGATCATTGAATATAGACATGTGATCGTATATTATTAAGTATATAATTATGTTGAAATTCGCTAACTGTAGTGCTAGAATACATTAGACTCATCAAGGTTATAGTTTTTGTAGTTAACGAGTATGGTATTATTGAAAATTTGTTGAGAGACATAGATTTTAGGATACATTGGTGTTTATTAACATTAATTATAAGTAAACTAGATCGTACGATATTGTGTTTAAACAAAATAGTAAAACAGATTAGTAAGCTAAATTGGTATTCTAAATTGTAGTCTTCATAAAGTTTGTATAAATATTTTTTTCGAATATGTCGCGGTATCACTTTGTTTTATTTGATTTTTCTTTAGTTTTATGTTAAGTATTATTTAGTTTAAATCTAAATTGAGATGTATTTAATTCTCATACGTACCATGAACTGGGACATACGAAGTCATGGAACATTTAGAAGGTTAAGTAGGCATTAGTTAAACATGTAGGTACTGTTTCTTCCCCGAGTCCTATATCTCCTTCAGTTGGTGTTGTTACATAAACTCCACTCATTTGTTTTGAAATATTGTGAAAATTGTTATTAAATGTAGCAGGAGTGTTGTTTTTTGATAGAAACTTTAAACTAGTTTTAAATAAAGCTGTTTATTCTTAAAATGGCAATGACGATTGCAGGAGAACACATTCAATGTCGGTTTCCTTCGTCTGTTCCGAGCCGCGCGACTGATCAAGCTGCTCAGACAGGGGTACACAATCCGGATACTCTTATGGACATTCGTGCAGAGTTTTAAAGCCTTACCCTATGTGTGCCTTCTCATCGCGATGCTATTCTTTATCTACGCCATCATTGGAATGCAGGTCAGCAATTTTTTAATGTGTCATAATATTGACATTAACTCTTATTATGTCTTTAATGCTCTATTGGATAAAACCGATAAGATGATAAATCTATTAGATTCTTTTTATTTTGATTTATTCTGAATTGGATTTTGATAATTAACACCTTAAGATGATTTTTCTACAAAGGAGTTAGAAATAGATGTTGTTTCATGAAGTTAGAATACATTAATGAATGCTAAAAACTAAACTTACGGTCTTTTATATTATAAAAAATGTGGTTTAAATATACAATGAATACAAGTTTTTTTGTTGCATATAAAAAGGTTTTTATATCGCAATCAGTAAATTTTTTATAATCCAAAAGACTAAAACTGGATTTAACTGTTTTTCTCATTAGTTCACTTTTTACATAGAAACCTTTATGATTATTCTACGAAACCTAAAAAAATATCCAGTAACAATGCAACATTCTTTTGGTTAAATGAAACAGAAATATCTATTTTGATAGTATTTTTAAAGTAATTTGGAAATAATATCAAATTACTTTAAAAAATACTCATTGACTATATCTACGGACCCGATTCTAATATATTATATGATCTTCGCATTTGTCCAGGTGTTTGGAAATATAGAGTTAACACCAGATACAGATATGAATAGACACAACAATTTTCGGAGCTTCATCCAAGCACTAATGCTATTATTCAGGTACGTACCTAATGAAGTATTTAGCTGCGAAAACAGACCGCTCAGTGGTGTAATAAAATAACTGCCGATAAATTCGAAATCTTCATGTTTATACTGAATGCTAATCTGTTTCAGATGCGCAACGGGTGAGTCGTGGCCGAATATCATGTTGGCGTGTTTAAAGCCGGCGAAATGTGACAAAGATGCCGGAAAATCTCCACACGAGGTGTGCGGAAGTACGCTCGCCTACGCCTATTTTGTGTCCTTCATATTTTTTTGTTCTTTTCTTGTGAGTATTGGGCTTCTTTTATATTTATAATCAGCATTACCTATATATCATTTTCGGCACTTCTGCGTTAAGCAACTTTTGCGCTGTAATTTATAAGGACTAGCATCGCAAGTGGCACTTGAAAAATAAAGGTGGCCATTATTTTTTAAATCGATAACCTATCTTGTGGATTTTCTTGCTAAAAATCAAGGCAATCAGCAGAAAAACAAGCTTTGTGATTTTGAATATAAACATTTGTTATTACAGCCAATGTTGAAATATTGTTGTTAATTTATTAATCGGTTTCTAGATGTTAAATTTATTCGTTGCTGTAATTATGGATAATTTCGATTACCTGACGAGAGACTCGTCCATCCTCGGTGCGCATCATCTTGATGAATTTGTTAGAATATGGGCTGAATATGACCCAAACGCAACGTAAGTATTACCTTCAAAACTCGAAAACTAGAAAGTTAGAAGTCGTCTAACAAAGAAAAAAATACATTTATTTATATCTATGTGATTATAATGAGTGATAACTTCAATTTCAGGGGAAAGATTCATTATTCGGAAATGTATGATATGTTGAAAAATATGGATCCTCCGTTGGGGTTTGGCAATAAATGTCCGAACAGATTAGCCTATAAGAAACTAATTAGAATGAACATGCCTCTAGACGAAGAGGGAAAAGTTAATTTTACAACAACTTTATTTGCTTTAATACGAGAAAATTTAAGCATTAAAATGAGAACTGGTAAGAAAAATGTTGTAAATAAGTTTGAAACTTTTGAATAGTTACCTAAAAGTTAGTGTAGAAATTGAACAATTTTTAAAATATTTTTAGCCGAGGAAATGGACCAAGCAGACGAGGAATTGAGAGAAACAATAACCCATATATGGCCTCTTCAAGCAAAGAAGATGTTAGATTTGCTGGTGCCTCGAAATGATGTGTTAAATGCTGGTAAATTGACTGTTGGAAAGATCTATGCGGGCCTTCTTATCCTCGAAAGTTGGAGATCGACTAGGTTTGGCCAATCTCAACCACAAGGTGTTCCGGTAAGTCACATTTTACAATGCCTCGATGCACTTGTCTCTTCTATTATTTATTTAACACTTTTCCTTTAAACTTTTTGTTGAATACATCGTATGTATAACTTGGTAAATTAAAATAATATATTAGGATGTACGAAAAATGAAGCCAGAGATACTTTCGTGTGGCTAATTTCGACTTCTTCTTATAATATACAGTTGCTGTCTTGTTTTGAGCCAAATGTAACTGTTACGTGGGTAGGTTATATATATTACCACATTTTAAAGTAGTGATTGTTGATGGTCCCCTTTATCTCCCTACATTAGATTTAAATTCAAACACTTATAGTTAGGTAGTTGTATAGAATTCGTTGTGTTGTCTATTTGTGGATGTATTGTTGTTGATAATGACGATCCAAATGCATCATTGAAACGTTTTCATATTACCGTCCTTTGTGAATTAATGTATAACATTAGTGATTGGCTACCGGGAATGTTACTAATTACCCTATCGAGTACAACAATACAAAGTCACTTTTAGTTTCAATCGACTCTTCTCGAGTCGTCTACATTGGTGGTTTACTTTTCAGGCGTTCGGCGAGAATAGCCCAACGGCCAATCAGCCGGTAGTATTTATAATATTTTAAGAAACGGATACTTTTTCTTGCACTTTTTAGATATTTTTGTTTTATCATAAATTTCTTTCGCATCTTGATTCAATAATTGGAACGTTTCATTTAATAACATGACCAAATAAACACTACATGGTCATTTAAAAATAAAACTTCTAAATAAATAAATTGGTTTAAAATAACATCAGTAGTTAGTATAGTTGGTTGAGATTTGTCAGAGTTAGATTTAGAGCTAGAAAAGACACACTTGATATATGAGTTAATGGACAAACTTGAGCGTGCAGCACTTCTTTGTCCGATCGAGTGTTTGTCACTTGTCAGGACTTCGTTAAACCACAATACTGTGATCTGTCCTATAATTGCAAAATACCCAGTAGACGAGTGTGTCTGTGTTTGAACATTTGTCTTGTAGTCTTAGAAATTTGTCTTTTGTAGTGTTATTCGTCGTTTTCATTTGTGTCGTTACTATTAAGTCCTGTCGTTAGAATTTGACACTGCATCCACCTACATCTGACTAAACCTGGCTCTAGATTTTTATAACTTCGATTGGATTTCTGCATGAATTACGATCGACTACTGCGTTCGTAAAATAAATTTAACACCTCTTGTAGCTTGCAACCCCTTTGTTTGTTTAAATTACATTTTGGCTCAATTATTACCGACTCCATTTTAGAAGCCTGATGATTTTTGAAACAATAATGATAATAATATGCTTTTTGCTACGCTCGATACTCTTATTTGCCTCTGATTGTAATTTTTGTATCATAGTATAAAAATGTTTACTTTCAAGTATCGCTACTACAAACAAAATATTTTCTCAAATCTGCGCATGCTGGAGAAATTATCTTAATTTGAAAACTACATTTAAACATACGCAGCCTCCGACGAAGACATTGACGATCTACAACTTTGCCTCTGGCTTCAAATTGATTGCACATTTTTTTATTTGATATTTAGCACCTTTTGTGACATAAAATGCTTTGTAATTTACAGCTGTCGCATTTCATGAAACGGTACTATAACTACTGATCGCAAAACTACCTACCATTACTGAATTCTCTTACATGATACAAATTTAATTGTTTCTACGAGTTATTTCCTCAGATACGTTACAGCTTTCATCTTCACTCATATCTACGTCAGATACTCCCACAATAAACTACTAAACAGGGTCCATTGTTTGGATTGTTATTTACACTCGACACACACAACACAATGAGATATATTTATTAAAGAGAAGACCTCCAGCATGGACATGATGTATGGGATTTGCGCAAACTCATGTAGGCTTTTACCGTTAGTGATCATTGGCCCAGTTGTGTGGGGCGTTGACATGAGCATGCGCAAGTATGCGTGGGTGTGTATGGGGAGCGGGTATGTTATGGGGTGCGTGGTGCAGAAGGCGTCGTTGTTTACCTGCCTGTTGGACGTTGCCGCTGGTCTGGGGCCGCCCGGTTCGCGCGCCGGCTCGCTCAGCCACGAGGGACCCGTAATGCCGCCGTCGGACGGAATTCATCACAACCACAACGACGATCCGCACACCTTGGCCAATCTCGCTCGGCGCAACACAAGAAAGTCTATTAAGTAAGTATCCAGTAGTGTCAAGAGAAGTTTACTGATTGGGATTTTGAATTTTAGTCACTAATTGAAAAAAACTATAAAGGAAGGTTCGTGTACATGATTTGAAGGAAAAAATGCATAAGTGCGAACCCGCCTAGTAAATCTATACTAAATTATAAAAAGAGAAGATTTGTATGTTTGTAATGAATACTCAAAAACTACTGGACCGATTTTAAAAAAAAATTCACCTATAGAAAGCTACATTATCAGGGCGAAGTCGCATGCGATAGCTAGTGTTAGATAAAACTATGCATATTTTATCTAACGTTCGTATATCAAGATTGCGAAGCAACACATACTCATGTTTCTTCAGAATAGCCCTAGGTAATAAAAATTGTAGAAAATTGTGACACTGTTTTTTAATTGCATCTTCGACTTTTAGTGTTCTTCCCCCAGTTCAGCTCTGTTTTATATTCCAATGTGTTTTTAAAATGTATTCCCTAATATTGTTTTTGTTGAATATGTTTTTTTTTAATGTTTTCTTTGCTTTGTTTCAGGAACAACAAGAAGGTGAATAGCTTTTACAGAAGGGTGAAAATTGACCCGATATATGTTGATGTAATCCCAACAAATGCTCATTACAATAGTTTATTGTCAAGTGCTATCGATGTTTTCACCGTTCATTGCGCAATATAAATTACACAAAATTATTTGCTCCCATACATGGTTAATGTGGAATTGGCATCTTTATTTGTATTGCGGTTAAATGATTAGATACCGTATTAATGACATCGATGCATTTTCCTTGGGCATAGGTAGACGATGTTGTAATTTTATTTTGAAAGCTTAGAAAAATGTTACTTAATAAATGTTTAATAAATAATTAGGTTATAGGTTATAAATGTAATGTTGTAACTAGATAAATATCTAACGCTGTTATTGTTGTTTAGACATTATTAAATCTAGAGGCTTTAGATCAGTAATAGATCGTTAAATATATTACAATGTGTTATAATTTATTATTAATTAATTAAAAATTAATTATTTTAAAGGTTACAGATGGTTGTTGATATTTAGGTAAAACCTCTTCAGTAATTTAGGAATTTTATTTCTTTAACAGTCTTGTAGTCTCTTTTATTGTTAGATTACTATTTATCGAACAATATATATATTTATTCTATAGGTTAACAATTTACTTATAATATAGGTTTTGTGTTTAATATTTCTCTAACGAATTATTAGTCTAGCACCCCACAGTTAATATACTTACAGAAACAAACATTACATTCATTAATATATAATGAAAAACATAACACCAGAACATTTTTATACTTCCCATCAAACGGATCGCATGTTTCAACTAGATTGTACCTACGCATGTAAACTTCATTATTTATTTATAAATTAATTTAGCACGCATGTAATAAGCATGGACTTAAGGTAGAATTTCTCATAAGTAAAATAATTCAATGCAACACGCGAATGCATGAGTTTTGGGCACGAATGCAAGTCACAATGGTAATAATTTATGTATATAGTGGTAATAATTCGTTTTCTAGTGTCTGCATAAAGATTTGTAAATATGGGACGGTTTTTCGAAGGTAATATGTGTGTCGAAATTTATCTATCAAATGTAATATATAAGTTTATAATATATATAATACTGTTATAGGTTCTTGAGTTGCAAGATGTGGGCTCACACCATGCTTCCATGGAATCTCTAGATGAAGGAAGATTACAAGGTCAACATCCGTATCAAAACGGTCAACATGGAAGATCTTCTAGTTTAAGGTATTTTTTTAATATACTTGATCCAATGAATAATGCGGAGAGGATAGAAAATAAGTTCCGGTATTCCTTACTGCCTTAAACCGAAACACTGCACACATGCGGTTATTTCAAGCTGGTCCTCAATATATCTAAAAAACGTCTAACATACTTGTTCGACTTCTTTAAGTAAGTGATGATATAAACATCAAACTACTACAATAAAAAAATCTAAAAAGTATAACTTTTTAGAGTAAAAAAATCTTTGGTACTTACTATTTACAAAGCTCTTGTATTTGTATTAATTTGCTTGAGTTGATTTTTGTTGAATCCTTTTAATTTGGTCGTGTAATGAGTTATAATTTTTGTTATATGTATATTTTGTTGTTTTCTTTTTATTTTGTTTTGTAGTATCAGCGACGAAGGCCTAGATCTCGAAATTATCGTAGTGAAAAGTGGTATGTCCATTTAGCACGAAATAATATCAACCTATCTATGTAACCTATTTAAAGATTAACCATTTTCTTATTCTTCTAAACTTATTTATTTTCAGAAATAAATAATTTAATTTTAAAAAAATGGCGGTAAACTATTGCATGTATGAATAACACGCATGATTGTGATATGGTTTATTATTTGTTTTCATTTTTATATATTATAAAAAAGACAGATGTTGCTTATGTCCGTTTCCTAGGTAGAAAAGCAATATCAGAACCCCGGTAAGATCAAAAGCAGATCAAGGATAAACAGTGTGCTGTTATTTTACAACGATAAAACGATGGCTTCAGGTTCTATTATAATTGCAGAATATTGCTACCAAACCCTCTCACTTCTTGTAAAAACCTTCGAATTGTCATTCTTCTGTTGTACAGACGAACACCAAGTCCAAGACGAAGACACTACGGAGGTTACCACCACGACATCGGTTTCTCGGATACCGTCAGCAATGTCGTCGAGTTAGTTAAGTCGGAGCATCAACATACAAGACACGGTCGTGCACACCGACCACCGCATTATTACCATGCCCATGGTAAGCCAACATCTAATTACAAGCTAATTATGCTAAAAACATCGAAGCGAACTGGATTTAAGATTTGTTCAAAATTTTCAACCATCTGCTGATAACCATTCTGTTGATCAATGACACTTTTGGTACATGATAGTTTATATTGTGAAATGGTAATCTAGAAAGATCATTTTCATACTAGCTATGAAAGAGACCAACGATTCTCAATGTCTCAAAAGTCTTTTCATTCTGTGTACCATTTCGTAATATTAGCCTTCAGTACTATAGGTTACACGTATGGTTTTCCAACATTTATGAATATCAGCAGATTTCCAGCTTGACTGCTATGGCAAGGAATCGAACGCAAATGCAATATAATCCAAATCTGATCTCATAAAAATTTAGCTTCCGTTAAAGCTACATGCCTCAGTTATATTGTTTTGTTCCTGTAGTGATATTCATTTTTAACATTAAACCATACCTATGTAGGATACTAATTTAGCTTCTATATTAACCGAAACAGTTTTGCAAACATTTTTCTTCTCATAAAGGTACTCTGAAAGTTTTGTGAGAAGTTCGAAAGTGTAGCTTTAAAGTAGTTGTAGATATCATATACTATGTAGATGTAGTTTTAAGTTATTCAGTAAGCAACTCGGTTGCGCTACGATGAATACGTTCACAAACTTAGATGATAGATGTATATTTTAGTACCTACCTATTATACATTATTATCACAAAGCTAGTTTGTATTACATTTATATTATACGGTCATGTTGGTAGTGGCTAAATTTTAGCTGTGAAATATTATGCTCATTCATAATGCAATTTAATGCTCATTCATAATTACAATTATCATTAATGTTATATAGCATCAGGCCATACTATGTTTTATATTCTTAGTTTTAAGTGTCATTATACCACATAAATTGGTCTAATAAATTTTTTGTCAAGTGGAATTAATTGGAGAAACCGAGAATTACTATTGGCCATAAAAACGAGAAATATATAACTATGAATTAATGAAGTCTGTTTGCCTGCTGCATGCTAAATGCCTTGACGCCCAATCGATTACTCTTAATATTTTCACTCTATTATTGCACAAGTGTCTATAGCTTTTTTATGGGCCTCTCAGAAGCAAAAGGTGCCTTAGGCGCATGATTTTTTTAAGTCACAATCTTATCATGCAGCATGCAAAAGCTTAAATTGAATTTATTTAATTTTTCTGTATTGTTATACTGTATTAATGGAATTTTTTGTGCATCTTGCAATGTGGACATAATAACTGATTTTGTACTAAGCGAACCCCTTCCTCAATGAAAACTAACTGTACATTTTGAATCACTCCAAACAGACACCCAAAACTTTTAGAGTCACCTTTGTGAGTAAGGAAACGGTCGGATGTCCGACGGGCGTATGGTAAAGCCGGGTGGAAGGTACATAAGGTATTCATGAAAACAGGGAAGGAGTGGAGAGCGCCGTATCCCACAACCAGCCTGAGCCAGCCCTCGCGTTCGCCCAGCCCGCCACACCACACCTACGGTGAGATCGACTCGCCACATACACCAACTAAACTTTATCAAGAGGTTGATTAACTCATACGAGAATAGGCACTGAATGCTGAATTACGTCTTGAGAAGCAACTCTTAATATAATCGATGTCTTAGTCATTATTAAACATTATATTCAGTTCTTACTCTCTACGTATCAACATAAGTGTTTCATTATTGACAATTTTTTATTCTCTAAGTACATTTAGGGTAACTAATTCGATCGTAGGCACCTACTTTTCAATTTATAACAAACGAATCGGCACCATACTTGAAAACTTCACAAAACTCTATATAAATTGTAAAGTAAAGGGTCTGAATTGATATGTGTACATTGGCAGATGCAATCAATATAACTAATATAACGATGGGACCCTTTGCTAAACTCCATGGCATTATGTCTGAAATCATTAGTTAAATCGATGTTAAAAATTTGGCTTTTGCACGTATGTAGATGAATGAAAGAGATGTGCATACCGACGATAAGGCGTTCATAAGAAAACTGTTTGCACATCTGTTTAAACAATATATTATACATCCTTATTAATTTAATTATGACCCTGGTTATTTTCCTGTACACGGTTCCGTATTGATTTTATTGCTACTAAGTGTATTTTTGAAAATGAGATCGCTCTCTGGTCTCTGCAGTCTCTCTGGTCTATAAGAAGGACGGGCAAATTATTCAGATAGCAGTTTGGGCACCTATAGGTGGTGGGGGAGATCGGGATTGGCGAGAATGGCGGGACCGGTCTTGGGAACGCGAAGGCGCCCGTCGAGGCCGTGGTCGACAGCTACCGCCAACACCTACCAAGCCGTCCACGCTACAAGTAAAGCAAACACCGCCTTTCACAAGAATCAGCCATAGTCCGTCACACGTAAGTACAAACACGGACTTGTTCTAAGTCAACATATAATAAGAGTGACAGATACATTTAAATCATCTTTCTGTTTTAGTTATCGTTAAGGCATACAATACGAGAACCGGTTGAGCCTTTGCACGACGAGTGCGAGTACGGCCGAGAAGTAGAAAGACTGATACACCGAGACTATAGATCTAGAGAAAGGTAGGCATACGCATACTGATTTTTTGTTTTACTTTCCTAATTAATTTATTTTCCCGTCTTGTATTATATTTCAAGGCCACCACTTTCTAAAATGTCTGTTCCAGATTTGTTCACATGTAGATTGTACATTTCCAATATAGATAATTTTGACATCATTTTCTCGAGATTCATAGTAATAAGATATGAGACGAAACTGTGAGACTTACTAAATTAATTAATTAATGATCTAAGATAATATAATATGCGCAAATTCGTTATGAAATTTACAATTAAATCTTTCTATTTACTTTTTTCCTATTCATATTCAATTTGCGATGGGCCACTGCGTCTGCTTTTCTTTTCAGAATCTTACGTACAACGAATGTCATTCGATTGAGTATTATTGTGATTTTCAGACGCGGCAGGGGCTACGAGTCAGAGCGCGGACGTCCGTACGAGGCGCCCTTGAGCTACGAGACCGCATTGGCGCTAGGGCGAGGCGGCGGAGCGCGCGCGCTGCCGTCGCCGGCCCCGGCGCCGCGGCTGCCCAACGGGTACAAGCCGCGCGCTCGCCACTCGGACTCAGACGAGGACGACTGGTGCTAGCGGCGCCGCCGCGCGCGCTCCCAGCGGGACGTGCGCGCGCTCGCCGCCCCCCCGCACTCTCACGCGCATACATTCTGACGCGTCCTGTGTAAATAGACCACTCTCGTTGCTCACCGTTTTGGACGGAGCGCGTCTGTCGCCCGCCCGCGCCCGCGCGCTTGCCGGCGGACCTCCGCGAGCTATATCCCAAATTCTAGTATTTACAAAGTTTTGGAAATTTTAATTTTTAATTCGCTAAAATTTTACTCTTTGATTTATATTACGGTTAAGGTAATCGAAGTATGAAACAGTGCCAGACAGCTCGTTTGCGCTAGGATTTTTACATAAATGAAAATTATTAGTACGTATTGTATAAAATGATAAACTTTCTATTATAAACTTTGCACCACATGAAGTGTGCCCCGTGTCGCCGCCCGCTCCGCGACATCTCGTGACTTCGACTAGGACCTTGGGAAACACTAGCAATTCATCGTCATACAAATTAATACTAGTATTGTATAAATTATTTACATAGCAAATAATTTTTACTTAGTTATAATATGTACTAAAATTAAAAATAATTAAACATTTTTTATTACATTTGCTGTCCTTCCCCCAAGTGCTTTATACGTTATTTAAATTTAAATACAATTAAAACTAAAATATGAATTATATGTAAACTTTGAAATATATTTCTGCATTAATAATTATCTAAATTGTTAAATCGTGTACTGATATTGTTTAAAAGAGATTTTGTCGCCTGGATTTGAAATATACTGCAATAATATTATGTAAAAATAATAAATAGAAAATATGTTTATATTGTAAAGAAAAAAGTGGAAGTATTTTACTGATAAACCGTTAAAGTGCCATTCTTGCACCAAATTAAGTAATGAATCGAATAATACTCAATAATAAATTAATTAAAATTTATACTTCCACTGCGAACGGTTGACTGCAATATTGTGCACAATTCTCATGCAGCGACTTGACGTAAATTCAGGCACAAAATCAAAAACTTTGTAGGTACACTCGTAAACAATTTGGAGACTTTAAATATGACCGTAATCTTCATATGCAAAAATGTTAAGTTGGTTTGTGTACGATTCAAAACTCGAGAATGAGTAGACCGATTTTAAATCGGTTTTCACTTATGGATATACGGATAAAAATTTCACCCCGGGAGAAGCCGGGGGCGGGTCGCTAGTTCAATATAAAATTAACTGTGTATATAATTATTTCTAAGCTGCGGTTACGGACGAGTGTGAATCCATTTTTGTATATCTTAATCCCAGATTGATTAAGGCCAGGTAAGTACAGTTTTTAGTGAAAATTGAAACGTCTTGCATTAGTATATTGAATATTAAAATAAAACTTACTTTATAAAACTTATTTTTGAATCCTTGATTGACTACATGTAAAATCCTATGCAAGTATTGCAAAGCCTCTATTGGATGAATTGACTCATATTATAAAGTCAATATTTGACAGAAATAAATTTTATTTGGACAGAATAATTTTTAAGTAAAAAAACTGTGGAAACCAGCACCATCACAGATTTCAAGCCGGTACATGGTCCTTCGTGCCGGATGAACCGCTGTTCTTGAACCAGCGACCTATGGAACGGAAACCAGCTCAACCATAGAGTGCAAACCGTTACAGCAGTCTAAAATTTTCAATTCATTTATATTTCTGGAATTATACTGGGATTAGATGATAGTACGCCCGTAGGAAATTCAAATGCGCATAAATCACCGTTTCTAACTAAATAAGCTACAATTGAAAGAGGATAACAAATAATTTTGTTTACGAGTGTACAAAACAAAAACCACACCATTATTATATATCCGATTTATCGTGTTTCCATTCTGTATTCCATTATCATATTTAGGCATCTGGTAGTTGGTGTTGGTGCCATATTATGACTTGTTATGCCTTTACGAATTGAATATTTACTATATTGTATCCTTTCCGTATAAACACAATTATTGTAAGCTCATCAACATTTTAGTTTCAAAGTTATTATATTTGGTCTAATAAACAGCAAAAAGCAGTAAAATTTACATAAATTATAATAGTGCATCCACGCTAAGCAATATATTTGTAAAATGAGAATCATACAACAGAGTGAGCAAAACGTTCAATTGGAGGGTTTATCTTAATAACGAGAAAGGCTCATTATAGCTTGTCCAACTCTAAGGGCCAGTTCTCACCGATTTTTTTTTGTGTGGTAAATATAGAACTGAGGTATTTACTATACATTAAGCCGCATGCGTCGCGTTTCAGTGTTACCAGTTTGTGATTTGGATTTGGAGAAAAATAAATGTGTTCCATCATCCTAAATTATAATTATGTTATTACGTCTTTTAGAAGTTTTTTCTTTGTTTAAAAATATATTAGCCGCATGATATTAGATTAGGTATACATTTGTAACTATATTAAAAGTTTCTTAACGATTCTTGTACTATTTAAAATTACTAATGTTATTAACATTATATCATTTTGTGAGTTTAATTAATGAGTTTGATTAATTTGTAAATTTAAAGTTCACATTCGTTCAAGGCATACCAAGTCAATATAAGCAATCAAGGAACATTTGTTACAAGGCATGTTGTAGATCATAGTTCGACAAAATTGTAAATACATATTTTTCTGTGATAACATGTGGAAAATTTGAAATAATATTAGAACTGTGTGGTTGCATAGGGACATCGCTTCAAAGCGAGGGTTGCGTGTCTGGTAACATTAAATTTAAAATATTTTACTATAATTAATCATGAGCTAGTTAAATTAAAAGAATAATCTGTATATCAATGAAATTTATCTATCATTTTTAAATTGTGAACAAAATATTCATATTTAAAATTTTAAACTTACGAGTTGAGTTTTTCATAAAAAAAATTATAGAAATAAAATTTATAACATAATTTGGAAAATTTCATCGAGTGCACGAGATCTTAAATTTTTTTACACAATAAGTAATCCATGAAATGTACTACGACGTTTGTGTGCTACGACACATTAAATGTCCCAACATTTGCACAGACGCTACGCAAGCAACAATGCTACGACGCGTAGATAGATCTACGCTAAAGTTCGATTAAAGGTTTACTCTGTGAGAAAGTATAATTATTTGAAAATCAAATTTTAACATACTCGTTTTAGTGTTCGAGTATATTAAAATTTGATTTTAAAATCTAAATTCCTTGCAGTCCCAATGCTTTGGGATTTTTTTATTATGTCACCAGACACGTAAACTTTTCATTTTGCGAGCGATACAGTCACCCGAATCGGATATTAAAATCTCAAGTTTAATTGTTGTTTGTTGCGATGGGAGTGATTTAATAGCTTTTATGTGTGTTTATTTTTATTTATATTTTACGTACGTTATAGTAATTACATATTAGTACAAATTTATCAACACAGGTATGGGACACGATGTTTATTCAAAAATTTGAAAGATTTCGAAGAATGGTAAAGTGCTTTTGTTATCCACAAGTTAATGAAACTATTATATTATAATAAATTTGAAATTATATAAAAAATATTAAATTACATAAAATTCATAGTAATATTATATTATTTTATGGTGAAAACTCCGCAGTCAAGTTTCGTAACCAATTTCAGTGCGTCAAAGAAGAATATTTTTTCCACTGTTACACAAGTATTTTAGACATTAGATAGTTGAAATATAACCGAATAGTTTTAACTAAATTTGAAAAGAAAACAACATTGTAAATAACTTATTTGGGATTGTGTCAAAATGGTACTAAACCAAAAAGACATGTAGTTTTTTTTGTTGGTTTAGGCACAGTATCGTTTATTCATCTGTTACCACATCAAATTTATCATTATGCAAAGATAACTTTTTCTGTTTTTAATAATATATGCAGGTAACACTTTTGGTGACCACTATTTCTTAATTGACAACTGGTTTCGAATAAAGATGTCTTAATCATCCCTTGAACTATATTTCAAAAAAAGTTGATACAATCATAACAGGAAAAATATAAATTACACAAATATCCTACAATGAAAGCTTACCATGGTCTCCACAAACATGTAATCGTAGCATGAGCTACAATGCTGATATTCCGGGGTTGCCGTATTACAATTTCAATTTCCTAATATACATAATATATATAACACTGAATACACAATACACTATAGATAATAATTGGTTACGAAACTAAAATGGGATAGCAGCTTAAAGCCTAAAGTAAAATTCTATGAACTACCAATAGGAGCGCGATGATAAATTTTTCATCATCAGCCCGTCTCTCCACCGCTGAATGTAGGCGTTTAAGGTCTGCCACCACGTACTGTACCTACACACATCCAGCCTCTTCCCTCAAAGCCTAAATTTTTATTGATGGAATAAACACTACGTGTCCCATACAATTTGTTGCCCTTTCAAAACGTTGAACTCTCTTCTGAGTAAATTAATTTAAAAAGATTGACTCGTAAATATATTTATTATTATATATTGTTACTGTATAGATGTATGGATATTTTGTTTCGTCGTTTGTAATGGATATGTTAGAATGGTTTAATAGCCGATGGACTTTCAATGGCTGGTGTAGCAAATGAGTGCCCGCTTTAGTGTTCGTTAACTTCCTCGAATGACAAATGTTTCACTTACATACGTATATAAGACGTGTATATAATGTAAATTATAACGCGGCCATTGTTAGAGGTCGCTTGTGAAAACATCTAGTGATATGTTACTAGATATTAATGTTAGCTAGGTAATCGTCCCCAACGGTCCTCGAATTTAAGTTGGGTGTTTCACTGCCTTAAAATAATAATGAGAATAATCGATGTAATAGTTACCTAAACTAATACGAAATAAGTCTCATTTTCAATTGTTCTTATACATTTTTTTAATAGTTCGATTATTACATTTGATTTGTTTTTGATCATAGTTTATTATAAATAAGTCCGTAAATATTTAATACGAATGCATTTAAAATTTGTAACGTTTTAGAATAAATTTAATAAAAAAACTCATTTCACTTCAAGTTTTTTTTTTTTAATAATTATAAATTAGATAAATTAGAAACTATAAATTAGATTTGACTTTAAATAAACCAATGAAACATAGAAAAGGACATTTACTTTTAACTCACGTAAAGGATCCTTATACGCACAAAATCAAAGTGTACAATACTCCACATGAAAAATTTTGTGAAATTGAACACAATACTTTTCAAATTTATAAATAGACAAGCATAAAATATTTATTTATTTATATAATCGTTTATAATTAAATTAACCATCGCTTCAGAAAGCTATTTCTACGTGAAAGAAACATCTGCGGTTGTAATTTTCAAATAAATCTATCAAAATAATTAAATATGAGGTATATTAAATGTAACCACGTTAATGTGACGTTGGAAAATTTTATTTCACTTACAAGGTTTTACACTTTAATTATAGGTCTGCAGCATAAAGAAAAAAGCAACCCATTCAAAAATTAGCTAGGTACTCTTGAAATTTTATCATCACTTTCCTTGGGATTGTTATTGTACGTTAACTTGATCAAAAAATACGATTTTATTCCGTAATAAATAAATATTTTAACGCTTACAATTAGAACTGCTGTTCTATTTACACTAAAAATTGTCTAAATTTTTTAAATCAGCCTTTAATAGTAAAAAGAGTTTAAAATTCGTAAAGCTTGAAGTGGGATGAGTACATTCCAGTATTGTCACGCCTGCCTTGTATCCGTGTATTCGCTTCACTAAATTACTTTATAATAATATAATTTGTTGAATAGCATAGAAAGTTCATCGGCATCATGAGAGCACTATGATTTTTTGGGTATGTTTCAATAAAAAAATTACAGGATAGATAAATCCTATTGATATTGTATTAATAAAGAACCAAACTTAAATTAGCATTTAAGTAATTTATTATCCTAAAACTAAAAACTATACGCATGTTTTCACTATACTGGTAAAGTGGTTATGTACAATACGAAAGAGCTACTCTTTTATAAATGAATTCTTGCTCGCCTGTAAAATTTTGCAGAATGAATCATATTATAAGATTGTACAATATGAATAAATGCAAGAGAACATTCCTTCGATCAAGTGTGTTCATTCAAACTCAAACCTTAACATGTTTTCTTTCATTCGACCCCTTCTTCTTTAAGCATTCCTATAAGCCTGTGGCTTTAGAACTATTGAGTGATGTTAGTTTGTTTTTTATATAGCACACTCATACAGAAAAACATAGTTGTGGATAGCACAATTTTACGAGTACATTAAGCATGTATGTCTACTTTGAAGTCGTGGCAATCAAGAAATATGCGTTCTGTGCAAGTACACAGTAGGACGAAATTGGCATTAATTTTTCCGATTGTTGAAAAATGGTAATGGTAAATGGTATAAACGCTCATTTTCAAGTATTGCAAAAATAATAATTTTATGCATCTATTCGTACTTATTTAGTTTTTAAGTGTATATTAATCTAATATTCAATTTATTCCTCTCAATTAAGCAATTATTCCTCTCAAGCCTCCAAAAATTAGAAAAGCTAGGAAAAAAATTGAGAATTGAAACAAAATTTAGTATGTTTAATGAGTATTATTTATTGAGATCATTGTTTATATTCTTTTTTAGAGTTCAAAATACATAATTTAGGCTCATTCAAAATAATTTACATCTTACTAATCACACTCTTAGATATTGTTAGTCTAATATTTCATAACTGACCTCAATTTTAATGATCACACAATCCAAAGATGTACTCCTGTGATAATAGCATCCTGCGAAGTTCAATTAGTTGTCCGGTACATCTGTGTCCAGCGAACTCACGTCAGCATCTGCGTCACTCGAAATCACATAGGAGCTTAAATTTCTAGCCTGTTGCCGACGATTATGTCTCGGTGTGTTAATGTTGTCATTTTCTGTTTACAAATAAAACGGTTCCATTATTTTGTGCGCTAAAATAATTATTTAAGACAATAAAAACTTGACTTGCAATAGGCGCTATTAAAACGATGTATGAACTTCAGACTCTGAACATAAAATTGAACATGGCTGACACCCCCAAAAGTTGTAAACTATCAGTCCCAGTAAAATCTTCGAATTGGGAACTGTCATCACAATTCCTTTTTGTTTATACTTAAAAAGTATGAAATTGCATCAAGCGTAAATATCTAATCTAAAATCTAAATTTCATTTTCTATGACTACAGCTGTAAAAATTATGAATTTCATTTTCTATGACCACAGCTTAAATGAGTCCACTTATTAGGGAGAGCTCGATTTACCTTGAGCAACATTGTTATCGGTAGCCTCGAGAGGTGCATCGAAGAGCGGTATTACTATAGGATTACCTTCAGCGTCTCTTGGTAACACGTATTGGCCGGAGTAAGCGGATGGATCGATCAGAACCGCCTGACAATAAAACAGTAATAAGAAACGTGTGTGTCAAGTGTCAAACAAGGTGGCCTTGTCGTGTTACTATACAAAGAAGCAGAGAATGCATACTGGCCATTCTTTGTTATTGGTAAATGGCAGCAGCACAAAAGTTGAGTTCTGCCTATCATCATCATTGTCATAGATCAAAATATAATATTTTGATTTGAATAATAAAAATGCTGTCAAAAATATAAAATGTTTTTTGTGATAACCATATTTTAGAAAGACAAACAGACTTCTCTTTTAAGAAGAGACAACTTGTACTTAACTTTGTAACTTAAGTTTATGGTGGTGAAATTGACGAAATTATGAGAAACTTAAATATTGTTGTTCCTTCGTTCCCAATGAGTGTCCTCATTAGGATTAGAAAAAGGTTTATATTTTTGGAGAAAGCTTAATAAGGGCTCGAAATAAAGCTTACCTCGCTAGTCTCTGTCGAAGTATCTGTGGAACTGAGGGAAGTCCCCCTCCCAGAACTATACTGCGAGTGATCACTGTGCATACCCCGACCGTCGCCAGCTCCAGCACCTAAAGCTGGTTCCACTACATTGTCATTAATGTCGAATATCGGCTCAACAGTTGGTAATATAATTTGTTGGGGCGGTTCTGGCTCCTGTTCCTATTACAAAGAAAATGCGTCATATTCGATTTTCGTCACAAAAAAAATTGTATGAAGCCTGAACTGACTGAAACTGAAGCCAACTGCTTTAAGATCGCATTAAACTGAACTCCATCTTAACCTTTCGGTAATAGCATTACTTGTAATATCATAACTTAATAACCTTAATACCATAACTTAGTTGGCTAACTTATTAAAAAACATTGAATATTGCTGAAAATGTTAAGTCAACTATGTTTTTCTCAAAACTTGAAGCAATAAGGAGCAAAAGTACTTTTAACAATATTTACAGGTGGTTGGTTAAGAAGATTGAACAGCCAACTAGGAACCACGTCCTCATCGTCGATAACACACGATTCATACGTCTCGGAAGATCTACCAGAAACAAATAATTCTTCGGAAGTCTGTAATTAGAAATGTAACAAATACGTTGTCATTTTAATAATGACAACGTATTTGTAAATTAGACTTCATTGTGAGATAAAATAAATACACTAACCACCTTTCTAGTTAATTGGCATGCAATGCTACCAGTCTCAGAATCGACCAGATTAACGTAATCCGGTTTATCTCTTGCTACGGGTTCCGCCTCTACAGAAAGACCACTAAACGCTTGAACAGCAACTATTCCACCAGTTTCAGGTAACTGTAAGTTAAATAAATCATTTTATATAAAACTAGCTGGTGCCCGCGACTTCATCCGCGTTCAAAATCTTGTATAGTCTAAAGCCTTCCTCGATAAATAAACTATCAAACACAAAAATAATTATTCAATTCGGACCAGTAGTTCCTGAGATTAGCGCGTACAACCAAACAAACAAACTCTTCAGCTTTATATAATAGTATATGTACTAGTATAATAGTATATAGTATAGATAATAAACTTCAAAAACTATTTCTATAAAATAAATATCAAAAGATTACTTGAAAACTACTCGTTAATTATGTGTAAAATTATAACAACTTATAAACGGTTGGTTGGCTATAAGCTGTGCTTGCTACAAATCCTCAGGAACCCGAAAACGAAGGCATTGAATCGAAGGCCCGCACCATTTTACCGATGATGTCAAGACCATTTAAAAGGCGGTCAAAACTGCTAAGCACAGCTAATCACTAGCACTAAGTTTTATAATAATAATTCTGATCTAGTGAAGTACATCGGGTAGTAAGACAATATTTATTCACCTGCAATTTCGATTGTTCCCTCCTTTCAAATAAATTTTGGAAACTCTGGTTCTCTGTGGTATTTTTGGAAGCGGATGACGTCCTCTGCAGCAATTTGAGAGTATTATTCAATTCACCGTCAGCCAAATAATACTCAGACAATTTAGACGCAGACGTGACCGATTTAAATGAAAGTAAATCTGTGTCAGTCATTCTTACACTTTCCGAGTGGTTGCTTACTTCTGATTCTAGACTAGAACTTCCGAAAAAGGATCCACCCAAAACTTTACCAAGGTTTTCCAGAGTTAAACTATCAGTGTCGGAACACAAATAAGACGAGTTATTTCCTAAATCATTTCCACAACACATGGAGTTATTTGTCTTATTATGATTCTCTATTTCAGAAACAGTTTCACAAAAGCTGTTTGTTGGAATAAAATTTAATCTTTCCTCTACTAAGTGTCTCATAGCCTCTAAAATATTAGTCGCGTGGTTTTGAATTGCATCTTCACTGCGAGCGTCCATCCATTCTTTCAATAAAGAATGATCGATGATGTTTATTACTTGGTTATGAACAACATTAGTAGATGGTTGGTTTTCAAGTGAATTATTGCATATAATTATATCTGTTCCAAGGTAATCTATACATATAGATTGATTCGCACAATCGCTATGCTTACTCTCTTTAACAAACGTCTTACCAGACTCGGAAGAGGTTTTTTTGGACAACGAAGACATGTTTATTTGTTCCATTTCTTCGAAGAAACTGTCGTTAGGTAAATTAATAAGTGATTTCTTAGAATGAGTTCTCTGTTTGGGAGCTTTATTCATAGTAATCGTGCTGTCATTTCCTAATTCTGCTACAAAAACATTTTTATTTTTACCGGTAAAAGCTCCCTTCATACTTTTTTCATATTCTTTAAGGCTTATATTTCTAGAGCATTCTGCTACATTTTCTTTATTATTGCACTCAATATTTTTTTGATTTTTACTGCATTTGTTAGTCTTTTTTGTTAATTTTTTACATCTGTTAAATTGTTCCAGTAATCTTTTATTGGTAGGTGTATTACTTTCCGATTCAATATCTGCGTAATTACTCCTATGTGAAGATGAAGAGTGTGTTCGGTTAAATAACGTTTGAGGTGATGCCGCCCGTACTGTCGTAATGCTGTTAGGTGACGAACAAGAAGAACTATTCAGAGATGATGGACTGTGAGCTCGCTTGTTAGTATCACTTCTTCTAGAATTTGTTGGAGGTTCGTACTTAGTGCGTTTTTTATTATTCTCTATTTCATTTCGAAACACTAGATAATTTATGTTTTTACGAGGCTTATTCCTAAATTTTAACAAATCTTTTCCGAATATTTTAGACTTGGATTTATTTACTACAAGCGTTTCAACTTTAGTATTTTCGTGTTCTTTATTACCATAAAAATTATTTCGTATAGATTCCCTAGTTCCGTTTAGTTTACTATTTAATTTAGCTGCCGTCATATACTTCTCCAGGTTGTAACTTAAGTTAGTCCCTTTCCTCATTAACTGCTTCTTAGTATCCTCTTTCAAATTTTCATTTGGTTTATTTATAATAGAAGTCGAAGTCATTTTTAAATCTATTGTTTTGTACGTTTCATTATTGGACTTATTCCTGGACAAATTATTTTGTTTTTTTATATTTACGGGCTTGGTTAAATTTTTTAAACACGATCTTTTGCCTTCTTTATCGTTTATAGGTTTATCTTTTGTGGCTATAACTGTCAAATGTTTTGGTGACAGTTTTTGGTTTAATACTCCGTGTACATCTTTCTTCAGAAAAGATTTAGGTGTGGATGTTTTTTGGGGGTGTTGAACCTTCTTCACAGAAGCGGAACTGAAAGGTATAAAATATTATTAAAAAGTTAAGCCAAAACATTTTATTATTTTTAGTTAAACTTACCTTAACGGAAATCTGGTAGAGATCTGTAAAAATTAGTTAGAATAAGTAAGAAATGTAAATGTAGGAACTTTGGGACTTACTTTCACATTAAAAATGTTCTGCAGTAATACCCACCTTTAAATTGGAGGTGTTTTCGGACTGCCCTTTAGATTCAATTTTTGTTGGTCTTGCATTTCGCATGGGAAATGGCCCTTTTTGTTCTATTTTAACATCCTTTTTAAACGGAAATTTTCTTAACTCTTTGGAATTAACCCTATTGTTCTTTATAACATTTGCCACTTTCTTATTTATAACGGTACTATACATCCCTTTGCGTTGCAAATTTTTGGATCTTTGCTTTTGCCATTCACCTTGGAAGACAACATCTTCTGAAGTCTGTTTATTATTGTAACTGTGAGTATGTACTCCACCGCAACTCAGTTTCGATCGCTTGTATAGTGCTGATATAAATCTTTGTTCCGTCCGACTAGCAGAGAAGTTAAATTGAAAATCACTTATATTTTTCGGTGAACCAGCGAATCGTGAAGGGCTTTTTAAACCACTGGCGACGCTTCCACAAAATTCAGATCCAGAATCTAGCATTTTCGTATTGCTGCATGTTTTCTTTATTAATTTGGTTTCTATTATCGCTGGTTGAGTACTATTTTGACCGATATCTATATCGAACTGGTCTTTAACGTTTGTGTTAGAATCTCTAATTTTAATTCCAACCGTTTTTGTTTTTCGTTGCAGGATTTTCAGGTCTTCATCGGTTTCATTAGTTGAGGTACCGAAATCAATGCATCGCTTAGCTTTTATGTTGGTAATTGAATTTCCTATCTTTATGCCCGTCATAAACACTTTCGGCATTCTAGTTAAGGATGTATGTGAGAGAACAGTATGACTGATAGATACATCAGGACCACATTGAACATCCATACTCACGTGTCGGACGCCTTTAGAAGTACTTGGTTCGTTAATGTCTAAAACGACAAAACAATATTTACCCTGTATAATATGTTTAGTATTCAAAAATAGTTTAGCTAGACAATAAGAATTACCGGTTACGGCCTAATTTCTAACTGTTGATATATGTTTTTTATTAAAATATCTGTAAAACATTTTAGATTTCTTTTGAATATTTATATTTTATTATTTATATTTTGATCTATTAAACATATATTTGAATAAATAACTTAATATTAATAATTGGAACTTAACTTAAATAAATTGGAAGATAAACAGAAAAAGCTGTTTAGAAAACAATTCAAAATAACAGGAAAACGGATTCTCAGAAGAGTAGTGAAATAGATCAATAAAATTGACCGATTTTAGATCACAGAATTGACGATGTTTTGTCACGGCTCTGAATCATTAGCTATTGATCTTTTGACGGTAATAATATTTAAATTAGTCTAGAACTCTTACAAAAATAAGTTAGAAAATAATAAATAGGCACCGTTTAAAAATACTGCTTCTGACTGAATATTTTCTGTCCACATTAGACTTTTATCATGGAAGCTGTCGACATTCATTACATTCGAAATTTCCGTTTCACATTCCACAATGGCCGCTGTACCATCAGCGTCAGTTCCAATAGTTCTCCTCAAAACTACAATTTCTTCTTCCATATTTTCCATAACTATATTAATGAAATGAACAGTTTCCGTGGCAGCATGATTCGGATTGGCAAACATATTTTTCCCATTGGAGATAAAATATTCATCTATGCAGCATTCGTTACCGTCAATATCCATATGAGACGTTGAATTTTGGTTTTGTATAGTATTTATTGCGCTCACACGTGGTTGACAAAGCTCCAGGATGTTCCCCGGTATCTGAAAACGCATACACTAGTTACTTTTCACTTACATGATTCCATTTTGAAATATAGTAAGTAGTTTAATTAAACTCTCACCGGTTTCGTAACATTTACTTTCGGTATCAAAATATTACACATCTCCGACTCGGGCGCAACCACTTGTTTTAAATAAGATAGTTTACTTAAACATTTTCTACTCAAAGAAGAGTAACTGGACCTTTTATGAGTAGACTTGTGTTTAGTAGAATTAACTTTAACTTCAGTTTTATCTTCAACTAGGACTTTATTGTGTACAATGACAGACTTCTTTCGTGTAATATTTTTCATTGTTGGTACAACCTTCCGTTTAGTATTCCGATTTTTCGTATTCTTCTTCGGTTTTTTAGCGATATTTCTACTAATGCTATGATCATTGTCACCTGAACTAATGTTATCAGATAGAATGTCGTTCTTGCAATAAGGTACCAATTTGACATCGTCTTCGAGCCACGCACGAGTTCTAGCTAAGTTATTCTCATCAGTCATGTCATATAGATCATCGAAAAATAATCCGTATGATACCATATTATCATACCCTACACTTGGAGAGTATTGTTCGTCTCTATTGTATTCGTAATCTGAGAAAGATCGTAAATATACCTATTTATTTTTGTTACAATATAAAGCAAAATGATAAAACATTACATTAATTTAATTTTACCAGCCATTAATTCATTGTTAATTGAACTCAGATCGTCTTCTAACTCTAATTCCATGCACCGATATTTTTTATTTAATTCTTCTTCAATTTCGTTTGAATCTAAAACATTTTTTTTAATAAACATTGTGTGCATATTAACATTAATAATAGTTCAAGCACTTTTAAGAATGACTGTTATATTTCCTTTTAATAACCAACGCAGAAGCTATTAAATGTATGTTTTTGCTAACCTAAAGTCTTAAGTAAGAACTGGTATTTGTTTACAATCTGCTTTCTGAAACGAAGTAAAAATGTAAGTAAGAAATAGTTATTGCATTTTTTGAAGGCAACATTTAACGTTATGTTTTCGCTTACGTTGTATCGTTTTGCCTGAATTTATCAATAGCGCTTTCTCCTTTATTATCTAAAAAAAATATTGAAAAACTTTTAGTCAGTAATTACAAGAATTTATCCTGCAAAAATGTCACAAATTCTGCACATTTTTTAAAATAATAAAATGATGAAATTGAATATGAAATTGATATGAAATTTCCGTTTCTTGTTTCCACCAAACCTTCACATGATATCACAGAAATGTACCTAATATTTTTAATGTATTGCTACAATAACTAATTCTATGATTACTTGGAATCATGGAATTACGTAAAATAAAATCTGCCGCATTTTATCAGTGGGAGCGTCAGCATTTTTACCGAACTTTACTAAAAAAATAATTGAAAACCTTTATTTATACTACACAAACTTACCAATACCTTTCCAAGAGTACTTATCGATATAACGTCTCTTCTTTCTTTCTATTGCGTTCTTGGCCAATGTGAGGAGATCTAACAGTTTACACAGTAACCATTTGAAAGGCGGTGGTTCCTGGCAAGCTTGACTAGCACGTAATGTCATACACATAAGTTTGCAAATCACTTGATCTAACTCTGTTCTTACTTCGACTTCATTAGTAAGCAACGAACGTATGCTGTACACTTTTCGTTCAATAGCACCTCGGAGACATCGGTCTGCAGGAAATATATTTTTAGTAAATATGAACAGACTTAAAATAGTCAGTTGCATATACAACATATGCATTTGTTTTTTAAAATTACTGATCCGAGCCTTTCAAAAAACGTGTTTTGTTTTTCATTCGTATTAATTTAAAAAAAAAACGTGTAAACCAAAATTTTATATCAATTAACAGAAAATCTATTTTCTGTAATTAAAAATTGCGTTAAGTGTGTGCTAGGTACATAGTATATTACGTTATTCATTCATCTCTTTAAAATAAAGTTGAGGACTCAAACCATAATAGTCTGGCACAACGTTGCCTCCTTTGGCAAATGTATTAGATACCAAATCCGTTGTATTCCACTGAAAGACAAATGAATCTTTATTAAAATCTCGATAAACTCATAAAAATATTACTCATTAGAAACGAACTTTTTTATGTAATAAATAAAAAATGTGACAGTTTCCATTATTAAAATTGTTCATCAACATAATTTAGATGTATTTAAAGAAACATTACTCCTAAAAAAATATAATTATTGAAACAAACTACTATTATAATACTGTAGGAATAAAATGCACTAAAACAACTGCACTTAAAAAACAAGTTTATTATCAAATAAAGCAAACTGCATTCTTATTATAAATTAAAAAGAGACATACGCTAGAATGAATTTAACTTAAAGATATCTTAGGATCGAGTGACAAGACAAACTATCAACGATAAACTAAATAAAACTATAACATGGCCTTACATCTCTTAACATACTCGGTAAAATTAACGCGGCATCTAGTCATCTAGTCGGGATCGGGTCGGGATCCCATGACGTCATCAGGTCGGGATCGGTTCCAGATCGCGTGAAGTCATCTAGTCGGGATCGCAACGGGATCCCATGAAGTCATCTAGTCGAGATCGGTTTCGAATCCAATGAAGTCATTTAGTCGGGATTCCATGAAGTCATCTAGTCGGGATCGGTTCGGAATCCCATGACATCTAGTCGGGATCGGTTCCAGATCGCATGACGTCTTCTAGTCGGGATCGCATCGGGATCCTATGAAGTCCATTTAGTCGAGATCGGTTCCGAATCCAATGAAGTCATTTAGTTGGGATTCCATGAAGTCATCTAGTCGGAATTCCATGAAGTCCTCTAGTCGGGATCGGTTCGGAATCCCATGACATCTAGTCGAGATCGGTTCCAGATCGCATGACGTCATCTAGTCGCGATCCCATGAAGTCATCTAGTCGGGATCGGTTCGGGATCCCATGACGTCATCTAGTCGGGATCCAATCGTGCTATTCTCGGGATGACCGCGGTTTCGGGAGGGATACGCGTTCCATCGAGGTGCCGAGTTAACTTAACCGAATAATATTACTAACGACAAAATTAAATGAACACATGAGTGTTAAAAATATAGCTTCAATTTGCGCTATAGTTTCAGTACAAAATAGTCTTATTCATAACAACAAACATTAATGTGTGTTAATATACCCCTTATAACACGTCTAACAGTCTTCAAAATGTACTCGTATACTGACAGAATAACCTTGCTATATAACACTAAAGCACAGAAAAATCATGTTGAAAAGTTTATTACCTATGAAATGAACGAATGGATTTTTTTAATAATTTAAAATCATTTTCATAATAACAAGATAACTGAGATAATAATGAAAAATTATCTGTAACGTCTGGCTGACACACTCAGCTTGAATTCAAACCAAAATATAAAAATAATTGGTAATCTTTTGAGTTACAAACAACCAAAAAACGTGTCAACACTCCAATGAGAGTTAAATAGGAAATGAAATTTGTTATTGTTTTCGTTTTTTTTTTAGAAGTTTTCTTCTATAAACGTGTTTTTTTATAAAGTTTTTTTTTTTCTATAACTCTTATTTGCTTGAATTTAAATTTTAAGCTGTTTGTTTATGAATAATACTTGTAAGGTATCACATGAAAATTAATTAAGATCAAATACATTAACATCCTGCCAGTCCTCGTTCGCCGTTGCGTGATTTTCGACCACACGAGAGAAAACGACCAAATCGTCTTCTATGTCGTATCCATTCCATTCTAACAGTTCTCTGTAAGAAAAACAATGTTTCATTTAGCCAATCCTTACACATAGTATAATTTTAATTAGCTTTCCACGTCTGTCTGTTTGTATTTTCATACGGTTTTCATCCATGAAAAATTATCTAACTGATATTACTTATCTAGGTTTATTTACATGGTAAAACCTAATTAAGCTTTTATGTAAGTAGAAAAAAAAAACACTCCGCTAACTACTTCTAAACCACCCAAAGGATTTCGATACGGTTTTTCCCAATGGAAAAAGCGATAAGCGAGGTTTGTATATATTATATAATTTGCAGAAAAATTGCATTGCAGACACGAGCCGCTAGTTAATTAAATAAAAAGGTTTGATTTTAATTTTAGTTTCATTTTAAAGGTTTTTAATAACTCACAATGACAATGGTTTGATTTTCATAAAAATAATTATGTGATGATAGATATAATGTGAAGGCGTAATGAACGTGGCGTGTAACAATTCTTTTTTAATAAAGATTTTAAGTTTTGTAAAAACTAAATTTATTTTGATACATATAATATATCTAACCATTTTACGTATATATATTATTTGTAATATATTGCGTTTATCTCTCTACTACTATAATGTCAAAAGTCTCAAGTGTCGGAAACCTAATATTCGTTCTTCCCTAATATTTTCTACCTACCTAGTACCTAATATTTCCAGTACAATACATTAAAAACATTCTCAATACTCACTTGACTTTATCCGTGTCTTTGGTTATGTGACTAACGTAATCCATGAGCTGCGCTATTGGGATTTCGATCTTTTTCATGCTGACAGATAATTCGTCGTAATTCGCGTCCATTAGATTACCGATTGTATCCGATAATATAACCATAAGATGATTCTCGTCTGACATCACCTGCAACAGAATTTGTGTTACTTTTCGGGTACATTGAGTCAACGAGTATGTCTTCTTTTCAAAAGCTTTTCCCAATAAATAATGCTAATAATGTTATATGTATCTTAATTCTGTACCATTCAAAGTATGTCAGGTTTACAGACTTACTCTATTAGAAAAATAAATAATACTGTCAAAAATCAGCACGTTTCTGACGTTTCAATATATTATGTCCTGTTTTAGTGACTAAATTAAAAAAAAATATTAATTATCAATCATCAAATTTACATAAAACTTTTAGGATTTTTTTATACATTTTACAAAAAGAAAATTGGTGAAATACTTTTAAAAAATTAATTTTTGTCACATAGAATATTCTCTTCATTTTCTTTTTGATTTAATATTTTTTTTAAATATCTGAGTGTAATTAACCAAAACAACTAATAAATAACTCTTACTTTTCGACAGAAAAGTAAGACTTATTTATTAGTTGTTTTATTATTACTATTAATTATTTATTAGTTGTTTATAAGACATTATCATACTTTGTAGTTTTGCTTTATTTTACACACAAGGTAGTTCAAAATCTAAATGTTTGTATCACAAGGTAGTATGTGCCAGTTATACTTACATCCAAAGGAAGTCTGAAATCCTTGATCAGTGTGTAATACTGATTCCAATATGGCGCGTTTTCGCCCCAATTCATGTTACGCCAAATATTAGAACCATTTTCCAATTCCTTGTGCATTCCGTTCTTGTTGTGAATATTCAACATTTTGGCCAATTCGCTTATATCACTCACCACTTGTCTTGTGTGGACCACACAATCAATTTTGTTTTTCTCCAACAAATTTTGAGTGGTTTTGGAGAAATTCTTCACTCGATTGTTTGTACAGTTTAATCTGAAATACACAATTATAAATTACAGTTAATACATGTTTGAAGGTGTCCTTATAATAGTGAACTTTTAAGTTCGCCTATGCAATTTTAGCATCTTTCTACGTACATATAATCCTAAGTAGTAGCGTGTTTCTAATCAACTAAAATACTTCAGTCTATTGGTTTACAAGATGTATGTTCAGTTTAATCTCAAAGCCAACCTCGAGTTCAGAGCCATATGACATGACATATGATATGACATTCATATGACGAAACTAACGTTTTATTGAAAATGTTTTAATCGGTCTGTGTTATTAAATAAATACTACCAAATTTTAGTTGTTAGCCCGCCCGCGCCATTAATTTTCTTTTGCTAAGCATTATTTGTTACTACTATTTGTTTTGTTTAGTTCCCAGGGGTCAAATATAACGCTAACGTAATACTTATTAAGCTATCAAGTGAAAACTTTGCTACTATTATAGAAAATGCGCCCTGAATTATTACTATTAAAAAGACCTGACCTTTTTTTTTAATTAAAACAAAAACCGCACACACTTTAGGCTCAACCCAATACTAATTCTATACGTGAAATGTAACAAAATACAAATATACACATAAACGGTGATAACAACAATGAAAAACAACAATGGAGTGGATCTACAGATAAACAGATTTGTAAGGCATTCAAATTCATAAATTTAATAAGTTAAGTTTGACTAGACTTTGCATATCTAACTCTGAAAAGATTTTAACTGTTTCATATCTATTATAACAATAATTATGGGTTTTAAATATCAAATGTGATTGATATGAACTTTAAAATGAAGGTAATCAAATAAATATTTTTAACAGTATGTAGTCTACAATTGGAACCTTAATTAGCTTCTTAGAAAGCTATAAAAGACATTTCTTTGTTAATAATAATAGCTCTTTGCTACTAAGTTTAAATTGTTAAATTACTATCACATTTTCAATAGAACAAACGCTGTGTAGATATTTAAAATCAACATAATAGTAAGAAAACGACCTGCAAATCACATCTTCTATATCATAAACTTTGTTAATAAAATTTCTTCTTGGAATTAGAATACTAAGACACATTGATTCATCATCAAACATTAGAAAGTTTTTTCCTACTTCTCTCTCAAGATTACACTGTGAGGTTTTATCACGATACTCTATGGTTTCCATAGATATTGTTGGAGAAAGGACAATGGGAAGGTATGATGTGGGAGTTTCCTCTTCTATGTCTAGATTAGTAATGGATTCGCTGGAAAGGAATTAATTATATAAGATAATCTGGAAAAGTGCTCTAAAAAAGGCAACTCTATATTTCAGTTTAAAGAACTTACTTGTCTGGCAAACAGAGCATTTTACTGTCCACAGAATCTATTATATCAGTAAGATTGTCCGAACCTTGAAAATCTGAAAATTAATAAAGGATAAAAATCAGGAACACGTTAAGTTGCTCTAAACAAATGAAAATTGTTATGATTAGTCCTATCCCACTAATAATAAATGCTAAAGTTTGTTAGAATGCCTGTGTCTGTCTGTGTTACTCGCTGATAATGTAGCTTTCTTTAGGTGAAAGAATTTTTAAAATATGTCCACTTTATTTATTACAAACAAAAATACAAATCTTCTCTCTTTTGATAATATTAGTACTTATAGATATATAGTTATCTATATTTATAAAATTATGAATAATATAAATTATAATTGACTGACTATGAACAACATACAGCCAAAACTACTAAGTCTAGAAAGCTGAAACTGAATAGAAGTTGAAGCTAAATATAGGTTTAATTTTATAACGTAAGCAGCCACAAAGGTGCGAAACCAGGGACGGGTAGCTAGTCATCATATCATCATAGATATATATAGACGAATAAACCCATAAGGAATAAAATAGACGATAAGAAAGAGATTGGGTTAAATGGGCTATGCCATCCATTACTCGCTCGCCAAAACATAACTTGCAACGACATCAACCGTTGACCGTTGAGTTGGCTTGGCACTCAGATATACCATGGCTTAGATTAACAGAAGATACTTTTTCCAATTGTAGCTTTAGTTATATATAGTACTAGCTGGTGCCCGCGACTTCTTCCGCGTTCAAATTGTTATATAGCCTTCTTCGATAACACATCCAACACAAAAAGAATGTTTCAATTCGAACCAGTTTGATTAACGCGCCCTCTCGCGGTGAGTAGCCGACTTGTTGAGTCAAAGCTGTTTGTCTTAATAGTTCTGCCACTGAACGATAGATGGCGTTAATCTTAATAAGGATAATATATATTTTTTTTGTTAGCCTTTTAGGTCACACTTAATAGCCTGAAGCCTTCGTCGATAAATGGACCATCCAACACAAAAAGAATTTTTCAATTCGAACCAGTACTTCCTGAGATTAGCGCGTACAACCAAACAAACAAACTTCAGCTTTTAAATATTAGTATAGATATGAAAAATATTAGACATAGTAGTACATAGTATGTTTTGTTAAAGAAAAATAATGAATAACATACTAGAAATCAGCGCCAAACTGTTGGGATCTAAACTCTCCTGCTTTTGATAGTCGTTGCAGATGAATAGAGCCATTTGACTGCAGCAGCCCAAATGCTCTGTTGACGGTGGTCCAGGGCCAATACCCTTACAAGTGACTGTGTACTGAGGATATCGCAAGACTATATTGCTGCACCTAAAATTGGAAATCAAACAATAAAGAGAAACAATACACATAATAAAGTTCCGTATAATAGGCCTTTTTTCAGCTAAACTAAAGAAAGAAAACTAAAAAAACCTTATTAATACTTATTCAAACACTAATTTATACTAATTAATAATTTGTTTAATTATTGATAATGATTTTTAAGTTTTGCACTTCAATATCATTGCAAAAAGAATATTTAATGATGAAAGAAATTGATGAAATTCTTACCAATCATGAAACTGTTCTCTACTCCATTCAAAGTAATGATCAAGTCTTCGTAGACCATTCTCCTCTAACGCATTGAAGAGTGAATTGAAGTCTCCATTGGGTGTTGTGAATATTGCAATCCAGGGTTTAATAAAGCCAAACACAGTGTGAACAAGCTTCTCGAGATCGTGAGGCAGCATGTGCTCTATCATTTCTATGGAGACAACTGCATCACAACCGATCAGTCGATAGTCAGGGTCTGACGCATTACCTTGGTATAACTGAAAACAATATAAAGGCTGTCAGACAGGTTATCATATTGCAATTGCCACAATTGTTGGAAGAATACTGTCAACCGTAGAAAACCATAAGTAAAATATCCACTAATGATTAAATATATAGGTATACTAATGTCAAACAAAGCAAACTGCGTTTCT
Organism: Synanthedon formicaeformis; assembly: GCA_945859745.1. Taxonomy (NCBI): domain Eukaryota; kingdom Metazoa; phylum Arthropoda; class Insecta; order Lepidoptera; family Sesiidae; genus Synanthedon; species Synanthedon formicaeformis. The sequence goes on from OX243958.1 coordinate 9,871,635, forward strand.
TAGTCCAATGGTAATAACCAGCACTTTTATAAAATATTACTAAGAATTTTAGAAAAAATTCAAAAAAATATATTTTGTACATTTTCATTGCTAAGAAAACGTGCTTTAGTCAAGTTTCAAGAGTTATGGTTACATTCAAATACTTACAGAGATTTGTAGGGGTTGTTCTCGCCTCATAGACAGGTCTCCCATGAGTTGGTTCGACAGGCAGTGGTGATACGGTAAACCTTCAATGTCAACTCCAATTATGCTTTTTATTCCAGGCAAATCCTTCAGATACTTTATGAAACTTAAATCATTGTAGCCCAAATCTACTGTCTGTAAATATAAATTATAATAATAAGTGACATTAAACAACCAATATTAAAAAATAAAACATAAATAACATTTAAATTTTGTACACAATAATTGCAATTAAAAAACAAAAAAAAAATGTTTTAGTAGACAATATTTTACAAATAACTACAAAATATTGCAATATTTACAATACTACATCTTAGGTATTTTATTAATACAAATAATATAAATTAAAAACTATATAAAAATGTATTTTACAATCATGCTAGCTAGGTATATCTGTATATTGGAAGCAAACTATCCTAAGTCACATTAAGCGAATTATTCAGTATGCACAATGAATATCTGAGTTTGGACTTGTAACATATAATCAAAATCGTAACTTTTTTGTTTTCTTTGATAGGACTAAAAGAGCATAAAAATACTTATTACTAATGGGATCATATTTATTTTAAAAATAAATGAACATAGGATAGTATAACTCCGGTAATACAGATATGAACTATACACTTATTAATTAAGATGACAAATCCAGTTCTATTCACCAAGCTATAAGGCAATTTGTATATAGTATACTAGCTGATGCCCGCGACTTCGTCCGCGTTCTCTATAGCCATAGCCTTCGATAAATGGACTATCCAACACAAAAAGATCTTGAGATTAGTGCGTACAACCAAACAACCAAACTCTAGCTTTATATAATAGTATAGATAGGTAAATTCATCTAAGTTTAGCTAATGTTCATATATATTGATGTTTCGTGATTCACACTGAAAGTTATGTTAAAGATCGTCAGACAGGGTGACAAATCACTTGGCGGGGTGGCTACCGTCACCTATGACACAAAGCAATGTCACAGGTTCTAAGAGTGTTGCCAACCATGGTAGTATTAAGTGAACGGATTGGGAAGACCAAAAATGCTACTGGGCTGCCCAAATGACTTTGTGAAACATGATATGCCCTGCCACTACTGGAAATAAATTAATAGGCAAATATTGTAAGCATTTCATGAAAAATTATCTTATTACCTCTCTGTAATCGTTTTTTGTTGTAGAACTAAGTTTCAATTTATATTTGGATTAAAAACTTTGGTTTATATTTCTCTATTCTCATTAAAGCTTAAAGCTACTACATGAGCTACATGAGCTAAGCTTAAGCAAAACTTAATCTACATGAGAAATATAACAATATACTTACTTAATTGAGAAACGAAAACATTAAACAGGCAGACAAAAGTTACTAAAATTAAACAATATTTTTTCCTGATTTTTATCAAAAACACGTCAAAACATTTAACATAAAATGTTTCAACAGCTTGGATCTGTATTCTCAAAAAGATTTTGCTTGTTTTATTTGCAAAGAGATGCAAAGGTAACTCGTTAAAAAACTTACCTTTTCTATCTTGCCACACCACCGTTTGTCCATAAGACAATCCATGACAGCAGCATAACGCTGAAGGTACACTGGGGGGAAAAACACAACCCCTTTTTCATCGTCGAACTCAGCGTATACATCTTGGGAATCCTCGTCATCCTGATTTTCAATTTCGTCAGATGAGAAGAAGTTTTTATATGGACCGATTACATATTCCAAGGCGCTTAAAAACGACTCGCGAAAATAGATCAAAGCCTGTAAAGCGATGATCATGATTTTCTAATACGACTGTGGATTTTAAATTATTGTAGCTGTGTAATGTAAATATTTTACGTTGCAACCGGCAAATTGTGTTCCATGATGTTCACATGTTTATTTTTGTTTTGATTTTGAAGTTGTCAACTGTCAAACAAATGTCAGTTCAAAATGTCTATCAATAAAAAGGTTTAAACGTGACAGAGAAGAATAAATTCGAACAAGAACAATAAATTGAACATGAGTTCATAATACTTTTACACGCAAGTTATATAATGAAATAGAAAAAACGATATGAAATAGACAAAAAAATTACATAGACAATAAGTAAGTACCTACCTACTTAGCTCCTTTTTTTAATGGAATGGCATAAAAAAGTATTTTTAGGTAGGTAAGTACTCTTGAATAACCGGCAGTGTAGGGGACACTGCAGGGTTATGCCGGATTCCTACCGGCTAAAACCCAACCACTTTCTAGCCCGGCCGTTGATAGGCGGGGTTGCGGGGACGTTATGACAGGACTTCGGAAAAGCGGCCAAGGGCCGCGGGTCGACGGTGGGTGGGTAAAGTCTGCTTCTGATCGGTCCATTTGGAAAATAATTATGGGGAAGGCCTACAGTAGATGATTGGTCGAGTATTTAAGATGCGGGTCCCGGGTTCGATACCAGGGCCAACTCCCAACTAAGTTTGCTTTGGTCTAGGTCTTGAAAGTGGTAGCAGTCACTAGGTACCCGTTACAGAAGGTTGCCCCTTACAGACTACCTCTAACAACTTTTGTGGTGTTGTGTTTCAGTGAGTGAGTAGCCAGAGCCCATTTCCCTATCCTTCCCTAATCACTTAACCTGAATCCTACTATGGTACGTAACGCATTTAGAGCACCTGTGGCGTTCGTTGCTTGTGTTATAGGTGCCACCAAGTGGACCGTCAGGCTGTCTAACGACCTTCATAAGATATGTAAGTACCTATACTTATTTGCTGAAGCCTCATTTAAACATCTTAAATTCTTTACTTACCAACCTAAAGCGGAACTGTCTGCTTAAATTTATTACCTAATGATTACTGACATAAATGATAGATAGACACGTTGAGGTGAAAGTAGCCATTGTCTGAATGAACCACATTGTCTGTGATCTATCTTTCAATCTATGTTAGCGTAGCGTATGTTAATGTTGAACCGGTTTTGTCGTTAGTTACATGTAATTATATATCGTACTTTTATAGATAACGACAAAACTATAGAACCTACATAATAAAGTGTGAGCAATCTAAATGGATCAAATAACTACCTAGAGGAAATTTAAAATTTGGAGAAATTATTCTTAATTAGGAAACAGAGCCTCGTATTTAAATTAAACAGGCTTTCAATTGAGCTTTTTCATAGTAATTAATTATCTGTAAATAATCTAAATTTATAAGCTGTTTGTAGTAGGTATATCTAAGTTAATAAGAAACATATTTTGCTACGAAACCTTGTGTAAACTCGAATAGACATACATTAATTATTCGGTATTTATTCGGTCGGCTATTTGATATACGTAATAATAGCTAGTATTATAAAAACAACATTTTACTCGTACATTAAAAATAACAAGACTATATTACTTACGAGTACTTAATAGATTTTACAATTACGTTAGGTGTGATAAGTATCTTTGATATACCTAACTAAAATAACAACTGCAATCGAAATATATATTTATATCAAAATATAAATATTTAAATAGACCATTGTTTTGGTAACATTGTGTTTTACTTTCCAACTTCCGGTTGCAAATATTGTAAAGGTCAATTGTGTAATATCCATAATGTGTTAATTGGAAATTGTTTAACTTTTTCGCAATAGGTACCTACATTCAAAACCCACGATATATATTGTGTAGGATATATTACATTAACACAGGCTTGTGGTCCTACAATGTATGTCCTACGGCTGAGATGAATGTAAACGAACCATCCATCCCAAAACAGACACGTTTGATAACACATTTAATTTTGATCTCAACTGTTTATTTATAAGTTCTTACTTGACTTTACTAAAGTCAACTTTTATAAGAACTTTGACTTTTGACTACTTTTATAAGGGGAGGTTATATCAGTTCAATCTTTAAAAAATATTCATTATAATCCACTATATGACCAAAGTAATCATATTATTATGATTACTTTGGTCATATAGTGGATTGAGTCCCCTCAAGGCTAGAACCAACACCATGTAAGAGGCGTATTTTTTGTGGATAATAATCCAATTTTTGGTTTTTGGTAATTTGACCATCAATATAACCTTTGTCAAATTACCAAAATATTGACGGTGCATTAAAAAACTATCATTAATGCGAACTTATATCGTAGTATAGTGACCAGGTGGCTAACAGTAAATTCTCGGACCGCACTAATGTAGAGTAGGTGTGTACGTGTTCAAATGCCTTCGATTTAATGAAGAATGAATAAAACTCATTTTAAAATTCATGTCAAATTTAGGACAGCGTAATGATTGTTTAAAACTATATAGAGACTAACAGTACCTAGGTATGTAGGTATAGAAAACTAGATATCTTTTTGTTAATGCCTATTTTTTTACTAAATGTATACAAATATGCAGTTATATGCATAAACAATGTACGAGTATGCGTATACATAAATATTAAAGCGGGTATATCTAATGAAATATGAAATCCAACAAGATGGGTTCAAATTATAGTAGTAGTACTGGTTATTAGGTACTATTTACTCTATGGTAGTAGTAACAATGACAATTGTTGCAAGATTATAAGACCGCGTAACACAATGTGCCTTGCCACTACTAACCAATCAGATTTACTCGTAGATTCTTTAATAACTCTTTTTAACAAAAAAAAACCTACTTCAAACTGTTTTCTCATGGATGCCATTGTCAGACTTGGACCAAATTGAAATGGGACCAAATTGAAAGTTATGAGGTAACAAACATAAAAAAATACAGTCGAAGTCGAGAAAGGAGAAGAAAGGAGAAAGAAAAGAAGGAGGCTTTTTTTGTAAGTCGGTTGAAAAAGATTAGATTTTCAAATTGTGTGTAAGTTTTTACATACATGATTATTTTTTTCGAAATTGACGAAATATTTCCTCGAAACTCTAATTACCTTTTAAAAAACCTTTTTTAAAGACGGTTAAATAAAACAGCATTGTATAAAAATAAATTATTATTATAATAGTTCAATTAGCATGGCCGTTTGTGGCTCTGTTGAAGAGTTTTCCCTTTACAACCAAGATTTAACGTGTTTTGAAAGTCAAAGATTTTTGTGGTGATGAACTACCTTGAAAGCTTAAGCGCCGGATACCTAACAAAGAGAATATGGTTATTTGAAGGTATTCAGCCTGCACAAGAAGAATGATTGGTTAGTCGCTAAAATAAACCACAAATACTCTAGCATTTGTCATGCATAGAAAGTTATGTACCTATCTATTTTTATAATTTTATTTTCCTCTCGCAATAAGTTTCTCACTATGAGCAAGACTAATGGATATAAGTATTCATTGTTGACTTTAGAACCTCTCGGAATTCTAGGTTAGATGGAAAGTTAAATTAAGACGAAACACTTTTTTAAAAAGCACATGCAAATATGTATATCAATAGAACTAGATATTGCCTGCTACTTTATCCTATTCCAGCCTATGATGTAGGTATATTTATTCTACAGAAAATTAAAAAAAATCCATAAAAAATTATGAAAATTGAAAAATTATTCTTGTTAATTAGTTACGAAACAGTGAAGAAAATTTCCGTTTTCGTAGCTGGTTATAAAAAATAGTTATGATACGAGTATGAACATATGAAGCCAAATAATAAATATTATTGTAAAAATCCGTCTAGTAGTTTTTGCGTATACAAACATCTACTTATTAATTTAATTTATAAATAAAAGTTTTCCAATTTACCTTAGTAGGACCCTACCTAAGTAATCATTTATAAAATATTTAAAATTCCATGTTGTAATGTTTTTGATGAAAGCAATGATAGGTCTGCTAAAATCCTTTATTAACTAAATAGGGACAGAAAGCCACAAATTACAGACAAAACTTGGTGCATTGTTTAACTAAGTAACATGATTTTTTTTAAATTACGCCTAAGTCTTCGTACCGGTTTCTTGGTGCGCGTGCGCAGGTCAGATGAAGAAAAAGCGCGTTCTACAGCTGCCGTCGTCAGTTCCACGAGGATCGCCGGAGAGGTCGGACCTCTTATCTAGTCATTACATTTTTATTTTTTTTATTTTGCAATCAAAAGGTCATCATGAAAGTGTTCATCGTTTTGATGGCCGTCAGCGCTCTAGCGAGTAAGTATTTAAAATGATTATATAAATAGTTTAATAATGGTATGATAAAATAAAAAATAATAATTTTACAATTAAGTACAATTGTAATAAAATTGTATATTATTAGGAACTTGTTACGTCAATGACAATTAATTGATTTTCTTGTTAATTCTTTTATAATTTGAAATGTTACGAAATCTATTACGAGCATTTAATTACGCCCGATTACCGAACTTTGCACGCCTTTCTCTGTAATAGTCTGAAGAAATTAAGTCGCATACCGAATTTTCTTTACTACTTACCTATCTGTTTTATATTCGTTGCACAACGCTTCAAGTATGAATGCCCAAATAGTTTGAAATCCGTTAGTTCAATAGAACAATGTAACAAGTAGTAATTGGTAGGCTATGCAGTTATGACGCCTACATGTTCCATATCCCATAAGTAGGTAGGTACCTCTACGCGATTGAGTAGCACGTATTAATTTACTTTTGAATACCAAATGCCTATCAAGTTTTATGTCTTTAACCTTTAAAATTATGTGAGCTATGGTGGTTTAACAAATTATTTTAATTATAACTAGTTTAATATCGTTATAAGTAGTAACCATTTCATTTACACGGTAACCTTTTAGTTTCCAACTGTGTGGTCTAGTCTAAATAGTTGTACTATTAGGACTCTATTCGTGTCTCTATTTACATTTGGTTCTATTGTGGAATAAGACAGACGGTATTGCTATATTTTTGAACCGTTGGTTGTCTTATTCAAATGTGAAGAGAGTGCGTTTAGTTAGTGCAAACAGAATATATAGTTTTTCTGAAATGAAATACTCACTCGAACTGAAACACAACCGCACATATACTTTAGAATAGTCTTCAGTAAGGGACCATCACAGCTTAATAGTGGCAGGGCAGCCCGTCTGGGGGCAGTAACAACCCCTTACAGAAGACTAATGTGAAATAACAGCATATGTGCTGTTGTGTTTCGGACAGTGACTAAGGGATGTCAAAGCCCATTACCCAGTCCCTTCCTTATTCTTAGTGTTATAGGCGACGGTAGCCACCGACTATCATTAATCAACCGTCAGCCTGTCTGTCTACCTTTACATAAAAAAAGCGCAATGATACTTTAACTACTTACTATACATTTTACTAACTGACATAAAATAGGTAAATGATAAATCATTCATAAGTAAAAATGATACTTTAAACAATACATCAAGAGAAAGCAGGTTTCCACTAAAGTTGAACAGAAACTAAAAAATTAAACAAATAAACTATAAAATAATAAATGGTCTGAGTAATTTCACTCTCGAACGGTTTCGTTGAAATTCGGCATTGACATTCACCAGATATTTTACAATGCAAAATATTTACAATCACACGATATTTTCTTTATTGATTGCATTATGTTTTGTAACTATTAATATTAAAATTTACGCAAATAAAACTGAGCTTTTGCAATTGAATTCGCTTAGCGAATGAACTCAAGTGTAACCCATTAAATTTTTTTACTGATTTTTATTTGTTTATACATAGATTTCAAATCGTTTTCATATAATAAATAGAATGCAGTATAGAATATATTTTTTCGTGTACAAGACATAGGATATGATTATTTTTCAGAAAGTTGTAAAGACGTAGTACAGCACCACTTTCAAGGTATAATTATGGAGTTAAAAATTTGTTCAGTCACAATTTATTATTTTAACTGGTTTAGCTTTTTCACTTAATTTCAATTTATACCTAACTTATTTCTATAAAAGACAAAAAAATTCCATAAAAGACAAAATTTCAAAGGTTGAAATTTTATTGCGTACAAACCAGTTTATGGAAAATGTTTTTGCCTTCGTCATGTGTTATTTGCATACGATTGTTTCTACCTGTGGAAGGAAAACTCGATCCGGAGAGCTTAAAATTTTTTAGTGGATATTTTTAGCTGCACGTTTGCAGCGAAATCATTAGGTATAGTTAACTTATGAGTTCTCCTAAGTGACATATCATCTTTTACCAATTGTTTTTTTTTTCTTTTGCTTTTACTCACGTAGAATGTTCAGAAATTATATGCAGGGAACACAGATACAACTATAACTCATTCAATTGAATATGAATTACAAAATTTAGGAATTATTAAAATATAACTCATTGTGGTATAATATACCTACATTCAGACAGTTCCATTAATATGACATTAATGGGACAACCTTCCTAACTAATAGGTACAAGATGATTTCACATTCCTCCTATTTAACACAACAGTTAAAATCTTCTTAAGAAGTTATAAAACGTTGGATGAGCACACCAACAAAAAGTTACTAAATTGTTTAATCAAATTAGCGCCTCTTTCACAAACGTCAAGTAGGCCAAACTGTAATTTAAAGTCACCGGTAACCGGGGATAATGGAGCTGATATACCTTTGTTTGTACGGTAAACGTCCCAAACATTAAATAGAAAATAATATTAAAAAAATCGGCTCTCGAATGATGCATTAAACCGAGTGCATAATTCAATATAACAGAAAATGATTTCTAAAAGTAACTAATCAACACTTTACATGTTTGTGAAAGAGGCCCTTAGAGTAATAGGTACCTATTATGAAAATTATTACTATAATAATATGAAAATATACGGATCGAGAAAAGTTGTTATTTGAATACCTACTAATAAATCTAATTCCTACTTTCTTATTGAATTATAATAGGTTATCTAAATTTCAAAATTAATCAAAATTCAAAATAGTTTTTTCTTCAATGTTATCGAATATGAATGGGTCAGGACAATATTCAACGTCGACCCTTGATGCATCAGCGAACGATGCACCGATGTTGTAATAAGCCACCACTTTCACTTCTTGTTGACGTTGCGTCACTTCTGCCGCGCCGCGTGTTGCGATACTCACCTAGTCACCTCTCTTGATAATCATGTGTTAAAAGCGTTATATTGATCTCTTAACTAATCTTCGTGACCTTTTACGATCTACGCTGAGCAATCACGATTCAATATCTTCAGATGGATCGTCAAAAAAATCTTCAGAAACTATGAAATTTTTAACAATTTAGATACAAAGCGCATATTAATTTAAGTTCCAAAGAAAATATAATAAAATTAAATTAAATTCAAATTTAATAAAATTTTATATCTTATATCATCAAAACTTAACAGTACCCACCTAGCTCGTAAAATAGTTAAAAGTTTTGCGAAAGGCCTTGACAGTTCGATTTCATTTAAATTGCTAACGAAGAGAAGGCTCCTATCAAATACCAGAGACCAATTTAAACACACTGACGGAATCTAAATTACTTATACGTCTCACACGAGTCAGTATAAATCTTCTTATATAATGTTGTATCGTTGTGCAATAAATTAAATATATTTCTGTTTGTTATTCGATCTTGGTTGTAATGTAGGTACAATCTCTCGACTGTATGATATCTGACTCATTCATACAATAAATTGTTTTTGACACCACGAGAAATTAATAGGTGTTTAACATTATTATTTGGTAGATTTATTGTGTAAACTTTTGCAACTGTAATATTTACTTACGGCTCTGTCGCTTTCTGTTTTGTGCTAACAACTCAACTAGTAATTTCTTTTTATATAATGGGAAATTCGAACGCAATCTTGGTTAGATGTTCAACGTTGTTTAAAATTAATAACCTACATATCACAAGCTTGTTCCAATACAAGTTATAATTTAAAAAAAAATGTCTACATCCTGAATATGCATTTTAAAAATAGGTATGATTATTTAAATTTTTTGGAAAAGTATTAGCAAATAATTAGTAAAGAAAACTACTTCTGTAAATTAAGCATCTGCAACTTGTTCATATTATATGTGATGGTAATATATTTTTTTTATATTGTGAACAGTTTTTGTAAATAATAAATAGTAGTACTTTCAACAAAAACATTTTCTAGCTCCATAACATTTTTCTATTTATTTCTCAGGCGCCCAATTCAAATGTCCGGCCAAAGATGGGCAGTACGAAGATGACAGACAATGCGACAAATTCTACGAATGTAACGACGGTGTTGCAATCACAAAGCTTTGTCCAGACGGTCTCGTTTTCGACCCTACGATCAGGAAGATCAACAAGTGCGATCAGCCCTTCAACGTTGACTGTGGAGACAGGACTGAATTGCGTAAGTAACTCGTTGTTAATTCCAACCACAAACAATACTCTCAAATCTTTAAAGGCTTCTATATGTTATATTTCTGACACAAATGCTTTGCTGTAACCATCTAATATATAAAATTCTCGTGTCACAGTGTTTGTTGCCATACTCCTCCGAAACGGCTTAACCAATTCTGATGAAATTTTATATGTACATTTGGTAGGTCTGAGAATAGGTTTTTATCTATTTTTTATACGCGGGCGAAGTCGCGGGCTGCAGCTAGTTATAATATAAAGTAGCAATGCACTTCCGGCCAAAACTTAACTGAGTGTATAAAATTCTTAAATGTGTCTGTGTTGTTACACTCAGCGCGCAATAAAATGGCAATTTTCAATTCATATCAGTTTTGTTGGACAAGTTGGTCACCAACAAAGCCTATATAGAAATAGCAAGCTGAAGTGTCTATATCTATAAGTACTACCTATCACAAGCTTGTTATAGTACCTACTAGAACTAAAAATTGCTGTAAAAATGTTCTTAAGATCCCTATTGATAATGTTGATGATCTTTGTATTATTTACATTTAAAACAACACAATAGATCAATCATCACCTAATACCTTAAACATTTTTAATGTTTACATTAATAGGATAGAAACTAAATATTAGGTAATGTCGAAATTATTTGTTAATATATTAAAGAAAATATTTTCGTCCAAATAAAAAAGAAGTGTTTAAGGGGAGTAATAGTATAAGTATAGTAAAAGTATTTATTGTAAAGGTCGCTTATCACTGTGCTCCTAATAAGTGAAGGTGTCCTGACTACCTTTGACCGCCGAGGTCGGCACACGCCGTTGATTTTCTAGGCCGACTGGTTGCAATGCATAACACCACGACGCGTATGTGTCAATCTATCTATTGATAGATGATGGGTTAAATGATATGATGTGGTGTTATTATTATCTACATATAACAATGCGGTAGTGCTTTGTGCTTATAGCACGGACGTGAGACTAAATTTAAATCTAGTAATCCTTATTCTTACTTACTTCTCTTTAGACATTTATATAAAGAAAAGTCGAACCTGTAACGCCGAGTAAAGTACCAATTTGATCTCACTGCAATCTAGTCCGCAAAGTAAATGAAATTTTAAAGATCCCAGTAAGAATACACAAAAATATAAATTTTAATTATGTACTATCTGGGATATTCAATTTGCTAGTAAAATGGAAACAGTTGATAGAATAAATTCGCAAAAAGGTTGCTTTCAATATAATATTAGTGTTAAAAAAATCATTTCCCTCCCCTCCACTTACTCTTTTTTCATCATTGTTAGCATTTTTTTGCTAATTTGATTATAGTTAACATTTGCTCTGGCGACTGCTGGCTATGGACAGACTTTCTACCTTCATAAGAAACAGTTTTTTTGTAAGAGTTTTAAATGATTCTTTTTAAGGTGTAAAATTATTAAAATAGTACATTACTATATGAAGGTATATAAAATATTTAGCAAGTAACATTAAGTTGGCTATTTGGATTCGCATAAGAATTTGACCTTTAAATTCGATGGAGCAATCATACAGATATCAAAGCCGATCCGTAACTGATTGTCAATAACCGGAAAAGTTAAAAATAATCTTACGGCGCCTTATTACGAAGTGAAAGAAGCCGACACTAAACGGGCTTCCTGTTGAATTCCTTGAAAGGAATATTTTTCACTTCCTACAATGAACGAATGTTTGGCCTCAACACTGAATGGACGTTGCCACTCAAGGCCAATCCAATAAAGTCGTTTTCGACTTATTTATGCCTCAGCCGTAAATAACTGATGCAAAACGTTCTTTGGACAAATCATTTAAAAAGTTGTTTTCACTTACTCACCTTGATGCAACTGCAAGTTTGCTTTTGGCGAGTTATTTTTTTTAATACATCTATAGATATTTTAAAATTATTTCGCTGATTGCCTCTGTCTGTTTCTCTGCTATCTTCTTCTAAACCAACCAACGGATTATGATATGCTTTTCATTAATGGAAAGAGTGATAAACGAGGAAGAGCCAACCCAACATATCCTAATTTATATAAAAAAAGCGTCCGGCTTAATAAGGCTTAAATTTTATGCATTTACTTTTGGTAGATAACTAAACATGCTTCTGACATTTAGATTGAAACACTAGGTATATGTATGCATGCGTGCTATAGATTTAGACACGAATTACTATAATTTGTATTCGTTGAAAGATAATAACTTTTATTGACGATTTAATTAGCATCGTCATTTTTTTTAATACCTAAGTATTTTTGTAAATGTTTAAAAAAGCACATATTTTTAAGCAAACAAACAATACAATCTACAAACAAAGAAACATAAATTACAATTGAACTTTACATATTCATTTAATATTAATATTAATTTAGTTAATACTTGGTTTCGTGCCTTGTTTGTCACTTTTATTGACATAGTTTGACAAGCTTTTGGTTTGTTCTACAGAGCCCCCAAAACCCAGCAACCAATGCCCTCGCCGCAACGGTTTCTTCGCTCACCCCGACCCTACAGTGTGCAACATTTTCTACAACTGCATTGAAGGTGATGCCATCGAGGTCAAATGCACCGCCGGTCTCCATTTCGATGAGTACTCTGGCACTTGCGTGTGGCCTGATTCCGCTGGCAGACAAGGATGCAATAATCAAGAAAGTATGTACCTTCCTATATGCATATTTAGGAGCTTTGACTGCGTGTCTGATAGATGTAAACTACTAACTATGAAATAAATGCAGACGTGTTAGAAGTTGAGTTTCGGTGAGTGAGTAAGGGATAGCTACTTTGGTCTGTTTCACTATTGCTTTCTACCTTACCCATTTTATTGTTAAAGTCGGCAGTACGATTACGTCCCCGTGGTTTTTTTTACCATATGTAAAAATAGAAAGAATAAAAATTATTTTTTCTAAGAAAATTATTACCATCTTTTAATATTTCATAGAAATATATATAACCATTAGTGGTTAAGGATGTCAAAGATTCGGTTCCTGGCATGATTAACCATGCAAATTATTTTTAATATCAACTATTTTGTATGTTTGAAAAAAATCTGAATTCTGTTATAAAAATATGACGCGTGTTTTTGATTGCAGAGAAGACTAAGGATGGATTTGAATGCCCGAAGGACCAAGCTACCACTCAAGGCCAGCAAGTTGCCCACCCTAAGTTCCCCCATCCCACTGACTGCCAGAGATTCTACGTATGTCTGAACGGTGTTGAGCCCCGCGATTTGGGATGCACGGTCGGAGAAGTATACAATGAGGAATTACAGCAATGCGATGCACCTGAAAACGTGCGCGGGTGGTCAGTAATTTTATTAAATGTCTTAACAAGTTTTATATGAATTTTCAGTATAGGGTTTTATTTCACAGATAATAAGACAACATTACGACATCTAAAAAGATGTGTCTAAAATGTGAGATTTTAATTGAGTAAATATTTCATATTTTTGTCTTAACTGATATTCTATTCATATTGTTATGAATGAAGTGATAAGTTTACAAAGATTTATAAATATCATTTATAATTGGAAAACCCCCGTGATAATTTTTGATTATCAGTTGGAGTCGCCAGTGGCGTTGGCCGTCTGGGCGGGGTGTATAATATTTTTCAATTGCCGTACCCGCTTTAAAACCGTTTGGTTAACGTTGGTGGTTGGTTATTTTAATATAAAAGTTTTGATGAAACGAAAAAAAATATGTACAAAATGTGTCTAAACTTTGATATTTTTTTAAAAAAACATTTTTGTCTAGTCATACACGTACAAAGTACCCTTTGTTACCAATAACACTTTAATTAAAATATTTAATTTTGTATTTAATATTGCAGCGAGGACTGGTACAAGGATGCAGAGGATGCAGCGCCTGGACCTAAAGCGAGGAATTGAACTCTTTAGTGATACTAATATTATAGTTACACCTAAGACTTAATAAATTTAAGTGACAAAAAAATGAATGTTTTATTTTTTCTTCCAACATCCAACTTCCGACCTTGAAGTAATTATATATTTGACATGTGAGGGAAAAATTCCTTACAACATTCCGAAACAACCAAAATAATCGGCAATCTAAATAAACCATAATAGTCTGATTCTCTTATGACGTTAAGCTACATATGAATCGGAAAAAAAATAACCGATTTCAGAACGATAAAATATGTACTTTAATTAAGCTACCATGAATTTTCTAGTTTTCATGTAAAATTCTAAAATTAGAAGTCCTAGATTCAAGTTAAATCTTTATAGCAAATGTATAAGATGAATTGTAGTGTGGTTAAGGAATAAGGTACTTAACGCTCTATGTAAACCAGAGGTCCCGAGTCCAATTTGCAATTGGACTCTCAAGCTCAAGTCCGCTCAGGCTCATTTAGCCCACGTTCGCACGAGAGATTTTTCAACGCTTTTAACGCGTGTTAAAAGCATTGACGTCTGACGTTTCGAATAAACCATATGATTTTTAGGCTGTGTGTTCAAACGCGGGCGCTTTTTTACGTCGGAAGTTTTATTATCCCTCTATGCTCCATTTTAAACTCCGAGCTCCGAAAACTCCTGTGCGAACGAGGCCTTAGACCGATTCTCATTCTCATATGGACGGAATCTCAGGTGGACAAGATACATTTATTTACAGGGTGTCGCCCCTTGTCCGTTGTATGATTATGCATATTGTTAGCCTAATATTGCTCGCTTTAACATAGCATAAAATTACTTTGAGGGACTATACAAGCTGTATTTAGTCTTGGCGATTTGTTATTTATGACTTCAGAAAAGCTTAATTCATATTATTTTACTTTAAATTTCTTCTATTTTATATTTACATCGCAAATGTAACCTTAAACCTAAACACAAATTGATAGGTAACTACGCTTATATGGAAAAAAATATGAATGGTGGTAGAAATGCTGGAAAAAAGATTTTATTATAAAATCTTTTCTCCACTGTGACTCTGTTAAAACATGAGTTCCTGATATCATGAATAATGCGAATTAGCCCACACCTCGTTCTGATTTCACGTAACTAAACTAGTTCAAACTCCCACGCTTTGTCTCAGTTAATCTGATAAAATATAAATTTCATTCTTGGAGAAAGCAATAAAAACCGGTAACTAGGAAATAGTTTCTATAATATACGAGTCAAAATATATAAATATAAAACGTATTATATAACATATATCATATATTATATGAATATTAATATTATTTTAAATAAATAGGAAAAAGACTATCTAACTAGACTAACAGTAAATAGGTTATATTAATAATAATAAAATAATGAACTTAAAATTAACATAAACTTTAACTGCTTACGCTATTAGCCATAATAATTTATCTAAGCCATTATTTTTAAAGAAAATTTTAATATTGTAATAAAAAACAAACTTCGGCCTAGACATGCAGGGCTTGAAATTGTCTAAATTATCTAATAAATTCTAAACCATTATCCCTTTAATGCATCCATGTTCCAAACACATATGCGAAATACGAGTATGTTAGGCGCCTCAGTACAGTAAGTTTTACCTTGCCAGTAATTAACTTAAATAATTTTTTATCAGGTGAATACAAATATAAAATCTGTCTTCAAAATAACGTATGCAAACAAAAATAATTATATGTTCTAAACACAAGCTCTTGAAGTTCTTTTGACATGAAACTTACTTCAACATATAGATTAACTTGATAACTTAAACTTTGCCTGTTAAATTTTTCTAAAAGACCACTTTTTTTTTCTTATGTAAAGTTCATCAGACAGGCTGGCTATCCAATTTATGATAGATGGCTACAATCGCCTATATAATACAACCAACCCCACAGGTATTGCAAGTGAACTGCTGACTTTAGAAGGATTAAGGATAAGGAATGGATAAGGAAATGGACTCTGACATCTTTTACCAGTCTTTCTTTTACTCACTTATTGAAACACAACCGCATGTACGAGTACGTTCTGTTTATATGTGACGGTGGTCTTCTGTAAGCGGTTTGGTGCTGTCACCAGATGGCCTGTCTTGTATGCGAAACGTAGACCTTTACATAAATGAAAATTTTGAAAAAATAGAAGAGGAAAAAAGAAAAATTACAATATGTAATTTGTGTGATTTGTAAAAAGGGTGTGAAAAAAATAAATAAAAATGCTTGAAACCGATTTTCTTAACGAGTTGTACGTGTAACCAGACAGGTTTGTAAAATTTCGCAAGTTAATTATACCTACGCCGATTTGTGTAAAACAGACGCAACAAATTTCTCTACATATATATCATATTAGTTACATTACAAGCTTTTTAACGCCTATTATATTCAAAAGTCGTTAACATGTAAGTATGTCAAAGACAATAAACTTTCAAAATACGTTCTCCTATGCAGCTACGACATTTGACTCACAAATCGACATTTGTATGACCTTTTTATATGCGACATGCATTCAACGCCTAAGTATGAGTAAAGATGAGTTAGTTAAATGTCAATTCAAAAGTTCTTCGCACTTAACTTATAGAAATATGTACTTTAGTTATCCTTATTCTTATAATTAACGAAATGCTGTGATTATTCAAGAAAAGATCTTTCATAATTTTTAATTTGTCCTTTATTATATTTTTATACATAGTGCAAGTGAATTTGCAATTTTGGAAGGATTCATCCACTAACACCCACTGCTTACATTCCACGTGTCTATTTCAATTTAAAAATTCTCATTACACATTATTATCTCATTTTATATCATAGAAAATTTAAAATTAACAGTCTGTTGGTTATTTAATAGTTTTGAAAATATTTCTGTTTAATTGTATTTCTTTTTTCAATACTTTTAACTATGTTTTTTGTTCATTTCTCGATAAGGTAGCGTATTTAATAATTGATACTGCAACTCCGATCGAATAGCGACATAAAATACAAAAAGGAATCATTGTAATGCAACTTTCATAAGAGCGGCATTGCAAAGGTTGTCGACCTTAACAATGAAATAGATTTAATCACATTGGGATTGTATTCTAATTATTTTGTTTTATTTGCCTTTAATGGCGTTCACATTTCGCCTTTAATGTCGTATACTTCCAATTATTTATTTAGTAGAAAGAGAGGCATTCTGATGTGTTTTTAATGCTCAATTATAAAGACTATACCTAATGCAATCTACGAGTAATTATGTAGATTTAAAATTAAATCCACCGTACAAATAATTTGAAATTCATTATTTATTTTAACATTTTCCGTTTTTACTAGTAATTAGCGGAAACTTCATGTTATACTAGTTTTAATACTTTGTAAAAATATTATTTATGCATGTAGTGCATTTTTAGAATATTGTAATAATATAAGCTTTTAAATGTACTTCTCAGTAAAACAACAAAGATACGAAGGTTAAAATTTTCGAAATTTTTAAAACATTACTATTTAGCGAAAACCTCATCACTCACTAACTAATTTTTAACTAACTAATTATAATATAGGTACATAAGTACAAAGATTTTGTTTGATCTGCGTAATGTGGTATGTTGAGAAGAAATTTCGGAAATTGGCTAACAAATTAAAAACTTTTTTTAAATATTCTTGAACGTTTCTTGAAACTTTTTATATAATGGAACAGTGCTTTTAATTGATTTATGTATGATTAAAAAAATTCAAATCTAATTAGGGCGTTCGTGACGACAATAAATTGCTACGTATAAATCTTTAAATAAATAGTATTTTGGTTAGATACAGCCAGCTATCATATAAGTCTTCGAAGTCGCCAATAGTTATATAGAAAATAATTACAATTTAGCAACAATCGATTAGACGAGATAAAAGCATTGTATGTCGAAGTCCAGATAAATTTATGACGAAATTCATTTTATCTAGCAAATATCCTTGTAAAAATAAATAAGTAGTTGCACAATTTAGTTATTGTTAAATTATTGGTAGTTGTTATTTTGCGAATCGCAGAATTTTCTTTAGGATTACAGAAGAATTACAATTATCTAGCTAGTACATCACACTTATGTATCTCCTAAAGTTTAGCCTACGTAAATCATATACATAGATTAATTTTTCGGCGACTTGGTTGCAAAAATCTTGTTTTTTTTTTCTACATATTTACATAAATACCTAATTAGGTGTATAAATAAACCTTCTGTGAAAAATTATTTATCTGATGGTGAAAACTGCATCAAAGTCCGTTGCGTGGTTTAGGAAGATTTTTCGATTATACAGACAGCATACGCAGAAAGCGACCTCAAATAACTTATACTAGTTAAAAAGCTATTGCATTAACGGTAAGTAAATACTTTATAATTTATTTCCAAAAAAAATGTAACACTTACTTACTGTGTTAATTAATAAATAACTAGAACTCAAGAATCATTAGTAAACAGGATTAATTAAAGACACGAAATGTGTGCATTTCGAAACGGTACCTAAATGTTAGTTAGTGAAAGGATATTGGAGATCATCATTGATTCAAGTTTGTGTAATTAATCAAATAAGTTTAATTCGCAATAGTTTTTAAGTAATAATCAATGTGAGCACATGAATAATGATGCTCAATAATTTATTATGATAGTAACAAACAAAAATGATTAAAAAAATTAAACTACATTGAATTTGCAAAATTGGTTTACAGTTGCTAATACAAAAAGTTTTTTTACCGATTTTTTATTCATACTATAAATGCTTGTATTATTAAAAATTATATTTATCAATACATTCATGAATAATTTTATTGTATAAATATTTTTATGCTATTACTCTCTACAATATTTCATTGATTTTTTTATTCTTCATTTAAACTCTGGATAATTGATGATGTTACTAACTGATGTTACTAAACTAAATTATGTGAGTGGATTACCATAACTAGCAACATCGAATTTGCACAATTTAGTAATATCAAATTATTTTATTAGGTATTGCTCTCTATAAGACCATGCAACCAATGAGGTTATTTCATATAAATGTGTAATAAATTAACAAACATATTAAAATTTTGTAAGAAGTAGATGGAAAGGCTTATTGCTAGATGATCTTTTTAAAATATTTTTCTTTAGTAATTCCATGTCGATTGGTTCCCACAAAATTGAAAATGTTAAAAATGATCACAAAAACTGATTGCATATACCAAAAAGCCACAACAGAGTGTGATATCGTATTCCTATCAAACTGGTCATGTGGAATTGTCTGACTGACTTTGCAAGGCTTCATCGGTTGATTCTGTTACTTATACAAACTTTTCATCCTGTTATACATCCGTGGCTATGAGGCTATTTTGTGTTTATTTTTATTGAAAATATTGGTTTCCAAATTTACTCACGTGTGAAATGTGATTCCACCCTGTTCTTTATATTTTTAATTTTACTTGGTTTTTACACTGTTTCACTGCGCATTTCACTAGTAAATATTTTAATAAGAAGAGGCATAGTTTGATTGCATTTTGTGTGCATGTAACATGATGAAGGCGTAATTTTACCGGCTTCATTCTGCCCTCCACAGTGCTCTATCTATAGTTCTTCTGTTAACTGAGATTTTTAGTAGATTCATTTACTGTTATTATGTTTAACAATCCATAAACATTTCCAAAAGCTTTTAAGTACTTACTATTGTTAAGCTATAAATAATCTATTGTTAGAAACTTGGTAAATGTCCCCAAACATGCATCGGCGGGTGCTGCGACTTAGACCAGTTTAAAGTATAGGCATTCAGTTACTCAACACTAATTGTCGTGCCGTTGCCTAATTCTGATATCAATTGTTGCATATCGGGACATTGTTGTGAGCTGTGACTGGGTTTGAATGACTCATAACATTATCTATATAAGAACGCTTACAGCAAAATAATTATTAGATGTTATTCTACGATACGACTTAGACGATTTCTAATTTAGTGAGTCTTATTTGACTAAAAGGAAAGTTACATACAAGACTATCTAGGCTTTCTATGACAAAGCAAAAAATATTGCTTCTCTCCTTTCTATTCACATTTCTATTTGTTCTGGTCTGCCTGTTCAATTTCGAAGATCCCTTGATGATAGCTAATTACTGTCACTTATGTGGACAAGAATCACTGGGAAGGATTTAAGTGTACTGCTGAATCCGTGATAGGATAAAAGGGAAGGGCAAGAGAGAAGATAGGAATCGGAAATAAGGTTCGCATTCATTAACGCTCTAAAAATGTTTGATAATAACCATAATGAAATAGCAATATTTGTGCTATTTTGGTTTGGTGCAAATGTAAGACATGCCAGAGCCCAATTCTCTATCCCGCACGCCAGGGGAGAAGCCGCAGAGATAAAGGATGAAAGATAGAATGTGTTATATTAATTTTACACAAAATATTACAACATTTTTAAAAGTGTGTTATGCTCTTACACGAGATTTATTCTCCTATTGTCTACCTTTAATTACGAAGCTTTTTTACCAGCGTGGCTTTTCAGGTCATAATAATATTTTTTTGAGGAGATTCAATGCAAAAATATGTAATGTTGTGAATATATTTATTAGATTGAACTCACAAGACACAGTTTTTGTGATTTTTATATACGATTCTCATGATATGTCAAAATTACTATGAATATTAATTACAAGCAGATCTCCCCGGAGCCTCTGATGACACCTTCCTATTTTATATTCTCAACTTGGCCAAAAGTTTCCGCTACGGTATATTTTGCTCTTTATATTTTTAAACAAACGAGACTTTTCTATAATAACTGGTTATTTCCATAATATTAATAAGACGCTAGGTATATATAATCGACCTTGCCTACGAATGCAGAGGTGATCTTACGAATCTAGAAATTCAGCTTTTAATACTGGAAAACGTGGCCGTATTTAATTATTTGTGACCCCACTTTAAACATATAGTATAGTACCTAGCTATTTCTTCGCGATCACTTACACTATAATTGCACATTCGCTAAATGATGCTGTGCTTATTTATGAAGGCACTAATATTTGGGTGAATATTGTCCTTTTTATCCCCCGACGCTCGACACAAGAACGGGGTGTTACAAGTTTGACACCTGTGTCTTTGGAATCGTAGCGTAAGCATATGAAAAAAAATCATATACTTCGCTTCTATTACTAGATCCTAAGCATTAGTCAAACCTACAGTTATCTAAAAAGTCAAATTGAAAACAATGCTATGAGAATTATGAATGTCTATAAGGACTATACCCCTCCGGCTTTCCCCTGGGTGCAATTTTTTTACACGTGAACCTCCCCCATACATCCTTTTTTTCATAAGTGAAAATCGATTAAAATCGATCTAGCCGATTTGCAAGACTAACGCACGCGGCGATTGATTTTATACATAGAAAGAAAGAAAGAAGATTATTCCTCATCTGGTAAACCGACTGTTAATCTTCTTTTCTTTTTGCATGCAACTTCGTCCGCGTAACATTATTATTATGAAATGAAAAGGTAAAGAGAAATTAAAGAAATATATTTACAATAAACTAACACACGATTGAGCAATGGCTCAGCTACCAACTCACAACTACTACTGACATATTTATATTTTTCTGATTACAATATTCTTTTAAAACTACTCGTTTTGGCCACCAACCAGCTAGTTGCCAACATTCTCTATTTATAATATTAGAATGAGCCCTGGGTAACGTAACCCGGTGTGCTTTCTTGTTTTCAAGTCATGGCCTATATTCTCATTGTATGAATAATGCTCTACCCGTATCTTCTCAGCTACCCCACCTTCTATTTCACGAGTTTCTAAGCGACGGTAAACATCTACCATAAACAAAAACTTTATAAGCCCTCTATAAAACTGAAATTTATTTCTTAATACACGCACAGTAATTTGTCGCTCGAAGTATAGTAAGCAAGCTGCGTCCCCGCAGTTACAATAGGTGCAACTGGGGCCAATACAGAGCAGCCTTCGAAAGGCACCGCACGTACGCTAAGCCTTTCATACTCTTTATAACCATAAAATATTTCTTTAATAAATTATAAAAAAAAATACAAATACCGTTTCAAATATGCATCGTTTAATACTACTCTTTGGAATAACAGTTTGTGGATTAGGTGAGTAATTTTAAATTATTACAATGTCGGTCTTTTTAATTAATATATGTTATTTATTATAACTTAATAATAATAATAAAATATATTTAATTAATTGAGTGTCAACATTAAAGTAAAGATTAGTGGAAGAAAATTTCATTTTTGGATAAACATTGTATGTTTTTTATAATATTACATAAATACGACCGACCGGCTTCGCATGGGTGCATTTTTTCTGCAAATTATAGTATATAGTAAACCTTGCTCGTTTGAAAGTCTTTCCATTAGTGAAAACCACATTAAAATCTGTTCTTTAGGTTTTGAAATTATCGCAAGCATACATACATAGACAGACGAGACACGTCGTGAGACTTTATTTTTTAATATACTAGCTGTTTCACGCGACTTCGTTCGCGTAACTTTATAAAATAAAGCCTATGTTACTCTCTGATAATATAGCTTTCTATAGATGAAAGCGTTTTTAAAACCGGTCCAGTACTTTTTAAGTTATTACAAAAATCATACAAAATTATCCCTTATAATAATATAATATTAGTATAGATAAGGGATAATTTACTATTTAAATATATTAATATTTTTATGTAAATTGCGAGTTATGAGGACATTTATTTTAATCACAATAATATAAAATTACTCGTAAATAAATGAATATCTAAAAATTATTTTCTTTTTTTTTTTGCTCAAACAACGATTAACAGTAATGGTTTAATTCGATACGGATTATTGAAAGTGATAGTAAAATTTTCAAGGGCACTTCTCGAATTCCGGTATCGAACGGTTGTCGCATTCCGGGGTGAACATTTATTGTCCTAAAAGTTCAACCATGTATAAAAACATGTTTACACAAACCTGTAATTTTTGTGACATTAAAAACTACATACTTTCGACGTAGTGGTTGAATATTTATATATTTTAATTTTCTTCCTCCATATATTTTATCGATAGACATGAATGGATCATGAAGTATAGTGAAATTTTCATTTAGTTTTTTTTACTATCTCTTTTAATTTTAGATTCACGTACGCTCATAATTGTTATATAATGCAGTTATATAACTGATGGACGCTGGTTGACTGAATGATTAATCACGTAATTTTAAAATAAGAATCACCAGTTTTGGCCACATTATAGTTTCTGGGATGTGGTTGCCAGAGAGGGGAATATCAAATATTTTTATTGAAAGTTAAAGTGTGAAATTGTTTTATATATAGCGTTCAACACTATATAATAAATAAAAACACAAATAAATAAACACGCAATAGAAATAAATCTACACTCAAAAATACCATCCGTGTGGTTTCAAGCTTTGTTGCTAGGGTTTTTTTTTACCATGTGAATATATTTTGTGAAAAGACTAGTTGAAAATCTAAAGGTTCATTTCAAAGTAGCCAGGGTTTTAACTAAAGATAACACGGTCATAGTTAAACCAACTGATGATTAGACAAATGTTAGTCTTTATAATTGAATTAAAAATGCTTTTGTGGTTATTTTGAATGGCATAGAGTAATAATGTAGAAAAGTACTGAAGTTGAATATCCTCGTCACTTTGCCAACAGGGTTAAATCCAATCACTCGACGGTAATATTATTGTACTTACTCGTCTTCCTTTCACTCACGCGTCCAGCTTCGAACAAATGATCAGGTACTGAGTGCTCTACTAAGTTTCTTAATATGTGTGTTGCAAGGCCAATTTACCTATTGAGTGTTGTCACGAAAACCTATTGGCTTTTCGAAACTAAATCCACTCAGTTTGATTCCGCAATTCTTAAGTGGACTTATACTACAAAATTAATTAATATTGCCTAAAAAAATATCACTTGACATGAAGCTATAAACGGGAAAGGTTTGTGTATATAATTTGCAGAAAAAAATTGCATCAATGCGAAGCCAAGGGCGGGTAGATAGGGACAATATAAAACTGAAGACGATTTGATGGAATCAATGAGCAGTTTTGAATTTGTCTCATTACTTTTCCATGAATAGAATGATACTTTTAAATATCTCACGATGTACTGCTCTGCAACTTAAAAGTCGACGGATATAAATGTTGAGTTCTTGTTTTAAAATAACATATGGTAAAAACAAGGCTAGTGAGTTGAAAATAATATCCGAGTCCTTACAGCATATCAAACAGGTTTCTCTTAAAAAACAGTGAGGTAACATCTTAAGACGGCGAGGAATATTTATTGAATGGAGAAAGTTTGAGTGCCTGAGTACAGTACCTATAACATTTGTACAATATTAAGAAATATAATAAGTGATATTTTCTTTAGTTTCAGGGCAAGAGTTTAACTGCCCAGAAAAAAGTGGTTACTTTCCCGACCCTTACCAATGTGACCTATACTATAAGTGCTCGAATGGTGAGTAACGTTTTGTTTTTATATATTATGTTAAAGTCGACAGACAGGCTGACAGTTCATTTGACGGTAAGTGCTACATCCCTACTCACTCACCTAAACACAACGGCTCTAAACAGGAGGTGGTTCTGTAAGGATACCTATGCCCTGTCACTAAGTGAGTTTTAAAACTTACATTCTTTTTTCAATCACCTTGTCCAGTATCCCTCACCTGGATTTTTTTCTGATTAATAACAGGCTGAATCTTCTCGATAGAGGTAAGTAACTAAAGTAGTGCGCAGCCGTAAACAACTTCCAAGCGTAGGACTGGGAAAATATACCACTCAATTTGTAGGACTATGCGGACATTTTATTATACAAATGTTTACTAAGCTGCAGGCAAAAATCAGCTGGTTAGTAATAATTTTTATGACCTCGTTATTTTGATATCTTGGGAGTGGTTTTTTGGGGAGGGATGGGATTACTAAACAGCTGATTTTTTGTCTGCAGCTTAGTAAACATTTCTATAATAAAATGGCCGCATAGTCCTACAAATTGAGTAGTATGTTTTCCTACGCTTGGAAGTTGTTTATGGCTGCGCACTACTTTAGCTACCTCTATCGAGAATTTTTGCATAGGAAAAAGGTGGGCGTCTCGGCATACCGAAGCTATTCACGGAGTTTCAGCCTGTTAGTAATCAGAAAAAAATCCAGGTGAGGGATACTGGACTATGATATTAGTTCTAGATCTAGTATTAGATCATCATCGTAATAAAAAGGTTAGTATCGGACATTTTCTACAATATGTTGAAATATCGTCGTCAACGATCATCACCATCATCCTTAAATTATATATCATGATGAAACACCATCCTTAAATTATAAATGCTGATGATTATGGCATTAATTTAAAAGCAGAGTAACGTTTAAAAATCACAGCTTCTCTGTATGACACCACATGACCATGTATGAACAGACAGAATGTCATTATCTACATATGCAGTTTGCAATGAAAAAGTCCTTACCTTGACATTCTGAACTACCTTGCTTTAAAATAATGCAGTTTATAGGAATGTGTCATGAAGTAAAATAGATATCTAAATACGGTTCAACGACTTTAACAAATTTGCTAAGCTTGAATAATGTTTACTAAATAAGTCTGCCTTTTTATTTAGTGATTACTTATTAATGTTTACTATGTAAATACCACAAATTTGGCCACCGGCGACGTTACAACCGCAAATAGACTGTGAAAATGCTCGTTTCCACACTCTTACTGCAATGCACTGAGGAATTTTAATGCCAAACACAAGACCTTGTTGTGATTTACGAACCATGGATTTTTTAGAAAGTTAATGGTTAATCAGCGACCATGAAAACTGTTTAATTTCTTAACAGGAAAGTTACAATCATTGTGACCAGAAATTTCATTTAGGGTTACATCGGAACAGGGGAAAATATTTTAATGCATAAAAGAGTACAGTCATTTTACATAAAATATGCATGACGTGTATCTTGCACTTTTATAGTGAAAGCGCACACCGTTATCTGACGCAGAAACCGCACTGAAATAACATAATATTTTATGCTTTATTGTTTCGGTTTGTGAATGTTCTTTTTGTTTGTAGACGACGACATCCATCAAATTTAAATCAGCCATCATTCATAATATAATGATGTCAATATTAATGAACAACTTTTCCATATATTTATTGATACATTATATTATATGTATGTACTTAATAATATGTTAATTTAACATCAATCTAATAAATTAATTAATGTAACTCAAAAGTACAATAAAATCTAAATATCCTAAACTAGTTAGTTTTCTGTGTTTTTTTTTTTATTGATTAATAAAAATATCTTGTTTTTTTTAGGAAAGGCAGAGACAAAATTATGCCCAGATGGTCTGGTGTTCTCAGATGAGAACTCTAGCAAGGAACGGTGTGATATTCCTTCTAATGTTGACTGTGGAGATAGAAAAGAGCTACGTAAGTATTTGCCAATATATTTCATGTGCATGTATCGTCTTCATAGGTTACAACCTTTCATATAGCTTTCACAAGCTTTAGGAGCCATCCGAGAAAGAAAATACCAGTTTACAGTTTCGTATACATATATTTTATATAATTGCAACGAGGCTGTTATTGTGACCCAGATATTGTTGTGTCACATGATGCGTCACGAACCGGCTTTTACAACTGATAATACAAGGTATAATACAAAAGGTAAAAACCTTCGGGAATGGTTTGGGATGAGCACACGAAAATATATTATGTCTTATGAGCTTTATGTCCATCATTTCTTGAAATCTAAATGGTAAAAATTTCTTTACAGCCGTAACTGTTTGATGGCTACTTCTTACACATGACCCAATGAAATGAGAGCACATGTTTGTTAATATTTCAATGCTTAACTAAGTGATGCCAGAATCAATTCGCAGCCTTGTCTTTTAACCTTTAAAGTTTGTTTCTGTTTAAAATCTACTTTTCTTTAGTCCGACTGTCGCTTTTACAGAAAATAATTTACTATACAGGGAAAACATAATCTTTATGACTCGATTTTTATATAATGTTTAATTTTCAGAGGAGCCAAAACCAACAAAAGATTGTCCGCGACAAAACGGATATTTCAAGCATCCTGACCCTGAGGTACGTGTATATAGAGACGGAACCTGTTTCTGTTTAAATATTCACCAATGTCGAATTGTGGGATTGCAGAAAGTCAATCCATATTTGGAAAAGTTTACTGACCTCTGATTGGAGGCAAACGGGTCTCCGATCAAACCTTTTAATCGTTATAAAGACTTATTTATGATTTATACTTTTATAAGGTAAAAATAAAACTCCTAGAGATATAACGCTTATATAATTGTAAATTATGGCTGGACATTTCCAACTCTTCTAAATATTGGCTTAGGTAATAACATATTATAAACCTACCATCAAGTTAACCAGTCTGTCAAGCTTAATATAAATTAAAAAAAAAATCCTAAATAACTTAATATAAACTTGCCATTTAATCAAAGCATGCTATTTATGGGAAAAAACAATATATATGTTATTAAAACTTTATATTTTTGTAAACAACTTGATTTTTATAAGAGTTGGTAGCCCCAATGCATCTAGGCGTGCAATAAAAAAATATACTTTCATATCCTTTAAAATATAATAAATATTTATTATACTTTGTTTTTACCTTATCAATGCATAATTAATCATTTGAAGTTTTATTTTAGGCTTGCGACAAGTTTAATTACTGCTCGGAAGGTATTCCTTATGAGCATCCGTGCCCCCCTGGTCTCCTGTTCGACGAAGAGACGTCCAACTGTGACTGGAAAGACACAGTAAACAGACAATGTGAACGTCTCACTAAGGGTAATTATTATTTGGTTTCTTCTTTATTTAGTTAAAGGTAAAATAGTGGACGTATTATCTGTGAATTCGTTGTATAAAATAAAATTTGGTGTGAAATCGAGATTCGCTCAGCGGTAGTGTTATGTCTTTTTTTTTTTTTTAATTTTTTAATTAGTGATTTTTAATTAATTTTTAATTAGTAAACATTTAATTAGTGACTTCGTTAAATCAGAATATTTAATATTTACACTATTTACAAAGGTTACATAATAGAAAATTTATTTAAACTTGTTTAAAAATAAAACTTTATACACCAACATTTTATAACACTGGTTATCCGTTGCTCGTTAAGAAGTTTTTTCAGTGCATGACTGTTATACCCACAAATTTATTCAATTTTTTATCTTTTTTTGGATGATCCCTCGGGAACAGTACTTTTTTCTGGATGAAAGTTGCCTATGGCCTTTTCTGTATCCCTGACAACGTTACCAACTTAACTATACTCAACTGTTAACTATGAAACTCGTTGTCAGGGTAACAAAAAGTACTTTTCATTCAAAAAAAAAAATTCAACGCCTGCCAAAAATATTGCATATGAGTAATAAAGATTGAGTAAATATTTTAACACCTAAGAAAAAGGTACGCAGATGAAGTTGTGGGCAAAGGCTCTTTGCCCTATTAGTTTAATATTAAACTGAGTTCGGTAGATTTGGAATTAAAAATATGGAGAAGTACCTATTCATAAGTGCGGTATTCCTAAATTAAATTATCACTACGAGTATCTGTCTTTGTTATTAAATTTTCTTTCTATTTTCTTCCTTAGATGTACTCGATGATGGTTTCACTTGTCCCGATGGGGAGGTGATGGGTCCCAACGGTAGAGCGCTCCCTCACCCAACTTTCCCTCACCCTGAAGACTGTCAGAAATTCTATATCTGCCGCAATGGAGTCCAGCCACAGAAGGGTAGTTGTCCGTCTGGCAAAGTTTACAATGAGGACACGTTCATGTGTGACGAACCAGAGAAAGTTGCCGGGTGGTATGTAATTTATTCTACTTTAAGAGTTTTATTCTACTTTAACTATTCTTATTCATTATAGTTTCATATTTAAGAAAACTTAAAGAATATTTAATTTTATAGACTCATATTATAAGGAACGTATGGAGCCTATTAATCTATACGTTCTTTATCCATCACCCTTATGGCGTTGCTTGTGTTTTAACCACCAAGTGGACCATCAGCCTGTCTGTCGATGTTAACATAAAAAAAATATTCTGTAATTTCTCAATCAATTTTTATCATATTTATCAGGTAATTAATAAAATTTATCCACAAGTTGAAATTATGATGTTTTTCTTTCAGTGAAAATTACTACGAAGGTCAACCAATAGAGAAGAACAAACTGCCCAAGAAGGCGTGAAGCGTGTCATATATATATATATATATATAAATTGTTAAAGTTTTAGTGTAATTAATAAATAATAAACAAATAAAAATGGTTTTAATTAAATCAAACTAAATATTTATATGAGTATCTAGTATTTTCCTTTCATTAGAGCAAATGATTTTGCAGTTTTAAGAGGATTTTTACACTAATAACCCCACTGTTTATACAATAAGTTGAAGAGGGAGTGGGCAGGATATATTTAGGTAGAGCCGACGGCCGCTTTGGCCGGAAGGTTCTCGACTGGAGGCCCTGGACCGACAATACAAGCGCAGCGTAGGTCGTCCACCAACAAGGATGACACATGAAATTCTCTAAGGGCTGCTGGTCGACGGTGGATCCAAGCTGCTCCTGACCGGTCCTATTGGAAAATGATGGAAGAGGCCTATGTCAAGCAGTTGACGTACTACAGCTGAAATGAAAATGATGATGATATATCCACTGTGTCCGTTCTTTTCATATGTGAAACCAAATTATAAACGGACTACACATTCTATATTTATAGTTTTTATTTATTTTTTTAAAAGTTGTTATTTTAAATATTTTATACAAGCTGGTGCCCGCGACTTCGTCCGCGTTGAACGATGAAAGGTACCCTATGTCCTTCTGGTGTCCCAGATAACGTGTATGCAAAATTTCCTGGTGATCGGTTCAGTAGTTTTTGCGTGAAAGAGTAACAAACATCCATACATCCATACAAACTTGCACATTTATAATATTAGTACGGATTATCTACATCCAAAATTTAAAAGGTCTCGATAGATCAAAGGATCAAAAAAATGTTTGGTATACATATAATTTATATATTTATTTTCTTTACATACATAATTACAAATCTATACTAATATATAAAGCTGAAGAGTTTGTTTGTTTGTTTGGTTATACCTACGCGCTGGTTTGAATTAAAAAATTCTTTTTGTGTTGGATAGACCATTTATCGAGGAAGGCTATAGACAACGCGGACGAAGTCGCGGGTACCAGCTAGTACATAATATTATGATATACTTGAATTCGTTGAATTTCAAAATATTACGATTAACGTACACAATTCACACAAAACACACGGCCGTATTTACGACACAGCCACACCCAATTTATTTGTCTATAATATCGTTATTATTTTTGCATTGACAAACACATGGTATATTGTGAGGAAAATTACGGCTAGTAAACCAACTCTAAGAATTTCGTTTTCTACTCAATCCTATTTACAGGAACGAACAAGATCAATATAAGATCTTATAATATCTTATAATATAAACTTCAAAAGTTTTCAGAGCCCTTTGAAATTAAGCAAGCCTATAAAGGCCCCACAGGCCTGTTTGCAGGCCAATTATGGACAATAATTGCGTCGATTGCGCAACCCCCACTGATGTAAGAAAGCAGTTCAACTAGTCTGTGCAGACACAATGAATAATCAACCACATTCAACTTTTGCTGTACGTATGTCAGTCAAGTGTCAATAATTTAAACCGAACATGATACAATTCAATATTCTTCACGTCTTGCTAAGCTTCTAATACAGACGAAAAGTATTATAATGAGGGATATAGCCAGGTTATTTAAATTAGAGAACCATTATTTTAAAAATAAAATTAAATATCATATATTATTATTTATTTGCCTCGTCTATTATTTCTTACATCATTAGTCTTTCCTACAGTTTAACAACCAGTTTTAGAACGAGAACTACACTTTTTGAATGCGTTTGTATCGTGACCATATCGTTACTTCGTGACCGATGTAATTCGGTAATATGTGGATAGTTTTTTTATGGTTAAAACAATTATTTAACATAGTTATATACAATCATAACTTTGATACCTTCAGAATGGATATACAGCCATATTGAGATATGGCAATTAAGCGACACCTTCGGTGTAACTTCTACATTTATTTGCTGCTTGATTATTTTGTATTATATATTTTTGTACTTCATTGTAGCTTACAAATATTAGATCACTCCTTGATTACTCTTAATAATAAATTCTTAATTTTAATGTAATTTATGGCGCGATTGCTCCTTCTGGTTAGTTGCTTTTATTCTAGTTTGTATTGTTTTAATCTAATTTTTGTTGATATTTCAAACCACATTTTTTATCTATTACTATTATTTTTAACTATTTTCTCACCTACTATCATCTTAATAATCACCGATAGAAAATGAGGCAGATTCTTAATATCGTCAAATTCCAGAACCGCGGATGTAACAAAATATAACCTAGTTTATCGCATCTGTATTAATGTTGAGTAATAGCAAGAAGATTAAAAAGACTAAGTGTCATTTATGAATGAAAAATATATTGAGTAGATAAAACATCTAGTAATATATTGTAATCCCCCGTACGAGAGACTGTCACACACAAAGAGTACCGCGCGGGTGTTTTGCACGACCGATTTCGTAATAGGTGAATTTGCATTTTGCCTCGAACCCTTATTCATAGACAGAATGTGACCATGAGTACTAACTCATGGTTAGTATTCACATTTTTTTTTACTACTGAAAACTAAATAAACAATAATTTGATAACCTATTGGCCTTTTCTTCATAATTTGTCTTAGACTTTTTATATGCGTAATAAACAAGGAACAAGTATAATGAAGAGCACGTTTGATTAATGAGTGGTAAAGGTGATTGCTTCGGTTGGGCAGGAGAAGGCGGGCATACCTAGCCCGTCTTTAAATGTCCAAGGGGGACCTGCGCACATGGTTGGCTAACTGTGTGTACCTGCACAAGGTTCCCCCGTCTGGGGATTGCCTGGGTGGCAATCTCCGGGCAATCCTCCGTTGGCGTTAGCCTAGCCAGAAATGGCTAGGCTGCCCTGGGGTGGATTGGAGTTGTTGCCTCGGCAGAGCCCGGTCCACCCCGCTCAAAGGGCAAGGAGGCACCGGGGAGTTTTAGTGGGTAGGGACCAGCCTGCAACGTGTGCACGCGGAGTATGCTGGTCGACCCCCACATACCCCTGCCGCCTAGCCAGCGGCAGGAAGTCAGTAAACGGATCTCTCCTCGTCAAAAAACAAAAGGGTGCTTGCTTAACGTCTCTGGGATTCCGCGTTTGCTTCACGGCTGGGTCAACTTTGAAAATGAGATCAAAGTTGGCTGTGGTCTGGATTTGGAAAGTAGTGGAAGAATAGTCATAACTCACATATCAACGCTTCAGGTGCAGCCTATACATTCGACACAGCGGAGTTGTAGAAGCGGCCGCTGGGTTGTCTGCGCGCGCGCAGACAGTGTTACCGGACCGAGTTACACGCGCAGACGTCGCGACAAACAAAATACAAAATGACAAGTGCACACTTCGCCTTATTACTGGCTTGCCTCGCATGCGGTGAGAATATACGTTTTTATTTTATTTTATATACGAGTATACACATAAGCAACATGTAAAAATGCACACATAAATGACAATTTAAGTAACATTTTAAGATTTTTTTTGAAAACCTTTTTTTATGTAAAAGTCAAGCAGATTGGCTGTGTCCGCTTAATGGAGGGGTGTGGTCCATTATAACACGAGCAATGCCATATATAATGATATAAGTTAGAATAATAAGTTTAGTTATAATGATCACAATAGCACACGTACTGTTTTTTCGGCTATTTAATTAAACGTTGACCGTACAGAATATCTTTTATTGTGTTAGGATCACTTCTTTTGTATAAATTTTTCCAAAATATATTATATAAGTATACCCTTGTATACAATATGCATGCACAGTAGGAAAACCAATGAAAATTTTAAAATAAAATACCTATCTATGAAGGAATTACTGCATTTATTCAAACCGCTAGTGTTCGTCAAATAAGGAAACATCAGGGTTTTCTTATAACAATGTACTTCCTTTCATCATAAATCTCAATAACGAAACAACAATTAGATCAAAATTACCTATTAAGTTTTGTTTTGCTGTTTTATATTTCGAAAATTAATAGCTAATATTCGTGATGACCTATTTCCGACATTTTAATACCAGTGTGGATATAATGTTATATTACATATGAGATCCTTATTTACATTCACACAACCAAGAACTAGTTATACGACTTTATGTCTGGTTATTAGGTTAGTCTAAATAAATTTTCACATACGCGTGTTATAGACGATATGGAACAAGATTGTAAACCCCATTCCCTTCTATTTTTCCAGTATTTAGGTAATAATTTATGTTCTTACGTGGTAGACCTGAAATTACTACCAAGCTCATAGTGATTGACAACATGAATTTCATCAACTAGAAGTCTTTCGAAGCGTCTATTTCTACAAAGATATTTAAGACGGATTCCAAGACTAAATACTCGTACAAAAATATGTAAAGACGCATCTTTCAATGCAATTTCCACCAAAATATAAGTTGTAATTAAGCTTATTACGGTATAGTTCTAAATATATGTTTTTTTGTAAAAAAAAAACTTTTAAGTAAAACAAAGACAAGGTAAATTTGACTGTTTTGACATATGTAACTGTATAAAAATAATTACTGTTTATTAAAAAAAACATCCCAGTGCTCTTAAATTAAGTGAGATTCAATTAATAAAATTTATAAAATGTAGTGTCGTTAAAACTGCCTCAAACTTTATGAGCAAACATGAATGCCTTATTTGGTATTCGATTTACCTATTACTTAAAAATGCTTCGGTGAAGAACCTGTATCATACTTCTGAACTGTCAATAAATTTGTGTTTAATGACTATTTTATCTACTTAATTATTTAGCACCAGTTAGGCACCAGTTCTTCTACAATGGTTGTGAAATATTATATACTTTTGATTGCGAAAGCTAAGTATATTATTGTGTTCGTTAGGACAAAGTTCTATCCACTCTGTTGACAATTATATTCTGCGAACATTCGAATTAAAACCACATTCCAATAGTTTTTGCACTATTTATTCCCTTGTAGACTCGTTGTCGTGTGTGCTTTAAAAATCTCCTTGCAACCTTTTGTGCCTAATTGTAAATAGTAATTTCCTTTGAGTGGTGTCGGGCGGTAGTTACTCAACCGATTGGAAAGGGAGCCGGAATCGAGCTCATTTGTACGAAACTCAAGGCCCACTACTGCTACCATTCATACGCGACTTATGTTGAATTGTTCATATTTACCACTTTATGTATTATTTATTTAAATGTTAACATTTCATTTTATACCAACATTGAGTTTTAGAGATTAGTTCCCGATCTGACAGATGGGCAAAGGGACCGCATTAGAATTCAATGTGGGTTTTGTTTGTAAAAAAATAAGTTAGTGCCCAATGCGCCTGCAATTTTTTTTTATTGTAACTTATTTATATGACTATCGTTTTTTTTAATACATTCAAATTATCACCTTCATCATCTGCCCGTATCTCTAGCGCTTCCTCAGAAGCCTTTCAGGTCTTCTGTCCAGCTGGCCGCAGAGCGTATCACAATGCATTTTCTAATTCGTCCGAATTTCAGAATTTATGAACCTGAATGACATATTTAGAATGAGAATATTCTCCACTTACGAGTATGTGTCTGTATTTAATTAATATTTTAAATACAGTTATCACGATAACAAAACAGTGCTAATCAACGCGTAACAAAGTATTTATGGGATAAAAAGATTTATCGCAAAAAAGAAATGGATGTACCATTGTTTTCAAAATGTAAAAGTTCAATGCGCTTCGTTTAGTTGACATTATCATTCCATTGTTTTCGCTTTTGATAACTTGTGATGTTTGACAGAGAAAATTCTATTACAAGTGGAAAGTTTAAGGTTAACTTCGTTGGTTAACTTATAAATTCCATCCATATTCCATCATATAACTATAATAATGTAAATGTAAATGTAATATGTAACTATTATAATGAAAGTGAGTTTGTTTGTTTTTGTTTGTTAAGCTTCATGTTGTCAGGGACTTAGGGTACCATTCGGCCTGAAAAAATATTATTTTGAGGGACCGTATTCACCTCAAAAATCAATGCTTGACAGAAATACATATCTAATGGGCAATAAAGATTGAAAAAAAAATTATTGCTGATATATTTATGTCAGGCGCAGACGAAAAGAAAAAAGGGTGCGGACGAAGTCGCGGGCAAAGCTATAAAACCATTTGTTTATTTATGTGTGTGTAGGAATTTTTTAAACAATCGAAATGATTTTTTTTTAATGTCCCTTTTCAATTTGTAAAAGAATCACGTCTCGTACAAAATATTTTGTGATTTGAATTTCAAACGCAATAAATTCCTTTGTGTGAACGTAATTTAAATTATTGAACTTTTGAAACATGCGAACTTTTGAAACTGCATTAAAATGCATTAAAATCTATTTTATGTAGTCGTCGTCAGGCAGGCCGACGACGGTCCACTTAAATGTAGTTGGCTACCGTCGTCTGTTATAAACACAAAAAAGACACAAATAAATATTGCAAAAGAGGATTCAGAATGAGGGTCTTGGAAGAAATAGGAAAATGGGCTCTGACATCCCTTACTCACCGTTGCACAACAGCACACATGCTGTTATTTCACATGATAAATTCAACAAGAATCGCTGATATAAATAAAATATTACGTATTTTAATTTCTATTATAATAACTAGCTGGTGCCTGCGACTTCGTCCGCATTGAAAAAGAAAAAAAGTAGCCTATCCTGTGTCCCGTACGTCTAAATGTTTATCTACCAAGTTTCATGAAAATCAGTTAATTCGTTTAAGAGTTATGGAGGAACATACATACATATAATACCTACACTTACAGATTTATATTAGTATAGATAGATTCAACAAGCTATATAACGTAGCTATTTATGTCATGCCATAAAATACGAGTATTTTCCTAATCATATATTCGAAATATATTCGAGATTATTATTGTTGTCTTTACTTTAAAAGTTTTCTTGTTCGCCAATTTCAAGACACAAGTAAACTAATGTAACGTTTAAAACATTTCTTGCCATAAAGTATTACGTAATAAAGATCTAAATAAACAGTAAAGTATATAGTTTATATGGAAATTTTCTATAAATCCATAAGTTAACTTATATTTGTGTTTAGAAACGTGATCTAACTGTGTTTAGAATTTATGCAACAGTTTACGTAGTCTTCTTTGCATACAAAAGCCTCAGAGAAAGTGGCATAATAGCATTTTTATTTGGTATTTGCTAAAATTAGAAAGTTTACAAATAGAGCATAACATTTGTAAGTAATATTTCGGCTTTTAAGCCTAAGTGGCCTATGCCTTTGTATTTTTTTAAAAGTTGTTTGACACTTATTAACAATGGGTAAAACAAAACCACATAAAAATAACTCCTAGTTGTATGCATCATTGAAATAAGTAATCGTAAAATCTATAAATATGAAGGGGTGGAAGTAATAACTTCAAAACATCGAATAAAATTATAAAAAATATATATTATTAAAATAATCAAAAAATATTCCATACTAGAACAAAATTCAATAAAACACATAGAACATTAACAATAGAATAAAATTTAAACAATAAAATCTATGTCGCCAAATATTTCTTTAAGTCTTCAACAACATAACAATAGTCTAACACTTCCCAAGTAATAATGATGGCCTTAAAAAGTTAAGGTCAAGACTTTTTTGTGTTACTATTTATTATCTTATTAAAGTCATCAGTTGTAAATCGATAATCGTAAGATTCATTTTAATCTCTTCTGTATTACGCAATGGTTACGGCTCGCTGCGCGTCCGATTGTCGCCTACTAATGCGTATAATAGTAGGAAATCTCTACTTTATCTACATTAGAATTTTCTCATTTTCTTTTTTTCAATCATTAATTTCTCAAAGAACTACGTCGCTGCATCATTAGAATTTGTGTTGTGTAGTATTTGATCAGAACTAGGATAAGCAGCGTTCTCAAAATTACAAATATTTTTACAAAAGCTTAATCTGGGGTGAATAACAACAATTTCAAGACAGAAAAAAACAAAACATTCAACCTTTTTTATCGTAGCAACGAGCATTCATACAAAAATAACTTTTGAATAGTATAAGTATGAAAAAAAGATAGTTTGTTTTGTTTTAAAAGTTAAAAATTAGAAAACTTTGTTTGAATAGTTTATTTAAATGACCTAACCTACTATTGATTCCGTATACTGCGGATGTGAAGAATAAATAGCATCTGTTACATTCACCCCACACTATAATCAACTGATTATTCTTTTAACACACACACACTTTCTTTTTAATGCACAAAAATATTATTTTTACACTTTCATTCAGTTTAGAGGTGTCTATTGTAAATATTGTTTGAATTTACGTCCATTTAAAACATAAAATATCTGTAGGTACGCAATAAATTAAAGACAAAAATGAAATTAATTTTTATGGGTACTTAATTTAATAAAGCGTGTATATAATATGATAAGTAATAACTATAGAGGAAGTGGAAGTAGGCATAATATTTTCCTTATTATAAAATTACATATGTTTTATTGATATGTAAGTAATCTAATGCAATCGGAATTTTGATGGTTATTATATTACAGGTCTACTTATAAGTTCTGTAATTTTCAGTGCTGGTTAAATGAGAACTGAAACCCAGCGAACTTGAATACAAATAATCATATTATTTCGATGCTGAAACAAGATTAAAGTGTTGCTTAGACAACCCGTAAATAATGACTAAGTGGTCCAACGGTAATATATTTATATAGGTTGCGAAGAAAACGAGTTGCAAGTTTTTTTAAATCGTAACATATAGTAGTAAAAAAATGTCAAAAGTCTTTTCTATTTTCATTGTAGTAACCATCAAACTACAACATGGAACACGCGTGCCATACAAAACACTACGAATTTTATGGAACATTTAAAAGTGACATATGCGTAGAGCATGAACTGTCATTTAAAATAAAACAAACATAATAATAAGTACGTAATTATAAAAAAATGTGACTTTACGTCAACCCATTAGAGTTTAAAATGAAATAGTAGAAGTTGATCGTTACTACCTTTTACCATTGACGCGTGAAGACAAGAGTCCGCCATGATTCTGTCAAAGGCGTTCTTTTTATGTGCCGCTTTGGCATTTGTGACGCAAATTCCATTGTAGTATTTCGATGGTAGTAACTAAAAGTTCGCCATACGACATTTGTGCTAGGAGTAGCCGGGCTCACTGCGTTTCGCAGTCATTTGTGCAGCCAGCCTTCTGACGAAAGTGGAATGACAAATGTGTACTGAATCTTAGAGACAGTAAGCACTCACTTAGAAGACCACCGTGAAATAACGGCATGTGTGCTGTGAGTAGGGGATCTCATGACCCCTAATTCCTAATCCTACTATGGTCGGCAGCACCTGTGGCGTTGCTTGTGTTATAGGCGACGTTAGCCATCTACCATCAAGTGGACCGTCAGCTGGTCTGTCGACCTTAAAATTTAAAAAAATGGGGTAGTCGAATCTTAGAGTGGAGGCCCAGTTAGCCTGCTCGGTTGACTGACCTTAATACCGGGCTGGCAATGTCGAATAATTAAAATTGAAATTACTCGGCACTTAAAATAAAGAAAAGCAAGAAAGAATACCCTGAAGTAGAATAATCTCTTCTACTTTATTGTAGAATAAAGTAGAAGAGTAAGAAGAATAAATTTGAAATTTTGACTAGTTTATTGCAAATATGCCGTAGTCCGATGATTTTTAATTTATTGATTTTTAACTAAAAATGGTTCCGGGAATGCAATATGAACAATAAGTATAATCTGTTATACGTCTAATATTACAAGCTTGACTGGATGTGTGGATGGATATTTATTGCTGTTGAAGCAATAAATATCGTGTTCACAAGGTATCACAAGGTGTTCACATGAAAAAATTCAGGAAGATAATGCACTCAATGCACAGTTGCTAAAACAACTTTAAAAGCAAAAAAACGTATGTTATGACATTATTATTATAATTGGGAATTGAAATCTGGCCCGGCCAGGTAGTCCACATAAAAATGATGAATACCTTTTTTTGGTTTTTAAAGCGACAATTTTGAAAGCTTCAATTTTCAATGTTTAAGTATGTTATTTTTATGTAAAAAAAAATAAAAAATAAAAAGGCTGACGCCCCACATTATGGTAGGTGACCACCGAAATTGCTAATATGCAAATGGACTGTCGATCTAGAAAAGATAAAGGATATGATAAGTGATAGGTGATAAGAACAAGGATAAAAATAATAAATGGGCTCTGGCATCCCTTACTTACTCCCTGATACACAATTAATACTGTATTACTGTTTCCGGAGGGGCTGCCTAGTTTATGACTGCGGTATAGGTACAGCGCGACGTGCTAACTAGTCATAGCTGAGAATTGTAGAACCAACTTCAAGACTTATTTAAT
This sequence comes from Synanthedon formicaeformis, assembly GCA_945859745.1. Taxonomy (NCBI): domain Eukaryota; kingdom Metazoa; phylum Arthropoda; class Insecta; order Lepidoptera; family Sesiidae; genus Synanthedon; species Synanthedon formicaeformis. Next base: position 9,911,432 of record OX243958.1, read on the forward strand.
ACCTAAAGCTGTCGAAGCATGTTATTGCTTGTTTGTAAAATTTTAAGTACACTCATTGTTATAAGTATTACATAAGAAATATAGTATTTTACTACAATATATACGTGCGAAAATTGCACGATACGGAAGTCAAGGGAAAACAGGTTGGCGACGTTGCAGAGATTATATAAGAGTGTAGAGGTGTCTTGAACTCGAGTCGCGGAAACATTCGGCATCTCTATGCAAATAAAATAATAATGTATTGTACTATCGCTGTCTACTTCCACTTATATTTAGTATAGTATTTAATTGGACATATGTTATGTCATAAGTATATTAAAGTCTCTGTGTTGACCTGATGATGAAACTTTCATTGAAACATGTTTTAACAATAAACTAACGGCTTAGTAGAACGAAACAATAATTAACTTTATTATCAGATATATCACAGAGCAGTCAAGTGGACAGGCGTACGACCGCTGCGCGTACGCATCAAGGCTGTCCACCGGTTCTACTTTCGCTGTCTCTTAGTGGTCACTAAATTGTTACGAACAGAGTTATGTTTTTGTCACTAAACAGTGTTCTCATACGTTTCAAGAATCAATGGAAAAACAGTTCCTTACTCCTCTTTCTAGTTATTTGTGAATTAATTATACTCGTATTGAAACTGAGGTTTTGATGAGATTCAATGTAATCAAAAATATCCACATATTGAAACAATTACCTAATCAATTTTCCTCGCTTTTGAAATTGTTATTGCTATTTCTGATCTGACTATTTTAACACTAGAACAGTTCAAGTTGCTGGTAGAATAGAAGAAGTAACATAACCATAAAAATTGGTTTTAATTTTTCTATAATCTTCCCCTCAATTATTTTTTTTTTCCTTTTTCCATAAGATATATTTTATCAAGGTAGACACAATCATATAATGAATTTTCTCAAGTTTACCACCGACTGTGTTAGTTATAAGAGTGCAAAAAATCGTGGTAAACTTAAGATAATCCAACCTTAACTAGAAAACCGACACAGGTCACAGGGTAAACTTAAATTAATAAATACCGAATAGTGAAACAATAATTGTTATTTAAACTATAAAGTTCTAATTGGAATAAAAGTGTTATAATTTTTTCAACACAAACTCATATTATCTAGATTATCGCGGCAAGCAAAAGTGAACTCTAATATAAAGGCGAATGCTCGGCTAAATAATCACTACAGCATAGGTGCAAATAGTAGTTTGTCTAATAACATAATTGCACGTTAATCGGCGCCAATCGACCTCAAGGAACGATATTGCCTCAATGGTCACGCTTCGTAAGATTCTGTTACACACACATGTATTAGAACGAAAGTGCAACCTCGAACTAATTGTGTCACATGTGTCAACCCTTCATTTAACACAATGTACTTTACAGCAACGCGTACAATAACCTTCATGGCTTCATGCTTCTCTTAATTGACTCTTATTATATTATAATTTTAATTATATAATTTAAAAGTATAATTGGAACACGTACTTAGGTAGGGAGGTAGATACTCATTCCTTAAATAAGGTTATTATAAAAACAAAAGAATTTTGATTATATTCAAAATTCTTTTGAGATTGATAACTTTATATTTATAGATATTATTCAGCTAGCCATATAATGATAGCCAACTTTCGGTAGGCGGTTGCCCCAAGAGAGAAAGAAAAAGTATTCATAATAGCGGAACACATTATAAAATAAATTATATTTATGTAATTTTTACATAAGTATACAAAATATATTTTTGTATCATCATTTGCTATTCAAAAAATAAATTACTGCCGAATAACCACAATAATTTTATGTCAATTTAAAAGAATAAACACATTCCTCCTTGAATAAACACACACAATGAATATTTTTTCAAAATGAAAATACCAATACTTTATTTAGTTTTTGCAATACAAATATTAAATTGATATAATTATCTACTCTGTAATGTTTGGTTTCAGTTAACGCGGGGATACTGCTTGAGCATGCGCCTGCTTGTCCAGAGCCCTATGGAGTACAGGTAAGATTTTTTAAATACTTAGATGCTAGAATAGACTGGGCTGCAGCCTTGTTTCTGGAAACACCTGTGGTGGCCGATACTGGTGGCAATCACCATGCTTTACCATGGTGACTATGGTTTAGTCTTTTACTCGTACTATGGGTGCTAGACAACTGATAAAACACCCAGACCAAGACCACACATATTCATACATACAAATGTTTTTCTTGAGCGGAGATCGAACCCGAGTGTTCTAACATAGCAGGCAGTGTTCCAGCTAATGGAACACCCGGGTTTGAACCGGGGACCTCTCGATCTGCAGTCGAATGCTCTACCACTGAGCTATATCCTCCGAATCCGGCATAACCCCTCAGTGTCCCCTACACTGCCGGGTATCCAAGAGGATTTCCCAACGTTAAAAAAAGGCAGAGCTTAGTTAGTCTGCATGTCGCCCTTTATAGTAAGGAAAACGAAGATGTTATTATATGAATAATATGGAAATAAATGAAAAATATGCAAAAGTAGGTACTTACATTTCACATTTCTTTACTACTATTTCGCTACAGCTTCTATATTTAAGTATAATTTCTTTCAGTCATACGCACATCCTGAGCTCTGTGACCAGTTCTTCCTCTGCACAAACGGGACCCTTACTGTAGAGACTTGTGAGAACGGACTTCTCTTTGACGGGAAGGGGGCCGTGCACAACCATTGCAATTACAACTGGGCTGTCGATTGTGGAGAAAGGAAAGCTGATTGTAAGTTGTTCAACTTCAAATAAACTCAACAAACCATCTGGATCGCTCTCTGGTTTAATTTGTTTCATCTTGATTACTTTATAATTTAGCGACCCGGCTTAGCTCGGATACAATTTTATGTTTAATTTTTTTCTCAGGAAAGTTCAATTCTTTTTGAATTAATATTATTGAAGCATGTAAAAGATTCAGAGCACATACTATTTTTAGTATCATGTACCTATACCACTAAATACATCTGTTGATCGCATTGAAGAATTAAAAGTATAACATCTGAAAAAAAAGAAAAAATTGACCAATTTATGGGTGTAACGACGGTGTTTGACAATCTCTCGGGAACCTAACATTTTTCTAGGATAAAAAGTATCATATATTTTGATCCAGGTAATAAGCAGGGTCGCAGCAGTGAGTCCTTCGTTTATATTTTATCGTTACTAATGTGAAAATAAATGTAAGTGGAGGCTCAAAGTTTTGTTTCCGACGGGATGCGAAAACAACGTTATTATAAACACAGGTTTGAAGTATTGAATTTGCAATTAAACACAAGTTTTACACCTATTATGTGTAATAATAAGTTTTCATCAAATTAAGCCGAGGCCGAAGATGTCGGTCGAAATATACTGTTCTCAAATTTATCGATGAATATATTTTCGAGCTATGCCACCTTGTGTGCTCGGGAACTAATATTCAAACTAATTTTCCCTAAATATCCTAGAAATCTACTATGGATTGAATTATCATCCTAAGTGCTTGATCTGCGAAATTTAAGCGTAATCTTATCATAGATCGAAATCTAACTATAGCTTGAGTTGTTAGCAAATTCATGCATCACATAGAAATAAGATCAAGGACATGTTCAGGAGTTTGTTTGAAATAAGTGTGACCATTTGACAAGAACTTATACAAAATTGTTCATTCTCATATTTACATTCCAGTGACTCCAATCTCATCGCCCGGCTGCGAGTATCAGTTCGGCATATATCCTGATAGCGAAGAATGCTCCACAAGTTATGTGAAATGCGCCTACGGTATACCAGAACAGGAGCCCTGCACGCCCGGCTTGGTGTACGACCATCGCACGCACAGCTGCAACTGGCCTGACTTATTGCAACCTTTCTGTAACCCTGAAGGTAAATATTATTAGAATTATCTATTATGATTAAATATTTTTTAAATTTAATTCGTATGCTCATCCAAAAGTCAAAAAGACGGGCAGACGATGTTACCCCCTACTGAAGGTTCCACAGTCGGTTGTAACTCAAGGGCGAGAAGAACAAAAACCGACGTATTAGTTTAAATTGGAAGAAAAGTGCAGCTTTTTTGTCAACCTTGTTAAACCATCACGGGTGACTTCTACAGGCAACAATTGATCCATTTAAAGCGAGCTATAGCCGAAAAACGTCCAGAGTATGCGACCAGACACGAGTCCATAATCATAATTTCGGCCTCACTTTGCTATTGTGGTTAAAAACTATTTGGGAAATAGCGGGTGGGAAATTCTGGCTCACCCGCCTTATAGCCCAGACCTTGCCCCTTCCGACTACCATTTGTTTCGATCGATACAGAACGCTCTGACTAGAATACGCTTCATGACACAACAGAGTGTCAAAAATTGGCTCGATTCATAATTGGCTTCAAAAGATGAACGCTTCTTCCGCGACGGAATTTATAAATTACCAGAAAGATGGGGAAAAGCTATGTACAAGACTTTGATTAATGTATTAATTCATTTTATCATTTAAAAAAATGCGTATTTTAAGCAAAAAAACGGACCGAATTACGTTGTACACCAATAAAAACTCCACATTGCTTTAATACATCATATACTAAATCATATTTTCTCTTCACAGCTGTCGTTGGATTTAAATGCCCGACCAAGATTCCTTCGAACACGCAATCAGCGAAGTTCTGGCCGTTCCCTCGGTTCCCGGTACCTGGTGACTGCCACAGACTGATCACCTGTGTTGAGGGTCAACCTCGTCTCATTACCTGCGAGGAAGGAAAAGTCTTGGACGACCAGAGCTTAACATGCGAAGACCCAGAACTAGTGCCACATTGCGCGTAATCTATTTTTTTAAAGATCAAAACGAAAACAATCTAATCAAAAAATAATTAAGTACTCTAAATTTTTGTTTTCAAAACGAATTTTAATATTGGTATTTCGTATAACATGGCTCTTACGAAGAATTATAATATTAATTCTTCGTCGTCATCCCCGAACAAAATAATCTCAACCAAATTAGCCAAATTTTAAATTGAAAAATCAAAATGTCTTAATGATATTACGTTTTCGTTTTGTACTACTCTTTTTTTCTAAACACAAATCAGAATACTAAATTTCACATCTACTATTAACATTTATTTTTACTCATTATTTATTTTTACTAAAAATACCTACTGAATCTTCAATAGACAAGACCTATTTCAATTAGCTTTGGTAATGATCTCTAGCTTATTGAACTAAAGTTTACAATGAATCTCAGAATAATAAACACAACAGAACACTGTGTGTAGAAACAAAATGGAAGCCAAATAAAAAAAAAAAACAATGAATGACAAGTAATAAAATCGTTTAATAAATAAATACAGATTTGAAGGAACATCGTACACAAGAAATATAATGCTATCTCATTTCTACCTCAATATATGGTTACTTTTTACGAGTCTGAACGACATGAGACGGTGTTATATGAATAATGGAGATCTCGGCCTCATCCTTAGATTACTCTGCCCTACTAAGCGCAAAAGCGGTATCTCAAAAAAATCGTAAATTTGATTTTTATGCCATAAGATAGCCTTAAAAATACTCATCTAATGAACTAAGCCTTTTAACGCTATCTTGTTCATAACATATGAAAAAACCTAAAGAAAGAATTCCCTATCTCAAGGGGTATTAGAGGTAAGTATAATCTATTATAATAATATTGTAAACATTTAACTACTTATTGTAATAACAAATAGACCCAATATAATGTATAAATTCTATAAGCTATATAATAAGCAAAAAATTCAATATATAAATAAAATAAAAAATAAAAAACTTTTACATAACTTCAAATATCTCGAAACTCGCTTTCATTTTGCGCTTAGTTGGGCAGTACTGGTCACGAAAAAAACTATTCCAAATGGGAACAGTTTCTCTTTCTTCAGTTTAATGAACGATTGCTTCTTCTGCTGTGTTCAGTATTTTGAGATTAAACCATAATTTACCTTTTAATAACAGATAAATAATTATCAAAAACTATTTACAATGGAATTAACTATACATTCTAAAACCGTTACCTTGTTTATAAAGTTGCCAAATGCTATATTCGTGATATTAGTTACCATAGAATACATCTTAAATTTTTGTATATGTACATGAATATTTATCATATATTGTATTTCAGTAATAAAAATCTTCCCTGTAAATAGAATTATAAAAGTATGAATTGTAAATAGAAATTTTATGAAAATAAAATATATTTCTATACCTACGTGTTTTTATTTTTATTTTACCTTAATTCCATGTGCTTTTAATAATATACTTAATAGGCATATTAGATCTTTTCCTACGAAATTGTCGTTTTTTAAAGGTTAGTTTTCTGTTCTCCAGCTGTTCACTACGGGACTTTTAAATATGGAAATAAATAACACACACCGTTTCTAAGAAAATTTTGAAATAAAATACAAATTTACTTAAGGCATAATTTTATTACTTTAAACCTATATTATCTACATATTAAATGCTTATGCCTCAACACTTTCCGCCGCTTTTCCTTTGGGGGGACGCTGAGGCTTGCGGCGTGACGGTTGACTTCCAGCCGGCTTAGGTTTTGGAGTCGGAGGATTCTCCAGTGCCTCCAATTCAGCATCAGTCAGTTGACCTTTGTACCAGTCAGCGCTGAGGATAATAGTAAAATATTATTTATCTAAAGTTAACTAGGAGAGCAAAAAGTGTTAACCATTTACTAATGTGGATTACATATCAAGTTTAATCACTTCCGTTCTTTCGCATATACTGTTAAGTATATAAAAATTACCGAATGTGTGAATTATGTAGCCTTCTTGATTTTGATGTATTTTAAAAATAATTATTTAAATAATTTAAACAATTTATTTGCACAATTTTTCTCTTTTGCATTTAATAACCAGAATAGGCATTCTCGTTAATGAAAATTGCATGAACTTAGAGGCAACGCAGGCAGTGGCTAGATGCGAATTGCAGAAGACCTTGTGGCGAGCCACTAGCCACGAAGGGAAGACAGTGGCTTAAAATTATGATATTTATTACTTACCATTCAGGTACTTTTCTAGCCCATTCACATTTCTTATGGACATCGTCGAAAGCCTGTCCAAGCTTGCATCCGGAGCGACGTGGTGTGTTTCCATTGATGCATACGTAGAAGAATTGACAATCTTCGGGATCAGCGTATCTCGGGTGGGTCAATCCGAATGTTTCATTTACAGGCGGACAATCGAACTGGAACACATCTGAAATAAGGATAACATTTTTTTTTAGAATAAATGATTATGATTTACTTAGGTTCTTCTTGTGTAGTCTCACACGATATTTTCCCAGTAAAATCTATAATTTTCAACCGTCAAAGCGAAAATAATATAAAACTGATGCCCATCTGATTTCGATTCTCATTATAGATGAGAAATTAAAATAATTATTATTTTGGTCTATAGCGAACATAGTAAAAATGTGAATTTTAAAGGGCCTCACAACAGGGATATAATTACAATGTTCTTTATAGTCGACTATTTGGATACCGTTAATTATTTATATTTCATTAAAATTAAATAATTTTCAACTCTCAACCTTAGTGATGATTATAAATATTAGATGTAATGAACATACCTGTCAGATAAATTATGTCATGTCTTGTGTTAATGCATGTGTTTATATAACTATTATTTGTTAAACACAACAATAAGTAATTTGAGAAGTTCAACATTAATGTCTATTTTAAAGTTTCTCTTACCGGCAGCGCCACAACCCTTCTTTTTAGCCTCATCAGGCCAAGTACAGATGCCCGTTTTATCATTGTAGACTAGACCATCGGGGCATGTGATCGCATTGAATTTTCCGTCCACACAGTAATAAAATTTACCGCACTCCTTTGGATCTTCGTGAGAAAAGTAGCCGTTCTGACGAGGGCAGTGGAGTGCAGGAATTGGAGTTTCTAAAACATAACAGTTCGTGGTTACTTTTAAACTATGTGAAATTATTGGGTAACTCAAAAATATTCGTATATGCCACGGTTGTTGAGATAAGCATGGGCTCTTTGCTCGTTCACTGACTCACCGCAACGCTTAACGATTTTGCTGAATTTTTCTTTTTGCTCAGCTCTTAAATCTTATCGTGATTTTCAATATCTTATAACCTTTCTCGAAAATTGTGCTGTCAATTTATTGATTACAAAGATTTTTTTCTAATCCGACTAATATTGTCAGAGATGAGTAAATAAAACTTTTGACAAGCCGGTTAGACGAGTCGTTTGAGACACAACAAATTTGATATAGCAATGGAGAACACCAGCACATCCAAATATTACTATAAAAATTACTGGATTTGATGCGCCTACTCGTGCAAATAATAATAGTTTTTGTTTTATCGAAATCGGGCCAGGATTTCCAAAGTTATAGCGTTGTAAAGTTTCACCGCTTTTAAAATTTTCGTTCATACGCGCGCTACTGCTATGACGTCACAACGCAACAGTCTCTGTCCGATTGCGAGTAATGCGGAGTGTTTACCTTCATAAAATTTGATTGTTGTGATTTGCAGTTATTATTTTAAGTATTTGTGTTAGCGATTACTTTAAATATTATTGTTATTAAATAAACATAGCGATGGAAGAGAGTTTTGTAAAAGGACAGTCGGATAACCTATCAAATTGTCGACATTTTTATGGTTGCGCGATATCTTAGAATGGTGATTTTGTAGCCGCAGAATAGAGAGAAATAAAACTGAATAAGTAAATAACATAAAGTAAGTAAGATTTTCGATCAAGTTTTATTAAGGGTTTTTTAAAAACCTTTTTTCAATAAAAAATAATAAAAATGATTTTTAGTTTTTTGTTTTATTAAAAGGTTTATTTTTGTCGGGTTTTAAATGGCAGGGGTGACAAATATTTTCTTAATTTCATTTTTAAATATGTACCTATTGATTTTTTTATTTGGTACAAAAAAGTTCATTTCATCCTTCATAACAAATAATAATAATAATAATAATAAACTTTATTTGCATGAGAATGTGAGTAGATATACAATGATGGATAAAATATACATACAGTCCTATGCACACTCTGTCGTAATTTCGACGTACAAATTTTTCTTTATTTTGATGTAGGATGTAGGTATTATTCAGTACTATATTACGTCATGTACTTAAATGTCAACTTAAAAAAAGGAAAAATTTGCTACAATGTCCATTCGAGTAAAATTATTTTTGTTATACTATTTATTACATTTATTAAAATTACATTTATCTATATTTATTAAGTCTCATCCAATTTATCGTCAAAATATTCTCTTACAGAATAATAACATTTCTCTATTAAAAGTTTGAACAATTTGGTTTTAAATATGGCGACGTTAAACTCTTTAATGTTGTCTGGCAGTTTGTTATATATTTTTATTGACATACAATAAGCATTCTTAGTGTGAACTGCTAGTCTTTGTCGTGACAGGTATAGCTTATTGCCACGTTTATTTCTGCCTTTAACATTTATATAAACATCTTTATTTCTTTTAAACAGAGACAAATTTTTCTGCACAAATACACACGTCTCATAGACATATAGACTGGGCAGTGGGAGAATACCGTTTTGTTTGAACAATGGTTTACAACTTTGTAAGGAATCGATACCAAACATTGAACGAATGCACTTCTTTTGAGACTTGAATACAGTTTCAACATCCACAGAGTTACCCCAAACAATGATACCGTATCTCAGTATTGAAGAGACATATCCGTGGTAAGCCAATAAAACCGACTCTTTAGTTGCAGTAACTCTCAATCTATTTAAAACGTAGATGAATCTGTTCACCTTATTATTAACATTTTCAATTTGAGCTTTCCAATTGCAAAATTTGTCAATTTTCAAACCCAGAAACGCTATAGTATTTACTTGTTCAATAGAAATGTCTTTACATTTAATGTCTAAATTCAAAGAGTTACTATTGTAGGTTTGAAACGATATGAGTTTTGTTTTTGTTAAATTAATTTTTAGATTATTTTGAGTTAACCAGTCTGTTACAGAATTTAAGACATCTTCAATTTCGGACGTTATTTTAGTTTTGTCATTGCACTTTAAAACTATTGTTGTGTCATCTGCAAATTGGATTGATTCATGTTGGATCGCATCTGGCATGTCGTTAACATAGATCAGAAACATAAGCGGTCCTAGGACGCTTCCCTGAGGAACACCGTATCTATTTTGTTTCAGTGTCGATGTGTAACTGTTTTCGTGATGCGAGTTTAATTTTTTTATTTCGACATATTGTTTCCGATCTCTGATGTAACTTTCTAGCCATTTTAGGGCACATCCTCTTATTCCTAATGCTTCTAGCTTATAAAGCAATATATCGTGACAGACAAAATCAAAGGCCTTGGTCATATCCAAAAATATAGAAACAGGTATGATTTTCTGATCTAAGCTTTCCGTTACAATTTTAACCAAGTGATAAATTGCATTAGTTGTGCTGATGTTTTTTCTAAATCCATATTGGTTCGATTTAAGTAAATCATATTTATCTAAAAAGCACTTTAGTTTGTTACACATATCCTTTTCCAAGACCTTGGACAAAACAGGTATCAATGTGATAGGACGATAATTGTTCATATCATTTTTATCGCCCTTTTTAAACAAGGGCTTAACTACGGATGTTTTTAGACGAGAAGGGAAAACTCCTTGTAAATATGATAGGTTTATAATATGACAGAGAGGTCCCGATATGAGATGTGCACATTCCTTTAATATTGCAGTGCTAATGTTGTCGTATCCCGTGGATTTTGTATTTTTTAATTGTTTAATTATTTTATAAATGTCTAGAGGGTGAGTGGGACTTAAAAATATGGTATTATTACTAGTAACTGTACTTATATTAGTATTTGTACTTGTGTTTACAGATTTCTCAGATAGACCAATGAAGTAGTTGTTAAAGCTCTCTGCAATTTTTTCGGGATTATTCAGAGTAGTTCCATTCAAAAGTATAGTGCTTATCTCGCTGCTTAAACATTTATTAGTGAAGTTATTATTTATAACCTGCCAAGAGGCCTTACATTTGTTTATAGAATTACGAATAAATTTAGTATTATTAAGAGATTGAGACTTGAGTATACATTTACGTAGTATTGACGTATATCTAATGTATATTTTTTTGTTAATTTTTTTATTTGCAGGGGAAAGTCTGTAATTTAAATATAAATGTCTTTTCTTTACGCAAGCTTTCTTAAGGCCCTTAGTAAGCCACAAATTTTTTCGCTTACTTACAATTTTTGCCCAAATTGATGGAAAGCACAAGTTGTAAAACAGAACGAATGTGTCATGAAATACATTAAAAGCTATGTCTGTGTCGGTTTCACTATATACATCTCTGAAAGACATGGCCGAAATGCACTGCATGAACTTCGCTCTGTTTTCTGTAGACATATCTCTTTTTTTCGTGAACCAGAATTCTGGTTTTTTAGCTATGGTTGTTTTATGTTTAATAGCGAATGTGATGGCTTGAGCCGTTTCGTGGTCAGACAATCCTAACAGATGTATTGAGGGCTTAACGTCCGCTATGTTACTTATAATTAAATCAATGCAGGATTTTTGCCTTGTGGGTTGTGAAATGTGATTTGTTAGATTATAACTTTGCAAAAGCGAAAATAAATCATTTTTTACTTTACTGGAACGTAGAATATTAATATTCCAGTCACCACTCAAAACTACATGTTTGCTTTTTAATAATAATACCTTTTTCAGCAATTCATTAAGACACGCCAAAAACACTCGTACATCGGATGACGGTGTTCTGTAGATGTTAACAACTATGGTATTTATGGAGGGAATTTTAGTAATACAATATTCAAAATCACATGGTAAAGCTTTTATACTATTAGTAATATTTGGCAGTGGTTTATGGTCGAGATAGTTTTTGACTAGAATACATGAACCTCCACCACGTTTATTACGGGAAAAATATGAAGCTAGTTTATAGTCTATTAATTTCAAATTAGTTTCAGCTCCTTTCTTTAGAAATGTTTCTGTTAGACAAATGATATCTATCATGTGATGGTTTCTCTCTAGGTCTAGTAATGCTATTTCGAGAAAGTCTTTCTTCTTTAATATGCCGCAAATATTTTGATGAAGTATCGTTATAGTATGAGGTTTAGTTTCGAAAAAAAGAATCCGTAGGCGCATCTACATGTTTCTGTGTTGGAAGCGATTTCAAACATGGTTTAAAATAAAAAGGTATAGTTCCCTTGCTTTCTTTTACGTTTTTATTGTATTTTTTGGCCTTTTCATTTTGTAGCTCAAAAAAGTAAGGAATAGTTCCGTTTTTATTCTTAGATAAATTACTACACCGAAAAGTATTTTGGTTAGATGTAAGGGCATCTTTTTTGTTTAATTTGATGTGTATAAGATCACGTTTTGTTTGGGATCCCATTAGTTGACCATCACCAGTTGGTATAAGATTTTTTTTATAAATTGTACTATTGATTTCGGATAAGAGATTGTAAATGTGCCCATTTTTTAGATAATCAGCTTTTTTGTATCTTCGGTTTTTAAAACGGTTCTCACCCCCATCCACAAACCTACAATTCGCGTAACCTGTGCAGATTTGTCGTACATAATGATTAAATAATTGAGTGTTAAGGTGTACATTTGTTTGAATACTCAAAATGAAGACATTAGTATTTCTTAACATATATAGAATATTACTGAAATTTGACATAAACTGCAGTAAATTTTGATCATGTTTACCTAAACCTAAAACTACAATGTCTTTGTCATCTGTCGAATGCACCAAGGAATCAATATCATTCAGGAATTCAGTTGATGTTGCAAATGGTTTTACTGTTCCTTGAATTGTAAACTGAGTGATATGACTTGATCGTCATAAAACATCACTCAGATAAAAAGGGATGTATGCTTCATATTACTCCGACGCATCTGGAACGAACGAACGAATGAACAAACGAACGAATGAACGAATGAACGAACGAACGAACGAATGAATGAATGAATGAATAAAAGTACCAACGATAAAAATGGATGATTGAACGAACGAATGAAAGATAGTGAATGAAATGAATGAATAAATAAATGAATGAATGGATAATAAATATCTTCACACATTCCACACAGCACCATCTAGTTCCACATTAAGCAACTAATGCTTGTATTATGGATATCAGACAGTTGATATACTTACTTTTTTTACGAACATATTATTATTATAACTACAAAACGTCCATGACTCAGGTACAAAGGTAAATGTTAACACATAAACATATGCCCCTAGCGGGATTCGAACCCGAGCGAGATCATTAGGTTAACAGCTAGATGCTAGATAGGATAGCTAGCTAGCTATATGTAAGTATGTAACAAAGAAAAAAAATAGTATTTTTGAAATATTCAACAAATTTCAGATTTATGAAATTCTCTGTGATTGTTTCAAAGATACAAAGATTTTGGGAGAGGTGCATAAACAAAAAAAATTATCAATCCTGAGACACAATAAAACTCGATCCGTTCTTTACTATTTTATTATTATGTACCTACTAATAGACTAATTTTAACATGTTATGTTTATAAATAAAAATAAATAGATATTACGTTATGCTAACTTTTAACTTCATAAATTTTAACCACTTTTTCCAAATATTATTACCGCGTGGTACAGAAAAAAAAAACTATTTTTGGGTTGTTTTTTCACTGGAGTTGGTACACATAGGCACAATACAATATTTGTTAACAATTTTAGTGATGCACTATAAGAAAAACAATTAAATTTATAGCGAGACCGCGAGCGCAACGAGCGAAAGTATGTAGATACGCAGAACCGTGTTACGTTGTGACGTCACACGTTAGCGCGATCACTCAAGATCACTAGTCGCGGAAGCCGTACTTTAACGTTTAATATCTCAGTCATTTTAAAAGATAGGAAAAAAATAAAAACAGATTATTTTTTCTCGAGTTACCTATTTTGCAGATTTGCTGAAAAAAAAAATCATTTTGGTTCTCCATTATGAGAAGGATATATTATTACGATGCTATGACTTGATACATTAAGTTTTAGCTTAAAGAAATCCTATTTTACTACTTTCTGTTCGAGTGTAGGTATAATTATTTCTACGAAGCAACGTTTAACATTTAAATGGAGCTTGTTTCCCATTTACAAAGACGGTTTATATTACAAGTTATGACTGAGCCTCGCACTCCGTTCAAGGTCATACTTCCCTTCATATTGGAAAGTTGTTTCGAGCTGTGGTGACCCTCACACTTAGAATAATCTGTATTCAACTGATGCGCAAATACTGTACTTCGGTTCTTGGAACGTGACTCCTTAATTGGACGTGTGTTGTGTTCAAATCAAAGTATAATTTGTCCGATGGCATCTAGTTAATCGACCTCGTTTATTTTAAAGTTCTCTCAGAGTGCAATGACATTAAAACAACCGATATGACAATATATTTATGTATGGTATATGAAATCCAACACAGTTTGACACAACGCCATAAAAGTGCATTAAGCAACAGCGCACTTGAAACTGCAACTGCGCTTGCTTATGGCGTTGCTTCTATTAATGAAGTTTATGATCAGTCTGTCTACCAATCTTTACTTAATAAAATAAAACGTACGTAATTTTGGTCGCTGTGAACAGTCAAGATTGAAGGGAAGGTCGCATTTCTCCTCTTCTTGGCTATAGTCATTAAACACCATCCCGTCCGGGCATAGCTTCTCTATAATCTGGCCATTCCTATAAAATTACAAACAGTTATTATACAAAAATATTTTATATAATTCTTGTTTAGGTCATTTACAAAATAACTTTCTAAGGGGAAATAATAATTTACTTGTTTTTGGTATTTACCTGCATTCGTAATATTTGTCACACTGTTCAGCGTCAGCGAAAAATCCGTCATCGGGACAGGAGTTAGTGATTTCGGCGTCTCGTTCCGCATCAGCGGCCGTGTGTGCTGGAAGATTAGCTGGTTTCTTTCTGGTGTTCTTCGGAACTGCCGAGGATACTAATACTGAAAATGACACATCAATTATAATCATTTTATGTGTGTTTAAAATTTAATTAAAATTGTCAATTTACACATTAAACTTCATTAAAGATCAAAATTTTAAAATGTAAAACAATTATTTATTTATTTATTTATTTATTTACTTTTAAGCATTTCTAAGAAATTGATAATGAATTTCAATAAAATTGTTATTACTAATTATTTTTTACTAGTGAAGTGGCCGTTAAAATGTTTCATTTCCTGCGACCAATACGAACGCATTCAGAAGCAGTTTGCATTGAGTAATTGTACTTCCTGCAGTTAAGTTCAAAGCTGTTTCAAGGCTGACAATGAACTTAATTGACTTTCTTTTAGGCTTTTAGAAACTAATTTGTGAATGTAGTCTGCTACATACCTATATAATTTATATTAAGTTATATTTAGATAACTATTTTACCTACAGTTTAAATTTAGAGATATTTTACTTACATTTATTTATTTTTATTTACTAGCTGCTGCCCGCGACTTCACCCGCGTAACTTTGTAAATTATATACTAAATCCTTCCTCGAGAACCACTCTATCCATTGGTGAAAACAGCATGAAAATCGGTGCAGTAGTTTTTGAGTTTATCGCGAACAGACTGACAGACAGACGCGGCGGAGGATTTTTTTAAATAATATGTAAGGATTTAGAAAGCAGAGAATGTGATAATGCTTGCAATGTAGAATTTTTCGAATTGTTTAAGATCCATTTGTTCACACAACAACGATAAAGATGAGAACCTTTTAGTTTAAGAAGATATGCTTTGCCACTTCTTAAAATAATGGTAAGTTGTATCTTAGGCGACGGTAGCCACCTATAGCCAGCCTGCCACTTTTTATAATACAAAAAGTAAATTTTCTAACTAGATGGCTCTTTGCAATTTAAGTAGAACTTTTTCATTCACATTTGAACGTAATGCACGGTTATGAGTTACAGTTCTAGGAATCCTTAGGGATTTTTTCAAATAATACTTTCGGACTAAACCGAAAATCGGATCCAACATTCGTAGCCTATTGGATACAAACTTGCAGCCGAAGTACTGGATGTATGGAGGCTTTTTAATACTTCATTACAGTGACATTTTTATGTTATGGCAGGAAAGGAGTGGGAAATGGGCTCTGGACTATTCCCGTGACTGGACTAATAATTATAATTATTATTCCCGTGGATTATGAGCCCCTTGTCATAAAAAATCCAATATAATTTTACATTCTTTCTGCAGTCACAGTCAGTTTGGTAAGTCAATAAACTCGGGTGCATGTTAGCATAGATTTGTGTTAGGATAACAAAATAGGGGTGAAGCAATAAATTGGCACTGATTTCACTGTTACCTAACCACGCGTAACTTTTTAGGTACCAACTGGCAAACGAACCGTGCTAAAGTTATTTGCCAATGTTTCAACCTTCACATTTCGCCCAGATTTCTTCTCTCATACAATCGAACCGTCTGAAAAGAAAGTTCGGCGGCGCGTTGATGTCTTTTGTTCTGTGTGACATTTAAAATGATTGTTATTTAAAATTATTATAACCACATATTGTTATTGCCATTTGTAATAGATCTTCGTTACTAGCATTGTCGGAAGCATTTTATGAAAATATATGTCATGTAAACATTACATAACATATGAAAAAAATATGTTTTTAAATAATAACTATTCTTATTGGCTTACATTTAAATGCATAATTTAGAAAAAAAAATTGGCATTGCTTCTAAAAAAATCATGAATTACGCAATCCATATTGTGATTATTTACTTAGTTTTTGAGGGGGGTCTAAAGATTTTATTTTTATATTATATTCCAAACTACGAACAGGGATATGAGTGATGATAAAAACCATCACTATATTTCTATAAAGGTTTCTCTTATGATTCGTACTAAATAATACAATGCTGATTGACCTTTATGAACGGCTTTTAAACTACTTTAGACAGGATAAATCGTAGACAAGGTCAAAGATTTCGTATACATTTTAATACTAAGTATATGCAAGTATTGCATACTTTGCAAAAAAGGTTATTAAAATGTAGTAATAAATTCTTATGAAATATAATTGATGTGTTATTAAAATATCTATTAAAGTTAATTATGTAATTAGTGCCACTGAATTGTTTAAAATTTGTTCTAAAAGTACTGCCTGGGGTAGCGTATATTAGCGAATTTTTAATTATTAAGTCTTGTTGTTAAATAAACTATAAGTTTTAGTCATTTTTGTATTAAATTGTCCTTATGAACGGTTAGATCGTAAGAACCATATTTACTATAGTTACGAATTAGTTTAGTATAAAAAATCTAAGTTATATTAATTAAATTTAAGATTACTTATACAGATAATGTATGAAAAGAAATATATATTCTTTGTATTATATTTTATACCATAATAATGCGCTAACAGTATACTGTACCGTTATACTTGTAAAGCTTTACATACCAAATAAACACCCCAGGAAAACAACTCCTACGCACGATCTGAACGCCATCTTGTGTTAAAAACAACAATTACTTTATCACTTAACTACAACTTAAATGTCACATAAAAGTGACTTTTTTAACTTAAAATGAAACTTGACTACCGGCACCGCATACTACGGCGCACTGAACATAACAGTTTTCGCGATCCGTTCTAAGCTGTTGAGACGCAGAGCGAAAGGTTAGACGTTGTTGTCTCTTTCACACTCAATAAACTTGTATGCGACTGTACTCTTCACTCCTCGTGTTATTTACGAAATAGTGATCCTGTTATCATTGTACTTGTAAATTAATTGTCTTTAAAAACAATATTATGATAAGTTAGATTGTAATTCGCTTACGCTAATTTATTGCCTTTTAAAGAAATGCAATTGGATCTCAGCTTCAACGTAATATAGAGTCATCGCACTCGAGAAATCTTTCTCAACAATTTTCTTGCGCTCTTCATATTTAACGACGATAACGAAAAAAATAATACATTCAAAAGAAGAATGGATGCCTATAGTCCTGGACCTGGCTACTAATAGCCTCCAGTACGCGAACTTCCCCACAGGACTAATCCTGTGGAGAAGTTCGCGTACGGAGAATTTTTCTCAGGAAAGTTTAGTGGAGTCTTAGTAGTAAGTATGTATTTTACACTTCGGTGGATATGTATCACCTGGTACATAGTTACGACGTCATCAATTTTTTATATGAAAAGCAATGCATTATTATTTAAAAATAAGAATGGATATAATAACAAATAATATAATAAGAATGGATCACCACACTGCGCTGAGATCGTAAGCTACGAACTTTTTTTATCAAAAAGTTGAAATGTGATTTCTTTATTATTAGGTTATTATTACTTTTATGTTATTCAAATATTTCTTGATTACTCTATAGTAAGTTTTTCTTCTATTATTTGCATCTCCACTCTATATTTATAGTAAAATATAAAAGGATAGGTATGTTAAAATTTTATTATGATAACAACAAAATAGTAGACTTTCATTATACAATAAATTAATGTCAATTGACAAATTCAGTAGGAAAATAAAATAATTAAAGTAGGTAATGCAGTTTGGATAACAGAAGCGTTGGTGTATGCACTTAATTAAATGAACTAAACGCAATAAAACCATGTGGACCTACGCGCCCACTGCCAGCGCCCACCGAGGTGGACGCGCTAGAATGTCCACAATAACGCTAACATTTGGTGAATAAACAGAATGTATTTGAAAATAATACCAATTAACACTTTTTAGCTTATAAATATTTTTAGGCCCCGGCCTTGCCCTTGTCTAGTGGCAGAAATTTCACTGTGAAAGAAACAGCAACAGGTGAAAACTAGCATTAAAAATGGTAGTAGGTAAGAGATGACGGAGTATGCAACTAAGTATATGAACTGTTCAAGACACTAAGTAGTCATTTTTTGAAGCCAATGATCGAAACAAAAGGATGTTTTTCCTTTTTATAGCAAATAGGAACAATTGGAACTATATAGGTATAGAATATTTATCACAGGACCAAAACTTTGAACAGATCAAATTGATGGCACTGGGGTGCGAGCAAAATTAGTCATCAAAGAGGTAATTAAGATCACTTTAGGATAGATTACAATGTATTTGGCACATTAGTTATTTAAATAGCTCAAGTTGCTAAGTAGGCATTTATCTAAGTTAGTTATTTCCCTTAGATTTCCCTTAGATCAGTAGTTACTCAGCGGCATAGCAGTTAGCCATTATTATTACCAGAGAGACCAGAAATCAAAATAGTTCAAGTTTTTCAAACTCACCGATCTAATAGATGGCAATAGGTTGAAGAAAAGTATTCCTAAAAGTTTCAATTAGTGCAGCAAAGAGGTACTGACTGAAAGAGTTATAACAAGAATAATGTGATTGTAATTAGACATATATGCATTGCGCCATAATACATCTAAATCTGAAAGAAGGGTTCTCTAGAATGAATACAAACAAGGTTGATTTGGCTTCATCATTTCTCACATGTCTACAAGCTCATTATATCGACTCAAAATAAAAGACGCATACTTGATTGATCACAAGAAGAAGCAATGCAAAAAGATTTTATGAACATGAAAACGTTGACGATATAGAACTCTACATAGGAGTTATATTGCTTGTGCGAATAACAGCTTGCGTGCCAACTTTTCCGCAAAAAGTCTTAACTCTTGTTTTGAAGAATGTAATGTACACCTTTAGCTAGCACATTCAGATAATAATCGTGCCGCTTGATATATACCCACATTAAGATAACCGTCGGATTCAAACAATGTGGCGGTTCCCTTACACCGCATTTGAAATCGCAGGGATGTTCATTCTCACTTATTTTCCTGTCATACTATTGTAGTCGAACAGATTTATTACATACGATGTTATAAAATAAACAAAACAGCGCAAACAAAATGCGGAAATGATCCCACATATAGAATTGCTAGATAAAGATTTTAATGTGGAGTTTGAAATAGGTAAGTTTTTAAGAAACTTTTAGTCAATGACCTAAAAGTGCTTATAATAAGTGGACTCGTAAGATCTAAAAATATACGGAATATTATCAATTGTATTTTTCAAATCAATCGCCCTTGATTGTCTTTACTTTTCTAAAATCTGTGGCATTAAACTATCTGGTAACCAAGATTGAGGTTAACAAGGAGAAAAATAACTTTCAGTTGTTTTTATGGCTAATTTTCAAAGCTAATTATTAATAAGATAAATAATTTAAGCTATTAAAGTATTGTTTTTACTTGAAATTGTCAGAAAAATCGTATTACGGTAAACTAACGAGATAAATTACATTAAACGTTACCAACTTATTTTCCATTGTCATCCAAATATGCAAATAAATTTAATGTTGTCCTGAATTCACTTTTTCAGAATACAAATTTTACTTAAAATATAAGCTGTGAATAGACATCGAGTGTTAAACACTTCTGCAGAAATATATGACCACAGCATTAAGGTACCAACGCTTGAGTTGACACAACGCCACATGTTATAATAAAAAATTAAACTTAATCTTGAGTACTACATGTAAATTAAAAAGTAAACATCTTTTGATAATCAGAAAACATAAATCCTCTGGAGTACAGTAAAAAATATATAAAGTGAAGCGGTGAAATACTTCAGATCGTAGATAATGTGGAACAAGCATATCCTTTTAGGCTTTCCTTTAGCATCTTGACTAAAACCAGAGCCCACGTACGTATAGTTCAGTACATGTTTTCAATGTCCGATGCTATAAAAGCTAGCCGTAGCCTTTAGCCCTGACATTGTCCTTCAGGCACTATCTATCTGCGCACAGGATTATCTTGGATAATGTTTAAGTTACTCACATTTTTACTTCTAATATATGCCGTTTGTGGCGGTTTTAGTGAACCCGGAACTTTTATCGATAAGGTAACGAAGACAGATAGACAAAAGAGATTATTATGTGAGTATTGATTCATATTTTAATGTTAGTCGAATCAGGACGGCAGTGTTTTCACTATTTTTAATTATGTACATAAGAACATTTTAAATACCTAAATAGTATATTATTATTTTGACACTATTAAAAATTCCGTGTTTGTTTATTTTTTAACTAAAATTTAAAAACTTAAGACCATACAAATTTTATTTTCAAAATATCTTGTGTTTTCACAATTGAAGTGTAACAATAATTATATATTGGTTATAAATTTAATATTTCAATAAAATACTAACTACATTCTCTATTTAGTTTCTCTTAAACCATTATTACTTTCAATACACTTACTTACTCACTACTTAACTGCGATAAAATATTTTATGACTAATTAGAAAAGATTTTCTCAATTGATTTTTTCCTATCTAATTGTCCATAAAAAATCCACATCTCTCAAATTTTAGTCACACTGAGATGAATTAGGCAATAACGTTGTCTATTGTATAAACCAATTAAACCTTTTCCTAATTTTTATAAGACAATTAAACTGCAACAAATTACTGCAATTAAATGTAAGTTACTAACCCTTTAATTTTTTTTACAATTTCAATATTAAATTCAGCATAAAAAAACTTTAGTAATTTATCTAATACTAGCTGTGCCCGCGACTTCGTCCGCGACCAATTTTTTTTTTACATACAAACCATTGCTGATTGTCCCTCTATCCGTAAGTGAAGACAGAATTAAAATCGGTCCAACCGTTTAGGAGGAGTTCAGTGACATACACACGCACAGAAGAAATATATATATATATAAAGATATTGTATTATTTTCTATAAAATTTCTTTAAAAAGTATTAGTTCTTTTAACTTCAATATAGTATCGTTTATGAGAAGCTAAAATTTTACTCGTCACATTATTAAAAATGTGGACAATCTGAAAAACTGTGACGCCTAAGCCCAAGTTTGTAGTTATCCTTAGATACTAGATATCTATTCCACTTTATCTGTCGATTGTACAGTCGCATACAATAACAGTCATTGAACCCAAATGGATTCTGATGTCCAGACCAGATTTATCGTGTATTGAATGTGGGATACTAAATATATCGGAACATTTTGTGCTATCTTTTTGCATGCGTAAAAAATCCTACTAATATCGTAGATACGAAAATTTGTATGATGAAAATTTGTTACTTTTTACCCAAAAAACTACTGAACAGATTTTAATGAAACTTTTAATATAGTTCATGCATCAGAGCTATTACACTGATATAAACTATAATCATAATCATAAACTAATGTATAATATGTGTGTGTCACAGTCTATGACGAAGAAGGAAACATTGTGAAGACATACACAAACCCATATTTACGAAACAACCCACCTAATTCTGAAAACTTCCCGTTCTTTGGAAGTTTCCTAAATCCGTTTTTCAACATTTTCAGAGTAAGTGATTCGTTTATTATTTTATTTTATTTACATTATTGAACTCATAACTCCGTTCCTAAAGTAGATTTGCAATAATTTAGGCGTTCGTTGCAAATTTGAAAACTTTTATATGACCTACACACAGATGTTTAAATGTTAAAAAAAACATGTTTGTTTTCGATATCTTGGCGACGAACCTAACATACTTAGGCAACTGACCTAACCAGTCAGTTAGTGTTAGCATTAATTATATTAATGTCACAGAGAGCATCCAACGAATTTTTTGCAAGATTATTCCCCATATTAGTGTCTGCATTCTGAATTAAGATTGTAACTAATAAAAATAGTCAATGATTCAAATCCGGTTCTATACAAGAATATATAATTATATACTCAGATATTTATTACCAATATTTTATTACTTTAGGGTTTGGTAAAGTAGTAAATTAATTCAAATCTGTTAAAAGAAAAATATTGCAACTAAATACAATGTTTTTACGTGTTCTACAGCAATCATCAATAGGCTATCCAACTGCATACATGATTCCGGTATCGGAGGATATTATTCAACAAATCAACAACGATCCCGTGTATCAGAACAAACTGATACTCTCTCCGGCGAAGGAACCGGTGATTGAGTTCAACCCTATGTGTAACGGACGTAGGACTCAGATACCGTCTCCGAAGGTGTGCAATAACTTCCTAAATTGTTGGGACGGTTGGGCTTTCGAGCAGGAGTGCCCATCGGGATTGCTTTTCTCAAACGAAGGTTATTGTGACTATCCACAGAAAGTGGATTGCAATAATAGGCGATTAAAAGGTAAGCCAATGCTGTTTGCTTTTCTGCTCTGTTGTTGTTGTTGTTTCGAATTATTAGAATTAGGGCCTCTTTCACGAACTACATGTAAAGTGTTGATTACTTACTTTTAGAAATCATTTTCTGTAATATTGAATTATGCGTTTAGAAAATAATTTTCAAAAATAATTTTCTATTTTATTGAAGTACTTGAAACTTATTATTATTTAGCTATTATTTCACAAATTAATATCCTATTTTAATAAAACTATTGGCTAAGTCTTCATTTACATTATATATTTACTCGTATATGATTTATATATAAACATACATTTTCATACAGTTATTATCATCAATACTAATAATAAATCTGTAAGTGTAGGTCAATGTATGTATGTATGTTCCTCCATAACTCTTAAATGTTCATGTGCCAAGTTTCATGAAACTTGTTAGATAAACATTTAGACGTACAGGATAACTACTTTTTACTTTTTTAACGCGGATGAAGTCGCGGGCACCTGCTAGTACATATTTTATAAAGTATTGCGCGGGCGAATTCGCATGCAGCAGCTAGGTATAATAATAAAACATTTTCTCTGTCTTATTTTGTTTTGCAAAACATTAAAAAAAACTGTGGCATAAGAAAACGGACCTCCTACATGTTTTTCAAAGCACCCAAGTATAAAAACATTAAGTGATCTCAAACTAAGTGAACATCATAATATAGTGTATCCTATTGCACTTTTGTGTAAATAAGTTGTGATTATGAAAATTGTGTCGTCACATTTAACTGGAAATGTCAGCTCGGATGTTATGTAAAACACACGACTCGCCAGTCAACAAATTTACGCAACTATGTTTACGAGTAAACTTGTTTATTTGTTTTATTGACTAGATTATAATATTTTTATAGTTTTGAAATCATTGTGATTTCTATTTAGCCCGGACATACTACACTTTCAAAGATACATAAATTCACAAGCTGAAAGTGAGTATAGTTGTTCAAAACATAATTAAAAATAACATATTAAAACTCCTCATCGTTCTGGTACTTGGAAAAAAAATTAGTCGAGGTCAAAGGTAAAAAAAATGGGTTTTTCGCGGTTTTAAGCTGAACGGTAAGTTTTATCATAAAATTACCTGAGACAAAATTGTAGACCATAAAATTATCTTTAAAAAATGTATGTATACTTTTTTAATATAATTGAGATAATTAATAGATATACAATAAGTACCTATGTTTTATCAACTTGGTCAGTGGTAAGGGTGTGCCGTGCCTACTGCTAAAAGACGTTTAAAACTACGGGGCGCAATGTGACCTGCCACTGCTAAAATATATATTAATTTATTAAAATGAAAATAAGTACTTACACTTTTAAGTTAATAAGCAAAAATAAAAAACAAATAATTTTTAAATCTGTTATAAGCTTTAATTGAATAAATACAAATTGATCAGCGTAAGTAATGGACAAGGTGTGAATGTGTGGAAAAATCTAGAAATCTTAATTATACAGAAATGTTGAATCACTCTACGGCGAAAAAGAAATATATTATAATACTAGCTGGCACCCGCGACTTCGTCCGCGTTGAAAAAGAAAAAAGTAGCCTATCCTATGTCCTTTACGTCTAAATGTTTATATAACAAGTTTCATGAAAATCAGTTAATTCGTTTAAGAGTTATGGAGGTACATACATACATACAAACCCACACACATACACACAAAATTCTAAAAATGGTCAATTTAGTTTCAATATCATGTATAGAGCCTATAAACACGATATCTCTGAAAACAAAGTAACTTACTCCATCACCAACCCTTACAGATTTATTATCTATTTATTATATTATATTATTTAGTATCGATGATGATTATATTCCAGATGAAGTGCAACCGAAATGCAAAAAAGACTTCGAGACATTCAGGGACGACATGAGATGCGACGAGTTCTTCGTTTGCGTGAACCGATCACCTGTCAAGTTCCAGTGTCCCGCCGATCTTTCGTTCAATCAGGTATAAATTATAATAATATGCAATATTCATTTTGCCTTGAATATATTATATACAATAAATTTATTTCGACTTTTACTTACAATCTTTTGCTGGTTTATGCATTATCTAGCATTGGTCAATATTTATCAATTGAACGTACTTTAACTAAGATGTTTTCAGACTTGTCAATAGATGGTGCTGCCCGTAGAGGTTTTTTTAAGGTGGAAATTATTTATTAATACGTCTTAGTGCAGCTTATAGACTACAAATGTTTTAATAAGTAAATAGGAAGTCATGCACACAATATGGTATTTTGGGTTGACTTTTGGAATTGATTTCATGTAATATAACTTTACCCATCGTTGTTTATTAACCTTAAACTTTATTGAATACTTTTACTATAGATAAATGATTTAAACTATCCTAATCCTAATTAATATTATAAATACAAAAAGAGTTGATTTTTGTGTAACGCTTTCACGCCTTAACCGATCGTAATAAAATTTTGCATACCTATACACTTTTTCAGAAAAAAATATTTAGATAACAGTACTGTGTTAAAATGTATAAATCATCTAAAAATGAAAAAAAAAATCAAAGCCTGACAAAAATAAATAATATATCTATGAATATTTATTTTTATAGGCGTTGAAAAAACAATAAATATATGTTTTTTCAACGCCTAAGAAAAAGGAGCGCGGACAAACTCGCGTGCAAAAGTATGGTACCGTATTATGTACAATGGTACAACAGAACAATTTATATTCAACTATAGCGGACCGCCCCCGGCCTTGCACGGATTTTTTTCCTGCAAATCCTTCCTTACATATTATAAAACAAAGTCCCTCCGCCGCGTCTGTCTGTCTGTCTGTTCGCGATAAACTCAAAAACTACTGCACCAATTTTCATGCTGTTTTCACCAATGGATAGAGTGGCTCTATCCATTGCTGAAACCATATATGCAAATTATATATCGTTCAACGCTTAATTCATTAGTGAAAACCGCATCATATGCACAGGTACAGACTGCGGGAAGAGGCTTATTTCATATCTACTTTATTTTATAAAGAAAAAGAAAATACATTAGTAATGGCAAAATTCGTCGGCAAAAATACCGTGTTATTTGGATACTTGACAGCGTCCATAACGGAGCCGCCATTTTGTTTTCTGTTACGAAAATAAAATGCAAAGAAAAATTTGTTTACTGTGTCCGTGTTCAAACTACCTTTAGAGGACAACGTCCTCTCTATACGATGAATCAGTCACTTTTTAAAGTTCACATAATATTTTCCTTGTACATTAAAACGACATACAAACTTATTGGGATTCTCCATATTAACTACTTTTGCCTTTACTTACTTTGCCTTAGTTATTTTGGACCCTGTTTGTAGATTAGGGAGACTACAATATTACTTACTTCGAAGATTGTTAGTTTTAGAGCATACTTACAGAGCCAATTGCTTCAATTCACCCATAAACTAAAAAAAATTACAGAAATAATCCCCACTGGAATAACAACCTGCGTGTACTGAACTTATAACGGTTTTTAAGTGTAGAATCAATTTCAGGATCTCGGCGTTTGCGACTATTCATACAGAGTTAATTGTGGCCCATCTCCTGGTGTCTCCACTACGAGTAAATCGTCAGAGCAGACAGCAACTCAAGCTGCTGTATCAACATCAGCAGAAAGTGGACACCCAGTCACTCAACCTCCGAATGCGAGGACTTTAATCTCGGAGAACACCCTGTATAATAGTCAAGGTATGTCCAGTGCTTCCTGTAAATCTACTTACTTGTAGATGGTTACTTCTCCATAAGCACGCAGGAGTTACCAACAGTGCAATACAAATAGTTGTCACTACGGTTACTTATCATGGTGTAAAGGTGTATGTCATGAGAATTCAAAGTATCCAATATGGATTGCTCTTTAGTTTTCGTAAAGATTTAACATTTGTAAATTCATCCTTATATGTTTCTATGTGCAACGTAGTATTTATAAGATTATTGACCGGAGAAATTATTGGATGTGTCATGGAATCATTAATAATTGCTTCTCTAGTATATTCCATTTTATTGGCGTAGATATAACATAAACGCTGACAACGTGGTTGCAACCACTTTTTCAACATCAGCAGTTCAGTTTTAAACACTAGTTTAAAAATTTAAAAATTGATCATTCATTGGCAATATTATGCCTTTTCATACTCTTATTCGCCAATACTGAACTTGCATTTATTTGGACTTTAATATAATATTACAAAATAATATCTTCTTTTCTAAGAAATCTTCATTACAATACAAAATTAGATGATTACATGAAATTAAATTACATAATATAAAAATCCCTACTGTGAAACAATTTAAATACTTTGCCGTGCCGTCCTCCAATCTGAGCCTACCCTTATAGAAGACCCTAATGAAATAAAAAAGAATGTCAGATAGAACTCTTTTGCCTTTTAACCTTTCATTGTTCAAATAACACATCTTACCTTCCTATGACGTCTGCTTGTCTGTCATATCTCACATAAAAAATAATTACTGATTTCAGGTTGGTCAACACATTTTGCCATGTCACGTCAGGATGCAATTCGTCAACTGCAGTTAAGACGCATCGCTAAAGTAAACGCAGATTAGTTATAAATAATGTATAGTTTTATGATTTGTTCAGACAGTATTATAAAACTGCTTAAAACTTTATTTTAAAAAATATTACGCTTGACTTTTATTATTTTTTAACTAAATGCTATATCTAAAAAAGTTAGATAAAAATCTTCGAACCACATGGTAAAATACATAGTAATTATGTTTTGTATAGGCCTATTTATTATACAAGTATATGTTATGTAATATACTCGTATTAAATGCCAATTCCGGACACATGCCTTCCCTTAATGTGATGTGAGGTTAACGCTTTAAGTTAACTACGCGTTATCCCGAAGCTCATGGGCAGGACTTCGTTATTATCGAAGATTTCAAGTTTTCTTTGACACTAGGTTTGCTCATGATGTTTTCCTCGGCTTGAATCTAACACACACCTTTCATCTAATTTCGTATAACAGACCGTTCTGCCAACTGAACTATCACTGTATCAATGAGAAATAAAAAATAGCAGACAGTATATACTGTCTGCTTAGTATTAGCAAATAAATAATAAAAAAAAATACAGTACCGACGCAAGAAGTATTTATGAGGGCATGGAAAAAATGGCAGTTAGCATTCAACAGTCTCTAGAAAACTCTACCAACAAAACCGTAATCTCGTTACCTATGCATATTTATGACTTATGTGATTTGGATTGCACTGGTTTTCATACTTCTCTGTGGTTTTATATTGTTCAGAGTAAGAGAATAAAAAACTACATACTCGTAGAGATGTGTACTTATATCGTAAAGCCAAAGAGACAACACAAAGAATCTAAAGAAGCCCGGCCCTCTCTCCCTTTTCCCTTACACGAAGTGGCCGGCGCTATCTGTTTCATGGCATATATAGGAAGCCATGACACCCCTTGTAATTTTTTTTACATTATTTGCATTGTCTCATTGGCCTTGCTTTACTCGTATGTATAGCAATTCTGCTTAGATACTTTGCCTGGCACAGAAATTTTATCGACGATAATTAACTACGTCGGTCTTTTTATGAGTTTTTGAGATTAACTATAAAATTACTCACCGTTCTCAATATTATTAATTTTACTTAGGTACTTAATTGTTGTTTTCAAACTATAATAGGTATAATTTAAGTCTAAACATTCCAGTTGGTATATTCAAGAAGCTGCCTTCGTAGAAGATTGTTGCATTTTCTACTTAATATATTATACCTAAATGAATGTCTTAAATAAAAATTGTATTTAAAAAAAGTATACTTTTATTTACATCCATTCTTCTTTGTTATAAAAGTATCATTAAACCTAACCTAACTTAAAAATAACATGACTAAAAACAGCGTTCGTTTCGACAAAGCACCAACCATGTTTCAATTTGGTACGATGTCAAAAGTGTTCTTTGAAATAACTCCACAATTTTTTGGCAACATTTAGCACTGTCAACGTTGACTAACAGCTGAATTTTTTTGACAAAAAATTTCTAATTATATCCTGCTCTATTTAATATTTTAGAAATGTTGCAATTTAAAAAAAACAGTCCTTACTTTAAAACATTATCGAGCGCCTCTTCAGACAGACAAAGCCTTCATAATGTCTATTTAGAAAAAGAACAATAACGAAACTTAGACACATGTGAGAACGCTGAAATAACTAATAATAATAAATAAAGCAATAATAATTATAAAGTTCGTTAACTTTATCCTCTTCTCAGAAATAATTAATTACTACAGACTTCTATTTTCAAACTGCGATAAATTAAAAAAAAACTCAAAATAAGTACATAAAACGAACATGCAAAATACATTCTGAAGAGGCCACTTTTAAATTAAATCAAATGGTTTCAATTTGAGTCTGTCCTTGGAGCCGCTCCTTGTCATTCAGAATCCCAACTTCTTGAGCGCTTTGAGGTCCACATCACCGTAGTAATCTTCGCTGTAAAACATTAAAAAGTATTCAAATTAACTGTCTTTCCTAACTGTACAATGCAATAAGTACTGAGTACAATGCAATGAGGGCATTTTTCATTTCATAAATCATAAGAGCCATGAAAGCGTTCTAAAATCAAATAATTCTTATCAATAGCAACGGGTTGTTATCTTAAAAAAATAAAAAACATACCTGATCACCAATTTTAGAAACATGACGTCACCAACGGTTATTGTTAACTTCTAAGTAAAATACGGTTTATTAGACCAGAAAATTACACAGAGTAGGTACTATAAATAGTGTGTTAAATGTTATTGGAAAGTAAGTGCGATCAGTAATAGGAAATAGAGTTGTCTAGAAAGTCGATAATGTTACAAGGAGAACAGTGCAACTGTGCAAACAGAACAAACATACATTCAATTTTTATATTACGTTTATTTTATCACTAAAAATAAAACTTAAGTTTACAGTTTTTTCTATTAAACAACAACACTCAGTCGCAGTGAAATAGTTCAGTACATTATATTTACAAGGATGGCATAAACAATAATTGTAAATAATTAAACTTTAAAACTTGATCAATTTTTTAACAATTTTTTTTTCGTCCTAAATGCAGACACCTACTTAATGTGACGATTTTAAAAATGATATTTAACAGAAGTACATTGCTTATTATGCATAGGGGAATGCTACAAAATAAAATATACATTGTAAAATAAATATTTCTACCGCATTATGAAATCAACTAACTTAACGGCCTCATGAAAGTGATGCAAGGCTTTTACTCTTGAAAAAGTATTTGGCAACTAGAAATTTATAAAGATCAATAATTGTGAAACTACAATCACTAATTCGAATTACAAATTTGAACCTGTAACACTGTCACCGCATATCGAGAACATAGAGGGAGTAACTACATTTATTCAACTCAATTCAGCTTTTGTCTATAGAATACAGCAGTTTTGTCATGAAAAGGCGTACGCGTTTGTTCAGCTTTCCAAGTCTATTCAGCTGTTGCGCCAAACAGGCGAAAATAAGAATATCATTCTCATGCTAACCGCCGCGGCCCGCCGCGTTCAGCGCTTAAGGCGATACTAAGAGCCAAAACGGGATATTCAGAGGCTAACTCCTCTTTCATAAATCAACATAAATTTCCGAAAAAAATATATGCTTTTTATTGATATTTTATCTATGTAAGGTACAAATAATACTGGTCAAACTGTTTAACTACTATGTGAAAAAAAAATCTAAATGGAAGTCGTTTTTGGCTGAAAACTTGTATCTTCTTTTAAACGACAAGGAATATTTACATAATTATTTTTTTTAAATTTTGATATGGATTAGACCTATATACTGTACAATTAATGACCTAATATAATAGTTTTTCAAGTCATTATCCATATTTATCTTATTTTACCTAAACAAAGATTTAGCGGGTCCGTGCGCGGGCGACGGGCGGCAGTGTAGCGCTGAACGTCGTACGTGGAGGTTGTGCGTCTCGTCGCAGCGCCGGCTTCGAATAGTTTTTATCATTGAGCAGGTGATAAACAGATACGACACTGTTTTGAAGTGAAGTTAATAGTTTTTTGTGCAGACATTTTTAATAATTTGGACAGCTATATTATAATATTGTACATATTTTTATATTGTAAATCAATATTTACATATAAGTATACAATATAAACAAATTTACGTTTTAAATAAAATCTTTATAAAATTATTTGTAAATGGATTTCCTCACCATAAAAACTATATTTTTACAAAACTTACACATTCCTAACGAATTTAGTCTTCAAATACTCTAAAAGCTTTCCAAATGATTCTAAAGATTTCCCCACAACACACATAGTTTTTCAGGTCTAAGTCACAATAGATCGTGGAATAGGCCTACCGGGGAAACCACGTACAAAAAACGCGCTAAATACACACTACCTCACTGGTGGCGTGGAAACATGTGCATATTATGAATATGGATGAACAAAAACTTTGTAAGCAAAGATCACAATAAATGAATTTCAATTTCTAATTTGTGTTTTCATATTTAGTATTAAAATAAGCTTTTTTGATAAATTTATTACATACCTATATATTTTTTATATTTTACGCTATATCCCCGCTGATTAAAAACCGATTTTAATCATTTATTTTGTTAAAATGTTAATCTAGACAACTCCCTTAAAAAGAACTCCCTGAGAATTATTCAATTTTACTTCTAATTTTTAATATCCAATATAAAATTAACATGGAATCCATAACTACGTTTTTTGATAAAACCGGTCATTACTATCTGCTAAATATGTCATAGTTGGTTTCAGTAAATATTAGCTGTCTATTTACACGCCATATGATATAAAACTAGAATTGTAAATAAAATATACTATTAAAATATATAAATAAATAAAAGTTAACCATTTTTTTGCTGACGCACCTCAAAAATGCTTTGTGAAGTTAGGCATAATATGTTCAATATCAAATGTTACCACTCTACTTTATTTAGTCTTTGACTCGTTTCACGCGATCTCTAAGTACGGGTGGTGCGGGGGCTACATCTTAGCTCCGCCTACTCGCGCAAAATCCATCGGCTCTTAGAATCACCTTAACGCGATTCTTTGTCAATCATTGCATAGATTTTCACTCATTCAGCCCTGTATGCACCTGATAAAAACGGTTCAGCGGAGATAGCACGCGATGACGGCCGTACACGGCTGATAAAAGCGGAAATTACGACTGGCATAGTTTTTCACTCATTCAGCCCTGTACGCGGCTGATAGAAACGGTGGCTGATAGATCCAAAATTAGCAAAACGTGAATCGCGTTGAATAAGTGTATTTACTCCCATAATATTCCGCTCGTGTATTTGTACAATCGTTCTGCGTTTCATGCTCTCGGTATGTGAGGATGTGTTTTATATACCTAACGATGTGAGTATTAGAGTTAAGGCGGGAGGAAGATTTTTAGTTCTCCTTTGGGGGGCGGGGTTTGAGCTGCTTGGGCTGGGTGTTGCGGGTGCTGCCGTCGCTTTGGAGGCCAGCCAGGAGTTCGCTCTTGCGGATTGCCTTCAGATCCAGATCACCGTAGTAGTCCTCGCTGAAAATGTACGCGGTACTTACTGCCTGCCGCTTAACTACGTTTCACTTAACTCTATACTTTAACACCTATTATTAAAACCTAAGACCAGTAGCTCGAGTTTTACGATATACAATTGTGTAACTAATATCGTTCACAAGCCTTGAACAACCACAATAATATCCGCTCGATTTTCTCAGTAATGTTATCCAAGATTGGTTTTTCTCAAATAAAATGAAACTATGCGGTTCGGAGCTTGCACACAAACTTGTTCGAACGACCTTCGGTGACCGGTTATACTTGTGATCGTCGTATGCACATCTCAAATATCGATCTACAACCAATTGTTCGAATCAGACCGACCGTGAAATATAGTCCTCTCATTGTTTCGCAGACACGAGCACTTTTAAGATACTCGTAACAAGCCTATTCCTTGCCTAACTTGAGTACAATTTCATCTAGAGACACACACGGCAATTATTAAAAAAAATCCGAAATTGATCAAGAACATACAGTTTTGGTTCAAGAATATTAACTAAACTGAGTTTATTAAAAAAACCATATAACTAGTTAAAGACAAAAGATATCAGTAGTATCTACTCCTTTCTCATTTGTTTGTGAACAGATTTCCTTCAGTTTTTAGTAGGTATTGACGAGTTTTCTTATTGATAAAAAATAATAACATTTTTTTTCCACATATGAAAGTAGTTAAGTAAAAATTCCTAATTTTTCTTTGGAGTCTTTAAAAAGCTACATTGACAGATTGTACTTTTTAGCTAAACTAAGTCCCTCTGCTAAGCAAAACATGATATTAACATTTTGCTACATAATACTGCGTGAGTTCATATAATTAAATGTTTTCTGTTGTCGTATTTAGTTGAAAAACATTTTTTTTTCTATTTCTCTAATATTGATTACAGGAACATTATGATGTTAACAATATATATATTGGCAATTTTTTTTTAAATTATTCAAATATTGAGTTACGTGCATTTGCCTTGTAACTATATAATTACATTTCTAAATTGAAAAATTACATATAGTTTTTTAGTTTTAATACACGAGTGTAGAAAAAGATCTAGTTAATGCTATAGTTAATAGATAATACAAAGCGGTCATTACCATACATACTGTTACATACCCGTCGGCATTGATCACGGTCGTCCGAGCGACACGCTCACATGAAATCGCTTTTAAGTCATGTTAATTTCAAATGTGAACTCAATACATGTCGTAAACATTGCAAGGCTCCGAACCGCATATTTACTGAGTAAAGAGTGAGCGAGCTGAACTAAACGATGCCTACAAACTGCATTTACAAATAACCTAACTGTACACCAATATGAAGTGCGGAAGAAATGTTAGTCACAGGGACGACATTGGTTTCTGGAAGTCGTTACTGGTTAAGGTGTTAGAGCAACGGTCAGTCACCACATAGCCAGTGACAGCCAACCAGTGATATTAGAGATTTGACTCATTCAAGTTGCTCAGTCAATGACGCTTTTTCTTGAACGAGGTTTAAATTTACAAAAAATTGAGAAACTCACCATCCGGGAACATCTTCGGGATCTTCGCAGTTGCCGGTACCGTCGGCGTCACCGATCTTGAACACTGTACCGATTGGGCAACCGTACTCGCGGGCAACTCCTTCCAAACAGATGTAGTATTTACGGCAGTCCTCTGGATGAGCGTGGCGACTGAACGATCCAGAGTTGGATACCTCACCGGCAGCGGGGCAAGCGAATCCGTTTGCTACTTCTGCGAAATTAACAATTTTGCCACTCCTATATTGTTCTTAAGTTAATTATTGTTTAATTAATTAATTATTGTTATAGAAGGTTACCTTCATTTCTGCATTCAGGAACTTGGTCAGCCCACATGCATACTCGTGCGTCTCTATCGTAAGCAAGACCGGGGCTGCACTGGTAGCGAGAAGCCTCTCCGTTCCAGCAGTTCCAGAATACGTCGCATTTCTTCTGATCGGGGAAGATGCCATACAGCCTCTCGCAGTGAGGTGTGGAGATTGGGGGTTCTATTTAGAATAAAAAAATATTATATTATTTAGCATCTTTTTTTAATGTTGTTGTAGTTTTATGTTAATGGTTTTAATGATTTACAAAGCTATATAAGGATTTATTCAGCTCAAACTCTATTAAAAATTAAAATTCTGAACCAATAAATATAAGACACCTGTTGGGTAACTGTTGTCAAGACGAAATCTCGTTTTTTTTAAATATTCGCCTGAATAGGTAACATGGTATATTAACATAAGCGGTACTAGTTCAAGGTTGACAGGTTGTTCGTAAAATAAATCAAGATCATAACTCTCAAATGTCATTCGTCCTCATTGAGCCATCAGTAATTTGCGCTGACCTTCTGATCACATCCTGTTTGTATTTCGTTTGCAAATTTATTTTAAATATCTACATATCTTTCAATCACCCGGCATCTTATTAATAAATAGACAATAAAAACTTCTGATTGAATTGTTACCGGTGCAAATAGCATGAATATTTTAACATAAATATATTTCAAGTTCTTTCAGGCTGTGATCACTGTATAGCTGTGTCTCAACCGTATTGCATTCTCAACTGTATGCAACACTTTTTATGGAAATTATTACAATAAAGTCTACTACTGAATTATCTAATTTCGGCAAATATCAGAATACTACTATTTTTTTTATTTGTGAATAGACTTACCAAATTGTGTCCTGTCACCGCAGTTGACATTATGGATGTAATCACAGTTCTCAGTCAGATATTTGGGATCATTAGCTTCGAAGGCGAGTCCGTTCCCGCAGGTCTTCAATTCAGAAACTCCGTTATCGCACTTCCAGTACTTGTCGCATGAGACGTGGTGAGGGTAAAAGCCGAAGTCATCTGGACATTTGAAGGAGTCTTGACTGACCGCTGTAAGGAAAAAAACAAAAAATAATTAGATTGGTGTTAATGAAGTAAGTAATACCCGTTCTACTAAAAATAGTTAGAGATATTTGTAACTCTTCTTGTAATTTGTGAACTAAAATATCGCATACTTTTGTAAAACTTCCATGATTTACAGTAGTTTAATTTTTTATGGATTTTTTCTTCAATTAAGCTTTATATGACGTCCAGTAGTCCTGGGATTAAGAGTATCAACATATTTATTATGTTTCAATCTTAAAAGCACTATTTCTCTAACTAAAACGCCAATAAAATCAAATTAGGCTTGGTAATTTTAATAGTTAAATCAGAAATTAAGCGAGAATCGTACAGGGACTAAATAGTTTAATGTGATGTAATAAATATTTGACAAATTGCCAATAGCTGACGCCAAAACCAGACTCTTCTTGAATTTTAATTGAATATTACTAAACAGTCACCACAAGGTTTGCTAAGCTGTGATTATGGTGTGTATTTTGCAATGGACCGGTCGCGGGCAGGGCCGCTCTTTCTCCTAGGAATGTAGGCGACATGTATTGCCTAACAGCATGCGACACTGTTGCTGTTGTTTCTATTAAAAACATTTGTTCAAGTATTCCGGTCTTTGTTTAACAGCTTGTTCGATACACGTGCTCATTGTTTAGGTACTTATTCTATGTTTTACATAATAACTAAAGTGTGTTGTATGTTTGTGTCAAAAATTAATTATATGTAAATCGATTTCTTGTTATTGTAACTTGTTTCGTTAACTTAAATGATTCTGGCTTCTTAGAAGCAGTCGTTGTGTAGATTTTTTTATATGCTAATACTCGGCAAAAAGGCTGAAATACCACTTATTGATAGGCTGCGACCGTTGTTTAAGACATAAGCAATATTAGATAGGAAAATTTACTCTGACATCAAACACTGTTTGTAATTGTGCTCTTCTGACTTCTGCGGTTTATGCCCGTAAGGGCTGCTTAGTTTTAAGGTTATGTTACCATAACTCTTTATTTTATTGGAAACATTTAATTCTTGTAGGCGACGTACGACGTACGTTTAGAGTACGAGACATGTTATTCGCGAGAGATTCTTATCAATACATAAATGCTAAAATATTATTACTGCTATTCGCCGATAGATGGCATTACTGTCAAGTGAAGTTCGTATTTCAAAAAGTTTTAAACCATATCTAAACATGGTCAGTTGTAACGCCGAAACAACTTTTCAACGAGTTCAACGCATGCATTTCCATTTCCATACTCTCGTGTTATGTCATATTACGTCACAGATGTGTGCCACTGGTTCTGTGCAAGCTGACATTTGAGACTCGACCCGGTAACGAGAATCTACCGTAAAGCGCATCCAGGAAGTGGCGACAACCTGCTCTCACTGCGTTTATATTACTATAATGGAGTTATATGGCGAAACATAAAATTTAATTATCTTGTTTTTCTTTGCGATAATTTTGCACAAGTTGAAGACAAAATTACTTGTAATTTTCATTTTTGATATTTTTGTATTAATTTATAAGAAACCTTATATAATTTGTTGGTATTTAATATGATCCACCGTGTTTTAGGTAGGTAGTTTTTTTTAATGTATTTTTTTAAATATTGTATATAAGTATGTATATTTCTTTCGATGGCAAAAAATCGAAAGAAGGTACAAATTTTCAATTTAAGTTTTCGTTTAATTAATAATACTAACCTAAATTTAATTTTAAAGATTAATAATTTTTGAAATATTATAAAAATAAGCATAATTAGCCGCCTATCATTAGTGGGTCCATAAAGGCGAACTATAAACCATAATAAGGTCCATAAACTATAGGCGTCTATTATACAATCGATATACGAGTAGTAAGTATAATCATTACAAAATGATTGTGTGCTGTGCGTCAATAGTGTTAATTATTTTACGTAATTGAGGTCAGTTATGCGATAATTGTGTACACGAAGATTTTAAATTTTCGTAAAAAATTGAGACACTGAAGTGTTTTTTCTCAAGTGTTCACCACACCGTTTGTTGAGACAAGGAAATACAATAAGGGAGGAAAGAATATTTATTACCTTGATAAGTTGGGTTTTACTTTACTAGCTTTTGCCTGCGACATCGATCGCGCCCCTTTTTCTTTGATGTTAAAACACATAATATAAATATTTTTTGCTCATTATGTTTGTCAGACTTTTAAAAATATTTTATCCTAGATAAAAGATAAGGTGTTATGTAATAAATTCAAATAAACGAATTTGAAATCATTCAGTAGTGCAAGTCGTTAAAGAATTCAAGGTAGTGCTTTTGTAAGGAAATCAAAATTTAAAACATTATAATTTGTAATGTAAAACCTCTTTTCAACAAACTCGTATTAACAACCTTTACGGCCTAGACTAGACAACCTTTCATCGAATCATAACGAGGCTAACCACAGTTCTGGATTCCGCAGATTCCTGAGGCAATCTAAGATTTACAAAACAAAGAGTAGCTCAATACTATATATGTATCTTAACACAGTTTGATTGAACTGTGTTAAGATACATATTTATATTCAATATTAAAAAGTAATGAATTTCAATCGGACGCGGACGGACGAATTCAACGATGCGGCATATACCAGTTATAATATATAACAAAAATATAATCTTAAATTTTATACAAATATTAGACCATTTTATTATTGTTGGCTTTTTACACGTCATTTTCTCATATTTTTTTTAAACAGTAACCGATCCATTTGCTAAAACCTTCGCAAATTAGGATTTCAAGATTCCGAAACAACAAAAAAAAACTTTTCTGATTCTTAGATGATATCGACATTCTATCAGACCTTAGGTTAAGCTCTATTTTTGCAATATAGGGAATGTTTGTGGAGCAATAGCGTTCGTTTACTAATTCAGTTCACAGCTTGTTTGTTCGCGTGCATAACAATTTTCACGGCAATTGCGTTTACTGATAAGATACCATACCGCTAATTGCTGAGCAAACTGACCTGGCTTACAATGTACTTTCGCAAATGTGTGCTCTAGCGAGAAATTGTCCGATATCGAAATTTTGTAGAAAGAACAATTAGCGAACTTACTAGAATGCGAATGTATGTGCCAATAAAAGTTAGATGGTTTCATTAAGACGAAGTCATATACTACAATCAATGAAACATTTTTTTAATATATTAATATTAAGAATATAATATTATTTAAAAAATGCTATTATTTCATACGCATTTAAAGTGAGTCTTCAAATGGTTGGATTAAAACAGCCATATAATATATTTATGTTAGTATGGGTGTGAGTGTTATCTTTATAAATTTCTACAAGTGATGAACAAAACAGAAGTATATTGCCACTTCCACTAATCCACTGCGATATATTGGTATCTTTCGCTTTTCTTTATTATATTATATTGTTGAGCTATGTTGAGATTTCGTCCAAGGGACATAATTGGAAACACAATGGGTTTCAAAGAACTTTACCTATTCTAAGACAGTGAGGAATTATGGATGAGATAATACGAGTATATCGCAGCTTCTCTTATCTGTATTTATTTTGTTAATATTATAACTTATTATTGAAATTATTTTACATTTATATTATTTAAGTTATACCATCTTCTATGTGATTCTATGTGAGAAAATTCCTTGTGAAAAATGTATGTCGAAATATCTAGCCCATAAGTGGCAGAGTCAATTATGTAACCAATTGCTAACGCATGCGTGATCTGTGCCTTGTAAGTGTTACACTATGAACAATAATGACTACAACCTAACCATTGTATTATTCGCAAACCATTGAACCAGAAAACAAGAGTATCTACATATTCTGGCAGACAAACATATTGTGTGGAATCAATGGACAACAAATAATATCTAAAATAATTTCGTATCTACAATTAATTGTACTTTATTTTTTACTACTTGTGGCTTCACTCACGCCATCTATGAATTAATTTGAGAATACATTTTAACTTTTTTCAAAGAAGTATCCATCCAATACTGGGACAAAAAGTGTTCTACGTCTTAAGAACGTGATACGATTTGTACGATATATTTTCAACGGTCACAGAATTTTTATATTTACGAATATTATATTAAAAAATTAAGTGTAGGCTCAACCAAACAACAGCGACTTTGTAGTGATATATTTTTTTCTTATCGCACCAAAAGCTATTTCTAGGAACCTGTTCTAACACAAACATTTGTATGTTAACAATATGACATAAACATTACATAAACATTATTTAATAAGTTCGAATAGGTTAAGTAACACACGAGAAAGCCTCAAAAGTTGACCCCGTGATCGTCTGATCTGTACGTAGGAGGAACTTTCGATTTCGTTAACATCGCGATGCGCAGCCGCAGCCAAGCCTATTGAGTAACATCACGACACGATCGACCTTTATTATACAGACTTAAGCAGACACTTTAAGTTTTATCTAGTAAGTGATTTAATTTTAAAGTCACTTCTTCGCACAATTTGTACGAAATAAAATTGTACGAAACCACTACTAAACCATATGGTTACAGATGTTTTCTTTATAATCTTTATAATCCAACGAACTTTGAAATATTTCTAAGTAATAGAAAGAACGATAAATAAACGACAAAATCTTCTTATTTCACTTCTCTAGAAAATATATTACTAAGTATTATTTAGTAAAGAACTGCGTTTACTAAACTTATTATAATTTGGAATAGGTATTACTTATTCTGCACATTTTATTTATCAAGTAATTTAATTAAGTGATGTTAATATACTCTTATTTGTAATTTTACAAAGAAAACGAAACTTTCATAAACAAAATTGAATAGTTGAATATTTTCATAAATTTATCGTTAAACCGACATTCCGGAAACAATTAAATGTATCTTTAATTTTTTTTTCATGAATAATGACTAAGAAGCATGCAACGCTTTCTCTCCGAGTAATTCGTCTAATTGTGATCTAACTGCGGTATTAATAATAGCACCTGACACGTGCGCAGGCGCGATTACGTAACCCCTAAAATAACATTAGATAACAACGGCCATTGTCGTGTGGCGGTGAAAGTTCGTATGCTCGCGTTGATGTCTTTTATATGGCCATTCTTTTATATGGCTAAGGTTCATTGTTATTTTGAATTTAGGGCGTCTTCACACAATGTAGGTTAAGGAATTATTCCACATGAATAGAATTATTCTGAGTAGGTACTGTTTCAGTTTATTATGATTTAAATGATTCACTTCACAGATTAAAATAACATTGTTGAAATAAATCAAATTGGTTAAGCAATTTCAGATAATATTGGAAATGTATTGTTTTTGATTTATAATAAAATATAAAATATGTTATTGCTGTTTTACCAACAATTTTTTTGTGGCAGATTTTTAATAATTAGAAATATTTACTAAAAAATATATTTATTAAAAATCTTTTTAAAAGGACAAATCTACAGAAACTTTTTCAGCCACAACGGTGAATTTAAACCCGTTAAATTAAATTAGTAAACAGATGTAATTGAAAAACCTGTGTTATCTGAAATATCTTTCAGAAATAAAAAACATTTAGATTAATATTGTTGTAAGACGTTTTAAACATTGTATAAAAGTTATTGCTTCGAACCGAATACAAATTACTATTATAAATTTGATGAATAGGTTATATAAATTTAATATTCAAACGTGTATTTTGAAGCAATTTAATTTTAATATAAATAGCTATAGTGGACCTGTCAATCACATAATTTACGTAATGCGGTAGGTAAATATGGCTGTGTATTTCTTTATTGTTATATCATCGCTTAGAATAAATACAATGGAAGAATTTTGATATTTTTTATATGTTAAGGTCTGACAGACTGACGGTCCATTTGATGGTAGCTGGCTACCGTAACACAACCACATAACCACACGTGTTGCAAGTGCACTGCCGATCATAGTGGGGTTTAGGTTAAAGAATTACCTTTATCCTTAACATAAACATAAAGGAAATGGGCAATATCCCGTGTAAACTTAATGTTTTATAGCTTTTTGAGATTACTATAAAATCAATTGTAATCCGGTTGTTATCTTATCTAATACGATAACACTTCATAAGGTACTAAATATCTATGCCTAAAAATCTATAAATCCGATAGTGAGTTAGTTTCTTGTTATTAACTACTAACCGATCATCAAGAATTTTTACAAAATTTTTAATAGTACAAAAAATTTGACATATTTGCTACCTTTTATCCAGCAAAAAGTACTGTTCCTGAGGCATCATCTCAAAATAGTTGCATAGACGAATTTGTGAACAAATGCTAGTTCGTAAATATTTTAGAAAGTTTTAATTGTTTTAATATACTTAGCAGATTATTGAGCAGGATGTAACTATAGATAAATAGACCTTTAGATAAATTCGTATACATTATGTCTGGAGGTTTCTTAGCAATACTCAAAATTTCCATGAACGTGTAAAAAAGTAAGAAGCAAACAATATCAATGTTGTTAAGTTATTTATAAAGTCCATATCGAAGGACAGACAATCTCCGAGTTGTACGCGCTGACGATAAACTACGAAAAAAACGTATTTAACCGTTATCCAAGACTAGACTAATATTCGTGGCTTCGCTTGTGACATGCATTAAACAAATACAAAATTAAAGTATTGAAATATCAATGTGTTGAATAGTGTTAAAAGGGTTTACTCGTCAGTTGATTTTAACAACTAAATCTCTTCACAAAATTTAAGAATAATGATTTTAATAGCAAGCTTAATATACCTATTATCTATCTTGTTTTATAATTAAAATTGACATTTTTCTTTTTATAACAAAAAATTTAATTAAAATCTTAAATAAACAAATATAAAATAAATTTAAATCTAAATTAGAAATTGAATATAATTAAATTTAAATTTAAAAACACATGCTTTTTCTTAATGCTTTATACGACTGCTGACAATCAGCAGGGAAGCTGTAATTTGATGTACGTACAGTCAGCTTATATAGACTTAAATAGAGTTACAGTCAGTGCGCTGCGACCTTAACAATAACAAGGCACATAAGTAACAACCTAACATTTATAAAACAACCATAGGTCAAGATGTATTTTGAATGACTTATGGCTTACATACATTTGTACAATGCGCTCTTCAATTTAGAACCTTGAACGCATACCGTGAGAGAACATTGTTGCTTTTTTAAGCATAGCTTCCGTTGCATTGTTCCGATGCATAATAGTTAATTAGGTATTAACATGTTTCCGGTCGCTAAACGTGACCTCTTAAATAATTGTTTTTCTTACTTATATATTAT
The DNA here is from genome assembly GCA_945859745.1 of Synanthedon formicaeformis. Lineage (NCBI taxonomy): Eukaryota > Metazoa > Arthropoda > Insecta > Lepidoptera > Sesiidae > Synanthedon > Synanthedon formicaeformis. The sequence goes on from OX243958.1 coordinate 9,954,297, forward strand.
ACAATATTTTGTTATAAACATTTATCAATTAGGTCGTCATTATAAATCGACAGCAACCCACCATCAAGTAGACCTACCATCAACACAACCAAACACGTTTGCGTTATTTCGCAGTAAGTAGTAAATTTGAGTCTCTTACACAATTTAATGTGTACAATTTTATGGGTGCTTCTTAATAGGCAAATCCATTTGTATTGGACAAATTTTATTACACCGTGGCTACTACCGCCATAAGAGCTGACATGTTATGATATGTTAACTACGGAATTCAGTAAACCCAGCCACTATTAATATATTTTTTTACCGTGTCAATATGTATATTGATTAAACAGGATTAAGGAACAAGAAACTCAACAAACACCTCTGCCCTGCCTCTAATCTACTTTAAGTCTTTAAAAACTGGTTATTGTGGCCACATGACCTGCATTACAGGGCCTTGAACTATTAAATCAAAAATTTTCCATTAACGACACTAACTTAATTACTTTAATGAACCTTAATTAGTAAAGACAATCGTTGGTAGTTTCAATATATTTTTATTAAAACCACCAATTCCATGATTAATGTGTGGCCTGTGGTATTAAAATTATTGCAGAACTGACAACATTTCTCTCTTGAGTTCGTGTTCTATTACGGCTTACACGTAAAAAGATCTAATGTACTCGTCGTGTATGTAATATTTGTGCGATGAGAGTACATCAATCGCGGGCGTTGCTCACTCATGCAGTTAAATGAGAATTTTCACCGTGTTTTCTTTCTTCTTGTGAAATTCGCGCACGCACCGCGAGGCTGGATAATTGAATAACTTCACGCTCATTTTAATGACTCTATGAATAATAATAGTAAAACAGGGTAACTAATAAGAAAATACTTTTATTTTCGAACTGGCAATTGAAGATAGAGATAAAACATATCTTAATAAAGTTTACGATAATGGTGATGCGAAAGTTTATGATGATGTTTAGATATTATTTATATTTGTTACTCAATAACACATAATACGCAGAACGGATAACGATAAAAATGACATGAAGACAGTTCATGTACTGCATTTAAACGTAGGATAATTTTTACGGCACATTAGGATATTGCTCACTTTAATTTTTCAACTCGATGATCTAAATATATAATGTATATTTAGATCTTATTTGTATTTCATTGAACTAGCTGACACTGGGATTTTTCTAAGAATCACTGAAGGAAGCAGTAAAAAATGCTTGAAATATTCTATTATATAGAATCAATAATGACTTATGCTCTTATACCTATCTAGTAACAGTGATCAATAGCGCAGAATATGTCTGCAGTGCCCAGTAGTAACAAACCATTATACAAATCTGGAATTATCAGTTAACGATAGAGGAAGATTGCAAATCGTTTAAATCGTAATGAAAAATATTCATTACAGTGAAGATATGAATCACTAACAGAAAAGTGTTGCTGGAATAAATTTCTCAAAAACTTAGTTAATGTTTAATTTTCGTTATTCCATGAATAAGTACTTGCATTGTAGCGAGGACTTTGAGGTCTATGTGGAACTAACATATAATTAGAATGCTAAATAGCAACAATATTATAGAAGAATGGTAGTAAAAAAGTTTGCGCAAAGACATACACTCGTGTGAATTGGGTACGTGTTGAAAATTCTAAACAATGGCCAAACGCACACCATTAAGGCAGATGGAATGAACAGGACGTCCTGAGAGACTACTTTTGTTGTTAGATAATATAGAGTGTGGTATAGTATAGTCAAATTTAAAAAGTAGAAGTTTCCTAAAATATTCTTAGCGCTGAATGAACACATCCAGAAACATGTTTTATTATCAATGTTTTATTATCACAAGAAATGGGTTGTTAGTTTTGTAATGCCCTGGTTTCAGGAGCTAGTTTAAGAGTGAGGAAACTTTGCTGCTAACAAAATAAAACTGAGAAAAGTGATAAAATACCTATTTAAAAATATTTGAACAGATAATAAAATGTTTTTCTTGCAAATGAGGTAATGTGGTCTGCTATGCAATTCCAATGAACCGTTAAAATTGTTTTACGTAATGTAAACCTTAATGTAGGCGATAATTAAATTAGCGTTGATTGATCTGGTTTCGACGTATGCAAGTTTTGAGTCACGATGATGTCGCAACAAAAATGACTTTGAATGAATATTTGACAATAGCCCGCGGCGATATTAGGGCTGGTTACGAAAATTATGTTAATGTTAAGAAGTATTGTGCAAACTGAAATGAATACGAATGAGACGCATGATTTTAAGGGCAATAATCCGATAGGAATTATGGAACTCTTATCAGAGTTATATGAATATTTAAATGAACATGAATATTACATTATTTCGAAATCGAAAGTCAATCTTGAAACTGAATATTTAGCATATTAATTGAAGTTTGCATCACAGTTGATGATCAATAAATAAGTGAAAGTTCCAATAATGCAAGTGATCAAGCGATCGGTTCTACTTTCGTTCACAAATTACATATCTCCGAGCAGATCTAGATTGCTATAACTAAAGCCGAGCGGATACACAGGAAGCTCGGTGGACACAATAAAATCATTTGCTACACCAACAAGTGTCTCAATTTCTCCATTCTGAACACTTATTGCGTTCGAACACAGTTGCAGCGGCCGGTGTTGTGTGGAAACTGTTTTAGCGCTGCTTTCGCGAGACGCAATTGTACAGCCATCTGTGATATAGCATGCTCATATACCACCAATATCTAGAACATTCTTCAGTTGGAACACTGAGCACTGTGTCCGCTCGCCGAGCCGCACCCTAAATATTTCAAATGTTACGTACCCACGCCGAGGGCGGCCGCTAGCACTATTAAACACCGCGAATTCATGGTTAAACTTTAAGTCCTTGCACAGGAGGAGTGGACACTGTAACGTTCAAGCACACACTGCGAGCGGGTGAATGGGCGGCCGAGGCTTTTATATCGGGTATGCGTACGGGCAGCGTGGACGGAGAAAAGCGACGTCTGCAACCACGTCCCACCCCGCAACCACGTCTCTTAACCCTCAGAGGACCGCGTGGGGGATGCACTGCACCCAGGAATTCGACTATATTCATGCAAAGTACGCGTTACACATAATGAACCATCACAGAAGCTTTGATTGCTTCAAACAAGCTACTACTTAGTGCGATGTTTCTGTGTTTTATTTCAAGCTAACCATAAAGGTAGTAGATACGAGTACATTCTAGCTACATTAAAGAGCGGTCTGTACTGTGAGTTCAGTAGTTTTATGTCACCAGTTAACAGTTAGTTTTTAAGCTGAAACGAATTGGAAATGTAGAGAAATTATTCATTTTTAATATATATTATTTAATATTTTCAAAAACGTAAGAGTGCGAATTGCGAATTGTGTTCAAATTAGGCACCTCTCATAGCAAAGGTCATAGTAGCAGAAAATTGGTGCAAAAAATATGCAGAAAATTGAAATATTTTAGTGTCATACACATAAAATTACCATAAATTGTTAATAAAATTTAAGGTGATATAAAATTACTAATATAATTATTAAAATATGTAAGTAGGTATTAACAAAAAAGTATTAGCAAAAATATACAAATTAGCCTAAATCAATTTTGAATAGGAATGTCCATCACCCAAAAAATGGTCTATTTCCAAAATGTCCCACAAGAAATGTCCTAATTCGGACATTTTGGGAATTTCAAAATAAATATTTTTTTGTTCCCAAAAACCAGTTTCTTAAATAAATATAAAAAACCGAAAAAGATATGTGTTTAGACATTCTTAAAATATCGAAATTATTTTTTGATATACGAGTATGTATTTTTATTTTATTATTATTTTTCTAAATTATTTTTTAACAGAGACAATATTGTGTAGATATACCAGTAATTGGCGCACAGATGTAAACATGTAATGTGTAACTTGTGAATATGACCTGGATGATTATGTGTGCTGTTGGTGTTTAAATAAAATAAAATAAAATAAAATGTACAAATCATTAGTTTTTGTCAGCGACTTTGTCCATGCCCTTTTTCTTAGGTGTTGTTAATATATTTATGGCTCATGAAAATGAATCTATGTTCTATTCTGTGCCCCTGACAATGTCTATGCAAAATTTTATTATAGACGCCGAAGTACTTTTGGAGATTGCGTTTTCAACAAATGAAAATTAAATTTTTATGTACTATCTATAGAATATACCTACGAAATTAATTTTAAACGCTTTAATAGGCAAATAATGCATGTAATCGCTGCCTAATTGATCAATGCCAACGGTCAAGATGTTCATGTCCCGACAACCTAAAGTAAAAGTATTTAAAGATGCCGCCGATGATTCATAAATAAGTATACCCAATGACCCCTTTACGATGCACCTTGAAAATATGATACGGGTTTTCGTAAAAGGAAGTACCGCATTAAACCACCAACAATCATAGTTGATAAGCTTGAAAATTTTTACCAGAGAAACAATTATCAATCATCTATGTTGAATCTGTCTACTTCATGAAAAATTGAGTTGTTACTTAAAATTATAAATATTATGTTTAGGTTCTTTTCCTTATAATATTATGTATTATGAAATTATTTCAAATGTTGCGCGTGTATTTGTGTTTTCAATATAGTAATTTGTTTTAGAGTCTTTTGATTTTTCTTCGACATCATTATTTACGATACGAATTTCGCTATGGCACCAACGCTGCAGAAACAGCTCGAAGGATTAATAATTATATGTATGCTCATTTCCACTGTACACATTTTCAGCCACTGCTACGCCTTGTAACTATGCATTAAATGGGGATGTCAAAATCTAACAATGTTCAGCTACCACTGGTGTTAACGAATTCATATTAAAGTGTACAAGCAGTTCCAAGAATAGTAAAAAGAATTTTTAATATCATTTAATTAGTTTTTTATTTTATCCATTACAAACAAACATACAAGAAATAAATTATTTTCTATCTATAATATTAGTGTAGATTGTAAATAATAAGAATTCTATGTAACGGTGTATTTTATGAATGTGTAACGATGTATTCGTCAACATCCCTTCGAAAAGTCGTCGACCGTCCGACTGTCCACGTTCGTTATGAAGGCCTGCAAGTTTCACGGCTCCCAAACAGGTATTACGCAATGCAGATGCGGCATTAGGTCAAAAATGGTGTGAAGAAACACGATCACTTCAATAAATTTTAGATCTTATTATATTAAAATATATGAAAACTAATTAAGATCGCTATTTCATTTTCAGTTGTAGAAACCAGAATTTTTTTAAGAAAGAAAAAATACAAGCGTATCAAAGCGTAACTGAGAATAATATTGATGCGGTTTTCACTAATGAAAACAGCGCTAAACGAAAAAAGGTTTGTGTTATATGATTTGCAGAAAAAATTGCGAACCTTTGCGAGGCCAGGGGCGGTTCACTAGTACTTTTACAAAAAGTTTAATTACTTAAATTTATTTTTTTTACACTATAGACACTTTATGTTTCGTTTTTATTGGCAAGACATTAACAAAAACCATACAGATTTTTTGGTCTAACTTTTAATAAAACAACCAAGTAAGTAGCGTAATTATATTATTGTAAGTACCTATATTATAATAGTTCAAGTATTCAGTCACAAAATATGTAAAGTTCTTAAGAAATTATTATAAACAAAAACAATTTGTCGAGGCAACTTAAACATCTTGCAAGTGAACATTTCTTAATGTCATTTCGCAAAATGATTATAATATTGTTTTGTTTATTCTGTGGAGAGTTGTCACCGCGACGTTTGCCTCATTGCGACCAGGCGCAACTATGCACAGTATGCGGAAGGCACTTCGCTGTGGCGACGACGAATTAAACAAATTAAAGTTCCCAACTACTTGTGGCATGGTAACCTTAAACATTTCATCTTAAATATGAATGAATTTCATCGTAATATAATGGAATGTGATGGTAACTAGAAAATATATAAACTGAAAAATTATCTTACGTTACTTAAATTCTGCCACAGATGACTTTGAGTTTTTTTTTTATGTAAAAAATAAGCTAAGGTCGTCAAATAAGCTAGATGTCCACTTGATGGTAGGTGGGTCGCCTATTAACAGAAGCAACGCCATAAGTGCTGGCTGGAAGCTCGCTGGTAACGGCTGGCCAAATGTCTGCAAAAAACAATGTGTCCTCCACACCACATCAAATTTGACCCTGTTGGGAATCTAAACCGGTTTGTTAAAATTAAAAGCAATATAAGAAAATCTTTGTGTAGCTTCTAAATAATACAGTACTGCCCCGTATTGATAATCTTCTTCCAGATCCTTATATTGAGTATCCCTATATTCACTATACTAAATAAAATTCCTGATTACCTTGACAAGTAAACTAATATAAAGCATTCCCCACAAGCTTCGAAGGTCTTTTACATCGTTAGCAACAGGATGAGCACGAACAAACACAATTTGTGTTAAGCTTTTGCCATAAGATATTGATCGACGCTTGATTGCAAAGACTTAAAACGTAAATAAAGTCAGCAGTTAAGAACATATAAGAGATCCTTGAAGGAATTCAAGTAGTAAGAATTCAAGTAGTAATTTTCATAATAAAAAGTTGTTGCAAAGTCACTGATATTGTTAATTATTAGTAATCTATGTATACTAATATTATAAAGTGAGTGAGCGAATTTTGAAATATTGTTATATGTTGAAAGTTAATCTCCGGAAAATTATTTATTTATTTAAAACACCTGGGCAAAACAGGGGCGCGTCGCTATAACCACACATAAACCCTATCACATAATATTTTATAAGGTAGCCAAAGAAATGAGTGATCAAGTTCTGAACTAAAAATTAAATATGCGTATCTCAATGAAACGCATTGCCTGTATAATAATAATTTTAAAAAATAATCATCCATTATTGCGCTATATTTAAAAATAGTTTTTTAATGATTGGATTGAATTTTTAAAATTTTCGCACCCTTTTAATTTTTACTTATTCGCATAAATTATTTGTTAATAATATTTTTTTATTAACAACAATAATTCTTAACAGTTAAACATGAATCTAGTACATTTTAAATTAATATTATTTTCATATATTTCATCAACCGCCCGTCGAAAAGTTTATAGTAATAATTACTCAATATATCAAGCTGACATTTGGTGAAGATGCACTCACAGTGAGAGGTTTCACGAACGTAATACATAAACGGTTACTGACCTCTGACGCGAATTCATTTTGTCCTTTATTTTTTACGATTTCTTAACTAACTTATATTCAATAGGTTATTGTAGATAATGCCTCATTATCATGTGTGCCATTTTATCTAGATACATATATGTAGGAATTTATATGAATATATTAATTCTTTATATATGTATGTGTATATTATGTTTCTTCTGTCCGTGTGTATGTGATTGAACTCCTCCTAAACGGATCAACCGATTTTGGTGAAAAAATTTGTGTGTGTTTGAGCTGGCTTAGATTCACAATTGGATCCGATAGGTGGCATTGCGATCGGATAATTCGGTTCGGATGTGACAACGTCTGCTGAGACGATATTTCATACCCTTTCTTTCAATATCCCCGCAGCCTCAGCTATGTCACTTACATACATGTTTCCGAAGTGGTGGCAAGTTTTGGCCGTTGTTCACGTTGGTTTTGTTCGAGAGACATGCGACCACGTTTAAATTCAACTGCCTACTTTATAATGGTTGACATGAAAGCCCGTAAAATTTGTCAACTACGGACGAATTTCCTTAGGGTTCAAAACGATCCATCCAAAGCAAATAGCTAGTAATAAATAAAATGTATAAAAAGAGAATAGGCAAACAGCATATGAAACACCAAACATTTTAATCTGAGAAACTATATTAATTAGTAAAAAAAAAATCATTCGTATGATGATATCCAAAATCTTCACTTCCGCATTGGAAAATTTTAGTACTCTTTGACATTTATAAGCATTTAAGGAACATCTTTGTTTTTATTTAATATAATTAAAAAAATAATTAAACAATAATGCCATTGGCAATAGGCATTATCGTGCGATACCTGGCACAAGGTAGTTTTAACCGATTCTTCATTGAAATGGGAAGTAAAAGCTTGCAAAATTGATACAGTTCTGATTACAATAATTAAGGTATTTTTGGGCCTGTTTTTCTTTTTGGAGTTCCTTGAGACATTGAAAAAAGGTCAACCGAATATTATAAAAATGAATACTTGATTTCAATGAAAACATTCATTGTAAACCTTTCCTGTATGGATAACAAGTGATGGCTTATTTACTCGCACGCACGAACTTTTTCACTTATTTGGTAATTGTTTTATTTTTTAAAACTACTTTAATTTTTGGACAATATACAGCAACAGTGAACGTTAATGACTTTAAAAAATCTTTGGGATACTACGAGGATGCTTATCTTAATTTCACTGAGTTAACGAATAAATATGGTTATCCGACTGAAGAACACAAAGTGATAACTAAAGATGGATATGTATTATCGATATTCAGAATTTTATCAAAGTGTAAAATGTCCAACAAATATCCGGTACTTTTATTCCATGGATTATTCGACAGTTCAGATACGTGGATACTGGCTGGACCCGATAATGGATTGGGATATCTATTAGCGAACAATTGCTACGATGTTTGGGCAGCTAATCATCGAGGAAACAACTACTCTCGGAAGCATCTCAAACTAGATCCCAATAAAGATCTAGATTACTGGAACTTCTCCTTTGATGAACATGCGAACTTCGATTTGCCAGCAATAATAGATTATATTTTGATTGCAACTGATAAGACGAAAGTGAATTATTTAGGACATTCTCAAGGAACAACAGTGTTCTTTGCAATGGCTTCTCAAAACTTAGAATACAATGATAAAATCCAGCTATCGATCAATTTTGCTCCTGTTGCTTGGATGGGAAATGTTAAAACTCCGGCAGCCCGCGCTTTATCTCCAAGAAGCAGGGAATTGAAAGATGTTTTTGATTCTCTGGGCTTTAAAGAGGTACTTGCAAAACATCGACCCGCTCACGGTCTCAGCGAGTTTTTGTGTCAATTTGCTCCTGTACCTATATGTGGTGTAGCATTGTATGCTACCACTGGCTATGTGAAAGGTATATCGCCAAAAACTGTGGCTGTAGCGTTTGGACATGTTCCGAGTGGTACCTCAACAAAAAGTTTAGTACATTACGGACAGATGATTGTTTCAAACAAATTCAGAAGGTACGACGAAGGACTAGAGGGTAATTTTAAAAGATACAACTCACCTACACCACCCCAGTACAATGTTTCATCGATAACAACCCCTGTTGTGCTCTTATGTGGTAAAAATGATTGGTTGTCATCTTTAGATGACGTAGATATATTAAACTCTACACTACCAAACGTAGTAGATTACTATGTCATTCCGGATCCAATTTGGAGTCATTTAAATCATTTATGGGGTGTAGACGCTCCAGTGTTAGAATTTCCTAAGGTTTTAGAGCATCTTAAAAAATTCAATTCATAGTAAACGAGAAAATTCCAGGTTTAAATAATCTGCAAAATTTATATGTTTCATTGAAATTTGTATAAACAAATGGAGATGTTGTAGTAATTTCAAAGTAAATTCACATAAATATATTTTCCCACCTCTCAAGAGTAAAAAAAAGCCAAAAAAGTCGCCATTGATAATTTACATCACCATTAAAGCTGACAAAATCACTCACAAGTAAATCAACAATGAAATGTTGAAGAACTGTGACAAATCAACCTTTTTCCGTAGTCAATTAAGGAAATTGGATAAATTCATTAACTTGATTCAAGCTTGAAGTTCATTTATTTTTCTTAAAATCTTCTGTGCATTAATCATTCTTAAATTTCTTCTACAGAAAAATGTGTCAGGGTTGGCATAAAAATAATGTTAATGTAGTATTTTGGTTGTATTGCTTCTTATCAAATTAACTGTTGGTCTATCATGCTCTTTATTTTGAAACGCATTACTATTTTTACTATTTCTCAACATTTTAATCATAAACTTAAAAACTACTGTGTTTATTGAGGATATTGAGAAATATATTGAGGAAAACGGAGACTTCAATACCTTAACTGAATTCCAACAGATACTATAAAATCAAACTAAATTACTTTTTTGTAAAAAAACAAGAGGAGTAAAAACACTGTGTATCGTTACATCAATGTAAACCTTACCAGTTAGTAGTAGCTTGCCATTTTCTTTATACTTGTAATGTGGGGATCAATAATAGAAATAGTTGTACCTATCTGTTTCTCCTGCTATAGCGTAATTAATGCCTCAAGGACATTCGGTCATTTTTTAACAGTTTACTACTGGTTCTTTTCCAACATACCCAATTAATCAATATCTTTTTTATTATTATTTAATTATGCTCTTATCGACCTTGAGGAAGATGTACACATAATTATTTAGAAGCACTGGTTTTTTACTTTATTCGTATCTTATTAAGTTTCTTCAATCCCAGCAGTCATTTTCTATTCTGTAGACATTTTAATAAGGGTCTTTAAGTAAACTGACGGTCCACTTGATGATCGGTGGCTACCATCACATATTAGCACAAGCAACTCCATTAGAGGATAAGAGATAAGGAAATGCGCTATGGCATCACTCACTCACTCTCCGAGCGCAACAGCACACATATTATTATTTCACGGTGTTCTTCTTATATTAGTGAGTGGATACTGCCGCTAGACGGGCTGCCCAATGTGTGATTTCTAAACACATTGTTGTGTATTGCTAAATAAATAATGAAATAAAACTGTTATAATTATAATAGTTTTCACTTTTTCATAACAATGTAATTGTTTATGTGAGTTACATATTTCAAACAAAATTTAAATACATAAATATCCCGAGGGAAGGATCCTAGCCTCCCTCCACTTGACTCCTATGTCTAGGTCTGGAGTTTTAAATTAATTCTTTTTGTAAATATATTTTATAAAATAAAGTCGCTGTCTGCCTCTATCTGTTTTTCCGCTAACTTTTTCTGAAACATCCATGAAATTTTTAATCGGTTTTCACTGATGGACAAAGCGACAAACAAGGAAAGATTTTCAGAATCCTGGGGGGAGAACATTAATGTTAATTAACTAATTTCATAAAGCTTTGAATTATTTCTTTAGCCATTGTACCTATACAAGAAATCACTTATGAAATTGATTTTCTCTGATGGTACCTATATGGTAAAATATTTTCTTTACAGCTCAATAGATGCCATCAGAATATTTTTCGATTAGCTAACGGTGTCTGGTAACAGTCCATGAATCAAATTAAAGAAGCACCTTTGTGAAATTTAAACAACATTTTGAATATTAATGTTCCGTTCAAGGTTCTATAAAATGTTCCACATTTGTGTATTGTGACATTTAAAAACAGTAAACTCATTTGTTTATTGTGCCGTTATGAATTTTTTTCCAACATCCACTTAGCTCCGTAGCATTTTAATGTGGAAACAGGAAGGGCTCTAACTGTATTTTCAGACTAATTTCAATTTCAGTCACGACTTGATACCGACCAAATAATTTGCTACAATGTACAGGGACTGAAACCAAAAAGAAACATAAACTGAAACCAAAATCTCATTGGACCTAGTGAGGTTGGTTTTTTTTTATATTCATCTTACTTATTAAAAAAAATTCTAGATCCCCGATGTACGTTGGCATATTAAAGAAATATTTTAGTAAATAGATCCTGTTTTGTAGATGTGTATTATTACTTAGTTACTTAATTAGTGATATTTAGTTACCTACCATAATGGATTTGAATAACACTTTGATACAACAGATGGTGTATCATTATGTTGTATCAAAGTATATTCTTATTATTCCAGTGATAATTTCCCGTGGGATAACATTCACCTTTATTTTCACACTTGTGACATTCATATTTCAATGACAGTGTTAAATCTATAACTAACTAAATCTATTCATTCGGTGTCACTCTTAGCTTGCTCTCAAAAAATATAATTTAAAAAAAGATGTTTTATTGTTAATTCCACATAATATTATGTAACAAAATTATGTTAGTGTGCCAATTTATTAAATATTTCGTGTCAATAGATTAATTATCAAAATACCACTCCATATAAATCGTTACTGGGTCACACGCGCGTCTATTTATTGAATGTCCCACTTATATGTCCCAATGGGCAAAAAATGTCACATTATTATATCAGAATAGTGTACCGGAAGCGGAGTGTGCTCGGCCTTATAATGCTACTTGTTGGCCTCAACAATGCTTGCACTTGACCCCAACCAACGGTACTTTACAAAGCGAACTTAACGAAATTAGTTTAAAGGAAAACTGGCTATATATGCGTGTAAATATCCCAAGAAGTAAATATGATCCAGTCAAGCTAGTCAAAATTAGGTAAGAATCTCGGAATTCGAGATACCAGCTATAAACTTGTATTTAGAGTAAGTACAAGTTTATACGATGTTGCGCGCTCTCCGCCCTCTATCTCGAAAACGATTTAACGTATAAAAAAAAATTACAAAAGTTGTATAAAATTTGATCCTCTACAATATTGATAATATATGCAAATAGCAAAAACCCCATAGGAAACGAAATATTTGCAAAAAATGTGAAAAAAAAAATCGATTTTTTGTGACCTTTGACCTTATATTTTAATAGACGCGGATTCAATAATAGATTTCAATATACCCATATTAGTAAGAGAGAAAATTTGTTTGTTTGTAATGAATAAACTCCAAAACTACTGAACCGATTTCAAAATTTCTTTCACCCATAGAAAGTGACATTACCAGCGAGTAACATAGGCTATATTTTATAAAAAAAATTACGCAGGCGAAGTCGCGTGTAACAGCTAGCTAAGTATATACATAAAAACGAATCTTTTACCTACTTTAACAACACGTAATCATCCTCAAATTTATTGCAACTAGTAAATCATTTTGAAGTAAATTGCATAAAGTCTCAACCTTTACCATGACTATGAGAAGCCATCCATCTTGTGTCGCATTGGTATCTATCCAGTTGTTTGGAATATATTGCGAAATTTTACATCTATTTGTCTTGTTGCTCCATAAGTTGGCAACACCGTGTTATTGAACTCAAACAATGTTGTTTGTCTTCTTAATATTCACGAATACTTCAGAATTCCTAACATTCTGAGTTATTTAATTTAAATTTTCTAAAAAATGATAGAACTTAAGATAATTTTCATTTTTTTTTTAAATCTGTTACTTATTCTGTTAATTGATTAATAAAAAAAAATGTAGTCGTGCGAAATCGGAGGCGGGTCACTAAGTAGCTACTAAAACAATTTTGCATGAAATTTTGCATGAAACATGAATGCTAACATGGAAAAGCTGGTAGAATTTTTCTATTAATGACTACAGTAATATATATATAGTAGACAGTAGACATATACCTTTAAAAAACCTTTAAACTATATTAGATATTCATTGATTATTGTAACAAATATTTATCTCATTAGAATATAATCGCCATTGGATTTAATAAGCCTTTTTTCTTCAAGATTCAATTATATCGTAACATTATGTTAGCATTTTATAAAATTTCGCATTTCATATATTTTTAGAACACTTCTTTACATTATGTGGCAAATGTTAACAATTTTAGGCACTCTTACATTCATTCGCAAATTAAAAATACTCGTGACACTGTTTGCGATTAAATCGTAATATCCACATAGCTTTTTTACATATCTGCATTCATTTAAAAATAAAATAAAAAAATCTTATGTAATTTCTTACTATGTACTTCTTACTATCTAATACAAAAAGAAATTAATTTTAAAGTCTCATTCTCCCTTTTAAAATATAAATTCTCTGCGCATAATTTCCGTATAAAATTGAACAAAAGCGGATATAATTCACTTTCTCGTGCCAAAGAATTTAAATAAAAATCTCGTATCAATTCTGTAGACGTTTTAAGTCGATTAAGCAACCGCAAAATACGAACATTGATGCTATAAATATCTCCGATATTTTTCTTTTCTACTGAAGAATTAACTTTACCTTATCTATACTTACACATATTAACAAGTAAAGTCACTTTCCGCTGCTGACTGTTTCTACACTAAATATTTCTAAACCACCTAATGGATTGATTTTGATACAGTTTTTACTAATGAAAAGAGGTATAAAATAATGATAATAGCGATTGTCTAAATAATTTGCCGAAAAACATTGCATATCCCTACGAAGTTAGCAGAGGCGGGTCTCTAATAGGCGTCTTAATTAAAATTTGAAATTTAAATTATATATTTTTTTTACTTCGAAAACCTTAAACTACCTTATATATAACTAGCAACCCGTCCCCGGCTTCATACAAAGTTGAAACTTTCAAAAAAATTTTTTTAACGAATGCTTGCATTATATTGGTTCCCGCTACTTAATACGCGTTGAAAAACGAAAATATATGAGTCATAACATAACCACAACGCCTGTATCATTGTCGCTGTGACAACAGTGGTGCAGATTTTCTTAAATTTTTAGACGATCCCTAGAGAACCTAACATTTTTTCAGGATATAGAGTACCTATCAAAAAATTTTGCAAAAATACTGAATCGCTAAAAGAAAATTCTTAAAAGAACGGAAATGGTACAGGTGCATTGTTGTACCCAGCCCTGTCATCGCCATTTTTATCAGTCAAGCACACGAAGATTTTTTTTTAAATAATTTAATGAGTATTTTTTTATAAATTATTAAGAAAATTACTATCTTTTAATTTAATATACAGGGTTATAGAAAAAATGTGTTATTTTATTGTTTGAAAAATATACGAGTGTATTATCTATTTGATCATTACAATGCAAGATCGCTATAGTCAATTCAATTCCATTCATTCAAATTCCGCGACGACTCGAGCTTATAGGTTTCCTTATGCAATACGCATTGTGATTCTCAACAGATGACAGGCCGATGCGTTCACAATGTTGAACAACATTGATAACATCTCGCCCACGATAGTATACGAATCTATACGTTTAAACATAATTACCTAGATCCGTAACTTATATAATTGTTCATTTTCAATGTATTTTTAACATTTTATACGTTGGGAAATCCTTAAAATTAAGAAAATAATCAAATACATGATAATAATAATATAACTTTATTTGTATGAGAAATTTTTACAAATTTTGCAAATCACATACCTACACGAACTTACTTCGTTTATCCCTATTTCCGTTAGTGAAAATCGTATCAAAACCGTTGGGTGGTTTAGAAGAAATTAGAGGAGAAACAAAGGCGGCCGTTTAATTTAAATTTACAATGGCATGAACACGTCAGCTCTTCTTGGTAATTCTCTACAACCTATCGCTCTATTCTAAGGTTCCCGGGTTCGATTCCCGGTTGGGTCAACTTTGCAAATTAATTTTTCAAAGGCTCTGGCTCTTGAAAGTAGAGGAAGCCTAGGTCTAGGTACAGATCTTGACATAAAAAGAAAACCCTTAAGCTTTATTATATTAGTATAGTATAGATATGTATACATATTAAATTGAGATAATATTTAATTACTTACATTGTGTATTTGGAAAACTTTCGAAAAGAAATCCTATTAAAAATATGACAGCTCATTTTGAAATGAAATGAATATAAAAGTATGAATTAAGTTGTTACCTACTGAGATATTAACAAAAGTATTTGTTTTTATTTCATAGCAGACAGAATTTTATTGATGAAAAGCACATTTGAAATTTGACCTACTTCCGCTTACACATTATAATATGTAGGCATGTATTATAATCAGGTATTGCGCAAGTATTGCATGCGATAAGACATTAATAATTATGTATAGTTCTAAGAATAGCATATAAACACATATTTCAAATGAAGTAGTCATCGGGGGATATAGCTCAGTGGTAGAGCATTCGACTGCAGATCGAGAGGTCCCCGGTTCAAACCCGGGTGTCCCCTTTGCAGGAATATCCTTTTGTACAAAAATTTCTTCCATTTCTAAAATTCAAATGTTAATAATGCTGATTTTTTTTTAAGGTCGATAGACTGACAGTCCCCTTGATGGTATTGCGATGTGGATACTGAAAAGGACTCTATCCCTTTAGGGATAAGGGAAATGATAATAGATAGAGGGAAATGAAATTGCTTTTGGCAGCGCATTGATAGTTAGATCGATTAAACAAGTATACCTAACGCTTCCGGCTTCGTCCAGGTTGCAATTTTTTTGTACACAAAAACCTTCCTCGTTTATCCCTGTTTCCATAAATTGAAAAACGTATTAAAATCCATTGGGTGGTTTAGATGTAGTTAGCGAGAAAAAGACATGACTAACTTATAATATAGGTAATATATCGCACTTTCGGCAAGACAAGGGCATAACTGCACTTTTTGTAATTTTACAGGAGAGACATTTAAAGTTAATTTTTTTGCATTCAATATCGTATTCTTCTGCTTATATTGCTTTTAAACAAATCTTCATCAAATAAGCCCCATAGTCTTGTAAATATTTTTTTAATAATGTTTTTAAGACATTTCTGCATATATTTTAAGTTTAACTGATTTTAAAAAAATGCTTTAGTTTTATGCCCTTGTCTTACCGTCTTACCGAAGGTGCGATATCTAGAGCAGAAAATTTTTATTGAAAGAAAGAAACAACGCCTGAAGAATCAAGCGTACCAATTTCAGATCGTCTAATAAACGTAAATGAAATCGTGTCTAAGTACAAAGATAAGTTGTCTATAATAAACTAGTGGTTTTGCCCGCGACTTCGTCCGCGTCCGATCGCTACCAAACTTCACAGGAACACCCGCTGCACTAATTTGAAAATTGTCTGAAAGTTTCATCAAAATCAGCGGTTTTGGAGTCTATAGGAGACATACGGGGACATACATACACACATTGCCTTTAAGATGTCAGGTCGAAATATGGACGAAATACACGATCAGTCCATCGCGTCAAATTGACTGAAGTGAAACCAAAATTTGCCAAAACCAGTAAAAACTGATGGCTTGATGTCAAACATTGGATTTCAAATCGCGCCGTTGCGTCACGTCAATTCACCGCGCCAACTGATCGTGAGTGTAGAAACCAAGGAGGATAGAATACATTTTCTATCCTCCTTGGTAGAAACACTACGCCGCCGTGGCATCTTGCCGTGCTCCCGAATCAGAGCTCATGTCAACGTCACTCGACTCGGTCAAACGCATAAATGACAGAAAATTGGACTGACCGTGTGTGAGCACAATGTTTGGCGTCGCTCCATTTGATTTAAGTCGTTTGGAGTCACGTCAAATGATTGATCGTGTATTTTGTCCATTTATACTCGCAATTAAAAAATCCATTTGCAAAACTCTAGCAAAACCCCATCCTTTCCGTTATTACTTTATCCTCTTTGCTTAGTTGCTTCTCTATAACATGAAAAATATTATACTACAAAATTGGCTTAAAAATTTCGACAGCACCTGTGCCGTTGCTTATGTAATAGGCGACGGTAGCCACCTACCATCAAGTAATTTTTACATAAGATAAATGTACATTACCATTACAACAAACACAAATTTTACAATCGGAAAGCATGTCTCGTTCAGAGATTTTAGTCTACAGTCACAGACCAGTCTCATTACTTCCAAAAAAATAATGGCTTTGATTTAAAACAATTAAGTTTATTATTATTATTTTCTAATGACATACATGTATAATATAAAAAACTTATAAACGGCTGTAGGCGCTTGCGACCCTGAGTCGAGAATGTATAGAAAAAAACAAGACATTGAAATTGCACTTGCACTACATACTTAATTACTCTTATTAAATGCCTACATCCTTTTATGACTAATTATGACATTTCGATTACATTTTTTGTGTTTTTTTTATTCTCATTTGTATTTGTATATATTTTGGTACTCATGTAAGTATTTTCCATGGAAAAGGTTTTTATGTAGACAAATTTCAAGGCGAGCATAATCGCAAGGCACAGCCAGTCATCGTCACCATCAGCCACCACTGCTAGATGTAGGTAGGCCCCTAAGCGTCGCCACCGGGCACGGTTTCTGTCCTTCGCTACCAGCAGCTAGTAATCGGCCGGATTATATCAGCGGTGAGATTCGTTTCACTGTGGATCTCCTTCCTGATTCGATTTCGCAGAAACTCTAACCCTTCTTAGCGCCAAACTTCTTACGAGCTTCGTTAGCTTGCGAAGAATTGAGCTTTCTTACGAGACCAATAGTTAGAGTCTGGAAATACACAATGTAGGAAACCTTTGTTTTAATGCGCTGCAGAATTTTGGTCAAGAAGATAACTATGCTCTGACTGACTCTCTGTTCAAGCAACAATCAGGCAAACGCTCGTTTCTTAAAACTTGGCTATATGTAAAAGGAAGTTTAATGAGAAAATTAGGATAGCATTGTAATGCGTTCGTTAACGACCGCCTGTAACGGTATCGGCTAAGTCAGTTACACGTGACACTGTGTACAATTCGTCACCCCAAATGATTCAATATGATTTGTAACACAATATGAGAGAAACACTGTGTCAATTTCACGGCACGAATAGTGTTGGAAAACAAAGGCATAATATTCGGGTGCTGCTTCAAATTTGATGTTCGCCGAGAAAGCTTCACAGACGGCATGCTAAAAAGTATTTTACGCAACACACGAGTACCTGTGCTGTTGTTGCGTCATTAATGTTAAGAGGGGAGTAGCAAAGACTATTTTTTTTTAAATATATAGAAGCGGCTTGTCTGTTTGGTTAAAATTTTGCATTTGCAGTTGAAGTTACTTTTATTTATTTTGTCAGATCCAGGACCTGACTGTATTTCTGTGAAGAAGTTTGAGTATGGAGATTTTTTTGTTCACGAAAATTTAGAAGTAGTCTTGATAAGTATTTAGACTTGGATGGATAACAGTCTCCTGGTACATTCTACACTTATATATTCATCAATTTTTTGTATAAAAAAAAATCTTTAGAAACCTATCGAGGTTCAAATGAAAGGGCTCGTGTTAGTGGACATATTCTTAGTTAATAACTAGTCAATTAATCAATTTAGTTATCCATTAGTCTTAACATTAGTCTGTAATCCTAAAATTATGTACTTTCCCAGGTATGAATAGCTTCAGGTATAGCAAAAACATTTTTTTGCTGACCCAAAAGAATGTGGACATGGACAAGTGATACGTCATACGTTACGCGTAACATTTCCTTTGAGCGTAATATATATATAACCAACGAATTCAAATACACCATATATGCGAAACAATTACTTAATCCTTTAGCTATCGAGTGGTATAATTAATTTTTGGATGTAGCTATTAGTTTTCTGAATGGCCTCCCACCATTGAAGATATATTCACGTCGTATTCTATAGTATTCATGTACATAATTATTGTATTCTATCTGTGTACTTTATTAAATAAATAAATAATAAAAAAGCTAAGGAAACTCAGCCATAGAAATTCAACAAAATTTGTGTGTAATACTCAATACGAGTATTCAAAGACCATTCACAAAGTAGGTAATTCTGTTCATGACATCACATCAAATTACTGCATTTGTAATCCTTCGATGACCTGTAAGTAGGACTTGGTCTGTTTGCCGTCTCAATACAAGCCTATTTTGTATAACATGTTTGGTATGCGATTATGTTCATGCTCCATTTCGTGATTGGTCACCTACTTCCTTGTGACGTCACTCTTCCAAGGCCGAATTGCGCCCTGAATCACCGCGTTCTACTTAGGGAAACACTTAAATACTTAAATAACTCCATAAACGATTTGTAGTATCTATTTGTAATTAGTACAAAATATATAAGTTAAACAGTAATTTGTTATACTTATATGCCCTGACCGCTGTCCTTGTTAGAATTAAAATTACTCCTGCATAACATAACTCCTTGACACTAACTACACACAAACCTTCCTCGTTTATCGCTCTTGCTATTAGGTTTAGCGGAGAAATAGATAGAAGCGGACAGCGAATTTATTATTTGATATGTGCATCAAACTACTACAACATGGAACCCGCGTGCCATACAAAACACTACGAATTTTATGGAACATTTAAAAGTGACATAATGCGTAGAGCATGAACTGTCATTTAAAACAAAACAAACATAATAATAAGTACGTAATTTAAAGAAAATGTGACTACGTCAACCCATTAGAGTTTAAAATGAAATAGTAGAAGTTGATCGTTACCACCTTTTACCATTGACGCGTGAAGGCAAGTGTCCGCCATGATTCTGTCAAAGGCGTTCTTTTTATGTGCCGCTTTGGCATTTGTGACGCAAATTCCATTGTAGTATTTCGATGGATATGTGGATAAAGTTAAATGTCGTTATAGTTTGTATGGCTTACTAACGATTCGGACACAAAATATTCGAACATTTGTCCGAATTCTCACTATGTCCCTTTTAATTTTTTTTGTTAATTTTCTTGTTAAAAGACGCCGAAAAAGAGTCATGAACGAACTCCCTTCCGGGTGTGTTCCGGTCTGTGTTTCCGAGCTCATATAACCCAAATCTTTTAAAAGTTCGAGTGAATAGGCATTTTCTGGGTTAGCTCGCTCCATCGTCCGCCTTGTCTTTCCTACACAGCTAGATGTTGGCCAAGAGCACACCCATTATTGTAAAAAAAAAGTAATAAAAAAACGCTTATGCTGTGTCATAAGAAAAACGCACCCGTGTTATATTTGCATTAAAAATGCTAAACAGCAATTGATGAGTGAGTGCAATGCGTTAAAAAATAATTAAAATATGTTTAAGTCAGCGTAGTTGCGAATATAACGTTGATAGTCAATACATGAATGAGTAGGCACAAGGGCACATTGCCGCCATCATTAGCTTGCAGAAAGTGTTCGTGGGTGTCCAAACGCATTGTTCAACCCAACAATGGCTGCATCTGTGTAATATCTCACTCATAATGTACACTCGACTTTATAATTATTGTGAGCAGACAGCTGCTTAATTCGCCTATCATATCATAATGTCTAAGATACTTATATAACTTTCTTTGGGGGAAGAAAAGTTTTTCTTAATAACATTGCAACTATCACTTTTATATCAATAGATCGCAACCAAGAAATAAAGCAATCTTTTGTTTATTATTTTTATTTAAAGTCTTGAACAAAATCGAAACATGACAGCACATATGCTATTATTTCACGGTTCTGCAGCCAGCCAGCAGGCTGCCCAAATGACTGCAAAACGCAGTGTGCCCTGTCACTTATTACCAAATCCAAACCAGAGCCAATTTTGAAAAATTCATTCCCAAAGTTGACCCTACCGGGAGTTGAACCTGCGGACCCTTTTAATTATTGGGAAATCCTTATGGATACCCGGCACCCTTGAGACGAAGCGTTAAGAGAGGTTAAGGCAAGCACCCTAACCACCCATTCAATAGGCTCGTCAAAGAATTAAATTATTTAAAGTGATTTTTATTGTTATAAAAAAGT
The DNA here is from genome assembly GCA_945859745.1 of Synanthedon formicaeformis. Classification (NCBI taxonomy): domain Eukaryota; kingdom Metazoa; phylum Arthropoda; class Insecta; order Lepidoptera; family Sesiidae; genus Synanthedon; species Synanthedon formicaeformis. The sequence continues at coordinate 9,975,679 of OX243958.1, forward strand.
TAGATTAATCTATAGATGACTGTAGCGAGCTGTAATGAATGCAGAAATTGCATCCTAAACTTCAAGGATCATGTTAGTCATCGTCGTTAGGCGATGATAGTATGCAAAACTTTTAATTTCGTATACTTACATAATAATTCACAGTTATCAGTTACACAATTATTAAGCAATTGTTGGATTAATATTTAACTTAAGAGATGACTGGCACAGCCCTAGTCAGACTATTAACCAGCTATCGTGGTTTAATTTTCATAATCATAATAGCAATACAATCAATAGATTTAGCTAGAAAAAAAATCTGGCTATTATAATTATTATCATAATAATTTATGAAATCTACTACGGCTTAATTCAACTTGAGAGTAGCCAGAAATTTCAATTGATATTTAGTGATCAAATTTTAGGATATTAACTTCACAACGATCTAACATTAAGACATTTGATTGAAACTGATACAAAAAGAACTTGTCAGCAAATTAGAAAGATTTTCCATGTGCATGTGAAGATTCGAAAGGAAGATGGACTCATTAGGGCACCAGCAAAGGAAAGAATATATTCTCTGAAACAATCGATTTTACAGTTATATATTTTATCGGTCGTGTCAATCGTAAATAAAGTTAAAGCAATGTACGTCTAGACGTCAAAGAAATCTGTGCCACGTCGGAGTCAATGCTCTTGCACTCGCTCGGAATATTAAAGATGGATGCGACGCCATCGTTGCGTAGACTACGGTGTTTTAAATCAGTTTGACGACCGATTTGCTGTGTCTAGTTACTGAGATTTCGATTATAGATTTTTTATGAATAATTTCCATTGAGCTGATTAGGCTCCAAGATCAGAAATGATCATGGCGATCTTAACTTAAAGTTTAAGTTTAGAATTCAGTCATTTTCGTTTTTAATAATGTTAATAATACACTTTTCATCGTCGTTAAATGCAGAGTACAATGAATATATTTTGTAGCTTTATTATAAATTTTAATTAAAAACATACTACTCTTTAAGATTCCTGTAGAATGTTTACTTGTGTTATTATTAAAATAATCTTACTTCTGGTGCCCTGTGTAACGCCGCTGTGTAATAAGGAAATAATAATGTAAATATTCGTATCACTATCATAACAGCTGTAATGAAATTACAAATGTTACAGTCGTTGGAAATAATAAAACGGATCTCACTGTATTTAAAAAAAAATGTTATGAAATGAATATTTTAGATTACTTTTCAACCGACTTCCAAAAAAGGAGGAGGTTTTTTGGAAAGTTCTTTTTTGGAAAGTTTTTTTCCTCCTTTTTTGGAAGTCGGTTGAAAAGCAATACCATAGAAGAATTGGCCCTGACATCTGACATACCTTGCTCACTCGCACATTTCGCACAATTCGTACAAAATAAAGTCGTGCGAAATGACAACCAACGAAACACAACAGCACTCGCAGTAATCTTACTTACTGTGTCTTTCAGTAACATGGTTACTGGTTCAGTAAAATTAAATGAAGTATTTATATAGTATCTTAACTTTTTGCTTGTTTTGGTCAATCTGATAATAATTTTATTCATTTCTTAAAACTTCAAGTGCGTACCAACCTGTTGAAAGGCCAACTACTTCATAAACTGGGTCTGCCAATCAATCGAGCGGATGTCCGAGACTCCATTAATAAGTTTACGAATAAAGGCAGATATTATAATATTTAACTTTTATTTTTGTTTTTAACTAGTTTTTATTTATATATTTATTTAAGGAGAAATAACAACTTTAAAAAAAAATATGATTCTTAACATATCTCACTGAGATTCAAATGGTAGAAAGCTTGTAAATATATATTATAACTTATACCTAACTTAGAAGCTTATAACTTAAATAATAGCAACCCTAATATGTTACACGATTGTTAATCCAATATATTGAGTATTGTCGGTGTAAAAAAGCTAAAACCAATTTCGATCCAGGAAGTGTTTAAATATAAAATGTTAAGCAAAAGTACCCATCTCACGAATTTAACTATGAGAACAAACTGACATTTAACTATTATATCCGTTAGAATGCGTTTTATCATCTAATATCTACATATCCAGGCGTATTTTCTAAAAGATCCTTCTTTATGATAAATAAATAAAAAAACACAAGATACTAGATAAGCTTTAATCGCGAATTAGTGAAAGTTCATGCAGAGATTAATAATATTTAAAAATGAATACCTATGAACTAGCTACCCGCTCCGGCTTCGCACGGGTGCAATGTTTTTCGTGAAAAAAAAAACATCCAAACAGTATAACTGATTAATACAGTTTATGAAACCGATTGTTCGATGTCCCTAACGAATTGTCAGTGCAAAGTGTAATATAATAAGTAGCTTGACATACATATAAAGCAAAGGCGCCTGCAATATGAAGCGCATTGACTATCTACTAGTAAGGACACAAAACTATTTTAGTTTTTATTGTAAAACAATAGGATTGGTTTTTCATTACCTGAACAAGTTCAACAATCACAGGTAGCGACAATAAGTCTTGATATTATTATTATTAATATACCGCTGTCACTACCGCTTCTAAATCGTAATTTCATGTAAACATGCAAACTGCACGTTCCGAGAACTCCAGTACAGGATATCATTTATAACTTATTAGCACTACGTATAAAATTTGGATTTAATGTAGCTAACATAAAATGGTTCTTGTCAGCAGTAACTTTTTTCTGCTCTGTATGTATGGTGCTCTGTTCCTGTAAGCAATCAAGGGATACCATAGTAACTTATCCCATGTACTTTATTCTCCTAAGGTTAGCAGCGCACTTGCTTTCGCGCCTACTTATGAAATTACTTAATAAACTATTTAAAAAATAAATAAAAATGACGCATGCTCATTCATCATTTGACTCTGTATGAATTTTGCAGAAGGTTTTGTGCGTATATCGAAATTTGGAGTGAAGGGCCATATATTTACAGTGGTGCATTGTTAATAGGAAATATTAGAATGCAAAGGCGTGACGCACGCGTAACGGTACCGTTACGTGATCGACAAGGAATCGAACAGGCCGGTCCCGGGGGAACTCGAAGCGAATTTTAATTTGGAACAAACCAATTAGGCTACCTATTATGTGATCCGGGATCCTATTCTGGCGCGATGAATCACCATTTATTGTAACCATAGACTGCAAATTCTCGTACGTGTTCATTTTAAATTTTAAAATATTTTTCAAAATTTGTAAGTTAGTTCATATGTAAATTAAATGATATTTGTATAAAAATGTTAAATTGGTTTCTGTACATAATTACATATACATGATTGTACATCGTAGCGTAGAATAGAAAAATATTTATTTCTACATTATTACAATTTTAAGTGTCGTTAATGGAAATCTCCTCAAATGTTTGTTTTTAACGTGTGTATCAGATTTTTTTCAGAATAAACCTTTTGCGTTAATTCGTAAAGTTAATGACCTTTTTGGTGGACAACGCTCACACATACAAATGTTATTGTCACGTGATCAAGTTCCTAAATATCTAATTCGGTTTGCTCATATAATGTGATTTTAATTATCTGTACTGCAATAATTTAAACCGACTTTGAACCTACTATACCTGTAGTGGATCGCAATATGTGACGCTTGCAAGAAATTGCGATTCCCAACTGATTGTAGCTCACTTCCCCACTTAGGTCAACATTATTCTATCCTAATATTATAAATGCGACAGTGAGTTGGTTTGTTTCCTTATAAAAATTACACTTTCCTAATAAAAATTCCTAATATAACAGATCATCATGGAATTTTGTATACACGTTGTCACGTTACAGAAAAGGACATAAGATATCTTAGCACTAAAGTGAGTAAAAGATGCTAAAAATACCTATCCCTACTTTATCTCTTGTCCTTTATCATATTACAGATTTTTTTTTGTATTTATAGGAGAATATAGCAGCCACTTACCGTCAATGAGGCCTATCTGCCTGCTGCACTTTCTCGAAAGACAATCAGGTTTTTGGTTTGAAATTAATACAGTATCAGACATATTTTGGGAGCAATTGATCACTTCAAATGACACTTAGGCAAATCGCTATGGTCTACTTTCCCATATTTGTCCGGAAGTAACAGATGTAACTTAGGTGGCGGTGTCACCTTCCGGTTGGCATTGGCATCAAGTTCGGTATATGTAGCGAGGCAAACAGGACATGTTTGTCACTCTCAATGGTCAATCATGTTAATTAGCAAAGGAAAAAGTTTGAGAACATATTTTCTATTCGAGAAAATGAAATTAGATAAAAGTTTATTCAACTTATTTATTATTTAATTTATTTTAAATAAACTAAATAATTTAAAACTTTATTTAGATAAAATATACAAAAAAAAAAAAGCAGAAAATTCTGGTTTCAGAAAATTACAATCGACTTTTAAAGGTGAAACTCATAACATAACTATAACAATAAATATGTACTGTTTATGTTGCGACTTATTAAAGAAAAACAGATTTTAATAAATCTTGTGTAATCCTTGATCAATTGGTCACAGACCACGCGAAGTTCCATAATAAGTCTCCACAACAAACCGAATTGCTGTAGAAAACGCCCCAGCAGCGACAGCTGAAATATGCCTATTGCATATGCCTCCGTAAATATAATTGTTCCTTGTAAGAAGAGGCTTCCCTTCAGGCCTACTAGTGGTGTTTCTAAATTTAAAATGAGTATTGACCTTTTCTCCGTAACATCCGTATGAGCTTTGAAAAGCGAGCAAATGTTGAAGCCAAATGCGTCGAAGAAAATGTGCGTGTCCTTCCAAAGCGCAGAGAGCAACTGTGAAAGAAAAAAATACATTTAAGTACCTTACTTGGCCTTACTTGCGTTGTGTTACAGGTGACGGTAGCCACCTACCATGTCTGACGGTTTTAATATTAAAAAAAATATTCTATCGCATTATCTTAATATTCCGCCGTAATAAGAGTGTCCATGAATAGCTACTACATAATAAGAGCGCATATCACTGATAAATCAATCCTAATTTCAGAAAAGTGTGACAGAATTATCTCTTTTTTATGATATTATCTAGACACTAATAAACAGATTTTAACAAATGGCTGAATAATGTTAATGTGAATATTCCTTTTTCAACATATACAACTAGAATCAGTCTATTATGTGTTGAATCTTGGTCAAACATTCTTACTTTGTTCCAATATTAAGTCAGTAGCTGATCCACGATATCCATTATTTGCTATATAGTTTGCTTCATCATATATTTTCATGCATAATTCGAGTGCCAAATTTCTGTCCTCTTTCCGAGAGAATATGCTGCAGCCGAAGGAATACCGAGCGATCATCAGTGGGAGTAATCTGGAAAATATTAAAAAATAATTTATTTTCTTTTTTAAATATTAATCAAAAATAAGTGTTAAATTTAATAAGTGACCTGTGAGTAAGAGCATATCCAAAATTGGAACCATTTAACATCATCATTCTGCATGCACTCGAAACTGAACATATCCTTGATGTTCTGTTGTGGGTTGTTTGAGATTTTCCTATCTCCATAATGCATTGATCTGTTAGAAAACACATTATGAAATTCTTTGAAAAAATTAATTCAAATAGTGTAGATCATACTTCTTTCCGAGTAACTTTCATAATTTCAATTAATTATTGAAAACATTTTTTCCCTGGCTTTGGATTTTTAGTTAGGTATATTTTCTATTTTCTTGTTTTTATATACTTAGCGCCTGTTTCACAAACGTCAAGTAGGCCAAGCTGTTATTTAAAGTCACTGGTAACCGGGGATAATGGAGCTGATATACCTTTGTTTGTACGGTAAACGTCCCAAACATTAAATAGAAAATAATAATAAAAATTCGGCTATCGGATGATGCAGTAAACCGAGTGCATAATTCAATATAACAGAAAATGATTTCTAAAAGTAACTAATCAACACTTTAGATGTAGTTCGTGAAAGAGGCCCTTATAGTATAATAATAACCTTTGTATAATAAACCCGTAAACCACCATAATTTTAAATAATTGTTCTTAATACTTAATTAATTTTGTATATCTTTATGACTATATTAACACTGTTTAAATAAAATGAATATGTATATGTTAAAAGGTGATCATTTTCGATATCATCGATACATTTTTTAAATTTTCCTCAAACTACGAGTATATAACTACGTATTTTGATAACGTTCGATAAATAACAAAATATTTTTGAATGATGTCAAAAATTTATTAATATTTTAATGTAACATATTTATATTTAGGCAATACTATTTTAATTCTATCTACCACAAAACGTGGAAGTCGTGATTTACATCAAGCCACTACACTGAAATTATTAAGCATTACCTACTTACGTAATAACATGGATAAGTAGAATAACTTTCGTTATTAAATTAAAACTCAGGAAACTGTAAAAAGGAATCTTATTTTAACATGACTATAAAATATAGTTACCTACTTACTTACCCGATAAGTGTGGACTTGGCACCGTCGGTATTTCGTTGTCCAGATACAAAATGTACTCTTCCCACCGTACATACTGCATCTCAAGTTCATCATAAGTTAAAAATTGACTACGTATTCTGTTCAAAAAATTTTGAAAACTTGGTATATGTTTCAGCCATGATTTTTCTTCGGAAAATAAATGAATAACTGAAAAATTACATTAGTGGTTTTAACTTGTCTACTATAGTTGAGATTACTTAGTAACTAACTAAAATATTATTTCTTAACTACATTTTTTGAGATACTTTTTGTGTTTATTGGCGTTTTTAAAAGTTATTTGTAATGAAGGGCAATTTGGCCGAGAGACAATTAGGTAAGTAATGGTTGGAGACGCCAATTCACTGTCGTCTCTGTTGGGTTAGGTAAGAAACAAGGTGAAATAATACAAATACACGTACGTAGTATCTTACAAATACTTACATACATCCACTGTTTCCACACGCTGAACATACCATCGAAGTAGACTGTCTACTTGAATTGTTAATAAATGTATTCTCTTTTTTATATTAACTGGTAATCCCTGGCTACGTTGCAGCGCCTTTTTTAAATTCACTAAAACATACATTGTGGAGTATATATTTATGTAGGCACAGTATTGACAGAACAGAAAACACTGGCTTAAGCACAGTAATTAAAGAGAAAAGAAATAGCAGAATATATTAAGTATCCAGTAGTGTATAAAAACGTGAGCAATGTATGTTAAAAAAACAGCCATTTCCTTCCAACCCCTTATGCTTAATCCAACTTAAGTCGACAGTGCACTTGCAACACGTGTGGCGTTTCTTGTGCTATAGGCGACTGCCATCTACCATCAAGTGAACCGTCAGCCTGTCTGCCATCCTTGACATAACAGAAAAACTTGTGCCAATTTCCCAATCCTCGCCTTGTCCTTTATCCCTTATCCTGGTTCGTTGCTTGTGTTATAGAGCGACTACCATCAAGTGGGCCGTCAACTTGTCTGACGACTTAAATATTTGGAAAAATGTAAACCTTATTTTAATTATATATTACGTGCTTTAATTTACTGTTACTGTTCAATTAATATAAGATATCATAATCGATTTCTTACCATTACTTAAAAGCAAGCCAATAGCAACATTAACTTCTATCAAAATCCTTCTCTCGTAGATGAACTTCACAATGTCCTCTACAGATTCTAAATAAACTGTTAAATCCTTCTGCAACGGTAGCTCATACCTATACAACGAGTCATTATTAATAATTCCACTAAGATAACTGTTGTTTCTCACACGAAAACCAGCTATTAATAATGCGAGAGAAAATGTAAAAACAGATATTTTTAATGCCGAATCCAAACGCATTTTCTTAACATTTTCCTAAAAGCCTAAGTATGTGAGCTTTTCATTTGAAGTTAACGCGTCCAAGTGAAGATAGCTACTATCGCTTTTCAGGTTGTGACACAGTTTTTATTGGTTGTGATAAGGGTGAGAAAGCCAACACTAAACTCGTGATAATATAAACAAATGACTAGTGCGCGTAGTTGTAAGCAAAAGCGATGAGTATCATTATTTTTTAATATGTTTCAGCCTGTATAAGATGTATTAAGTAAGTAGGTAAATATTGTTTTGTATTTTAAATCAATACGTTATACCTACCTATTGTAATTACCTATAATTTAAAAATTAAAGGTAGGTTTTACAATAAAATTTAAATACCGGACTAAAGCTATTAAGTCGGTATATTTTTTAGGATTAAATTTCACGCATTAAATACTCAACCGACCATCTTGAAATTTTGCATAGGGATACAGAAAAGGACATAGGGTGACATTGATCCAGAAAAAGTACTATTCGCAAGCGAAATTTAGAAACTTATATTTTAACAGAAAAATAATTATTTTTATTTATAATAGAATATTATTAATAGGATTTTCTGGCAGGTTAGCGGAGGACAATCGTTTTCTGTGTGACGAAACTTTAAGGAGTTTATCTGAAGAAAATTTAAATAACTCTAAGCACTTGTAATCTGACACTATCTTACGTTGTAATTGTATAAAGGTCGTGTTTCACCATAACAAATAACAAGTTACACTATCTTGTGGTTTAAAACACTTGTTTTTAAGCGGTTGAAATTTATTCAACAATATTCAGCAAGTAACATGACGCCAAGTTTTACATTTTCTATAACGATTTCCTATAACGCCTACTAATTGCAGCCAGTGCCGTAAATAGCCTTTTCTGCGCCCTGTGCGAGCTTCTATGTTTTTTTTTAGATATAGGTAGGGTACCGAGCAATGCTATGTATAGGCCTACTTTATTTTATTCGGGGTGATAAAATAAATCACAAAGGAACTTGGTGTTGGTGGACCAATTAATTATCTAATATTTTGGAAGAAAAATCTATTTAAAGAACTGCTGTGGGCGTGGGCAAACAAGCAGACGAGCTATCTGATGTTAAGTTGACCCTTCGCCTATTATACCACCCACTGTGTCTCACTCACTAAAACTCAAACGTAAGTTCACTAGTGCAAATGCGTTGCCCACCCTGATGCTTAAGATTTGGAATCGAGCACTAGGGGCGCAGCGGGAACTTATCAGGAGCAAACCGAAAAAATAATAGGCCTGCCAGGTCTGGTCATTCTTGCGCCCCCCAGAGTCTACGCCCTGTGCCTGGGCACCGGTGGCACCGCCCTATTTACGGCACTGATTGCAGCTAGTAGGTAACTTTGCTTTTAAAAGGTATCAGGCGTCTTCGTAAATCGAAACTGTAGTTAGCAATTAGTAATAAAATTGAATAACTCAGTATCTGTGAATATCTGACATAAATAACTAAAATAACTTATAAGTATTCATTAATAACTACTAAAGCTTACACCTAAATCGTTAAATTATTGCACACTAAAATTCCATTTAAAATTACATCTAACTCCTCCATACTTCCTCCATACTAAGTTTTAATTTGTTGAAATAAACGCGACATTTTTATTTATTGTACCGAAGATTATTAAAATGAATTGCAGCTTTGTGTAAATTACGTGAAGGATAAGCCTCGCTGTAGGCGTCTTGAGGGTACACTGTCTTAATATATACAAATTCAGACCCGCCATAAATAACAATTAGGTATGTAGGATTCATTTCAGCGACTTCTCTGGTTCTGCCGAGGTATTAATATTAATATCCTTCAGACAACAAAAACAACTAGGTAAGTACCTACCTATGTAATGTGTGCTCAGGCAAACATTGTGTAAGAAATTATTATAAGTATTATTTTTTCGATTAAAAATTATGAAAACATTTAGGTTTGCGTTATTTATATAGGAATAAGTTAAGTATAAGTAATTGATAAGTAATAATAATTCAATACTTTTTTCTCATCTCATCTGTATGTCATTCGATTTTCTTCACGCAAAATTCGCAAGCCGATTCGTAAAAAAAATTGTCAGTCATAGCATAGGAGTCGTAGCAAGTATAATAGCCGCTTGACTTTCGTACTATACCATACTATACCAACATGTTAACAAAAAAGTACTTACTAATTCGGGTAGATGGCGTTTATTTCATACAATTAAACATCACTGGGGTGTCGCCCACAGGGCGTGATTGCCGAGTTCATTGTTTTCCCCATACTATGAGATACCTAGGTACTTACTTAACTCGGTTCTACGCCACGAATAAGAAACGCATATAAAATTTAGCGGATCTTTATATTCTGTCATCTTATTATTTTAAAAAATAACAATAAAAATAGTATCTTATTTTAAAAAAGTAGGCATGACTTTTAAAAATAAGTTTGTAATAGTATACTCGTCCTAATAAGAACACATACCAAAAATAATTTTGAAGTTAAATTTTAAAGACTAATCTAATGTAATGACTAGTACAAGGAGAATTGAGATAAGGAGGACAATCTTACATGGGTGTTAAACTGAAAAAGTGGCAACAAAATCCGATAAATATAGATAGCGCTAGTGTGAACAGTGAGAGTTTGAGAGTATGGAGAGTATGGAATGAATGTAGCAGTAGTTGACGGAGTGAAGTGCGCCGAGTTGAATTTTGGTTGGCCTCACCAGCGCCACCAATTTATCGGTTTCGACGGACACTTTTAATACTCAGAGATTGTCCTCCTTACTCAATTCTCCTTGCTTTTAATACTCAGAGATTGTCCTCCTTATCTCAATTCTCCTTGGACTAGTAGTTACAGTCTGTCAAAAAAGAGTTGAAATTAAAAAGTAGCAATACTATAGTGTTGTCTCTTTCTTATCAACTATGGTTAGAACAGGACAACACTTCAGTATTGCCACTTTTTAATTTCAACTCTTTTTTGGCAGACTGTACTGGGGACTGTACTATCCAAAATGCACTCTTCTCCCACTGCCAGTATTATATACCACAAATACCACTGGACAGGCTGTCCCATACAAATGACAGCTAATTTTTTGTACCATTTGGAAACGCCGCCCTCGATTGTCCCGAGAACTAATTTTTACGTTTGCGTATTTTTATTCCATATATATGTTTAATCACTTATTTTATGGACAATCGTTCTATAGCCTATAGCGCCAAAATGGCGTTTTTCAAATAGGCATAAAAATAATTTGATAGCGCCTGTCCAGTGGTACAGGTCAGTGTTCTCTTTTTCTCAGTACTCTTTGTAATTATAAAATTCCATAATATTCATTACTGTTCCTAGTTCTTAAGTCACCGAAATAAATAAAAAAACTGATATTATCCTGAAATGCATGACAGAGCGAAAAATATTTAAGTAGTTAGAATGAATCACAGAACAATGTATATTCACATGGACGAACGAGTCTGCCCACTGGCAACAGTGGCAACATTTATGTTGAAATCAAGCTGCTGCCTGCCTACTGCAAGCAAGTCAAATTCAAATCACTCAAGTCACTCACCATTTTGTAGAATTTGAAGTGTCATCGTTTTTGTTATTGTGGCTTCGCTTTTTATTTGAATAATAAAATAATGGGTTTGGCTACTGTTATTGAAAACGAATCTCATTTCCAATCGGAAATGACCAATGCTGGTTCTAAACTTGTAGTGGTAGATTTCACAGCGACTTGGTGAGTTGTAACCTGGAAACATCAAAACTTCTATGTCATCATTTTTGTTTTGTACTAATAGCCAATGATTCAATATTTGATTGATACAGGTGTCCACCATGTCAGCGCATCGCTCCTATTTTTGAACAGCTTCCTGCTAAATTTCCTCGAGCTGTGTTCCTAAAAGTTGACGTGGATAGATGTCCAGAAACAGCCAGCGCCCAGGGCATTAGCGCTATGCCTACATTCATTTTTTACAGGAACAGAGTAAGTTGTAGTCTCAGAATCAGTTCTAATAATAATTTGATATCTTTAAAATTTATTATAATTACTTATGTTATGTTTATGTAGATAGAAGCAAAAAAGGAAAATTAGTGACTCACTATCTCCACATGGATCTTATATACTGAGTCTAATCAAAATTCAGTTCTCAAAGAACAATGCCTTGCATACATGTGATACTTTAAAATACAGTTTTTATTTGTAAAATGCCTTGCTCGTGCTAATAGCAAGACAAGAAACCCAGGCACTTAGAATCACTTAACATTCCTGAGTACATTATAATTTAATAATTTCTCAACAAATAAGTTATTGTTAAATAAAATAAGTTTGTATTAACATAAAAAGGGAATAACTGCTTCCATTTGGAAATGGGTGATAGTGATTCATATAGTCATCTTATTCCTTCTACTATTTGAATACATTTGTGGACTCTATTATTACTAAACACATGTTCCATATTGAAATTGTAGTTATGAGAATGTACATGTAACCAAAAGAAAGATTTTATATTTTCCAGTTATTTTTTAACGAGCGAATAAACTGTGCGGGACAGTGACTTGAGCAACTGAAACATACCGTATCTTTCTTTTTTATTCTTCAGACAAAACTGGACAGACTACAAGGTGCTGACCCTGGAACCCTAGAAAGTAAAGTGAGACAATTTTATGGCACTGAAACTGAGGGTGAAGAGGACAGCGCTGTTGCTGGACATGTCAGTATACTAAGGCTGAATCAAAGCCTACTATATCTGTATCGAAAGCAAACTATCCTAAGTCACATTTAGCATATTATTTAGTATTTATGATAAACATCTTGAATGTAAGCATGTAACAAGTTGGACTTGTAACATAAATAGAGCATGAAATACTTATTCTAATAGCATCATGAAGTGTTTTTTTTTTAAATGTACTTAGGATAGTATATAGATGTATATCTTCATAGTCTTATTGTATCACTGTTTGATCTTTTTATTTTAGATGGATCTTGTGACATTCATAGTAAAGAACGAGTGTGAATGTCTGAATGAAGTAGATGATCATCCTCTTGCGCATGCATTGAACAGTGGAGGGGGATATTTGGCCAGTGATTGTGATGAACAACTCATCATAAATATTTCATTTAACCAGGTACCTAAAGCCTGATTGCACTTAATGCCTGTAGCCATGAAATTCTTTATCTGAACTTAACATTTCCCTATAGGACCGAATGAAATAAGAACTTCCTAGTGGGATGTGACTTGAGAAATCTTGTTTTTTTTTATGTTAAGATCAATAGAAGGTCCACTTGATGATAGGTGGCTTCCGTTGCCTATAATAGATTAGGGTTGAACCAACCCTAATCTATAGGGTTAATAATAAGGGATTAGGAAGAGATAGGGTAACAGGCTAATTCATCCACATAAGTGATCAGTTTTACTTTTAATTAATAATTTTAGACTATTCCTACCTATTCCAATATCTCTTGTTAAGGCTATCCTGTTATAAACTGTGATTAGGGACTTGAAGTTCAGAAGTTTCCTTACCAGACCAGCTTCTTTTCTTTTCCCAACTCTGCAGAATGGCTCGGGCCCATTCTTATTTCGAGTTTGCAATTCTCAAGACTTCAGAGTGGATAGAGCTTAGAGAGTTACTTGGCTATAAGAATGTAATCACTACATATTATAAAACAAAGTCTTCCACTGCGTCTGTCTGTCTGTTCGCGATAAACTCAAAAACTACTGCACCGATTTTCATGCTGTTTTCACTAATTTATAGAGTGGTTCTCGAGGAAGGTTTTAGTATATAATTTACGAAGTTACGCCGGCGAAGTCGCGAGCAGCAGCTAGTTATGTATATAGCATAAGTCGCCAAGGCATAACTATTTAGCACAGAATAAGAAACATATTTTTTTATTATTGGCATAGAAAGAATATTTATATAGTAATTCCGTTTTATAGTGTTTCTATATTTGAAATCAAATTTCAGTTAGTAAAGCTGCACTCATTGAAGATCAAGGCTCCATCTGACAAGGGGCCCAAAATCGTGAAGCTTTTTATTAACCAACCGAGAACACTTGACTTTGATCAAGCAGCTGGGAATATGTCAGTTCAAGACCTGGAGTAAGTATCTATCCCATCTATTTATTTTATGAAGCATCTATTTTTTAATTTTAATATTTTTAGCCATAAGTCTTAGTTCTATTGACAGCATAATGTGTTTTGGTGGATAGATGATGCCAAAGCATCTTCATCTTGTCAAAATTTAATAAGCCTTAATGTTTTTCCCATTAGCTTCATATTCCACAGCTTTATAGAGTTCCTTGCAGATTATTTACAATAACAAATACTCTTTTATTTGCAGGCTGACACCAAATGATCTGGAAGGGAATCCGATACCTCTGAAATTTGTGAAATTCCAGAATGTTCAAAACATTCAATTGTTTATAAAAGACAACCAATCCGGGGGAGAAGTAACACAAATCGATCATCTCGCATTTTATGGGTCACCCATTTCCACAACTAATATGGGAGAATTTAAACGTGTTGCTGGCAAGAAAGGAGAGAGCCATTAATTTGAATAGTATTATGTAAATCGAGTAATTAAACTTGCTTGCCACTATCATCTCACACTACAAGTAGAATGATTTGATTGAATTTTTATTACTTGATGTATCTTTTTTATGGCATTTTCATGTCAATCTTTTAGCAAGTTGCCTCAAGAGGAAATAAGCTAAAGTCTCATAAAAACCTATATAATATATATTTTAAATATTGCTGCGTCAATAGACTGCTCTGTGTGAAAGAGGGTGGCAGGTGTAGTGATTTATGTTCAGTGGTAATTTTGATTTAATATTCGTTATTCCATATAAAATAATTGTTTACAATGTCCTTTGGAAATAATATATTGGCGAAACAATACACTGTCTATGTTATATTTTAAGCGAATTCGCTAATTTATTGTGCAATCATTTTTCAAACTGTGTCAAATAGAAAAACGTAAAGATTTATATTTCATTGCATTTGTAAAATGCGACAAGCATAAATTAGATTCTGTAAGTATAATAGGTCATTCCAAAGACCAGTTTGTCAAATGGGAATAGAAAAAAATTTGTATATTCAATAAAATAATGCAAAGTGTATATTGATGTTTTTATTTTGGTTGTATCCAGGTTAATCTTGATTCAATTCATATATTTGAATATATGCTTCTGTTAGTGTAATCATTTGAGGTAATATACTCGTTACATGAAGATCTTGCATTTCATACCTAAAACAAAAATGTTGATTTTAAAATTAAGGTTGAAATGGTGTCAAGAAGTCGATTTCCATCTTTGAACCCACTCTATAATGAAATATGCAATAGCATTTGTGCTATTGTGTTTGGGATACAATAATTGTATAGCCTTAGGCTGTGGTAGAGCATACAACCCCTGAGCCCAACTTTCGTTTTAGGTCGCCAATTATAACTCCTATTCTGTGGAATTATGGACCTCCCTTCGTACTTTAACTTGATGAAAGTTGTAAATACTTTTACTATGCTTGTCAGCATCAATTCTTACTAGGTCACAATAAACAACCTGTGAATAACACAAAAAATAAATACTATTACCATTGTTGAGTAGGTTTATGTAATACGTGTGCCCTGTAGGTGCCCTTCTCAGGAGTGCCGTCGTGCACAATGTTTCCGACGAGCTCGTAAGTTGTTTTCCCATTATGCTTCGCTTTCACTTCGGGTGTTAAGATGTCGCCAAAATCTACATTTCTGTAATAAAAATATGGTCTTTAAAGCTTTCCATTTTGTAGACAAAGATGACTCCTTGACAACCGAAACTGAACCATGAATAAGTGTATTGAATGAATCAAAATAAAACTTCCAATACTTCTGGTGTTAACTAACAATTTAAAAAAAAAAGGCTTCAAATATGTACTATTAAAAAAAAACTTTTTTTTTAAAGCATCCAAGTATTTCATCTTAAAAAACTTACTTGACAGGAAAGTTTACCACTGTGGGATTTTTCTCAACAAAGAACGTGTTCTTTGTAAACCTCTTGATATACAATATTAAATATGGAGGCAGTTGCGTTATTTCAAACCTCTTCAAAAAGTTTTCTTTATATGTCTTGTACTCCTTGGACGTTTGTCCATTGAATTTTGAAAGTAGTTGATATAAATTAACCTGGAAAAAAGCAAAAAATATATGTCTCACTGCAATTTTTATAAATCTGCGTATAAGCAACTGGCTCCAACACCCCGCCCCGCTCTGGTCGCCGTGACATACGAGTGGACTTGGAACGTCAAACGGAAAACAGAGATTCCAACATTTTTAACCTAGTTCACTGCCTTATTTATTGTATAAAAAAACTGCTACATAAACGTCTATGAGCAATATTTATCGAACCTCCTCTTAAAAAAAATATGGTATTTGCAGGTGCTAGAATCTGTTATGTGCAAAATTTACTCTATTATGAAATAATAAATAAACTTTAAATTTTCATGCTTAAGACAATATAACTATCCTAGGTTTAAAAATAAACCTTTTCCAGGAAGGATCAGATTTTGATTTCACAACGATAATAATACGGTTTAACATTAAGTACCTGAGGGATGATGTTTTCTCGGAACTCATCTGTGAAGAGAGGCGTCGGTGGCAAATCGCATGTGAGATAGAGGAATGGCGACTCTGTTATCATCTCGTTATACTCTTCACTGTTCAGATCCACCTTCGCCGCGTCATCAGCGTCAGGTGGCGGTAGCTTCCTGATATAATATACATGCACTTTGTTTAAGATATAATATAAATACACTTGTTACTCTGGACATAATTATGCAGATAATTTTCTTTGATGAAGTTCGGTAAAGACACTGTTACAACTAAAACTGCGTCATACTAAATGTTTTTTTTTTTAAGTATATTAAACATTTTACTAACCTTGTATATATCCTCATATGTCCCAAAAAAGATTTGTAGATAATGGAACTATTGGCTTTCTTCGTGCCGTTCAAAGCCATATGCAACGAGTTAAGAAACCAAGACATAAAGTCTATTGGGTCACCTGTGGTAACAACATAATTTATTAATAAGGACGAAGAACTTGACAAGCACAATTAATAAATAAATTGAATAAATCACTTACTTTGTTTGATAAATTGAAATTTCTTTTTAGACCACAGGACAACCGCTTGCAACATTTCATGTGGCGAAACATGAGCCTTAAATGCTCTAGGATTCCACAGTTTTCGCAGTAATTCTCCAAAACGCTGAACCAAAAGAAATGAAGAGTCTCCTGGAGGTCTCTTTATGTGTGAATAATTCTCTTCTCTTAGGAAATAGTCACGAAGTGGTCGTACTTGTGTTAAACACTAAAATTATAATTTACTATAAAATATAATTAATATTTATAATGTCACAGTGTATTGTAAAGGCCGTGATATTATAAAGTCATTTCTGATCAATTCACATGAATTCAGACTCTATTTCAGTGTTATTGTAATTTCACTAGACCAATATAGTGATATTTAATTCAGTGATACTTTGACAATTTCAATATATTATGTGTAAAGTTGCCACATTGTAAGACACTCCTTGATTGTAGGTTGTAAGGTCTTCAATGCCAATTTTTTGTTTTGAGGAAATTATGGTAACATACTAATACGAGTAATACAATCATACAAGATTTTATTTATTTTTAATAGGGGTGATAAAAAAAGGAATCTTTCGGATTTATCTAATCTTTAGGATTAGCTAATTTATCTATACCAATATATGAAGGTGAAAAGTTTGTTTGTTTGGTTGTACACGCTAATCTCACTACTGGTTCGAATTGAAAAGTTCTTTAAGTGTTGGATAGTCCATTTATCGAGGAAGGCTGGCTATAGAGAACGAGGACGAAGTCGCGGGCACCAGCTAGTCTATAATAAAATTGAAAAAGTTACTTTAAAATTAATAATTTTAAAAAAATGAATTTATGTTACAAAAATTACCTGCAAGATAACATTGCAATAATCATTGGCCTTAATGTTATTCAGACCTACAATCCCCGGCATGTACATAGTGCCATCTATGGCTCTCGACATCTTTGTATTATTATCCAATTGTTTAATTTGTTCCAGACTGAAGATTGGATTTAGTACATATTTTATATCGTTTAGAGAAGAATCTGAAAATAATCACAACAAATGTTGCAATATAAAAAATCCAAAATTAAATGAAATAGTTTAATTAAAATGGTTATTTTAATTACCTATAACTTCATAGTTGTCCGGCAAACAATAAAACTTTAAAGTATGTAAATTGAGAAACACATGATGTCCATCGGCTACAGAATGTGTGTAAGCATGTGTGTTTGTGCCTCTTCCCTAAAAGAAATGCATAAACAATTTATGTAACAAATTAATGGTTGATTTTTGTAAAATTTGTAAAACAAGCTAATCTATATGGCTTATCAACAATAACTTAGTAAAGTAAAGCCATTTATACAACACCAATCCATACTGAATTTTACAACAATGAGTGATTATGTATCTTTGTCCTTTTTCCTTACAAACAAAAATGTCAGAAGTGGCTGGTGCTATTAACTTGGTATTTATCTTTTTAGTGAATACCACTATTAAAAAATCGTGATAATAATTTGTTAGTGTCACAAATCTCTGAAAGTTTGTTTACATTTTTTCCAATGTCTATTGCCTTGCTTTAGTGAATGAGTTTCCTAAGTAGATTATGCTCAGGACCATTATATTTGCTGACTAAGCAGTTCCCGGTATTTTTTTTAAAACTACACACTTGAGACTTAATATGTCAAATAAAGGTAATACAGTACCTACTAGCTGCATGAATAACTACAAAAATCATATATGTGTGATAATTTTGTGGATAGTAGTGATTAATAGCTTATTTTGTTATGTAGTGTTCTCAAAATATTTGCACACCCCAAAGGGTAGAATGTAGCGAGCCTTTATACATTATAAATAAAAAACATTGTAAATTACCTATATTCAGCAAATAAATTATTATTATTATTATTATTATTATTATTATATCATAAATTTTCAGAATCCCATATTATGTCCTAATGTGGTCTACGGTCTGTATCAATGTTAGGAAAGTAAACATTGATACTGATTAAGGTTAAAATAAATAAAAAATAGTTGTTTACCTGAAAGTATTTGCCACAAATCAAACAGGCATAGACGTTAATTCTTGTTAATGAAACTGAACACAACTTCTCAAAATCGAAGTCTAGGACATGCCTGTTAATAGTATCCAGGTAAGGGCATTGTATATGTAGTGATTTCGATGCAGGTTCTGTAAATTATGTACACATGTATAAGAAGAAAACAGAATTTATAAATTAGGAGAAATTTAAACATTAGTACCTGACGGCTCATTCAAATCATTATCAGATGGCTTTCGTTTCTTTGGTTTAACTTCTGACATTTTCTTTCCGTTATAGGGAGAACCTATCTAAATTGGTCTCTGTTAGGAAGCTATAAAAACCACTAAAACGTGTTAATTCAACCAAAGAAAAAACGACGGAATATATCACATGCTATCATCACTATGTTCCTTGATCATTCTCAATTTCTCATTACGAGCCACGCGCTCATCACCATTCACCAACCAAACCAAACACAACTCATACAAATCTATCTCCGCGCCTCCGATGCACAGACAGAACACAACACAATATACAATATACTCACGTCTCGTCTCAGACGTCAGTCAGACACAGTGACAGACGACAGAGAACAAAGACAATTTCAGGTACCCAGAACACAATATACACACAAAAAAGGTGTATGTTATCCGCACACCGGTTTAACCCTGGCCGGGTGAAGTTACAAATATGTAATGCAAGAGCAAAAGCACAAATCGATGTAAAATTTTAGGCTCCACCATTATTTGTATCTTCATCTGGCCGGGGTTACGGAGGTTGTTAGAGGTATGGTGGAGGTAAAGAGGGTAGAGACAAGAAGGACAATGAGTATTAAAAGTGTCCGTCTCTCCATACTCTCAAACACTCTCTGTTCACACTAGCGTCATCTCTATTTATCGCATTTAGTTGCCACTTTTTCAGTTTAACACCCAAGTAAGATGGCGCTCCTTGTCTCTACCTATTCAATGAAACTGTCAACTAAGGAGGGTAGATACCAGGAGGACAATCTCTGAGTATTAAAAGTGTCCGTCGACAGATGATAAATTGGTGGCGCTTGTGAGGCTAGTGTTCAACCAAAATTCAACTCGGCGCACTTCACTCCAGATCAATGAACTTGGCCCACGCGAAAATTTTTTATTATTATTTTTGAATTTTTATTATTGCATATCGTTAGTTGATGGTTTGTACTTAATTGTTCGCTATGAATAATTGTTTGTTCTTTAGTTGCTTATTTAAAAAAATGAATTAAAAAAATACTTTTTTGGTTAGCCCCCTCAATCAAAATTATTAATATTTCCTCTCATTATCAGTCTATAAATACATATTGACGTTTGTTCTTCAATAAATTACGTTTGTTCGAACATTTAATTGCCTTTTTATTGTTTAAATTACAATTTATAATTAAAACTTGTAATTTTTAACTAAATTTTATTTTTTAGTTAAAACAACTAACGAACAAACAATTATTCATAGCGAACAATTAAGTACAAACCATGAACTAACGATATGCAATAATAAAAAATCAAAAATAATAAAAAAAAAATCGCGGGGGCCAAGTTCAATGATCTTATCTCTTCACTCCGTCAACTACTGCTACATTCATTCCATACTCTCCATACTCTCACTGTCTCTGTGCACACCAGCGCCATCTATATTTATCGCTTTTTTTGCCACTTTTTCAGTTTAATACCCATGTAAGATGGCGCTCCTTATCTCTACGCTCCTTACTGTCAACTAATTCATGTGATCTGTGGTCGATTAAATTATTGTTCTGTGTTCACTAGCCTCTCGTATAGTCTATGCTTGTTCACCTTTTTTTCCTCTTCATCATCACATCAATCAATCATCATCAGTCATCAAATTTTCTCCATCGAAAATGGCTGCATCTGGAGGAAATATTGAATGGTCTACTACAATTAAACCAATTTTGACAGCCCTTTATGGACCTTTTTTCGATAAAAACGATGCCGCTGAAATAATCCAAGCAGTCATCAAAAGGTAATGGCCAAAATCTTTATTACTGCAGAAACAAAAACTACTCTCTATGAACCATTATTCAGCATATTATTTCTGTTTATATTATATACTATTTATTATAATCATCTGACATATTTTAGCATGAGATTATAAACAATAACATAACGTCATCACAATAACATTAAGATATTTTTTAATACTTTTATGTTCGACATACTCTAAATATACCTCTGTACCACTGTACTAAAATTTTAGCTTACCTACACAGTTACCTATCTAAAAATAAATATAAAATTGCAATTTATTTCATACAAGCGACCCGCCCCTGTCTTCGCACGAAGTCGCATTCACACATATAAATACCTAAGTAATTTAAGACAGTCACATTCCTCATCAAAACATTTGACCAGATTACCTTGCCATGAAGCAAACCATAATATTATACCATTAAAGTGTAAAGTTACCAAATTAGAACAATATGGTGTAATTTTTTCGCGTAGATGACGTTATTGTACGAAAACGGCCAATTATAAAAAGAATCTCCTCTACTGGAATGTACTGGAATCTACTAGAATGTCATTTGTAACTAATGAATTTTATAATTTTCAAGAAAATGAACAAAAAAATGGCTGGGTGTGGCTGTGTAGTGAACACAGCAGTATTACATGTACATTATGAGTAATCTATACCAATATATAAAGCTGAAGAGTTTGTCTGTTTGGTTTTACACGCTAATCTCAGAAACTACTGTTTCCAATTGAAAAATTCTTTTTGTGTTGGATAGTCCATTTAACGAGCAAATTTAAATATGTATTCATGTCAAAAATACTCTTCATAAATCTATACTTATAAAATTGTTTGTCTTGACTTACTATCAGTCCACAGCTTAGTATGCCAAAATTTGGAACATTTTAAATAATAATAAATAAAAAATATATCACCATAATATAATATGTTTACTTTATGAAGTAAGAATCTGCTAAGAAAATATATTTTTAAATTTCAAATTGGTTGCTAGTTAATTAGTACATATTATATCGCCAAATGAACACTTTTATTGTATTAATGGTGTATTAATTAATTATTTTACTGATTTCATTTGGAAATGTTGTCTAGTGTAGTTGTGTTGTTTTCTTTTTGTCAGTTAAATAGTTAATATTTATTTATCTTGTTTGTGCTAGCCAAGAAAAACTTTGCTGATTAAGGACAAATTTTTGAGCACTAATAAGCATAGTACTTTGGAAATGTTTCTATTCTTTCTAGAAAATATTACACATTTGTAATTTATATACTAATTGGCTACATTTGGTTTTCTTTCAGTGAAAATGAGTTTCAAAACCATGAAGATTTATATGACTTGTTCTACACATGCTTTGCATGCCTCTCTGGACATTTTATTACAGCCAATGCAAACAACTGTAAGTAGTATTTTATTACTCATATTTATTTTTCTTTTCTTTTCTAACATCATCTAATAACACCAGGCACAGGCAGTAAAGGTGATTGTTCAAGATGTTTATCCATCTGTCTGTATACCCTGCTTATAATTTTAATTATGATTGCATCATTTCTATATTAATTGTGCAACATTTAATGATAATATAATTTGTGTGCTTGTGTGTTTAAAAATACAAACATAATAAGTACAATTTATATTTCCAGTGGTTATTGACCAACTGGGCGCAGCTAGAGATGCGTTCAGAATCATTTTCAAGCAAATTCTCAAGAAGCTATCTGAAGCAGGTTTGAGCTATGACGAAACAAACACTACAACTGCTGCTCCAAGTGTTTCTGTCAAACAGGTTAGTGATTGGAAGTGAGATTTAGCTCGCTATTATAACTGTTTGAAGGGAAGATGTGAAATAAAAGAAGGGAGAGGAATGTAGGTGCAGGGTCGACATGAGTCTTATTGGAAAATTATGGGGGAGGCGTATGTCTAGCAGCGGACATCCGAGAGAAAGGAGTGAACTAGCGAAGATATAGTAAGCTGACAGTGAATGGCTTAACAATAGTCCAATATCTGTGAAATATCTTCTAATATCAGGTTGCGAACAGTTTGTATATTTGAAACAAACTATTCTAAGTCACAATTAACAAATTATTCAGTACGCACGATAAACTTCTGAGTGTAAACATATAACGAGTTGAACTTGTGACATAATTAATATAATCAAAAAGGAATTTCTTTGTTATCTTTGATAGGACTTAAAATAGTATACTAAGTAATTAGAGAGTGAAATACTTATTCTAATGACACTATATTGTTACAGTTATTGCTACCCATTGTGGGACTCTGTGGAATTGACGGCGGTGGTTACCCTCAGTCTGACCTTGTAATTTTGACATCTCTATTGAAAAATGCCAAGGTGCCTGCACACATCACAGCACCAGGTATAATTTTACTGTTTTTGAAAAGTCTGTTTAAGCAACATAACCATTATTCTTTGAAACTGTTTGAACCAGATGTGAAATTTGCTCCTATGCAACAATGAGTTTCAAGAAATTCACAAGTGTGAACTATTTTTTGTATCATTTTGTTTTCATACAACATATTCAACAATATTAATAGTGTTTGTTTGTTTGCTGTTTATCAACTTTCAAGTATTTTTATTTGTTTATTTAATATTTAAAATAATTATGAATGCTGATGATGCACGCAATTAACATTAATCAACATACTATCTTAATACTTGTGCATTTAAAAATGAAGATAAGACCTAAGGAATTTGGACACATTAAATGATATCTGATATTGGATCATGCCTTATTTCACTGAGTAGGTATTTTTTTGGTTAGTGCACTGCCAATCATAAATAATAGGATAAGGGATAGAAAATTAGCTTTGACATCCCTTAGTCGCACACTGAAACAAAAGCATCCTGCCAGTACTTGTCATACCCAGACCAGTCACTTACTTGTTTTCCTTCATCACTAGGCTTATTTGGTGTATGGAAAAGAAACTGAATAAGTGTTGTATTAAAAACAAAAATGGAAAGATATGGAGGAGGCTTTTACCCGCGGCGCAAACGAATATACTAATCTTTTAAAACTCGTGTGTATGTCTCCTATAGGCTGACATGTCCTATTTAGACACACATGTCTCCTATAGACTCCAAAACAGCTGAACCGGTTTTGATGAAACTTTCAGACAATCTTCAGATTAGTGCAGCGGGTGTCCCTGTGAAGTTTGGTAGCGATCGGACGTGGACGAAGTCGCGGGCAAAAGCACTAGTTGTTTAATAAAATAGAAAAGTTTGGAAAATAAAGCTTTCAATGGTAATAATTTATTTTTTATAGATGCACAAACAGCGAAGTCTTCGGTGCTGCCGAGCCCGATCACGTCGCTGTCGTCGCAAAGCGCCACCCCCGAAAAGCAACAGCCGTGTAATGCTCAGCGGCGGTCGGACGCTCTTCTGGAACAGTTGACGGCTCCCCTGCGGAACCCTATCACCTCGGTGACGTCATCGACCGCACCGCCAGCCGCTGTGCAGTCGCCAGTCAACAAGGACGGCGTCGACACCAGCAAAGATGCCAACGCGTCGCCGCAACCGGCTATCGACATGAAAGTTAGTACTTTTATACTTATTTTGACTTAAAAAACAAAATGAGGCAGGCGTTCGTGTTACGTCCAACAGATACACAGAGCGACAAGGATAGGAAACAGGTGGATGAAACTAGAAAAAAACGTCGATACATAATAAATTACATATCTAATTGTAATGTAGTAACTTAAATATTTCAATAAAAAATATTTATGTTATTTATAATCAGCTGGATCCATATGGGGGAGGCGTGGTTAGGAAAATTATGATAGTTTCAGAGATGTATGTGAAAAAAAAGGCTTTTTTTATACAGTTTTTATATGACACAGTTTGATAATTGGTATCACTTGTATCAAACAACTATCGACCTCTGATTGATGAAACAGTTTTGATTTTGTAGAAACAAAAACAGGCTAATTCAACTATGTTGCGTATAAGTATAAATGTAGCTTTGTCTCTGTGTTTGTCACTATAAGATTTTTTTAATGATAAGGTTGACAGACAGGCTGACGGTCCACTTGATAGTAGGTGGCTACCGTCGCCTACAACACAAGCAACGCCATAAGTGCTACAAGTGCGCTGCCGACCATAGAAGGATTAAGGATAAGGGATAAGGGAGGGATGGTAATGGGCTCTGGTATCCCTTATTCGAGCTGCCCAAATGACTGCGAAACGCAGTGTGCCAGTGCCCTACCACTACTTCATTTGAATACTTCATATAATTCATATG
This sequence comes from Synanthedon formicaeformis, assembly GCA_945859745.1. Classification (NCBI taxonomy): domain Eukaryota; kingdom Metazoa; phylum Arthropoda; class Insecta; order Lepidoptera; family Sesiidae; genus Synanthedon; species Synanthedon formicaeformis. The sequence continues at coordinate 10,000,836 of OX243958.1, forward strand.
AATGAATTTGTAGAAATGGGTGGCGACCACGTGCGCTTCGCTGCTCACGGAACTACGCGCGGGCTCCGTGCTGTTGAAGGTGTGCTCGTCGCTGCCGTGTCTACAGCGACACCTCAGCCGATGGCAAACGGCCAAGGAGACGGCCGTTGCACCACAGTTCACTTCCGACTCTGCACTGTGAGTAATCTTAAAGCATAATACAATTTTAAAGGAAACTTTAGACTCCATCTACTTTGACATTAGGGTGAAAAGTTTTTATTTTTAGTTTACTTGGATGGAACTACTTTATATGTATTTAGTTTTAAGTTTTATTTGAAACTGAAAAATACAACTTAACTGAAACTAAAATGGTAATAACAAAATAGTTCAAAGCTCAATCTTATTTTTTTGTGAACTTATTTTTTTTTGTCTTATTTTTATAAATAAGGGATAATTGAAAATAGTGTTTTTTTTTTTTTTTGCGAGTATTAAAATGATTATCGAATGTCAACAAGCAGGTGAAATTTCTGTCTTATCATGAATTGAGGTTCTATATATCTATTATTTACTTAAAATATTGCCATGAAATGTCTGTAAAATTACTATTAATTTTTTAAGGAATATGGGAATATGGGATCAATCTGCAATCAGAGTAGAATTAGTCACTGGTTGTTAAGTCATATGCAAATTTGTTGAATTTTGTTTCAGACTTCACTTTTTAGTAAACGAGGTGCATGTATGTCGACTGGCGCTGTCGCTGCCTTGCTTGGAGCCCTTCACCCCGAACCGTATATCTACACTTAGTGACATCAGCACTGCTTGGCTTCTCTGTGCCACTGCGCAGGTAAAGGATCGAAAAATATGGAGTGTCGTTGGATGAGTAGCAAGGGTGCTTGCCTAACGTCTCAGGGGCCCCGGGTTCGATTCCCGGCGGGGTCAACTTTGGACATTTTAATGTAATTTTCAAAATTGACTATGGTCTGGATTTGAAAAGTAGTGGTAGAGCACACTGCGTTTCGCAGTCATTTGGGCAGCCCGTCTGGCGGCAGTAACCACCACCTTACAGAATACCACCGTGAAATAACTGCATATTATGTTCTGTTGTTTTTCAGTGTGTGAGTAAGGGATGCCAGAGCCCATTACCCCATCCCTCCCTTATCCCTTATCCTTAACCTTTCTATGGTCGGCAGCGCACTTGTAGCACTTATGGCGTTGCTTGTGTTATAGGCGACGGTAGCCACCTACCATCAAGTGGCCCGTCAGCCTGTCTGTCGACCTTAACATAAAAAAAAAGTGTGTGTGTTTTGTCAACTCTTGTTGATATAAATTGTTATATACATAATGTTAATTTGACAGGCTTCCCTTCACCCCAAGGATGAGGAGGTTGACCAAGAGACGGTGACTTTGGTCGAGAGTGCGCTGAGCCTCTACAATTCTGTTGGGGAAACGTTCAAGGAATCTACTCGCGCTGGTGCCCAGGTAATGACAGACACTAAAACTAAGTTAAACTAAGTACCCAAGAAATTAAATTTTGTTTTTGGATGCATCCAAGTAATTAAAGTAAAAAAAAAAAAACTTTGTGTACGCGTTTAGTTTAAGAATATTTGTTTTTGAACATTTTGGTTTTATTACGGTGTTTTCCGTCACTGAAATGACTCTGAAGTGCATGCCCTAACGTGATTCGAATCCGTATTGTCAGTTGTGGTTAATCACTGTTCTGGTTGCAGGTGTACCAGAACCATCTGATGATAGGGGGCTGGGTGTTGCTGTGCGGTCTGCACCACGCTTTGGGTGGCGCGCCTCCCGCTTGCGCGCAGACCGGCGCGAGCAAGAGCCCCGCCAAAGTGCCGTCGAGGCCTTACAACCTGACGAAGATGCAGCAGGGACTGGGCGCTGTGTGGGTGGCGTTGGGTGGACGCTGCCTCTCGTGGGTGGGTGCGCTGTTGGCCGACGCACGCTTGGAGATGCTGAGCTGTGGCGATACCGTCACTGCGGCTCCGGCTCCTCTGCTAGTGCTAGGTCAGCACACAGCTCACCACCGTGAGCTGAGGTTGGCTGCCGCCGCTCCGTTGCACCAGGTAAGCTATTTGACATTATGAAAAATAATATCAAAATTATTTATATCGATACTATTTTTTTCTGTTATGCTCGACAGACAGGTGACTGTGCAATAGACGGTAAGACTTATAATAACATAAAACTTGTTCTTTTCAGCTATTGGTAGCTGTGGGTGTGGTCTGTTATCGCAAAGCGACAAACCTCAAACGAGCCGTAGTCCAAAAACAACACCAAGATGCGGATCCAGACCGATCTGATTCCACTGTGTACTTTCACGACATACTGTGCTCTGAAGATTCCGAAACTGATGACGGTTAGTTATATCATAGATAAAAGATAAGAAAATACACTCTTGTATTTCTTTGGCATATTCTCAAGAAGAGTGTGTTAATTTACACAACTCAAACAAACATTAGGTATATCCTTTAATTCTTGGGACTGTTTTTTCTTGAAACTAGACAATGAACTTTAATTTTAATGAATCTTAAAACAATTGTAAGTAAAATTCGTTTAGTCATGTTGTTCAAGTCTAATATAGTTTTGTCAAAGTGTAATTTTGGAAGAATATTTAGTTACTTTTCGAGTTTACAAGGAAATTTACAAGGAACAAGGATTGCCACTAAGCCTTCAGTATTATCCTTGAACTAAAAATGAATATATATTTTTTTTGTAGACAGCGAACCGCTGTTCGGTTTGTGGTTCGAGTCGACGCTGGTGGCGCCTGACGTTGCTGAAAACAATGGACTGGTGCGAGCCACTGCAGACGCAGCTGATGAAACCGACGCGTCCTCACGTTCGCATCAAGCAATCGTACCAGACAAATCTGAACCCTATTCCGTAAGTGATAGATTGGATTTTTGTATACATTATATATATTTCGATAAGGTTCAAAAGTCTTATTAATTATTGGGTTACAATTACTTTCCAAGCAGGGGCTAATTTCATTTAATAATCAGTATCACCATAATGCTGTTTTTAAATTCACACGTAAAAAGCTTACTCTATTTAAACATTAATCTCAATAATATCACGGCAATTTCTATAGAGAAATCACAATATCAAAAGTTTGTGTGTATGTTTAGAACATTTTCATGATAGTGTGCTGTGTCTCAAATTGCTATAGAAATTCTATAAATATTTCTGTTTTATATGGTTTTTTTTTTTTTCATGTTTAATTGTGCACATTGTAAAATCTAGACAACTTTAGGGTTTTTGAAGGATCTGTATCTTACAAAGTCTAAAATAATTTGTATTATTTAATTTGGTGCACTTGATTAAATATTATAAATCATTAATATAAATTATAAATAATTCAGAAATATTATAAAATTTGATTATCAATATATGTAGTTCGAATTCTTTATAAGTTTGAAATTTTATTTCAGTACATAAAACTAGCTACGGATGTGTTTACATTGTTAACGGACGAGATAATAAGCGAAGGTTCGGAAAGGCTCGGCCAAGCGTCTTTGCAACTGCAAGATGCGCATCTGGCACTGTTAGCTGCTCTCGCTAAAGACCTGGACAGGGAAACTGCAAGGACTGACACTGGTGAGAACTTATCCTTATAATTTACTAGTATTTGCCCGCGATTTCGTCCTCGTCCGATCGCTACCAAACTTCACAGAAACACCCGCTGGATTGTCTGAAAGTTTCATCAAAATCGGTTCAGCGGTTTTGGAGTCTATAGGGCACATACATACATATATGCACACATCACCTTTTATATTAAGATTTATGATGATTGTGTAACCACTTATCTACTCAAATGAATATGGGATCCAGATCCAGTGCAAAACTCACTCTAGGTTTTACTTGATGATATCGATTATCAACTCAACACAATACACGAGTTTTTGTTGAAATAGTTGGGCGGTTTTGATTATATTTCTTTTACTGTAGAGATTACTATTATTAATTAAGAAACACCAACCCGTTTAAATTATAAACCAATTCTTGACCTTGGACTGTGACTTCCTCTACACCACAGCTCGATACCGCGATAATGGTGTGTGTTGTTTGCGGTAATAGGCACTATATCGCCGTGTTTCGGCGCGTTGCTGGGCATGCTGTACGCATCGTTCAGCGCGGCATTGGTCAGATATCTTCACAACCTGGTGGGCGCTCCCGCCTTTGCGCATCTGCAGTCGTCGCTACACCACCAGCTCGTGGCGGCCGCTGACCGCGCCAACATGACGCCCCTCCAGGTACCGGCTATTCGCCAGCAGTAGGGAAAATAATGTAGTTTACGATTCATTTACTGGACATATCCAATACAGAACAAAAGCACATGTACTGTTGTAACCGACTCCATCGGTTCCCTGTTCTCTGCCTTACTCTATTCCTCATAGACTAATCAAATGAAAATAAAAATAAATTTTATTTAAAAAAAGAAAATTCCTCTTTCCATTGGTACAATGTGAACAGTTGAGTATAGCGCATACATGCATACAAATAGGACTTTATGTAGTTATATTGATGGCTTATTGGTGCGTTGGCAGGTGGGACCTCGCGTAGTGAAACTCCTCGGAGGCATGGTGCTGAGCAAACAGGCGGCCGAGAGAGAGAACAGCATTCTGGCGATGTGGCACAAACTGGTCAATACGTTGCAAGAGTGTGCGCTGCAAGCACAACCCTCTCAGGATCACGACTATGAAGGTTAGTGTGCCTGTAACACTTGCCCTTAACAAATTATGCCATGACTATCTACATATATAGATAGATATGTAAATATTACAATTGGTATATATTTTAATTTCAGATCTAAATGTGGAACATGCTCAGTTATTGGTCTATTTGTTTCACTCGTTAACTTTAATGCAAAAGAAATCTGTTCTGCTTATGACATCGAATGCTATAATCAAGGTAAGTAAGGAAAATAAGACATACTTTCCAGTATTAAACGCTTCCATTATTTGCTATTTTGCGGAAATTGTAAAGTCACTACATATAAAATTATTTTTAAGAATAGTCATAATACTTCATCTTAAAAAGGCGTAAATTATCTTTATTTTTTTTTTATTACATTACCTCTTTAACCGCAGACTTGTGATCCGGAAGTATTTATTCTCTGATTATCAATAAAGATTAAAATATCTGTGGAATTACTAGTTTTATTCATTATTTTACAGGTGGTGGAAACTTTAGCAATAAATGACAGAAAACGAGCCATGAGCCTAGCACCGCACCAGTACATGCTAACGACTCGATTGATGTTGTTGTTGGAATATTTGATGAGACATCTGTACGATGCACCACAGACTTTACTGCAACAGGTATTTCTTTATTCTTTTAATTTTTCTCAAAATTGCATTTCAACTGCTCATTTATAGTTACGAATTTCGTACATTTTTGAAACTAGATAGTGTAATAAGTAACAGACTAAAAATGTAGCACCAATGAAAATGCATTTCCAATATTGATTCGTAATTTCGAATCGTAACATATCTTAATTTTAATTGTTTAATAAGTAATCTTTAATAAGTCAATATGCTTAATAACGCAGACAGTTTATTTGTCTTCATTGAAATAACATTTTTTTTATCATTTAAATATTTGCTAATACTATTTAATAATGTTTATTTAGGATAAAATTATTTTATCAAATATTTTATCTTCATATAAAATGTGTAAAATATATTTAGCGGTTTCAATAATAACAGTTAAATAATACGTACTAATATTGAAATACAATAAGAGGAGAAATCAACTGTAGATATTAATTTTTAGATCGAATGGAACCTCGTCATAGCGCCAGGACTCGCCCAGCCATCGTCGGAAACGGTTTCGTCCGGACAAAAGGTGACGCACACGAGCAATGGAATGCCGAAGTCGCGCATATACTGTGAAGTTCCTAACATCGAAACCGCGTACAGAAAGATATCCCAAGACGAGTCTTCAATGAGACCGAAGTTCTATGCACTTACAAATTCTGAAATCAACAATCAGGTATTTTTTAATTACATTATTTATATACCAACAATGAAATTTATTAATTTACTAGTGACCCGCTTCCAATTCATTTTTTCTGCAAATTGATCATACAAAACCGTCATTTAACGCTTAGTAGTTTAGTAGTTTTTGAGATTATCGCGAACATACAGACTGACGCGGCAGAGGACTTTGTTTTATAATATGTAAGGATGTCCTTTCACTTGTTGCTTTATAAATGTTAATACTCACTAAATGTATACCACTTGGATTAATAAATACAAAAAATTCATAACTGTTAATTGATCTATGTTGTAATTATTCATATAATTTTAAATACAGTTTATATTTGCGCTTTTCGGTTTATTCTGATTTAATTGTAAACAATTTGTGCAGGAGAACCCAAAATTCGACGGTTTGGCTTGTAACTTCGTGCTAGGCACTCCACACAAGCTGAAGTACCCGCTACTTTTAGACGCGCTGCTTGCGCTACTGAACTCTACCAGCGTCTGTGACAACGCGCAGTATAATTCAACGCCCGCTGCTCTCGCTGCGGCTCATTACTGCTTCCAGACTGCTTGGAGGTAATAATATGTCTCATATTAATCATCGATTGTTGCATCATTTTCATCCAATTATTGAATCTTACCATACATAGTCACGTCAATTACTATTATTTTGAAATATGTGCCGCAGATTGGTGATAAGTATGCCACCGGCGACGCCGCACATGGACAAATTGCAGGCGGGCGTCGGAGCCGATCTGCCGTCGCCTTTGCCGCTTCACGCGGTCGTGTGGGCGCCGAGGGCCGACAATAAGAAGGTCTTCAACCCTTGGCTCAAGGACGCTCTGGTCAAACAGGGCATGTACACGCAGGTAACTTGGCCTTATTTCTCACCACCACCGTTCTTTTTCTGGGGTATAGATTTTTTTAAATCTCTTGTATACTTGATGGTAGGTGACTACCGATGCCTATAACACAAGCAACGCTACACAGGTGCTGCAAGTGTGCTGTCGAGTGTACAAGGATCAAGGATAAGGGATAGAAAAATGGGCTCGGCATTCCTGAATCATTGAAACCCCACAGCACACATGCTGTTATTTCACGGTGCTCTTTCAACCTTTTTCAACTTCTCCATTTGAGTGTCCACCATCAAAGAGAATCACTGAATGTTTTAACATTGTTGACACACCCTTAATTATAAATTGTTTATTTTGCAGTATGCCGAGAACTTGCTGGCTGGCGTCAGCACATCCTGCGACAACATAAAATACACCGCATGGCTTGCTTCTGAAACCATAAAACATTTAAAGGAGAACCTTGCAAGTGAGTTAAAAGATTTACTTAAATCTAGAAAAAAAAATCGATTATGGTTATTTTTTTTGGAGGACATTTTCTGCGATTCATTCATAAAGCGAGTCTTGGGAGAGGTCTACATCCAGCAGTGAAGAAACACAGACTGATGATGATGATGTTCCTAAAGAGTAAGCCTAGATTGACCACCAAATAATTTGAGTGATATAAATTTTGTTCTAAGACGATATTTTTAATACGAACGGAAACAAATAGAAGTTTTTCTTGTAACATTTAGTACGTTCTTACGTTTAAAATAAACGGCACTCTTTAGTTTCTTAATGTTTTTAAAATTAAACTCTTCCAAAATCTCTGTAGTGTGTAAATTTCCTTTTATGAACTGGTTTTTCTTTCTGTAGCCACGTTATTTAGCATAACCATGGTCATATCAGCCCAGGATGTGAAACATCATCAGTTTTTTGTGTGTGAAGTCCGCACGGACACTCTCCCACTGGGCTACCTATTGCTTTATCATAGTCAGAGTGTCTGGTTATTCTGAACGAACGTACCATGATGAATAATTGTGTTGCAGATGGTGTTCCATCACTGCTCGATGTGATTTCATGTGACGCGACTCTGGTTAGATTGAAGATGTGTATAGATGACGCGGCCTCGGCCACCGAGGCTCACCAGTTCATGCCAGATTTGCTGGATTTACTGGAAACGATTGTAGTTAGCTGCCGGTGAGTATCGTAACTAAAGGAGTGTAGAAAAGTCCATGCAGATTGTTTTTATTAACTACATCAGTATATGGAAATCCGAAACCGTAGACACAGTGGTGAATTAGTTAGAGGTCGTTACTTCTTTTTTTATAGTAAAACGAATGTGGCATTATCAATTATTATTTATGTCAATACTAAATATTGTAATTATGTGAAAGTTACTATGTCTGTCTGTTATCTTTTCATGCCTAACTACTTAATAGATCTAGAAATTTTGCATTCCCATTGTCAGGGATAAAGGGTAACATATACATTCAAAAAAATAGACTTTTCCCAAATGAAAAATCAAAATTCAATGCAAAAACCATAAAACAAGAATAAAGATTGAATAATATTTTGTCAAGCGTTATATTTTTTGAACGGGCAACAGCTAGTTACCAAATGACTAAAAAACGGTGTCGGGCAAGTTTGTCATATGAATATGCGCAAATGTGGATCGTGTTTGTCAGGTTGAGTACGAATGTGGAAAGAGAGTGCCTGCCGGAGCCGGCGAACAGATCGGACGCGATCGTGTGTCGCGTACGACTTCTAGTGTGCGGTACTTCGGTGCCAGTGGGCAATGCGCCGGGAAGCACTCCTCCGCCCGCCATCGGCGCTTGGCTTCGCGCGCAGCTGCCCGCGGCGGCCGCGGCCACTCTCGACAAATTGGCCGCACCGCCCCCACTCGCCTCCATCAATCTGGCGTTCTACGCTTCCCACATCATACCGTCCGAGAGTGCAGTGCTCTGTCTCGTCAACGCCCACTGCGAGTTGATGACAGCAAATCAGAAATATTCCATCGGACCTTCTCTTATGATGCTCGCCTACTCGGCCGCCAAACTACTCGAAGTCGGCGCTAGCAAACTGCTCGAAGACTCCGCGCTCACGAAGAGGACACTAGATCTTGTGATTCCGTCTTTGGTGAGTGTTGCCTAATAAGATAAAAAACTTTTTAAATTTCATATTAAAAACTTTAATTCATAACTATTACTGGTTCAATGCTATAAAATAGAACATGGAAATATTTCAATTACATACGCTCTTTCAAATATTAATTCGTTATACAATCACTCTCAATAGAAATGTTATACTTACATGATTATATCGTTCAAATAATCACTACATGAAAAGTGTGTGTGAAAATTTAATATTAAATTTTTTTGATGAATCCTCCATTTAAAAATGTTATAAATTTGTTGTTAAATTTTGTAAAATAGACTGACGGTCACATGGAGTTCATGGCGGAGCCACTCGCTGCGACGTTGAACACGCTGGTGCCGCACGTGCACAAGGCGGAGCAGCTCATACACGAGCACATTATGCGAATCACATACCTCACGCTCTTCAAACATCTGATACCTTCCACCGAGAAGATCCTTAGGCACATCGTAAGTTTTCGTTTAAACAGATGCTGCTTATTTTCATACTGTCTTTGCAATTATTAAAAATATCTCTATCTAAATAATAATCGCAAATCAGCATTAATATTTTTTTAACAAGTTGGCGGATAAACTAATAGACCACTCGATGGTAGGTGGCTATCGCGCCTATAATTCAATCAACGCCAAGGTAATTAGTAAGGTGATATTAGAATTGACTCGTACATTTTGCTGTTCGGTACAGAGAATACTAGTATGGCATGGTATGGCATACTTCGTTATTTCTTCAGCTTCGGTGGAGATGGTTGAGCCTTTTCGCCTCCTAAAGCCTAAATTATGAAGCCTGCGCAAATTTTGATTACTTTATTTCAATAGTGGCCCATATCATATCAACAATGGTGCTTATAAAGAGCTAAAACATTATAATAAATTACTTTTTAGGTGAAATACTGGGAGAAGATTCTCGATCGTCCCGCAGGTAGACTCGCTTATGAGAGCCTTTTTCACGAAGACTCCAAGTTTGTTCTCGGAAAGATATTACTCGCTGCTCCAAATGCCAGAAACCCGTATACAGAAAGAGTTATCAAGTGAGTAAAACAATTAGTTATAACAAACTAACTACAATTGGCTGTAACTTGTTTTCCTTTAGGAAGCACTTTGTTTTTATTGTAGTTCAAATCGTTAGCATATTAATAAAACTATAGTTTTTATTGAGAAAAATATGTGCAAGAAATACAACCTCAAAGTCAAGTTGCTCAGAACTTTCATACTAATAATTATAATGCTATTATAAGATTAATTTTTACATGAAATTCTTATAGGTTGTTCATCAAAATATTCTCGGGGTGCGAGAGCTCTGAACTGAGCAGCAATCTTTGCATATCGGTATGCGAATTCATCGGTGTTGCAGATCAAAATAAGTTGGCTGCTCTGATTGCACACATATGCTTCGGCCCACCAGGTAACAACTTATTACACAGATGAATCTAAATTAAACTTTCATACCTTGATAAATAAGAATCATTCTTAACAAATTTTGAGATGGAGTGAACAAGTAATCGTAATGTAATAACAACAAAGTAATAATAAAAAAGTAACGAATAAGTCTACAATATGCTAGGTCTGAACTTAAGAAAATTTAGCAAAAATAAGAATAGAAGATCGCCTTTTTTAGGAAAATTTTATTTCCTTAGAAGATTTTAAACTGGCGTTCTGTTCTGTTTAGCTAGATAGTCAAAAGGACAACATATATATTTTATCGAAGTAGTTAGGTGGGTGATAATTTGTAGATTGTATTACCTTGGAGACCATGGAACTTTTGAATCTATTTTGTTTCAACATTCTCTCGTGACAAATAACACTCTGTACGTAGAGCAGTGATTTGCATTTATTTATTATATTTGTTGAATCAGCAACATCAAATAACGGAGGCACTGTGAACGCTTCGGCGACGGAAGGTGACCCGCCCACGCCGACGTCGTCCACCCCCGAAGACCCTCCGCCCCTGGCACTCAGGAACGTGTTGCGAGGAGTGTTCAAGGTTGAAAGCTCCACGCCCAGAAATGATACACCGCAACGCGCTGGCGATCCCTTTGAAACACCGTAAGCTTAATATATTAAGTTTTGTACCTAATCACTTATATGGATGTAATTAATAATAGTTTTTAAATACTATAACCTAAAATTCAGTAGGCCGCGTGCGCGCTTCTAAAAAAATGTAATTTGATCAACGTCACACACGAAGACAAAATGAAGACACCTCAAAATGGAACAGTAATACATTAACTGTTTCATAAAAACTGTATTGTAAAACAACACAATGTTTATAGTTCATAGAGTATTTCATGCCATCCTTATCTATGTCAGTTCAAAATAACGCAAGTACAGCCGCCATTTATTAAAATTATTAAACTAGATTCATGGATTTAATTAAAAAATAACTTTTTTTTTTAGTTCGCCAGCACCGAGACCTCAGTCAGAAACTAACCAACAATCTGGAAATTCAGGTTTGTGCTTAGTATTTTTTTAATTATTTTATGTTTGTTTATTTTATAAAAGTGTATGTATATAGATTATTTTTCGAATGAAACGTTTAGAAACGGGCAGTTGGTCAGACTATAGTCAAGATATTCCCCCCGCCGTTTCCACGCCGCCGGGCGCCATTGAGGCTGCGCCCGCGCCGATCTCTGACGCGGCCAATGACAACGCTGCGTTGCTCACCGCGCTATGCAAACATATTGTCTTCCATTGGTGAGTATTTGTTTGTATGAGAGCTGATTCAAAATCAAAATATTTTTTTATCAATTACGTTTTTCCAATAATCTCTTATAATCGTCATTATAAATTTAAATTTACCATTAACCATTAATTTACCATTTAAATTTACGATAGCTTATTATACGATACATGTATGATATGCAAGTTTATAATTTAAACATATATTTTTATTACGTTTTACACGTGTTCTTAATATGTAAATTTTCCACCAATTTAGATGCGTTATTTTTTCTTGATAAATAAATTAATTATGTTTTGTCCTGAATTTTTGACAAACAATGAACGCCTCGGCCACCTTTTTTTTTGTTATGCTAAGACTGTTTAGAAATTGAGAAATTTTTAGAAAAAGAGAGATTTGATTATGTATTTGTGTAGCGACGAGACGGTGAGCGAGCGTATGTTGTCGACCATGATAAGCGCGTGCGGAGAAAACGCTTGTGCGCCATTATTGCTGCGCGAGATGTGCCGCCTCGCAGATGCGCATTCCGGCACTCTCCATCGTCTCCTATTCCCCGCTGCTGTCGGATGGCTCTCCAATTGGTAAGGCGTTGGTTACTTTTTTTGCTTTATACATACAGTTTACCGTTTACGAGACAATTGACGTACCGAAACGATAATATTACCGAAGGAAAGTGCAATTTTATCAATTTATTTTGAGCAACAGTTTAAATTTATCGATTGTATTTTTTTAAAAGTCAAGGCTGACGGTCCACCACCAGGTTAAAGGATAAAATGGGGATAGTTTAATCCACGAAACACTACAGTGCACACAGTGTTGTTTCTCTGTAATAATTATGATCTTCTGTAAGTGGCTAGCAGGTGGTTTATCGACTTTACTCTCTCCTTGAAGTCACAATAATCATTGAATATTTTTGCAGTGTGGACAACCTTAGTAGCCAAGAAGTGTTGGGGAAATTAGAGAAGGGACAAGTGGACAGCGCTCTGGCGCCGCAGATCGAGTCCGCTTGCGTTCTGCTCTCTTACTTCGCAGACGCTCTGCACGCCATCAACACTACTCCGCCGCACAGTCAGTACTCAGTCACCATTTTGTTCCTCTTTATACATTGTTTCCCCTTTATAAAAGAAAAAACACTGGAAGAACTCCAGGAATTAAATACTTTCCGTTGAGAAAAACACATTTGTTGGTTAGATAAAGTTCTTATAATGTGAGCTATGCGAGCCATATTCTTTTTTCAATGTAAAGATCTTCGAACAAGCTGACGACCCAATTGATGGGAAGTGGCCTATAACAAAAACAACGCGACAGGTACTGCAATGGGATTAGGAAGGCACAGGGAAAATGAGCTCTGCCTTCCCTCACATGCTAACTAACTCACGGAAGCACACGTGCTTTTATTTAACGGTGATCTGCCGCCAGACGGTATGCCCAAATGAGTATGTGGGGCCCAAATTCTGTATTTGATGAAAGTTTTAAATTATTTATGTTTATTTAGCATGGCGCTCAATCAGCCCGACGTGGGAGTCCCCCTCGGAACTTGGATTCGATTTAGACTACACCGACGAACAGCAAGACGACGACGACACAAGTGCCGATGACTCTGTGAGTATCCTTCGTTCGTTATACTACAGAAATGTTACAAGTATCTTTTTGTTTATTTTGTTTATCATTACGTTTAACAGTCAATGCTAATGTTTCTCATTATTTTCAACGTGGATGTCCAAGAAGCTGCATTGTTTCTTATGAGTGTAAATTTTATTACATGAGCACAAAAAGCCCTACCTCACGGCGCGTCACTCACCGTTTAATTTAAATTTTTAAGGGCATACACAAATTTCGACTCTTGTATGCTTGTAATGAGTGCAACAATTATTCTCACTTTTACAAAGTTTTAAATTACTGTTAACTCTCCAATACTATAATATGTACTGTAAATTAATAGAAATAACAATGTCTCTTTGTTTGCGTATGACAGGATGAGGACGCGATGCTGCAGTACAAGCTGTGCACGTTCACGGTGACGCAGCGCGAATTCATGAACCAGCACTGGTACCACTGCCACACATGCAAGATGGTTGATGGCGTCGGCGTGTGCACTGTGTGCGCGCGCGTCTGCCACCGCGGACACGACGTCTCCTACGCCAAGTTCGGCAACTTCTTCTGCGACTGCGGCGCCAAGGCCGACTCCAGGTTATTGTCACCTTTTTCATTTGAATACTCGGAATGAAGTCGTCACCTGACTGATTTTGAATTAATGTTTGTTTTGCGTTTACAGTTGCCAAGCACTCGTGAAGCGATCGGTGACGCTCGGCGGCGCTCGTTCGTCGCAGGGAGGCACAGATGAGACGCCTCCCGCCCCCTCGCTTCGACGCCGTCCCTCCAGCCCCACTCCTCTCGCGTTACCGGCGCCTCCAAGGAGACCTGTGCTCGCCCTCAACATACAAGGTTAATATATTGTGTCAAATTGTAGGCCAAATGTTGTATAATATTAGTAGGATTGATTACCTGCTTCATTCATTCAGTTTCATGTGTCGTACCTGATATTTTATTACAGCATACATAGTTTTGTAGGTGTTAAATTGTGTGTTCGGTGTGCGCAGGCAGCAAAGCGTTCTTGAGCTCGTACCCGTCGTGGGGCGCCAGCGTGTCGCGCGTACGACGACTGCTAGGTGCGTTGGCGGGCGCAGCGCGAGCGGCCTGCGAACGCGTGTCGGCCGTCGGCGCACACGGACGCGCCCAGCGAGCCCTCTTCCAGCTGCACCTTGGCGAGAAGAAGTTCACGCACACGGACTCACTCATGCTACCCACGCTAGGTATTTAACACTTATATTAACATCACTTCTTCTTTGCTACATTAAAACACATACATATTATACTTAGTACAAACATTTTATATTTTCCAGTTCAATGTAAATTGCAACCGACAATAGAACCTCAGACATTTGAGCTGAGACAATTCAAAATTGGTCGAAAATTAATTAATTAGTGTAACAAAATATAGTTTACACGATAATAAAATGACATTTGCAGGATCCCAGGAGGGTGCGTTCGAAAACGTTCGCATGTCTTACACGGGCGAGAACGGACAGACCATTCGGCAGCTGATGTCCGCTCATAAACTGCGTCGGGTTGCGATGTGCTGTCTCGCTTCACCGCACGGCCGACGGCAGCATCTCGCCGTCTCACACGAGAAAGGTATGAAAAGGCAGGACATGACACAAACACTTACATACCATTCTGCAGTTCATAAATTCACTAAGTACCACTTTCTTCTTGTTTGTTCTTGTTCATATGCTCTTAGCCCAGTATTGAGGAACAAATAATACAACATTGAGAATTTTAACTTTAATAGTTTAGTTAGACAGTCTATAACTTTATTAGTGAACATTTCTCATCCGACGTGATAGCAAAAATGAAAATAGGTAGTTTTTACATAGATTTCAAGTGTGATAATGAATCTACAAATTTCCAGTGACGTTTTTCTACATTTCTACATTTGCCTTATATTTCGTCTACTTGTGAATTAGTAACGACAATACTAGCCATTAAACATCTATTATTGTTATATTGACAGGAAAAATCACTGTTCTCCAACTGTCCGCTTTGCTGAAGCAGGCAGACTCCTCCAAGCATAAACTGACGTTGACTCGTTTGTCTTCTGCGCCTATACCGTTCACTGTGATTTCGCTGAGTGGAAACCAATGGAATGAAGATTTGCTCGCCGTTTGCGGACTCAAGGAGTGTCATGTGCTGACCTTCAATGGCAGCGGTAAGTGCATTTTTAATATCCAAATTAATGCCTATAAGATTTTAAGGCAAAATAAAATTTAAAGTAGTATCTATAGAATAACTTACACAAATTGCTTGAAAGTGTGTATTTTGTCAACAATATGTAAAACGAAACATCTGAACAGGTGCAGTCGCAGATCATTTGGTTCTCACCACTGGCTTAGAAGCAAACAACTATGTGATCAAAGCAATATGGCTGCCGGGCTCACAAACTCAGCTCGCACTGGTCACTTCAGACTTCGTCAAGATATTCGATCTCAGCAAGGATCTCAACAATCCAACGCACCACTTCCTTGTTCCCAGTGGAAAGGTAATATATATTTACACATTCATTTAGGAAATTTACAGTTTCCAAGGCGTGCTAGTAGTTACACCACTAAAAAGTTTTTGTTAATATTTAAGCAGTTGTAACTGAACGAAGTTATATTTCACCCGCAACTATTTAAAAAAAAATGTTCAAATATAACGTACCTTGACCTGATAAGTCATCTTGTAAAAACGATCATGTTGATTAATGATGCACAATATGCTGTGGATGTTGCGTACTTAAAGGCTTTTGATATTTTATACTACCTTTATACAGTTCTACTACTGTAAAAACAGAAGAACGGAATAAAAAAGTTGACCTAACTTATCTTGACACTAATATTAAGGCATTACAACTGTTTTTTGCATCCACCCCATTGAAACGGACGTGTGTTTAGGTACGCGACGTAACATTCGTCAACCAAGAGGGGACAACCCATATGCTCTGCATGAGCTCTGCCGGCCACATTTACTGGCAGCCGCTCAGCGAGGAATCGCGCGCCACTCTCGGCACCTTCTACGTCACCAACACGCTAGAGGTGCTACATCCGGAGATACAGGTACGCCACGTAGACTTATTGGCTAATAAACATTGTGGACTTTTGAAAAAACTGTTATATGACATTAAAATTGGACTTTATAGATGGATTAGTTCTAGGCGACGTCTAAAGTCATATTTGAATAAATGATAATGTTTCATTTGGCAGGATGTAGCCGGGCTCGTCGGTGGTGGAGGCGTCTCCATATACTACTCTCACACGCTAAAGATGCTCTTCTTCTCGTATGTCCATGGAAAGAGCTTCCTTGCGCCATTGAACACCGTGGAAGAGAGTGTGAAACGTATGTTATTTATCACTTTAGGTCATATTATCCTGCTTTATATAACTCCTTAACATACTTTCCTTATTTTGCAATAAATATTGTTCTTTGACAATATTTATTGCAAACAGGGAAAGTCTGCATGAAATATTTAATTTGGCCTTCAAATTGGTCTATCAATGAGGAACCAGGATTTGACATTGAATGCACTACAAAGAAATAGAATCTTCCCATAGACATAATAAAAAAATAATACTGTTATTTATTTAATTGGTCTGCACCGGTGATAGATATGTGTTAAAACTAGTAATATTTTAATAGGTACAGCACTGATAGTGGTCTCACCGTCATCGAGCCAGAAGGAGGGAGGTCGCGGAAGCAAACAAGGCGGCGTGCAGTCCTTATGCCAGTGGGCGGAAGTGGCCGGACACCCCGGTCTGGTCACCGCTGTCATGCAAGCCTCCAACAACCCGGTTGTTATGATGCTAACACCGAATAAACTGTACATGCAAGAAATCAAGGTAAATCACCTCCCCCTACCTCCATTTCTTTCACTGAAATTATATTGCTGTTTCACGAAAATCTTAATACAATTTCAAATTATGAGTGTATGAGAACCGTAATAACGCAAACAGGGATTGCAAGTGCGCTGCCGGTCTTTATAGTATAATTCAAAGTTACCCAGGGTGACTAAAGTGCAATATTTTAGTAATTTAATAGTCAGCGGTGAATCGCTAAAATCGAATAGATTACTAATACGAATTACTAATAAACACATTTCGTGTAACTCAAAAGACTAACAATACATATATGCAAAAGAAATTGTGCAAAATATCGTAAGATTATGAATCAACACGATCAGATATTTAAGCTGAATCGTCTGTATGTGACGTACTGGAGTTTTTCAAAATTGCGATTATTTTTTTTACTTGCATTTTCAAAAGCTGCCACGAGATTGCGTCACATCCGAATCGTCAGACCTTTAAATGGGAACTTAGTTTGGGTTCACTTAATCTGACGATCTCGACTAAATCCCAAAATCCCCTCTTGGTGCCCCTACTATACATTGTTAGTGGATGTATTCCAATCGGTGATGGCTTCGTTATATGAGAGCGTGTTCACTCAGGTGGTGCCAGCTAAAGCGAAGATAACGGATATGGTGGCGGTGCGTCACTGGTGCGGCGGTAGCGGAGGCAGTGGCGAACAGAAGACGACCCTGATTCTGCTGTGCGAGGATGGCAGCCTGCGCATGTACGCGGCCGCCGCGGACCGCACCGGCTACTGGCTGTCGCCCGCCGTGCAGCCCGTTCACGCGCCGCGTCGCCGTCCTCGTCTGCAGACTCACCACTCCAAGGGAAAGACGCAGCAGGTGAGTGCAATAATTATTTCTTTTTGCCCTGATTTCACTGTGCTCTTTAAATTTAGGAAAGCTCTCTTCTTTTCCAATATCTTGTTCACTTCAAATTCCAGTTATTTTTATTTATTAAATTCCAATTATTAATTTTACAAACAAACTGGCTGATTTTCTATTAACTGTCCTATCCACTTTAATAGGGCTCAGTATGCAAGAACGTATTAATTCTAAGTTTGCTTGTATGCCAAATAGTTAAAAGAAACGCTTAATATAAAATACATTCTCTCAATATTTGCAATAATTATTTTCTATTCTACAGGCCGTTGCCAAATCGAATCCGAGCGGTGCTACTCAATTTCCGATAGATTTCTTCGAACACTGTGTCGCAATGATTGACTATGAATATGGGGGCAATGATCTATTGCAAGTCTATAATGTACAACAGATTAAACACAGACTAAACACTACAGGTATGTAAAAATTATTTTTATCACTCAAGCCGTAAAAGTAGGGAGGGGGTGCAAGTAAAATTGAAAATTGAATGAGGCTTATTTACATTCACTCATTAACTGAAAGTATCCGAGTACAGATTGTGTTTATAACATATTCTTTACCTAATAATAAACTATTTAAATTTCGTTGCGTACATTTATCTCAAAAAATGTATTATAATTGAAATAATAAATTTCAATAAAATATGTCATCAGGATAGCAAAATAGTCATTGTTTTTCATGTTTAGTTTTGAAAAGAGAAGAAAAAAAGAAGCATCACACAAAATGCGATTGCATTGTGTGATATATGTTGGGAAACGATTGTAATTTTTTTATTTCCTCGTGTAGTGATAAAACGTAAGGTATCACGTAGGTGAAAAAATCTATCACTTGAACAAATTAGCTTTGCTTGCCCGTTGCCCTAAACAATCTCAGATGCAACGTATCACTTGCCTGTCTTCCACTGTTGCCCCACTATATCAATATTATGTTATAGGATTATACGTGGTATCAAGTAAGATGAATGGGTTCTCATTGGAGGTGAACAATAGTGATCCGAACATGGTCTTCTGCGGAATAAGAGTGCTCCTTGGCAGTCAAGATGTAGCGCGAGCACCTTCTAGTGTAGAAGTAAGTGCAACTTTATATCAAAAGTAAAAAAAATATATTGGTTTTGTATGACAATTTAATAATTAATACTTTTAATTAAACATTATTCTTACAATCATTTTTTTTTACTTTGACTGGGACAGTTAATGCTTTTTATAATTTATGCATGAAAAATGTTTAATAAATGTATTTGAATTTTGAATTTTAAATAATGCGTTTGTGATTTTTAGATATATGGCAGGACAGTGCCAACGATTGTGGTTCGCTCCCGTTGGTTTGATATACCTCTAACACGCGAAGAATCCTTGCAGTCCGATAAGAAACTTGTCATACATTTTGGACCATCCCAAGATCCCGATGGTATCACAATGGTTGACTCTATCAAAGTAAGTATTTGAAAATATTTTGATGGGACTGTGTAAAAGTTTTGTGTTTGTAAACACTACTCTTGTTTTTAGTTGTACGGTAAAAATAAGGAGCAATTCGGATGGCCCGAAGAAAATGAAGATCCATCTACTTGTCCTTCGTTAAGCAAAGTGACTCAAGTAAGTGATATGTTTTTACGCCTTTAGCATATTAAGAAAATAAACAAAATATGAAGCATTATAGCAAGCAGAATTTAGTTTGTATCTCCCATAGATTGTAACGATTTGGCCCTAAATTGTAAAACAAAAAGGATGTGGATTTCAATTTTGTTTTAACATTGTTAATATGTACTATCGCGGTCAATGGAGCAGACCCACTTTTCATACAAATTTGTCTAACGTTGAATTGAGGTTGTCATAGTAACGTAAATGTTATAATACGAAATACGAGTAGGTATTTGAAGTAGGAACAAAGATAAATACAAAATGTGCACACGAAATTGTTCCTTACGGTGGGACTGCTCCCTTGACCACGATAGTACATTATATGTATTTTACGTACCAATGCGTTCTAATTGCAGTCTTGAGCAGCGTTTTAAACATGTGTCTACTTTATCGACAATGTAATATAGCCCATTGGATTCTCACTGCTATTCTTACAATAGAACAAATAAATACAATAAATTAAATTCTATTAGAATTAGTTTTCAATTTTTTTCATTTAAAATCTATGGCCGATATAGTTTCCCTAACATGCTATTTATATTTTTCCTAAAGTAATAGTGCTGGTGACTTAATATTGAAACCTATGCAGGAGGCAGACAACGCCGGCGGTAATTGGAAACCGAGTTCTCTAGAACGGCTCGCCTGTGCAGCGCTTGAAGCGCTCGAGTTAAGCGCTGGCGCTCCCATAGCCAACGCTGCCGGAGTTGAAGCCAGCTCGGAGGCTGCAAGGAAGCTGCTGTGCGCACCAGCCAGCACGCACCTTCACGCTAGGGCACAGTGTCTCTTGCGAGCCATACATCATCAGCATTACCATCAGTTCAAGGTTAATAACTTCACAAACAATGTAATACCATACTATTGCACCGGCTTTGTATCGCTACATTTCTTAATAGTCCAAATATTATAAATACGAAACTTTGCATGATTGGATGTTGCAAAATTTGGCAGACAGTTTATTACCAGGATCAACATTATAGGATACTTTTTATCTTGGAAAAATATTAGGAAAAATTGGATTTTTAAAAATGGAACCAGCGCGTACGAAGTGACGGGCACATCTAGTATTAATGCTTAGTTATTAAGGCCATAACAATGATTTTATCGACAGGATCAAGCAATATTAAAGTACGTGTGTACATCATTGAAAGAATTGCAAGACATGGCCGACGCCTGTAACATCGATCCCGAAGCGTACTTTAGACTTGTGCTGCTGGCGCGAGGAGTCGCAATCGCGAGACCTCAAAATCTGGTGAAATTCAGTGCACCAACGCCACAGAAACCACCAAACGGTCAGTATATGTAATGGTGGATTAACATTAATTAAAACTTGAAATTCCTAAAGACATGTGGGCGAAAATGTTAGCAGGCCAGATAAAATTTTTGTACATTACTTGTCATTCTTATGAACCTCATAAAATACCCATCTAAGCTCGAAATAATACATTGATTTGATTAAATTAAACAAATTAACTAAATGGATAAAATTAACCAAAGGTTTAGAGAAAAGAGATGGTGTTCGATAGTAAACCGAAGTCGCTTACACGGATAGCGTGGCTTGTGTACGCATCGTTTAACTGCATCGTCAATTGTCTCCTTAACGATTTCATGTTATGTCATAGATGATTGGTCGTCACTGTGGAAAGTCGAGAGTGGTGCGAGTGTTAGTGCCGAGGGCGG
Source organism: Synanthedon formicaeformis (assembly GCA_945859745.1). Lineage (NCBI taxonomy): Eukaryota > Metazoa > Arthropoda > Insecta > Lepidoptera > Sesiidae > Synanthedon > Synanthedon formicaeformis. The sequence goes on from OX243958.1 coordinate 10,022,110, forward strand.
CGAGGAGGGTGGCGAGCAAGGCCAAGAGGCGCACATATGCGCACTGCTGACGAGCGTCCTATGGCGGCTGGCGGCCGTGCGCAGTGCGACCACGGGCCCGCCCGGTGTGCTCTCGTACGGGCTGCGTCACGCAGACCATACGCTGCACGCTCTCGCTGACACCATACACGCATTCCAGCTACACGCCGACCCGCAATGTGTAAGCCTACACTGTAGCCAGCAATTATGTAGTTATTTTTCAAGTCATTGCCGTCCATGATGAATATTTTAAATATACTTATTATGTAATAACTTATACCCAAACCTCACTCACTACCGCTTTTTTTAAATCAGTATCAAGTGTATTATTTTATTATTATTACTATGCATTTTTTTTTGTTAAAAACTCATTCTTACCTAAATCGTCATTAGTAAAATAAATTCATTTTTAAATATTCACAGATTGAATTTGGAAATCAAATTTACCTGTCTTTGCTACTGGCTGAAGATCAAAGTATAAGTTTCGGTGCGAAGGCGGCTCTTATGAGAGTGCTTCGACCGCGTGTGAAGAGGCGTCGAGTTTACATTCCCTCGCCACCAAACACGCCAGGTAAATTCAAGTGTTTTACGACCGTTTTTGGGTAACTTTCTAAGTCTTTGACTGGAAGGTTCTCTTATTTTGTTTGAATCGGCAATCGGCAGACAGGCTGATAGATGTGGCTGTCGTCGCCTATTAATAAAATGAAATCTCACAGTTGCTGCAAGTGCTCTCAAGTCCTTAGTAGAATGAAGCATAAGGATTTAATAGAGAAATTGACTGGCATCCCACTCACTGGAACTCATCATCATTTCACATATCATCATGTTATTTCACAGTAGTTTTCTGAGGGAGGGAGTCTCCAGGCAGGCTGCCAACATAGTGTGCTCTGCCAATGCTAAAATCTATTGGAAATATTAGAATAAAAAAAAATCTTTTGTGGTTTTAGGTGCTGGGTCATCAGTGACCACAGCCCAACCTGCCAGTTCTATCACTGAAGCTGCGGTCTCTGAATCAGACATTAGTGCTACAAGAGACGACCAACAGGACCATCAGTTTATGGACGTCGATGACAATTTAGAGCCCATGGTGTTGCTTGAACCTGAAGGTGATTTGCAATTGACATAAAATCCGAAAGGATAAATTCACCATTGTCTAATGTGATAATTCACCAAAAAGTATATTCATTACTATTGAAAATAACAGATAGAGGTCTTTTTACTTAATGTTAAATGTTTTACTTTTCAGTTTTTGAATGAATAATGCAATTTGTTAATTTTTTCTTGTAGGCTTGGAGGCGTTACTGGACATTCCCCCAGACGCAGACGACGAGACAATGGTGGAGCTTGCGATAGCTCTTTCGCTGCAGGAACAGCCACGCCGCGCCCCTCCGGCGCCATCTGCACCGCCTCCGCCCGCGCCGGGCTTCAGCGATGCTACCGCTTCGCCTCCAGGGTAACTGACACCAAATTTCTTTTAAAAAGCTTAGTACGGTTTAAGCGCAAAACACACTGAAGCTTATAACTGGGAGTTTTCCAGGGGCTTGAATTTTTGTAATGTACCGAGTTTCGTAATTTATTGTGCTCTAAGCGTTGATAATTTGTGGTTATCAAATATTATATTATATATTGATAATATATTATGAGAAACGTACCCGAAAACATTCACTTTCCGCTTTCCCACTCTTGGACCGCTTACCGTCCAGTGTGTTTTGCGCATTAATAACGCGATAGTGCCTAATTTTGGAAGTCTACTTTTTGAAAGGAATGTGTTTAGTTTTTGTGTAAGTATACTATTTTCCAAATAAGTATTGTCTTATTCGGTTCTTATTTACAAAAAAAAAATTAAAATTAAAAAAAAGGTATTATAAGCAAAGACATGATGAGCAATTTTCTGCTCACATGTGCACTCTTAAACTTTTGCACGCATATGTATGACAATACATGCGTACCAAACACAAGCGTATGAGATAACGCTTGCATGTCCAGTTCTGACGACGAGGGCAGCACTGCCGCAACCGATGGCAGCACATTGCGCACTTCGCCAGCCGAAGCTCCAGGCTCTGCGGGCTCGGAAAGCGGTGGCTCAGCCGCTGATAGCATTGGTGGGGTCTCAGGCAGAAGCAGCGCTTACGGTACTTATACTTATTTTCACTGTAATGCCTGTATTAAAATGTGACTATTCCTGCTACTGACTGTGTGAACTGTTTTGTTTTCGGTCTTCTTCTTCTTCTTCTTATCCTAATGGTGCAAGTTTTAACCGATAAAACGGAAAAACTGTTAACCGTTGAAAGTGTAAAAAAAATGTATAAAAGATAATAATAAAACTGTTGTAGGAGAGATGTCTGCGCCGTCTGCAGCGCCAGCGTCGGGCTCCGTACCTGCCGGTGCGCCTGTGACAGCAGGCTAGTACTTTCTAATTATTATTAGGCCAAAGTATTGAAGTTCGTTTTATTTTGATCTCTTTGTAGATTTGACTCTATTTAACGTTACTTTTAATTTCATTTGTCTTATAATCGCCGAAACGTGTATCTTTGATAAGTTTGCAACTTATAATAATTAACAAAGATGTCAAACGAAGTTTTGAGAACAATTGCAATTGTTTGCAGGTCCATCGACATCGTCCTCTCAGGCGGTGGCGTCCACGTCGCGCAACGTGGAAACGGAAAGCGAGACGCGCAAACTACACGCGCTGCGACTCTCCTTACTGTCTGCCGCACTCGACGCTTTGCCCACCCTCAGGACGCTGCCTGGAGTGCGAGCTATACCCTTCGTCCAAGTATGCATTAGGCACCATTATTATCACACTCTAGTACCTAGACTAAATTGAACTAATAATGAAGAAATTCAAGTATCAAACGACATTTTGAAGTAATGTAAACAAATATATGTTGATATGATTAATATTATATTAATCGTTGTTTAGAGCTAAATGGTTAAATAACTAGGGGCCCTAGCCAAGAGCAAACGTAGTCGTAAACGCTACGCTCAGGCTACGTTACGCTGGGAGAAAAGCTTTGTGATTGGTCAAAATTTTATGTGGGCGTTACAACAACCAATCACCGGGCTTTATTTCTATCGTAGCGTAGCCTGAGCGTAGCGATTACGACTGTACGTTTGCTCTTGGCTAGGGCCCCTAGTAATATCTTCTGCCAATGGGTTACATTACATTAAAAGATTCGACCCCGTGTTTATTTTTATAAGATTTTTTAAAACAAATATTGTATGAAAATTCAACTATATGAGACTTTTCCGGCACGTTTATTAAAATAATTTTGTTTAATTATGTGTAGGTGCTACTGATGCTTGCGAGTGATCTGGACTCCACCGTGGAAGGAGACCGTGCTGTACTGGAGCGACTTTTGGATCTACTTGTCTCTGAACTAGACATGCAGACCGAAGAGATCTCGCCACCGGTTCACGAACGGACCAATCGTCGTGAACTGCAACTTGTAATCATGAGACTACTTAGTAAGTGTCTGCCGTTCTTATTATGTGAAGTAGCTGTTGAATATTTGTGGTTGCTCTGCGGTAGGTGACGAATCCGACCAACCTAATGTGTTTATGTGTTGTTATTTTATTTTATTTTTAAACAAACAAATATTTACAAATTTATAAATTTGTGGGTAATCAAATTTTTCGTTACAGGTTAGGTTACATAAGAATCTGCTAAGTGACTAAAACTCCCACAATTAGCTACCAGATAGTAGCGGATCGACTGAGTACTTGTAGTGGCGTGTACATTTATAATAATGTATGTAATGAAACACAGGTGTGCTGATGGCCCGTTGGAAGACGAGCTCAAGCGGCGGCGCAGTGAGCCGTTCGGAAGTGTGCGGTGCGGCGTGCGCTGCACACGTGTCGCGACTGGCCGCATCCGCACTAGTGCGTGCCAACGCTCCACAACACTGCTACAGAGTGCTCGCAGCACTACTGCCTTACTGGAAGGAGAAGACCACAGGTAAAAAATGTACAACCGAACGCTTTAGGGCTCAAGCATTAATTACCCATGATGCCAATATTGACGACCTTGCGAGATATTTTACAATATTAAAAATATGATAATAGGTACTAGCAGCACACCTCCTGGTCAACAATTGTTGAAGCCACAGCCGCCTCAACCTTTGCCCGATATGCAGCCTTTCTTCGTGAAGGAATACGTCAAGAGTAAGATATATAATTTTTAATAAAAACATTCATTAATACTATTCGTAAGAATTAAGAATCTAGAATTTATATTTAAAATGTTTTTAGGTCACGCAGTAGACGTGTTTGACAACTACCCGCAATTGCTGATGGAGATGGCGCTGCGACTACCCTGTCAGATACACAAGCACTGCGAGTCGGGCTCTGGAGTGTACTTTGACGCGCGCTGGCGCACATTACTCTGCGAGTACATGATGAACCAACAGACTCCGCTCAGGTACTATTTCTAAGAAAACTTGTATTAAGAGGAAAAGAAAATGTGGGAGCTTTAAAACCGTTATGCCAACTCCAATTTTAAATCGACGTTGAGTCTGGTGTGCACTTTTGCACAATTTGAGTTATCTTACTTGAAGATTACAAAGTTCTCTTGAAATTTCATTTCTCTTAAGTTACTTATTCTACGAATGTTACAAATGAAAAGCATGTAAGAGTGGACGTAAGAAACTTACTGCAAGGATTTTTAATGTAAATTTTAATGCAATGTAAAATATCACAGTCTATAATTTTTAAAGATACGTGGACTAAGCAAAGCAGAAAAAAACTATTTTATCTAAATTTGTTACTCTTTCTTTCTACTTCTACAATTAACACTATTTTGATCAATGTTATTTGTAATAGGATCTAAATAAAAGACATTATCGTGTATGCCATTTATACATGGTGCATTACTAAGGCATTCAAAACAGGTATCTGATATTTGTTATATGAACCTGGAATAAATGCGTGCGGAATTAAATTCAACCTCCGAAGCTTAATGGACAGGTTTCTAATGACTGTATGATACGTGCAGGAAGCAAGTGCGCAAACTATTGCTGTTGCTATGCGGAACCCGCGAGCGTTACCGTCAACTGCGCGACGTGCACGCACTTGACACTCACTTGAGTGCGGCGCGTGCCCTCCTGCTCACCGAGCCCGCTTACGACAAGCTTGTACAGCTCATGGAACACTTGAAGGTTAGTAGCCCTTAGTAAGATACTAATAGAGTAATGGCACGGAATACCATAATAGTACAAGTATTGGCCTATTTAATGTTTTTTTTTAAATTAAAATACGTTTATAAATGTAATTAGTTACTTTTGCTTCTTGTTAAGTTTGTGCATGGGATTTATACAGAGTTTTTCCTTGGATTATTATAATAATCAGTTATGAATTATTTTTTCCTTGGAAATATAATAATCAGTGAATAATATAAGATTTTGTAATTTTCGTATCTAGTGAGTTTTACTTGTCACCCGACGATATCTAAGTTAGTAAGAAGAAGTTGGTTATTGATAAATGATGATAGCCTTAGATAAATTATGATGTCGCTCGTGTTTTGGCAGTCGTGCGCGGAGATCGTGAGCACGCGTACCGGCAATTGGCAGCACACTTGCATGACCGAGCGGTGCGAGGCTCTACCGTGGCTGGTGATGGTGGCGCGTCGCGTGCACCCGCACGTGGCGCCCACTATGCTGCAGCTGCTGCAGGCCGCTCTGTGTGCGCCGTCCGCGACCCCCGCGCCTCCTCCGCCCGCCGCCGCGCCCCCACCGCCCGCCGCCGCCACGCCTGCCGCACCCGCCGCATCCGCTGCACCCACTGCAGCCGCCGCAGACAAGGTATAAATAATGTTATTATATATTAGATAGGGACTTAATAATAATAATAATAAAAAAATATATAATTACCTACATAATTTTTCAAATGTGTCGTATTTTAATTTTTCTTTACCTTTTTCATCTTTCCACCGTCCGTAGCAGACGATGACTTCATCGATCATCTAGTGTTGCGTTGTTGTCCACAATATATTAGTCTGGATTCACGCAACGATGGAACGAATTAGATAAATACAACAGTAATAGTGTTACCAATTAATAGTGTTAATAGTGTTGATCATAAAGAAAACCAAAGTTTTTGACTATATTTTTCATTTAAAGTTTTTATCTATATGATTTAGCCAACGCCCTCCGGCGAATGGCCGCCGGAGCGTGAGCGCAGCGCGGAGAGCGACGCGTACGTCTCTGACGGATCCAAGTTCAACGAGCAAAGAGTGCCCGTTCTTGTGCAACAAATATTAAAACAGGTATGCAAATAATTCTAAGAGATTAGAAAATTCAATAAAATTCAATATAAACGCAAACGAAATCTCTCAATTATTTTTATTTTATGACTTAATTTATTTGAATCGTTGCCAGATCAGTCATTCAAAGTGAAATTTTACCGGTTTAATTTTGTCACTAAATATGTAATTAGCAACATCTTTTGTAGAAATTTAACTAGCCTACAGTCGTCAAAAACTTTTTGTCGTTTTCCAGGTTTCACAAGATGAATTGAAGTTGTTTGTGAAAGCATTCTTACTGGAAACCAACTCGACAGCGGTCCGTTGGCAAGCGCACGCGCTGCTTTTAGCCATTTACAAGTAGGATTCCTATTTTGATTGATTTTTGTGCCTCTAAATCAGTTTCTTTTTATGTACCGTACAAGAATGGCATTTTCTTTTGCAGCAACTGCTCTCAATCGGACCAAGCATCTCTAGTATCTCTGTTGTGGGGTATCTGGCCGACGTTGCCGCAATACGGACGCAAGGCAGCACAATTCGTCGATCTGCTCGGATATTTCACCCTCAAAACACCAGATATTGACACCGAAGTATATACAGTTATAAAACCATCGAATATAATATACAATTGTCGAAATATAATATACAATTCTTATGTTGCGTTTTATGCAATTAGACCAGTAATAATATATCTAACTGTTACTGTACTGTAACTGGATTCTTTACAGAAATACGTGGGCAGCGCTGTAGAATTGCTGTGCAGTCAGAACCAACTGCTCTCGTCTCACGGCAACGCAGCGCTTTATGCAGCTTTAAGCGCTTACGTCGAGCTCGATGGATACTATCTTGAGTCGGAACCATGTCTTGTCTGCAATAATCCCGAAGTGCCAATGGCTACAATCAAACTACCCACCATTAAGGTAGGTTTTCATCAATACAAGATTCTAAGCCCTGTCAAATTAAAATCACTAATATTTTATTTTTCAATATTAAGGTCGACACTCTTAAGGTCACTTGATGGTAGGTGGCTACCGTCGCCTATGATACAAGCAACGCCACAGGTGCTAAAAGTGCGCTACCGGCCTTCATAGGATTACCGAGGTCCAGTAGGAAGTAAGAAACGTATAGGGAAATGGATTTTGGTATCCCTTACTCTCACATCGAAACACCACAGCACACGTGCTGTTATAACTGCGAAACGAGATGGCGAGTTATTAGCCATATTGAGTACTAATCTCTTTCCGGCGTGTACATTTTGGCTCAATACAATTCTCATTTTTTTCCCCTATGGCTTGACATGTCCCTTATTGGTGTAGTATGGTATACTTATAAAATGTATTCACAGATCGACTCGAAGTTCACAACGACGACTCAGATAGTGAAGTTGGTGAATAGCCATATGATAAGCCGCATCAGTCTGCGCATAGGCGATATCAAGCGCAGCAAGATGGTGCGCACTATCAACTTCTACTACAACAACCGTACCGTTCAGGCGGTGCAAGAACTCAAGAATAAACCGGGTACGACCATTCACTTATCTACATTCGGTACAAGATTTGCTTTGTCTGTGAACAAAACTGAAAAGTTGAGATTTGCAATGCGATTCAATCACACTACTTAGTACAACATTTGCTCATATATAGTGTGAATCTTTATTTTCTAATCCTACTTGAAATCGTAAGCTCAACAGTTGATACTTTTTCCCGTCGTGTTTATTAATAATAACTAATATCGATCGCGCAGGCATGTGGCACAAGGCTAAACGAGTTCAGCTGCAATCCGGACAGTCGGAGGTGCGCGTAGACTTCCCGCTGCCCATCGTCGCCTGCAACCTCATGATGGAGTACGCCGATTTTTACGAAAACCAACAGGCCACCGGTAAGTTGCCTCGAGAGTTCTGCTTCCATTTCACTGTTGTGTCGGAGAAAGACATTTATCTGATTGTTTAAGCAGTTCTCCAACAGATTAAACATTACAAACATGCCAAAAAACTATAATAAGATGAATCGCCTGTTACCTTAATTACATATTTATGATGACACACAACAGTTACAGAACAAATTGTAGCTAAACTTTTGAGATTATAAAGAAAATTATGTATATTTCTTCAATAACTTGTCTTAAAAATTAAACATAAACATGTTTTTCTGTGTTGAAATAATAAACTGACCAACACAACACTCCTTTTTCTTCAATGTACACAACGTAGAAATATTTTAGTTAACAAATTTTCAATGATTTGTTTCAATTTCAAATGATATTTGAATTTTTGTTTGACTATTTGTTTTATAGGTGAATCACTACAATGTCCTCGTTGCTCGCAGTCTGTTCCGGCTAATCCCGGTGTGTGCGCAAATTGTGGCGAAAACGTCTTCCAATGTCACAAGTGTCGGTACGTATTTCGAAAACGCTAGACTTTTTCAAATTGAAAACCATGTTATTTTGGTTTATTAGAAATTTTTTGTATAAATGATGAAATTACCTGTTATCAATATTTCATATTATTTGGTACATTGGCGAATGTAACATTTAATCGATGGATGCACAGAGCAATAAATTACGACGAGAAGGACCCGTTCCTGTGCCACGCGTGCGGGTTCTGCAAGTACGCCAAGTTCGACTACACGCTGACTGCGCGGCCGTGCTGCGCCGTTGACGTGATCGAGAACGACGAGGAGCGCAAGAAGATGGTCTCCACCATCGGCGCGTTGCTCGACAAGGCCGATCGAGTCTACCGGCAGCTCGTCTCTACCAAGCCGGTGCTTGAGGCGAGTCACTTTCTTTCACACGAATACAAATGCCCAAATATCTAACCACCTTTTTGTTATTGCAACGTGGAATTGCATTTTTGGAATCAGCTCGTGGAGCCCTTCAATTGTACTTAATAGATTTCTGAAAAAAAAAAAATTCATACAAAAATTAAAAATATACCAGGTGGCGGATATCCACCCAAGTTTAAAATACTTACGATTTTCATAATATGTTTACAGTCTCTGCTGCATAAAATAAGTGAACATCGCCTGGAGAGTCGTACCGGAGACGAGAACAGTAACGCCAGTAACGTGTCTTTCAGTGGCGCGATAATCAATCGCGTCATTCAAACACTCGCACAGAAGTACGGTAACGACAGCAAGACTCAGTTCGAAGATCTCTCCAAGATCATTCAGAAGGTTCTCGCTTGCAGGTGCGTTGTGGATAAATAAATATAAAACACGCCTAATTGAGTATTTTTGCAATACATATTTCTTAGATTCTTTAACAAAATATAAATTATTTAAAATAAATTATATAATAAAATAAATGCTCACAAAATGAATTTCTAATTTACAGGAAAGAACTAGTGTCCTACGATAGGTCGCAGAGCGAACAACTGAAAGGAGACACGCTTCCAGTGTACGCGGGATTAGTTAAGAATTATGACGGAGAAGTTACTAAAGGTTAGTTTTTGATTAGTCTCGTGTTTTTCAATAAACATTCTAATTCAAAAATGAGTCATAATTCATAAAGTGCATTTAAAACTCTTGTATAATGTAGAGCACTTAATTTCAGAATCCGGCAGCAGCTGCTACGGGTGTTCTCTGGCGTGCGCGGAGCTGTGTCTGACTCTGCTTCGTGCTCTGGCCTCTCAGCCCGAGCACCGCGACAGGCTCTGTCGCTTCGGACTGGTGGAGGAGCTGGTGCACCACAATCTGCATCGCGGTACACCGCAGGTGCTAAATTATTCTATTGTATTGTACCTTATTTCTGATATCAGACGGTGACGTGCTGAAAAAAGTTTACGTTAACGTATTACTATTTGGGTTTTGTTGTTAATGCTTAGCAGCACACTTAGTGAGCGCAAGCAAATGTCGTGTAATGAACCACATAGAAAGTCGGGCAAAACCATCAAATATGACTAGCTATTTACTTGAATCATAAATGAATAATAAATTATGAAATTGGTTGTATTTATACACGGAAGCATAAAAAATGTGTGTGGTTGTGAATTCCTTACTATAAAAAGAACTTCTACAAACCTTACCATATTGAATTTCATCTAAATTCTCACAATGTCAAAATAAAGTGCAAGTACTTAGACAACACGTGCTTACAATAAAAAGAAATGGTAACAATATTGACAGTGCCAAGAAGAGGTGCGCGCGTTGATCTGCCTGGTGACGCGCGACAACCTCCCGGCCACTGAGCAGCTGTGCACGATGCTCTCTCAGCGCGTCACTCTCTCGCTCATGGGACACGCCGCATCGCAGGACCACAACAACTCGGTATTATTATTACATTTATCTTTGTTTATGTTAGATTTTTTCGCATACTCTTAAGTAATTGCAAAATATTTGAAATGCAAGCAAACTTGAATATTATACACTTTTGTTAACATTAACAAATGTAATTAGGTTTTTGAAGTAAATAAGGAAATAAAACACTTGAAGTAAATAAGGTAACCAAAACTGTATATTTTTTGTATCAGGTACGGCCTCTGGTTGTTCTCCTCGGCTCTCTTGTCAAAGTGCATGATTCTGTAGAATGTTGGGAGGCACGTCTGCGGTGTATTGTCAAACTTTGGGTGTGGTAAGTGTTATAGTGTATTCAATTTATCAAAGAATATGTACCTTAAATTATTCTCTGCTTATAATGGATGTGTTTCTTTGTAGGTGTTGTCCACAACTGACCGAGGTAGCAGACCTGGCACCAGCCGCTAGTACTATACTGAAGTCGGAAGCTTTAGCCAACCTTCCCGGCATCAACACCTCTTCTCCTAATTGTAAGTTCTGGAACTTTTGTATTTTTACCTCCTAACTGCGATAATGCGCACTCAAAAGGTTCCCAGTATAAAACTTAGTGTTTCATCATTAAATGTTATTTCTAGCACATCAGTTTGCGTTGCAACAAGTGGCACTGCCGTGTCTGAGTTACATGCAGGAATTGATGGCGCCATTAGCATCGGTTCCTTCCACCGTCACCTCTGAAACAGAGCAGTCTAAAGATGCCAAGGTAATAATTTAACCCCATAGATCGTTTATCGTTTTGGAGAATAAGCGAACGCGGCACATGTCCGCGAAAGCATGTACCTCTCAAATGGTAATGCATTTAACTCCCACCCCAAGTGTGGTTGCTAAGTGTACTGCTAACCATGATAATATGATGAGGAATAAGGAAGTCATAGAAAAAAAGGTAATCCCTCACTCACTCGCCGAAATATAACGCCACACTATAATGCGGCTGCCCCGTCTATGGCTGTAGAATTCAGTGTTTTGCTACTGCTATGATTTTAAATAATTTCTCAAAATCTGTCCAGTTTTCTGTTTACAATTACACCCAAAATTACTAAGCAAAAAAGGTCTCTCGAAGATTCTATGAGAGTTGAATAAAAAGTGAGTGTCGATTGTTACAGGAGACGAGCGCTAGCGGCGCGCCACCTAGCAACGCCGCGTCATCGGCGACAGGCGGCGTGGTGGTAGACCTGGCAGCGTGGCTGGCAGGCACCGTCACGCACAAGCAGTGGCGACGCCTCGCGCCCGTGCGCAGCAGCTCGCCCACGCCCGACGGCCTCTCGCCGCGTGATCGCCACCTCGCCGTCAAGTACTCGGGCAAGTGGCGCGAGCGCTTGCTGCTCTCGCACGGCATGCGACCTCTGGCCCTCGACGCCGGCACATGGTTGCGGCCCGTCATGTTTGACCCCAGCTCGCGCATCGCCCGCGACACGGCTTGCCAGATGGTCAGCTCGCTATGCGACTGTTACGAGCGCACCAAAGCTGTGAGTGCATCCTTCGTCATTACCGTATTGAACACATTTCGTATAGCACAAGTGTTTTCTGTCAAGTTGTAATTACTCCAACCAAACATGTTGCCGTCTATGGCAAAAGATCGCAGCATGTCAAGCCTCTCACAATTATAAAACAAAGTTAATTGCAATGTTTATATAATTTACCTCATTATTGTGTAGTTCAAAAGAACTGGAAATTGAAATATTTGCTTTTATAAACTCCGACTCTGATCATCTAGTTATCTTTTTAATATTTTAGATATTGATACTGCTGACAAGTTTTCTCCCCGATGTCGGCGCAGCCGGCGAAGCCAGTGAGCAATTCCTGCAACTATACCAGAGTGAGTATTATTGTAATATACCCAGGACCACATACGATCATCAGTTACTGTACAATGTTATATGCTATACCTTTAATTTTAGATCTAGCTTCAGAAGCGCCTTGGAAACAATTTCTGGCTTTGCGCGGTGTCTTACAGCAGATAGCTGATCTTATGACGAAAGAAATTGAGCAACTGCACCGTCTCGAAGAAACTACACTCACTTCTAATCTTTCACAAGGTTTGTTTACCTCATCATGCATTATATTCGGCAAATTATATTCGACAACGCACTTGCAGCACATGTGGCGTTGCATGTCTTAGGCGACAGTAGCTACCTACTATAACAAGTGGACCGTCAGCATGTCTGCCGATCTTAACATAAAAAGAAGTAATATCTAAAAAGCAAACCTTTAAATTTCACACCTAAATAGCAATCCCCTTGATCCAAAGGAGGTTCTAGCGTGGTGGAATATAGCCCATACCTCCTCAAATTAAGAATAGATTTCCAAAACAAGCATACAGAAAACGGTAGTTCCTACCAATATTGTGTTTTGACGGTTGAAGATCTTATTTCTGTTTGACCTCAAGTAATAAAGTTCTTACTTAACTTAATGAAATATTAAAAGGATACGCCCTGAAGCGACTGACGGAGTTGTTAGCGATGTTCCTGGAGGAGGGCGGAACACGACGCACGTACAAGGGCCGGCTGGTGGGAGCGGTGCTTGGCGGGTACCTCTCGCTGCGCCGACTGGTCGTGCAGCGTACCAGACTGACCGATGACACGCAGGAGAAGCTTCTCGAACTACTTGAGGAAATGACTACAGGTACTTCCTTCGAATCATGTTTACGTGCAATTATATAAAAAGTCACATTCAGGTTCTTTAAAAGTGATTTTGTCAACTCTATAGTCATTTTTTAGCTATCTATCTGTTAGCTGGACCTTTGGAATCGAGAACCTTGTGTTTAAAAATTAATTTTTAGGGACGGAAGCTGAGACTGCGGAATTCATGGCAGTGTGTATCGAGACCGTGCAGAAGTATCCGCTGCACGACTACCGCACGCCAGTCTTTATATTCGAACGACTTTGCTCCATCATATATCCCGAGGAAAATGACGTCGGAGAATTCTTCCTCACCCTCGAGAAGGATCCACAACAAGAAGACTTCTTGCAGGTGAATTAGTTTTCGTGATTTTTTTTAGGTTAAAAATTTATATATAAATCCTCGCACTCTTCATCATATTTTATTTTACAAGGTATTCAGTTACAATTTTACAAGGTATAAATAAGTAGTATACACAATTCAGACACTATACTGTCTGATTTTTGTTAAGATATAAATTGCTTTAATTAAGTCCTTTAAGCCCTCATTTATTGTTAGAATCAATATGATATGTTTCCAAAATATAACAAATGTAATAATGTCAGTCTTACTACAATTTATATTCTTTTTTTTAGGGACGGATGTTAGGCAATCCATACTCGTCTCTAGAACCGGGTATGGGACCTCTGATGAGAGATGTAAAGAATAAAATCTGCACCGACTGCGAACTGGTGGCTCTTTTGGAAGATGACAACGGTATGGAGCTGCTCGTGTGCAATAAGATCATGTCACTCGATTTGCCAGTCAAAGAAGTTTACAAAAAGGTGAGCAGTGTTTATTTGCTTCGTCGCTTTTAAGATGTGCTCAATAATGCAACGATTATTTCATTTGTCGCTCACTAGTAGACACTCATAACTTTTTAAAGAGTTCTATTATTGCTAGTGACGCATCATATTGTTATTTAGTGGTGTGGAAAAACGGAATGGGGTGGTTAATAAGTATGTATTCGTTTAGGTGTGGTGCACGTCGGGAGAAGGCGTCGACGCCATGCGTGTGGTGTACCGCATGCGAGGGTTGCTAGGAGATGCCACTGAGGAGTTTGTGGAGACCCTCAGCCAGACCAATGCCGAGGCGGTCGACGACGAGCAAGTGTATCGCATGGCGAATGTGCTCGCAGACTGTGGTGAGCACTTTTTTTTTCTCTACACTGTAATCACAAAATAAATATCTTCATTGACCTATTTACTGCAAAAGTATTCAGATATTAAAAGTTCAATAATATACAATATGTCTAAGGAGAAACTACATTCAGCTCCATTCAGCTTTTGTCCATAAAAAAAGATAAATAAATAGTGGAGACGCTTGGTTCCAGGCGGTCTGGAGGTGATGATAGCGCGGCTAGCGGCCGTACAGCGGGTGGGCGCGACGCGTGCGCTGTGCTCGACGCTGCTGCGGTTGCTGGCGCTGTGCACGCGCGTGCGCCGCGGCGTGCGTGTGCTGACGCGCGCCGACACGCGCGCTCTGCCCGTGCTACTGCACGCACTGCACCTCGCCGCGCAGGAGGAGAAGGATATGCCGCGTGCGCATCTAGTCTACCAATTGCTAGAGGTTTGCTTTGTCTCTTGCGTATATTTAAGTAAAATATTGGAACAACCACACCGCGAGTTTCTCGGATTTTGGTTGTGTCGTATATTTTTACGCGCTTGTAAACGATGTCTCGTTATAACGCTAGTAAAATATTGCAACATCCACACCGCGAGTTTCTCGGATTTTGGTTGTGTCGTATATTTTTACGCGCTTGTAAACGATGTCTCGTTATAACGCTAGTTAGTTTAGTTGATAACGAAAAGAATTAGTGTTTTAACATCTTCAGTCCGAATTAATAGTTTATACATTTTTATTTGATTTGTTACAGATAATGGAGCGTATACTGTCAGTGGCCGCAAGCGAGTCTCTGGAGTCGTTCCTCCAGTTCTCTCTCACCTTTGGTGGACCAGAGTATGTGCAAGCTCTACTCAACTGCACAGAAATTCCAGGTATCTTGTTTTTTGTTTAAATATTGGTTACATTGAAGAAGAACTTGATTGTAGGTTTGGTTGGCTGAATAAATATTTGTTTTGTTTTGGGCACTTGAAGGGATTATGACAAATAAACAAGTCACTGGCGCCTTAATCCTAAATACACAAATAGCGGCTAGTCTTATGCGTTGTGTTAAATGATGTTATTTTTTTAAGGCATCCGTAACAACTCTGTGGCACTCGGACACCTTACGAGAGTGCTGGCAGCCTTGGTATATGGCAACGATTTGAAGATGGCAATGCTGGTGGACCATTTCAAGCCAGTGTTGGACTTTGACAAGGTTGACTCGGAGCAGTGGACCGAGGAGGAGTTCCGGATGGAGCTATTCTGCGTACTTTGCGCCAACATCGAGAAGAACTCTATCGGAGGAACACTCAAAGATTATCTTATCTCGTTAGGTGTAGTTCGTGATGCCCTCGACTATATTGTGGTAAGTTTAATTCTTTAATTTAAGTTTTTTGACATACGCAATATTTAATTAATTAAGTCAGTCAATAAACTGTATATTCACGTGTACATAAGTTTCCAGTCGTTTATAAAGTTTTGCACATATTTTTCACAGAAACATGCGCCGTGCGTGAAACCGACTCTGGTGTGCACCGATTCCGACGAGTTGAAGGAGTTCATCAGTCGACCGGCTCTCAAGTATGTGCTGCGTTTCTTGACCGGACTCGCAGCCGAACACGAACCTACTCAGGTATGTGCTGCGTTCCCGACTCTCGAAATCCTTTTTCGTCTGGATCTATGTAACCCAGTGTTCTTATTTGTGTGACAGATGTTGGTGTGCGAGAAGGTGATTCCGATTGTGCACCGACTGGAGCAGGTGTCGTCCGGGGAGCACGTGGGCTCGCTCGCCGAAAACCTGCTAGAGGCATTGCGCTCGCAGCCGCAGTGCGCTGCCAAGGTGCAGCAGGTCCGAGACTTCACTAGACAGGTCTGTATATGATTTTTACAAGGTAAATCTTTTGAGTGTTACTACTTTAAACTTTTACTTGAGTAGGGTATGAATTTTTATTTATGCTATTTGTTAATTTTATCTTTCGTTATTTCCACCTTTTTGTGTGTTTTATAGTCATTAATTAGAATATTTAGATGAACGCTAAGCTTGGTACAACAATACGAAGAGAGGAACTTGATCTAATGTAAGAAGTTTATTGTTTAGGAGAAAAAACGACTAGCGATGGCGGTGCGCGAGCGGCAGCTGGGTGCTCTCGGCATGCGCAGTAACGATCGCGGACAGGTGACCGCGCAGTGCTCGCTGACGCAGCAGGTGGCTGATCTGGCCGAGGAGGCGGGCGCCGTTTGCTGCATTTGCCGCGAGGGCTACAAGTATCAGCCCACTAAAGTGCTCGGCATCTACACGTTCACCAAGCGCTGCCCGGTGGAGGAGTACGAGGTGCGCGCGCGCAAGACGCTCGGCTACACCACCGTGTCGCACTACAACGTGGTGCACGTCGAGTGCCACATGGCGGCGGTGCGGTTGGCGCGCGCTCGCGACGAGTGGGAGAGCGCCGCGCTGCAAAACGCCTCCACGCGCTGCAATGGACTGCTGCCTTTGTGGGGGCCTCACGTGCCCGAGTCCGCGTTCGCCAGCTGCCTGGCGCGCCACACCACTTACCTGCAGGAGTGCACCGGGCACCGCGACATCGGCCACACGTGCACCATTCACGACCTGAAGCTGCTGCTGCTGCGTTTCGCGCGCGGCAAGACTTTCCACGACGACACAGGCGGCGGCGGCCCGCTCTCCAACATGCAGCTGGTGCCGGCGCTCGTGCATATGGCGCTCTACGTCATCAACACGGCTCGCGTGGCGCCGCGTGAGGCTTCCGCGCTCGAGGCCTTCCTCGGATGGCCGGCAGCGCGCACTCTTGAGTCGGCGCACGACGCCGAAGGACCTCTCTATTTCATAACGCTCATGCTTTTGCTGTATCCACACGCCAAGTGAGTTTGAATTTATTTTGACAAGGCGCTCCAGCTTAATATACTCAAAAGCACGAAATATTATTTATTTATTTATTTTTATGTCTAGATTTTTATGACCCCTGAAACGCCACTCACAATTACGTTTCTTTTACATTTTTGAACATGAATTTCATGTGACTGTAACGTAACTCGTTTCACAGGTGGAAGAGCAGTCGCGTGGAGATGTTGAAGCGGCTGCTGCTTATAGGGCACGTGCGGGGTGCAGTGGGCGCGGCGGGCGGCGGGGCTACTGCTGCCATCCGCGCGTTGCCGGCAGACGCTCGTACGCCGCGTCCGTGGGCGGACTACAAGCCGTATGCGATCTATCACGCGCTCATACACCAGCTCTACACGGTGATGTTCAAGGTGGGGCATTCAAAGGGGTGCACACGATGTCATGTATCTAAACATTTAATCTTGTTGGGAAGTACCTACGTTTATTCTATAGACGTAGAAAGTAAAGTGAGCTATATCCGCATGAAATTAACCACTTTCTAGAAAGAGAAAGCAATACTTATCTCGCCTTTCTATTTCTGTATGTTTGTATGTCTTTAATAACTTCTAGAACTAATCAAAATTATAAAAAAAGACTACTGGCCGAACGATCGCTTCATTTCTCACACTTTATGGCCGTATCTACTTTACACTTACAGGTGGATAGGGAATCCCACACTAACTATGAATATTTGTCACAGAACGTGCAAGCGACAACGGACCAGTGGCCGATAAAATTGGCCGAATACATCCGCCACAACGACGAGGCCAACGCGAAGGCGGCCGAACGCATCGTCACCACCCTGACGGACGAGCTGCTGCCGTGCACTTCCTTCGCCGAGTTCTGCGACGCCGCCTCTCTGCTCGACGAGTTGCCCGACCCGGATGCCTTCCTGCAGACCCTCATCGCCGACCAGCCTTGAGGAAGGCGACGCGCGCCGCATTGCCTCGCCTACAACGGATGCATGGCCTGCTAATGAGCAATCATCGGCGCATTTTCAATTCGCTTCTACACCAATAACGTAGTTTTGCTTTCATGTATTCCCGTAGTTTGGCGTTTTCAATTAAACTTTTTCTTTCACGTTAATAAATTATTTCTGCTTCAATCTGTGTTTTATTTAAACATGTGGCCTGTGTATAACAAATTGTGCCGCAACATATTCTGGCACCTCGGAATCCCGTTATAATGAACGGATTTGAATGTTTTTTTTTGTTGGCTTTCTAATGGCCTAAAAGTTTACCTATTAAAGTAATGTTAATCCAGGCAAGAAACTATCTGTGTGCCAAATTTAATCGAAATTCGTTCAGCCGTTATTGCTTAATTGAGTAACAATTACATCCATACTTTTAATTTATAATTTTACTAGCGACCCGTTCTTGGATTCTCCCGGGATTAAATTTTGTATATACCGAAAACCTTCCTTGTTTTATCCCTCTTTCCATTAGCGAGAGACGGACCGAGGCGCAGCAGTTTCGGCGATTTTGGTTGGAAAGTACTGTCTTTTTTTCTACTTACATAAAAACTTAATTGAGATTTATTTTATATATATATATATATATATATATATATATATATATATATATATAAACATTCCGTGAAATATTATCTATCTCATCCTACAAACCCTACAAACCGTATAAAAATCCATTGCATGGTTTAGGAGTTAGTGCGCGATAACTTTTCTATACATGTGAATAGGTAAACTTTTTATTATAGGCCCTTAGAAACTCTACAAAAAAATAACTGGATTCCGTCTTTTTCCCTTAAAAACGTCTAATTGCACTGGACTATTGATAATGTTTCTGTTTGTGTGCATAATGAGTAACCGTGAAGGTAACCAACACCGAATAATCCTCTCTATTTGAGTACCTCGAAAAAGAAGTGCTTGAACACGCCTACAAGTTCTATGATGTGTAAGACATTGTGGGAAATTTTTTATCAAAACAAACAAGCGAATCCTTGAGAGCTTTGTACTCCTTAGTTTTGAGCATCGTCCATATTGTGACGGAGCGTGTCTAAAGGTGCTTGAAAAGTAGGTCGATGCATTCAAAACATTGTCACGAGTAGAGGATGACACGACCTTGACAAGTCGGTACATTTTTAATAGGATCCGTTGTTGCGCAGGCGTCGGGTGATATGTCGCTCGTGATCAGAGCAGGGAGTCACGACGCATTGTGAAATGTAATGAAGATTAGAGGGTCTTATTAGATACTCTTGCGAAATTTCGCTTTCGAGTGTCGATTTAATTTGTCAATTGAATAAGAGGAAAGAAAATATTCCTAACTATTGTTTAGATTTTTCCTGAAATGAATGCATGTAAATAAATCTATACTATAATATGATTGAATTACTGTTTGTTTGTTTTTATTGAAAATTTCTGGAACAACCAATTATTTACCTATACAAAGATAAATGATTTATGTTTGTATATGATTGCTCAACCGTAGTAGGGTAGGTTGTCCGGGTCAGCCAGTAACGCACGCACTCCCAGTTACCTACCATCATGTGTATCTTGAGCCTATGTACTGTACATAGGCTCAAGATACACTATGTACTACCTATTTCCATAACATATATTTCTTTAGTCACATCCCCCAGCCAGTGAAAAAGTGTAGCAAAATTTGTATATAAAAATATGTAATATTAAAAAAGAGTACCTAGATGATGTTATAGCTTCTAACCAACATAACCAATTTTACCCATCTCTCTGACACACCCGACAGAGTATAAATAAACAAATTCTATCAGATTGGTCTGATTTACATATTATATTTTCCTGATCAGATTTTTTTTAACTTTCTATTAGTGAATTTACCTAGTGTGTACACACATGCATTGAAAATTTCTATGGGAAGAAGCTACGAGTATATAACTCCTTATCTAAGCTACGAGCGTAGTGAGAATTTACAATTATTATTATTTAGAGGACACTTAAGGCTAATTTAAATTAGTTTGAATGCAAAAGAGTTATTATTTTTATGGATTATAAAAATCTATAAAACACCACTTAATTTATTTAAATAAAATTTACTTATCGAATTTGCGAACTCAATTTTCACAATAGCCTCCCACATAGTTTAGCGTATAGACCCGTTATACGAGTAAGATCGTATCAACTTTTGATACTGGTGGTAAGCTGCTTTGATTAGGAGATATACAACTAAGTCCGAGTACAAAATGCTTATCATAATGCATTATATCAGCCGAACACTGCCAATCTTATTGACACTAAATTGTAAGGACGTAATGTATAGAATATAATTACACAACTCCCTTTTTATATACTAGCTGACCCGGCGAACTTCGTATCGCCTCAGAATCAATAAATATGTAAGTTGTATTAACTTATAACCTTGAATAAAATTCAATTTTTTACTATAATGGCGTAGTTTATATCACAAAAAATATCTTGCAATTCAGTGTTTTTTTTTTTCATGTTTTAATTTTAAAAAATAACCGGTATTTACTTGTTATTCCTAATGACAATTTTTAACTGTTTGATACATGATACATGAACATCTAACATCAAATTACATATACTGTTAGCAAAAGACGGTATTCCTATTTGAATCGAAATGAATAGATGGTTCCGAGTTCAATGGCCAGTTTTTTGTTTTGTGCTTGAGCAAGTCTCTACTGTCAAGCGGCTATCATTTATTTTATTAACAAAAGGAGTCAGAGTTGACTTGCACTTTTTGCTACAGAGATCAATGCACTTGATACGCATCAATGAGCGATACCACTTTAGATATCAATGACGACTTTATAATAACATAATATTTAAGAGTCATGTCATGTTTCCGCTATACGAGTTTTAAGTACCGGTAATTCGCTTACTGCTTTGCGTTCTGTTAATCTGTTCTTCCTGGATAACCATTAATTCATAAGTATAAGTAGCTTGTCTCATTGTTAGAAAACAATTGTGAAGCCGAAAGACCGTGCGGTATCAAAGCACTTCATAGGATGATAAAGGTCGACAGGCGGCCTGACTGTCTACTTGATTGTTTTCAGCCATAGAAATTCGTTACGCACTATACATGTAGATGAATAATTGATCTGATAAGGGCCGCCAGTCGACATTGGGTCCATACGCTGCTTCTGTCCGTCCTATTGAAAAATTATAGGGGACGTCTACTGCTGAGATGTTATTGATGATGAGACGAATGAATTGAGCAGGATGGCGTGATAATATTACTGTAAATAAACCCGGCCACCGAACACATGCTCGTTCGACCCTTCTATGACATTTTGTAATACCTATAATTATTATTTTGTACCTACATCTTCTTCTCTTAGTGCCATCTCTTATCGGAGGTCGGCTATCATCATGGCTTCCTAACCCTCGAGGTGGCGGCTCGAAACAGCGATCTGGTACTTCGGCCTACCATTCAGGAGATTCTTGAGCCTGGCTTGCGTCCACCAGCCATCTTGTATTTTCCCCTGCATGATCAGCTGCAGTGGATTATACTTCTCGTCGCGCATGATATGTTAAAAGTATTCCAGTTTTCTGATTTTTTGTTTAAAGATTAATTTTCATTTAGATTATATTACTGAGAAATGTCTCAGTACAAGAGAGGTCTTGAAGTTTTTATAGACTACGTTTTATCAACTCGAGTTTAGTGCAGTAACTAGTAGGGCAGAGTAGTGCTCAATGCTGGTACAGTGCACATGTTTTGACACTAGAATAAATATAGGCGCACCTCACCAAGCCCTCTCGGTTGCAACACTCGGCATAATGCATGATAATCGAACATTATTGTAATGTAACACAATAACACGTCGTGCTATGGAACGAACTGTACATACGAGTACAATCGAGCTCACCATAAAAGCAAATGAAAATGTCCCATAATCCTATTAATATTTGTAAATGCGAAAGTTAGTGAGAAGAGATGTATGGATGGATGTTAGTTACTCTTTCACGCAAAAGCGGCTGAACTGATTTAGATGAATTCTGGCACACAGCTAGTTTAATACCTAGATTACCATATAGGCTATTTATTATTTTGAAAAAAAATCTTAGATTTCCATGGGATGGTTTAAATAATCGGGTGGCGGCGCCACCGGCGTCACAGCCATACAGATGTCGAGCGTATAATATATTTTCTCATTTTTTAACGTGAAGTCGCAAGCACCAGCTAATTTGTGTTCTTAGGCGACGGTAACCACCTAGCATCAAGTGGACCGTCAGCCTGCCTGCCACCCTTTATATTATATAAAAAAGGTTAACAATGAAAAAAAAAAAACGTTTTTTTTTTGTGAAATATTTATTATTTTCTAAATTAATGTAATAATTGATAATTAATCTCAACTTTAGACTCCACCATCAATTCGCAAACATAATATAGGTAGTAGGCAGATTATTTAAAACATTTGTACATATCAACTTTATATCTCACATAAAATTTTATAAATAGGCTTACTTAAACATAGATAATATTAAGGTTCTTAATTAAATATAGCCTTAAATTAATATCTGACTTACTTATTATTAAAGAAAAACATCGACCGGTGCAAAAACAATTTGATTTGGAAAAATATTCTGACAAACGGTGTTATAATTTTGACCAGTAATTTACAATTGAGACCAACAACTTACAATTGAGGCCAAAAATTTACAATTTTGAACAGCCTGTATGCTGTCACAATATTTTTAACAAATATTTATGTATTTGCACTAGTACGTATGAAACCAAAATGAAATAATTTACTTTCTTTCATTTTCTTCTTTCTGTCTTTTTCTTTAGAAATAAAGATTAACTAAAAAAGAAACACCGAGTCTAAGGACATTGAAAATAAGCAATATTATTTCATTTCACAATAAATACAAATGTAATTTTTGTAAAATTGATTACAATCTTGTGAATACAGTTCAACACGAAACAAAATCAACGAACATTTTGATTTCAATAAATACTTATTATAAATAAATTGGAAGTGATTACATAATGGAGGCATTTAACTTACTTTGCTTTGCTTTAATAAAGAAATTAAATATATTCTGACTTTCACATAAATACGTAACTTAACTTAATTGTTCGTACATTAGAAATCGCACACAACTTTTCCAATTTGGCTAAGCCTTTCTGTACGGTATGTACCTAATTAAAATTAGACCAATAAGTGTCTTTTTTAAGATAAATATATTAGCAAAGTAGCTACTGCTCCATCATCCATTTAATAATTATTCCGCGTAATAACATTGATATTCATTGATTTATACTTCATAAAAAAAAATGCACCAATTACACGTTCGTATGGATCTTAGAATATTTAGAAGTCGTATGATCCACTCTCCGCTTTACCGATGCGGAAAATAAATCTGTAGATTATTCCGGCGACCACACCTCCTATGATTGGCCCAACCCAATATACCTGAAAAAGAAATATTACATATATATATTATGTAAGCAAACTATATGTTACACTTAGTTCTATGAAAGTAAGTAGGATTAGTATACGACTAATATAGACTTATGTGGATCTCTAAGGTTGTGTCGAAGTTATAGTATATGTAATCGGGTGTGAGGTCGGTTTTGATATATTTGACGGCAGGTTTCTAAATTCAAAAATAGATTAAAATTAATATTTAAGTAGAAATTAGGAAAGTATTATAAATTAAGAATTAATTAAGTATTTAAGACCATTAGTAGTTAAGTTAAACATGTTAAGTACACTGTTTGAGAGTGCAATTTAGATAGTTATCCATACACACGTAATTTATAGTTTTCATGTATATAATTGCAATCTGTTTTTGTACTATATCAAATAAATAAATAAATAACTAATGCAATATAGTATATGAATAGTTCTTATATTCCTTGAATTACAATTTTAATGCTTAGCCCACAATCCGTCCCAGTCAGTTTAGATAAACAACAAAGGTAATAAAAACAAGACAGTAAAAAAGGCAAAAAAAACTGCTCAATAACTTTCCTTATTTGTAAGTAAACCAGTTTTCTTTTTGTTTATTTTTTTTGTGGCTATTGACGATCTTAGTGTTTGAATTAAGATCAGTGTGCGTTTATTAATATTCGTATTATATTTAGCCTGTCAGGTATTCTGATTGGACATGATAACATAGCAGTACATGCGAAACTGTTGTTGAACAAATTTTAAGTAGGTACATGAGTAAATAAATGTTTATATGTCGAATTTTGAAGTTAAATATTGAATTCCCTGATAACAAAAGTACTAATACCAGACCAAGATCTCTCAACAAATGACCAAAACACACCCATCACTCTGTACTGGGCTAGAACTTGGTTGACCCAAGAACATAGGTACCTACTATGATAGGCAAATAAAATACCACATGACATAACTCGATCTAGGTGACTAAGAAGTAGGTGACCTTTAATTGATCTTAGTGTTCTACTCCAATCAAACACAGATAAAACTAAACCACATTTGATCACCACCAAATTGCTGCCCAATCTCATTGCCACCAAATCTATACTAAATATACTAATAAATAACTTAATTTATTTGTAATGTCAACATAACTTCTTTTACTATAATATGTATATCAAAGCATGTGCAGTACTTAGAACAAGTAGAAATTTTAATTTTTTTGTCTGTTTAATAATAAGATTGATTTTGATCCGTTTTTTTTTTGTTTGAAAGCTGACCGTATAATTTATGAAGATTTGTGAAAAAGGCGTTTGAAGACCATCAACCCATTTCATATGTTGACGAAAGAGTTTCGCTTCGACTCAAATTTTGTGTACTGCCTACTTCGGTGGTATTTCAATGACACAGTAACCTTGACCTGATGCTGAAGTAGTCTTGCGGGATACTCAACTCCTTAGCAACAAATAGCAAATATAGCGTGTTTGGGCCCAACAGAAAGTTAGACTTAGGGCCTCTTTCACGAACTACAAGTAAAGTGTTGATTACTTACTTTTATAAATCATTTTCTGTTATATTGAATTATGCACTCGGTTTACTGCATCATTCGTTAGCCGAATTTTTATTATTATTTTCTATTTAATGTTTGGGACGTTTACCGTACAAACAAAGGTATATCAGCTAAATTATTCCCGGTTACCGGTGACTTTAAATGACAGTTTGGCCTAATTGACGTTTGAGAAATAGGCGCCGAGTTTATAATGTTTAACTATAGCTTGTTAATCATTTGTACAATTGACTAAATTTCCATTTTGAAGTTGGCAACCCTAACACATTTATTATCTATGTAAATACGAGGTCATTTACTATTTACGCTTTCTGCGTTTACTTACAAACATGGGAAAACAAAACAATAGAAACAGTGATTGAATGCAGAATTTGTTTCCAACGTAAATAAAACGCACTTATTTGCTTGACAGTTAAAAAATATTTTTAAATAAACTCCATTTTAACTCCATAAATTTTCTTATAAATAACTCCATTTATTTATTGGACAAAACTGTTACAATTATTTAATACCTAGAAATGTTCCGGTTCCGAAAGTATTATTACCTATATAGGTACAAATTACAAAATATGGTATATTGCAAGAATTATATCTGCTGTAAGTTGCTAAGGAGTTGGGTTTGGGCTCATTAGAAAGTCAGGGGTTAGTTTATAATTTAAATTATAACCAGTGCCGGATTAAAATGTGCGAGGCCCGAGGCAATTTCTATTAAGAGGCCCTTGATTTGTATTAGGATTTCCAGTTTAAGAGATGTTAGAGTAAATACTCCTTTCTATTATAATGTGCATCTCTGATGCAGTGTTCTTTTTAACTTGATTTAAAATATAAAAAAAGTAAATAACAACATTGTCATTGTTTGTCTGATATGAGAAAAATACAGATGCTTGAATATATACTCTTGTTTATTTTTACAATAAAATTACATTATTTCAACCTAATAAATACACATAATTCAAGAAGAGAGATGTTGATTTTAAATCTTAAAATAAAGCGTATTCTGGTTGAAATAATTTTAAGAAAAACATACTTAAATAAATAAATGTTTGTTTTGTATGTACATTGTACGTATTTTACATGGAGAGATAGATCGGTGTTAGAAGAAGTAAAATATTCATGCGTGAGAAGTGTAGACGGTTTGTTTGATGTTAATTGACGCAATCTCTGACGGCGGTTTCATTGAAATGTTCCGATAAAATCTCCATACACCTTTGTTAGTGAAAGGTATGCAGTCAGATCGTATCTGATCCTCTACTAGAAATCTGTACTACGACCCAATAACTCACGTCCACATTCCCAAAACACACAGTGTCTTGAAGCTATTGAAAGTTTGAAAGCTATTGTAAATTATACTCAGAAATAATGTAAGTATACGTGAATTTGCATGGTTGTAATTTTTTTCAGAAAATTACATAAATAAACACTTATTGTTTATCGCTCTTTCAAGTAGTGAAAATCGTATCAAAATTCGTTGGACGGCGTGGTCCAACGAGAAGAAAAATAAAAATTATTAAAATTTAATTATTAAAATTATTGAATTTTATAATAAGTAAGTACAATGTGTAAGTATAATGTATTTGTATAAGTATTTTATAATGTATATTTTATATCGCATTAGCAACCCTTGTTTTGTTTTGTTTGACGAATCTACAACAAACTGAGGTAAAAGTTTATTTAAAAAAATAAAGAAACAACTCTAAGTAAGGTGTTTAATAAAATTGCATTTCACACTTGTTGAAAGGCAATTTGTACTATGCTAACTAGTGTGACCTTTAATAGATTTGCAAATAGGCACACCACTCAACTAATGGATTAACTAATCAATTCACGAGAACTAATCAACTCTACGCTACATATCTAATCTAATTGCGCTTTACCCACAATATTATTCCTGTTGTGTGTTCCTATATTAAAAAAGGGAATTTATGTTATGCTACACCTTCGGCATATCGTGGAATATTTCATTGTTTTTAAAATTTTAATCAAGGACCCATTTTTCCTGCCGGCAGCCCATTTGCAGCATCTGTGGCGTTGCTTGCAATTCAACCGTACGGTCTGACGGTCTTTACATTAAAAAAAAACATAAGTAAAACGTTTTTATTCCTAATAATAAGCAACACGTAACATTAATTTTCTACTTCTACAATGTTACATAACAAATGAACTTTCTTTGTATGAAGTTTATTCTGAATAGGTTGAGTTTAAGAGTTATTATTATGACGTTTTAAATGTTGCCAGTGAAAGCGATGGCTCTGAGAGGGAATGTAGATCACCGGCGCCGCTATATGATGTCTAACTAGTTTTGATACTTTCCGAGAGAAAATCTTATCGTTTATGGCGGGAAACTGTGAGGTTAAAGTACACACACACACAAGTTTTAAACAGGTTAAAGAGATTAGACAATGTTTGTAAATTCGTGCTTTATACATTCATAGTAGTGATAGGGCATGGTATTACACCGTTATTTATATTAGCAGTCAGAAATATTGCCTGGGACATAACATCCGTGTGAAGACGAGGGCGGATCGCTAGCTTAAGAGTATTAATCCTCATTCATTCATTTGACTCTAGCGTGATTCTGACGAATGTATGCTCTTAATAGAAATTAGTATCATATACAAAGAATCTGCTATCACAAATTGTACATTTAAATACTCTTAATTTATTTATTCTGTAGTTATTTTGGTGCAATTGTAAATATAAAAATAAAATCATTTTAACTTACCCAATGAGCTGTCCACACGTTCATGACTAGGGCGGGGCCAAAGGAGCGCGCAGGATTCATACTCGATCCAGAAAATGGAATCTAAAATAAAAAGGTAACATAATTTCATAGTTTCATTTATGTATTACTTCTAAAAATGGACAATATAACAATAATATAATAAAACAATGAGGGGCCAATGGATGGTATCGAAAAAAAATGTAAACTTACACAAGCAGCATGACACGCTGTGATGGCAAGTCCGATAGCAAGTGGTGCGGAGCCTTTGACATCGATGCGTTGACCGTCACATACTCCCTGCACCACCATCACCAGCACGAAAGTAATCAATGCTTCCACCAACAGTGCCTAGACACCAATTAACCATTAATGTACATTTTTGTCCAATCAATCAAAAGTTGTATATAAAATATTATTCTTTTAAATTCACCTGTCCAGCTGTAACACCCTCGCCAGGAAGAGTCATGCCAAAACCATCAACGCGACTGTCGGGAACGGCCAACTGCAAAGAAAGAAATTATTATTTTTAATCAATGTAGAAGTAAAATAATATGTGATTACATATAAATTTATAGAATAAAAATAAAATATGGCTGTAAAATTATAAAAAATCTGTAACTACGTATCTATAATTATAAAATGAAATCATGGTTCGCTCCTGTCTGTTTCTCCCACAGCGTCTTAAAAACCCCAAACGTATTTTGATACGATTTTCACTAAAGGAGATAGCGAAAAACAAAGATAAGTTTTGCATATAATTTGCAGAGAAAATGAAGCGATGCGCAGCCTGAGGCGGGTCGTTAGATAAATTATAATTCAAGTAGAAATAAAAAAAAAAACATATTTTCTTCATGAATTGAACTGCAAATTTGTAAATGACCTTACAAAAAAATTGTAAGATATTCCCACACGTTAATAGATTGTTGTTAAATGAGGTAATTCTTTTAGAGATTACTAGATAATTATCTGCCACATTAAAAACTTTATAGGAAAAAAGTTAATAACCATCGAGAAGCATAGCAAAAAGTTGTTATAATTGCAACGATAACAAATGGTTGGAAATTACGTCTATTTTGTTGTTTACAATAATTATAACATCTTGTAGGGTTTTCACCGATTACAGGATCTAGACTCTAGAGGAATTTTAATATCAAAGGATGATAGTTTATATTTTCGTGTAAATGTGACATGTGAAATGAAATATTTTAAAACACATTCACATATCTAATAAACGTTTTGGAAGACAATTAAAAAAATTGTCTTACAGTTTTTGGACGATCATATTTCATAATATTTTTTTAAATGTCCACTTGATGGTAGGTGGTTTATTACCGTCGCGTCGCCTATTAACACTATGACGATTATGATGATACAAATTTAAATAGGGGTCATTCTGGATGCTCGCTGATTAGACTTTACATGAAGTCGTTATTTACAGCTACACACACCTTTAAAACTCAGGTTACTGTTAAGAGTGGGTATAAAGCAAACAAAATTTATAATTTCACCCGTGTGCCCCTTGGACATGACAGTGACACAAAATACGTAGAACTATGCACAACATGCGACGTAAGATAGCACAATTCGCTGAATAAAAATGTCAAAAGTGCCAAAAGTATTAAATATTAATTATTCGTAAACTACAATGTCAAATGAAAAATTGTTACATACAGCCTTAAATAATATGTGAAGTGAAATTACTGATACACTTTAAGTTTTGTAATGTGTGTCATTTTGAAAATAAAACTAAAATCGATGGAAATGAGAGCTCACTTGGTGATTTTTTTCTATCGAGAAAATTTCATTATATTATGTTTTCTGTTACAGTCATCACTTTAATTTATAATGTATTTATCTATTTAAAAAAAAATTAGACTTTGTTTACTTAGATAAAATTCAAATCTAGGATTGGCTATTTCTCTTTATACCCGCTCTTAAGGCAGGGTTGACACTATTACCTTTTCTCATAAGGGCAACGACAGTTAATTTCCTTCCTTGTATATTATTTTCATTATACCTACTCTATGAAAAAGGTATAATATAACAATTTCAAAACACAAATTCAGCTATATTTGTGTAGCTGTCTATAGACATCTATAATTAATTAATTAACCTTTTAGCAGAAACAATAGATTTTTGCATTTTTAATCTGCACGTTTTTGGATATTAAAGTATTTCAAATGTTTGTCCTAAAACTTTAAACTTAAACTTTAAACTTAAAAAACTTAAACTTTAAACTTTTAAACTTGTTAAGTTTTAAAAAACTCCTCTTATGAACTTCATATAAGCTAACAATTTTTTTGCAGAAAATGAAAAAGCTTTAAAAAATATAAGCGCTAAAGTTGATAGTCTATGAAGTTGTGAACTTTTTCATTTGTTATTGCGCTTGTTATGTCGTCCAAACAACTCGGATAAGGTCATCCGACACGAATATTATTGATGAGTCGTGTCATGTCTCTTATAATTGGCAGACTTACATTATACGATATTTTACGACCTGAAATTATCTATGAAATCTTACGCAAGTCGCTATAATTTATTACTATTCTAATTATGAATTTGACAATGCGTTTTA
The DNA here is from genome assembly GCA_945859745.1 of Synanthedon formicaeformis. Classification (NCBI taxonomy): domain Eukaryota; kingdom Metazoa; phylum Arthropoda; class Insecta; order Lepidoptera; family Sesiidae; genus Synanthedon; species Synanthedon formicaeformis. The sequence goes on from OX243958.1 coordinate 10,052,522, forward strand.
AAAGGTGTTTGAAATGACAAGCAATTTGACTATAATTATAAATTAAAAAGTTTCATTGCTTAATAAATTATATGTAATAGTAAATTACGGTCGCACTTACAAACCAAATATTAACCATACATTAGTATTTAATCATGGATTGATGATTAAAGACAAACGCCAAGCATTTGTCTTGTAATTTGTGGGCAAGACACTTTCGTCAGAGCCCTTTTTTTCTTTAGGAACTTAATTACTGCAAACTTATCTTTTAATGTTTTCTTTTACTATTCTTTCAGGTAATGACTCTTCAAGAGTATTCATTTTACAGTGACATATTTTTTATATTTCTTTAGAAATTACATCGTTTTTTTTTTAAAATAAGTTTACGCACCCCGTGTAACGTCTTTAACGTAAGTATTAACGATCTATCAACGCATTAGAAGAGACACATTATGTACACAAGGTCGCTGCTCTAATTTATCCTTTATTCTAAGATCATCAGTGTCACGGCGAACAAGACACTTCTCTCAATATCTATCTGCAATACGCTTTAACACACGATTAAGTCATATGTCATTTTATTCACGCCTGACTTGTAAGTAGGTCATTTCTAAAGTCTTGAAAATATTACTGACTATTGATCAAAATTAATTCACTAGCACTCCCCTTGGTGTTGCTCGTGTCCTTAGGCGGCGGTAACCACCTACCTTCAAGTGAGCCGCCAGCCTGTCTGCCACCTCTTTATTATAAAAAAAAACTTATTCATCTAAATACATAGAGCTGCATATAAAGTCTACAAATAAATTGTTAAGAATGTTACGGATCTGGCAAGTAAATCGTTTAAAAAAAGCTCTAAAAGCTTTTCAATTTAATTCCAATTCTAATAAATAACTTAATGAATACTTTAATAACGAATACCCTGATAATAGTCTTACCCTAATGAAAGCAGCTCCAGCCACAGCTCCAAGTGATTGCACCACGATGTAAAATATGGCTTTCAAAAGTTTGACGTCACCGGAAGCCAGTAGTCCCAATGTTACAGCCGGGTTTATATGACCGCCTGATACATGACCAATGCCCTGGGAACAAGAAAAAGTAAAATTAATTTATTATTTAAATTACTACAGTATTCGTGTAAATCGTTTTATAACAAAATAAGAACACGATGAAGAATTAAATATTGAAATGACGCAAACTACAAATTATTTAACGATATTTATCGGCTTGGAGCAAGGCGGCGTTGATTATAAATCTCAATTAGTGCTCTTCCACTAGCTAGCAATGTTAACTCGAGAATATCATAGAATAAATCAAACCGTAGGAAAATAATTGCACAGTTCGTGACTACGATGATCCCATCGTATCTTGAGATTTAGAACGGGTCAAAGTATTGACCCTTGTGACATACGACCGTTAAAATTAAAATCTATTAAAATTTTAGCAAATTTTTCTGATTCGAATACTCTAATTAACTTGATCATTGTTGTAATTATAAAAAATAATAATGTGTATTTTTTACTTAAAATGCTTATGTAAACTAAATTATTAAATTTGTGCCCTTGATATTATCAATCAAAGGCTTTGTTAAATACCTATTCTTATAATTTTTAAAATTAATTAATAACAAACTCAGAGCCTCTTTCACCAACTGTCAAGTAGGCTAACCGTCATTTAAAGTCACCTGTCACCGGGAATAATTTAGCTTTGTTTATACGGTAAACGTCCCAAACATTAAATAGAAAATAATAATAAAAATTCGGCTATCGATGGATGCACTAAACCGAGTGAATAATTTAATAAAACATAAAATTATTTCTAAAAGTAACTAATTTACACTTTAGTTGTAGTTGGTGAAAGAGGCGCTCAATGTAATAATTTACTTTTTACACTTTTACTTAAAGTTGAAAGTTAACTTAAGTTTTAACAAATTCAATACTCGATAAAGACATCAATCGCATGTAAATTGACGTTTATTCCCATTAATATTTGCATACGATCATTGAACTGTCACTACACGAGATATTTTAAAATTTGCGATCATTATTTAAAATTTATTAAGTGTTACCAGTTCTGTTATTGCTTTAAAGTTACGAGGTTTACTTGGAGTAAATAGCTTTTTCATTGTGTCACTATGTTTATAAACATTGTTTTTTTTTTTTACTAAAACTAGATCCTCTTGCGTATATTTTATTATTCAGTATTATTATTTGGCCAGCGTAAGCCATGTAAGCGTCCGAAAATATGTTAGATTTATGTCGACTTGCATATTTTTAATCACACAGACTTGCATACAAGCAAGATGCAACATTTTAGGTTTGATATTTAAAGCACAGCAGAACAAAAAGCTATAATAAAGTTTCACACGCATCAAGTCGAATGCTATAGCTAGTTTGAAATAATTTATTAGTGCAATTGTTTCAAACTAATAAAACGAATTAATTCTAAGGTTAACTGCGTAGCGGCCTTGACACTGAAATCGTGAATTGTATATATTTTTGGGCTAGCAATATAATATATCTTGCCAGTAACGCGATTATGTGACTCATACTGAACCTTGATAACCGTAATGTTACATTATTCCCTAAAGCGTTCTTCCTTAATTAGAATTATGTGTTAATTAACAACATAATAATAATTTTCATTTTATCCATCGTATTTTAATTGAATTACGTAATGTTCAGTGAGGCGGAAAATAAATATTTGTATAATATAACCAACAAAATAACCAATCTTTGACTTACCTAATGCCTAAATTTAACATTGACTGAAAAATTGAAATGCTAAATTCTAATGCTAATAATTACTTCCTTACTAGTCCATACTAATATTATAAATTCACTAACTGCATGTTATCTTTTCACGCTTTAACCATTCATAATGAAATTTTACAAGTTTTTCTGAATTAAAATTTGGTTCTTTCTTGAATTGAATTTAAATTTCAATTGAATTGGTTTGTTAAGAAGATCAAGTTCCTATCTTACATATATTAGAATTTTTTATAACATCCTTATAACGTTTTATTAAAATTTTATTAGTAAAGTTTAGTATTTTCATATCTAAATATGTATTTCATTGAAAGTTTTTGTAGGTAAGCACTGTTAAGCGTTCCGGAAGCCGCACCCTGTTTCAAATATTCTTGCATTAGATTTGTTGTTTAATATACAAGTTTCCTTGAACCACTTAACACATTAACAAATAAATTATATTAGTTACGTTATAACTCATAATAAATATTTTTAAAACGATTTATGCAAAAATAAATAAATGGTACAAGGTGTTAATAAAATGTAATTACAATCTTTGAATATAAATCACATATTTATTTCAAAAATTAAATTTTTCTAATTTGTTTTAAATATGCTCCTCAGATTTGTTTTTTAAGTTTTTGTTTCCAAAACACTCATTGTTTTTTCATGAAAAGGCCTAGAAGCACCTAATAATAAGGGGTTACATTTGTTACTTGCTCTGGCGACCTTTATAGAAAAATTGATTTTAGGCATGGATATTGATGAAACTACAGTTTATATAGATGATATATAGGTTAACGACCTATATATCATCTATATAAACTGTAGTTATAAAATAGTTATAAAAGTACTCGGGCGAAGTCAAGGAAAAGAGATAGTTATATAAATTTAAACTAACATTCATTTAACATTTAAAGATAACATTAATTTAACCAAGACAGACATTATAAATTCAAGAATATTTACTTTGTCGACACAAAATATTAAACGTAGCACGCAACATATTTGTGCTCTTGTTCGAAATGGGTTCAAATCAGATACCATAAAGTTACGTTGTCCGGAGCATATATCACATGGTAACTGGTAACACATGACATGTGCACACCATGCATGCGTACACACACTTGCCAGTTGCCAGCCATCAAGGGCGCCTACAATCCCTACGAATCGGTTCAACTTGCGAACTTAGAACACTTGTAATTATTATTATGATTATGTAACAGTTTCGTGTGGTCTAAGTTAGGAGAAATATATTTAACGCAAACAATGAGGCACTTTTATATGCGCTCAAAACGAACCATAGTACGAACCAGTGATATATGTTAAACAAGACAGGATACGCCCTTACCATACTACTAGTGACAAAAAATGGTCCTCCAATTTGCACATCTAGTTACTAAAAAATAATTTGTTTTCATTGCCATCTTAATGCGTATTTTTATTTCTTATTGGCGTGTTCTGTTATTGTAAAGTGTTCTCATTGGTTGGTTGGACATATCACTGATAAGTAGGCATTTTCGTATCTTTCTATGCACAGAATGAACACGCGTCATTGGTGCCAATTTCCGATTTTGACACCGGCGCATCGGTGTCACGTACTAAGAGCGTTAGCCTTGTCCTTACGAAGTAATATAGAAGTTATTGGTACGGACCTGACTATAAGCTCAGTAGACTGACTATACGGGTCTCGCATTCTTATTAATATGGCCAAGTAGTCATATTATGTAATTCACTGAGAAATCTACCTAGCTGCAATAGGGGCTTCTTTAAGCGACTTTAATCAAATTCTTGTAGGGTTGGCAGCACACCTGCACCCTTCCTGGTATTGCTTGTGTCTTTTTATGCGACGGTGACTATACCTACCAACTAGTGGACCGTCAGACCATCTAGATCTAGACCTCTAGATAAAATAAACTGGTAAATATGGTACTCTCACTATAACAGTAAAAAGGTAAGGTAAGGTTTTCCTGTTTAGAAAAACAGGAAAACCTAGCATGGTCTTGAGCATAGAAATTTTATACATATACTAGGCTTACTTTGTAAGCATTTACTTTTTTTATAACATCATTATTTTGTTATTCCAAATAATCCTGAATTTAATTCAATATGGAAACGAAATTCCGCTTAACTCATTTGATATAAACCACAGTTGCACCGTAACATGTGTTGGGTTAAACATATTATATCCATTAATTAAAACCCATTCGCCATTGGTTCCGACATTCGCCGGATGCACTAATTTAACTTAATCATTTTGTTAAGTTAAAATTAACTGTTAAATATTAAAGTGCAAAACACGAGTTGATTTATTTATTTTCAACATTTTTAAACAACTGATATCAATTGCTTTTTGATGTCATAAAAATCCCAATTAATACTTATTATAAATGCGAAAGTGCGTTTGTTTGTTATAAATAGAAATAGGAATAATAGACTAGAAGTTCTAATAAATAATCCAGTTATAGTAGTGTATTTTTTTTCTATTGTATTAAACTAATATAATAGTTAAACTATTTAACTTAAAAAAAGATGTAATATTCAAACCTGTGATTCTATAAAGAATAAGGAATAATAATAAGAAAGAAAAACAATTTATACGTAAGCGTACATAAAAGAAAATCAGCCAAAAAAATTAAAATTTCCTTTAATAAGCTTTTTAATGAAAATATCAGTTCGCTTTTGACTAAGTAATACGCTTTCATGAAAAGTCAGAGTATAAGTCTACGTCCTTCACTGTGGTTCGATTCATTCAAAAAATTTCATCAAAATCAATTAAGATTAATTTCAATGTAGACTTAACAGACATGATTACTTTCTCAATTATAATATTAGTAAGAATCGCTTTCAAACTATAAAGAACACAAACAAAAAATTAGGCTCAAAGCATACGACTGACAGTTTGCTGTTGATTAAAAAATTCAGGTCACAGCTCACCTTTGATAAAAGATACACTAGATTCTGGGTTGCTTCACTAAAAGTGGCATAGTAGAATATCACCGCACTCACAGCTTGGGGTGATATTTTCAAATTAGTTGCACAAAGTTATCCATAAGGTGAACACGTGTTACGACTTGAACCATTATTACTAAATGTTAAGGTTCAAATCAGTCATGCAACATTTATATTACGAGTATTCATCTTTTTATGAGAAATTAACGAGATAAAGCGATAGCATGTAGGTATAAAAAAATCCAGTGGACACTTTTTCGCAGTTATTTTGTTTAAGACCCTGAATCTAGTGTACCCTTTATCAAAGCAGCTTACTATATTATGTAGATATCCATTATGGAGAAAAACTATTATGCCACCCACCGGTGCTTGAGTGATATTTTTACCTTTCATACATATGTATACTGGTCTGGTCACACATCTAGTTTATTATAAATTATAATAACCTTTTCGTCGTTACACTATAGCGTAACAAATTTGATATGGCGAATTAAGTTAAATATAATATTTATTGGTCAGTATATCGTGGAAAATTTTGTTAATATCTCCTAATTAATTACACGCTGTCCTTAATTAAGAGAAAGTATGTAAATTAATTCAGATTGGTCAAATAGGTTGGTATAGTGGTTCTGGAGATTACTTTTCAGAAATTAGATTAGGAATATAGTTTATACATCAAAATAACATACTTATAGGCTATAGTTTTTGAAGATACGCTGACAAAGGTGAGTTAATATAAATTTTAAATACAATTATAATTGTTAATATAGAATTGTACTTGGTATGATATTGCATATACAGTGTGATAATATTAAGCCTCAAAAGGCTCTCACTAGATGGCTGGATCAAGGGACAGATACAGAAAGCAGTACTTCTAAACACTTCACGAATTGTCAGGAGGTTCCTCACTCTGCAGCCCTAACCACCGACAGCTTATTTTAAGTTTTTTTATAAGATTACTTTATTGTTTTTTATATATATTGTAAAAAAATTAACATTAAGTAAGTAATTAAATAAATATGTGAATAATAAATAATACAAAATTTGGATAAATATACCAGTTCAATAGAAGCAAACAATTTAGCAACAAGTGTAGCTTTAATCGTTATTCTATTAATGTTTGTTACTTTTCGTAACTGAAGTACCTACAAATGAGTGTAATATACGTTAGAAAATAATACCACATCGAATCACAAAACTAGAACGATTGCATTCTTTCGATTTGCAAAAGCCTCAAGCTAAATCTGTTATATAATCCATTTTATTCTCAAATTCATTACAAGCAAAATTTTTATTGTTAATAAACATAACATTTTAAATAAAATTCTTGACGCAATACTTTCGCGTGTGCACTCAATTATAAACATTACCGAATTTAACATGAACACCGGTTTCTTAATTTAAAACTATCACGATTATCTAATAAATTTAACACTATACTTGGATTAAACAACGTAATAAACTGATTTATTTAACAAAAATTCCAAATAAAAATTGAAACGGAGGAGTTTTTTTACGTCTATTTTTAAGGATTGCATCAAAACTAAGGATTTTGGAGGTTTTTTTAATGTGACTTTATATTGCGTTGTATTTTGCGTTGATGCTGGAAAATTACATTAAAAGCAAAAACAATAAGATCAAACTCCTTCAATCTTAGTAACCTGTTTTGTTTTTAATGTTATTTGTGTTATTAAGAATGACGTAAGCAAACAGAAAAAAAGGTTGACTAAATGCTTTTAGGCAGCCTTTTTTTCCTATTATACTAAATACTCAAATTCAAGTTATAAATGCTTATTTATTTATATCTATACTAATATTATAAAGAAAGGAGATTTTTATGTTTGTAATGAATAAACTCAAAAACTAGGTACTGGGCCGATTTTAAAAATTCTTCACATATTTTATTTAATTTCTTTCACCTATAGAAAGCCATATTATCAGTGAGTAAAATAGGCATTAAGTCAAAATTTTATATACTTTTTATAAATGCTTAAACTTAACTTGTACCTACTCACTTTGTCCAGGCCACTCACAAAATTATTAAAACTTCTTTCTCGGAAGTATTTATAAAGATTAAATTTATTCCTAAAACGACACACAGCATTTAAAAATATTGCTTTGAATTGAGTAACAGTTACATCGGATTTTGAATTCCCGTTAATTATGCATTTTTCGATGCATTCCTGATAAATTTATGGCCCTCAATAAAAATAAATTGAAATTAATGGCGTTAAAACGTTTCGAAAGTGTCGATTAACGTATTCGAGGGATTAAGTTTGGGAATGTATAATGTCGCCTTATACTCGTAAACATTATCTTGGACTTATTTATAAAATCTGTATCCATATATTTACTGTTCGTTTTAATTGTATTTTCTGTGTTATTTTCTATAGTATAATACATCCTAACTAATATTATAAATACGAAAGTGATTTTTTTATTTGTTACGATCATGAAATTTCTAATGATCTATGTTATGTTATTCTTCTATGGTCGGCATTCGGCAGCGCATTTGCAGCACCTATGGCGTTTCTTGTGTTATAGGCGACGGTAGCCACCTACCATCTAGTGGACCGTCAGCCTGTCTTTCGACCTTAACATTAAAAAAATAAAAAAGTTGTATACACGTTGTCATTGATGCAGAATAGGGTGGGTACCTTTCATCCAAAAAAGTATAAATACGGAGGGAGGTATTAGTACTTTTTTGGACTCATATATTTTTATGAAGACCTGCTACAGAAGACCACCGTGAAATAAAAGCATATACATATGTTGTTTCCAATGAATGCCAAAGCCCGTTTCTCTATCCCTTTCCAAACCATAAGGGATTAAAGGGATAGAGAATCCTTTAATCCTAATATAGTCGGCAGCGCACTTGCAGCACCTGTGGCATTGTTGATCTCGTGTTATATGTTACGGTAGTCACCTACCATCATGTGGACCGTCACCTGACCATCGATCTCTACACAAAAAAAATGAGACGTTTAATTTTTATTTTTTATTTTTCAATTATTCTTCTGGGACAGTACTTTTTTCTGAATAATACCCTATGTTCATTTCACACAACGTGTATGCAAGATTTCATGGTATGGTGATCTATAAAGTACCTACTTTCGGAGATTTGCAGAAATAAATAAATTGATAAAAGTATTGGTATTATATTAGCATTATTAGCACAATATATTTAACAAATCAACAAAGATGTATTTAGATATTTAGCACCGCAACACCACAAGTACATAAGCAATTTATCAAACTTGTACATCAAATACACTCAGAGCTAACATTTGAAATTAAATCCAATGTTACACGAATTGATTTTCATATTTAATTATCCACTCGTACCCAGATACTTTAATCATTAATTTTGTATCACATAATTTATTCTATAAATCGTCTTGGATAAGTAGGTGCAATGATTTAGAATAATTCTAACCAATCACGTGCAAGTAATATCAATCATTAATTTACAATTTGTTCAACTTTAAAATGTCAATTTTAAAATCTTCTTACAGGAAAATTGTTTTGTTTTGACAGTAACTTTGACATAGCTTAGAATTATTAGTGAGACGCTTTTTTTTATTAAACAGTGCGATTAATAGTGCGGTACGAGTTAATAGTTATTAAATGTATAAAATAATACGAATAATACACCTTGCAGTAAAATTAGCAAATTGGATGTTGATCCATGATTTTATATTGAGTTAAAAATTTATATGAAATTTTCTTTTAAGTAAGTACAGATTTTTTTGGTCGCTTTAATCATCTTACATATTTAAAAAATATTTTTATACATAAAAAAGCAAAAGACAGATCAAATAAATCACAAGTATTTGTCGCAGTCCACCATTTTAGGATATACTAACTATTGCACGCGACTTTGTCCGTGTATCTTTATAAAATGTAGCCGTTGATGATAAAGCTTTCTACAGGTGAAAGAACTTTTAAAATCGGTCCAGTAGTTTTTGAGTTTATTCATTACAAACATACAAAAATACAACTCTTCTCTCTTTATAATATTAGTATAGATATATTAAGACGTACTTATAGACTACAAAAATATTTTTTAACCAAGTCCTGCATCATAACAATATTTATTGGTCTCAAGTGGAATACAATTGCTTCAAAAAAAAAACCAGGTCTCGACCAATATCGACAAATACTAATTTACATATTAATCGATCGATTGCCTTTGTCAGCTATTTAAGGTTACCAGCATTTAAATTAAAAACTAACCTAAGAACGAAGTCTTTAGAGTTCAAAATTGATTGTGCAGTGTTATTAAAAAGCTATAAATTTTCACATCCATCATTTTATTCGCGAGAACAATGAAGCGATAGTTAGGTAATTGATAAATCGATTGTATCGTGGACACATGCGTCAGTTCGGACCAAACGCGAGATAAAAAAAAATCGTGACCGCATTGACACTGAGATGTTTATAAACTATTAGCATTAGCAAAGAAACAAATAATGTTATTTGTGTTTAACTAGCGACTCGAACAGTCTTTGCGCATTTTTTTCTGCAAATTAGTGCAGTGGCAGCGAACGCTTGTGTGTGTGTTTTTATGTCTTATCTTTTTATCTTTGTATAAAATTTATACACATTCTTATTTTCCTCGTTTATCGTTGTTCCCATTAGTGAAAATCGTATCAGAATCTGTTTAGTGGTTTAGAAGAAGTAAGCGGAACAGCAGACAAGAAAACAGACAGACAGACGGACAAAAATTTTAAAAATTGTTTCTTGTTATACTTAAGTACCGTATATACTCTTATATACATTTAGTTAAAAGCAACTTTGATGACAATACAAACAGACATTTCAATTTATTTATTTATTAATATACATAGGTTTTTTAACGTAAACAACACTGTGAATTAAAAAACACATCATCGAGAACAAGTGGCCATAAAACAAAAAAATCCAAAAATGTTTTATTGCAAAAATAGAATTACAATCCTTCATATTGTATGTTGCAAAAAGACTTACGATTGTTTTATTCCATATTTAGTATATTTTGATCATCTTTCAAAAGTAACTTATATGCTTATATCTCTTCTAGTATTCAGTTTATTATAAAAGTACTTAAAACATTTAATGCTACTTAAAAATACGCTTCTAACGATGTATAATATGCATATATTTAATATATATCTAATAAGAAAAAAATAGACAAAAAATAATTTAATTTTTTTCGATTAGCTCTCTTGTAAAAAGTGTAATTTTGATTTGTGGCCCTTTAGTTTTTTAGAAGCGAAGTCATGTAGGAAAAAATAAATACACTTAATTAGTTTAACATAACAAAAATAGAATAATAATGTTGCTTCTCTTGTAATAGTTTTAAAAATAGAAGAGCGGTGAGAAGACAGCGGTACCTGTTTGTGCGTGTATAGTAAAACCAGTCAACATGTAGGTCAAGTGCACGTCCACACACGGTGGTCTGAGCTTTGAGAGCATTTTACATCATTGTGCACTCACCTTTTGCTTGACAGCTTGCATTATCTAGAGTAAATATAACTGTATATTTAAGGCGTATTGAGTGATACAATTACAATTTTGATCATATCATATTTACAAAAAATAATATTACTTAAATATGCAATTTTAATCTGAATCAACAAAATTATTACTTACTTTAAAAATTGATACTTTATTTACCCTACTAAAATATTCGTAATCCTTTAATGAGGCACTGTGTTGATATTTTTTTTTATAAAAAAAGGTTTTTCATAAGAAAAGTTAACTTTAGAGACTTAAAATCTGACAATACATAATAGAGCTTGAAAGTTACGAACACTTTTTTATTGAATGCAGACAACTACACAGAGAAGTGATATAGTTAGGTTTTTAAATATAACCTATTAGTAAACCGAGTAACGAGAGAGCTTTTAAAGTAAGTATAGCCTAAGTCATATTTAAAAATATTTTATGTTAGCGGGTCAATTACACATTAAGTAAAGTCGACTTTTTATAATAATTCTATAAAAAAAACATAGCACTTTTTATACCGTTAATGGGATCCTTTAATCTGTATAAATATTGAAATTATCAGTAGATGTTGCCATCAAAGACGAGGGCATCAGCTGATATAATTAAATAATATGCAAATGTATGAAGTGTTTGGTAATTTAGGAATATATTGAGCAATATCCACTTTGATAATTCCATACAATGAAAGCATTAGCATATAATTCGCGAGCCTTTTTTGCAATCGATTCGCGTAGGCCCATTGTCAATTATTCAGTGTTGAAGCAATGATGTTTAATATACAGACAAACATGGATCGTTCAAAAGCAAAAGTTTCATAGAAATGGAATCACACTAGTAACCGCCAAGGTTGATAGTCGAGCCTAGAATACAACATATTGATTTCCAATTAAATCGGACAACTTTTTAAGGTAATAGATGTCATAACCGCAAAATGGTAAGACAAGGTTTTATATTTCAAATGCGAATAGACCTTAACCTATTTTCGTTTTCATAGATTCTATTTACTTTATGATATAGATAGACCATAATAATGGCAGATTGATGGTACATTGGATGGTAGGTGGCTACCGTCACCTAGTATTATAAGCAAGGAATAGCGGAATGGGCTCTATCATCCTTTAGACGCTCACCAAAACAAAGCTGGGCACGTGCTGTTATTATATTGGGTTTTTATTAGGGGTTTTTAGTATGGGTTTTTATTTTTTAGGATTCCACCTAAAAGCTCACAAAAATTTAGTATGACTTTTTCAAGACATCTACTGATTACTGATTTTCTCTACTGATTAAAATCGGAAAATACTAGTTTTCTTGCGTACTTTAGGTTAGCCATACAGGGAGGCAACTGGGAGATAAAGCTTCCTATAGCTGGAACTTTATAAAATTAAATTAGTTTCATCCGTTCGTTATACTACTAATTAGCTTGAGTTACTTGAGTTCGATGCTGAAATCAATTATTTTACTAAGGGCCTCTTTCACCAACTACAAGTGAAGTGTTGATTAGTTACTTTAAGAAATAATTTTCTGTTTTATTGAATTATGCACTCGGTTTACTGCATCATTCAATAATAGACGAATTTTCTTTTCAATGTTTGGGACTTTTACCGTACAAACAAAGGTATATCACCTCCATTATCCCCGGTTACCGGTGACTTTAAATGACAGTTAGCCTACTTGACAGATGGTGAAAGAGGCCCTAATAATTGTTTTAATTAAGAATTCAAATATTAAATTTTAAATTCAACGTTACATTTCTCGTTTCTCAAACAACGAACTCGTTATTTTATTAGTGTTTCTTAAATCAACTATTTAGGAGCATATATAAAATAAAATACATATTAAATTTTCGAAAAATATAAAAGAATTAAACGACTGAACAGGCAAACATAGATAACTACTTTGTAATACTGTGAGATTTCGTCTTGATTTTAATATTATTGTGATTGATAATAATAATAATAATATTAAAATGAAGAAGAAATGAAAGTGAGGTCTGCGGTCTCCTTCGAATACAAGAGATACCTTCAAATGTTCTGTCAAATCACAATGCATTCACGTTTGTAATTAGTTACGGAGAGTCAACGAGCCGTTAAATGTGTTGATGGATGGCGAACCGCGCTCGGGTCACTGCCGTACGAGGTCCCTGATAACGTTAGCATTTTGTTAAGGTGTTCACATACAAATGACAAGTATAAACATCGCAAAACTTGATGGGCTCTGACCTTGAGCGGGTATCTTTCGTTTGCGCATGTAGAATTGCGATCAATACGGCGGACCTGCTTTCTCTCGTGCAAAATGTTCATGCAAAATCATTGCGTCTCGCTCAATCCCTGGCTCCCCATCCCCGCATCGCAATACCTCACAAACAGTCCCAAAATCGCTTACTGCGCATATTTGACACGTGACATCGCCAGAGCCCATCAAGTTTTGCAATGTTTATACGTTCCTCGAAACTGCTTAAATTTATAAAATTAAAAATTAAGACCCCTACACTCGAAGGTATTTATTTCTTTTAATTTCAATGTTACCTAAGTATCATGCAAATATTTTACAACCGAAAAAATTAACAAAATTTAGACGTTCATTTTGTACAAAATTTTACGGTCCAATTTGTACCAAAGGAATAAATATAATCTAATGCTTACTAATATTATAAATGTGAATGTGAATTTGTTTGTTTGTTTGTTACGCTTTCACGCAAAAACTACTGAACCGAAAACTGTAACACGTTCTTATTTATTTTAAATAGTGACTGCAACAGAAAAAAACAACGAAGTAACACATTAAGCCCCCTGTGTGTGTGTGGCGAAGCTTTAAAAAAATTTCTTGTGCAAAATCAATTATTAACATTATGTTTGTTAAAAATTGTTTAAAAATAAAAAACAAATATTACACAATTCCCAGCTTAAAATAAATATAAAATAGTCTCGAATGAAGGATAAATTCAAATTAATATTGTACTTATGTGCACCGACTATTCTAATAGATATTTTCTTTCGGAATTTTAGACATATTGATATTTTATAGATAGATAATAATTGTATTGTTTATAAGCAATGTGTAAGAATGACAAACGTTATCGCTGTTCGACTGAAAGAAAAAATACGACTTGAATATAAATGTTTTATATTTCGTTCATATTGATGACTTGGTTTTTATTGGTCCTTTATTAATGCAAGTAACGCCTTAGATGAGGGATTAAGATGGCCCCTTCTGTAATTATTATTAATAGGGCTTCCCCCTATTAATTCCCTGGCCAAGTCAAAAAAAATTTTTCAGCCAAGAAAGCAGTATACTTCTAGTTTTGTGACACTGTGCAGTCATGCATAAAAATGTAGTTGTCATTACCGGAGAATCATTCATTGATTACATGAATATGAGCACTGTCCCTAATAATTTGGCCACCGATGGTAAATAGGTGTGGCTGAAAATATGTGTGTAATATTTAAGTTTAAGACTAGACACAATAAAGGACCGGTTTGTGCACACGTGCACTGGATTAAATGAATTAAAGTTAGCAAAATCACGACCCCTCCTATCAGAATAAAATGCATAAATTTGTTGTGCAATATACCTATTGGGCGTTAGATAAGAATATGGTTATATAGGTGCAACAAAATTTTACAAAGACGGTTGCACTAAGAAACACAAGTAATAAAATTTTATTTGTTTCAAACTTGTTTAACTTAAATAATAATTATGAATAATGTTAAAAAATCGATTATTGAAAATTTTTAACGTCTAATATTTTAACATTTAACTTTTGTACTACATACTGGAGGCATTTAGTGGTATTATTGGTAAGGGGCTGTATATTATTAGTAAGTTATAATATTAGTGCTTTATAATAAATAAAAGCACACATTATTATATAATTAGGTCGTTGTTTGCGTCTGTCTATTTCTCCGCTAACTTCGTCTAAGCCACTAAACGAATTTTGATGCGGTTTTCATTAATGTAAAGAGTGTAAAACAAAGTAGGTATTGGTATAGAATTTTCAGAAAAAATGCATTATTGCAACCGTGGGAGCGGGTCGCTAGTTATGAAAAAAATTATACACATAGAGAGGCTACAATATTCAATACAATTACAATATTCACATGAGGTCCCACTGAACAAATACTAACAAAGAATGGTCAGTAATACCTCGTTTATCCCTCTTTCTATTAGTGAAAACCGTATCAAAATCTTCGGGCTGGTTTAGCGGAGAAGTAGAAGTAGTTAGCGGAGAAACGGACGGACGGGGACAGTTTCGGCGACTTAGTTGCAAATTTTTTTTTTCTACATAAACTTACGTGAAAAATTTATCTATGTATCTATTGGTGAAAATAACTTCAAAATTCGTGGCATAGATTAGGAGGAGTTAGCGGATATACAGAAAGACAGGCGCGGAAAGCGACTTCAATTTATACTAATAAGGACATACTTTTGCTATTAACTATAAAGTGTTTAAATAGCTCTAAAACTATATCAAAAGCAATAAATATGAAACAGTATTTTTATGTCATTCTTTGTTATCGGGACGTGTCGAAAACGACATTAAAATTTAAAGGACAAGTCGGTACGCGGCAAGAGAGCTTTTACCTGAGCACTGAGCTTTTACCTACTCCAAAGTACAATCATTAATAAAAGTGTCGAAATCGGAACGGCCAAGGGTTAAATTAGTAATAATAATTTGCGCTTGTTTTTAATCTTTGCAAGTTTACGAATTAACTTGTGAAATTTATCGAAAAATGTCACGGCCACTTATCAACATGATTCAATGGAGTGTACACAGTCGTGAAAGTTTACGTCAGAGTTTAAAAGGAGAAGTTGGTTTATGAAAATTACATAAAATAATATAATAAAATAATATAATAATAATATAGGCTTCGTATGCAATTATACTTATGCACAAAATTTCCTCGTTTATCGTAAAAACAGTACTGGCTTTTACTTATAAAAAATTCGTCACATACAAAGAAATACAGATAAATTCAGTAAGTACAACTTATAAATATTTATAAAGACATTTACTTTAACATTTAAATCCTTCAGTTAGATTTTGGAAAACTTTTTCTAATAAAATACGTATTTATTTTATTTTTATAAAATAAAATCTGCATAGACAATAATGAGTTAAGAGAAAGTAATATTCAAATCAGATTCTCAAAAGTGTCATTTCAGACGGTGGACCAATTTTATGATTTTTTTTATTATCTGACGATCTCTGGACAATCTCGAAATTACGTGAACAGGTTCAAACCGGTTAGCAATCAGAGTCAAGGTCGTCGTGATCTACGAGCGCGTATCGATCAATGATCTGCACCTAAAGCCCGCTCAACAAATTGCAGTGCTACAAATATAAGCAGCTTATGAGAACAAAAAATGTTTTTATTATTTTATATTTCACAATACATTACATATAAATAAATTAAGAATTTAAATAAATGTAGCAACTCTTGTATGGAGACCTAAAATTTCTTCAGTTAGAATTTTTGGCTCTACTTATGTAGTTCAATATGCACTTTTTTTAAATAGAAAAACGTAACACATATTTATATACATGTTTATTTCACTTTTTTATATACATATATATGTATGTTTTTAAAATGTACAACATATACATGTTAGGATAAATTAACATTGTATGTATCGTATTCATTATTTTGTGTTTGTTTCATTTGAAATTTCGCCCTTCAATAATTGCTCCAGTGCCCACCTATTTGTAAATCAATGCAATGCCAAGAGCGCTTTTAAGACGCAGACAAGTTCTCCAATTTTTACCATTTTTTTACCTATATTGTATTATATACTAAATAATTTCGGGTTATGTAAACTTTTAATTGTGAGTCGACCTAGCGCTGGACTGGAAGACGAAACTACTACAAGACCGCCACTGCAGCTGGAATTCAACCCAACATCTGAACATAGGGTACAGAGGTATGTAAAAGACTCTATGCAAGAGAGTCCTAATACTTTTGTTGGTAGGAGCGATTTACATCGTTAATGTTAAATTCCTAAGCGACACTTTCACTTACAGACAATAATTACCCGTCAAGTGTCGACCCAAATGTGGCTAACGCGACGGTTACACCACAAATATTTTTACTAAAATAATTTAAAAATTTATTTAAAATAATGTGTTTTATAATAATATATAAATTTTTAATTTGCTTAGTCGGCAAACTTTTATTCACACTCATAAATACAAATTATAGAGCTTATATACATAGAAACTATAATCCTTTGTTGAAGTGTACCTACTTTCAAATAGCCACAATCGATTTTCAAACAATTCAAAATAGGCGCACCCAAAATTAGTGTATATAGTGTAGCATTGAACTTATATATCTACCGATTAAATTATATTATTAATAAGACCGGACATTTCGCAATAATCAAACGGTACATGAGCAAAAGGTAATATTAGAAGTGAAATATTTCATACGTGGTACAAGTAAAGGTCACGCGATGAACTGTAATTATTTTAATTTGCATCGTGATAAGTCTCCATGTATTCGATATGTTGTTTATGGTAATAAGTGGTTTTAAGTTCAGTTTAATCAAATCTTACAAAAACCAATCACGTTGTAACCTTATTAAAAATGTGGTTTTAACAGTCCTAATTCCAATAGATTACTTAATAATTAACACCAGTAATAATCACAATTATGTGGCCCTATATGATGTAAGAGGCTAGAAGTATCCAAATTAAGTACTTGAAGTACCTAAACTATGTAAGTACTTGTATAATGGAAACACCCCGTGGGCCAAAGCTCGCTGGAGCGATAACCTCAAGGGAGTGGCGAGCAGTGGATGGATGTGAAAGTCCACCCAAGGTGGTGCATAAAAGGCCAGTGGACGCTATTAGCCTAATATTGTGATGTGACAGTGGAAACTACACAGTTATGAGTAGGGTTGCCAGGTTAGTCGCGAAAAAATACCGGACAACCCCCAACGGGGGGAGGGGTGTCTGCTAGGTCGCATAAAATGCGGTTTTTTTATACTAATATTTTTTATTTATTAATCAACATCACATAAATCAACTTAAGGATAAACTCACACTCATTTTTAAACTTAAATTAACGCTAACTCTGAAAAGTACGAACTAAAACAACTTTATAGAATCGTCCAAAAGAGGAATTGAACGTTAAGTTATGTTTTAAGTATTATCTAATCTGTGCTTAAGTCGTTGACTGAGTCAGAAAGATATTTCTTTTTCTTATTGTGATTTGAGTACACTGTGACTGAACTTCGCATTTAATTATTTGACATTATTAATAAAATACATAAAGTCGCTACGAGTATCCGCTTCTGTGTGTTCCCCCCCCCCCCCCCTACACCCACCCAACAAATTTTGTTACTGTTTTCTCTAGGTGATGGAAATTGCGATAAACTAGGAAGGTTTGTGTGTATAATAAAACGTGTGTAGATACAAAATACTGTATAAACTCAGACCAAAATTAAAACTTTCAATCATGGCAAAAGTGATCTGTTTATTTCTTGTACCTTAGTTAATTAGCAATTATCTGTTTGCAACATATTATCTAAGATTGAGTGATACTTTTACGTTGACCTGGGCCACTCGAGCCCTTGACTTTTGTTCATTCGAGACCTTTTCATTATTAAAATATTAACCAATTAAAGTCTCACAAATTGTGAAAGCTTTATGTATCTTTATGATTATCTTTTGAGATTAATTAAGATATACGAAAATTAAAAGTGTAGTATTTAATGATAAATCCACACCTTTTATGTTACGTTTTATGTTGTGGTAATCAAACGAAACTTAATAAGTTTTCTAATCATAACAAGATATTGCCTGGTTGTGTAAACTTACAATCGATTATTTAATATTTAATTTTTAAGAAGTCAGCCTGTCTGCCAACTTGATGATAGGCTACCAATGCCATAGGTGCTGCAAGTGCGCTGTCGACTATACTAGGATCCCTTAATCACTCACGAAACACAAATGTACGCGTACTATTATTTCACGGTGGTCTTCAGTAAGGGGTATAAAAAATAAGAATTTTTTCTAATTATCTGTTCATATTATCTTATCTGATTTAACACAGATTGCATAATAATTGTAGAATCCGTTGGACAAATAATGGTCCATTCATTTTTTAGAAGCCACGAGAATCGTGATCACACTTAAAAGAATTATTGTTTGGTTGCTATTCTATAGTTATAGTTAAATATAATAGTTCGCCAAAAGTCGACCCCGTCCAAGGTAAACACCGATTAGTCAAGATTTAATAATTTCCTGGTTCATCAATTATGTACTTGTCATATTAAAGAGGCTATGCTTTATTAACTAACAATATATTTTAATTCTTAACTTAGAGTATAAGTTAAAGTGTATTAAGGATGTTATAAATTGTCCCAGTTAATGGGATTTTGCTTAAACATCATACCATAACAATGAGGATACAGAAATTGGCTCTGATGGAAAATGTTTCTAGAAGGGGTTTGACAGAGTCCAGAGTTATAAACTATTTGAACTTTAATATAATTTGTGTTTATAGCTATTAAAAATTCATTAAAAAAATAAAAACGTATAAAGCGGTTTGATATTTAAATAGTGACAAATTAATGAATTGCTTTATGTAAATCATCCTAATCACATAATTCAGTGCTAAAAACTATACCAACTACAAAACTAAAAACTCTTTCAAAATAATATGCATAACAAAAAAACCACACTGGTTCATCAGAAACACCGAAAATCAAACTTTGGCTGCTTCACACAGCAACAGACTTAAAATCTATCCTAACTAGCTGGGATTCCTGATTAAGTAAAGTGATTAAAAAGTTGTCAAATCCCAAACGTAACTGCCTGATCTAAGGCTCTATAAAAATATAGCGATCATGAAAGACTTTCCTTTGAAAGACTTTCCTTCCACGTCACCTAACTTTCGAGACACATATTAGTCAAAGACTGATAATCGAGAAGTAAAATATGTGTGGATAAGATATAACTAGCGCCTCGCCCTCGGGTGCCCTCGGCACAGTTGCAAATTTCTTTAGTGAAAACCGAATCAAAATATGTTGGGATGGTTAAGAAGAAGTGAGCCAGAGAAACAGACAGAAGCAGATTATTTTATAAATTTCTTTAGATGACTATACTTCGTCTTAAAAAATCAAACTTATGCCAGTCTGAAATTCCTGCACAGCAGTATAGGATGTTTATTTTATGTAAAAGTCTGTCTTAAAGACAGATTGGCAACCATCGCCTATTTAAACAAACAACTCCATAAGTTTTTCACATGTGTTGCCGACTTAGGATAGGATAGGACTTGGATAGGAAAATGTACACATATGTATATATTCCTTCCTTATAAAGGCCAGTGATAGATTAAAATAATATATTCATGTTACTTCGAGACAAATTATTCAGGTAATTCAGGTCATTTAAAATTGAACATGACAGCTATAGAAATTATTTCTCTATGCTTAAATTTTGTTTGCTAACGAAACAATTCAAATGCAACTTTAAAATCATTTAAATGTTAGATACACAAATTTCACATAACATTTATCATCGTCAGTGGCAGTGAAGTGATAATGTGAATGAATGCAATAAGTATTAAAATGCACTCACATTAGGTAAGGGCATTTGTTTGAGGCCTACTGCATCGTAAACTTAGACTTCGAAGGTTTACAAACAAATGCTAGTTATGTCCGCAAACAAACGTGCAAACAAAACTTTAACTGAACCAAGACATTTTGCAGACATCAAAAAACAAATAGTAAGTATGCCCACTATGTTATGAGTTAGGTAATAAGGTTTAAAATGCTTTGTTTCATATTTTTAGATTAACTTAAGTTGTATTCGTGCGTTAAGCTATCGGCAACATGTGTGGGATGTTAGTTGAGTATATTTAGCAAGTTTTGTTTCTTACTTTAGTAATGTGTATATTGCTTTAAGTTGTTTGACTTTTGTTAACTACTCGTAGTTTTAGTTTAATTGTGGGTAGAAATAGTTGTGAAATAATATAGGTTAAGACAGCATCTTCAGTTATGTCATTCTAAAATTAGGTTTAGGTTATTTTATTCTATTTATTTGAGAAAGAGATTTTATGTAAACAAATGTATATCCTCAAAACATGGATTCTCAAAAACGTGGATTCGAAGTACAAAAACTTATAAATTTAAATTGTTTATTTGCCCATTTTCTCTATTTTTCTTTAGCCTCGCTGTGTAAGTTATCCCTTCTGGTCTATGAAAAGTTTTTTGTTTTTACTTTCAAAAATATGTTAAATGATTACTATTATAGCAAAGTTTAATAGAAACACATGGTAGGGGACAACGTGTCAGAGAACGACAAACTGCGACACTGACATTCAAACACAACGCGACATTAGACATTTGAAATGTATTGTTCACGAACTTAAGCCGATTGACAGCTAAATGTATTGTGTTATTTAACGTTACGAATAACTAATAGATTAGCAATCATGAATAATTAACCTCTTAGCAATAGTAGAGGTGTTCTTAATATATAAAAAGCTAGCGAGTTTTTCAACTCGGACGAAGCCGCAAGATTCTGCTAGTATATAGAAACCTCCTACTCGTTTAATGCTCTTTCCATTGGTGAAAACCGCATTAAAATCTGTTGCGTAGTTTAAAAGATCTAACAATAGCGGAGGGAAAGATATACAAACGTATACTATAAGAAAAGTTTCACCCCGGCTTCACCCAGGGTGCAATTTATGTATCCTATCTTTTAAGTTGGACTAAATTACAAAATAAAAAAAATTCAAAATTCAAAATCGGAGTTCATCGATATGTGACATCACAAAGAATTATATAAAGATATATAGATTAATCTGGGTGAATTTACATCTCTCTAGAAATAAAGAATGATATAGGATAAAGTACGGGATTAAATCCATGACAATGCATTCGTAGTTAAAATTCAAAAATTTGTTTATCTAATTTAGCCACGACATACATTAGTTGAACAAATGCTAATATAGTACCCACATGAACATTAAATTTGCATAATATTCAATCATACGAATCCGATACCTTTACAATAATAATGTTCATGGCCAATGACCCATCACATTTTACGTGTAACTTCATTTATGAGCTGTGACAATAGTTCGACCCAAGTCAAAAGCAAATTATTCAAGTTTAACTTCATACGCACCAATATTTGAGCTTGTAGTGTTCATTGGTAACTAAAATTTAATTTATGTATTAGTGATTAATTGCTAAAACATTTTTTAGCCATTAAATGTGTACATCTTAATAAATTAAATGTCACATGTCACACATTACGCGTTAATACAGGCTACAATATGCTTCAATATATATTAATATTGATAATACATATAATATATTATATTTATATGTTTTAATTATATTTATTAAATTATTTATTTATCGTTCGTAAGTAAACTCCAGCGTACGTCGAAGCTAACACACACACATTTTTTTTCCTAATTTTGAAGTAGCTCTTTAATATTATCATTACATTAAGATTTGACCCAAAACGATTGTAACATATACATTAGATAGGTAAATGAAGTTATTAAAAAAACGCTTTTAATTCGGATTTCCTACTATAGTCTACTATACTACAGCTAATTATTGTCTCTCGAAATATCCGCTGTTCCCCTTAAATTTGGACCTTCATAACTTGCAAGCGTGCAAGCGTATAATATCATCAAAAGGCAATGGCATGTGGGCGAAGATCAACATTGCATTGCATCTTGTATCAACATTTCTTTGATCGTCCCAGCGTGATATCGAATGTTACAAAAATACACCTTGTAAAATTACACTGGGGGTCTATGTAAATTCGCAGTCTTGCTAATATAATATATGAGTCAATCAATTATTTGTTTGAAAAATATGACGGATTGTTAGATTCAAACAGACAATCAAATCGTCTAGATGCCACTATTTGATAATAGATGCAAAACATCGATTTCAAAAGGTCAAACAAGTCCATATGTATCCTTCATGTGTGTATGTGTTATCCTGTGGTGTGTGCTGTGTGGATTCTGCTGTCATAAATTGAGCAATCCGTTAGACAGTCATGAATTCAGACCATCATAAAATAACCAACACGTGTGCTCTGTATTTCGGTGAATGAGTAAGGGATGTCAGAGCCTGATGGTTCGCTATGGTGTTGATGGTTTTATAGGCACGGTAGCCACCTACAATCAAATAGACCGTCAAACTACTTGCCACCTTTTGTAATAAAAAATCTGCTATTTTTCAATCATAAATTGATGTTATAAATTTATGAGAAAATACGAGTATATAATGGTATCCCAATTTCAATGTCAATTTTAGAGCCTTAATTTTTTGGAGTAGATTTTTACAGTGATTATATAATATATTTTAGTGCAAAGATTGGTCGAAATTTTAAGCAATCATTTAAATTTCAGTATTCCGTGCAGCGGATGGGCGTTGGGTTCAACGAGTCTTGAAGTGGAGACCACGGTCGAAACGCCCAATGGCCCAACCAAACCGTCCGCTCATAGAACCGTTGACCTCAAGAGAGTGGCTAGACCGAAGGTTCTAATGTGATGGCGCTCTTTTGAAAAGGCCTATCAAAGTGACTCTTTTGAAAAGGCCTGCATCAGTTGACACTTTTCTTTGAACGGTTTGCGTAAAATTTTTCGGTACTAACTTTTAAGGAAACGTAATGTAAGATTATGTTACTGCTACTTCGGGCTTTAGATCAATTTGTGCAACGCCCGGGGCCAAGTGTGACTTCATGACACAAGACAAACCGCGTTCGTGATCATACGTCAGACTCGATTACACACTCCATCTCTGGATTAGTTCGACAAAATCACAATATGTCAATAGAAGACATTCACTCAAAGGTTCAACGATATCGTCGTGTGAAAATTTTAGATGAAATGAAGTATATGAATGAACTAAGTAAAATAAGCTTGTCCATACGCTTAAAATCACATAGTACATTGAAGATAAATTTAGCATACACGTTGTCAGGGATACAAAAAAGCACATAGGCTACCTTTCATCCCGATAAAAAGTACTCAAGGCGCGGGCGAAGTCACGGGATAAAGCCAGTGCGTTATACGAGTAATTAGGTTAAAAAATCAGTCACAAGAGAAACCAATTGTAACAATTTTAGATGTGATTTAAATTTTTGTTTTAACTTTCTGCTTTTTAAATTTTTTGGATTCCCGTGCCTTTTAATATTTATGAAGTTATATAAGCTAAACTATTGTGATAGTAACTTTGTTTTAAAAGTTATCTTAAATTTTTTATTGTGCTCGTATTTTCTTCGAAAAACGTCGAAATTGTCACCTTCTTAAATAAAACTAACACTAATTAAACGTACTTTGGCAGCTTAAAACATAATATTGAATTAAATATATTACAATATATGATTAATATTACAGATTAGATTGGACTAGTTCGCAAGTCAAGGTCAATTCATTTGGTCATTTGGCATATTGGTCTCATAATCATTATTGAATGTAAAACTCTAACTAACGTTCAACCTAACGGAATAAAGCAATCAGTAGTTCGAATTGATTTTGATTCTTATAGACGTTCAAATAGAGACTAAAACATAACGAGGTAATTAAGGAGTTTGGTTCTGATTTTTTTTAAATAATACTGCATATATTATGCAGTTTGACCACACCTGCAAATCGCGTGGGAAATAGCAATAATTGAATATTAAAATAATCTATAAATATTTCTTATTTTTATTTAAAGGTCGACATACAGGCTGACGGTCTACTTGATGGTAGGTGGCAAGCACCGCCTATAACACAAGCACACAGTAGGGTTAAGGAATTGGGAAGGGATTGGAAAATAGGCTCTTGCTGTTATTAGACAGTGGTAATCTGTAAGGTAATCTGTACGACGACACGTTTGGTCCAGCGGCTAGTAACCCTAGCTGTTAACCAAACGGTCGCGAGTTCGAGTCCCGCTAGGGGTAAATATTATGTGTTAACATTTTACCTTTGTACCTGAGTCATGGATGTTTTGTATTTATAATATGTATGTATTTACAAAAAAGAAAGTAATCTATGTAGTATATTAACTGTCCGGTATCCATTTATGTGCTTACTGTGGAACTAGATGATGCTGTGTAGAATGTGTGAAGATATTTATGTGTTACTTGAAAATGTTTAGGTACGTCAAATATGTTGTAAATCAAAAAATTATCCTTATCCGTATAAACCTAATCTAAATGAATTATAATAATGTAATTATAAAGTCGACTTAGGTATATCTTAAGATTATACTCATTGTCAACAAAGAGAATGTTTGTTTAAACCATGATTAATCTACTTTATCTGCTTGAATGCCTCCGCAAACACATTTAAACAATATTTCTTAAAGATAAAAGACTCTTTATACATGGATTATCCCTGTGTATCATTTTGGTTAAACTTTCTTTCTAATTTGTACAGATAAGACAAAACTCTAAAAAGCTAGACTATGCAAAAAGGTTAAAAGGGTTAAGGGAAAGGGGATACTTTTTTCGACAAGCAATATATATAATCTTTATATCTTTATAATTTACTTATAATAGCTTTGCATAGCGCCATCTAGTTTCTTGATGTAGGACTAATTTGGTAATAAGAAACTAATTAAGATAACTCTTTGGGTGATTTGCACCGTAGGCTTGGTTATTGTTACGGTCAAAGTTATCTTTAGCGGTAACTTTAACGGTGACAGTCGAAATTAACAATCGCATGTTGCACCATGATATTGTTCGTCACTGTCAAAGTTAAAGGGGTTGCCATTATAAAATAATGTAATTTTCCTAGGTTGTCGTGGTAATAATTTTTTTAATATGGCATTCAAAGGCACCTGTCACAAAACTGTCACAGTTGACTTAACCGAAACCATGTTATTAACCGGCCAATATCGAGCGGTTAAGGGTATCGTTAAGTTATGTCGTCATTTTAACCGTTGTAAAAATTGTGCAACGCATATTATGCTTAAGCGAAGATTTAACGGCTGGTTTGGATATGGTTACCGTTAAAGTTAGATGGTGCAACCCACCATAACTTTAACAAGGTGTTCAAAAGTAAAAGCATGTAATTAATAATTTATAACAAAATTATATATCGATGCAAAGCGTCATTTTGTTCAGAAATTAAAGCATACAATATGACTACGATAGTATCCACTGATCATAGCTAAAAAGAAATCAACCGGCCGGCGGCGGTAACTGAAGAGCGGCCGTAGCAGTAGTACCTTGATAATATTATGTTGTTGTCTATCTAACCATAACATTAATGCAACATCAAGTTCTCATGTCCGCGGAATGCAGTAGAGTAGGATAATTATGAAACATACCTGTACAATAGAAGCAACAAGAAGCCCGAAGCACAGAGCGATGCTAGTGACCTGCGGCGCGTGAGTTTCTTTGATGGCGATACATGAGGCGACGCCGATTGACGTCAGCAAGAATGTGCCGAGTAGTTCTGCCATCAGCTGACGCCATATCAACTTGTTGGCCGTCACGTCAGACAGGCCGAGGAACGATGTGGACTCTGGGTAAGAAAGAACGAAATGGTTGATGATTTTTATTGTAATAAAATATACTTTAATAATGTTGGTTCATCACAAACATATAAATTAATTTATATGATTTTTTTTAATTATTTATTATATATTATTATTTTATAATATTAGTATAGATGCATGATTAAATTAGTATTAATATAATATTAGTGGAGATTCAAACCTGTAGACTAAAATATTCAAGAAATAATTTATGAGAATTTAACAAACCAATCTAAAAATTTAATGCAAAATGAGTAAGTCATTGATAAGTTAGAATGAAGAGTTTTCCGGGTCTTTTTCAAGTGCAGCAAAAAGTATTTCTAATTATTGGAATTAATTGATTGATTTCGCACGGTCACACTTCCATTAACTTATTGGACAATTTAATCTGGTTTAATACAAATTAAGTTTATTTTAATGTAGTGTAAAATAGAATTGGAGGCTATTTTCTACAAGGAAAAATGAACTCTATGAAAAAGTATGACGTATGACTGATATTTTTTTTCAAATAAGTAGCATATAGAGTCAAACATAAATATTAATTATGAACTGAATATGTAAATTAAAACATAAAATTAAAAATACTATAACATTTGCTAATGTAAATGTATTACCTATACTAGCTGTTGCCCGCGACTTCGTCCGCGTCCAAAATGTTATATAACCTAAAGCCTTCCTCGATAAATGGACTATCCCACATAAAAAGAATTTTTCAATTCGAACCAGTTGTTCCTGAGATTAGCGCGTTCAACCAAACAAACAAACAAACAAACTCTTTAGCTTTATATAATAGTATAGATATGTAAAATTGTAAACTATGCCTGTCCATTTCACCCACCGTCTATTCCGTTTTGTTTAAATGTTTATTATACTGTACAAGTAATATGTACGTAACAAAAAGGAAGAGGTGTATGTAAGCGAACACGTTCTAACGAAGTGATTTAAAATTCGCGCACTGACAGTCAAGGAATATAGTGTGACGTCAGACAGAACACAACTTTCTCCATGTGATTTGAATGCATTGTGTTCTAGATCTCGTGATGATAAAAAACTAATGTTTTATAATATTTATTTATATGAATAATGTAAATATTTTATTGCATAACAACATTATAAGCGATTTTTAAATTTAGTGTAATTTATAGAGTTCTTCTTTAGGCGAAATAAGCTGAATAGCGAAGTCGCCATTAATAAAAATAAAATAAAAATAATTTGGAGTAAATCAACAAAAAAATCCTATATGGAAATGTACAGCAATTTTGTTAGCAACTTTTTGCTACACATATGTAACGATAAAAATAACGTAACTACGTCATATGAATTAAGTTTATAAAAAAAACTAGCAATCCGTCCCCGACTTCTCAAGAATACAACTTTTTTGTGTAGATTATGTACACAAACCTTCCTTGTTTATCGCTCTTTCCACTAGTGAAAACCGTATCAAAATCTGTTCGGTGGTTTAGAAGAAGTTATTGGAAAAATGGATAGAGGCGGAAACCGACTTTATTTTTATAATTTGTACTAGCATCCGCCAACAGCTTCGCTCGGGTGCATTTTTTTTTTTAAATCCTTGTTCGTTCATTGCTCTTTCTACTAGTGATTACTGTATCAAAATCGCTTGTGTGATTTAGGATTAGTTGGCGGAGAAATAAACAGAGCCAGATAGAATGTAATCTGTTTTTTTAACGTCTAGTCTAGTCTGGACTAGTCTAGACTAGACGTCTGAACATAAGCATATCTACTGATGACCTGATGACGCAGTACTGAGGTTACGCAAGTAACCTGATGACAACGTCACTCCTCAATATATTTTTTTTAGGTTTTTAGCCTATAAACTACTGCGAATATCATTAACAACGTTTCCTAGGAAATTCCTGGAATAAGCGACAGACCATATTCACGCTTTAAACAAGAAACTTATTTGAATATTTTTTTTATGCTACAAAAACCGCTCTGCAAATAGGTACAAAAGTATTCTATTGTTTAATTTTTTTGTTACCTCATCTACTTATCAATACAGAATAATATTATACTTGTAGAACTATAAAATAACAATTAAGTAACGCATTTATGATAAAATGACATCCCAACCGACGACGTAAGGCGATTTATTTGAACAAGTGTTAATTATAATTTAGGGTAAACATTCGTAATACTGACACCATTTCTGGTTCACAATTAAACAATTTTTAAACATGGAGAATTTTAAAGATACGAGTACTTTACGAAGTTAAAACTTTCTGATGGGAGTTATTACCATCTTCTTTACAGACCACCACAAAAAAGTCCATTCCTCTCCTCACTCGCCCTACTCACTTTACCCTATATCCTATATTATATAGCATCGGTAGCTCACTTGCCATCGCTTGTTTATAGACGACGGTAGCCACTTATTGTCAAGTTGGACGCCATCATGACACTAATACAAAGAATTTATAGTTATTATAAAAACTTTTAAGAGTTTTGTCGTAAGTAATTTAAATGTAATTTCTTCTATATTTAATTTAAAAAAATATCTTTATTTTTGTTTAAATAAAATTAATTAAAAAAGTAAATATTCTGTCAATTTAAAAGAAAATTTATTCATAATCACTACATATTGTTTGTTTTACAAAGTTTACAAGTTATTGTTAACCACTTATTGTCAAGTTGGACGCCATCCTGACACTTTTACTAATACAAAGAATTCATAGTTATTATAAAAAAAATTAAGAGTTTTGTCGTAAGTAATTTAAATGTAATTTCTTCTATATTTAATTTAAAAATATACATTTAATTTTTGTTTAAATCAGAATTAATTAAAAAAGTAAATATTCTGTCAATTTAAAAGAAAATTTATTCATAATCACTACATATTGTTTGTTTTACAAAGTTTACAAGTTATTGTTAACCACTTATTGTCAAGTTGGACGCCATCCTGACACTTTTACTAATACAAAGAATTCATAGTTATTATAAAAAAAATTAAGAGTTTTGTCGTAAGTAATTTAAATGTAATTTCTTTTATATTTAATTTAAAAAAAATATATTTTGTTAATTAAAAAGTTAATTTAAAAGAAAATTCATTCATAATCACTACTTATTATAAAACAAAATCCTCCGCCGCGTCTGTCTGTTTGTTCGCGATAAACTCAAAAACTACTGCATCGATTTTCACGCTGTTTTCACCAATGGATAGATTCGTTCTCGAGGAAGGTTTTAGTATATAATTTAAAAAGTTTCACGGGCGAAGTCGCGTGCAACAGCTAGTTATAACTAAAATAGACCTCTGTACGTATTGTGCAGTAAACATTTGTGAAATACTTAATCATAAGTTGATATAACTGAAGTGCCTGGTAGTTATGAACAGCATATATAACAATTAATGAGGATTTTATCACTGATATCACTTAATCCGTTGTAAACATCTCATCAGCTGCCGCATACTTAATAATGTTATTTCACTATGATTATCTTATCGCAAGAAATGAGAATGCAATCACCTAAAAACAGTAATATTTTTAACATGAATACTTATACATAAAATCGCTGTCCGCCTCTGTCTACTTCTCCTCTAACTTAACTTAACTCTAACTTATAAACCGCCTAATGGATTTGATACGGTTTTCACTGATGGTAAGAGCGATAAACGAAGACAAGTTTGTGTATAATAATCAAAAAAATATGCATCCCTACTAATTCTAGTCGGGGCGCTATTTGTCCAATAAGATCAAAGTTTAAAATTGAAACTTAATGTAGGATAAAATTATATTTTTTTACAAATAAATTTTAAAAAAATAACTATAAAGATATAATCTGTAATTATAATGATCAAAAGAAAATTAAATTAATTTAAGTGTCAGGGCCACTAAACAACACACCTTCCGCCAATATTTCTATTTTGAACTTTCTTAAATGAAACTTTAACGGCGTGAGCAAAGTCACGCCGTAACTAAAGAAAATAAATCATATTTATTCACCTATAAAAAAATTTACAAGTATGTATTAGATAGATCGTCCAACATTATAAAGATAATAATTTATCACCGGTTCGATAACTATTTCTAAAGGGATTTAAATATTTAATGGTGAATAAACATTGAGTGTGACTGTGATTTACTTTTTCTCGTATTTTTATCAGCAAGATAATTTACTACGCTATAGTAGGCCTTGCACAATTTTTTCTATGTACATGATTTGAAATGTGTTTTTGATAAATTATTGTAGTTGTTTACGTTATAGTAGCACTGTATACACTGATTCTTAAAAAGAATTACTTATTTTATAGAGCCTAAACCTGGGAAGATTAATTTACTATAAAAGTTCCAAAGAAATAATTCGTTTGGAACGACTTTTTTAAATTTAATTCTTAATTATTATATTTTTTTAATTAATAAGAAATGGAAAGTAATCTAGTTTTTTTCTGTCAAGTAAATCTTAATTAAGATTTACTAAAAATAAATAATTTTTATTAATTATTTATACATAATATTATTAATTATTATACAATGGATTTACTTATTTATACACGTATTTTAATGGATCATATAGAAAAACAAAAAATAATGATTGTATAACAAATTAAAAAAGTATAATCTAAAACGCATAACTTTAAATTGCCACTTACTTTTCTGCATTTCGTCCATCGCGTAATCCGTTTTCATTGTGATAACAAAATTTTACGAGCACTTTCTATACGGTCCGCGGATAGTTGCGGTCTTTTAAAAAAACACTGAGACCGCAACACAATTTTGCAATATGCCACTGCTTTACAATTTGTTTTATAATTGAAAAATACTAGCACCGTTTTACTAGATGGGAATGTGATGGGTGCAAGGTGTTTTAATGTATATGCAGAGTATGATGGCGTTGGGTTGCGTGTGCGCAGCTAGCGAGAGGAGACAACCTGCTTGTGAAGTCGCATACAGTTGAATGTCCACAGATCTCGTCTCGACGTTGTCAGGTAACAAGTGAGTGTACGCTTTTTATTCAGAAAATGTTTCGGTTCGCATGCGCCGCGATGTTTACAAATCGCGGGCCAAATATCGGATGCTATTCGAGAAATGGAATTAAATGCAAACTACGTGGGACCAGTCGTGAGATTCTGAACGACGAGAACACGTTATGAAGAGTTTCTTTTCTGTTTGTAAATAATGATCGTGTAAAATATTAACTAGCCTATGTAATACCTCAAAAGTTTTAGATATTATAGTATTGAAGTCTATACAATATAACTTTGAGTTACAGTCTTTCGGCAGTAAGGGGGTGGCCCTTACACCAGAACACTGTGAAATAACAGGTGTGTTTCTATGAGTGAATACCTAAGGGATGCCAAAGTCGATTTCGCTATCATATCCTAATTCTTTAT
The DNA here is from genome assembly GCA_945859745.1 of Synanthedon formicaeformis. Classification (NCBI taxonomy): domain Eukaryota; kingdom Metazoa; phylum Arthropoda; class Insecta; order Lepidoptera; family Sesiidae; genus Synanthedon; species Synanthedon formicaeformis. Next base: position 10,084,541 of record OX243958.1, read on the forward strand.
CCTTCATCCTTTATAAGGTCGGCAGCGCACTTGCAGCACATACAAGTCTGGAGAAGTTTACATAAAAATAGTAATAGTATTAAATTAATAGTAATAGCATTGTGTGTAACTTGCTCCCCGTTTTACAATCACGCATTTTTCTGCAAACCTTCTTCGTTTATTGCTCTTTCCAGTAGTGAAAATCATACCAAAATCTTACCATACCAATGTTTTAAAAAAAGTTAGCGGAAAGACAGACAGAGGCGGACAGAGACTATATGTTTTATAAGTATAAATAATATACGTAGAAGATGAAGATATTGATATAGAGATATAGAGGTGACATTGAATTTTTTGGGTTATACGGACCTTTTATCAAAAGATAGTCAGGAATTGTAATGATATGTCTAGACATATTATTTTGCAAACGCGAATCTAGATTCGCGTTTGCAAAATGCAAATCCTAAACTTCTCATTTTTAATGGTATGTGGCACCAGTGGAACAAGGAAGATCTATAAGGGCTACTAACTCTGCAAGTATGTTTTTGCTGCCTTGATAAGGCCCATGTAGTATGATTACATCTGAATATAATCATTCACATCAAAAACATTAACGCTAAACGCAAATTCAATAATAATTATCGATGTTATCAGCCGTAAAAAAATCCAGTTGCAATGTTTGTTGTAGATAAGCTTTGTAGGTAGCCAACAAGCAGCATTATATTGTGAAAACATACATGTTTACTCGCCACACTTCTGAAGATAGCTCTACAAATACAGATACCATTTGCATTGTTGCAAAATAATTCACAAACACAAAGCTTATTATTGCAGAATCTGCACGTTTTAGAAGATTTTAGCAACGAACAGGATTAAGAAAATAATGCTCAATTTGAAAAGAATATATTTATACAAATATCAAAGTTATTCTCGTCTTCTCAAAACAGATAAAACACAAAAGTCTGTCTGACCATTTAGTTTTTCTAACTTAACTATGCAGAACTCGTATTCTGATGTGGTTTTCAACGGTTTTTTTTTGAAGAGTTCATTTTAATTCTACATAAATTTAATATCACTTATTAGCTCTTGTAGCAGCTTTAGCGTTGTTGCTTGTGTTATAGGCGACGGTAATCACCTACCATCAAGTGGCCTGTCTGCCGATCATAACATGAAAATAAAAATAATATATTGTAAAATTAAAATTAAAAAATATTTGCAATATCGACTACCTATCATCCACCCTTGGGTACCACCTACAATTAAGGAGACCATCAGCGTTCTTGCCCATACATTTAAATATAAAAATAATTGAACAAATAACGGTTACAAATTTCACAAAGCGAAATGCGTTGCAAACTGTGAATACCATTTGCAAGTAAATTCCTTCATTTACGGTAGTGAGTTCCAAAAACACTAAAAAAGTTTACTCTAAATCTTGCATAGAACCGTTTTATATGCTAAATCTATCTCGCAAATATCGAATCGTCTTCAAGTTTGCGATTAAATTTAATTCAAAGCTCCTATGTAAACTATTTCGATGTATAATTTTTATATAAAAAAATGTAAAAATAAATCTATTTTATGTCGCATATGTCGCAGTCATCTGGTTGAATCTGCTATTTGATTGAATGACTAGCGCGTTCATTGAATGCCGACATTTAATTGAAAGACTAGGCCGAACGTTGATTGAACAAGCGTCACTCAACGTCCAACTAGTTAGCGGATTGTAACATAGCCCTTTGAACAGAGCGGACGTAAAATCAGTCAGGTGATTCAAATTTAGTTCATTTTTTCCCACTGCGGCGCTAGTAGTCACCAAAACAAATATGGCGTCAAACAGCTCGCACAGATTTTCGATTAAATTTACTTTAAAGTGCATTATTTGTAATAAAATAGTATGACAGCATGGATTTACCTATTATTACGCCGCCGCCGGCTACTTTTAAAGAACAATTTGAGGCGAAACTGGCTGAATACGATGAATGAATGAATTATAAAACGAGACATTTTATAATTCATTTATTTTTATTTAAAGTAAGGCTAACTTTTAAGTTCCTAACTCATGGTCACCTTAACCAAACATTACAAAGTCGGCTATATCCCATTCAACGACTTCGCTAAATGACGTTTAGTCAAGACGTTGAACGTTACATTCAACGACTTGACGAGTTGTCCTTTAGCCATTCAATTGAATGTCGTCATTCAATGAACGCGCTAGTCATTCAATCAAATAGCAGATTCAACCAGATGACTGCGACATATACATATATAATAAAATCGTAAACGTATCTGAACATTTAATATTTTTTCAAAATAAAATTATTTGAGCTCTTTGTATTTATGTTACCAAGGTTAAAAAAATAGTTCTTAGAATCTTTGTGTTTGTCTTATAATCTCACAAACGGCTTAACAGATTTGGAAAAACATATAGAATACTTTTGATTCTGGGAAAATGTTAGTATCCTGTGGGATTTTCAAAAAACCAACTACAGTGTGTAAGAAGTCGCGGACACTAGTTAGTTTAAAATGTGTTTGTCATTAATTTGGCATCCCCTTTGTTAGCAGTAAACATCCCCTTACAGTAGACGTAAACTTAGGTCTTCTTGAAATCACAAAACAGCATTACTTGAAATAACAGCATGTTGCTCTTAGAGAGATCTTCTCTTTGATCATCAAACATACGACATCTAAACCGAATAATTAACTCAAAGTAAATTTTTTTATGTACTTAATGCTGGGCTGACGGTCAACTTGATTGTAGATGGCTGCCGACTTAATGTTGCCACCAAGTAACCCACTTGCGTCCTAGGTACGCTATAGACCTTGATTACATAAAGTGTAACCTATCAAGGTTTTTTTTTATTTGTATACGGGAAAGCGATTAACCTCAATTCCATCTGATTGTAAGTGAAGATGAGGTCAAAGATGGTGTTCGCTTGTCCGTTAATAGCCTCACTCTGTTTTTAAATAGTGTCAAGTTTTTTTTTCAGGGAGCAATCAAGAAGGGACAGAATTCCACTCCTTCGCTGTGTGCATAATCAATATCAATCAATACTAATAACAAATCTGTAAGTGTAGGTATCGTATGTATGTATGTTCCTCAATTCATAACTATTAAACGAATTAAGAGCGGGCATAAAGAGAAATAGCCAATCCTAGATTTGAATTTTATCTAAGTAAACAAAATCTAATTTAATTAATTTTTTTAAATAGATAAATACATTATAAATGAAAGTGACGTCTGTAACAGAAAACATAATATAATGAAATTTTCTCGATAGAAAAAAATCACCAAGTGAGCTCTCATTTCCATCGATTTTAGTTTTATTTTCAAAATGACACACATTACAAAGCTAAAAGTGTATCAGTAATTTCACTTCACATATTATCTAAGGCTGTATGTAACAATTTTTCATTTGACATTGTAGTTTACGAATAATTAATATTTAATACTTTTGGCACTTATAACATTTTTATTGAGCGAGATGCGCTATCTTCCTTCGCATGTTGTGCGTTTTTTGTAGTTCTACGTATTTTGTGTCACTGTCATGTCCAAGGGGTCACGCGGGTGAAATTACAAATTTGGTTTGCTTTATACCCATTCTTAACTGATTTTCATGAAACTTGGTAGATAACCAGTTAGACGTACAGGACACAAGATAGGCTACTTTTTTCTTTTTCAACGCGGACGAAGTCGCGGGCGCCAGCTAGTAAAAGAATAAAAGCGAATAGGCTCAAGCATCCTTAATTCGTGCACTAAAACAATAGAATAATTATTCTTGTTTCATTTCACAGTAGTCTTCAGTAAGTGGTTGTCTTAGAATATAGAACAAAACAAAAGGAGCATTCATATTACAGCGAGTTTTACACTTGTTTTTTTTTTTTTTTCAAAGAGTTTCATACATTTATTACGTATTATTTTATTCGATCTTTGCCTGTTATGATTTTTTTTTCACTTGAAGCTTCAAATTTATTGCTTAATTATCTCTTTGCTTCATTTTATTTTGTACTTCACATTTGAAAAACATTTAATAAAATAATTACGATTCAACAAATCAACGAGGAAGTGTTTGGTAACACGAAAACCGATTTTAACATAAAAAAAGGTATACAAAAAGTTTTTTTGGTAACAAATTATTAATTATTATAATTAATGTGTATTCTTGGTGTAAATAAAATTTAAATTTAGAACCATAACAATTTACGTCCATTATATAAATATTTATTAATTTAATTTTGCCTCATTTGTAAGTAATAATTAATGATGATCTCATTTGTAATAAAACAGTGTAGTCAAAACTGCTACTGAATTTCTAGATAGTTGATTCTATAATTTCGGCAGTTACCAGCAAAACTGCCAGAGTCTTAATATTAGGGGGTTATTAAATGGCATATGGGCCATTTTGAATTTTTTTACCGAACTTATTGACTTAAAAACGACATTTGAATAAGCGCCTCTTTCACAAACGTCAATTAGGTCAAACTGTCATTTAAAGTCACCGGTAACCGGCGATAATAGAGCTTTATTTGTACGGTAAACGTCCCAAACATTAAATAGAAAATATTTTAAAAAATCGGCTATCGATTGATACAGTAAACCGAGTGCATAATTCAATATAACAGAAATAGATTTCTAAAAGTAACTAATCAACACTTTACTTTTAGTTCGTGAAAGAGGTCCTAAGGATAATACGCAGTCCAAAATAAAGTAATTTGTAATATTACGTACCTACTTAGGAATCCACCTGCGGTTTCGTATGGATGTATTTTTTTCTGTTAATTACTTACAAAAAACCTTCCTCGTTTATAGCTCTTTCCATTAATGAAAACGTTATCAAAATCCGTTGGGTGGTTCAGAAGGTGCTAATTGGAGCCGTGCTAAGCAAATTGCAAGGCGAGGCGAGGTCTAGTTATAAAATAAAATTCTCAAATCTTTATTATATTTTATTTATTATATTTTGTGGAAAAAAATGGAGTGTAGGTGTTCGTGAACACCGTAGTATTTTTTACGTAAATAAATACGTATATGTTACGAGTGATATTTTCTTTGAGCGTATTATATACTAGCTGTTGCACGCGACTTCGACATATATATATACCACGAATTTCTTTGATCCTTTAGCTATTGAGTGGTGTAATTAAATTTTAAATGTAGATGAAAGATATGTAGCTACAGCATCAAACTCTATCCCACGATTTTGTTATCAGTTTTCTGAATTTCCTTGAACTATGGAAGCAAATTTAAGCAAGCATTCACGTCAATATCACAACGTCATAGACAAAATTGTTTTGGTTATCATAATAAAATACTAACATTACCTACTGGTATATATTAGATAAGATAGTGAATGAAAGCGTCACAGTGATAACATATTTTTTAAGTGGACATAAATTTTTGTAGTAGTAGATTATTAGGAAGTAACTTTCTCGTCTAGAGTTGTATTCACCTAAATGAAATATTCAATGCTCGACAAAAATATATGAGCAATACATATCTCAATATACATAAATACATGTAATACATCAATACCTAAGAAAAAAAGGGGCGGACGAAGCTAGCTATAAATAATATAGATTTTGTGGCATTAATGGTAATAAAAAGGTGTTAATTTATCGTGTTAAGATGCACCCTCACTGGGAGCATTCGCGTGTAATGTAACGTTACAGATTCGAGCATTACATCAGTGAAGGAGGAGAACGAGCATTACAATACGCACCTTGTAATGATATAATGTATAATTACAACTTAAATCACTCGTGAATACTCGCAAAGTCAAATCTATAATGTTACATTACACGTGAATGCTCGTCAGTCAGGGAGGTAGTATTGTAATGTAATGCTCAAAGTCGAATCTATAATGGTACATTACACGTGAATGCTCCCGGTGAGGGGGCACCTTTATAAGACTATAAGGTAATCTTTATAAAAATGAGAAAACTTATGTGTGTCATCTCCGATTGGGTGCCTTATTGTATCATCTGCTATTATTATTTAATTTATTACTATTCATAAGCAGTTGAAATAATAGCCGAGAATAAAGTCGACACAATACATGAGGTAATTTCCTGAAAATGTCATATCATGCTTTTGTATGAGTTGCGGTTAATTTAGCAATTTATCCTTGTCAGTTTTTAACTGGCTTTTATTATATTATTTATGGAATATCAATACTAATAATAAATCTGTAAGTGTATGTATTGTGTGTATGTATGTTCATAACTCTAAAACGAATTAACTGATTTTCATGAAACTTGGTAGATAACTTGGTAGACGTACAGGACACAGGATAGGCTACTTTTTCTTTTTCAACGCGGACGAAGTCGCGGGCGCCAGCTAGTTAATTTATAAAACACTACCATAATATTAAGATGCAAAGTTAACCGCGGATAATGTTGGTATTTTTTTATAAATATTTTTTCACATAGCATAATAAAATAAGCATAGGTAATATAAGTAGTAACAGTAATAAGAAGTATGCTTGTCAAATTAACAATAAAATAAAAGGTAATTTTGCCTTTAGAATTCAATTTATTACTGAGCATAATTATGTTGGCTTTTACGGTAACATACCTATACAAAAGAATAGCATATTAATTTAAAACACAATAACTCACAAACGGTTTCCCTGAGAAATGTTTTTACACAAATCATATCTCGGTATCATATTGCATGTTATTTAAAATATTAAAAAACTAGCTGGCGCCCGCGACTTCGTTTACGTTGAAAAAGAAAAAAGTAGCCTATCCTGTGTCCTGTACGTCTAAATGTTTATCTACCAAGTTTCATGAAAATCAGTTGATTCGTTTAAGAGTTATAGAGGAACATACATACATACAATACCTACACTTACAGATTTATTATTAGTACTAGTTGGCGCCCGCGACTTCGTCCGCGTTGAAAAAAAAAAGTAGCCTATCCTGTGTCCCGTACGTCTAAATGTTTATTACATACATACAAACATACAGAAAAAAATTCTAAAAATCGTCAATTTAGTTTCAGTATCATGTATAGAGCCTATAAACACGATATTTCTGAAAACAAAGTAAATTACTCCATGACCGACCCTTACAGATTTATTATTAGTATTGATTGATAATAACAATTTCACATCGAAGAAGTTGCATGATTTTTATCAAGGTCCGAGACGATAATTACGCATTCAATTGTTATAATTAATCTTGATCATAATAAGTTTAATTTATTGAGGAGTCATCTGAGATCCGTTTCACTGGCAGCTTCTTCAGTAGTCGAGAAACTTTTGTAATATTTTTGAACAAAGTATTTACTTCAAATAGTGAAAATAATTGAATATCATCTTCTACGTGTTTGTTTTAATTCTGTATTTTTATCTTCATACTTATTTAACGGTTTTCTTTTGAGATATTCTAAATTTTGAATTAATTAATTTTACTTTTAAATGTTTTTGAAACATACAAGAACTTGTTTAAACTTAACTAAACTGATATTGCTAGGATATTTGAGATGTTAAAAAGTTTGAAAAGTTAAAAATTAAATAGCGACATTAAAAATTCTTCCTCGACCTGTTTCTACAATTCATTGCACCATTAAACGATTCACAGAGTTTGATAATTAATGTTGTAAGAAGACCGGTATAAAAAACACCCCTTATTTATTTTATTACTAGCTGGCGCCCGCGACTTTGTCCGCGTTGAAAAAGAAAAAAAGTAGCCTATCCTGTGTCCTGTACGTCTAAATGTTTATCTACCAAGTTTCATGAAAATCAGTTAATTCGTTTAAGAGTTATGGAGGAACATACATACATACATTCATACAATACAATACAATACAATACAATACAATACAATACAATACAATACCTACACTTACAGATTTATTATTATTTATTCTATTATACTATTATTTGTTCTGATTCACGTACGTAGAAATGTATGTGAAACTATCGACTACTTAAGCCAGAAACGAACTTCAGGTAAAAAGCTGTGGGACATAACTAGTGTTCTTTAAAAGTTCTGCGTATTAATTTTTCCAAAGAAGTGTTTCATGTCACATTGTACCTATAGGTACATGAAATAAATAAGGTATTATTGCAAAAGCAAATATTCCTCAAACGCCTAATAGGTATAATGGAATTGTCATATAAAGTGTGGAAAATATATTCGACCGTGACAATGACAGTGGCAAACAGTTGCTAAACTGTCTAATTCAATGTCACGACAAACAAGCCGTGATCCGTGTTATCTAATGGTCTATGCGAAATACTGTTACGAAGTTGTGTAACATCTTCAACAATTCATAATATTACGTTATATTTTTGGAGTTTACTCCTTAAAAATCGACTTTCATATGTAAGCCCGGGGTATGAAAATTTATGGGAGTAAAATCAAAATTGACACACGGTATGCGTTACGCGTTAGTTTTAATTATAGAATATCTCTATAGTTTCAGAGATATTGCGCCATCTACACATCACTGAAACTAGAATATGTTAAGTAATAATACATCCTTGCGAAAACAAGATGGCGCCGGTAATCATTCGAACAGAGATGGCGCTGATATTAATTCGTTATGAAATGTTTTTTATAAATTTTATTATGTATTTTATAATCATTCGTAAGGAGTAAACTTCAGGCGTGCGACGGAGCTGACGCATACACTTTTTTAAAAACAGATCATTCGTGACGTCACGTTTCTAGACCAGGCATGGTCACCTTGACTGATCAATTACGCTCACTTAAGCAGTGTATCAAAATATTGATCATCGTCTGCGACGGATAATTATCCTAATATTATAATTAAGAATTTTATATGGATGTATGGATGTTTGTTACTCTTTCACGCAAAAACTACCATGAAATTTTGCATACACGTTGTCTGGGACACCAGAAAGGACATAGGGTATCTTACATCGTTCAACGCGGACGAAGTCGAAGGCACCAACTAGTAAGATATATTGCAACACGTCGGTAAAATACATTATTTATTAGTATTATTTTTAGTTTCCTCGCGATAGCTTCTCCTTTTAAGATTTTATTTATATGTCTTGTCCGTGTATTTAATTATTACATTTTAATAGCACACCATAATTACACAGGAATTTTATCATTTTTAAATATTATATTCTCATTATATCACAAACGGGACAGTCGGCCTCTTTCACAAACTACATGTAAAGTGTTGATTAGTTACTTTTAGAAATCATTTTCTGTTATATTGAATTATGCACTCGGTTTACTACATCATTCGATAGCCGATTTTTTTATTATTATTTTCTATTTAATGTTTGGGACGTTTACGGTACAAACAAAGGTATATCAGCTCCATTATCCCCGGTTACCGGTAACTTTAAATGACAGTTTGGCCTACTTGACGTTTGTGAAACAGGCGCTTAAAGATTTGTAATGTGGATTGGATTGAATGCGTAGAAAAGGCAGCAATAGTCAGTAAAAAAGAATTGTCAATAATTTACGTAGGGCTTATTTTAATGTAAAATAATCAACAAAAACTGTGAAGTACCTACATGATATATTTTTTAAATATTCCGTGTACTACACCTACACATTAAACAAGACAATGGGAGGCATCATTACGAAATGAGATCGAATCTATATTTTTTTGTATTGTGAATAAGATTTTCGACCAGAATTATAAGTGTTAAATCGTACATTACCAAATACATGTATTTTATATCTAAACATACTAATGTTATAAAGAGGACAGATTTGATTGTTTGTTTGTTTGCATTCAATTGGCTCTGATTTGAAAAATTCTTTCACTGTGTGTCCTGCCACTACTTTGCAAATTCAGACCAGAGCCAACTCTGAAAAACTTTTCAAAATAACAAAATAACTATTTTGCCAAAGTTAACCCCGCCGGGAATCGAACCCGGGACCCCTGAGACGTCAGGCAAACACCCTTACCACTCATTCAACGGTTTTTACTGCTAACGATTTTTATTCTTACAATAATTATTTATATGTCCAATAGCATACTTCTGCATTATGATATTTAAATATTAAATATCCACCACTTTGTGTTGTCTGCAGTTAAAAGATTAACTTCTCTATAACTCAATTCAAGCGACGTCGAATCGGGCGTGAAAGTTGACATTCTTTTTATTCATTCGTAAAATTGTATATGGAATTATTTTTTGTCAGCAATCTTCTGTGCGTTTTTTTTTACTCTTTTTGCGTCTATAAATTTGACGTTACCTACTTGCCTAGTTTTGTGTTACTGATCACTAGATTTGTGTTTTCTCCGAAATCTTTTTCTTTTATATATTTGTTTATAATTAAACTTACTTGTTTATTTAATTGTTTTAATGATTGACTTTATTTGCATGTTTTGCACTAAGAAATGAAGCGAATAAGTTGACTTGTTCAAGTGCTAAGCTGTTGTTGTCAAAGTTTTATAAGTTCACAGTACTTTCAGCAGGCGAGTATTTATTTACAACCTATTTTTTATATTTACATTTGTTTAAATAGGTACTTAAAAAGCTATAAACACATTTAAAAAAAAAAAACTATAATTAGAAACCTTGGCTGAACAGGGAAGTGAACTATCAATAAACTTTTTATTATTAAAAGTATTATTCTTTTTTTTTTTAGTTTCCGGGATGATTTTTTACATAAATTAATTATTATAAGAAAAGTAAATTTTAAAAAATTGGAATTTTGCGTTTATATTAACTTAATAAAATAAATAGTAAGAAGAAAATTGTTTATAAGTATAATATGTTAAAGGAAAAATACACAAATTTTAAATTTACGGAATGTAGGTATACTTTACATTACACAGATTAGTAATTGCTTGAAATTTGGATTTTTTTCTAAGTTGTTTTTCTTAAATTATTTCCGCAGAAACGACTACCTCTAATTTATATATCTAACATTACATCTATGATATGACTGTCTGTTAGATATTCCTTTGAAAGCATTATTCAAACAACTAACGGAAACCTCATCCGCCCTCATAATTGAATTTTAAGTTAACTTAAGTTAAGTTCTTAAGTTAAGTAAACTTAAGTTTTTGGATTTTTATTTTTGAAAATTCAAGCTAGGTACGTTTTCGTTATTTGCCTTTAGTTTTTTTTACAATTTTTTTTAAACATTCATTGTTTTTTCAACTTCTCCATGAAATCGGAAATACTAGGTTTTATAGATTTCTTTATATCCGTAAACGGATTAACAAAAAATCTAAATGGATATGTAAATTATGTGAAATATGATGGAAGCTATCCAACGTAACCTAAACCTTCACGGTTGGCAGTGGCGGTCCGTATCGAACGAGAGATTATGCAGCCTTGAATAGAGCGTTCACGTAATTAAGGCCCAATTGCATAAGAGGTAGCGAGATTGAAGTCAATTTTAGACGTTTGAATCAATAAAAAACTAGGCACATTTATTGATAGGTGAACAAATCGACATAAAAGTGACAAATTGACAAAATACATATGATTGCAAAGATATATTATTTCGATGTTTGCATAAAATTTTTATTTCATTGCGATTTCGATAAAACTATCTAACGCTGGGTAACTAGCAGAATATGTTAATTAAACCATGCTGAACTTACAATTATACGTTATTACGGTCATATTTTTTGGATTTAGGCATGATCGATATAGTCATTCTAATGAAGAAATACCTATTACCTAACGTCTTATCGCGTCATTGCAAATTTTTTTGAATACTAGCTGGCGCCCGTGATTTCGCGTTGAAAAATAAAAAAGTAGCCTATCCTGTGTCCTACCAAGTTCTACCAAGTTTCATGAAAATCAGTTAATTCGTTTAAGCGCCTCTTTCACCAACGTCAAGTAGGCTAAACCGTCACTTAAAGTCACCTGTCACCGGGATTAATTTAGCTGATATACCTTTGTTTGTACGGTAAACGTCCCAAACATTAAATAGAAAATAATAATAAAAAATCGCCTATCGAATGATGCAGTTAACCGAGTGTATAATTCAATAAAACAGAAAATTATTTCTAAAAGTAACTAATCAACACTTTACTTGTAGTTGGTGAAAAAGGCGCTAAGAGTTATGGAGGAACATACATACATACAGAAAAAAATTCTAAAAATCGTCAATTTAGTTTCAGTATCATGTATAGAGCCTATAAATATCTCTAAAAACAAAGTAACTTACTCCGTGACCAACCCTTACAGATTTATTATTAGTATTGATGATGATTCCCACTATCGCTTATTAATTAGACCATATTATCATTGTACAACATTCGCAGCTTTATCCTTTACATATCTGCGACAATGGTGTGATAGGCGTGCAGAATTACAATATTTTATACTTATTTCCTATTCATCCGGGTATATTTAGACGAGGTAATGATGACACCTTGACATTGCCAATTGCGATCCAAGCTGCATTGTAATTAACCATTACAATAATTCATTTATTGCGATTACATTCTTTTTCTTTTAGCTTTGTACATATCTCAAACTTAGTGGGCTTCTACGGGTTATCTAACTGTCTAGTGACTTTTTTCGGTCATTCATTTTTACTTATATATCTACATGTAATTAAACTAGCTGTTGCACGCGACTCGTCCACATAACTTTATAAAATATTGCCTATGGTACTCGCTGATAATGTAGCTTTCTATAGGTGAAAGAATTTTTAAAATAGGTTCAGTCGTTTTTGAGTTTATTCATTACTAGCTGGTGCCCGCGACTTCGCCCGCGTTAAAAGTAAGGAATGTGTAGCGCCTGACTAAATGTGTAAAGCAATATAACGCCTGACATCTTTGCTGTTATACAATTTTCAGGGGTTGTATCTTTATTTTTAGCAGATAGCTGGTGCCCGTGACTTCGCCCGCGTTGAAAATTATATACTAAAACCTTCCTCTTGAATCACTCTATATATTAAAAAAACTGCATCAAAATCCGTTGCGTAGTTTTAAAGATCTAAGCATACATAAGGACAGACAGACAGCGGGAAGCTACTTTGTTTCATACTATTTAGTGATAGTGATGACAAACATACAAAAATATAAATCTTTTCGGCCTCCATCTTTTTCTCCGTTATTTTTTTCTAAAACACCCCACAGATTTTTGATACGGTTTTTACTAACGGAAAGAGCGATAAGGGAGGGAGGTTTTTGTATATAATTTGCAGAAGAAATTGCATCCCGGCTTCGTACGGATATACACTCTTTCTCTTCATAAGAAAGGTACATAAGAACAAAAAAAAGACGCATTAGTTTAAAGATAAAAAGAATCATTTCCAGCACCAAAAAGCCATTTAATAACATTGTTCCTTGTACTTTGCTAATTACATTTAATAATAATTAAATATTACTAGTTTATCCTTTAAATATATTCATTCATCACATATGAAATTAACGCAAAAGCAATAATAATGTTAATGTTCGCTTGAGAGAAATTATTATTTGTTTAGTTTAGCTAATAGCTAATTTAGCTAATAAATATTGTGAATAACGGAGGATCAAAAACACATTCAAAGCAATGTGTTGAAGATTAGTTTATTTTTGGATTGGTCGTGACACACAAAATTTCTGGTACTCATAAGCGATTAGGTAACAATGGTTTTGTTGTCATTCGTTGTTTTGACTGTGTCTGTTTATTCCCTTACTTTTTTCTGAGCCACTCAATGGATTTTGATACGGTTTTCACTAATGAAAGGTTTAATAAACGAGCGAAATAATGACATCTTTAATAAATTTTAAGAATTGTAAAACTGTACATTAGAACTCTTTTTAACAAAAAAAAACTGACTTCAAACCGTTTTCTCATGGATGCCATTGTCAGAACTGGGGCCCTAGACAAGTTGCATTCGCTCCGTAGCGATTCGCTATTGAGTTCGTCAATCGTTTCCGAGATAACGAAAACAATTTCCTAGCCAAAGTGACACTACGATCGTTATCGTTGTGACGAATGGGTTCATTCGCTAATAAACGAAAATTGGCTATGGTTGCGAAGTAAATATCACAATTAAGCCGTCAATATTGTTGGAAGTATTTATTGGAATAATACTAACTAGTTTTAGAAAATAAAATAGTTTAAAAAATAGATTGGGAGATGATGTTATGTTTTAAAGATTATGTTTACTATTGATTTATAAGTTATGTAAAATGAATGTGAAGAGTATTGTAATTGAATTATGAAAATATAGAGATATGTGCGCACTGAAGATCGAGTTTTTCTAATAGTTAATGGATCCCATATAGTGTTTAGTGATGAGTAATAAGCAGAGAATGAAATACTAGACCAAAACAAAACACTGAGAACTCCAATAACAAGTGTCAAATGTGCTCACAAGTGAACTCGTTTTTAAAAGAACAAAACAAACAAAGAAAACTTTCACATCATTTGAAATGACTCAAAATTCAAAAACATCTACCAGCTAAGCCAAATATTCATGGAAAAAACTCCTGTTTTTTATTTGGCAGCCTGGTATATGTAATGAGTTGCTAATTAATATGTAGGGATATACTTAACCTTCTTGTACTTTTTAATCCAATAAGACTGACAATGTTGTTAAACTATGAGACAGATTATGTTTTTTCAAGTTTTGCACAATATTTATCAAAGGTAGAATACCCCAAAGGTATTATCGACTGAGATTTATTTCAATGATAGTTATTTAGGGTTATGTTTAGTAAAACTTATCTACTTAATACTTCCTAACTGAATATCTTCAATATTAAAATTGAGAGGTGATTTTTACTATTCAAATTTTATGTTTGCTTAATAAAAAGTTGTCTGTGTCATAATTTTATTTACCCTGACTCTTATAATTACTTACATTACCTCTATATATAGTTTTGTTTTAAATTGTACACAAAACAAAACAATTTTTAAATATTTTTATTATAATACAAAGTAAATGTAAAAATATGTAACAATAAAATAAAATTGTGAACTTCACGTTTCATTACACATGACACATATTATGGGTCAAGTCATAATATTTTCAAGTTTGCTAATCAATTCTTCTTGATTTGGGATCTCTTGTGGTGTTTGTGGAAACACTATCCACCTGCTACCCATACAATTATGGTTGAGGGCGTTAACAACCTCTCTGATGTAGATACTTGTTGTCCTTTGCGTAAGATATTGGCCCTGAAAAATACAAAAGGCAATTTAATAGGCACTAGAACCAAATTTTTAATTTGTTGCAGTCATCGATGGTTGCAGTTTATAATTTTAGGTGACACCATCATAATAATACATAGGTACCTATCATTACAATAAAATTAACATTTTTATAAGAAGTTAAAAAGATGATTAGGTTTTATATAAGCTAGCACTGCTTTGGTTATGACTAGCTAACTGTATGTAGGTAATATAGGTAATCAAATAGGTAGGTCTATTAATGTGAAATTTCTTACCTTTCTTTCAAGGGGGAATTTCTTCAGACCCTTTTAAACCGCTGAGCTTTTAGGTCGTCACATAATTTTCTAAAAGTTATTTTATTTAATCGAAAATGCTGTGTAAACAATAGTTCCGGCATATCGTGTATTTTTTCCATTTGTCATCGCAACTTAAACCTCCTTTGGCCTCCTCAACCAGTTTTGTTTTGTGCAGCCCACAATAAACGTAGAGAATGCATTTTTAAATATGTACTCTTTGATTTTTAACAACTTTACCATGAAAAATAACACTCGGCGAATGAATTGTGTCGATATCTACAGCATCTTGGGCTTCGTTACATTATCGAAGACGAAAACGAAAACGAAATCGAAAACGAACGTCAAAAGTGCCACTTGGCTAAGCATATGTATGGGAATAGCACTAGAACCCATTCGCTAATAAATCATTTCGATTCGAAAAGCAACATTTGTCTACCAACTTGGTTATCGAATTCGACGTACCACGTGACATATGTCAATCCCATACATTTTTTATTTAGCGAACTTCGTTATCGTTTTTAAAATGGCACTTTGTCTAAGGCCCCTGGACAAAATTGAAATGGGACCACACGGGAAGCACCAGCTTTCAAATAAAAAAAGAATAATCAAAATCATTTCACCCAGTCGAAAGTTCTGAGGTAACAAACATAAAAAAAAACAGTCAAATTGAGAACATCCTCCTTTTTTGGAAGTCGGTTGAAAATAACATGAGATTATCGAATCGTGGTAGCAGTTAGATCTGTCACCAGAACCTAATCCAGCCGTTAGCGAAGATGAGGCCTATGATGGAGCGAGCGCACACAGAAGATGTCTATTCACTCAAACTTGGCAGTGCTCATTATAAAGGCATTACCTATCCAATCCCTTAGCCTTAAGTCTATTATAGTCGGCAGTACACTTGCAGCACCTATGGTGTTGTTTGTGTTATAGGCGACGGTAGTCTACCATCAAGTGGACCTTCAGCCTGAACATAAAAAACATAGTTCTACCGACCTTAACACAAAAAGGTGCGCGATTAAATACTATCCGTCCTCTAATGTGAGATCGCATATAAACATATTTTGTTACACACATCGCTTTTCTATTTCTGTTTATGAAAATGGTTGTGAAACTTCTGTTTTTGTTATTAAGAAGAAAACAAATGTGAATCACGATTTATATACACACGTCCTGTGGAAAGCTTGTGTGTCATCTACAAACTGACCTTGCTATACGCTCACGCGCTCGTCTTCGGGAAAGTCTGTGACTGCTGCCAACTCTAATCTCATGCTGTGATCAGTTAAACGAAACAAACATAAGTTTTCTTTTAACCGCAATGTCTGTATTCTAATTTAAACTTTATAAGTATTAACAATAAAGTTGTGATTTTTATAAAGACATAAAATACAAATTCGTTACGATGACGAGACTTCTATTCGTGAGGTACCACTTCGGAACGAATGTCTTCCAAGAAAACATATTGTGTCTAATGGGGGACACATAAATGTTGCCTAAATTTTTTTGTCAAATGTTGGATCAAATCTACTTTGACAAATGAGTTCATAGAATCACGCGGTGGCCAGTGTAACGCTTTTTGTCAAGTACTCTTTTTCAATAAACTCTAACTGTAAAATGTTGTTAATTTAAATTGTATGTTGCTTGAAAATTAGATTGTTTCTTAACCAATGAAACTAGATAAAACTGATTAGTCCTTTATATAATTATACAAGTCAGCTAACACAGTTTTTCACGTTTGTAAACGAGAATACTTTAAATTTAACATAAATTCTTTATATTGCAGTTATTAATTAAATAAAATTTAATTAAATTATTCATTAAGAAGCATTAGCTTCTTAATGTTCTTTAATGTTTACACTTTCTATTATACCTATGTTTTATTCTGTTTACTAACCATAAACAGATTAGTTGCATATTTAACGTACTTACACTTTAATCTTGTGAATTCATTTTAAAAATTTATAAGATTGTTAATAAAAACCTTTATTAGCTGCAAGACGAGTTACGAGTATGTGAGAGTCTTTTATTTTAATAACTGTGTATTTGCTTTCAATAAATAAATAAAAAATATATGAAAGATGCATCAACCGGTTTTGCATCAAAAAAGCTAAGAAAACTTAAATCTAGAGTATTTTAAAATTCATGAAAAATAGTAATTTTACAAACATTTCGAATTTTAATTTTCTGTCAGACATTTTTCACTCCATTTAGTAAATAAATTAAATGAGATAATAATAGCCTTTAATTTCTCAAACCACTTCAGTCGGTATGATCAGAAATCTAAAAACTATAAAGTTTTTTTACTAATTAATCTTTATCATTTATACTTTCACGATTAATCTGTCCTCTGGCATAATTTTATCGATATAAATACATTTTATTCGACATAAATCTTCAAAAAAATTTGTATTTCGTATTTTTGTTTGTAATGAATAAACTCAAAAACTACTGGATCAATTATCATCAATAGTTTTTGATTATCATCAATACTAATAATAAATCTGTAAGTGTAGGTATTGTATGTATGTATATTCCTCCATAACTCTTAAACGAATTAACTGATTTTCATGAAACTTGGTAGATAAACATTTAGACGTACAGGACACAGGATAGGCTACTTTTTTCTTTTTCAACGCGGACGAAGTCGCGGGCGTCAACTAGTTTTCTATAAACTTACGCAGACGAACTTGCTTGCAACACTACGTACGAGTACATTAGTAAGTTAACGCGTCGCTTAGTATAGGAGCAATTTGTGCATGCTAACTATAAACGGGGCACTGCCGCCTCAATAGGCACCTTATGGGTCTCACTAGTACAGGAGTGTCGCTTCTGCCATGGGGCAGAAGAAATGCATATCCTATGCGAGTGTGGCCCTTCGCAGTCACATCTTAGGAAGCCACAGAATAGCTTGTGAAGATGTGAAGAATGCCTCTATCAAAAAAGTACTACAGTTTCTCAACGTGGTAGGTATAGGTAGAGAGCTTTAGTTTACGTGGCGATCACAATATTTCAGCAATGGACGAAGTGATACTGGTTCTCTAGCAGACAGAAATAGCCACTAGCAGATAATAATAATAATAAGTTAATGCGTCAGTTTGATATTAAATGTGCCTACGCATTCAGTAGAGGCGTCATGGGTTATTGACTTGACTTCTGTACACCGTCAAAACATAAGTGATGCCACTTCTAAATAGCGGTACACTAATAGCTCCCATAATGTTGTAGTTAATACACATGTCATGATTGCCGATATCAAGTGTATGAACTCATAATGATTGTTAACAATAAATGTTACCATTTAGTCACTGGGTTGAAATTATAAACATTAAACTTTGCGCGGCTTAGTTTTAACAACAATATTATGTTTTAATAGTAATATTTGAATAAACACTGTCTGGCGTCTAGATTAAATTATATGAAATTCTCCATGCTATAGAACTATTTCAATCGATTTAATTGCTTATTTGTTATACTTAGGGCCTCTTTCACCAATTACAAGTAAAGTGTTGATTAGTTACTTTTAGAAATAATTTTCTATTTTATTTAATTATGCACTCAGTTTACTGCATCATTCGATAGGCGATTTGTTTTTATTATTTTCTTTTCAATGTTTGGGACTTTTACCGTACAAATAAAGGCATATCAGCTCCATTATCCCCGGTTAACGGTGACTTTAAATGACAGATTAGCCTACTTGACGTTGGTGAAAGAGGCGCTTATACTATATTGACTGTGAAAGAATTACAATAATAGAGTACGACACTGTGTTACCCCCTTACAGAGGACTCCGAGAAATAACAGAAGTGCTGGTGCTAGTATTAGTACGAGTATTGCATATATGACGTGTGTTTATTAGGATTTTTAAATTAATGTTATTCGGAATAGAGGTACGTTTGGGAGCAATTGTTGGTGGGTCGCGTGGGTGAAGTCAATTTGTAACCTCTCAATTTCATCCGTCTATTTGCGGACAGTGACCAAAGCGATGACAATTTCGGCTAATAGAGGAAATTACCGAATCAACTTTTAGACCGTTGCATGTCTCTGTTGTTGTCTATTATTGGTATTAAGTGAATAAGTCCCTGAGACCGCGTGGTCCGATTTATTTGTCCGATTGGTTTGATACACATTCAATTTTACTGTCGGTAAATTTTTTACTTTTCTGTAGGTAATAATTGGCAGGCAGATTGACGGTCCACTTCAAGGGAGGTGGTTATCGTCGCCATAATATTATATATTAACACAAGCATCTCCATAGGGGATTGAATTGATGTGATTGAACATAAGTTATGTTATTAATTAATAACAAGTAGTAGTAATACTATGTATGGGACGGAACTATGTAAATGTACGGGACATTCTAAGAACTATCAAATTGCTGAAATGGAAATAGGCAGGACAACGAAAGATGGACCAAAATTATAACGGAATGGATACCTCGAGAAGAAAGAAGAAAAAGAGGAAGACCTAAAAGAAGGTGAACAGATGGACACAAAATCTATCGTATCGTATCAAAATCATATTTTTCGTATCAAAATATGGACACAAATGGATGAGTAAGGCAAGAGACAGTAAATTATGGAGGAAATGGGGGGAGGCCTACGCCGATGAGGCGACCACATAAAAATGAAATCAATAATAATTCATAATAAAAAAATGAGATGACAAAAATTTGTAAACTAGACGCTTTTTTGTATATATTGAAAGGAAATGACGTTATCTTATGTTATTCAAATGTATTATAATGTAGAATAAATGCCTTAATATTATTAGTAGTTGTAATAAAATAATTATTAAATTTAATTTTGTAATGTTGAATATATTGTTATACAATAAATTATACATTACAACGCATTACAACAAAACTTGAACTTTTAACAGATTTACCCTAAAATGATTGCGTTTCAAAGTCATGTATAAACCGTACCTATTATAAATAAACGTCTTTTGACCAGATGTTGTGATTCTGTTCTACTGTAAAATCCAAAAATAATCTTGGCAGTTTATGTTTCTTTATGAAATATAATTATTTCACATGAAATACTGAATGTGGTATTTTTAGATTTCGCCTTAGCTGTATTTAAGTATAAGGAAAAACATTGATTAATTTTGATTGAGTTTTGAATGCTTACAATTTTTAACATTAATTTAAATTAACGCTAATATTTCTTACTATTTTTAAATAAATCGCTATTATATTGGTAAGTAGGCTATTATAATTATCCTGCTAAAATACTCTTTAATTCTGGAATTTTCCAAGAAAATTTGAGAAATCAGATGTGATGCTTTTAGTATTTCAAAGAAAGAAAGAACGAAAGAATTTTATTCACGCAACAAAGATACAAACATAATACAAAAACAACAAAACAGAAATTAATAAACAGGTAAAAGATGTGTGTGTCCTCGCGGCAGTGAAACGGATACCTACTGAAACGGAACGTATATTTTTCAACCGAAGTCACGGCTAGAAGCATGTCTTTCTCTCAAACAATCTCATTACATACCAGAGTTTTGTTCGTGATGTAACGCTTACACAACATCCACTCATAAAGAACGGGTAACATCATTATCTGAACTATGTTCGGGGAAAGGGTATCTACTTACCTATACTGAGCAGACACTATTGACTACTTTCTCGTTCGAATCCTTTCACTCATCCATATAGACGGATCACTGGCAACTAATTCTTCATAAATAAAACATTTAAACACAGCAGTTAAGGTTCATTTTTGAGTGACAAGATGTGTATTTAAAAACCAGTTGGGATATATTAAAAAAAATAACAAATGAGAAGAGCCGCTTCCGAATGGCGTCAATAGAAATTAATTGGTGCTTAGAAAGCAACTGTCTGTTTTATGTGACCTTGCATTAGCGACGATTTAACTAGAACATACTATTTAATGGAGGGCTTATTTTTATTTGAGTTTAATATTTTGAATTGTTTCTTTTACTAGAGCATAATGGGGACAGTTAGCCTACTTCAAATAATGAAAGAATTCTTGAAACAGATGCAGTGTTTCCGGGATTAGCCTTCACATAATACCTTTCGATACAATATTCGCTCTTTATCTATCTAAATAAAGATAAAGAGATAAAAGAAATACATTGAAAAGTTGTTAAAATTATATTAGTGAATTTTCTGGTAAGAAAGCCATTCTTACAATTCTTTGAATAAGGAAAGCACAAAAAAGGTTCTTATCCATTAACCGTTTTTAATTCATATTATACATGATAACTTTTTTCAAACGGAAAAAAAAACTACTACTTACACTGAAAAACTGTGCTCAGATCGCTATGTTTCCCTACCAAATCATTTTCTTTATTTATTCTTTACAATTTTTTTTTAAAGAAATAGTTATCAAATACAGTTTTTGCTGTGTCCATAGTGCAATATTTTAAATAAAAATATGATTCGAACATTAATAAACACCTTATCTGACAGAGCATCATTGGACGACACCTCTGTTTTTAAGAAAACAAATATCAAGGTACATGTTTTGTATTACTATGAAACAAAAGAGAACGTGTCTTAGATTGTTCTTTGATAATGTTCTACACAGCACGCTTGAGTATCCTTTTGCATATATTACATAAATATACGAGTAAATTAAAAAAAATATACACATAAAGTTCTCAAAAACTACAAGCGAGTGCATTTGATATTTCGCCGAAGTAAAAACACGACAATTTAGAGATAAGTTTTAAATCCGTTTATCGTATAATTTATTGTGTCGTATAGTAAAAAAAAAATTGTTATCCTATCTTTGTATGTGTATAACTAGCGACCCGACCCCAGCTTCGCACTGATTTTTTTCTGTAAATTGTATAAACAATAAACCTTGCTCTCTTATCGCTATTTCCATTTGTGAAAAATGTATCAAAATCATGAGACGGTTTAAAAGAAGTTATCTTAGTAACAGATAGAAGCGGAAAGATTGGAAGAATTGCCTGAAAAAACCTGGGGAAAAACATAAAAACCGCCAATTTTCTTTATCCATCCAAAGATTCTAGCTGATAATTACATTTCATTCAAATGTTTAAACTTTAATTTAAACTCATACTTGTAATGTTCCTTTTAGTGGTGTTGTATATAGTGATTTAGTATGTCTTTAGTTGGTAAGCCTTTTTAAATAAATAAAAAAAAAAAAAAAAAAAAAAATGTTGACGTCAAACTTTTAAAAAACTTTTTACATCAGCTGTCACAGTCAAATAGCTTTTGACAGAACGACGTCTATCTGTTCGGCTAGTAACGAATAAAATAATGAAAAATATTACTAGTGTTTATGAAGACACTCAGCATGTATGAGTTGGAATCAAGCACTTTTTACAGTATCTAACGACTAACGACATTCTTTCGTTATATTGAACTTTTTAAGCTCCCATCACGCTGTGACAAATATTTGTATATCAAAAATGTGCAATTAAATTAAATATACTATCTATTTATAGTAAAGTATTAATTCAAGAAGCAGAGTTTAAAAGAATTTGAACTGTGTGTAAAATTGCATAAGTGCTAATTTGTAGTGCAAAGTGTCTTTGTGGAGTTCATGCAAGTATAGCAGTGGCTGATACCTGGCTGGTTTAAATTGTTTTAAGCAAGTAATGTCACCACTGAAAAAACATCTAAATCTTATGTGTAATGTTATCTAAATATACATTTTGAAAATCTATATTTTTGTACAAATAAAATTTGACTTGTTTCAATTATTTCTACTAAAATATCGAAATAATTAAATTTAGCTAATTCAAGTTTGCAAAAATATTTCTTTTATTAAAGTAATTAATTTTATAGAATAAAAATGATAATTTTACAGTCAATAAACGAAAAACCAGCAGTTAGGTACGGTTTTTTCCATTGACATTTAACAAATAATAATATTAAATCACCACTATATGGATATTCAATTATAACACTTGTTGACGATACCGAGAACCCAAATATTAAGTAAATTAAATATATTGTGAAATATATATAACATTTATTATTAAAACGATTAAATAGAATAAAATTAGACCAGTAACCAATATACATAAAGAAATAACCAGACCCATGAAATAACCTTAAATGGAAACATTCACAATGAAGAAATTTAGATAGATAACGGTTTGAAACGATACCATACATAGAGGAACATCACAACATAGTTTATAATGTTTTTAAGGGCCCCCATGCCATGCGTATCGCTTACCGCGCGGTGGTTGCGGCGGTTTCGGCGTTCGATCGCTCTCAGCGGTCAAAGCTGCGTTCCCATTTTCTACATCTGCAATTTATAAACTCGCGATTAGGCGAACATAAATACAGTTTTTACAATTTCTTTATAAATACTCATGTAAGTACGACAGACGTTATAAAATGCGCAACCCAGTCTACAGTTGTACAGTGTGCTCGTAACGCCACAAATAGATGAAGATGGAGAAGCTTCGCAGGGGCAGCAATACGCACCAAGGAGGGCGAACTTGACCACTCTGACAAGAGTGTGCGACTTGATATAATTATATACTCATTTAAAAGCCGGCAAAGTTTTTTCGCCCCTAAAGACGATCCACGACAGTTTTTTATTCGTCATAATAAGCAATGGAGGAATTTTTTTTCTTATTATGCGAACTTATAATGAAAAAACAAAATAATATTAAATAACCAGAAAAAGAATGTAATCAATATTTTTTTTATTTTTTTTAATATTTGTAATAATAAGTGTTTTCTTAAACATTGATTTTTAGTAAAATTTGTTTATTGTCATAGTAAAATTGTTTCTTAAGTGCGGTACACTTATTGATTCTTTAAATTTTTGTAATTTTTTTACAATATCAAACTTATATTTTTTATTGTAATAATTGTATAGCACCTTATACAAACAAGTTCTTTTGTAAGTATGCGGTGTTGAAATTGGCATACACCAATAATACACCTACATATAAATTACATCAAATTTTATTACTTCTTGTCCTTGCGCTATTAACAAACAGCAATTGTTCTACAAATTTTGCAACTCGTCCTACTCATCAATTTGTTCGTTCAAATAGAATTGAATTCATCTTTGAAATTGCTCAAAAAGACCGACAATACCTACCAATTGCTTCGCATGGCAATAAAATTCCGTGACATAATTTTATTTTTGATTAAGGGTTCGAGGGAGTTCCGTCAAAGTGTCGTTTCGTCATATTAAAATAGAGATGTCTCTTCGTGTAAAATAGCTACTTAGTTTTTTAGTACTTACTTGCAATTCCTTACAAAATTTAACTAAACACATATTTATGTGTTAAATTGTATGATAAAACGTCTTATATACGCCATAAGGTTCTCTAATAAACGTATGTATTTTTAAATTGTTCAACACATAATCTCGATTGAAATATGAAATTGATTGAACAAAATTACTTGCTTCATTGATAAAATTGGCACTTGTATAATACAAATTCGCTACGCATAACATTTAATTGTATTGGCACCAGAATGGTTTTATGTTTAAATATAGATACATTCCATTATTATATATTAGCGACCCGCCCCCGGCTTCGCAAGGCTATTTTTTTCTACATTTTATATACACGGACCTTCCTCGTTTATTGCTCTTTCGTTTAGTGAAACCATATAAAAATCCCTTGGCTGGTTTAGAAGAAATTAGTGGAGAAACAGTGTCGGTGGTTCAGTAGCTGAACACTGCTTCACAACACTGTGGTACTAGAGGGCTTATGCCCCTAAACCTTGACCCATACGCTTTATACCTTTAGGATCAGTAACACACTTCCTTCTACCTGGTATTACTTGTATTTAGGGCTAATGCAGCTACGGTCAAGTGGACCGTTATCAGGTTGCCTATTATGTTTAAGTAAATATTTAAGATAATGCCTAAATTAAATTCGATATAATAAGTTATTGCAATAATAAAAATAACATAAATTACTATTATGTCATTATATTTATTTGTAATTTGAAAACAACTGTATAATTAATATTGTTCTCGAGAACAATCTTATAATGACCTGCAGCTACATCGTTATTTATATAAGTAATTTTTCAATTATTTACAACTAGTTGTTACTTAGTTATATTGATGTAATATGTAGTCCCATAATGAGAATTCCATTTTAATTGTAATTTTTTTAAATAATATGTTACATAACAAAAAAATAAAAATGCATTGTCTACGAATATAATATTATTACATATTGGGCCTCTTTCACAAACTACATGTAAAGTGTTGATTAGTTACTTTTAAAAAAATAATTTTCTGTTATATTGAATTATGCATTCGGTTTACTGCATCATTCGATAGCCGAATTTTTATTATAATTTTCTATTTAATGTTTGGGACGTTTAACGTACAAACAAATATATATCAGCTAAATTATTCCCGGTGACAGGTGACTTTAAGTGACAGCTTGGCCTACTTGACGTTTGTGAAACAGGCGCATTATAAAATATGGTTGCTGTCGTTTTCTGTCTGTTTCTCTGCTAAGTTCTAAATTACCCAACAGATTTTGATACTGTTTTAACTAGTGGAAAGAACGATAAACGAGGATGGTTTTTTGTGTATATAATATAATTTTCATAAAAAAAAAATGTTACAGGGAGAAGCCGGGAGCGGGTTTCTAGTTGATTGTATTACCGTCAAGGCACAATAAACAAATTAATTTTTTTTTTATGTGTAAGGATTTCTGATGTATATAATTTAACCACGTGAGACTTTTGAACACTTGTAGAGTGCAGTCTGATTTATTCGCAATAAATCAAAGGTAATGTCGTTGTTTGCGAAATTTTCCGTCTTTTAGACGGTAAACATCACCCTTGTGGTGGATTATGGTGTGAGAAAACTATGGCAATTTGCCAACAGTAAAATAATATCTTGAAGAAAGCACAGGAGATCCAGTATAACTAGAAACTCTAAACAGGAAATCTAACATACATTCTGGGCTTCAAAGAAAACGTCTGAATGGACAGCTGGCAATCGACAAAAAAAATATCAAATTCTATAACAGTAACAAAATACTTTTTGTCATGCTTAAATTGATAAATATAAATATCTTATTATGAAAAGTTAATTATTATCTATTATCATAATGCGTCTTGTTATGATATAACAATCTTCATATTATCTATTATCTTGTCATAGCTTCATAATTGCGTCGTTTATCTCAGCGTATTAATATAAAAGGAACGTCGTGCATTAAGCATTTAATTGGTGAATTTGTATTTAATATCCATTTTATTTTTTATCGTCTGAAAAAATATAAGTAGGTACCTTATACCTATAATCAAAAAAAATTACATCAGTCAAAATCAGTTCAGAGGCCACTGACGTATCGTATAATATTTCAAAATTGTAAAACAATTTTCGCTTGTATTACATACTTTTAAAATGACGAGCCCATCAAGAGGTTAAGGTGCATGCAGGGCTCTGTTTCAGAAGTATAGATATACAGATAGTCATTACTTTCATTAAAAGATATTTTCTTAATAACTAAGAAAAAATATGTAATAACTAACTATTTTGTCTCTACTCTTGATTGGAGTAACAAAAACTGCCATCATACTCAATACAACGCATTCCTTCATATATATTTGAAACAATGTTAAAACAATATTAGGTACTTAAAGTTTCGTCCGTTTGATTTTACGTATTAGTACTTATCGTTGTATTTCTGGCAGGATAATATGCCAAGAAAATGTTACGATAAACAAATGTATGTTGTGTTTACAATTTAATTATAGCATTTGTGTTAACAGAACCTAAATTCACTTTGAACTGTCTGTTGGTATGCGAAGTTTCGAAAAACAAAAATACCCAAATAATATACGTACGTAAAAAGATCGAACTTGAAAATTTGAAGCCGGTCTTGCTACCTGCTCGCGATGAACCCGAAATAATCGCTTTTACTACTATATCATATACGAGTATCTCTACATCTTATACTATAATATAAGGAGAGAAGATTTGTATTTTTGTATGTTTGTAATGAATAAACTCAAAAACTACGGGGCCGATTTTAAAAATTCTTTTACCCATAGAAAGCTAATATATATTATCAGCGAATAATATACGCTCTATTTTATAAAGTTATGCAGCCGAAGTCGCGTGCAACTGCTATTAATATTATAAATAAAGACGATTTGTAATTTTGTATGTTTTAATGAATAAACTCAAAAAACTACTGTACCTATTTTGAAAAGTCTTTCATCTGTACAAAGCTTCATTATCAGCGAGTAACATAGACTATAATTTATAGTTACGCTGACGAAGGCGCGTCAAACAGCTAGTATAAAATAACGTCGATGTTCGCCTCTGTCTGACTCCGCTCTTTTAAGTAGTGGCAGTGGTCACACTGTGTTTCGCAGTAATTTGGTTAGCCCGTCTGAGACAGGGACCGTCAATAACAGCAATAATAATAACATAAACAATAGCAATAATAACGGCAACAATAGGCAATAACAGCAGTGCGCTATTATTTTGGCGAGTTAGGGAAGCCAGAGCCCATTTTCCTAATCCTACTGTAGTCGGAAAATGTTTACTACGGGAAATGGTGTTGTGTGTGTGTGTGGTTGTGTGTGTGTATGTGTGCGTGCGTACGTGTGCGTGTGTGTGCGTGCGTGGGTGCGTGCGTGCATGCGTGTGTATGTGTGTGTGTTGAAAATACTCGTACACATAAAGCAAACACTACATGAATTTTGTGAAATATTATGTTATCAGATGATGTTAATTAAAATCGCAATCTATGTGTACCTACTACATAATTATATATCTGTTTTTATCTGTACCCAAGATACCGTCATCACATCAATCATACTACACATTCTGATAGGGTATTAAAAAGAGGTGGGTTGATTGTGAAATAATCTACATCCTTTTTTTTTCTTTATCGCATAGATTTTTCATTGAAATAAATTTATTACGCGGATATAAATAATTTCCATTTTATACTCAGTTAAATTTTTATTTAAGAAAAATACAGTGGAAAATTTGTTTACATTCGGATTCGGCACAAATATGTTGTTTTTTTCCTCGGTTTTTTTTACGAATACTTAGGTATTGTAAAAAAATATTTTAATAAGCAAGTAATAAATTTGATAAAAAATCACTAAACTCCATAAATGTTGTATTTCTTTATTTATTACACATTTTAGAACGTCCTTGCAACAATAAGGAAACAATTTGCAATTATGTGAGCCGATAATAATTAATCATTCCGGTATATACTAATTTAGAGCGTTCATTACTGCCTATTGTTCCTCAAATATGCTGCAATCCGTAATACATTTTCTGCATTTTTTTAAATAGTCTTTAAAATGTATGTTTGATAGAGTTTTGAATACATTCATATTATACTCAAAATTATATAATTACCTTTAAACGTCCTTCAAAACTTAGCATCTGAACAGATATAGGTACAATTTTTAAAATGGTTGTGGTCTTTTATAATAAACTAGCTGCTGCCCGCGACTTCGCCCCGTAACTTTGTAAATGATATACTAAAAACCTTCCTCGAGAACCACTCTATCCATTGGTGAAAACAAAACGAAAATCGGTGCAGTAGTTTTTGAGTTTATCGCGAACAGACATACAGAAATAAGCGGCGGAGGAACTTCATGAATACTAACAACGTGTTTACTTCTTTTTTTATTGTTTAAAATTAAAAATTAATTTTTCAAATCGATACAGAAAATTACTTGAAAAAATAAAATAAAACTTTAATTTTATATGTATATTCCTATTCTGTGTAATTTTATATTGTACTACAAACCGTATTATACCTTCCATGTGGTTAAAAGATTTTCTTCAAATAAAACTATATTCACAATTGATCGTAACGTGTCTTTTGTTTTACTCACGGAACAGATTGTACCATTATTAATAGTAGGTATATACAACTCTAATAAGTAAGATTTTTATTGACTATTGTTTTTACGTGTTTATACTATATACTTTTTAATAAACACACAACACTGCATACAGATGCCTGACTGACATTATTTAGTTTACAAATACTGTGATATTTGTAAATACTCGTAAGTTAACAGTATTATTTTGTAAATTAACTGTGCTCGCAACTTCGTATACCTACGCGGTTTTTGGTTTTCCTACGCTTGGTATTTAGGTATTCGGTATAACTTTTTGCTTGTAAACCGATTGGAATGAAACAAACATTCAATGTCACGGAAAGCTTACTCTACATCAGTGAAAACTGCGTTAAAATTGGTCAAGCCCTTCTGAGATTAGCGCGCTCAAACAGACAAACAAAAATTTTAAAAACTAGTTTTGACCTCGGTTACATAAGTACCTACAACATGTACAAATTGTATTTATTTTTTTGAGAAAATCTTTAATGTACAGACACAGCTCGTTTACGTTTAATCTCATTTACATACTAATAACTAAAGCGCCTCTTTCACAAACGTCAATTAGGCCAAACTGTCATTTAAAGTCATCGGTAACCGGGGATAATGGAGCTGATATACTTTTGTTTGTACGGTAAACGTCCCAAACATTAAATAGAAAATAATTAAAAAAATCGCCTATCGAATGCTGCAGTAAACAGAGTGCATTATTCAATAAAACAGAAAATGATTTCTAAATGTAACCAATCAGCACTTTACTTGTAGTTGGTGAAAGAGGCCCTAATAATTTTACTATTTTCCTAAATTACTAGTCTATTTTTCACACTCGACTTGTGTTAAAAATGTTGAATTTTTTTAAATCAATTTTTAAAATTTGAATTAATTATAAAAATACATGAAAATATGCTATACACAATAATGTTGTTAAATCGCGTTGGTGAAGGTACAAGGTACTGTTTTATAAAATTTATCAATTATTCTGTTACCGTATCTAACCCAATTTAACTATACTTATATGGTTTTTTTTATTAAAATTAACTTACGTTTAGACGCCATTATATATTTGGAAACAGTTTTCAACTTTTACTTATTACACAAATTAAATAAATCACAATAAAACCCATTTAATTGCGAATTATTGATTTTAATTTACACTAATTACAAATATTGTAAAACGATATGGCCACGGTTTGAAACACACTCGTTTTTATATTAATTTGTATATTCACTCAAGTCTTTTTTTATAAAAAAAATATCTAATTAACAAAAGCTTGTTAATTTATGATAGCTTAATAAATTTAGTATATCAATAACTACAACTATATTTTATATACATCATCAATCAATACTAATAATAAATCTGTAAGGGTCGGTCATGGAGTAATTTACTTTGTTTTCAGAAATATCGTGTATATAGGCTCTATACATGATACTGAAACTAAATTGACGATTTTTAGAATTTTTTTCTGTATGTATGTATGTATGTATATATGTATGTATGTATGTATGTTCCTCTATAACTCTTAAACGAATCAACTGATTTTCATGAAACTTGGTAGATAAACATTTAGACGTACGGGACACAGGATAGGCTACTTTTTTCTTTTTAACGCGGACGAAGTCGCGGGCGCCAGCTAGTACTAATAATAAATCTGTAAGTGTAGGTATTGTATGTACTATGTATGTTCCTCCATAACTCTTAAACGAATTAACTGATTTTCATGAAACTTGGTAGATAAACATTTAGACGTACAGGACACAGGATAGGCTACTTTTTTCTTTTTCAACGCGGACGAAGTCGCGAGCAGCAGCTAGTTTAAAATAAAGTCGCTATCCACCTCTCTCTGTTTCTCCTCTAAATTCTTCTAAACTAACCAACGGATTTTAATACGGTTTTCACTAATGGAAGAGCGTTAAACGAGGAATGTGTGTAAACATATATCGCACCTTCGGCAAGAGAAGGGCGCAACTGCACTTTTTGTAATTTTACAGGAGAGCCATTTAAAGTTATATTTATTGCATTCAATATCGTATTCTTCTGCTTATATTGTTTTTAAACAATTCTTCATCAAATAAACCCCATAGTCTTGTAAATATTTTTTTTTTATTTAAAAATGTCTTTAAGACATTTCTGCATATATTTTAAGTTTAACTCATTTAAAAAAAAATTGTAAGTTATGCCCTTGTCTTACCGAAGGTGCGATATATATTTTGTAAAACCAAATCGTATTTGAACAAAGCTTTCAATACCTACATATTTTCAATAATTAGTGAAAATTTCTATTTAATATTTTTTTAATGTTAAGTGCTACAAGTGCGCTGCCGACCATAGAAGGATTAAGGACAAGGGAGAAGGAAAGTATGGGGTATAGTATAGGCCTTGCTCATTCACCGAAACACAACAGCACAAATGCTGTTACGTCACGGTGGCCTTCTGTAAGGGACATAACCTAAAAACTACTTTTAACTGCACCATAATATTTAAATGTTAAAGTACGATAAGTATACTCGCAAATATGTACAATTGTATAATACAATATAAAAAAAGTCTATTTTAATTAATTATCCCATAGGAAGTTAACATGTTTATCATTTTCCTGTTCTGTGTGAGGTCATTTGTTATAATAACAACTACAGGAAAAATAAATTTTAATTGCCTTAGATCTCACACTTATTCCAATTTTTTCAGTAACTAGAACAGTACAAATAAAATGTTATAATATAAAATAAGTACCTATATAAAATTATTATTCAATAAACTAATAAGTTTGTTATTTTCCGCAAGTAACTCAATTTAGAATTTCCGCAAGTACTTACATGATTCGAAATAACATATTCATCCTTTTTTTTGTACTTAATATAAAGTTTATTGTAAGTTATTTATTGTAGTTATTTATAATATTATAGTAGCTTTTTCTCACGACTTCGTTCGCATATCTTTATAAATTAATACTATCTTTCAAACTACGAGTATAACCAACCATAAACATTCACAAATATCGGTAGGTCTACTTTTTACAGAAATAATTAATTAATTATTTTTAATATAATTAATATTTATGAATTTATTTGAGACATTCACAAATAGGGCAAATGGTTAAATTATATTTATAAAAATATTAAAAATTTACGAAATCAAATCTAAGAGAATTCATCCATAACATACCTACATATTTAAATGAATAATGTTTACTTTTAAGTTACAATATTTTGTTCTTTTCTTTATCTTTTTATTTAAATTCAAATTCAAATTCAAATTCATTTATTTACAGGCAACTAGACCCATATTTTTACATTTTTATTTATACATTTAATTATAATATATATATATATATAACTATAACTAACAGTAATAAGATATACAACATGAAAGAAAGGAAAAGAAAATAATAATAAGGAAAAGAAAATAATAATAGAAAAAAATAATAATAAGAAAATACCTAAAAACTACAACCAACATGTCTATCACAACAATTTCGAATATATATACAGTCTAGCCTATTAGCTATCATTGATATGACTTTGTTAGAGCTGTCCCGCACTCGCCTAACAAGTGATGCACAGTTTTTACGCATATTAGCATAGAATTTAAATCACATTTAAAGATAATGTGATTTATTTCAAAAGCAACATACAATATCAAATTGATTAGTGAAGTTTGAATTGACGTTTTACCATTATTTTTTGCTGAATACGTGAACTTAATTTAAATACATAAACTTAAGATAT
This sequence comes from Synanthedon formicaeformis, assembly GCA_945859745.1. NCBI lineage: Eukaryota > Metazoa > Arthropoda > Insecta > Lepidoptera > Sesiidae > Synanthedon > Synanthedon formicaeformis. The sequence goes on from OX243958.1 coordinate 10,117,447, forward strand.
AAATTAAATCTTAAGATATAATAAATTTAAAATTCTTGTAAATATTATCTATGAATGTAATTAATGTATTTAAAGTCCGGACATAATCGATTTTCATTTGATAAACGAACCGATTTAGATATATTATAACAATTATAGATATAATTTAAAAAAAATGTATTTTGAATATCAAACAAGTTTAACAACAACTCTGTTTGTCTATGTTAATTTTATTCATATTTGGAATATTTCATATTTCATATTTGGAACGTATATTTGAAATTAACGTTTAAAAATTAAATTTTTAATTAAAAAACCATTTTCATTATACACTTACTTGACTCTCCAGCCATTGTTGATCTCAAAATTCGTTGAGGAAAAAATCGAAAAGTTCGAAATTTGTATTTCACTAGAGGCACTCTCGTAGATCGCTACGAACGGCGTAGAGCTACGAATCCCACGCAAACACTCGCCGCGTCTAATAATATAGAGACAAGTGTTGCCAAAACAATTTAGTAAATAATTCCCGAACTGAAAAACTAATGATTGCCAAGGCGCGTGCGTACCGCGCGTGCTTCGAAACAAGAGTGGCGATGGCAAATGCTCCCAATGGATTTTAGCAATTTGATAAAGTGGTAAATTGTAATATAAATAATGTCACGTTTATGGAGACGAATGCAGCGCAGCGCTCTTGTATCACTGCTTAGAATAGTTAACTTATGTATATGTGCTGTTTTTTTTAATCTCGTACAGTCGAGTGCAAAATGAAAAATTTATAAGATAAATATAATATATTCTAATTTTTTCCTAAAAATTCCATAGGTTCTTTTGAAGAATTTCAATGTGGAATGTAGAGAGTAGAATTAAATTATTTTGGTGTTTCAAAAAAATTACACTTTTTTATAACTTTTTTTTAAACATTTTCAACCACTCTTCATAGTGACAGGCACACTGCGTTCCGCAGTCATTAAACTGTTCAGCTGTCTGGTGGTTGTCATGGCAGCAGTCATACAAGTATGGAAGTGTAGTGTTAGTTAAATAGATATTTAAAATAGTTAATCTAAAATAGTTAGTTAGTTAGATATCTGAAAAAAAAAATCCTAATCCCTTATCCTTAATCCTTCTAAGGTCGGAACAGCGCACTCACAACATCTTGGCGATGCTTGAGTTAATAGGCGACTGATAACCTTTACATTAAAAAAAAAATGCATAAAAAGTTAAACTTTTTTTTTCAATTTGTACATTGTTGCTTATCAGACTACCGTAGATTAACGCAATCAATGTTATCGCAGTATATTTAGTTCATTAATTCACCTGCTTTATGTTTTATCAACAATTTGGATTTAGATAATGCCTCATGATCTTAATTTAAATGTGAATGTAAAAAAAATCGCCAACTCTATACGACGTTTTCTCGCGTCGACTATGGGGTAAGGGAACGTTAAGACACGGTACCCACACGAGGCCCCATACGAGGCCCGCACATTGCGGGCTCCACCTCCGTGCTGTGAACAGACGTGCCGTCACATACACACAGCATCGTTGCCCCTCGTTGCCCGGTGTTGTGACGACGCCGGACGTCCCCATGTCCACCGCCTACAGGCGAAGCGGCCTGCGAAGTGGCACAGGCCGCCTATTCTGTACCTCTCGCAGAGGGCAGTCAGCGAGGGCCTTCAATCCTGAAGCACCACGGAACCTCTTTTCTGCGGCACAGCTTACAGCAGAGTCGGAGGCCGCTTCCGCCTGACGCTCTAGGATCCGGTCATCTCCGCGGCATTAAGGGTGGACGGCCCAAAGGGGCAATTATGATTGATGCAGCCTTTGATTGTTTTTTAAATATTTATTTTTAAAAAGGCATTTTTAGTAGAATTTTATTTATGTGTATTGCGGATCTTTTTAGACTCGTTAGGTTGGTTTAAATCTAATCTAAAAAAGTCTTTGTACGATTCGGCACCTCATATTCAAGTAGCGAAATTGGACAACAATAGTATGATTAAATAATAGATATTATTTATTAAGAATAGACGGATCCAGTTCAAAGTTATTGTTACATTGTCACACGCCTGTTACCAGCCTGTTATGAAGTCAGTCAATTTGTTTTTTTTTTATGTTAAGTTCGGCAGACAGGCTGACAGTCCAATTGATGATAGGTGGCTACTACTTACCATCGTCTATAACACAAGCAACGCCACAGGTGTTTTAAACGACTTGTTTGACAAAACATTCAGATGGTAATAAGTTTATCATTTTGGGCGATTCATTCAAATGTTTACATTCATGATTTTTAGAATTAAATGCAAATAAATACAACTCTAAATAAACACTCTTCTTCAACCCAGACGTTTTACAACCAAGACTTTATGAAAATACCCATTTATCTTATATGTCATGCCCCCCTTTAACCGTGAAGAAAAAAACAAACGCATATTTTCAATTGATGCTCAAATAATTGTATGCCAACAAAAAGTAATAACTACCTTTTTGTTCTTTATTAAACCTGGTATTCCCAGTTTATGTCGAAATAAATACAACACAGAGGTTTCATTTGATAGTGTCCGATGTCCCCTACTATTTGTTTATTGTGTAAGTCTACTTGCTCTTCAAAGAACTTTTGTTTGCAGGAAAATATATATTTAGGTATTTTGTTATTCTGTTCCGAATATATGCTGTTATTTCACTATGGTCTTCTATAACAGGGTAATATCTACTGCCAGATGGTCTGTCCAAATAACTGCAAAACGCAATGTACCTTACGTCTATTTAAAGACTCAAGACGAGAAACCAAGGTATTTAGAAATCACTTGTCAATAGTATAAATTATTCGTTTACATGTGACCATTAATTTATAATTTTGTATCAACTGAGCGGGGAATAACAGCTTTCGTTTAGATGTGGACACGTAGTAGTGACTTAAGTATATAGTATTTTTCACATAGCAAGGATACGATGACATTTGATTTCATCCACTTCACGCATACTATTTTTCAAAAAAAAAATATTTAAGGGAAATACAATAAACCTATACTTATATTATAAAGAGAGAAGATTTGTATGTTTGTAATGAATAAACATAAAAACTACTGGACCGACTATGAAAATTCTTTCACTTATACAAAGATACATTATCAACGAGTAACATTGGCTGTATTCAAATAAAGTAACGCGGGCGATGTCGCGTGCAACCGCTAGTTTGGATATATAATTTGGAGAAAAAATCCGCGCGAAGCCAGGGCGGTCTGCTAGTTTACTATATTTTTCGATTTCATAGGCGCTGCGTCCTGTAGTAACTTCAAACGTACCATGATCGTGGTAGGGAAACGAGCCAATCAAAGAGTTATGATGCGAATTTTTTGCGATACTGAGACAAAAAGTTCTCTGACCGTCATCAAAGGTGAGAACAATAACAAAATAAAGAACGGAAACGGTAATTACACGGTATAAAGTATGTAATCAGATGTCACTAAAGTCACTTGTCAAGGACATCGATTTCTTAGCTTCAATTCAAAATTGTTTAATAGAATAGTCCACCAATTAAATACATATAATAATAAATAAATAAATATCTTCACACATTCCACATAGCACCATCTACGAGTAGTTCCAAAGTAAGCAACTGATTTTTGTATTATGGATACACGACAGTTGATATACTACATAATTATTTTTTAAATACATACATTATTATAAATACAAAACATCCATGACTCAGGTAAAAAGGTAAAATGTTAACACATAAATATTTGCCCCTAGCGGGATTCGAACCCGCGACCGTTTGGTTAACAGCTAGGGTTACTAGCCACTAGACCAAACGTGTTGTATTATATTAATAGAATTGCTGTTACGTTAAAAATACAATGTCGCGATTAGTAATCAATGAAACTAAGGGTGGGTTGCTTGGTTATTATTACGGTCAAAGTTAACTTTAGCGGTAACTTTAACGGTGACGCATTAATCGCCTCGTTATTGTCGTGGCAAACGAGTTTTGAAATCAATCATAAGTGATGTCCTTCTGCAGATCTAACTTCATTTTCGGAATATTTTTCAGTAAAGTGAGTAGTCTCTTTTGTACTATTTGTGATATCTACTTAGTCCTAACCTAATGGCAAGACGGAGCAGTTTACTGTGTAGATAATTTTCCTTACAACATGTAGATGTTGCAAAATATGACAAATGGGTATAATAAGGCTCGTCATATTATGTATGTAGTTCGCTGCAATTATAAAACAATTCATGAGCGGAAGTTTTTAAAGCAAATGTGCGGTTACTTGATTACTGTTAGCTGTTTACGATGAAACGTAAGATAAGTTATGGATTAAGTCACGATTTTTCGAAGCAAAACTTTAATTTATGGTAATGGTCGGTTCAAAGGCTGAGGTTCACTTGAGACTATGTGGTTAACAAAACCTATGTATACGCAAGCAACACCAGGAGATTACCTTGATAGAAAGAAAGATAAGAGATGATACTAATAATAAATCTGTAAGGGTTGGTGATGGAGTAAGTTACTTTGTTTTCAGAGATATCGTGTTTATAGGCTCTATATGTGATACTGAAACTAAATTGACCATTTTTACAATTTTTTTCTGTATGTATGTATGTATGTATGTTCCTCCATAACTCTTAAATGAATTAACTGATTTTTCATGAAACTTGGTAGATAAACATTTAGACGTACAGGACACAGGATAGGCTACTTTTTTCTTTTTCAACGCGGACGAAGTCGCGGGTGCCAGCTAGTTATGAATAAATTAAACGGAAATGGAAAAAAAAACTGAACAATTAAAAAAACAGGTATTTTTTCATTGTTTATATATTTTTAAGTATATATATTTGCCAGGAGAAAACACTTCCATTATCACTGTACTTATTACTTAACTTGTACATGGATGCATTACTTAATTAAAACTTATTTCATGGTCTTAAGTTCGCGTGTGTGTATTAGTGCACGTAAAATACATTTTATACATATGTACATTTATATATTTAATAAAAAGATTATAAGTGTTCTTAAAGTAATTATGTGATAAATATTACATATTTTTCATTGTGATAAAAGAAATTTACATCAATCTTTTATTATAGTAGGTAATATTAATAGTCGTAAAGAAAACATAATTGGCATATCAGGTCATCGTTATAAAAATTTGCTACTACCTTGTGAATGTCAAGATAATAAAGAAATGTACAAATATCTGCGGCTATAAAATATCAAACAACTTTTGTCCTCGTCTCTCATTAGTCTTTTCTTATGACATAGAAAAGGTCAACAGAATTTTAATTAATCTATAATTACAAATATGTGTTTAAGCGATGATAAAACGTTGTCGGCAACATGTTAGATCTCTGCATATCGTTTGGACTGTAAATATTAACTTTACGTAAACGAAGGTCGGTCGAACATTCTTATGTAAGTGTAAGAATTGTGAAAAGAAGATTAAAATTTTAAAATATACACCTAACAAGGAAGACAATCTAAAAATACAGTTATATATGTATACAAAAAAAACGCAATGCTTGCAGTTAAAAATGTTTTTAAAATATTTCCCCTGACTTTCTCTTCGCCATTTGCAATACAGTCTAAATCTTGTTCATTTCCTTTTCCTTTCATACTATAGGTTTTACAAGCGATTTCGTCTACGTAACTTAATAAAATACTAGCCACACGCTCCCGGCTTCGCCCGGGTTCAAAATGAAAACTATCCCATCTTTTAAGTTGGACAAAATTACACATAGATACGAAGTTTTACCAAATTCGGTTGAGTAGATAATTGGCGTCAAACATGTGACACGAAATTTTTATATATCCCATAATGTATAACTGATAATGTAGCTTTCTATAAATGAAAAAGACCATTTATCAACATTAGAATAGGAAATTTCATTGATTACTAATCACGACATTATACTTTTAACGTGACAGAAATTCGATTATAAATATACATAGTATACGACTTTATTAGTCATATACTCGTACGACTGAATAATTTGAATTAAAAATAATTATTTATTCTTAGTGTTAACAAAATTCTAAGAAAACTATCTGGATTGGGATCGGGGTATAACCCGTTTAATTTTCCTTATACAAGCGGCTTTATTATAGTTTGCATTTTGACTCAATAATCTGAGAACTTGACATATTATAACTATGTGACCTTTATTTTTTATGACATTGTATATTTAAATGAAATGAAATTATTTTGATCTTATCGGCTTGACAATAATGTCACCGTGTGTCACAGTTAACATATCTATACTATTATATAAAGCTAAAGAGTTTGTTTGTTTGGTTGTACGCGCTAATCTTAGGAACTAGTTACTGATTCGAATTTAAAAATTCTTTTTGTGTTGGATACTCCATTTATCGAGGAATTATATATAATATAATATATATAAGTAACAATATATACAACAGTAAACATTATATATAAGTAACATTATAGACAGGATGACAGGACCCTATTCCAGTAGTTCCTGAGAATAACTCGTTCAACGAAACAAACAAACAAACTCTTCAGCTTTATAATATTATTATAAATTTTGAGTATTTTTTTTCGATTTATATAATCGATCATTATTGTTAATTTAAGAATGTTGTAAAACCTTTTATATATCCAATTTCTTGCAGCATTGACAAATAGTTTTAAAAACCCATTTTCTATCACTTAAAAAGAAAAGAATGCTTTAAATGGTATCTTAAACATTCCAGCCACATTTCTTTTCGCAGGATACGCAACTGTGTTGAAAGATTTCCTCGTTGCACTATAAACATTCGCCTCGACGCTAAATAATTTGATGCAATATATCTATACAAGTGCGTGGGATACTAATTTGTCATAATATTATTGTACGATTGAAAAATGTTTAAATATGTTGTATAAGTAATTAGGTATAACATTATATTGTATAGTGTGTATTTTATAATTAAAATCTGTAAGAGTTTTAAATACTAAAAATATAGAGCTAAATACATAAAAAGAGTACACGCATGAACCTACCGATGTCAAAAAGACCGATCACAAAAAAAAAGTGCCTGTCGGCCATTCGAAAAAAAATGCCCCAGATGAACAAAAATTTCAAGTATAGGTATTCATTTAAAAAAATAAAAGTCGAAAATGAGACGTAATATTTTTTGTAAAGGTTGCCAGACAGGCTGTCAGTAGGTGGTTTTTTTTTTTTTTTTTTTTTTTTTTTATGGTTTTCCCCCAGGGGTTACGCCACCCCCGTAGGCCGTTTATTTAAAGTAAAAATTGCAATTTTAATTTAGTTTTAAATAACACACAAAGTTACAGTTACAAAAAAAAAATCTTTTTTCTTTCTCTTATATATATTTACATTTACAAGAAAAAAAATCAGTTACGGGGGCCTGGGGGATCAAAGCCTCAACCTCCGACATAATCGGAGACTTTGATGTTTCTAACAAAAAATTACCTAATACTGCTTATGTTAATTTATTTTTAATTAAGACAATTGACAGTAGGTAGTTGGTTACTGTCACCTATTAAATCAAGCAACGCCACCGGTGCTTGAATTACGCCACCTATCTTAGTAGGAGAATGGATAAGGTAGGTATTATAAAAAAGTTAATTTACAGAGTTGGCCCTGCCCGGAACTGAACCTGGATCCCCTGTCACAGCGCTAAGGCAAGCACCTTAACCACTCTGCTAATGGGCTCTTCAGTAATTGTAAGTTTTTTGTTGTCAAATTATGGTTTCATTAAAATAATAATAAAACAATTATAATACAACAAAATTATTTTTTATTTATTATTAACAATGTCTGTGACCAAAACTCAATAAAAAATGGCGATGCACCATAAGGACGCATCTCCATAAAGGAGAGATTAAAATAAGGAAATGTATTACACTAATTGTCAGTATGATAAAGTGTTAAAGTAAACGAGGAAGCACAATTTGACCCGACATACCTTCTGCATGTGACCGCCATTTTGAAATGCAAGATGGCGCGCCGGCTTCCGCGGGGCCGACTGCTTGCGCGGACGCATCGTGAATGCACAAATCTCTTAATTACATTATAAACATGAATTAGCATTTTTATTGTTTGTGAGACAAATTACAGACAACTAAATGGCTTGTTAACTGTAACTGCTTTAATAAGATTTGCACAACGCGAAGTGTACAATAAAAAATTACTTACCTACATTAATTAATGTATGGTGTATTGTTGATCTGAAGGAAATTACATAACTAAAGTAACCTAAGTAGTATAATATTGTTATATAATACGATATATACCTATATCTAATGGCAATTGAAATAAGTACGAGTATATTAGTTACGTATTTTCTTCGTGGAATACTAGCGTCTAGATAATGCCATTCATACCTAGCCATAAAATAGACTATGAATAATGCTTAATCTGATTAAGATCGATTAAGAGACTACATGTGAGCTAATCTGCAGCTCTGTTGATTATTCGTAACAAGCACAGACAAAAAAAAATTAAAAATTGTTTTGCTTTAAAAGTACTGAAAGTACATTTAGTTAAAGAGTTATTTTGACATAAAATCACACTTCAATTTTATTTATTAAAGTACCTATAAATATAAACCTTGTTTTGAATACCTTCTTATTGTTCTTATTTTTGGAAATATCTGTACATATCAATATATCAATACTAATAATAAATCTGTAAGTGTTGGTCATGGAGTAAGTTACTTTGTTTTCAGAGATATCGTGTTTATAGGCTCTATACATGATACTGAAACTAAATTGACCACTTTTACAATTTTTTTCTGTATGTATGTAGGTAAGTATGTATGTTCCTTCAAAACTCTTAAACGAATCAACTGATTTTCATGAAACTTGGTAGATAAACATTTAGACGTACAGGACACAGGATAGGCTACTTTTTTTTTATTTTCAACGCGGACGAAGTCGCGGGCGCCAGCTAGTTATGAAATAAAGTCGATGTCTGTTTCTGTCTGTTTGTCCGCTAGCTTCTTCTAAACCACCCAACTAAACGGATTTTAATACGGTTTTCACTATTGGAAAGTACAATAAAGGAAGGTTCCAGTATACTTCTAATTTTCAATGAAAAACAGCATCCGTGCGAAACTGGAGTCGGATCGCTAGTATATACCTAAGAAACAATTCTTATATATGGTTGGAAGTTTAAATTGTAGGTTACTGGGTTAACTGATTATATCTCAATGTAGAATACAACTCAGTGAATCACAAACATTAAAACAGAACATTAACTATAAAGAATTTAAACTATTACTTAAGCCTTGGTTTCTATAATAACATCTAATAACCATTACACAGCCTTATATGAAATTTCCTCGTTGCTTCCTAGAATTCACACAAAGGATCCCATAATATGAAGTTTCGTAGAATATTGCAACTCAGAAATGTGCCGGAGAAAAATAAAATAGCAAATTGCCTGTTTTATACTTTGACGTCATTACATTTAATATAATACTGTCATTATTACACAATCAATATAGTTTTTTCTTCTTAATAACATGACTCATATTGATCAGGTGCTTATGTAATCAAATTAGAGTCGTTACTAATATTATAAACTAGCTGGTGCCCCCAACTTCTATGTGATGTAGTTCGATTTAAGATGTAGAAACGATTTTGTTGACAACTGTACAGAAACAATGAATTATTAACACAGTGTATCAGATTTGTAAAACAAACAGTGTGGTTAGTGTTTAGGTATTTATTTTACAATTCATTAACAGACATGGCATAATTATTACCACTTTAGGATTTTCCCAAAGACTCGGTTAATTTATTTTTGTTAGGATATGTCACACAGCGCCATCTAGTTCCAAAGTAAGCACTTTATATACGTAAATATATATACAGATTACACAGTAACACCCATAACAAACCAAAGAGACATATTTGTATTCAATTAATGAGCAATAAAAAATGAATAAATGTTTCAACGAACGCGGACGAAATCGCGAGCAAAATCTACTTTTGAATATAAAGGTACCTAAAGGTTCTGAGAACACCGACAAATCTACGAAGACCTACATGGCTGTCTAGATATTATGATGCAGCTAAAATCTCAATTCGAGAAAGATTCGACTATCGGAATCAAAAGGTAAAATAAACTAGGAGGCACTGGTAGTTAAACATCTAATTATATTGTTTAAAAATTCCGCAATGTAATCAAGTCGCACTGGATAATCCGAGTGTAACAATTCCAAAAATAACTTTGAATTTTTTGCACTTAGCTTAAATTATCTTTAAACGTTGTCGGTTCGAAGGAGCAAAAAATAAAACTAGCCAGTGTTATTTCTAAGGTTAACGAACTACTTGTATTATGTACTTGTATTCTAAATATATAATACTCGTATTTTGATATATTACCTATGTTTTTTCTACACTTTTCTAAAACACTTTACTACGAGTACCTACTTGATATCAAGTTTTTAAAGATTTGTACGTGTACTTGTACTTGTGATTTTAGAAAACCGCTCGTCGGATATGAATGAATATAATATTGATATACAAATATTAATGAGTCAGGATTTTTTTATGCAGCCACTTCACCTGAGTCTATCATGTCGCGTTAGAGAAACCTACGGCGAATTTGAAATACTTTTATAACTATGTATTTGGGAATATTACCAATTATTAGTAAAATTACACTTCCGGAACCAAGTTCCATAAGAAATTATTTTTGTATAATGAAATGATGTGAATGCAGAGACGTGAAGCATCACGTCTATCTGTGTACAGATCTGCGCTCCAAATTTAAAAATAGATACCAACTGAAGTTCGGCACGCGCCGCCGTCACCGGCTTTCACGAATATTTAACCTAATAAGTTTAATTCAGTGGAAAACTACGTCTCTCTAAGAAATCTTTTTGAAATTCAGTGTACAGTGATGTCTCAGGAACACGAGGGTTTCTTTAAGAAATACCACGACGCCATAAACAACAGCTTAGATGATGTCGTGAAGAACAACTTTGCTAATTTAGAAACAAATGTAAAGCGGGTGTCATATTTGTGCAGTCTACCAGTGTTGAAGAATTATGATCTGAGTGGCGAACTAGAGAAATATCAATTTGGAGGTGATTTTCCGGTAAAAAAAGACGTGACTAAAGCTCGTCAACTAAAAGATGAAGGGAATAAAGCGGTTCAAAAGGGAGATTGGGTAAAAGCTATGCAGTTGTACAGTGAAAGCATGATACACATGCCTCAAAAGGAATGTAAGTATGACAGAATCAGAGGCAAACTACGCTGAGTTAACTCCTTTAACTATTAAACTTCACAAAGAGTCAGTAAGCAATATAATATTCAAAGCGCCTTCAAATTCATATTTCAGCTGAAGAGTTGTCGATTCTCCTGGCTAATCGTTCAGCAGCTCTTAATCATTTGGAGAGACATGAGGATGTGTTAGCAGATATAAGACGATGCCTAGCACTTGGATATCCACAACACCTGAGATACAAAGTATATGAGAGAAGAGCTAGAAGTCTTTTGGTGCTAAAGAGGCATAAGGAAGCTATTTCAGCTTTTCAGTAAGTCATAGTGAATAATTACTAGTAACTATTACATTAGTAATGAGTTGGTTGAACTGAAGTTGGTTAAACTTGATAGTTTTGGAGCCAAATATCACTCTAATTGCCTTGTTACGAATTTTTGTCGAGGGATGTAAGAATCTATTACTAAAATAATGAGTAAATTAAAATAAATTTTCAGAATCAAAGCATTAACCAAAGACATTTTAATAAAAATAAATATTAACCTATAATTTCATTTTGTCATGTTTATCTTGTGACATCTCTGGGGTAAATCTAGAATTCCTCTTTCATATTGGTCACTATTAGTAAAATTTATAGTTACTTTTAAACGACCAGAGATAACATAATATTTTAAACAAAAATATTTTATACTTTTACAATATGCTAGTTGAAAATGCACAAACTTATAGCTAACTTCAACAGAATTGTAGTTTGGTTTTAATAAATCTTTAAACTTTATTTACAGAGAAACTATAAGAGCCTTAGATGACGCCAAGAATCTTGATAAGGGCAAGAAACATAAGATGAGCACTGACAGTCAACTTATGATTGAAGTCCTCAAGAAAGGCCTCACACTTTCTGGCAATCCCAAAGATCCAGAACCAACGATAATACCACCGCGACCTAAACTGACAGGAAAAAATAACGCACGGTATCTATCTGCTTCTGACGCTGTAGAAATTAATTATGAAGATCTTAAAGGAAGATTCGCTACTGCTACAAGAGATGTGCAAGCTGGCGAAGTACTGCTGGTGGAGAAACCGTACAGTGGTGTTTTATTAGGAGAATATTCGAAAACGCATTGTCAAAATTGTTTTAAGAAGTAAGTATTCTCTATGTCAACTACCTTAAACGATAAGGTATAAAGGTACGATACCAACTGCCTTAAACGAGTCGATATTATGTTAACCGCCCAGAAATCTCACTGCTTACATTACCTACATTTTGCTCTCACTGCTTTGATAATAATAATTGACAATGGTATGAAAACTATCACATGATCACAGATATTTATCAGATGATAAATATCTGTAGTAGTCCTATCGAAGACCACATTGAAGTAACAGCAAGTGTGCTATCGGTATTTCTATGAATAAGGATTCCAGCTCCCTATCAAGATTTATCCTATGAAGGTAGGCAACACCAGCGAACACTTGCTATGGTGTTGCTTTTATTAATAGGTGACGGTATCCGTCTAATATCAAGTCGACGGCTAGCTTTAGACAAAAAACTCAAACCCATGTTGTTTTCTTTTAGATCACTTTCTTGCAAAAATTTAACACTTATTTATAAAATACTATTTTTTCCAAAGACTTCGTCCAATTATCTTAACCCATATACAACCATATAACCCATCCTTACTAATTTTGGCATTTATAGCTATTTGATATTACTATATTTTCAGGTGTTCTATTTTATTGCCATGTCCGAATTGCCCGAACGTCGTGTTCTGCAGCGACAAGTGTTTAGATTCGGCAAAAAACTCTTATCACGGTTACGAATGCATAATCCTACCTTTGCTATGGAAGTCAGGCTGTTCTGTCACATGCCACATAGCTCTAAGGATGATCACACAAAACAAAAAAGAATACTTCAGTCAAATAACGAATGAATTAGAAACAAAACCAAATGGTGTTTACAAAACTAATGACTATAAAAACGTTTATCATTTAGTAACACACGAAGAGAGAAGGACTAAGCAAGATTTCTTACAAAGAACTCAAATGACAGCGTTCCTGCTGAAGTTATTAGAAATTAGTGGCTATTTCGATGGAAAACCAAGAGAGAAACCTGTGGACATTGGTGTAATAAAGTCAATGGCAGTCGATGAACAGTACAAAGATGATATTGCTTTGTTTGGTAGCCTTATATTGAAAAATCTCCAAATATTACAGTTCAATGCCCATGAAGTGTTCGAATTACAATGCACGTTGCCCAAAGTTGGTAAGAATGTCATCAAACACGATGGAAAATCTGTATTTCTAGCCGGTGCTGTATTCCCTACGCTCGCCTTGTTCAACCATTCTTGTGATCCTAGCGTTGTAAGGTAAGCTGAAATATAAAGATTTTTAAACGCGTATATTAGCTAAGAGTAGATCCTTACATATTATAAAACAGTCTGTCTGCTGCTCACGATAAACTCAAAACTACTGCACCGATTTTCATGTTGTTTTCATTAATGGATAGAGTGGTTCTCAAGGAAGGTTTTAGTGTATAATTTGCAAAGTTACGCAGGCGAAGTAGCGGACAGCAGCTAGTTTAATATAAATTGATAGTGCTTAAGCCAGCCTCATTTGCCTCGTGAGCCTCATTAGGTCGTCGGTCCACCTTGTGGTACACTAAGTATTAATAAAATAACATTCCTTAATTATTTTATAATGCTATAGTACTAATAAAATGAATATATAGTGAATATTTTTTTTTATTAATAACAGATATTTTTTTTCAGATACTTCTGTGGTCCATATATAGTGGTGCGCGCAGTCAAAAACATCAAGAAAGGAGAAGAAATAGCAGAAAACTATGGACCAATTTTCACAACTGTGCCAAAAGAGAAGAGACAAGCTGAACTAAAAGATCAATATTGGTTTGACTGCGCGTGTAAACCGTGTCAGGAGAACTGGCCTAAATACGATGAAATGACGGAAAATTACATGAGATTCAAGTATGTTATAAACACCTTTAGTGTTGGCCGATCTTTTCTAGGAAGCATCTTAATCTGATCTCTAATTTACTCGTACGTCAATCGATATAATACGAATACAATCAATATAATCTAACTAATCCTTCATCCTAAACCTACTGGTCAACAGCACGTATGAATTATTACATTGTCTATTTATTTATTATCATGTTTATATCTGTATAAAAACATATTTGTGACTATAAAAAATGATATATAAAAACTATCGATACCTTTGTCGAAAGTTTTTGAAAGCTTTTTTTTCACGTACTTATGAAAGGGACACTCAACTTTTTGGTATCATAGTTCACAGGGTTTCTATTTTGAATTTCTTGAAATAACTTATTTATAATATTTAATAGTTTTTTAATACTAATTAGGAATATAAAATTGTGTAATTTTGATCTTGCAGATGTGACTCGGATCGACCTTGCCCCAATGTAATTCCGGTGCCATACGATTGCAAGGAGTTCATGGTGCAGTGTGGCCTATGCCAACAGTATACAAACATATTAAAAGGGTTGAAGGCATTACAGGTAAGTGCAACTTCTGATGTATCAAAAGCCAACATACAGACATCTACTATGCCTAGGTATACAAGAAATTATATCACCCAAATACTTCCGTATAGCAAATTATCGATACAATGCTAAAAGATAAACCAAACAACATATTTCAATTTGTCTTTGCAAAATCTAACAAGAATCAAACAAATGATAAATGCTTCTATAAACATTTGTTATAGCTCGCATTTTTCCGCGTTTTATAGAACAAATCTAACTTATCCCTTAGTTTGTGTTTATTGATTATAATTTACTAGCTGCTGCCCGCGACTTCGCCCGCGTAACTTTGTAAAACAGCATGAAAATTGGTGCAGTATTTTTGAGTTTATCGCGAACAGACAGACAGACAGACAGACACGGATAAGGACTTTGTTTTATAATATATAAGGATTATATACCATTCTTATTATTAATCTTTAAGTTTATGAGTGAAAGTATAGCTTTTATAATTTAAAAAGGCAGATTGATAAGGTATGTAACAAAAATACGAAATCAGCTGAAGAATAAAATCATTCCTTGTACAATTCGTCCCTATTTCAGTTAGGTTGATTTTTTTTTCAACACTCACTTCTCATTCAGACGTATGGTGAACCTATGTAAGTAATAGGTATAAAAATTAACCTCGTAATTTAAATTATTTTTAAAAACTGAACTAAAGGTAAGCTATATAACTGAACTAATTTATTTTATTACTGCTTCAACGTACAAAGGCTCTAATAGAAAAGGAATCTATAGTATATCTATTAATTAAAACACAACTTTAAATTAAAAATTAATGTTTATTAAATAAAAATTTATACATTTTCAGTGTCATAATATAACAAATATTCATTCACTTACTGTTAGTGTTAATCACAACTTAATAAAATATAATAATATGAGTGGCACGATTTATACGCCGTCGCCGCCTCTGTAGTTTGTTCGAAACCGCTATACCACTATTTAGGAATGCGAGGTGAGGCGGGAGGAAAGGAGTAAAGAAGCATGAGATTACATAAGAGCGATATTGTTGGACAGATCTTGCGATATTGATTTACAATATTTAATATGTTTCATACGTTGAACAATTTTGGAGATATTCGCGTAACTTTTCTATGAAATGGATACTATGGCTGCTTTATTTTACTTGAGATATTCGGTTACTTTAAAAATCACACCTTTTGTGTCACAAGATGTCACATGAGACGTCTCTTGATATTTCATTTCTTGTGCGTCTGAAACGCACAAGCATAGACAACGGACAGCCTTTTCTGCACCCCGCGCACATACCTAAGGCGTGGTACAGCGCTTCTGGTCAAACTATAGTGGCCACTACTTTAATAAATGTACACACCATAGACAACAGTGTGACAAAAAATTGTGTCATTTTTGTAAATGTCATCAATGTAATCGTCCGTCTCCGGATCCCAAATACAACGTTGCCCGCATTTCACTCCCGCACCCTTCATTTCTAATATGGTCGATTTAGCTATTAGTTTGTACCTGAAACACCAATATGAGCACGATAGTGTCAAGAGATTTGCTCTGCACAGTTTACATGTTCGTAGTGGGAAGCCTTTTTTGTGCCAATAACCACCTTTTACGGATGACCACCGCGAAATACCATATGTGCTGTAGTGTTACAGTGCGTTTTTGAGAAAACTTTTCTCCTAAAATTGCATGGGGGAGATGATTTGATCTCTCTCTCCCACCACCAGGCTCACTTCTCACAAAGAGAATACATACAGATCGAGAAATGTGCCACGTCCCCGCTCTGACAAGTGCAAAACTACAGAGAACGGCCACTACTTCAAATAAGAGTAGTTCCAGTAGTCTGAGAATAAAACAATACGTTTATTGGTACGAGGGTGTACCTTTTCATTCCAAGCTCTTGAGCACGTTGGCGGACGCCGTTAGCAATGATTTTGCACCATCGCGGTGCCTGATCCGCGCGGTACTGACGGCCCATCAACTGTTCCTGCATTGTGGACAGTATGATCTCGCGAACATTCTCAGCTTGAAATCTGTAGAACATGCGTAGCAAATCATATTTTGGAAAATCTCTTAGCAATATAAGAAATACAATACAAGAAATATTTTTTAAATTTGTATTGATATAATTTTTCACCGAGCTATACCTAATGCAGTTCTACAAAAGGGAGCGTTCAAGTATTACGTAACGCAATTTGGGGGGGAGGAGGGGTCTCTTAAAACGTTACGGCGCGTTACAAGGGCGGGAGAGGGGTTCGAACAACGCGTTACGTAATATTGTTTTTTTTTTTTTTTTTTTATTTGAATTAAAACAACTAGGGAATTAAAATCTCCCAAGTTGGCAACCCTTTTCCCTCAATTGTAATGTACATCATTTATATTTAGTTCTCTCAAGTTGGCAAACCTTTTCGTTTATGTACTGTATAGTATCCATCGACTGTATAGTACGTCATTCTTATTGTTTTCGTTGTCAGTAACACAAAAGCACATTGCTGTATTCAATATTGTTAAAGTGAGTTCATATTCATTGTAATGTCCTCAAAAGAAGGAGATTTGCATCATCAGCTGTTCTTGGCCGTCGTGAAAGTCGAGTACGGCCACAGCGTAAAAATGGTCACTTGATTGTTACGTAACATTTGGGGAGGGGTACAGAAAAGCGTTACAGTGCATTACATGGGAGGGGGAGGGAGGTCTAAAAATCATTGAAAATTGCGTTACATAATACTTGAACGCCCCCAAATGTCCTGTTAGACAAAAACGAGAATAATTGGTTTAAAAAAATGTATAATTTTACTTAACTTCCTTAAGAAGCCCTCAAGTGTTAGATCAGTTTATGTAGGATCAAAAATCTCAATTATTTTTGGCTGTTTTTGATAGTCGAATTGAAAGTATATATTGTAAATATATTTTACTTATATTATATAACTTATATAACTTATATTATTAACTTAATATAACTTATTATATAACTTATATTCAAATTCAAAATAATTTATTTGCTGAATATAGTTATACATAAGTTGTTATAAATTTAAATATTTAGTCCATATATTCTACCGACAAGCGGTGTGCAAATTTAAAGAGCATAACTAATAGTTCCTAGATAATTTAATAATTATTGTATTTTTATTTTATGTAATTTTTATATTTATATTTATGTAAGACATGTTCTTGCACCGCCCGCACTATATAGTTTCATCGTTCAGGAACTCATCAAGTGAGTAGTATGCCTTTTCCAACAAAAAATTACGTAAGGTATTCTTGAAAGCTGCTAGATTCTCGATGTTTCTTATACTTTTTGGAATTTTATTATATAAACGTGGTGCCATACAAAAAACACTTATTTTTTTCATTCTTGATTTGGCAGGGACTACACAAAGTTTATAATTGTGACGTGGACGCTCCATGAACTTAAATATTTGAGAATTTTCCTTTATAAACACTATACATTCAAATATAAACACTGAAGGCACTGAATATTATATACTATATTATATACTTACTTATATATTATAATATATAAGTAAGTAATATTGTAAATATATTTTAAAACTCCTTTCAAAATGCGTACCAAACAACAGATACAGCTGGAGAAGATAAAAATAGTAAGCGCCCAGCAAATTACGAGCTATTACGAGTACGAAATTGCTAAATTACGAGTAGTTATGATGAGTACACAATACACATGGAGATACTGCTCCTTCCTCTAGTGACACTATAGGATATGTTTAGCCCTAGTGTAGGACAAGGGCAGTACACCAGAGATCACAGGTATAGGTGCCCCATAAATTGGAAATAGTACGAAATTAAAAATTATTACGTACTTTTCACTAAGTCCAGGCCGAACTTCATATTTAGGTGGGTCCAAGGGTTTCTCGGTAGGCGAAACTTCGACTATTTCACCTTCATCTCTAGCAGCTGGCTCGCCCTCTTCTTCAATTACTGAAACACAATATAAAATACACTTAAATTTGTAGAAAACATCTGTTTCTGCCAAGCTATAGAAATTTTATAATAATGTATATTACCTTCTTCCTCATCACCCATGTTGTTACACTATAAGACATCAGGCCCTGAAAAACGAAATTTTATATTTGTAGAGCTTCTCTGCAAAAAACCTAATATTTTCTATGGTGCTTTTAGCACACACTTAGTTATAGGCTGAACTTTTCTTGTGTGCAGATCATTTAATGTCCTGAAAAGTCAGGTAGACATTGATTAATTTCATACATCCTGCTCCTACCAGAAAGTAAAAAAATGTCGAGTGAGGAATAGTAGTATCACTATGGCTAAAATGATATTTTTTTTATATAAAATTAATAAAATCTTTTTTATTTTTTCTTTAAATTTGGTTAGACACTCATAGTAGACAGAACTGAAAAATAAATCAATGTACCAAAATCTGACAAAAGCCAATCAGCATCAACTTCATAAAGTGGCTGTCTTGATCTAATAGATTCTTTTATTAGGACACAGACATGATGTACCGTTTGAGCCGTGCATCAATGGAAGAAGGCAATTATGGAGAAGCAATAAAGAAGTTCATAGAAGTTTTGAAGCTGTATGACGCATCGTTAGCACCACCTTATCGCTCTTATTACGACTGTGTCCAGGACTTAAGGCGCTGCATGTTGGCTGTCGGTAATTACAGTATTGTGTAAAATTTTCTTTGTCTTTGTTTATTTTTTATTTGTGTTGTGAAGTGTTTTAATAAATAAAATCACATGAGTCTACTTATTCATTTCCAAAATCTTACATTTATCTTTCATTTCAGCTGCAGGAAATCTACTGTAAAAAAATTCCCATATTTTGTAAGTGAAACATATTTTTTTTGACAGGGACATCATCTAATGAGATAAATATTTTTAATATATTTGTTCATCAAAGTTTTTAATAAATAATTTTTAATAATTTACAAATATTATTTTATTAAGTTAGTTGTTAATGATTGTCTAAGACATCTTCAAAAATTTAAATAAATTCCCAATCAGAATTGGTTTGTTGTTTGCAACCAGCCAGATTTAGGTAAAGTTTAACCAGATCTAACCAACCTACTTTATGTTAAGGTTGGCATTCAGGCTCACGGTCCACTTGATAATAGGTGGCTACCATCGCCTATAACACAAGCAACGCCACAGGTTCTGCAAGTGCGCTGCAATTAGTAGGATTAGAAAGTGATAGGAAAAACGGCGATTGCATCACTAACTTACTCACTGAAACCCAACAAACAGTGTACACTGTGGTCTTCTGTAAGGGGGTGGTTACTGGTTAGTGGTTACTGCCGCTAGGCTGGTTGCCTAAATGACTGCGAAGCATAGTGTGATTGTGCCCTATCGTTGCTTAGGTACTGTATGTTTCTCAGAAGATACACGGAAGGCCTCTAACGAGATTGTATCCACTATTATACCTCACTAAAATACGACATCACCGTGCTCTCAATACCTACATAGGTGCATAGAATGGCGCCAAATAAATAGTTGAATACAAAAATTAGAAAAACGAACAAACAAATATTTAAAAATAATAATTACTGAATTACTGTTAACAAGTAAACAAAATAAACTCACTTTGTTTGTATTTCTAAATCAAAGCCGCACGCAACGCACAGGCTTCGCCGCTTTCAGCTGTCACATGAGCTGTCATATCAATCAAATGTCAGTGGAACGTCATTGTTTATGATAGAACAATAACTTTCTTAATTTTAAAAATACCACAGGTCACAGAGAACTTTAAATACATTCAATAATCATAATTGAAGACGTGAGTGGATGAAGGTGATATGTCGCATTTTTGGGTTTTTTCGTTTTTTTGCGTTAATGAAGGTAATATATCCATATAAATGATTACAGACCTTAAAATCGACGATTTAAGACATTTTTAGGAAATAAAAAGTTGAAAAAGGTGTTGTTACCGTTAATTTTAAAAAGCAAAAAGTGCAGAAAAGTTTACTTTTGTTAATGGAAGAGGGAGTTATGTTCACTTTTTTTAAATTAAATAATAGAAGTGTTTACTTGCTACCATACCATTAATATTTTTTGTTGTTTACACAACTTTGCATCATAATTTAGTACAAAAATCAGTTCCATGGCGACTTATCTCAAAAATTAAAATTAAAACTTTAACTTCGATTTATTCAAAATTGGAATTATGTGACATATCACCTTCATCCGTTCACGTCTTCAATTAGATATTTTTTAGACTTATTTAGATTTAGATTTTAGTTAGTAAGCAGCTAAGTAGGTATTGGTGAAAGAATTTTTGAAATTGGAATGAGTAGGTAGTTTCAAAGATTACCTCGTACTCTCGTACACACAAACAAACATACAAACTTTACCTCCTTATAATTGAAGACGTGAGTGGATGAAGGTGATATGTCGCATAATTCCAATTTTGAATAAATCGAGGTTAAAGTTTTACTTTTAATTTTTGAGATGATTTTTGTACTAGATTATGATGCAAAGTTGTGTAAACAACCTAAAATATTAATGGTATGGTAGCAAGTAAACACATATTATTTAATTTAAAAAAAAAGTGAACATAGCTCCCTCTTCTATTAACAAAAGTAAACTTTTCTGCACTTTTTGCTTTTTAAAATTAACTATACATAACACCTTTTTCAACTTCTTATTTTCCAAAAATGTTTTAAATCGACGATCTTAATGTCTGTAACCATTCATAAGGACTTACTACCTTAATCAACGCAAAAAAACGAAAAAACCCAAAAATGCGACATATCACCTTCATCCACTCACGTCTTCAATTTATTAATAGGTATATTTAATTATGGCAGCAATTCCTAACGTCATAATATTACAAGTCTATGACCTTTGATTAAATCGAATGACATTTTTGACATTTCTTCATTTTATTTCCAAGAGTGATTGCGAGTGCGACAAGGGCCTGACAAAAGTTCTGAAAATTACGATAAAATATTTTTAAAATTGTAATATAAACTTTACATAGCTCTTAAAAATCTACTATACTGATTTAAAATTGTGTAACAAATGGTTTCGTCGTCGGTATTATATGCGGCAGTGCCGATAACTGTTATAGTTGCAGTAGGTTTTTATCGCAAGTGGAGGTCTAGAAAACTGTCCAAATGCGTCAGTAACACTTGCCTGAGAGGTAAGACATTCCTGATTACTGGCGCCAACAGCGGCATTGGCTTCGAAACAGCCAAAGCACTGGTGAAGAGGAAAGCCAGGGTTATCTTTGCGTGCCGTGATGTCAACAAGGCGAAAGAAGCTATTTCAATCATTAGGAAGGAACATAACGTTGGAGGCGAGCTGGTATGTAAAGAATATTACGTAATAAAAAATATTATATTGTTCGGTTTACAAGATAACATGACATCATAATTTTACATGACATGCTAGAACAGACATGACATCATTAGTATCTATATTATAATATAATTATAACACTGAAGAGTTTGTTTGGTTGTACACGCTAATCTCTGGTACTACTGGTTCGAATTGAAAAAATATTTTTGTGTTGGATAGTGCATTTATTGAGGAAGGCTATGGGCTATAGAGAACGCGGATGAAGTCGCGGGACCAGCTAGTTTTGAATAAAATCTATTTAACCTTTTTAATTTTTTCTTAAACCTTTTTTCGTGTCTCTATAACTAAGTTAGTGTGAACATTTTCACGTTAATGTGAGAATTTTGTTTTATACTAGTAAGTTCAGTACCTACTGGTAAAGCCTCCATTCGTTATGACAAGTTATCCGTCTTCTAACTTACTTTAGAAGTTCTTAAGTAAAATGCAAACTAGTTGATAGAAAAGTAGTAATTTTAATTTTGTAGTCAATCTTCTTGATCTATTATTAATTTATTTTCAGATTCCAATGCAATTAGACCTGGCGTCTTTAGAGTCAATTGAAAAGTTTGTAGAAATTGTAAAAGCAGGTTTTTACAAAATTGACGTTTTAATCAACAATGCTGGTGTTGTCATACCAATAGAGCAGGATATGAAGACCAAGGAAGGCTTCGAGATTCATTTTGGTGTCAACCATTTGGGGCACTTTTATCTTACAAACTTGTTGCTAGACTTACTGAAGAAAGCTTCCCCAAGCAGGTGACTTTAATATCATTTAATTTTTAATTATCTATCTATACTATTTTGTTATAAAGAAGAAAGATCTGATTGTTTGTCTGTTTGTTTGCATTGAATAGGCCGAAACTACTGGACCGATTTAAAAAAATATTTCACTGTTTGGAAACTATATTGTCAGCGAGTAACATAGTCTATATTTTATAAAGTAACGCAGACGAAGTCTCGTGCAACAGCTAGTATAGTAATTAATATTTCAATTTAAGCAGGACCTGCTTCATACTTCATCTGGAATGCAATTTTTTATATGTACACAAACCTTCCACGCTTATCCCTCTTTCTATTAATGAAAACTGTATCAAAATCTGTTGGATGCTTTAGAAGTAATTAGTTGAGAAACAGACAGACATGTTTGGAAACTTGGTTGTAAAATATTGTTTTTTTTCTACGAGTACTATTTTATCTATGTTTTCTACTTACATAAAAAATTAAAAACTAAAGGTTAAATACTATGTAAGTAGATATTATTAATACTTTCACTATCAATATCTATTTTCGTCTTCTTGTATATTTTGTGTACATAGTTTAATAATGCCTAAGATTTTGAACATTGGTCATAATTATTCAACTTAATAATATTACTTAATTAAATTGGTGATAACACTTATCTTACAGAATTGTTATTGTATCATCGACTTTACATGAACGGGGGAAAATAAACTTTGATGATTTGAACTTAAGGAATGAAATTGAATTTTTGAAGAGTGGAAAAGCCATTGCCAATCCGCGCTCTCAATACAGCAACACAAAGCTGATGAACGCTTATTTTATGAGAGCTTTAGCAGCAAAATTGAGGGATTCGGGCGTTGATGTCAATGCTTGCTGCCCAGGATTCTGCTATACTAATCTATTTAGGTAAGTCTTCTATTTTTACCTTTTTATTTTTTTACCTTTTTTCTTTTATATATTTATTTTTTATATATCGTTTTTAATTTATACAATATTAAAAATTATACTTTGCACATTTTTTTTCTGACAATTTTCAAGTAAACTTAATACTTAGTTATTTAGATGTCAGTTTTTATACTCACAAAAATCTATATAAATAATTTTCTTAAATGTTTAAAATGTTTTGATGAAATACCTTGTTCTTTCTTACACGACCTGTATATCCTAACAAATATTTATGAATGCAAAGTCTGGCTGAAAGTTTTAGATGCTTTGAATGTTGTGATGAAATGAAAATGTATGAATTTATTAAATGGAGTCATACAAATGAGTAAAATATTTTTATGTTTTTCAGATATTCTATAAAATGGTACCATTACATTTTAATGTTGCCCATATACTTCATGTTTATGAGATCTGCAGCTGAAGTAAGTGCATTCACATTTTATTTATTTATTATATTTATTGTAATAGCATAATTAAGTATGGTAACAACACACAAGCATAATATAGGCATACACTGTATGGAGTTTAACATTAGTTTTATTTATAATATTAAAATTAAAATAAAATAATGAAACAAAATAGAAATTAATCCTAATTAAATTAATTAAGTCAAATTATAAATTGCGAAAGTTTGTATGTTTGAATTTTTGGATCTGAGTCTCTTTCACATAAAAACTACTGAACGAATTTGGATGAATTTTGGCACACATATAGTTTATTACCTGGATTGACATATAGAATACCTTTTATCCTAAAATAGTGTTAGGTTCCACAGTAAATACCGTACGTGTAACCGTCGCCTTAGTATTGTCGTCCTATAACGACCGGCATTCTTCAATCTGAAATTTTATATTTTGTGATTTTTTAGTAACGCCAGTTTACAGTACATTGAAATAACACCAAAAGTGCTTTTTTATTTTTTAATGCATGAGTAAGAAATGCTCTAGCTCACTTACCCATCATCAATATGTCCGTTTACCCTATATAATGTTACCCCCTAAATACCCCTATTTTGTTGAATGAAGGTAACCATAAATGAAGGTGAAATTATTATTTTTTTAAATTCTAAATGTGTCATACCTCACTTTCTTTTATGTCAGCTTAACTCAACTTTAAATAAATAAATAATAATAAATGCACGTACTGTAATATTACTCCTAATTTTTTTTAAATTCCTTATGCATATAAATGTGTTATATTCTCCTATAGTTAGTTGTTTAACTGTATATTTCTTTGTTTTTCTGTTATTGTGGACAACTCAGGTGTACACTAAAAACTTAATTGAGTTTATAGTACACTTCAACTGTGTACAACCTATTGTTTTTTGTGTAAATAAAAAATAAAACTTGGACCAATATGTGTAATTACTTGTTTTCAGGGTGCCAAGACTGTCGAGTTCGTAGCTACAGACTATAAAGTCGAAGGAAAAAGTGGGAAATTCTATCGCAACTGCGTTGAATATACATCTAAATATCCATTTGATAAAGACGTTGAGACTAAGCTGTGGAATGTCACTGAAGATATGATTAAAGCCAGGAAACCTATTTAACTATTTAGTTATTTGGGAACTGTTAAACAACCTATATCAACCTCTAGTTATAAGATGAAACTTTTTTCGCAAAAATTTCATATAATCCATTTATACTTTCAAGACTTGTTTTTGATTTCCAATAGCCTATAATTTGACATACCTCTGTTTGTTTTGTAAATATAGATATCTAGTTTGTAGTCTGTGCCTTCCTCAAGTGCCATTTCTTCCATTCCTTCAATTATAATGTGTTTTAGAATTTTCACTGAATAAATAAAAAGTTGTATTAGGTTTAGGGGTAGAATAGTCTTTTTATATTTAATATTAGACTCATCTTTATATTATATGAATTTTCAAGATGAATACTCTTAATAATTTATGAAGTTTCAGTGAATCTACTGTTTTGGCAAATCTATAATATGTAAGAGTACAGCTGATTTTATTATTTTTATGGGTTTAATTTTGTTTAAGAAGATCATAAAATCAGTCTACGTATTACAATGATTTATTATTTTCTTAGTAAAATTAAGTTGACTTCTGTGAATCTCTTTGTTTTGAAATATTGGTTTGACCTCTGCAAATGTAAATGTATTTTTTGTTAAATGTTAGTATCGATAAAATCTTATTTATCCAGTATAAATAGAGTTAGTCACTCACTCGCGTACACTGAATATGTACCTTATTATTAAGCTCCAAATTTCGCTTATATCTAGATGGCGCCACTGTAAATTGTTTATACGTTTCTATTGGAAACTCCACTTCGGCTGCCGACGAAACCAATGCTACGTAACCGGTTACGTAATCCTTCAAAGGATTATTTTTCTTGCTACGAAACTAGTTACTCACAAAGAGGTTTTTCTTCCTATGAAACTAGTTACGTACGACCGCCTAGGAAACCAGTTTCTGACACATCTTTGCATTTGTGGGAAAGGGACAAAACACATTTTTGTATTTCGTTAACACAGGCATCGCTATTGGCTATTTCGTAGAAAGAAAAAAATCTTTGTACGTAACTGGTTTCGTAGCAAGAAAAACAATTCTTGTCACGTAACTGGTTACGTAGCGTTGGTTTCGTAGGCGGCCGAAGGGGAAAATTCACCAAAGTCAAAGGTTATTGCACTCGATTTAAGACATTAAGACCATATGAGATTACTCTATGCCTTTCCGTTGAAACACTGTTTTGATATTTACTCTGTGGTAATATTATCCAAAGATTAATTTGTCAATTTTATTTATTTTTGTGTTGTATTTAGTTGTATTTTGCATGTTACATGGGTTATCGTCGGTTTTAATTTCAAAATTATTTGAATAAAATATAAATATTTTGAATATCGAACTGTTTTTTTTTTTAAGAAGTTATAATAAAATAGGAGTGAGGCGTATTTATCGTCACAGGTAAAAAGAACAAATATTTTAAATGAACAGGTTGGAACTGTGACTTCTTAGCCGATTGAACTGTTCCTGTTCATTTTATCTGTGGTTCTATCATGTTTGTAGTCTTTGGTCCTAGAAAGTATCTAACTGTTCACCTGTTCACCTGTTCCGGAACAAGCTGCCTCTCATTCCATTTACCTTAGTTAAAAAGAGATACACCTATTACAGCCGATCGCGTTCGGAAACTCGAACAATAAATATTTTAAAGTAACCAAAAGAGTTGCTAGTATGCAATACATATTATTATATCTATTAAAATAAAATTAATAATAAAACTGAACCTGAACATTATAACGTAGTTTAAGTTCACGTTCATATTTATTTTATTTTATGAACGATATATTGCGTAATAGCGCAAAAAGATAATGAACTATGATTACAGTAATGTATCCGAACGTGAATTTTATGTCAATATTATGACTGACATTTCAAATATTTCAATTCAATTTTAAATTTTTCATTCGTATTTCGTTTATTAAATTTGATTTTCTTTTTCTTGAGTAAATTAATTTTTCATATTTCATAAAAAAAAAATTGTCCTTAAAAAATGTTTTTATGTGTTTGTGTAATTAAGAATAACTGTAAATATCTAGTTAGTTTAGTGCCTTTGTTTAAGTCCCTAGTAGTGTAAATCATATTTGTACCTAACCTAATGACTAGTTTCAGTATTAGTTTAAATTATAAATCTGACAGTCCTAAGCCTGTAAAAGCATGAAGGAGATTTATCAGTCAAATGTGTGTTGCATGTACCTATAACATGTCGTAGCTGTAGTGAAACAAGAACAGGTTTGGAACTAGGAGTGAGGCGTATTTATCGTAACAGGTAAAAATAACAGATATTTTAAAGGAACAGGTTGGAACTGTGACGTCTTAGCCGATTTAACTGTTCCTGTTAATTTTATCTGTGGTTCTATCATGTTTGTACTAGGAACAGGTGTAGGAACAGGAACAGGTGTGTACTAGGAATATGAAAGTATCCAACTGTTCACTGTTCACCTGTTCCGGAACAAGCTGTCTCTCATTCAATTTATTTTAGTTAAAAAGAGATACACCTATTACAGCCGATGGCGTTCGGAAACTCGAACAATATTTTAATGTAACAAGCAAAAGGGTTGCTAGTATGCAATACATATTATTATATCTATTAAAATAAAATTAATAATAAAGCTGAACCTGAACATTATAACGTAGATTAAGTTCACGTTCATATTTATTTTATTTTATTAACGATATATATATATATATATATATATTGCGTAATAGCGCAAAAAGATAATGAACTATGATTACAGTAATGTATCCGAACGTAAATTTTATGTCAATCAATATTATGACAGTGACATTTCAAAAATCAAATATTTTAATTCAATTTTAAATTTTTCATTCGTATTTCGTTTATTGATTTTCTTTTTCTTGAGTAAATTAATTTTTCATATTTCATTAAAAAAAATTGTCCTTAAATGTTTTTATGTGTTTGTGTAATTAAGAATAACTGTAAATATCTAGTTAGTTTAGTGCCTTTGTTTAAGTCCCTAGTAGTGTAAACCATATTTGTACCTAACCTAATGACTAGTTTCAGTATTAGTTTAAATTATAAATCTGACAGTCCTAAGCCTGTAAAATCATGGAGATTTTTCAGTCCAATGTGTCAAATGTGTGTTGCATGTATAACATGTGGTAGCAGTAGTGAAACAAGAACAGGTTTGGAACAGGTCATCAAGTAAATACTATCTTGTAAAAAATAACAGGCTGTTCTTTAATAACAGGTAAATGGAACTGTTATTTCGATGTCACCGGAACAGTTGGAACAGGTTCCCAATTTTACCTAGTACAGCCCACTACTATTTGGAACAGGTCATCAAGTAAATACTATCTTGTGCAAAATAACAGGGTGTTCTTTAGTAACAGGTAAATGGAACTGTTATTTCGATGTCACCGGAACAGTCGGAACAGGTTCTCAATTTTATCTAGTACAGCCCACTCCTATAATACATAATAAAATCAGTTAAGATAAGAGAAGAGATAAAGAGAGAGACGTACAAGCGTCTCATTCAAAAATTTATAATTACTAAGAATTATGTATCAGAAGTGGGATGCAACCGTATAAGAAATTTTAGAATGAGCAATCAGTCCTAACAAGAAGTAAACAGTTATAGCGCGATATAAGCTTGCAAAACAGCGACATCTAGTAGTTTTTCAAGAAACTACAAATAAAGGCGACATCTGTTAGAAATCATTACAACACCTATCATTAAACATAATGTCAAGTTTGCATATAATGATACCATGTAATGTATGTAATGCATGTCACATTGTCACATGTAATGTCTTTTTTGTCTCTGAGATTAAAAAACAAACTTTAGAAACTTGTAGTTCTATATACATAAGAGGGTCCTGGGCTTGACCGATGAGACCGACGATGAATAGATTCAAATATGTATACATAAAATTGTTATCCAACGTTTTATAATGTAGCATTATTTACTAAATACATATACTCAGTACTAATCGAATTACCAACTTAGGTTTAGAATGTATTAATACAGCCATAAGAAATAAATATGTGTGGATAGAAGCAAAAAAGGAAGATACGGTACGATCTTTAAAATCGGATCATTTAAAATAAAATAAAAATATAGCCTGATTGGTAATGTAGCTTTCGTTTTCTATAGGATTCTATCGCAATGAATCGCAACTAATTGTATCGATACACGATATAATAATTATATCGTATGCTTTTGTATCGAATCGATATTGTTAATATCGTATCGAAAATATGGTATAAAATTAATGAAATAAAACTATTACTTGAATAAGATTTAATATTTAAATAATATTTAAAACATATTATGTAGTTAACTACATATTTAAAAGTAGGCTATAATTATTTCATAAAGTTACGCGAGTCGCTCGTGGACGAAATCGCTTTCGCTTGCAACAGGTGTTAGGTTATGTAGTACTAGTAATACCATCCATTGGCAACCCCCTGCGTCCCCTCCCTCAACGGGCATGCAAGTAAATCAAATGTTGTGCTAGCTACATGTATGCCAGTTACAGGTATTCACAGGCATGCCAGTTAGCGTATACACATGACAGTAACTGGCACGTGCAAGTAGCTGGTATGCTTGTGCAAGCTACGAGCATGTGTATCCTCAGCATTAGGAGTTAGTTAGGGGCTAGGGGTAATCGCAAGATTGGCAAGGGTCAACCAACCCCAACTGCACCCGCAGTACTCGATTCGAGTATTTTTGATTTGAATTTTTCATAATTTTTGATCGACAAAACATTTAGGCTAAGCTAGGCCAGGTAGTAGTAGCTAGATAGGCCACACGCCACGCTCGCATTTATTATGTTTTCTAACATTAGTAACAAATTAACAATGTATGTAATGTATGTTTTGTTCGTTTGTTGAAAAACTGGCCTGGCTGGCACAGCGGGATGCGGATGCGGATGAGTGGAACGGAAGTAGCAAAATACTTGTGTTTTGCTTGTGTTGTGTACTTGTGTTGTTGACATGACATTGACTTATAACAGAAACACAATACACATGCTCATTGTAGTAGGCTATTATTATAATAATGTAATTTATTTATGTGGGCCAATCCCGGCGGCACTGCAATGCCGGGCCGCGATTCTTTTCCATTGATCTCACGATGCTAAATGTGTAGTCAC
This sequence comes from Synanthedon formicaeformis, assembly GCA_945859745.1. Classification (NCBI taxonomy): domain Eukaryota; kingdom Metazoa; phylum Arthropoda; class Insecta; order Lepidoptera; family Sesiidae; genus Synanthedon; species Synanthedon formicaeformis. The sequence goes on from OX243958.1 coordinate 10,147,793, forward strand.
TCGAGCGTCGTGGGGACCTATTGGACTTTGAAGATTGGATGGTGGGAAGAAAAAAAGGTTATATGAAGTTTTTCATTTCAGCGGTGGGGTGAGCGTCTACAGGCGTTCAAAATTTTGTAGGCGCTGTATTTTAAAAAATCCTCCATATAATCGTCAGATTAAGAATTAGCACGATCAGGAATTTAGGCTGAACCGTCTGTATGAAAATCTGACGCGCTCGAGTATTACAAAATGAGAATCGTCAAAAATATTTTTTGCATTTTCAAAAAGCTGCCACGAGCTTGCGTTACATTACATGCGAATCGTCTGAATTTTAAATGGGAGCTTAGTTTAGGTTCACTTAACATCCCCTCTGAAAATCTGACGCGCTTGAGTTGTATTTAAAATTTTACCCCACCCCCGCCAACCCTACCAACCAAACCGTCAGATTAATGCATATCCGTTATCGGACACGTGAATACTGAATATACATTGGCAAATTTGGCAAACCCCTTTGGGCTCCCCTCCCCTTCCCCTAGTTCCCTTACCATAAAATAAAGTATAAAGAGACGTACAACTACAAGCGTCTCATACAAAAATTTATAATTGAATTACTCATTGAATGTTAAATTTAGGATTAGAATAGAAACTTTAGAATGAGAAATCAGTCCAACAAAAAGTATAAGCTTGCGAAACAGCGACATCTAGTAGTTTTTCAGGAAACTACAAATAAAAGCGACATCTGTTAGAAATCATTACAACACCTATCATTAAACACCTAATGCTGACTTGCTTGGGCTTTCTTTGTACTTGTCAACTACTAATTGACAGGGTCAAAATCAAATCTAATCTATTTGTAAATTGTTGAGAAAATAAATTATTATTATTATTATATAAATTTGTAGTTCTATATACCTACATAAGTTAGGGTCCTTAGCGGTCGCGGGAGCCGCGGCCCGGCGCCTGCTTGACCAATCGGACTGCCGTAGGGGAACTAAGAAGACCCACTAACGCGCTCTAAGCGGGCTCCGATTGTCGGGGCCCGTGACGAAGCCAGGAGTTTCATCGGTCAGCGCCCGATCCTACCATGCGAGCATGTGACCGGTACGGTACGAGACGACACCCCTGGTACGGATGAGTGGAGCGGAAGTAGCAAAATACTTGTCAGTGTCTCCATATGTAAATCGAGTTACCGTGTTGTAAGGGTAAATACGGTGTTTCTAGACAAAATTACGGTGAATCTGCTAAAAGTGTACCGTGTAATTTTTGGAGTTGGAACAATGGTAAATTAGCAACAGATCTGCAAATCTCACTATTTCCGATATTTAAATAAGGACGAGAATTTTAGATATTGGGGATTCTCCTGGAATTATCGGCAACCAGGGAGTCCAGGAGCAGTGTTGCCAAGTTGCCATTAAAAAATTTGTTGTTGACTGACAGATTCGTTTTACCCAGTACATCTAACGTCAAACTAATATATTATTACCTTTTGACTTGATGGTAGATCAAAACCAGATTACGGTGCATCTACGGTAATTACCGTGTATATGGGAGATGTGACATGACTGATGACATGACAGAAAAACACACACACACACACATGCTCATTGTAGTTACTATATTTGCCCAAGCCTGTTTTTTTTATTTGTCGTGATAATATAGCCTATCAACAAAATAAACTCCTGCCATCTCAATCGCAGGACAACAAGTGGCAACAACAACATTTAACATAAATGTCAATTATGTTTAAATGTCAAAAATGAAACAAGCGAGTGAATGTCAAAAATGCGCACAGCGCAAAGCTGAAACTTTATATTGTTTATTGGCAGTCCATTAAAAAAAAACACTTCCTGCCACCTCTATTGTCGAACAACAAACTCCAGCTAACAAAAAATAGTGTCGCTGGCTCCCGGACTAAGTAGATCCGCCGTACAAGCCTAGCCTACACACGTTCGGATTTGGTACGAAGCGAACCAAATCCGATGTGCAAACAAGCGGACCGCGGCGGACTCGCTCGATCAATAATAATTATGTCCGCCGGTTCGGTCGAACCAAATCCGAACGTATGTTACGACTATATGTGGGCCAATCCCGGCGGCACTGCAATGCCGGGCCGACCCGTGACGGGAGTGGAGCGAGCCCCGAACATCCCGTCTGGTTACAAAAATCAGTTTAATATACTGGTCCCTCGATGAGGGAACTTTCAGATATTAAGCTGAAAAGAACAGATACTACACTTTGATCTTAGCCAAAAGGCCGAGAAGCGATAACGGACACGTTGTTAGGTCACGGTGGTCACCAAAATGCAGAAACGACACGATAGCGCGATATAACTTCCACATGTGGCGACATCTGTTCAGTGTTTTTTTTGTAACTTTGTATATCACATTAAGCGACATCTACATATTGAACGACAACAACTTATCTATATAATTAAAAATGAAGGGATGCCTTGTTGCGAATTTCGTAAACCAAGTAATACAGGATCAAATTCGACTATTAACTCTCAATAATTTCTTTGATTTTCTTCAATGCTCTTTGCTTTGAAGTAAAGATCATTATCGACTTTTATATTATTATATTAATTTAAATAATTCCTTCCTTTGAGTAAAATTGGCTATCTTATTTAGAGTAGGTACTTTCCCTCCAGGTGCAATTAATGCTGCCGTCCAAAGTAATTAAGGATAAGGAAATAGGAAAGGATAGGGTAATGGGCTCTGGCCATTAAGGGATAGGGTGTTATGTATGACAAATAAAATGAAAAACTTATTTATTGTAGCTGGGGCCATTTATTTTAAGTATATAATTATATATTTATACGGACAACTAGATAAAAAACTTGTATTCAGACTATGAAAAACAATAAAATTGATATGGTAACATTATGAATATAATTATTTAATAAGTATGAAGGTTTATATTAGGTGTCTATGAGGCGATTCAAGTTATATTATTAATAGTAGATAGGTTAATTCGAGAATTGAAATTATTAAATTTTACATATCATAATGAATTAGAAAAGTTTATGAGCTTTACAATTATTATAATTAATTAGGTTGGTACGTAATTAATCTATGAATTTGCGTAGATAATTTAATATTCAATGATTTTTTTATTTTTGGTGTTTTATTATCTAGGTAGATACTTCCTAGCTACATTTTTAGGGTTAATTAATTAAACAAAAAAAGAATAAATTAGTATATAATTATTTAAATAACTTTTATAACGACAAGTGGCTATACCTACTGGGATCTGCTAAGAATATAAGAAACCCATAAAATGTAGCAGTACATGTATCATAAAATATATATAAACATTTTAATGCGTCGTAATAAAATGAAATAAAATAAATCTATTTCAAGGGGCTTAAGTTTGAAATTACTTTTGCCATGGTTTTGTCCAAAGGTAAAAACTAATAATAAACGATGTCCTTCCAATCCCACCATACAAACATACATATATGCATTCTTTTTTCATTGATCAAAAAGGTAAACAAACAATTCACGATATAGAACTAAACAAACAATACGAACAAATTCTAAATGAGTTAATCACTGAGTCAACTCTCTTTGATAATGCCTAATGTACAAATCCCATTTTTAAAACAGTCCAGTGACCATGGCGACGCTATATTTGTTTACGTTTTTGATCAATAGAAAAAGAATAGATCATACATACAGTATACATATATATACACCATATCTATACATACCATCACCTTGTTGGGAGTTAATCCGGGTTTCTTAACTAACTACCCTTTGACCATGAATCTGACACGTTTTTTTGGTAGGTAAAAATATTTTCAAAAACGGTTCCGATTCATTACGTTTCAATAGAGAATTACGAAAAACTGTTTTACTGTTTGTTTTTAAAATTTCATCTATTTAATAGTATCAAAACCAGCTAGATACAACCAAAGAGATTTTACTGCAACTTTTTACTTATAAAATACAAAAAAAATATCTCCGATCTATTGTAACTTTTTCTCCCATCATTTATAACTTTTTAGTATTCCAACAGAATCGTCAATACGTTTTCAACCGCTTCTTGAGAGAAAAATAATATTCCTTTTAAATAATTTGTAATAAATAAATAATTGTAAGTGACTTGAAAGTACCCTCGTACTTACTTGGTTAGAGGTAAAATACAATAAGAGACTAGCAGCGCCATCTTTATAGGTCTTTATTGGTTTGAATTGTAATAATTGTTACTTTTTAAAAAACCACTAAAACCATTGTGTTTAGATTAAAATAAAATATATTTAAAGATTGTGTTGTTTTAATATGCATTTCCATACTTAAGCCCCTCAGTACTATTTCTTAAACATTTAAAAAGGTTTAATTCATTATACCTGTTAATTGTATCAAAGCATTAACAAAAATTTATACGTTAGTAGAAATTTACTTGTTACACATTGGTTTAATTTTTCACTTGATTAACATCTTTATATTTTAGTTTATGGTAATTGATTTAATTTCATTGGCACCATTAAGGGAAAAAATAAAAATTCCTGAGAAAACAGTTATTTTTGACACTTGCAGACCTTTTCTTACTAGCTCAAAATAATGGTAAAATACAATATCAAGAATGCTAGCATTTAAAACGTTTTAAATGTCAGGAAATACAGGTAGATAAAAGAGTATAGTCTAGGTATACAACCAATTTAGAATAGTGCTCATTTTTGGAACTCTTTTAGCTCAAGTGTAGTTAAAAAATTTACGATTTTTTTAATATACATAATTAAATCATGATCTTTGTAAGACAAATAAGTAAATATAATAAACAAACAAACAACTTTTTGGAAAACTATAAGATCAGATATTAGAAAATATTTTTAACAAATCAAAATTTGGTACAAATTTTTAATATAACAATTTCGGCCAAATATTTCGGATTTTCACACCTTTTTATTTTAAAATAATAATATTTTGGTCAGGATTTGTTCGCTAAAATATAGTCTTGTAAATGGAATGTTATTAATTAATTGCAATACAATAAATGCAGTAACAATTTTAAACTGAGAAAAAACCATACATCTAATAGACGATTTCGTTCTTAATTCATAAAGAAATCGTAATCACTACGTTCTAGAAAGAGAGCCTGTAAATATCAATTTGTATATATCTCTTTGAGAAAAGAGACAGACACATCAAAAAGTTATTAGACAAAGTGTCATTTTTTTAAAAACAAGCTGTGGCTGCGACTTCGGACTTTCGATTACTTGAACTTTTTGTTTGTAGTAAACCGATTGGAATGAAAAGCACTAAATGTTATCGTGAAACTTACTACAATACATTAGTGAAAACCGCATTCGAAGCGGTCAAGCCGTTTCTGAGATTAGCGTGCACAAAAGCACAGACAAGCAGACAAAAATTCAAAAAAAACTTTTTATACCGAAGTATAACACGGCTCGTTTACGAATTTAATGTATTGATCGTATACGATTTTCACACTATACATATATTATATCTATATCACCGATTTTGACAGGACTTTCGCTGGCAGATAGCTAATTTTATGAGGCTGCTTTTATTTGAGGAAAAATAATTACATATAAACTGTGTCCATCTCCAGTAACGTGGCCGAGTTCAACTAGTTTTTAAAACAAGACTGTCTTTTCTAGAGCATTAGTGTTTGCGGAATAGATTTATAGAAGCTAAACTAGCTGGAGTGTTTGTGGTTTTACGTCTTATTGTCGACGAAGGGAAAATACTCGTAGACAATATGTGGGTATTAGCTACACACTCATTACACATAGAAAAATAATAAATTAATATTTAATCTGGAATAACCATTAAAATAGGTACATATATGAACTACGATTTAAAAAATCTTTAATAAATATATACTTAGCTTTTATAACTATTGTCATATTGAAAATCGAAATCAATTCATAATAATACATAACAATTCATAATAATAATTAATTAATTTTTCAAATGTACTTTCAACATCACTAAGTTATTGTATATTTTATTAGCTAGATATAATAACATAAATGCATATATTTATTACTAATCATATTTAAAAATTATTAAATTGCAAAAGCTTTGCAAAAAATATGTTGATTTTATTTCTCTTTCAAAAAAAGAAAATTTCGTGTATGTACTTTTCTTTTGTAACCAATTTATATTATTAATACAATATTAAAATAATCTTCATAAATACGCTACCGCCAATATTTATTTCATATCAAGGCTTCGTATCCCAATACACTAACAACATATTAAAAATATTTCAATTATGTTAAGGGCACATTTAACTAAAGTATATTCAAGGTGAGAATTAAACTATTATTATCACTTTTATCTCCAAGTCTAATCGGTGAAAACATTTATGTAGCCATTTCTTTTATATTTCAACAATTTAATTTGTTTTTTGCAAACTTATAATTTCGATATTAGTAAAATGTAAATACAAAATTCTCATTATCTGAAAAATTTTGTAATCTTTCTCTCAACTTGGACATACTTTATACCACACAACAATCGAATTTATAGAATGAAGATATTCAATTAAAAATTGCCAAACTGTTGGCGATAATATAGATAAGTAGTATATGTTATATAGCAAAAAGTAGATCCCTACACAAATACGCAATGTCTCTTTGTTCAAACTATAAGTGAGTACATTGAAACCCACAATATCATCAGCGATCTGCACCCGTGGGGATATGTCCCCAATCATCCTGCTGATGCGTTTTCCCGCATGTTTCACATAGGCGTTGACAGCTGATGTCGCGACCTGTCCACGCCGACATCCACAGTTGTTACCTTACCGTCTATCGGCGTACCACTTTCCACTTCACTGTCTGGCATTATAATACACATGAAAGACTTGCCACTTGACACGTCCTTAGGGTAAATTGTCATTGGTATAAACCTATCGCTGGTTCCGTCTACGTAAGCTCCCAACCTCGAGTATACTTCCGGGAAATGCTTCTTCAATACAACACCTCTACTCTCCAATTCATTCAGCACGTTTTGAAAGCATATTTCTCTAAATTTATGAGCCGTCGCCGCGTTTTTGTCGACAACGTTGCACATTTTCGACGTGAGTATCAACGTTTCTCTATCGTCTGGTGCGCTTTTACTATCTCTTCTATATCGCTTGCGGTTGTGTTCCTGTATCGACGCGGTCACAGTTTTGCTGAGTCTCAGTTTAGCACATCTCGACACCATCTGTCGTTCCCATTTGACAGCACCCTTAGTTGGCACCTCACTTATTATACATACGGCTACGTACAATATGACTCTTGTCTCGGGATTGTAAGACTTGCACAGTTTCACTACTTCCGTGTACAACTCCACACCCATTTCGTTCGGTTGAAGAGACGTCCACTTCAAATATTCCGGTTCGCTCAAATATTGAAAGCCGTGTGTAGTGAATTTTTCCGCAGCCTCGGGACTCGTGAAGAATACTTTGACCACGCCACGTCCTTGCGCCAAGTACCCTTTGTGTGCTGCTACGCTTATTTGATTCAACGAGTCCGCATCTTCCTTGGCAGCCGATATGATCTGTCTACACAGTGCACTGGCTCGTGAATGGAGACAGACCTTCCTGTGTTTCTCCCAATGCGCCCTTCTGCACTCCCTCGAGCAGTAAGTTGTTGTGCAGTTGTGACATGTCTTGTAGTGTCTTTTGGCGTCTGCCAACAGAGCACGGGAGGAGCATTTGGGGTATTTGCACTTGACGAAGGCTTCGTCTGTGCTGTTCTCCGTTTGCAAGGAAGTTAAGGAGGTGCGTGAATCGTGACGAAGACCGAGTTCGTTCGAACGAAGCGTCGATGTATCGAGGCTTGTTCGGCGATCGAGAGACGTGCTCTGTTGAGTGAATGGTTCGCTCCTACGTCTCGAATGTTCGCCTTGAGCTGACCGCGGCCTCCTAGAATCTTGCATCGTAGAAGGATCAACTGAATTGCCTGAAAACAGTGAGACATACATTTCACCGTCAATAATCAAACCTGCATTGAACTTTGTTATCAATTTAAAGAATTTATCTCTTCGACCGTTTTATCTTTACAACTCAGAACCATTTGTAAAGTGTTGGTAATGAAATGCTAGGATTAAAAGGGCAGGTCGAAATTAAAGTAAATATATAATTAATAAACTCATAAGAACAACAATTCACTAACACAACACTAACATAAACAAACATTAAGCCTGTGAATGCTGTTATTTACCCATCGTGTAATTTTTATTTACATTTCTTTCTTCATAAATTTTCTAATTCTGATCTGCTTCTATTGGGTTTAGAAATTGTGCAGAGTTGTGACAATTATTAGACACCTAAAACTAAGTAAATTAGTATGTACAGTGGTGATAATCAGTGAAGAATATTATTTTAACGGGAGAGGCAAATTGAAAGCGTGCAAGGTTAGGTAGAATATAAAAATTGGAACGGCCTGGACTTACATATCGGTCCTACCTGGTCGCTCGTGGTCTGGGCTGGGATCTGTGAAGGAGCTTGGCTCCTCGCTCGGAGTACTGACGAAGCGGGAAGCTGGCGAGCAGCTGCTGTGGCCGCTACTGGCCAACTGCTCGTAACGGGGGCTCTTGAAATGTTTAAATATATTTGAAATTTTGCTTACGAATTTAGGCCATCGTTTTTTAAATTAAATGAAAAAGTTGGAAATTATCATTTCACAACATATTTGCGCCTCTTTGTGATTGTATGAAAAATGTATAATGTTTAACTGCTGTTAGTTACTATTGGATAATGCTAAAAATTTCCGACTTTTTATCAATAACGACAAGGGTTTTAAATTGTGTACCTTGCCACCCATTAAATAGTAAGGGCTCGTCGATTTCCTAGGACTTGGCTGAGGCGTGGGTATCCTTGCGGGCTGCGAAGGCAATCCTAGTAGGGAGTCCAGCACGTCTTCCAAAGTGGTCGAGCCTGGAGATGGCCTAGTGATTCCTACGTTCAGAGAACGTTGAGAATCTTGCCAATCTGGAAGACATTGGGAAGGAGATCTTTATATTTTGAATGCTCAATAAAAGCAAGAGCTTTTAGGTTTCCCAAAAATATAGAAGATTTAAGAGGAAGGCCTAAGGAGAAAAGGAATAATCTTATTATTTTATTTTCTATATTGGTTGAAAAGGTCTGTCGTGAGCAAGTTGCAGAAATGTAATAGTCTTGAAGACACTGAACATGCATTAAAAAGAGTGATTTGATTTGTAGATCTACTTTGAAACCCTTCGCACTTACTTACCCCTCTTATAATAGAAACAGATCCAAGAAATGATGTTGTGTAATGTAGTTCTACATAACGCTAAAGCTTGCTAATCTGAAGCAAGCGGGTTTTAATTAAATAAAATAACACACATAAATAATAAACAATTTCTAGTAGTACATAATATTGAAGCGATATATTTTCAGTTTTCTTACTGGTAGCAAAAAAAAAAACTATATTCCCATATTTTTACCTCTGGTAACACTTTAGGTAAGAATTGATGAAATATTCTTGTCCCAAGAGTTCTAAAAGTGTCCCGAATATCACTTCCTATTTGCTTTTATATTATCTAATTCTATAATAGCTAATCTTATTTAATTTTATTTTAGCTATTTTAGTCTTTGTATTAATCTAATGATATTTTTTTATAATACCATAATACGATACTTTTGTGTCATTCTTGGTTGGACTAAATAGCAAAATCCTGCATTACTTTGAAAATAAGTAATATTATAAGAACTGTAATACTTTACGTTTGATGACATGTATCGGTTTAGATTATTTTTAAATGAATAAATATAATATTATAAGTAAATATGTTTTTCAAGTATTTAACACTAAATTTCATTATAAATCAGGCTGTTCCTTTTAATTCACCACAATTTGTTACTACATATTTAATTTACTGATACATTGTTTAAAAAAAAATTAAAAAATATATATTTAAAAACACACACGCACACATAACACAAAAATAAAACAAAACATATAAAATAAAAACGAATATATTCATTAATCATTATATTATTATATAAATGTAACTAGGTTAACATACAGCGATTGAAAAATATAAAAATGAAATTTTAAACCTAACAACATTGAAAAGGTACTGAGATTCTAAAATACAAATTTAATTATCTAAATAACAGACATTGAATATTACAAAGATTCTATTCGAAAATTACGTGGATTTTATTGATTTCTAGAGAGCTATCCTAGAACTCGGCGCCTGCAATGACAGCTCAAAACTTAGAATTGCCAGATATCAAAATGTATTCTCAGCGCCCACAAGACAACAAATGACATTAAGTATTTGAAATATGCGCTTAGTGAGCTACTAAACGATTCGTGGCGCTTCGCAATTTTTTTTCGGCGGTGCGAATTTTGAACACAAAACTTCTAATTTTCTAACCTAATCAGAACCTGTGTAATTTACTTAAGAGTATACAAACTCCAAGCATAAATTACGAGGTGATTTAAGTAGAAGGAACGCATCTTTTCGAGACTTTTCGAGTCTTGTCACTTCCCACCACCATTTTGTTTTGGTTCTGATAACTGTTGCCATTTCTAAAAAATATATATAACATTTATCTATATTGGGCGTTTTTCTTCATAATTTGTGTTTCTTTTTGTGACACTTTATAAAGCCTGAGACAGGATTTTACTAAGATTTCCTTTCGACGGCAAAATATGTTAAAACCAAACAAAATGAAGACAAACATTATTAGCACCTAAAGTATAGCAGCATATACTATTTACAAGACTACTTCACTAGCAGTGAACTAATAACTAGAGTATTTGCAGTTAAAATTATAACACAAAATAAAAAATAATTTATTCTGTACAATTAAAAAATTAAAAATTGGTTTGATTTTATTAATGATGATGTTACAATTATGGCAATTAATAACTACAATAAAAACCTCTTAACTATTGACTTAAAAAAGATAATAGGTACCAGAGTTTTACTAAACAGTCACTGAAAGTTGTAACAAAACATGTCAAAAATTTATTCACTTAAACAGAAAATGCAACCGATAAATATTAAAGATATGTAAATTCTAGAAACGTGACAACGTTTAATTAAAGAGAGTAAATGCTGCTTTATTAGTTTTTTTTTTGTACTAGCAACACTCACGTCTCCCCAAGTTTAGTCACCCAACATTGCCGCAATATGGCGGATCTTCACATTGAATAGTGCAAGAGACGTTCACAAAAAATAATAATAATTACAAGCGACTACAAGCAGTGCTTTGAAAAATAACTTGTACATGACAAAAAAATTTGTTCGAAACATTGTGCTTACAGTTAAAACAACATACATAAAATGGTCCTGAGTTTTAACACAGTCTAAATAAAGCTTTTATTACACAATCCTATAGATTTTTTTAATAAACTGACATTAACATCTAAAATACAAAGAACTGCACAGATACGCACAGGGTATAGGACACTGCAGATTATGATATAGTCAAACTTAAATGCATTTCGCTTTCGAGAGTTGTATGCGATTGTAAACCAAATTGGCGATGGTAACGCGATACTGGTTTTTCTACCAGAGATTGCAACGAGCACGTTACATTAATTCTTCAACGGGGAATGTGTCGTTTGTCTATCTATCTAAACCTGCAGTGTATGGTAGCGTGGTCACGCTCTCTCACCGGGCGCAGCGCGGTGGTCAAGCCGCAAAGAAGATGGCGGTCTCGGGTGAGGTGGCGGTAATGCTTCAGAAACTATAAGGGGTGTTTGAGGTGATTCCAATGGTTTTGTGCCTGAAATAAACGAAGATTTTTTTTTTTAGAAATTTCCTTAATTAAATACAATTTGAAAATAAAAATTATTGTCATTTTATTTATAGAAAGGTTTATAACGATGAAGGAATACATAGTGAAGTAACATCATGCAGGTACTTGAAAAGATTAGCAGACTTCGAAAACACGTGGTCTTATCAACTCGCAGTGAACTAAACCCAGTATGTAAATGTCATTGTTGACAAGCTTTAGTGTTACCAATACAAAAAAAATAGAATTTTTTCTCAATCTTTGAAATTATTATGGTCGAATTTTGTATAATAGGTGAATAATACGCTATAATAATATCATCATCAATACTAATAATAAATATGTAAGTGTAGGTATTGTATGTATGTATGTTCCTCCATAACTCTTAAACGAATTAACTGATTTTCATGAAACTTGGTAGATAAACATACACAGGATAGGCTACTTTTTTCTTTTAAAACGCGGAAGAAATCGCGGGCGCCAGCAAGTATACAATATATCAATCTAATACATTAGAGAATTTTTTTTAAACTTAAAGTTATATGAGTTATAATAAATTATCTCAAGAAAGCCCTTACTTCTTGACTCACCAACAAAGGAGCTTTCCAGCCAGTACAACTTCTGACTAGATCTGGGCGATGGTTGCCTCTCGATGTCCCCATTGGCCGGTTCCAGACCCGATACGTAGTGCACTATCGCCGAGGTCACCTCTTTAATCGACGTTTGAATCTCTTCGGAAGCCTTTGACGATGCAGTTGAATGTTGGAGAAGAGATGATGCTAATCTGAAACAATAATAAATACATAGTATCTTATTACTTATAATATTTATATATTTATGATATACAAATACAAGAGCGTGGCATAAGATACCTATGCAATTGTCATCTTTGTTTGGATGAGGAACTTAAAAAGAAATGGTTCAGAATATATATAGTGAGTTTCCTTTTAAGTTTAATATCCTTATTTTTTTTAAAAAAAGAAGAAGATATCGTTGAATAAGGAAGGGTATCGTCTATCGAAGCAGTTTATCTAGTCTTGTTTTTTGTCTTAGCAATCCAAAAAAAGACTTGGTCATGTACTTCGAAATATTTTTTTTTAAATTAAATCTTTAATTCGCAACAATAAGTACTATTTTTCTATCATCAAAATAGTGCATACTGTTAAATCTACCTTTCGTGCGGAGTTCTTGGTGTGTTGTTCAGTCGCTCCTGACTCCTCCAGCCGAGGTACGGTTGTCTTGCGCTAAATGAAGAACGAGCTGACGGTGAGCAGAGAGGGCTTGTCCCTCGAATGCTGCTACGTGTCGATGAACATGGTGACGTCTGAAAGTGACAAGACAAGAGCACATTATATTTATTAGCCGCGGGACGAACTGTTTTCGCTATATGATCAGGGTGTTTTCGCTATATTAATTTCTCAAGTTACTCTGTCACTTACTTGAGTGGAGTTAAGCCTGCTAGTAGACCATCTGCCGAAGCTCGTAGTGTGGGGCGACAGTTGTGGGGGAGGCGGTTGAGCGTTGGCTCCGCCGAGGCTACCGAGTGAGGTGGTCTTCGAATTGAGACCACTCCAACGTGTCGCCGAGGCGGACGCGTCAGACAATCTCTTGCGGAGAAGGAATCCCTCGCGGGGAGCGGGCGCATTTTTGTACCTGAAAATAATGTTTTATTAATTTATATATGTTTTAAAAAAGTGATGTATGATGGACAGATGGACAAACTATAAATAGAATGTCGCACGTGAGCCTGTACATCCCCGGAGGTTTCGCTATGGCGTAATTGTTCACGAACTTTAAAAAGGATACATTAGATTCAGGGTCTCGAACAAAATCACTGCGAAAAAGTGTCCATTGGATTTTTTATACATATTATCACTTTCGTTAATTTCTGATAAAAATATGAATAATGTAAATGTTGCATGACTGATTTGAATCTTAACATTTAGTAATAAAGGTTCAAATCGTAACAAGTGTTCACCTTAAAACTTTGTGCAACTAATTTGAATAGAACTTTTATTGAAGCAACCCAGAATCTAGTGTATCCTTTATCAAAGTTCACGAAAAAATTATTTGTAGAAAGAATCGGGTAATAAAACAAAAATTATTTCCCTTTTTAGTAATTTACATAAGGCCGAGTCCAGACTATATAAAAAATATGTTATAGAACATAGTTAGGTATATAACATTTACGCGTGAGTCACGTCATCATGTATTGTGTACTCATGGTTATCCCTATAACGCCTGCATATACAATATGTATATAGAAACAAATATAATATTAATAAACAAATAACAACCAGAGACAAACAAGTATAATAACCATAATACTGCCTCACGAAGTGTCCGCGCAACTGAGTCACAATTAGGCGGTAAGTAGTTAATTAAAATTAATTCACGTAATGGTCAACTAACTGCCGTGAGAAGTAATGAACAAGGAAAAACTCTATAAACAAATAAAACATGCAAGTCAACAGTTCTATGAGTGTTTAATTTGTGAAGAGCGCTCTAAGCGATACCCACAAAAGGCAGCTGCAAAACTATTCGGTACATTTTATGTCGGGAAATTTGAAAATTTTTTTTTTTAGTAAAATACAATAGTAGAATGTACAATAGTAAAGTAGTAAATTAAATGGAAGATATTTCTAAAGAAGTATGGAAGTTCAGTAAATGATTTTATTAAAGAAAATTGCGAAAAATTGTTTTAAATATAAAACATAAAATTTTTATAAAAGCTAGTTATAAAATTTATAACTAACTTTTATAATTTTTTTATGTTTTATATTTAAAACTATCAAACTAAGTTTAATATTCTTCGAATTGTTTCTGATAACATTATTTATTATAACAGACATTTGTATGTATTTTGCTGACGCTAAGAAATCTTAGCGTTTAATATAATTATAGATTTTTCATGTCTATCTATCTAGGACGAAGCCAGCTTGGCCCCATTCTAAGCTTACTATACTCAATAATATGTTAGTACAATGTTTTTATGCAATAAAAAGATTATAAAGGTTTATCTATATAAATATAAATAAATAAATACTGGTAAAAGTGTAAGTAATTGCTTTGTCAACCCTGCTGTTAGGGTTGACAACGCAATTTATATTATAACTAGCTGGCGCCCGCGACTTCGTCCGCGTTGAAAAAGAAAAAAGTAGCCTATCCTGTGTCCTGTACGTCTAAATGTTTATCTACCAAGTTTCATGAAAATCAGTTAATTTGTTTAAGATTTATGGAGGAACATACATACAAACAATACCTACACTTACAGATTTATTATTAGTATTGATAATATTATATTATATATTAAGCTTACGAGTAAGGAAATTGACCAGTGATACGCGGACTCTTACTATCGACAAATAAAAAATTCACAGAATCACTATTATAAAAACAACTTTTATAATTGGCGGAAGCAACATCGAGAAATCAGCGTAGAGCTTGCTCGACAAAGCTTGCGTGATTTAATTAATACCTACGAGACGTACGTGCATCTAAATAAGATTTATGGAATTATTATAATTTACTTTCGTGACGAAAGCGAGCTTTAATAAAATTTACGACCTAGTAAAGTTTAATTTAGCTACACGCGTACGCAAATGTGTGGTCCAAAATCAAAGCTCTCACTTCAAAGACATTTTCTATTTTAAAATGTATTATTACTTCAAAGACCCGAGTTTAGTGTTTCTTGCGGTTAACTGTTTAGATGTACCGGGGGTCCTCCACTATTGTTTTGGATCGTCCGCTTCCTCAGTAAAATAGGTATCAAGTTGAAGCGCCTTTATGGAGGCCCTAGACGATCATGCGGCATGACATACGTTACGAGCTGTCATGCATGCATGACCGTTTAATTGTATTGATTGATGTGAATGACATGCAACTACGTGCTGGCAGTCGATTGATAGTTCCTTTTATTTTTCATCGTGCAAGCTATGACTAGCATACACGCATGATCGTGTGGCGGTCCCTAGACGGTCATGCGGCATGACATGCAGCATGATAATTCACGTAAACGCATGTCATGCCGCATGATCGTCTAGTCTAGGGTCTCCTTTAAGGGCTCCTCCTCCGTCTAGGGTTTATAGACGATGGAACCATCAGCCATATAAAAAAAAATGTTTAGATAATAGATATAAAAATCCAAAATAAATCGTTAAATCCAAACACAATAACATTCCAAAGTGGTTTGTAATACGTCCATTATAATGAATTAAGCGCCGCTATTAAACCTTCCTCATCTGTCTCATTCAGAGTCGCTTGAAGGCCCACTTCAATTATTTATTCATATTCTGTCCTTTGACGGCAATATGTAAGTGAATTGTGTTAATTCAATTTTCTGGAACCAATTTATGTAATTTAACTTCGTTTTTTATGGCGAGGACAAGAGAAAAACGAAATCAAAATAAGAGCCGATATACAACCCAGTTACTCCAATTAAAAATTAGTAAATAAATAAGTATAGGGTTCAAATTCCAAGTCTTAATTTGGGCTAGAGGGACGTTGGAATTTCAATATATGTAGGTTGGAGTTGCGCAAATTCGTTGCCACTCAGACTAGTAAAGTAATGGTGGCTTACGAATTATCTCATTTCTAGATCTATAAAATTAACATTTCATTAAAATAACTTATCGAAAACCATTTAGATCTTATTTTGACGTTGCTACAATGCAGTGAATTTCAAATGGAAGTTTTTCGACAGGCACGCTGACAAATGACAAGGTTTAAAATGAGGTTAGGGCTAGCCCAGTTATTCTTTATTTCGCGCTGGTTTTCTGCAAATGGGCGCTGGTTAAAGCAGTTCGCGCCCTGACACTACAAAATTAGACTGATGTTCCCTAAACTAACTGGTGCCCGCGACTTCGTCCGCGTTGAAAAATAAAAAATAACGCTTGACAACTTGTTGCTATAACACTTTGGCCAGACGTTAGTTTTTTTAGTTTATTTTAGATAATCCCTCGGGAATAGTACTTTTGTTCTGGATTAAAGGTACCCTATGTCCTTTCTGGTGTACCAGACAACGTGTATGCAAAATTTCATGGTGATCGGTTCAGTAGTTTTTGCGTGAAAGCGTAACAAACAAACTCACATTCACATTTATAATATTAGTAAGGATAAGGAAGTAAGGATTAAGTAATTAAGTAAAGTAATTAAGTAGGTATTAAGTATTAGTATAGTTAAGGATAAGGATATAAAAATCATTCTGACGGTGTATTAATGAAAATTTTACAAACACAAATGTTTTAAATCTGACGATTGAAATCGCGATTCTTATAACGGGTGACAATCGTGCTTCTAACCTATATAAAATTTTTATAAATATAAACATATATAATTATGAAATTTTTATACACACATGTTTTAAATATATGACTCATATATGACTATTGAAATGACGATTGTTATTTAATTAGTAGCCATAGCCATTATAATAAAACTCGATAAGTTCCCCGATGCCTCACTGAACCAGTTAAAAGGTTTATTGATTAAAGGCATACTTTAAACCGTAAATTAAAAAGCGTTAGCTTTTTCGAGAGAAATTGAATCGATAGGATAATAGCGCTCGAGGTTTTGTCACTGACCTAACTTTGTAGGGGAGGGTAGATGGGTGCATATATATTATACTAGATGGCGCCCGCGACTTCGTCCGCGTTGAAAAAGAAAAAAGTAGCCTATCCTGTGTCCCGTACGTCTAAATGTTTATCTACCAAGTTTCATGAAAATCAGTTGATTCGTTTAAGAGTTATGGAGGAACATACATACTTACATACATACAGAAAAAAATTCTAAAAATGATCAATTTAGTTTCAGTATCATGTATAGAGCCTATAAACACGATATCTCTGAAAACAAAGTAACTTACTCCATGACCAACCCTTACAGATTTATTATTAGTATTGATGATATATTGAATATTGATAAAATCAATTGAACCGCGCCAGCGATTACCAACAAAAGATAATTGTTTTATTTTTAATCATATTTATTGTCTATCGATTGGGAAGCGTAAGGAGCAGTTACGTGAAAGCCACAAACAGCAATAGAAAAACAAACAACAATAGAAAAAGCAATAGAAAAACAAGTTAAGACGCTTTCACTAAGTACTAACATAAAAATGAAATTTTGCATATACGTTGTCAGGGATACAGAAAAGGACATGGGAATTCTGAGGGATAATCTAAAAATAAAAAAAATAACTTATGTAAAGAGTGATAAATGGGAAAAGTTTATATTAAATATTGAATCCCGGACGAAGCTGGGAACGAGTCACTAGTGAACAATAAAAATTTGAATAAATGTTTTACATCTGAGAAAAAGTGAATTGACGAAGTCGCGGGTAAAATATAAGTAGTACACAAATATTGTATGAACAAATAAATAAATGCACTTAAAATATTTAATTACTATATCCCATTTCTATAATAATATAAGCCATCATCAATTCGCCAAGCCATTCGTGTGTTGCTGGCAATAAAATGGCGGCTATTCATTCGTATATCTATTGTTCAGCTTACAGACAGAGGAGATTGAAAATCTATCTACGAGTATATACGTTTCGGTTGTAAAGAGTCGATATTTTCTTTAAATTCAACCGCTTTTCAATTTATGAAACATGGAAATTTTACTTGTTTTGATTAAAGGTCATTGACACATAATAGAAGGACCGATGTTAGCATGCTCTGAGTAGCTTTGAAAGAAAAAAATATTAATGGAGATCTAAAGTTACTGACATAGCTAAAAGAATTAGCAAGCTGAAGTGGCAGTAGGCAGACCACATCGTGAAACACAATTGTTGGTCAAAATGAAGGGTGTGACGGTCGGTATAAAGAAGAGATGCTATACTAGCTAGTTCGACGACATAGCAAAAATCGAGACAAAATAGTGAAGCACTTCGGTATCGCAAAGCATTAAGTGTCTGATAATGATGAACATACTCTAAAAATGACGTATGAAATCTGCGTCCAAACGTTTTAAAGTCATGTTTCCATGATTTAACATTTGTAAAGATTTCCGAAGGCTGAAATGTCTTCAAATCTGAATACTTACTCGTACGATAATCCCTATATAATAATGTCATTGAACGTGAAGATTCATGGAACATGGAGGTTGCTGTGAGAACCAATCGATATTTACAATATGGATAATAAATTATATAGAATGAAAGCAAAACTCGTATATTCGTTACACCAATTACCAATAATATCGCATTACAGTGACAACATACGGAGTAGTGAAGTCTTACCTAACAGCGACAACTTGAAGTACTTAGGATTCCATTATAATGGTCCGTACACTTACTTGGATAGTAAATATTAAAAGATAATGGCCAAATTTAGGAGTATAATAGATTCGCTTGTCCTCCTGGAGACTGATTGCTTATTCCAAACACAAGAAAATAACATACGAAGAAAATAATGTTTGTTATTGTGATGTTTTAATTTATTTCATTACAAGTAGATAAATTTTAAAATTTTGATAGTGAATTCCCAATATCCAAAAAATGCCCTAAGCAATTAACATCACCCACGGTCCGGAAGCCTTCATTGACAAAACTCTTAGCGATTCATGTTGTGGTCGAGCACGTTTCGAGAAACTCTTAATAAAAGTGTAATTTTTTGATCCTTTATAATTTTGAGATTGATTCTTAGATCAATAGATTAGAGAGAGACTTAGATCTATTTAGGGATGTGTTATTTATATGTTAAAGACATACGTAATGTTTAAATTTATACATGGTTATTGTATAAGTTCGGTTTGGACAGATGGAACTCTCTATTCTTGCGGAAATGCATGCAGTACCACAATGAGTTGCAATGTAACAATGAGTTGAATACACTACGTAAGTAAATATTACTGAAAAACTTTGGGCTAAGGGTTCGTAATAAATAAGTTTATTATTATTATACCTAACATTGTTTTAGGACTTATGTAAGTTCTAGCAATGATAATATTGTACTTAACCAGTAGTTACCCATTGGTTAAGTACTATTTTATCTATGGCTCTAGTTACTCATTTAGAATATGCACATATGATTAAAATTAAACGGAATACGGCTTTCGTTTATCTGCAAGTTAAAGTTTCAGCAACAATCCTATTGTGCTTCTTGTTTTTAAGTTGTTTTCTAAGTTTTCTTAAATAAATAAGCCAATTTATTTACTTACCATTCCGGCACATTGAGCTTTTGTAATGACCTCTGTACCCGAAGTTCGTGCTCTGAAAGCACTCGATCGGAATTCTTCTGCAATTCGTTTTCAGGAGGCTGTAACAATAGAAAATCCCATTAACTATTTTCCAAATTATCTTGTTTATTACAAGAGCAAAGTCCAAATCGATGACGCAATGGTTATAAGTTTTTGGTGTAAAAAATATATGGAGTAAAGAAAAACAAAGGCTTCAATTAAACTAAACTTTATTAAATTAACAAATTACACTTAATGAAGAATTAAATATTTACCAAATCAACATCATCTACAAGAGTAATACGGTAGGCTTGGCCGCAGAAAGAATTAGAACTAAATCTATGATCGATATCTTCATTATTATTACTTAAATCTTTTAAAGAAGAGGAATCCTTCATTCCATTACCTAAGCAAAGCGTTTGATATATTTTATAAAATGCGAATCTAGCATATACTCGCTCTTCGTCTTCACAATCCGATAACTCTGACATGTAACTATCATAATCACACTTACTGAGGATTTGTTCTTTAGATTCGTCTAATATTTCAGACCAAAATAAATAATTACGTTCATTGGTGACAGAAGTTTCGGGCATTGCCTTCACGTCAGTGCCAAAGATACAATCGTTAAAGGGTTCATGATCCTCGAACCCGCTTTTGCGTATTGATGATTCAAAGTCGACATAGTTTTTCTTTAATGTAGATGTCGCAGTAACCAAGCTTTGTCCCCCGGTTGTTAGCTTTAATTTTTCCCTTTGAAATTCTTCGTAACTTGGTATTTGAAAATTCAAAAAATCTGTTCTCAAATTTTGGTGTCCTATTAACGAACAGCTTACGGCTTTCATTTCCAACGGTGGAGGTGGAATACTTTCTAGAAGACGGGTGAAAAATGCCCGAGCTTTATCATCGTTATTAACGTTTTGTATTTCTCCATAACAATTTTCCGAAAATGACGCTCTTCTTGTCGAAAAAAATTTGCTACTATTAAATCGATTCCAAGAACTCAGGCTGCTACAACTCCTTTTCTGCAACATGTATTTTCTATAGTAATTTTTGGACTTACAATCGTGATTTCCTGTAAATCCGCTTAGAGTTAAAGAAGATTCATCTTCAGATTCACTTTTCGGAATATCCGGATATCTGCTATAATATATATCTCTAGATATTGCTCTATGGTATACTCGTTGAAGTGGAACATCTTCAAAAGGTTCCAGCTCTTCTACAATCCATTCACTGTCCAAAGAAAACCAAAATTTATTTTTTATAAGTATCTCTTCGATAGTTAGTAACATTATTGAGTCTTGTTCAAACTATTCCAACGGAGATGCACTTATTTGTGAATGCAAATTGCTACTGGGGACATAACTACATATTATTATTGTCTTCCTTTGTTATATGGTTATCATGATGGAACGGCATAAGTCAATATTAACTCGATTTAAATTGATAATTATTAAAAACACTATTAGTTAACGATCTACCGTGGGTAAATAACTTGATAATTTACACTAAATATTGCTACAAATTTGAAATTTGAAACGTTCAGATTCAACGGTTCATTGGTTTAGAAAATTATCACTAGAACAAATCAAAGTGTCAATCGAGCTTTCATGTTGATAGTGGCTGTCACGTTTCGCGAATAAATGATGACCTTGAAACTTTGGGGGTTACAAACTCACCCTTACGTCAGACGAAGCAAGAAGCGCACAAGGGCCCAGCAGTCCTACACTTTCCCAGCAAGTCATGTCCATGTAAAGTGTGTCACTCACTATCCGTGTCCATTGCAATACTATACTCGCATTCCGACAGTACTATTGCATTGTAATGCACCAATGACTCCGTAATGCGTTACGTAAGCCTCGACCACACGTCTATCTTATTAATTAATCGAAAACAAATAAAGCGGCTACACATGAAAGTCTACTAAAACTTCGATAGGAAGTGAAAGAAGCAAGCTGCAATTTCGAAGCGGAAAGCGTTCGCCAATCAGATCAGCATAACGTTGCTTATTGAACGACAAAATCCAATTACAAGACTGAACCGGAGCGACCGCGGGGCTTCCGAGCTTAGGGTCGCTCTGCGGGCTGCGGTCGGGGCTCGGGCTGGACCTGGCATGCGGTGCTTTGGTCGGACTTACACTTCGGCCACTGCGGCACTCCACATCGTGATACATAAGACACCAAATGTGGCAGTCGGGACAGGCGGTCGCGACACTGCCTCCCGCCAGACTGAGGCGCGGCGTGTGTCCTTGGACACCACGCATGCGTCCTACTCGAACCCCTTACTACCAGTTTCTAGTGTCTTCAACAATACGTGCATTGTTGTCGCACATGTCTTTACAGTTTTATCTCGTACAGGTGGTAGACACCTAGTACCAATCGATCTCCATGTTTTGGCTCTCACCATAACTTTGATAGGCATTGTAATATTGCAGACCAATTTTACGAGTACAAATTCTTATGTCAATAATTTGAATTCGACCGAAGGTAAGGCGATATCTCACGTTTAGGTACTTCGTTTAAGATAGTGGGTGTGGCGTTTGCATGACGTAATTTAATATGACCTCTGATAACCTTAGGATTGAGTCCCGATAGGTCACGTAGTGAATTTTACGTATGCGGGTTATTCTTTAAAAATTCAAATTTCTTATACACACAGTTCCCCGCTACTTTATTAAATTATTAACGGCTTCTCACAATTAATATTGAAAAAAGGCAATTTTTATTCGAATAAAACTTATGCATTATCCGTGACCTAAATATTGACATAAATGAGTATCTAGATCAAGTATGAATACCATATTAATTTATGATCAATTTGAAGTTTAAATTTAAGCAATTTTTTTATTTCATTTACCTATTAATTTAATAAAAGTTGCATATGGCTATCCATTTGCCAATTGCATACTCTCATTTCATTTGCCTGCAGCAAACACAAATACATAAACAACACCGCTTCAACACAATCCATAAATACGTGGGAATGCGTTTGTTGCTGGCTGAAGGCTATTTTAACAGCTTATGTATTGTTCAGATGTGGGTGCTAGGTGATAATAAGCAAAATTATGATGAAACAAACTGAACAGATGAAAAATAAATGTTAGTTTACTTTTACAATTTCATTACAAAGTTAATCGATACCAATAACAATGGTATCTTTCATTCAAAGCTGTACTAAAATAATTAAATTACACAACACTTGTTTACCTTAAAATGAGAGCAAACATGTTATTAATAAAGTACACGCAATAGCGTAATTTATATCAAACAGTTTTATATTTGAAATGTGGCCTTAATCGTGGTTTCGAATAACGAAACGTAATATTTTAAAACTACTAATTCTAAATAAAATATATAAAACATTCTCTTTTGATCACGCAATGTTTGAAAAACATATTAATTACTAGCTGGCGCCCGCGACTTCGTCCGCGTTGAAAAAGAAAAAGTAGCCTATCCTGTGTCCCGTACGTCTAAATGTTTATCTACGAAGTTTCATGAAAATCAGTTGATTCGTTTAAGAGTTATGGAGGAACATACATACTTACAAACATACATACATACATACAGAAAAAAATCTAAAAATGGTCAATTTAGTTTCAGTATCATGTATAGAGCCTATAAATACGATATCTCTGAAAACAAAGTAACTTACTCCATGATCAACCCTTACAGATTTATTATTAGTATTGATTGATTAGTGTACACTGACGGTATGGCACGACATGGCAAAGATATTTTCCCGAATATATTGTTTTTAGCCATATTTCAATACCAAGAGACCGTAGCGTTACACGTCATGCCAAGGGATGGCACAGGATGCCACGGGATACGACGGCGTCTCTTCTTTTCTTCTACTTGGCAGCCCATTATTATCTCTCTTCCTCTTCAGCAAGCAGAAGGGTCTTACTATCACTAAATCCCAATTAATCAATCACTTTAAGAAAATTCGACTTCGAACAGAATAACTGACTTTGAAGTCTTACAGAAAGCTGAATAGTTGATTGAAAGAGAACGTCTGTTTTCGGCACGACAAAGCTTCGTGCAGTGTGATGCCATAACATGCCAAGGAATGCCATGGGATGCCGAAGCATGCCTTGCCATGACGTGCCCTGCCTTACCCTCAGTTAGCGCCAGCCCTAAGTTAAACTTTTAATGTTTTACGCTGGTACAAAACCCTCACTTATTTATTTAAAATCGTTGAGGACATGAGTAGAATATATCTACAAATAAGTAATTTCTACTTGATGATATTATCCATAACGTTTTTATGTAACAAAACATTTTAATTGGCGCCATAGTGACGGCATTGAAGCGATTATAGCCGGCCAAATTGAAGGTTATAAAGTACATACATTGAATTGTAAACACTGGCTCGATTGTGTGGTTAATTGGTTTTCAAATAATAAACGGTGCAAATCTACAAGTTGAGTACGTGTTCTTTGAAATACGAGTATGTGTCAAGACAATGCTGGCTTAACCTCTGCATCATCATTTCCTTTAGGATTGTTCGGAACCTTTGCCCATCTTGTAGATAATCTATACAAAAGGGTTTTTCTTTCGCTCATATTAGTTATTAATGTTATTTGAACAATGCTATAAACATAAGTTTTAATTTTTTGCCTATTTGACGGTTTGTTAGTTTGTATCATCGATGGTTTGTATATATATGTACAAGACTGGTTAAGGAGATTTTGATAATACTTTCGTCGTGCTACGTAATACAACCAGAGAAGAATTTACACTAGACACTTTTTATTCAGTAAATATTTAGGCAAAAATCGGAAAAATGGAAAACTTCAAAGATTTTGATATTATTTTCACTAATAGAAAAAAAAAATGCATTTTTTTTTACTAGATCAAGGCATTCGTACAAAGCCGGAGTCGGGGATATTTTTAAATAAAACTTTTTTTTAATTTAAAGAAATAAATTGATAGTAACGACAGAACTGTTGTTAGCATCAATTTACAATCAGACTGTTAATAATAAACTAAGGAGTTGTGGTAGTGTCGTATTTCACATAATTAACACTATTGTGACGAAGATCGCAGACGAGCAGTAATTGTGTCGTTTAGAGTCGTTTTGCTGGTTATTCAATAGTGATTATGCAATTACCACTACACTTCTGGAATGTTATGACCTAAAAAGAGGTATAAGGAAGTTGAATTCAAACATCTTTGGTACATATTCGCCATATGTTTTCTTGTTAGCGAAAACTTTAGTTAGATATTGGCCGTAACAGGGTCTTAATAACAGGTTTGTCCTAATAATAATACAAGTTACAATTGATAAAAGAAATAAATAAAAGAAAAATAGTAGAAACAACATGTTTGTATTTTAAATTTAATGTTTCGTTATTCAAATCGTAAAAACAATAAATTACAAAAGACAATGGCGAAGTCACAAAATTAGGTAGGTATGGGAAAATAAAAACTTAGCAAAACAATATTACACAATAATGATGACATGTGACCTTCAAACACGGAATAAGTAATACATTTTCATAATACAAGCAAAAATTTAAAAAATATATTTTTAAAAACAAAATACAAAGAATGCAAAGTACTTGTAGATTGTAGAATGAAATTGAAAAAAGTTATTTCATGATCGAAATTACACGGACTTTTAATTTAAGGCCGCTTAGGTAATATTATTATCTATACCCAAATAAAACTGAGGAGTTTGTTTGTTTGTTTGAACGCGTTAAACTTTGGAATTACCAGTCAAATTAAAAAAAAATCTTTAAGTATTTGATAGTCCAAGTCATGAGGAAGGTTATAGTCTATTTATCATGCTATGATGACCCTTAGAAGCCGAGCAAAAAAAAGTCAGGGAGAACACTAAGCGAAAACGAGTCAGGAGCCGAGAAAAACATTATAATTATAATTTATTTTTGGGAATACAAAAATAAAGTATCAAAATGTCCACAGTGATAATAATTAAATGGAACGTCACGGGAAAAGATATACCTAGCCGAATTAAAATTACAAAGCAGGTAAAACCGCGAGACACAACTAACACAATATAATCCAAAAATATATTATGTGAAAGTCTACATATTATTATATAATATAAAGGTCGTCCCCTTTAACATCCTATACTAAATTTATATTGAGGAGCTAACCCACTTGACTGCGAACTTCATCGCTTCCTGTAATTTTCAAAGGATGGAAGTAACTTATTTATAAAAGAGACAGGAAGGGTGCTCGCGAAGACTCAAATTTATTTTCAAATACTTCGAATGTTGGCGTTATATTTTGCTACGAATATTGGCATTACTATTTAATTTTACATTGATATCTGTGGACTCCAAGCAGCTTTGAGCAGTTCCTTTATTTAAACAGACCGAACTAAAATACACGAGTATATAGGTACATAAATATATGTATACTATATATTTGTTTCATGTATAAACTCTAGGTATGCATATGTAATCACGAAGTATAATAATATAAAATGATATTTTAAATGCGAAAATTCGTTTATTTGTTCGTTACGCTTTCACGCCTTAAATACTCTACGGTTCATCATGAAATTTTGCATACACGTTGTTAGGGCCACAGAAGAGGACATAGGGTCCAGAAAAAGTACTGGTTCCGAGAGATCGTCTAAAAATAAAAATAAAGTAAAAAATTCATCGCATGACAAAAACATAGGAATCCTGGGCTAAGACCATTATAAAATATTTGTTTTACGCTAATGTAGTGTGTGAGCCATTTGAATGATAGAACTTTAAAAACGTATATCGACCCATTGTTTAATAAAATATGGTAATAGGTTTAAAAGCAGAGGAGAGAGGACAAAATTCATAGCAGCTAAGTTGTGGTAATGTGATAGTTACACGAAAAGTTCAGATATTGCGCTGCGGTGGCGGCTAGATTGCGGTTTCATGTGGCGACACTGTAATTCGAGATAATAAAAGCTAGATAATAAAAGTGACACGTGACTGAAATGTAATATACCTAACCGAAATTTCATTGAAAGGAACTGAAATTTTTGAAAAAAACTAAATAAAACGATATCATCACCATTGACGTAAATGCAGATATTTAGAACCTAAGTTATGTTTTTTTTTATACCAGATACGCCATTATGTCCAAATTGCCACATGTCTTGGCTTTGATGCATAAAATAAATTGCATTGATGTATAATAAGTAACATACTGAATAAAGTAGCAACAGAATATAATTACAGTTACTGACTGTCTGAGAAGATTGAATGCAAAAAATTACAACATTTCTATATTTTGTAATTTTGTAATAAATAACCAAAAAATCCGTATGGTTGATTATTCGGTCACCTACAGCAACTAGTAAAAAAAATCCTATTCTGTTACAATTTTTACGTTGTGATTGAAAATGATAATCAAGAAACTAGTAAAAATAAATCCAAATATACAAAATACAAAATCAAGTATAAAAATTGTATATGGTTTGTTAGATATTATAAAAATAAAGTCGCTGTCAGCCTATGTCTCTTTCTCCGCTAACTTCTTCTAAGCAACCCAATGCATATTTGATACGGTTTTCACTGTGCAGTGATAAAAGAGGAAAGTTTATGGATATAATTCACAGAAAAAATTGCATCCGAGTTCACTAAAATTTATGCATAAATAAAATATTCAAAATAATTTAAACCTATTGACTTTTGATAAATTGAAAACAATATGTATTGTTAGTTGAAATCATAATAAGAAAAGTTGAAAAGAATCTCAAAATCATAAAAAAAAGACAAAAAAACACTAACATATGAAAAAGAATACAACGCTAAATTGTTAGGAATATGTACGAGCATGCGAGTAGAATTGTAAGAGAAATAATCTTTCAAGTGCAGATTTGAAAGCATTGTTTCAGAGAAACTTTCAAATGAAAATTTTTGATTGATTCTGAATATTTCTATGAGGTTCGTTATAGAAAATGAAATTACTATTATTATTTTTTATTTTTTTATATTAAGGTCGACAGACAGGCTGACGGTCCACTTGATGGTAGGTGGCTACCGTCGCCTATAACTCAAGTAACGCCATAAGTGCTACAAGTGCGCTGCCGACTATAGAAGGATTAAGGATAAGGGATAAGGAAGGGAAGGGGTAATGGGCTCTGGCATCCCTTACTTGTGAGTACCTTCGGTGTGTGCACCGAAACACAACAGCACATAATGCTGTTATTTCACGGTGGTATTCTGTAAGGTGGTGGTTACTGCCGCCAGACGGGCTGCCCAAATGACTATTACTTATACAATAGTTTATCCTGACTGATTATCAAATCAACGCAGAGCCAAAACTATAATACAAAGTCTAGAAAGCTGAAATTCGAAACATGTTTATTTTATTTTGGAACATAGATTCCGCTAAGAAATGATTTTTAAAATTTCAACTCCGGGGCTCGCAAGATGATAGTGATCATACCAAAATACCTAAATAGGATACTAGGAAAGTATATAGAAATGGGCGTGTCTTGCCAAACATTAAAACACAACGCTGATAATATCAGTGGGTCTTCAGTGTGTTTTCAGTTGGTTGATGGCCACTGCCGCCAGGTGGGATATCCGAATATGATTCTAGAACGCAATATGTTCCTTAGACTCACTGAGGAATGACTAGGTTACTAAATAGTACCTGCTTTAAGATCAACTCATACACAAGTTTCGTCAAAGCCATTTCGTTCT
This sequence comes from Synanthedon formicaeformis, assembly GCA_945859745.1. Classification (NCBI taxonomy): domain Eukaryota; kingdom Metazoa; phylum Arthropoda; class Insecta; order Lepidoptera; family Sesiidae; genus Synanthedon; species Synanthedon formicaeformis. The sequence goes on from OX243958.1 coordinate 10,176,354, forward strand.
ATCATTTGGACAAAATTCAATTCTTTACGGAGAGAACTTCGGAAATTTGGAACATTTCCAAGATCGGTTCAGATGCACGGTTGAATGTTACTTTATATTTCTGTGTTGACAGTTCTCTGCCCCTATTGTATGAATCAGCGCTGTTAGCGTGTTTGCTTTAAATTTGGGCCTGTTTAATACTTTGTGTAGCATATCTTCTCTGTAAAACTTTCCATTTTAAATGTTGGCAACTGCTTGATACTTTCTTTTACAATTTATCTGTTTACTCTTAGAATGTTTTGGACGACGTAAATAGTTTTAAATGTACAAGAATTTTACAATTGAAATTACTGCGCCAAAATCGTGACGAGTTCGTTAGAATAGATCGCATCAATACTCAATATAGATCGGTTCTATTAGCATTCGTATAAACGTTTTAATGAATTGTCTACATAAATAAATAAATTATATAAAAATTTAAAAGGACTTACAAAATTACAAAATTTAGTTTAATTAGTTCGAACTAAATTGTAACTATTAGTAACTTTTTGTCTCCATTAAGCGTAGTGAAATTTTGGTATCGTAAATCTACTTAATAGGACAAGTAAAGGGCAATTTTCCATTTATCTATGGGTACATCGACCCGTGGGACCAATTCTATTCAGAAGTTGATGTTTCGAACGTCGCATGCGGGCTATCTACGAGTACGAGTATCTGAGTAGCAACTATTGAAGATAATTGTTATGGACTAGCTTAATTTAGAAAATGTAGGGTTGTTTTTAAATTTAGAATTTAAATATGACATTGTAAAAGTATCGAAGCATTTCTAGAACACATTTTGAAAGAAGAAAGGGATGACTTACATTCCTAGCGATTCGATTTTTTTCTCGTCTATTATTCTTTATCTTTGGAAACAGGCAAAAATCACATGAAGCCAAGTTTAGTCCATAACGCCCATAAGTCAAATGCACTGATTTTTTTTAAATCTCTCATTTTCGCAAAAATCTCCGCTTACAATAATATGGTCAACCAGTAAATCTCTATTATTACCCATCTAAAAATCCGAAGAAGTTAACGGAAAATAGACAAAAGCGGACATCGACTTCATTTTAGAATAGTACAGGCAAACTATATAGAAAAAGTAGTTGTGCCTATACAGTTTAATAGAGGCGATCTTTGTGCTAGATAATCAACACCTATATAATCCATGCGACGTATCCTGTCCGGGCAGCCGTGTCCAATCTAACTAAAGTGGGTGCCGTTCATGCTCAGTAAATTGGATTAAATTACTCGTCCAGAGCGATAGAGTGAACCATTTGTAAGCTAAATCCCCTGCGAGCTAACGATGAGTGACAATAGATTGATAAAATAATGTTGAAAAACAGCAGGTTGCAACCAATAGGACCTTTGACCTACTATAAAATGGATCGTCAGCCTACCTGCCGACCTTTACATTAAAAAAAATTAAAAAGTTTTGCTTTACCTAATCGTAAAACTTGTGGTTTGCAGGTTGTTTGCCAAAAATTAAATAAGGTTTTTTTTACCACAGCAGTAAATTAATCTTTGTAGCGTTTGTAGTAAATCGCAATTTTGTGACATATCACGCAAAAAATGTTACGATTTTTGTGGAAATTCTTAGTAATAACAATACTTTAATAGCTAAAATTATTCAAATTAGCATCTTAATCACTGATATAATTTAGTTGTGCGGTTCACAATTCACAACCAATAAAATCTAGCCGACGTCACTTTATCAAACCAATAAACGAACCATTCTTCAATAGGACTGACAGAGACATCTAATAGGTGACATTTCTAAAACCTCAACATAGATTTCAGGAGCCGAGATTTACTAAGATCTAGACACTAGAAAATTTCAAAAATGATTTCGCGTTTTACTTTTATTTTGATATTTTTACTTTAAATTTTTGTTGAGGAATTATTGTATCGTAAACGAAACTAAGTTTTCATAGATTCAGTTACAATTTTAATGTTCAATGCAAATTAAGTAGGTATATTGCGTTAAATATAAAGAAAAATAAGTATACCACGCCTTAAGCTTTACGCTTGCAAGCACTCTTATAACTGAAGTAAGTATGTGCAAATAAAAAAAAGAGGACGGAATTATTTTGGTTTAAAATGCATTCTTTGGCACCGATCACCCATTGCACAATATAGGTGAAGCACGCTTCATTCCTGACCGAAAATATCTTCGCATATTTCCCTTTTAACCGCCCCTTTACGTTCTCAACATAATCTTCGCTAACATAAGAGTGGCTTTTAGAAAGCAATTCCATTAATTTTTCCAGACTGTGTGTGTTACTGACACAAATATTAGCGTTTTCCCCGAGACCTAACGGGTGAACTAAAAAGAGGAATTGCAAACGCGTCCTTTCAAAGTCGACTCCATTTATCCCGAGCATGAAAGGCTCGGAATGAGCGCCAATGAAAGCGGATGGCTGCAATGAATAGACACAAGGATACCACTATTTGTGGGATGGATGTGAGTGACCTCGTTGCGTTATTACTGTCAACTATTCTGTTGTTTTTATTTATTCACTCATCGCCTTCGGTCGTAGAGCGTCACGTAGTCACGTGACTAGAAGCCTTCGATGTTTGAAATCTATACCAATCAATCAATACTAATAATAAATCTGTAAGGGTTGGTCATGGAGTAAGTTACTTTGTTTTCAGAGATATCGTGTTTATAGGTTCTATACATGATACTAAAACTAAATTGACCATTTTTAGAATTTTTTTCTGTATGTATGTATGTTATATACTCCATAACTCTTAAACGAATTAACTGATTTTCATGAAACTTGGTAGATAAACATTTAAACGTACGGGACACAGGATAGGCTACATTTTTCTTTTTCAACGCGGACGAAGTCGCGGGCGCCAGCTAGTACACTATAAAGCTGAAGAGTTTGTTTGGTTGTACACGCTTATCTCGGGAACTACTAGTTAGAATTGAAAAATTCGAGGAAGGCTTTAGGCTATTTAGTGTGACCTAAAAAGATAAAAAATAATAGATATTATCCTTATTTAGATTAACGACATCTTTCGTTCAGTGGCAGAACTATTAAGACAAACAGCATTGACTCAACAAGTCAGCTGCTCTCCGCGAGAGGGCTTTAGTCAGACTATATAACATTTTGAACGCGGACCAAGTTGCGGGCACCAGCTAGTTTATATAATATAGCATAAAATGTGTAATTCTTTTGTTTTGCTTCGTATTAAACCTTTAACTTTTAACCGTTTTTAACGAAACTATTAAATGTATTTTTTAACTCAACTGTACCTATGCATATGTTTAATATCTACTTACTCTTTCTTTATAAACAGTAATATGTATATTATAACGTCCTAGTGAATATCCATCATACCTGAAACAAGTAGAAGAAATTTATTAAAAATAAAATTCATAAAGAAACAATGAATAAGATTATCTTCGTGGCATACATTATACTATAGAATGGAGTATTGACATTTAATATAATGGTTAAAATATCTATATCTATACACACTATAAAATTAAGAGTCGGTCGGCTTTCACCAATGGAAAGTTTATTTGGGCAGTAACAACTCTCTTAAAGAAGAAATAACAGCATGTGTGCTGTTGTGTTTTGGTGAGTGAGTAAGTGATGCTAGAGCTCATTTCCTTCTTATCCACAATCACAATCACAATCACAATCAGGGTTTCTTAAAATAATTTATTGTAGAAAAAATGCGAACGTTTACTTTTTTTATAAAATAGCCATTAATAAAAATCCTGCAACAACGATAGATCGTAGGAAGATTTCTGTTGCTCTATCACAATTATTTATTATGCATTGAAAGGCACCTACGTACCTATTTATTATGATCGATGTGGCTTGTTAGTGTAGGCGGATATAAGAATAATTGTTACCTATTGCATAGGTTTATTATTTTATACTGGCGACCCGCCGCTGGCTTCGGACGGATGCAATTTTTTTTTGCAAATTCTATGACACAAACCTTGCACGTTTATCGTATTAAAATAAAATCCATTAGGTAGTTTAGCGAAGAAATAGACTGAGCGACCTTTCTTTTATATGTGTCAATATTATCGCCTCGTCTATACCTATATTATGGGTACCTGCTCAAAGTGAAGATACTAAAACCAACAAAAAAATGTTACAACAGTTTTCTATGGATCACTTTATCTCATAGTAAACCCCCCACGATGTTATCAAGCGCATACCACGGGATTTCAATTTATAAAGAGCTCCTTTCCTAGCATTGCAACGATGCTTAAGTGACGTCATCAAGATGGCGGCTTCCGTTCAAAAGCTCAAAGCAAGCAATAAGTTATCTATGACCGAGTTCATCGTGTTGCGAAACAGGAGAACAATATATTATAGCTCTAGTTAAATATCTACTATTTTAATACCTCCGAAGTAACGGTATACAAAATTTCACATCGATCGAACCTGCGGAAGTTACCTACTGACATTCGTCAACTAGGAAATAGGTTGATGATTTTTCAAACGCCTTGTGTATCACGACAGATTTCAAATAAAAAAAAGGATCAAAATCTGTCCTTACGTTTAGGCAGACAGACGCACACGTCAAACTTATAATACCACGTATTTGCGTCAGGCGTCGGGGGTTAAAAAAGGAAATAAGAATGGGTTTGAATAAGCAAGCAATATGTGTTAAAACGAGAATTCGATGCTTCACAGTAGCTAAAGCCAAGAGCAGCAAACCAATTAATTTAGATTGTTTTCACGCATGAAAACTGTGCAATAAACGAAAGCCATAAATCAGATATGCGCGTAAAACGGACCGTTCGATGGGGAACGAAGCACTCCGGAAACCACGGATCAGTTCACTGGCAACTATAAATAATACGAACACCCGCACGTGTGGACTAAATATTTTAACATTGTCTGTAAACATACAACAGTGGTCTCTGGTTAGTTTAGGTATTGGCTTATGTGGTATGGGTTTGTTGAAAGTATTGCTGCCTGGCTGTAAAACTAACTCACATGACGAAATCAACATTAAACTGAACTTACTGTACGTACATACGAGTGAACAATGAAGAATTGCGGGTCCAATATGTTTGGTAAATAAATGACGTTTCGACAGGCATGAAACTTATGAAGAGGGACGAAACGACACTAAATTGTGTACAAGCATTACCAAAACCAATTATTAATGATTACGTCACTGGCCAAATCTAAAACTATATGAAGTATGTAGTATAAAACAATACTCCGAGTTGAGTGGGATGATGGTAGATAATACTGCCAACATTGTGGGTTTTTGAAAAAATACTATTCCTAGTTCAGAATCGAGCCAACAAAACATTCACAATATCACTACATATACGAGTATACTAATACTATAGTATAAGCACGTATAAGTCCCTCTTTGTAGTATAAAGTCACATATGTGATACATACTGTTTGCATGTATGCGCTAATCTCGGAAAGTTGAGGACGGATTTTGTTCCTGTTTGCATCGATCAAAAGAGGGATTTATAAAGAGGGATTCACAAAATCATGAACATCTTATTCATATTTTCCGAATTATAACGGTTTAGAAAATGTGATAAAATGTAGGTCTTAAAATTCACTCTTCTTGAAGTGTGAAAATGTCACTTTTTCTTAGTTAATCGGTTCCCGAGTTTCATCAAAATCACCGACAGTTCACCCGTGGTTCAGTAAGTAACATTCACTTTTATAATTTTATAAAAAAATACTTGACGATCAGTCTGCCTAGAAACGTGGTTATTTCTAGGCAGAGCGTTAAGTATTTTATCTCACAGTGCGAATATTATTCAAGATTGTATGTTAACAAAGGTCAAGTTTTTCAATTATCCACGAGTTGCATCATCGCCACGAATACTGCACAGTAGATGTCTAAATAATGTTACATCATTAAATATATTCCCATATTATTTTGCCTCAATTATATGGGACAGGAAAATTAAGCTTTATTAGTCCAAAGTTAATTCGGTACTTATATTTTAAAAAAATTAGTCACATCGTCTCTCGACAAAAAACATCATATTCTGCAATCTGTGCATCAAAAATCATCATGATTGGTTCAAAATTAATTTAAAGTATCATCTATTTATTACTATTATAAATAAAAATCAATGTAAGTATTTTTGTTCTTTATGGACTTTAAAACGCTCAAATAATTTTAATTCGGTTCAAAGATAATTGAAAGTTAGTATTTTTAGTACATTTTACGTTTTTATTCAGTAATTTTCAGTAACTAGGTTAAATGTATTCAAAGATAATTCAAGCTGTTGTCATTGTAATGCTGTGTGGTGAGTTTAAAATGTAAAACACACGATGTTACTTGCCTCGGCACAAATATAAATTTGCATGCTGATGCAATTTTATAATAGTACATTTGTATAGACTACTCAAACAAGTTAACTTGGCACCTCGCGCCGATGACGTCACATCACTGCACTCCAATCGCAAAATTCTTATTATAATAAAGAGTTCGGGGTTGTAGGACAGGGGTCCGCATTCCAAATAAGTGCCGAGTAAATAAATATAATGAGTTTTTTTTTAATTCAAAATAATTTTTTTATTTAATATCTGAAGCTATTACCCTCAGATTAATTACTGAAACGGATGACCCGATTAGGTTTTAAATTGAAATTACGCCTTATGCAATTTTGAATAACAAATACGTTAATAAAATATGTAGTTTTAGGTTTTTTTTTTAAGGGAAGACCGACAGGCAGGTCAACATCCACTCGGTGGTTGCACTCTGAGTAAATTGCACGATGAATTATTTACAAATACCTAATAACTTCACTAAACTAAATGAAATCACCTAATCTAGGTCTACCTTCCTAGTAGAAATTCATTTTTTAATTGCGACTATGTAGGACAAAAGCTCTATTTAAACAAATTGGCCCCAAATTCGTCTAGGGTACTCGCTCCAAAATCGATTGCAAATCTAGTTAGTGCATTTGGAGAACTGCCAAAAGCCAAACTCTTCATACCTAGGTCTTGCTTCCGAACGGCAAGTGCCATGTCACATTTACTTACAAGGTTTAACTTCGATAAGATAGTAAAAAACATAGCTAACCCAGTATATAAAAACATATTTACAATTTAAAACCGCAACAATTTATTTAAGAATAAATGTTAAACAAAAGTGTTCAATACATTTTATTGCATTACCTTTGAAATTATTATGGTTTTAATATTTTTAAGACTTTTGAAACAAAACAGCAAAAAGTTATTCATTATTGACCGCACCAAAAATTTATAAATTGATAAACAGTACCACAGACACAACACAATTAACATGTCTGGCAAGACATGTTAATTAGTTATGTCTTAAGTAGACACATAGATCAATGGTTGAAGTTTCTTTATCAACTATGTGTAATAGTTAAAATAACACCCCTCTTTTGCGTCGGACGTCGTAGTTTACAAATATGTACTCTTCAATTATTTTACATATTTCGGAAAATATTTAGTTTTCGGAAAATATTTGCCTATGTAATATTTTTGGTTCTCATCCGATAGTTAAAATATAATCATATCCTATGATATAATATCATTTCTATTCTAATATTATGACTGATGCTAAATAACTACATATCTGTCTGTCTGCTCGCGATAAACTCAAAAACTACTGCACCCATTTTCATGCTGTTTTCACCAATGGATAGAGTGGTTCTCGTGGAAGGTTTTGGTATATAACTTACAAAGTTACGCGGGCGAAGTCGCGTGCACCAGCTAGTGCTAAATAGAATCAATCTGTTGAAATTGGAGATAAAATCATATGAATTTAACACCCACGTTTCATCACGCGTAACTTGATAACTTGATACTCATGGCAGACGCTGAAGACGGGTTGTAAATAAATGCAGACAAATGGTCGATTGTTATCATCTTTCTGGGCGATCACATCAGTCAGTGTTTTTAGACAAAGAGATATAGTATTTCATCTCCATTTTTTTACTCTTGTCTTCATAGTTATTATATACTATTATTTATCAGATAAAATTTGTTTATTTGTTTGTGAGTTTATATGTTATCAATTACTAAATAAATTTTCATAGTTTGATTACATAGTGTTGACTGTTGTATATTATTAAATTGAAGTAAAAAAAATGTTTGTACACATTTAATTCGTTAATTTTACAATAGTTAATCATGATTAAGTAACAGGAAAGTTAACAAACATTTCACTTTTATTAGAAAAGCGTAATAAAATGCCTAATAGATTATATTGCAACCGGTAATAAAATTGATGCTCAGCATCCGTTCACAAGCACGGCAAACATTCTGAAATCAAGTTCCGCGTTCGTCCAGGAATAGGCAACAGCGATCGTTCGCATTCCAGCCACCTTGCCGTTTGCCGCTTGCATTTTAACGTCACTTTTGACAAACGTTACTGGCCACTTTTTAACGTCGATTTTAAATCACGTTACGTACCATAAAATCAATTGATTATATAGTGAAACTGTTGTAAATACTAATTAAATGTTAACCTATTTGTAAACATACTTTTTTCTATTTTATTATTTAAAAGGATATTATAGAATATGATGATTTGTTACCAAGGTAATATAAAAAAACAACATGTTCGTAACAACATCTGATTTTCTTTAAGTTTTTATTTTTGCATACAATATATCATCTTTTTATCATTTCACAACAGAAACTACAGTGTTAACCACGAAGCATCGATGACCACGAAAAACATAAAAAAAATAGTAAATTTTATTTGATTATCCCAATCAAAACATTATCTTATCATTTGCCCAATGGTTGACTGGTTCAAGGTGCATGCCATAACGCTCGTACGGGTTCCTTTCCCGGCAGAATTAACTTTAGATAAAGTTTTCAAGGTTGACTCTGGTCTGGGTCTAGTAAGTATGTAGTGGTAGGGCAAAATGCGTTTTGCAGTCTTTAGGGCAGACCGTGTGTCAGCAGTCACCACCTCACCACCACCACCAACCTTGTTCTTTTTGCAAAAAATATCACGGTCTATGGTTTAAGGAAAATGAGAAAATTGAAAAGAAAATTAAAATGAGCTAATTAAAGGCCCATCGGCCTAATCTTTAGTAAAAATTGCCAAAGATTTCATTGGCAAAAACTACGCGTGTAAGTATTAACGCCTATTTCACAAACGTCAATTAGGTCAAACTGTCATTTAAAGTCACCGGTAACCGGGAATAATTTAGCTGATATACCTTTTTGTTTGTACGGTAAACGTCCCAAACATTAAATAGAAAATAATAAAAAAAATCGGCTATCGAATGATGCAGTAAACCTAGTGCATAATTCAATATAACAGAAAATGATTTCTAAAAGTAAGTAATCAACACTTTAATTTTAGTTTGTGAAAGAGGCCCTTAGTCTCTTTAGATTTGACAAAATATTTTTTATGCAGTAGGTAACTACAGATGATTTTATATTATAGCATACCTAAAGCAACCTGGCTTGCTGAACTCTTAAAGGGGAGACGGATAAAATTGTCAGCATATGCGTAAAGTTCTTTGATGTCGTATACACAGATGTAAAGTTTACTAGAAGGAAAAATAAAATTGTTTTTTATAATACTACGGCTAAGTTACAGTATATGTAACTAATCCGTAATAATACAGCTATAATAATTACGGATTACGACAAACAAGCAGCTTTCCGTGACTTAGCTTGCACAATTAATTAATAAAATATTTAAAATGCATTATTATTCACTGAAACACAGTACAAGTAAAAATTTAATCTTGGACATGGTCTATCCAACATGTGTGCCAAAAAACATCTTCAATTATTTTATTTATAAATATTACCGATTAGGTAGTGTACCCTTTACGACATGTAAATAATTTTATACGTGGTCAAAAATAACAAAAGAAAAACATATCTAAGTAAGTAAGGCAGAAGTCCTAACACATTTTGCAATCAATGGCATATCTCTACCATTTAGTAATGTGCAATCAACCTTTACAACGAATTGTTTTTAAAGTAAACTTCCTTTTTAGCACACTAAAACGAAGTATAAGGTACTAACCACGCTCGCTCAGTAATGGTGTTAATGCCTCTTTCATTAGCTTTACATCTGTGTATTTGCCGTTTATATTTGTATGGAAAGCTTCGACCGCGCTTGATAGGCTCCCACAAAGCGATCCCTTCTGTCGGCCACTTTGTTTGGACTCGTAACCATTTGGAATGTATCCGATAACCCAACGGCGATAAAGGAACGTTTACAATTAGTTCGCAATACACATCACACAGCCGCCTTTGTTAATGGATATATTTTGTTTGTTTATATTAACACAACAATTTGTTTTTAAAGAAAATGGTTTTGTTCATTAAAATAATTTCTTTTTATTATTGTTTTTATTGACTTACTGAGTGAGTAACTTGAAAGTTTATTTTAAACTAGCTGGTGGGTGCCTGCGACTTCGTCCGCGTTGAAAAAGAAAAAAGTAGCCTATCCCGTGTCCCGTACGTCTAGAAATGTTTATCTACCAAGTTTCATGAAAATCAGTTAATTCATTTAAGAATTATGGAGGAACATACATACATACAATACCTACACTTACAGATTTATTATTAGTATTGATTGATTTAATTGTAAAAAATTGAGATAAATGTCAAAAATACTAAGTACGTAAATGTAAAAAAAAGGTCACATTCTTTCCCTATTGCTTATCTAGTACACGGGAAAAAAATTTTTTTTCGAAAATTAAAGAAGTTAATTATTATTTTTAGAATCCGTGTAAAGCATTTTCAGAACAATTTTCGTATATTCAATGAAAAGCTTCTTCCGTTTCCGATAAAATGCATTAAGAATTAAACTTAATTTAATTTAACTTATCACAGTTTTCTCTATTTATGTTTGAGTAATTAGAAATCGCGGTTATAACATCAACAAACTGAGTAGGTAAATGAAGCATGCTCTGTTTGGAGAGAGCTGCCAAAGGCCCGGCCTTCGTACAGAAATGAGCACCTTGATCGTGAGCAATGGCTATTTCGGATCAAAACTCTCACTCAATCACCGATCGATAGATCGAATTGATTTAATCGATTTATTTTCGGTACTCTAATGTTCAATTATATAAGTACGTAGGAGTTTTTTATTGTTTGTTTTGCCGAGTGTTTTCGTCTAGAGTTGTTTTTGTTTGACCATATAGAATTTAACTGTCTTTAGTCACAATTTAGCCAACTGCAAATGCATTTAACTGACAGTATACATACACAAAGGAAAATTAATAAGAAAAAAGTGACATAGGTACATAGTGACCCATATAGTAATGTGGTGGTGGGTTTTTCCGTTCTCGTCCCATGAAAACTCAACCCAAATGTAAATATTATATTAAGTATAATCCGCATTTCTGCCATAAATACTATACAGTATCAAATTTTTGTCTTTTCATCGCTTTAGATGAAGGATTCCAGACAGCCTGTCTGAATTAGTAACCACCACCTTACAGAAGACCATTGTTAAATAATATCATGTGTGCTTTTGTGTTTCGGTGAGCGAGTATACTTAAGAGACCTTAAATTAAAAAAAAAAGAGTTACTCCTTACGAACGATTATAAAATTTAAATTTTCCCAATTCCAACACGCCGAAAGAACAACTTTTGTTCTTTTGTTAAATAATATTGTGTAAATGTGTAGATGGCGCAATATCTATAAAAACTTCAGATATTCTAAAATATTAAAAAAAAAAAAATAGAACGTAACTTATAACACATACTTAACGCATTCGTGTAACAATTTTTATTTTAATTCCATAAATTTTTATATCAAATCGATTCTTAAGGAGTAAACTCCAAAAATATGTTAAATTTCATGCGCCCATACTAATCAACCAGAGTATGTATAGTCAGATAAGATAATGTCTGCCCTCTGACAAACGAATCCAGGGCGACTCTCCTACTGTAAGCGCCTGTTTCACAAACGTCAAGTAGGACAAACTGTCATTTAAAGTCACCGGTAACCGGGGATAATGGAGCTGATATACCTTTGTACGGTAAACGTCCCAAACATTAAATAGAAAATAATTTAAAAAAATCGGCTACCGAATGATGCAGTAAACCTCGTGCATAATTCAATATAACAGAAAATGATTTCTATAAGTAACTAATCAACACTTTACATGTAGTTTGTGAAAGAGGCCCTTAGTCTTGTTAGGACCCCTTGAGTCACACAGTTAAGTATTCATTAAATAAGAAAACAAGTACGTCGGATTCAATTAAGTATTCCAGTGCTTTTAAGCATTGCTCGTACATTGATGAGTCATAATTTGTAAGGAATGCGGGCGGGCGGGGCGGGACGACCACGATTATGGCTTGCTTCATCCTCATACATCGGATTAAGTAATGTTGCGACAGTGTAAAGTTGAGATGAGATTATATTATACTATGTTTTTTTAAAAACCCACAGGAACCTAACATTTTTCGATGATAAAAAGTATCCTATATATCGTCCCCTTAATGCAAAAACCAAATAAGTGCGCTTATAGCGAAAATGAGTTATATGAGTGAATATCAAAAAAATTTTTACGTAACACAAAAGAAAAACAATGGAATATTAACATTTCTGTAACACAAAGGAATATAAAGGTGCATTATACCAACAGTGTATTTGCTTACGGACATTATTTTATCTTTTACATTTTGTATTTTAATTGACTTGAATAAATGTATTTTATACTGATCAACATTTGACATGACGCAAAACTATAAAGTTTAACACATTATATAGAATAGTTAAGGTAGTTAGGTATTTAAAAAATAAACAAAAATAAAATAGTTTAAAAATCTTATTTATATTATCACTAATTAAACATCTTAAAGAAAACAATCTAAAATGCAATATTTTGCAAGTAAAAACAATAGCAGTTTCTCCGGATTTTCTTGACTCAACTTTTGTCGATATCTTCATTGTCTCTCTGCTCCAGAAAGCACAAATTGTAACTATGGTTCTATCACGTAAATACACCAATAGAGATAATTATATAATTTTTCACATTAAAAACGGAAAAGAAAATGCAAAAATAGATTTTTTAAACATAAATGAAAAAGTATATATTTAGTTAGGTAATGTAAACTGGTCTAAGTCTATTGATGTTTTTATATTTTTCGTTTTAGTTCGGTAAGTTTTTGAAGTTCATATTTCTTATATAAAAAAAATCTTTTTCTTTTTTTATATTTAAGGCTTTTTAGTGGTCTTTATTTTTATAACATCTTTGTACATTATGGTTTCGCAATAAATAATTGAATTGAATTGAAAAGTGCAGAGTCTATACATGGGCAATTTCGTACTGTGCTCCTCACGGTGTTTTTCTTTACAGTAAGTAAGAGCGATAAGTTAACGAAAAAATATGCAATCGAATGGCGAAAACATTTTTCAAATCGGATCTGTAGTTCTTTATAAAATCGCGAAGATACATATAAACGAGAACCAACTTTTTTTTTAGTCGGTTTAAAATAAAAATAAAAAATTACAAAATTATCATGAATTAATGGATCACAATGAATTTTTATTCATATAAATTTAATATTTTGAATGTAAAAATATACAACGTAAATATAGTCAGAGTACAACGTACATTTTAAAACGAAAAAATGTGTCACACGAAAGAAACATAATGGAATATAAAAATTGCCAATGTGTATGCACCCTTTTTTTGTGTGGCGTCACCCAATGGAAGCAAAATATAACCTATCAAAACAAGAAACCACGCGCTACAAACAAAGTAAAAAGATTTTCACAATTCTTGTCTATCACACGATTTACTTATTACAAATAGTATCATAAGATAATATATCTGTAGTAAAATCATTAAACTTACCTGAGATATAGTAAATATTTTACAATGCAACAAAACGGTAACCTCACAAATCAAAGCAATACAGCAAAAGTAAGGTGGCTGACGTTTTGTTTTGTGAGGTTGAGTGGTAAATCGAGTGTTTCCGGATGTAAAAAAATACGGATGCGTTCCGAAAGTGTATAACAGGACACATAATATCGTCACACAACGGTCGTCACACAAGGTAATGAAATATGGAGACATCAGTTTTACTTCAGTTTTCTTATTTATTACAACGTTTCTAAAGAAATAAAAAGGCTTCTTATGCACAGTGATCGTTTTCCAAGTACACTTTATAAAAAAACCGTGTTCGATGGATTATGAAAAAGTTATTATTTTTTTTCTTTTAAAAGTACCGCGGGAGACACTACTTTTTTGTATGACAAAAAAAAACTTCACTTCATTAGATTTGGTTTTTATTGTATTCCTTTGGACTAATTCAGTTGATCTGGTATTTATATACCAAAGAATGAATATTGAAGCGCCTTTTTAAAAAATACGGCTTATTTATTCACCATAGGATTTTTTTACACCCGTATTAATATGTGGACATTGAGCTTTTTCAAAATGTACAATTTTTTTGATATCGCCTCATATACACCATTAGAATCGCCGTCTTGAGATCTACAAGGTAGTATAACCCGATTTTTGATACATAGCTTGGTTCCCAATTTAGCCTGTATCATAAAGCAACTTAACAGTAATTTAATATCACTACGAACAGCCAAAAGCCAATGACTTCATGATAAATCCATCTTCTTCTTGTATATTTAAAATGTAGTATCAAACATATTTATAATATGTGTTAATAAAAAGATAAAGATTTCAAATATACAACCTGTTTTTAGTAGAAGTGTTTTTAAGCATGTAAAACCTTCAAACTCATTTTTCTCAAAACTATCATTTTGCACTTAATTGGTTTTTGCAGTAAGGGGACGATATGTTAATCCGAGCAATATACAATGCTTCAAATTTCACCCAACCCGTTTCAGTCGTTTTCACGTGATTGAGTAACAAACATCTAAACATATAATGCAATTTTATGTTTTTTACTACTGAATAGAACGATACACAAGGTGTACACAAGTAAGGTTTGTGTATTCTTGTAACTTCGTAACTTGCATAAAAATGCATAGGTAATTGCAAGATTGAAACTGTGGGTGGATTACTAGTTTATAACATTTATATGGTTTAGTATGATTTTTACGACTATAAAATTCTATTACAATAACATTTGTAGTTGCAGACACAAGTATGGGATGTACTTTTTCTTCTAAAAAAATTAGGTTCGTTTTTCATCCGAATTTAAAACAGGGAAAACTCTAGCTACTAAAATTAAGTTTGGTCAGAACTTTCAATGAGCGAATTGTTCCAGGCATTTGTCCGGTTTACTTTTGGTAAATATCACTCGAGCGTCCTGGTTAACAGAATTAGCATTCAATGAACCTTCTGTATTTGTTGTTCCGAATTTAAATAACGCTTCCGTCGAACGTTACTCAATATGTCCATCAAGCTTCCCGTTACCCTTACCAAATACACTATACGAATAACAGAACACCTCAATACCGTACTTATCGTTATATTATACGATATGGTGATAGTATCGCTACACTGAACAATTGATTTAAGGCAGTCATCTGACAGTCGTATCGTAAAGTATCCACAGAGACTATACCTATTAATTTCAACTAACAATGTAAATTAAAATAAGATAAAAATATTTTTTATTTGTAATTAATTATTATTATTTGTAAAAAAAACCTTAATAAAATATTAAAATAAATTCAGAAATAAACTTGAATGAATTAAAGTTGAATAAAATAAATAAAATAACATAGTAAAAATTGGTTGAAAATTTTTGTTTTAAGGCATTGAGAAATATTGGACGAAATGTTTCGGTGCTTCCCGAACGCGATGTAGTATGTACCTAATATAAGTGATAATATATTATTATCCTTTACAGATACTTGGCGTGTATTATTGGGGTCTTTTGTGCATTGTGGCTGAACTGAGTTGGCCCTAAACAAATTTATAATTGCTACAAAATTGTGAGAAAACCCATCGACCGGGTGGCACCTTTGATAGCCGGCTCAGTGGACCGACAGGTCCCGCTCTATATCGGGAACTAGGACGGCCGGATGCCTCCAACACAGCCGTTCAAACAACTCTATATAAAAATACATTTATTTTCTTATATTTTGCTAAACAAAAAGGTCTAAGCATTTTTAAAAGGGGTTAATTGACAAAATTTTAAAATTTCAGGAACATTCGAGTATAATTATATTTGTATTTTCAGCAATAGGCGTTCAGTGAAAAAAAAAAGTTCAAAGCCAAAAATAAAATTATAAACTAACGCCCGACTTCCTATTGAGTCGACTTCCTATTAAACAAAAAAACGAATCAAAATAGGTCCATCTCTCACTCTTTGGGAACTACGGTGCTACACCAGATACAAACACAGAGATCAAACTATAACACAAACATACATTTTGCGTCGGGCGTCGGGTTGTGTGATTGTGTGAGAGCAACTTACACAATCATTACATAGTGATAAAAGTAAAAATAGTAATTAGCTTTCTATTGCAATTTTTACTTTTAGCAAAGATAATTATTTAGCTAGCCTGTTATTGTGCGGTGAAAAATGGAAAATATAAAATGGACGACGTGGCGAATTTTCAGATGATTTCAGGAATGTAAATTTTTTTAGTATAAAAACATAGAGGGTATTAAACCGGTATTAAATGATAAAAAGTATCCTATATGTTAATCCTGGTAATAAACTAGCTGTGCCAAATTTCCCCCATAAGCCGTTTTTGCGTTAATGATGAACAAACATCCAAACAAACTTTCGTATTTATGTATAATATTATTAGGATTTTGCATCCACACATAGGTATTATGCGGAAGATTCAATAGGTTCAATAGTTAATAACAAAATAATTTAGACATTTAAACGCCAAGCCTTGTATTGTGATGTCAACAAATCTATTTTTAATTCCATAGACATACAATGAGTCACACAACAACATGCGACTTAGATTACTCTATGGGTGACAATGTGCATATTATTATTATTTTACTTGTTACACGCTCCCGGCTTCGCCCGGGTGCAAAATAAAAACTATCCTATCTTTTAAGCTGGACCAAATTACAAATAGTTACGAAGTTTTATCAAAATTGGTTTAGGAGTTCAATTGGCGTCAAACAACGTGACACGAAATTTTTATATATTTAGATACTCGTATATGTATGCAAGTATCTAAATATATACAGAAGAGGTCTAAGGTTTTAGTCTAGGTTTTAGAGACAGTAAAATTGTAAATGTAAATAAAAATATTAAAAATATTTGAGCTAAAATGTCAATTGAAAAATGTCAAAATGAAATACCTACTTAAATTTAATACAAACAGAATCGAAATCAGAATAAAACAAAATTTTAATAAAAACACCCATTTTACTTGGATATTCACATTAAGAATACATTTCGCTTTATATTTTGGAATTGCAGTTTATTACTTTACGAGACTTTACACTAGCTGCTGCCCGCGACTTCGCCCGCGTAACTTTGTAAATTATATTCTAAAACCTTCCTCGAGAACCACTCTATCCATTGGTGAAAACAGCATGAAAATTGGTGCAGTAGTTTTTGAGTTTATCGCGAACAGACGGACAGACGCGGCGGAGGATTTTGTTTCATAATATCTAAGGATAATATAATGTCAATTTAGTTTAGCACTGCAATAATTGTATTAATTTGGAATGCTGACACTAAAAGAAGCGATGCAGCAAAAGTACTAATAAAAACAAAACAAAAAAACTGTAATTTTTATGCACCAAAATAAAAAAAAGGATTTTAATTTTTTGAAGTTTAATGAGAG
Organism: Synanthedon formicaeformis; assembly: GCA_945859745.1. Classification (NCBI taxonomy): domain Eukaryota; kingdom Metazoa; phylum Arthropoda; class Insecta; order Lepidoptera; family Sesiidae; genus Synanthedon; species Synanthedon formicaeformis. Next base: position 10,194,057 of record OX243958.1, read on the forward strand.
GTTTTTCTTTCTTTTTTATTATCTGCAAGTACAGTGAAAATATCGGGTTAAAAAATCTATAGCCTAAAAAAAACACTACATTTCTACATAAAAAAAATTACAAGACAAATATAGTCTTTTTTTATTTGCTGGCCTCTAAATTTGAAATCATTTAAGCATCACACGAGGCTAAAGTTGACTTAATTTGGTCAAGGCTAGAAGTAGATCTGTTTATTGAATGGACAAAAACATAAAGGTTGGAATGTGTTTCATTATTGTTATACCCACTTTTGTTTACATTTTTTGTATCAAGTTCTAAGACTGGCTACTATAAGAAAAGAAGGTGAAATAATAATTTTGGACAGCAGTCAACTTTATAACGTAAATAGGAGGCGATAAAGATTACTCTTGTTAAACTGTGAATCGTTGGAAAACATAAACACATTTGGCACAGAAGAGTTTTATAGGGTTAGTCCAAACAGTTCTACTATAGATAGTTCTACGATAGAACTATTTATAATTGCATAACTACTTTTTAACTACCTATAGTCTATATCTATACAATGTTAGATATTATGTAATGTAAAAAATTAGATAAGATGATTAATACTAATAATAAATCTGTTAGGGTCGGTCATGGAGTAAATTACTTGATATCGTGTAAATAGGCTCTATACACGATACTGAAACTAAATTGACTATTTTTAGAATTTTTTTCTGTATGTATGTATGTTCCTCTATAACTCTATGCGCCTGTTTCTCAAACGTCAAGTAGGCCAAACTGTCATTTAAAGTCACCGGTAACCGAACCGAGGATAATGGAGCTGATATACCTTTGTTTGTACGGTAAACGTCCCAAACATTAAATACAAAATAATTTAAAAAAATCGGCTATCGAATGATGCAGTAAACATTTAGACGTACGGGACACAGGATAGGCTACTTTTTTCCTTTTCAACGCGGACGAAGTCGCGGGCGCCAGCTAGTTACATAATAATTTAATTATGATTGTTTACTGATGCTATCGACTCATTAACGTATTTCAATATTCGGTATAACTTTTTTGTTTATAAACCGATTGGAATAAAACAAACACTAAATGTTATGGGAAGTTTACTACAATATAACAACATTCAAATCGGTTTCAGCCGTTCCTGAGATTATCGTGCACAAACGCACCAGACAAGCAGACAAAATTCTAAAACTATTTTTTACCTGCTTACGAAAGGTGCTGTGGTACTTTTTTTATCGTATCAATAACAAAGTATTTTAAAAAGGTACTTAAAATGATATCTTCGGTTAAAAATACATTATTTCTTATGAAACAGAAACAAAGTAGGCAGGTAAGTGCCTTTTGCTGATAAAAATATGAATTACATTAAAAATGGCGTAAAGAAAACTATTCTTGGAATATTGGAACTTACAATTAAAAAAATTTGTAAGAAAATCCTTACAATTTTTTTTCTGTTTGTGTACACTTAGGTATAAATACGAGTAACTACAACATAAACGAAATAAATAACTCTAAACTATACCAAAGCAAAGCGTTCTTTATGATAAAGAATTTCTATGAACACAAGCAACATTTACAAGGGATTTGACAACTCCCTGGTAGGATAAATAATAAAGGGTTTTCTATAAGGTAGGTATATAACGATAGAATTCTATAAGGCAATGTGTCTAACCGGGCTGCTTAGTTACCCTATACATACATAGTAGCTTGAAACAATGGTAACCTAAGTAGAAATGTACATTTTTAATTAAGTATTTGCGGTTTTAGAATTTCAATGGTCACAGCTATTTATCTGATTATGTAGCCGCGTTGATAAATTTGCAGTTCCGCCCACCGGTGTGACGGATATGGCGAATGAATACAATGCTAGCGACAGTTAGCAGATTGTAGACAGATGGTTAAACTTTCACATCCACTGTCCGATTCTATTGCGTGAGAATCGTTCAGGCTTAGTGCAACCCGCATTGCATTGTAGTACATTCATTATTTATGCACTACACAAGTCGGTTTGTTGTCTATTAGCTAACGTTTTGTAAACGGACATTTGTCAGGTTTCTTGTGTAGTGTGTAGTGGTTTTAACTGTGTTATACCTACACAGCTAGCTTTCGCCGCAGCCCGTCGATGCTCTGAATATTGATGAATGTGTGAAAATGCGCGAATGTCTTGGGCCGGTTCGTGCCAGTAGGGGCGGTGGGGGGGTCATCGATCGCGCTGTTTGTAAACATTTAGATTATAATTATGTCCCCGGCTTCGCAGAGAGTTGAAATTTTCCAAAATCTTTTCTTGGCTATTGCTTACGTTATAGAATAAACGTATGTTTCAAATTTCAACTGTCTAGTCTAGACTGACAGCTGTAGTTTTGACTGTATAATTGTACATTGATATTCGGTCGAGACAAACAATGTTGTAAATATCTATGGATTAAAAGATTGCTCACCTGTACTGTCTGTGCGCTGTCCTTGTCGAGAAGGAACTCCATGGATTTATGTGGTCGCGGAGTACGCTGATCAGGCGGTGCGAGTGCCAGCAGTGATCGCGCGTGCAGCACGGTCCGCTGGGTGTCAACGTCGGTTTCCAGCACTCCGGCCGCCGGAGCGGGCGGCGGGCGCGGCCGCGGCGGTTTGTGCGCCACGCCGCCCGCCACCGGGGGTGCCGCGGCACGCGACACACCCTCCTCCTTCAGTGGAATTCGCACATACTGCGGCCCGGCGGCCGCCCCGCGCGGTCCCTGCCCCGCGTCTGACGCCGACGTCGGACTCACCGGTGGCCTTCCGTTCGCGCCTGCGCCCCTAGACTTTTTCTCCTTGCGGCCCGAGAATCGGAAATTCGCGAAGCGCGATAGGAAACCGGCAATGCGGCTGCGCGGCGCGCGCGTGCCCGCTTCCGTCATAGCGACAGCATGCTCTGAGCCCGGCGCGCGCGCTGCCTCGCCGCCCCCCTCCACAACCGTCACCTCCGCGTCGGCCGCATCGTCGCTTGCGCTTGTCACTACGCTCTCGCTTTCAGTTCCGCTCGCGCTCGCCTCTCTCCAACTAACTTCGGCTACTACCGGCGAAAACGTAACACCCTTGGACCCGGCCGACACTGAACGGGCGGGCGGCGTCGAACCGGGCGGCGGCGGCGCCACCAATTGAAGTGACGCTCGTAACTCATCTGGTGTTTCTCGTTGAGGTGTCGCGCGAGCTCTCAATTCTGGGGTAGATCGCACTCTCGCGTCGCCCGATCTGAGAGGTGTTGAGGTGAAAGCGGGTTCCCTGATGGGGTCCGGAGAAGGCGTGCGAGGCGGTGAAGGTGTCGGCGATGAGTTGTCAACGCGCCGTCGCAATTCCTCGAGCACATCATCCCAGGCGCCCCAAGAGTCGCGCAATCGTCGCGCCGTCAAAACAGAGAGTTCGCGGTCGTAATTGTCGCTGTCGGCTAGTGCGCGCCTAGCCGTCTCGTCTAGACGTTTGGCTGTGGCTTCCATTTCACGTGCGAACGCGCGTTCCGATTCTGTGGTGGAGTCGCTGCCGGCGCTAGGTTCGCGGGCCGGCGATGGCGATGGCTGTCGCGTGATGATGGCATTTACAGGTGGCGGTTGGTGGTTGGTAGGCGGTTGGTGATACACTCGCGGGGGAGGCGGTGGTGGCGGCAGGCGAGGCCGCCTCGGAGCACTTCGGTAATCCAGGGCTGTGAGGTCGGCTACGCTAACCGTGAGATTATCGCTGACTTCGAAGCTCTGTCGGAAATGCACTCTGTGAGAGAGGTGTCGACGCGATTCGGTGCACACGTCGAGTTCGGCGGGTAAGGAGAGAGCGCGCGCGGTGCGGGCAGGCCGGCGCTCTGCACTGGGAGAGCCGGCGAGACAAGGCGCGCTGCCTGCGGCGGCAGCGGCCGGCGGCCGATGTGCTATTTCGGGCGGGCGCCTTTGCGAGGGCGGTGGCGGTCGTCGCGCCCGTTCGCAGTAGCCACTGTCTTCACTGAGGTTCTCGGCTGACAGGTGAGTGCGGGGTGCGGGTGGACGGTGAGTCGGGGGAGGGGATGCAGGCGGGGTGTCGAGAGAATCTGGCGAGAGGCTAGGAGAAGCGGGCAAGGCGCAAGACCGCTCCAATGACTCGAATTGAGCGAGGCTAGACGAACGCGACAGTGAGCCTGAGCTGGTCGGCGATGAGGGTCTCTCGCGCCGCCGCCTCTTCGCCGGACAGGCCCACTCACGCTCCGATTCGCTGTCACACTCCGAGCCTGAGAACAATACGGGCGAATTCAGAACCGGCGAAAATCAACGTCGCCTCAACTACACACCGACAATGACAATGACACCCAATTATAATGCGTGCGTATAAAGAGCATCTTGGACTGAATCCAACATCTGTATGTTGCCAAAAATCAAACTGCTGAATGACAACACACATCAGATATTCGCATTAAATGATTGATTATTAAAGAAAATAATAAATAATTATCAAAATAAACAAAATATAGTTTAGTGATTTTGTTTTGAAACCTACTAAATTATTAAACTATTTCATAAAATGGCGCCATCTGTGACATAAAAGAGAAACTTCGTGCACAATACGAAGTATTATTTATATTCAGTCGAGATAGTTCACCCATTTTAGTCTAGATGGCGTTGCAATAAGCTTTAATCGTTGCATATTATAAAACAAAATTCCTCCGCGTCTGTCTGTTCGCGATAAACTCAAAAGCTACTGCACCGATTTTCATGCTGTTTTCTCCAATGGGTAGAGTGTTTCTCGAGGAAGGTTGTATATAATTTACAAAATTACGCCGGTGAAGTCACGGGCAGCAGCTAGTCAATCAATACTCAATTCAATACTAATAATAAATCTGTAAGTGTAGGTATTGTATGTATCTATATTCCTCCATAACTTAAACGAATTAACTGATTTTCATGAAACTTGGTAGATAAACATTTAGACGTACAGGACACAGGATAGGCTACTTTTTTTTTCAACGCGGACGATAGTTATGCATATAAACAGTGTCTTACCGACTGCTCCTCCCCGCACATGTATGACAGAGTCTGCATCTGAATCAGAGAGCCAAGTGGCCGCTGAGGATCGTTCTGAACGTAAGTCATCGCTTGTCTCTTCGACTATGGTCTCCAGATATAATGCGTGGGTGCTGCCATTGTCACCTGAAACAAAATAAACAGAGAATTCTATGTAGTATGTATGCATGTATATCATCATTTATAACAAATAATGATAGGTGTTTTGACCTGTTTTTGTATTGTGCTGTCATGAAGGCTTTAACTAAAGCACTAGAGATGTTACATAAATCAGCTTACGAATTTATAATAATTTGTCTACCTACTTAACTTTAAACGTTTCTAAATGACTCGGGCATCGTATGCGTCGATTCCTACATATCATCAATCAATATCAATACTAATAATAAATCTGTAAGGGTTGGTCATGGAGTAAGTTACTTTGTTTTCAGAGATATCGTGTTTATAAGCTCTATACATGATACTGAAACTAAATTGACCATTTTTAGAATTTTTTTCTGTATGTATGTATGTATGTATGTATGTATGTATGTATGTATGTATGTATGTATGTATGTATGTATGTATGTATGTATGTATGTATGTATGTATGTATGTAAGTATGTATGTTCCTCCATAACTCTTAAACGAATCATTTGATTGTCATGAAACTTGGTAGATAAATATTTAGACGTCCAGGACAAAGGATGGGTTACTTTTTTTCTTTTTCAACGCAGAAGTCGCGGGCGCCAGCTAGTATATGTAATAAATGAAGAGATCTTTTACATCCCACAATTGTAAGTATTATAATATCAGTTTTTGTTTTTTTTTTCAAATGGCATTTTTAGAAATATTTTCGAAATCTATAATATGACACACAATGTTTGCCTGGCTAGGTTTGACACAAGGTCTATCATCATTTTAGAAATACTGGTAATAGATTAGTGAAACTGCATAATACACAGATGACATTAATTCAAAAAAAAAACGTACCTACTAAAACCGCTCTGACTCACTAGCTAATTACGCAATGTATGTAAATCTTAAATAATAGTTAATAAACCCACACACTTGAGCATTTTTTCTGTAATTGTACATTGTTCCAGGCAAAATGGTAGGAGGGCATATCACTTTCTCCGTGAATTGCTTCATTTGAATTATGCAAGATTTACTTATCTGCATGTTCCGAATCTCAATGCTTTATTTGACTTAGGACGCGTATAAAGAGAAATAGCCAATCCTAGATTTGAATTTTATCTAAGTAAACAAAGTCCAATTTAAAAACTTATTCAAAATAGATAAGTACATTATAAATGAAAGTGTAGACTCGGACAGAAAACATAATATAATGAAATTTTCTCGATAGAAATAAATCACCAAGTGAACTCTCATTTCCATCGATTTTAGTTTTATTTTCAAAATGACACACATTACAAAGCTAAAAGTGTATCAATAATCTCACTTCACATATTATCTAAGGCTGTATGTAACAATTTTTCATTTGACATTGTAGTTTACGAATAATTGATATTTTATACTTTTGGCACTTATAATATTTTTCTTCCGTCGCATGTTGTGCGTAGTTCTACGTATTTTGTGTCACTGTCATGTCCAAGAGGCCACGCGGGTGAAATTACAAATTTTCGTTTGCTTTATACGTACTCTTAACACCATGTAATTTGGATTATAATGGATTATAATCCAAGTAACATGTGTTAATTTTATTATATGTGTGTTATCTTCATTATAATAAGTCAATGAAATATCAAAATACTAATAACTAGCTTGCCCGGTGAACTTCGTTCGTACCACCTCAGAATAAAAACCAGTTCTAGATAAAATGTATGAGGAAATGAATTTTATTCACATTTATTTGTCGTGAATATTTCAGATGTTTAATAGTTATATTCTACTATTAGGGACGGAGCCAAATTAGAATAGAAAAGAAATATTTTTACAAAAAAAAAAATCATTAATAGAACTTCGTGATTTTATGCAATTAAACCATTTCAATGTTACAAACTTTGTTCAATATCAATGAATGACCATCTTTAGGGTCAACGACCAGCGACTGTCGACAGGTGGCGCCGACAGGAACCACGCATGCGTAGATATATAGTTTTTTTCTTAATTATGCATGTACTTATACGAGTACGTCAGAAAAAAGTTTAATGTGTGGAAACTTCATTTATTGCTAGAGAAAGTAAGCTATGGATACTAATTTTTAGTTTCTTTTCATTTATCTGTATATTTTGTTTAGAGATGCCATGCCAACAGCACATTAAGAAATTATAGACATATATAGACATATAAGAATTATAGACATTCACAATAAACAACTACATGCACACATAGAACCTCAAAAAAGGTGGATGTAATAAAATAGCCAAAATAAAATAAAATAAAAAGGATAACTATAGGTTATTATATAAAAATCGAAATTTAAAGTAATTTTGTCATTCACTTGAGAAAAACATACTACAATTTTGTCTCAAAACTTTTGAGAATGTCGCCAAAAATGTAGATCTTCAATAAGAATGTTGAGGTCGGTTTAAAAATACTTATTCATAATTATTTTGAAAATATAGTTACGGAAAAATAAAGAAAATTTTATTTGGATATAATCCTTGAGACTATCAAAATGTTAATCAGACATGAAAAACTTTGAAACCGTTTTATATTGTGGTTAAAAAATTTATGCAAATGTTTGATTTAATAAATTCAGTTTAATGGAGTGTCTTTTAGGAGTAAAAGTCAGTATAATAAAACCAGTACAAAAAGATTTAAAAATGTGGTGTCCTATTACATAAAAAAAGGTATGTAATACTCGCTGAGTTACGAAATTGGTGCAGCTACATTAAGGTGGAATACGGAGTCGAAATTATAAATTCTTATATGGAATATTAATACGTAATAAGCATAAAGTTTATCAAGATATACCTAGGTGTACATATTACATATTATATGTCAAAAGCACCAGCTATTTTCCAAAAAAATAAAATTAAAGCGGAAAAAGTACGTAGTGATCAAATAATAAAAAAGCAGTCAAAGGGTTAATGAGTATTTTAAGTTGACAAATATTAGCTTTAAGGGCGCGTATAAAGAGAAATAGCCAATCCTAGATTTGAATTTTATCTAAGTAAAAAAAGTCCAATTTAAAAACTTATTCAAAATAGATAAATACATTATAAATGAAAGTGAAGACTCGGACAGAAAACATAATATAATGAAATTTTCTCGATAGAAATAAATCACCAAGTGAACTCTCATTTCCATCGATTTTAGTTTTATTTTCAAAATGTCACACATTACAAAACTAAGTGTATCAGTAATCTCACTTCACAGATTATCTAATGCTTTATGTATCAATTTTTCATTTGACATTGTAGTTTACGAATAATTAATATTTAATACTTTTGGCACTTATGACATTTTTATTCAGCGAGTTGCGCTATCTTCCGTCGCATGTTGTGCTTAGTTCTACGTATTTTGTGTCACTATCATGTCCAAGGGGCCACCCGGGTGAAATTACAAATTTTGTTTGCTTTATACGCACTCTTAATGGGTTCGACTTATTTTTTCCAATTTCCTATTATATTAGTCAGCTTGTAGAACAAATTGAGTACAATATTATCGCGAACACTATATGCATGCGGCAGGTGAGGTGACCCACCGTTACCGAACAGATGTCCGACAGGTGTAACCCTGATACATGTTCTACTCGGAAACCCTACGCAACATGAATGCTGATCGTCGATATTTACGTTTGTGAACTAGAGCACAAAGCATCCGCGTTCTACATTTAGGATGCTCTCATTTCGTACACGCTAAAAAAAAATTAAAATTTTTAATAAAACTTAAATTCACGGAGACCAGGAGTTCGTGTGCAAACTACAAAAAGAAGCTAGCCAATCATCACCTGTCATTCAGCAAACACGATTGAGCTTTTTTTAAACTGGACCAAAAATATCGCCGATGGTGCACATGAATCCCAATTTAGCAAATAGAAATATATATTTTTTATTAAATTTACTTAAAATTTTTTGCGTAAAGGCCTTTGTGTGTGTTCTAACCTAAAAGGTGTGAATGTATGAAGCCATTAACATAAGTTAAATGCATCTTTTTGATATTTTGTTTCATAATAGCGAAAACCTAGTATACCTAAACTGTTTACAGTTTAGTATACTAGGTTTTCGCTATTTGGTGCTAGATGACGCTGTGTTTAGTTTGGTGCTAGATGACGCTGTGTGACACGTGCTAGATAACACTGTGTTTAGTTTGGTGCTAGATGACGCTGTGTTTAGTTTAGTGCTAGATGACACTGTGTGACACGTGATAGATGATGCTGTGTTTAGTTTGGTGCTAGATGACGCTGTGTGACACGTGATAGATGACGCTGTGTTTAGTTTGGTGCTAGATGACGCTGTGTGACACTTTATCACCATCACCATCTCCGCCGTTGGACATCCCGAATAATTTTTTGATCCTAACAAAAATGTCTACCATTTTTGACTGACTATTAGCTATTACAGATCCTAAAAAATATATAATAATAGTTTGTTGTGTGATAACATGTTTTTCACAACATACGTTTTCAACAATAAAGATAAACTATGGTTGAACACTGAACAACCTAGTATTATATGGTAATACGTAGTAATGTTTACACGGGCAATATGTGGAACCAGTTTATTTTCCGGTTCGCCGAATCACTCTGTTTATAAATTAGAAGTTCACCAAGACACAGTAATTATCGGTTACAGGATGTTGCTAGTTTTTAATTGGCTCCAATTACTTTTAAAATTGACGGTAATCACGAGTACCCTGCGTTGCCCAGTCTATTGTAAGATGTTGCACTAATTCTATTCCCTGGCTGACTGTGTTTCGTTGTAGTTATTACTTTCTCTAGAAAAATATGTGTGTAATTTATAATCTACGAGTCAAATGTTTGATGCTTTTAGGATTTTATTAGGTGTTTTAACATCTAAGAAAAACCTAAGCGTTCAATATTTATTGCTCTTATAATTTTTGATCAGGCTTTGAAGTTCTTATGTTTAGATGGTTGCATTGCACTAATGACGCCTTACCGAAGACTACCGTGAAATAAACTTTCAAATTTTTGTGTTTTGGTGATTGAGTAAGTAAGGGATGCCAGGCCAAAGATAGAGGAGTGCCCTTATCACCTTATAGTTTGCATCGTCAGCGTGCTAGTCGACCTTAATATAAAATAATCTATAAAGGTAGGCTACGGTAGCCACCACCATGAAGTTAACCGTTAAAAGTTAAGTTGCCGAACTAGATTTAAAAAAAAATTATAACAAAAAGACAAAAACAAATTCACAACAATATGACGCCGATTGCAACACGAATTGCTATTTTGATTGACTGTGCGGTGTTGATGTAAAAAAATTACAAAGTAGACGGACATGTTCATTGAACAAGAAAATAGAAATCGGCAAATGCTTTTACAATCGATCGTTTTGCATAAAACAACCAAACAGATTTATAGCAATTCGGTTTGAACAGAAAAAATGACAAGTACGATTTGAAGGGTTATGGCACGTTATGGTCCAGTATCCTCAAAGGATTTTTTTCTGATTACTAACAGGCTGAATCTTCGTGAATAGCTTCAGTTTGCCGAGACGAACAACTTTTTCCTCTGCCAAAATTAGTTAAAGGAATTAGCAGCCGTAAAAAACTTCCAAGCGTAGGACTGGGAAAACATACCACTCAATTTGTAGGACTATGCGGCCATTTTATTATACAAATGTTTACTAAGCTGCAGACAAAAAATCAGCTGGTTAGTATACCCATCCCTCTCAAAAAACCACTCCCAATAAATCATAATAATGAGGTCATAAAAATTATTACTAACCAGCAGATTTTTTGTCTGCAGCTTAATAAACATTTGTATAATATCCTGGATTATACAAATGATCCTGGACTATTATAATGTTTCTTGAATTTTTAATTTAAAACTTTTGCCTTTTTCATGGACAATCGCCGAAGTCAAAAAGGGAAGGGGCTCTTCTCAGAGCAACACATACTCGAGATCTGATCTAATTAAAACTCAGGTTAGGTTTAGGTGTTTCAATTCTATATACTGTAGTCTGTATAGGTTTTTGTATATATATATAATTTACAGAAAAAAAATGCATTCATGAGAAGGTCGCATGAATAAATGCAAATTTTCTGAGGTTACTTTACATTATTTTTTATCTTAATCATTTCGAAGCTGTCACTTAAAAGGTCAAATATAAGTTAAATAATTATAGCATCCACTGTTCGTTGTCTAAAAATTTGCTAAACAATTATTTTGAATACATAATTGACCTTTACCTTCGACATTCGATGTAAGTCGACCCTATTATCGATTTACACACAAAATATAGCCGGAAATAACTTCCATTGCTTTATTATTCGCTTAACAACATCTAGAAGTTTGAACCAGTTTGTTAACGTGTGTTTGCTTAGCTCAAATTTGACCAACGTCAAGATAAGATAACACAATTACTATAGGCTATGTAACTCGATTCCACATTGCTACTATTGTTACAAATTACACGAATCTGTAACTTATTAAAACAGGATGCTATTTTATGTAAAAGGTCATCAGATAGGCTTCTTATCTTAAAGTTTGAGGAACTATTAAAAATGTTATCATTTCAAACAACTCTGGGTTTTTTTGCATGTTTTTTGGATATATATTTTGTTTCAAGCAGACAAAATGCTCTTGCTCTCGAGTTAATCAAGCGAGAGTTAAAAAATTCCTTTTCTATTAAGTTATTTTCTGAAGATAATCTAAATAGAAATAAATAATATTATGTAAATACTATACCTACAATGATGGTACAGTAACCATGTAAATAAATACCCCGAAAATTCGAAAAGTTTTATATATTGCAAAATAACTTACATGCCTTATTGTGTTGGCTAACCCATTTTTAACCTTGGTCATATTAATTACAGATTTCGTCAATTAAATCCGACAGAAATCAGTGCGAATTCTTGTTACCGCATATTACTGTAGGGCACCGTGAAATTAGAACACATGTGCTGTTGTGTTTCTTTATGTAATTAAGGGATGCCAGAGCCCATTACCCCTTATCCTTCCTTATCTTATCCTTAATCCTTCTATGGTTGGCAGCAAACTTGCAGAACTTGCATTACTTATGTTATAGGTGATGGTAGCCACCTACCATCAAGTGGACCGTCAACCTGTCTGTCGACGTTAACATAAAAAGAAAGTTTGTATCATGCATTAAAATAAAACACAGACATACCAAACCAAACATAGCCAGTCTAAATATAAATTTAAAAGTTAAAAGACATATAAATATAACTAAAACAGGACAAAATGGATGGGAACCATTAAAATCTTTTCACAACACAACCAAGTGTGTTACGAAACATCTTTAATTCAATTTCCGGGATGCATAAAAACGATTTATGGATTCACAATCTGTACAAATAGATAAAATGGAAGTGTAAAAATAATACAATGTCACTAGCGAACTGCTCCCTGCTTTTCATAGTCCTTACATAATTATTATAAAACAATGTCCTCCGCCGCGTCTTTCTGTTCGCGATAAACTCAAAAATTACTGCACCCATTTTCATGCAGTTTTCACCAATGGATAGAGTGGTTCTCGAGGAAAATTTTAGTATATAATTTACAACGTTACGCGGGCGAACTCGCGGGCAGCAGCTATAGTATAAAATAAATTCGCTTCTCGTCATCTCGTCCTCTGTAACTATGTACGCATAGATCTTTTAAACTACGCAACGGATTTTAATGTGATTTTTATTAATGAAAAGAGCGTTCAACGAGGAAGGTTTTTGTGTATATAACTTGCAGAAACATTGCACCCGTGCGAAGCCAGGAGCAAGTCACTAGTCAATACTAATAATAAATCTGTAAGGGTTGATCATGGAGTAAGTTGCTTTGTTTTCAGAGATATCGTGTTTATTGGCTCTATATTTACTGAAACTAAATTGACCATTTTTAGATTTTTTTTCTGTTTTCGACGAATCAACTGATTTTCATAAAACTTGGTAGATAAACATTTAAACGACACAGGACACAGGATAGGCTACTTTTTTCTTTTTCAACGCGGACGAAGTCGCGGGCGCCAGCTAATTAAATATGAAAATTCTCGAGGTAACCCGCTACTATTTTTGTATTGTAAACAATGTAAATTTAAATTCTGTCAGTATCCTTCCTTGCATATTATAAAACAAAGTCCTCCGCTGCGTCTATCTGTCTGTCTGTTCGCGATAAACTCAAAAACTACTGCACCCATTTTCATGCTGTTTTCACCAATGGATAGAGTGGTTCTCGGGGAAGGTTTTAGTATATAGTTAACAAAGTTACGTGGGCGAAATCGCGGGCAGCAGCAGCAGCAGCTAGTTGTAAATAAAACAAATTACTTTGAGCACATTTATCTTAAAAAAGATCAACAAACATAAATTTAAAAATTAACAAAATTAAAAATCTGTTTTTCCACTTCACAAATTTATAGAAGAATTCTTTTCTTGGAAGATGCAGTTATAGGTACGTGCACTGCAGTTATAGTTATAGGTCGTCAAATATGGCGAACATTTATGGCGACTGTCCAAATAATATTGCCCATTTTATTTGTTCTATTTTCTTTGGCTCTAGCTAGACCGTTATTTTGGAACAACAATAACAACACGATAAGATATTTTTCGAAAAAAAAAATCAATAACTAAAAGAGAAAATGTAGGACTTACTCTTTAGTACACTAGTAACTAATATGTTAGTATTCGTATTAGCGTCTCTTTCACCAACCACAAGTAAAGTGTTGATTAGTTACTTTTAGAAATCATTTTCTGTTTTATTGAATTATGCACTCGGTTTACTGCATCATTCGATAGGCGAATTTTTTTTATTATTTTTAAAGGTATAATATCAGCTAAATTATTCCCGGTGACAGGTGACTTTAAGTGACGGTTTAGCCTTCTTGACGTTTGTGAAAGAAGCGCTTAAACTATTTATTTAATGTTCATTGAATTAAAAGCTTTTATACAAATTAATTAAAGTACAAAAAAATGCTGATGTAAGTTTTTGTGTTAATAATGAATAAATAATAATACGATTAAACAATCTAACAAGTGTTTTTATATTTTAAATTTTATATCTGCTAGGGCCTCTTTCACCATCTGTCAAGTAGACTAACTGTCATTTAAAGTCACCTGTGACTGGGAATAATTTAGTTGATATATCTTTGTTTGTACGGTAAAAGTCCCAAGCATTAAAAAGAAAATAATAATAAAAAATCGCCTATCGAAGGATGCAGTAAAAAGAGTGCAAAATTTAATAAAACATAGTTATTTTTAAAAGTAACTAATCAATACTTTACTTTTAGTTGGTGAAAAATGGCCTTATTTTTATACATTAATTAAATACAATTTAAAAAAAAAAATTAAGGCTTATCCAGAACTCAACTTTTTGTAGCTTTTTCAACTTTCAATGATTTTAATACAGTTTTCACCAATTGAATGAACTATAAACGAGAAAGGTTTTTGTTTATATAACTAATTTACAGAAAAAAAAACCATCCGTGCAAAGCCGGGAGCGAGTCGCTAGTAATTAACAAAAAGTATTCAAAACTACGCATATATAAACATTTTAATACAATTTCATTAATTGCGTTTTAAATCAATATTAAAATATCGGTGAAAGTAGGCCTTTATAATAAGAAAAGCTAAAATGAAAACGCTTTTTACGCATTTATATTTATTTAATATGATTGTTAAGAATCGTTATAACTATTATAATATACTTAGTTTACGGTACTGTACGTTTCCGTTATCCGGTCACGGTCTTACGAAGTTGCGGTGAACAGTCTCTTTCATTACAGCATCACAGCAATGTACCCAACTCATAATGACGACACGTTTGGTCTAGTGGCTAGTAACCCTAGCTATTAACCAAACGGTTGCGGGTTCGAATCCCGCTAGGGGCAAATATTTATGTGTTAACCTTTTACCTTTGTACCTCAGTCATGGATGTTTGTATCAATCAATACTAATAATAAATCTGTAAGGGTTGGTCATGGAGTAAGTTACTTTGTTTTCAGAGATATCGTGTTTATAGGCTCTATACATGATACTGAAACTAAATTGACCATTTTTACAATTTTTTTCTGTATGTATGTATATTCCTCCATAACTCTTAAACGAATTTATTGATTTTCATGAAACTTGGTACATAAACATTTAGTCGTACGGGACACAGGATAGGTTATTTTTTTCCTTTTCAACGCGGACGAATTCGCGGGCGCCAGCTAGTATAAAATATATTATAGAGATGTTAGTCAATCAATCAATACTAATAACAAATCTGTAAGGGTAGGTAGGTATTGTATGTATATATGTGTTCTCCATAACTCTGATTTTTATGAAACTTGGTAGTTAGATAAAGTTTGTTTTTTAATCTCAGACAAAAATGACATTACATTTGACATGCATTACAGTATGCATTTCATGGTATCATTATATGCAAACTTGACATTTGCATGTGTCATTTTTGTCTGAGATTAAAAAACAGACTTTAAACATTTAGACGTACAGGACACAGGATAGGCTACTTTTTTTTTCAAAGCGGACGAAGTCGCGGGCGACAGCTAGCTCTTTCTTAAATTCGCTAATACATACTTCAAATGCTTTATTATTGTTATGTGAATGCGTAAGTTTACTATGGACGTAGTAAGGCCGAAACCTTGGATGTCGGCCAAACGAATACATTCTGTAGATTGAAACTTTCAATTTTTTATCATTTGATGTCCAACATTTTCGACCTAATTATTATACAAAAGTTTGATAAACTATTGAAACTGTTTATTGATTAATGAACTATTTTTGGCTGTATTTATAATGTATCGTGTATATATTTGTTTAAATAACGTCACACACGCTGACGTGACGGTCCACTTAATGGTAGGTGGCTACTGTCGCCTATAAATACATATAACGCCACAGGTGCTGCAAGTGAGCTGCCAACTTTAATAGGATTAAGGATAAGCGATAGGGAAATGGACTATGCACCTTCCTTACTCACTAACCGAGACAAAACAGCACACATGCTGTTATTTCGACATCTTTATCGCTATGACTGCTACTGTTGAAGACAGTAGCGCCGAATTTTTTTATATTTTTGGACGATTTCTTGGGTTCCAAAATTATTCTAGGATAAAAAGTACCTAAATCCAGATAAGCTATCTGTATGCCAAATTTCTAAACCGTTCCGCCGTTTATTGAGGAATATCCAAACATTCAAACTTTCAGATTTATATTATTATGAGGATTATGTATTATACTATATTAAGCGCCTCTTTCACAAACGTCAAGTAGGCCCAACTGTCATTTAAAGTCACCGGTAACCGAGGATAATGGAGCTGATATACCTTTGTTTGTACGGTAAACGTCCCAAACATTAAATAGAAAATAATAATAAAAATTCGGCTATCGAATGATGCAGTAAACCGAGTGCATAATTCAATGTAACAGAAAATGATTTCTAAGAGTAACTAATCAACACTTTACATGTAGTTTGTGAAAGAGGCCTTTACACTTTAACCGCTTGGTTTTGTAGTTGTCGTGCCCCTAGCGCCTGACTCGTTAATTTTTTTTTAACAGAAAGCAACTCAATGATTTAAAAATAAACATTATAATTAACTACAAGTCGAGGAATTTGTCGTATATATCCGACTCTAGCAAAATAGACACGAACTATGTTTGAATAAGGAGTGTGTGTACATAAAGACTTTAATATTACAATAAGAAGACTCTGTCCATATTTCTATAGATTCAATAAAAAATAATTGAAACCAAACACTTATTTTTAAATTTACACATCCGCAAAAACATCGATTATTATTAAGCAATCATAGTACAGTAACGTCTGGTCAATTGTGTTGAAGCATATATTGCTTTCATTGATTCCACCTTGAGACAACAATTCAATAAATCAACTCCAATAATCTCATGTAGAATCTTTCGTAGTAGGTTTCAAGTTTTTTTGAAGCCGGTTAATATTTGTGGTCCAAAAAGGAGCCAATAGTTACAAGTCTGAAGGTTCTTAAGGTTAAGACTACGGCCACACTAAAGAGTGCTAAAAGCCAAGCTACTTGCTTAGTGATATTGATTCTTGTTAGAAACATTAAATTTTATTTATATAAAAACTTATTGTGTATTATGTCAACTTTGTTGTCTATGAAAAACAATATGAAAATAAAAATGTCAAGACAAAAAAAATGGCTTTTTATTCATTACAAAATTAAAATAAATATACATATTTTTTTAACGACTGTGGCAAAACAACTTTCAATGTATGGAAATTCAAAAGTGTGGCAAAACAACAACAAGCCTGAAATATATAATATCAGTAAGAGATTAACAATCCTAGTGAACAGATGTATGGCATACCTATTTTTCTTTTTCCCAATCCAAAGTTCTTAGTTGAAAATTCAAACATTTTAATCGAATTTTGACATTAAACACTTCATCGTCTAAGAGAAAAAGGGGCGCAGACGTAGACGCGGGCAAAGTCTAGTACTACATTTATACTTGAGTAAGCACTATGAGAAAACACTAAAATAAAATATATTTCAGTATTTAGGTAAGTAACTAGTACTTAGAGAAAGGTCATCTGATAGAACTTCAATGTTGTCATACAATCTTTTTTACTCAAAATGTTCTGTGTGAACTGTGTTAATTTTGCTCGTAATTAGTAAGAATAGTTTTGTTAAATTGCCTAAACATTATGGACGAAATACACGATCAATCATTTGGCGTGACGACAAACTGACGTGACGCAACTGCGCGATTTGAAATAACTACAGTGTTTGACATCAAGCCATCAGTTTTTACCATTCACGATCAAATTTTGGCTTAACGTCAGTTAATTTGACGCGATGGACCGATCGTGTATTTCGTCCATTACAGTGCATAGAACTGTACAAAAACGCGTTGTGTTGTGATTTTAAAATCGAAGGCAATCAATGAAGAATGACGGTCGCAGCTGCGTTCAGGAATCCGTCGAGAAATCGTCGCGCCTTGAATTATTTATTGCGAATATATTGAACGCTGTTGCGTACTGTGTTCGCGATTACAAATGGAGAATATTAATTGACGGTAGACGCGAAAAGGTATCAATAAACTCACTTCTATTTCGCGACCATGTTCTATTTATTTATTTAACAAGTGTACATACACCGATGCAATTATGTGATTAATGATACCGGCTTTAGCAGCCGTAATTTTCATGTAAATGTTGTATTGGAACAACTACTTGCGTTTTCATTACTTATATTAAAGTACTCAGGTACTAACCATGAGTGTATTAAAATTATTTTAATTTTCACTCGATAATAAGATATTTATTTTGTAAAGGAATTAAAGTTGCAAATTGTATGGTAAACCTACGTAATGTAATTGCAAGGACATGTATCTTAATAAAAATTACTGATTTATATATACAACAATTTTTTTTTCCATATACCATAAATATTTCCATAAAATATAAAGGTGAGTTTAATATATTTTTATGCAATTTATATTTAAAAAAATATATAAGCTCTAAATTTAAATTATAGTCAGTTAACGGAGGTTTTTGTTTCACTGATTATTTATTGTTAATTTGTCAATAAAAATTTATAATTTCTACCAATAAATTATGAACTATTTCATAATACAGATTATTTGACTGGTCGATCTTCTTGGGACTGATGGCTGATTTTATCTGTTAATTTTATACTTGTTAAAAAATTGATAGAAGAAAAGAGCAACAACACTATGAGGTTTCTTGGCAGTTCTTTCATAGAATCCTTTACAAAATTATGGTGTTCGTAACTGAAATTACCTAACCAGTTGCAAGAGAAGGATTTTTCTTCGCTGTTTGATAACCAGTGGTTAATGCAAAAGTATGACTTTTGGCATTGAAATTTTAAATTATACGATTTCATTTTTTATTTTATTGAGTGCCATGTCACTTTTAAAAACATGTCAGCAAAATTACTGTTACTTATATAGAGTCCAGTTGAAGACATGATTGTCTATGGTTGAATTTAACTATGTTTTTGGTTTATATTTACAATTTTCTTCAGAATAAATCCAATTAAGTTTGTATTAAAAAAAACTATAATAGCCTTGTAGTTAAAATAAATTGTTGTGCAGTCTAATTCGTAAAAAAAAAACGTTAGCCTCTAGCATTTCGTCTATTAATGTTATTAAGTTATTTCTTGAATGGATAAAGACCGACTCGCGCCAATAGTTTGTTTGATAAGAATTCTTAAAACGAACAAAAGGTAACAAGTAACAACAACCTTTAAGGATATGGAACCGGTTTGTTGATGCAATGCCAATTGAAAAGATACGGCATGCATGGAATGTTGCCCGGCGTTCTGTGGCAACTGGGAGCGCAGCCGTACCGTGCCACGAGAATGCATTTTCGGATTAATACACATATTTCCGTTAACTATGGGAATTTTATAAGACAAATAATTAGAATTGTTTAAGTAAATGCTTATTTGGGTTTACTTTTAAAACATTAGAATGTAAAAGATAAGGTAGACTGTCCCATACAATTATTTTGGATGGGACTAAATAGGACATATAGCAAAATTAATATGTGAATAGGATAGATATTTATATATATTTTTGCAGCATCTGTGGCAGCGCACTTGCAGCCATAGATGCTGCAAGAATATCTTTGTTTCATTTGTATATTTATAATAGCTGGTGCGCGTGACTTTATCCGCGTTGAACGATGAAAGATACCCTATGTCCTTTCTGGTGTCCCAGACAACGTGTATGCAAAATTTCATGGTGATCGGTTCAGTAGTTTTTGCTTGAAAGCGTAACAGACAAACAAACTCACATTCACAAAAGGATTAGTAAAGATATAATAATATTTATATATTATAATTCACATAGATGTATATATTTGTTATTATTTTGTTAATACATAGTTAATAATTATGGATGTTCTATGTCTGAAATAAATGATTATTATTATTATTATTAATCACTGGTAACATTAAAACAACGGATATATTGAAAAAAAAAAAAACAATTATGAAGAAAATTCATTTTCTAATACATTTTGTAAGGAACGAGTAATTATTCTGAGGCGGTACGAAGTTCGCCAGGTTAGCTAGTTCTTACATTGAATTCAGGGCATAGTTAGTTAATAAATTTTTCAAAGGCCAGATACATGCACCTTTTGAGTTAATGTTAAATTTAATCTATTCAATAAAAAAAATTATAGTCAAGATTATAGAGTTGAGTTAAGACTAAGTTAAGACTATAGTATTATAGAGTCTTGAGGTCCGCCAGAGACACCAGTCGTGAGGTCACACTTCAGACAGTTTATGACCTATCGTATCAAATAACCATGCATACTTACTTAGGTAGGTATATTATGCTACTTGCTTATGATAAGCGTCATGCGCACATTCTTGAAATTATATTACCTACTATAGCTGTATTACGAGTATATAAACAATGCAGTAAACTTACTAACAGTAGTTCTAGAGTTTAATATTTTTTACAAGATTATCCAGGTGTTTAATATCTTTTAAGCGCTTATTATATTCCCCAAGTGTGGCGTTATCAGATTAGGGAAATTCTTAATATTATTAAGAAAACTGGTATAAAAAGACTAAATTTAAAAATTCAAAAAATAAGCCTTAAGTTTAATAAATATTTATAAATTAAATGCCTTAATTTATAAATTTAAAAATAATAAAATCATCACAGTCCTAAATTATTTACTTATATTTGAAATAAGATAAAAGTAATAATATAATGTTAGTAAAATCATAAGATTGATCGAGTTGTTCCGTTCTCGTCTCATGAAAACTCATCTCAAAGATTAATCCTAAGCTATAATATTATATTGTGGGGGTGAAAAACTAGTGAAGTAAAGACAAATAAACAATAAGAATGGAAATGAACAAAAATTCTTATTTTCGTAGCTGATAGACACAAGAACATATGAGACCACAGCCTATAAAATATTTCCTACCAAAACGGTAATTAATATTTTAGTAGAAATATTAACACTAGAAGTACTTGCCCGCACGTAATCGCCGATACGACATTTGAGTCATATATGCCTCTAAATATTTACATTGCCTTTAATTTGTACTCTTCAATGAGATGATTCATATTAACATAACTTCTCCACACAAACCACATTTCGATGTAAACTATTCGGAAACACTTCATTTTCGTTCATTCGTCAGAACAAAACGAGAGTTCTACAACACGAATTCAAATAAAGAACACACTCTCGACACGGCCACATCGCACCAATGGCGTCGCGCTATTTAAATTGCGAATAGAATATTTATTAATTGGCTGGTTTAGTTATTACATTTTAAACAAAAGACGTTCGTTCGTGGTCACTCGGCGCGTTCGACTCAGAGTATATTATATTATATTAGTTAGTGTTGAATCACTTGGGCCTATTAATATGCGTGCCGAGTGACCGCATGTCAAGAGCAAGGCTCAATGGACTGTTTGTGTACAAATAGATTCGTCAACGCACAACACTAATGGTATGTGGTCTGTTGTATGTTATGTAAAGAGTATTTAAATAAAACATTACAAACGCGAAACTAAGGTCAAGTTGAAATGTATTTGCACACGTGGTTTTTCAGTAAATATTTAATTCGCCTGCTTGCGTAGTTGTTTGTAAGGTGGATACCAAGAGTGAAGACGATGATAGCTAAGATCATTAAGAATGTTTTAAGCCATGTTTGTCTAATAGACGAAGTATGATTTTTATTTTATTTTAAGTTTAATTAAAAAAAAAAAAAAGCAAATTTAGACATCAGAATTATACTTAGCAATGCTAAAAGTAACTAGTTAATGGTTGTTATTTCAGTTTTTTTCAGATTCAGATCTCAATAATTATTCGAATTATTCGAATAACCACCAAATTGAGTTAAGAGCGGGCATAAAGAGAAATAGCCAATCCTAGATTTGAATTTTATCTAAGTAAACAAAGTCTAATTTAATTAATTTTTTTAAATAGATAAATGCATTATAAATGAAAGTGACGTCTGTAACAGAAAACATAATATAATGAAATTTTCTCGACAGAAAAAAAACACCAAGTGAGCTCTCATTTCCAACGATTTTAGTTTTATTTTCAAAATGACACACATTACAAAGCTAAAAGTGTATCAGTAATTTCATTTCACATATTATCTAAGGCTGTATGTAACAATTTTTCATTTGACATTGTAGTTTACGAATAAATAATATTTAATACTTTTGGCACTTAACTATAACATTTTTATTGAGCGAGTTGCGCTATCTTCCGTCGCATGTTGTGCGTAGTTCTACGTATTTTGTGTCACTGTCATGTCCAAGGGGCCACGCGGGTGAAATTACAAATTTTGTTTGCTTTATACCCATTCTTAAAGTAATTAAAATATCTACCGAACACATCAATGACCGCGATCAATTCTTAGAATTGCATGCACGTCAATGATAAATAAAAACCCGCATAAACCGTTCCGAGTTTTTTTATTAATCATTATCAAAATCATTTTAATTTCCAAAGATACGTAGTTGTTATAATTACAAATTTATTGGACTTTTAAAAATTTATTCGAATCAGTACGGTACAATACATTTTTGAATCTTTCCTTTAGTCATCTTTGGATCTTATTAGTAAAGTAACAACAACAACAAACCTTGTAAACTAGACGTCTTTTGCGAAATTTATTCCTGTTTGAGTTATAGCCTTAACTTTTTGTTCCATTGCGGATCAATTTCGCTGACTACAATGTATTTAATGACTAGCTAAAATACATACCTACACACAATTTTGTAAATAACCGTAAAAAAGTTAGTGAACACAATATTATTAAAAGAAGAGGCTCATTCTGCGGAAGCCAGGTTCATTGATCCGGACGATTTACATAACATCTCTATGCGAGTCTATCGGACGAGGAAACCCGACAAGTTAGATTTATCATTAACGTCACTGATATGTGATTCATTGCTTTTCCAGGCCATTTCATTTCTTTATTTTTATATAAAAAACTAGCGACTCGCCACGGATTCGTAGCGAAGCATTTTTTTCTTCCATTATATACACGAACCTTCATTTGTCGCTTTTTCCACTAGTGAAAATATTATACAAATCTATTTAATGGTTGTCTTTTCGGTGTGAAAAGCTCAGCGTGTTATGGAGCTAGCTATGCTCGGAGTATCTTTGGTGGATAGTATCAGAAATTCTGAAAGTCGCCGAAGAACCAAGGTTGTGGACATAGAGCAAGTTGAAGTAACATTAATTGTCGCAGAGCGGATAACAGATACGGTTGAAAAGTTCTCGAATGGAGACCACAAACCGAATTGGAAAGCGCAATAGGGACGCCCTGCAGCCAGGTGGTCAGACGTCTTAAAGGGCTTCGCAGGAAGCGGCTGGATTCGAAGGACAGACCGTTCGTGGTGGCAAGCCTTATGGTTAGGGAGCCCACGATGCTAAATGTGTAGTAACTTGAGCGTCGTGGGGACCTATTGGACTTTGAAGATTGGATGGTAAGAAGAAAAAAAGGTTATATGAAGTTTTTCATTTCAGCGGTGGGGTGAGCGTCTACAGGCGTTTAAAATTTTGTAGGCGCTGTATTTTAAAAAATCCTCCATATAATCGTCAGATTAAGAATCAGCACGATCAGGACTTTAGGCTGAACCGTCTGTATGAAAATCTGACGTGCTCGAGTATTACAAAATGAGAATCGTCAAAAATATTTTTTGCATTTTCAAAAAGCTGCCACGAGCTTGCGTTACATCCGAATCGTCTGAATTTTAAATGGGAGGTTAGTTTCGGTTCACTTAACATCCCCTCTGAAAATCTGACGCGCTCGAGTTGTATTTAAAATTTTACCCCCACCCCTGCCAACCCCACCAACCAAATTTCAGATTATTAAAATGCACACTTTTCAGCATGTAATTAATCTACCATAGCTTAATCTGACGCGCTCGAGTGACTCCAGAAATTCTCTCTTGGGCTCCCCAACCATTATTGGGTGAGGCCTACATCGAGCAGTGGAGAGACACAGGCTGATGATGATCGGTTGAGTATAAGATTTAAATCATAACAAACAAACAAACTTTCGAATTTATATTATTAGTTAGGATGTCAAGTAAATACATTTTTAGGCAAAAAATATTTAGTTCAAGTTTCAATCAATAACAGCCGTCTTGTAGACACTTAGCGTGTACATAGCGAAACGAGACCGCTATGATATCATAGCCGTAAAAGTTAGCACCAGTCAGCGGTTCTTCAGCATAGAAAAACACGAGAAAGTGTTATTAACGTATGTTTGTGAACATGTTAACTCTGGCCGTTTACCGTTTCGTATGCGACGATGACGTCGAATATATCCGAACGCACTTTCTCTTTGTATACAACCAAACAGGAAGCTGGGTGCGTTTTGAATAACATTTAAAAAAAGGTATTGTTCACGGTGTTGCACATAAGTGTATGCATCGTTTGATCCTTCATTTGTTTCAGTGCTTTCCTACAGATATTGTCTTTGACTGATTGTGCGGAACTTCTCATTTTTAACGCCCGACGCATAAGCGGGGTGTTATAAGTTTGACGTGTGTGTGTGTGTGTGGGTGTGGGAGGGGGGGGGGTGCGTGTTTGGGTGTGTGTGTGTGTGTGTGGGTGTGTGTCTTTCTATGAAGCTGACATGGTCAAGATGGTTCTTAACATGAACTTCTTATGAAGATCTGAAGGCGTTTGAAGATTATCAGCCCATTTCCTAGTTAACGAAGAGATCTCACTAACTTCCACACTTCGGAGTATTCCCATGACATAGTTAGTAACTTCAATCTGACAGAAAGGGTGGTAGACTTCCTTTGTATAAGACTTCTTTCAACGGGAGCATTCGCCTGTAATGTAACGTTACAGATTCGAGCATTAAATCAGTGAGGAAGGAGAACCAAGCATTAAAAGCAGTTAAAAGCGCAACCTGTATAGATAAAATCTGTAATATTTTGATACAACTTGTAATATCAGCGTGCATTATCAACTAAACTATGTAAATGCTCAAAATCAAATCTGAAATGTTGCAAAAGGCTCGTTCATTCAGTATTGTAACGTAATGTTCAAATCGAATCTGGAATGAGGTGAATAAAGCTACAAGATTGACACGACAGAATTCAAATTTAAGAGCAAAGCCACAATAAGGCACAAACTAGTTTGTCCTATAATTGATAGTAGTAAACTGATACTATAAAAACTATTTTAATGATGTCATAAAGCCGCTGTCTCGCCTACACACAAAACCTAAATGGCAATGATCGGATACAAGAAATAAATGTATTCTTTAAAATTTATTGTTTTAAACTGGTTACCTCTGCATGTATCTTTGCTTCTATATTCTAAAATTACATATTTAAATAAAGATTTTCATATATATTATGTTTTTAAAAAACGAAAGCCTGGCTTATTATTTCTTTTTTATTTAAAAAGATAATATTGATATAGAATTTATAACAAGGATTGCATATTATTGTATAAGTATACAATAGTTGAAAAACTACTTCAAATAAAAATTGAAATTCTTTTTTTCGATAGTCTTTTTTTTTTAATTCTTAAAGCAATTTTTTTTTTTCAGTTAGCCCTTGCGTCCAAGGCAAGGTCCTTGTTCATAATTTTTTTTTTCACTTTTTCTCTAGTCTTCTGTTTAATTTTTATTCGTCCTGATACGGTCCTGATCGACACCGTTGCCACTTTGTGGCAGAAGTCTAAAAATTTTTTAACTATATGTTTATTTTTCAGGATTTGTTGCAGATTATCTGCACTCAGATTCATATCAATAAAGCAAATAATAAATAAATTTTAAAACTAGGTAATACATTATTCTACGGTAAGTACTAGGAGTAGGAGCACAGGAGTCGAGTTCGTAGTTAGGCTAGACCGATCTCACTTAGATCTCTATCCGAAGGTACACCCACATGTCTAATTGCTTGAAAGTAGGCCAATGGAGGCAGTTGTTACGACGTACAAACTGTTCTATGTTCACGGGCCGTTAAGCTTTAGAAAATTGCAAAAATCGTAGGTATTTATAACACTTTTACACATGGGAGTAGTAAATAAAAAAAAAACAGTTAAAAAACAACAAAAAGTGTATTTATTGTATCTAAGAAAACTTCCAATGAGTTTTGAAAATGGAAAGCACTTTGTTCGTGTGTTTTAAATAGCACTTTCACTGTCATAATACATAAAAATTATGTATTTTTCATAATTTTTATGTAAATTTATTTTTCAGCGCAAAATATTGTTTTTCTTGAAATATCTAGATGCTCAGATTTTTAGTCAATCACGTCACATTGGCGTCATTGGCACAAATTATTTATTTGGATTATTTGTTGTGCTATTTAAGTAGCTTCGAAAAAGACAATTTTTAGAATCCATTTTAAAAATCCATTGCCAAATGAATGTTGAAACTACGAGTACATTCAACATCAAAATTGAATTCTGTTTCTTGGTAATTATTTTTTAATAGGAATAGAAAATAATAGGAAAGGTACTGCCCAATAAAAAAGAATATACTTAACATGATATAAATTAGTTTAAAAGGAAACCTTTAAAGTATTCTTTAATGAACTTAAATAAAAAAACTCTTTTGGAAACGACAATGAAATATGAGAACCAATAAACAGTATTTAACATCAAAGATTAAGTGCATTGTCTATTTTTTACAACCTCGGTGTCTAGTCGGCAGTTGCAGAGACTACTACGTCGGCTTCTTGCTTCGGGTCAGTGACTGTGTGACGTAATGCGGTAGTTTTTTTTTTTTTGGTTGAGCAATGTCTTTAGTTGTTTACCAACCACAAAATTTTAGTCTATTGTATTACTTTGTCTTGTGTTCTCAATCGAACGGGATCACAGAACACTATGTAAGTTTGTAAATTAGAAAAATAATTTCACTAAAGTAAATTATAAAAGTAAGGTCGATGTAGTCATCCTCTACTTATGTACCTACTTAAGTATTTTGAAATATTTAACCTTTCAGAGCGGAGGTAAAGTGCGAGTTCCAGGCAAAGACTTGATGAGGGCAGTATAGTAACTATAGTATAAATGTGACAGGAGATTGTTTGTTTGTTACGCTTTAACTATAATACTCGACCTAATTTAGCATGACACGTTGTTAGGGATACATAGTTAATAGGATATAAGTTACCTTTCATTTAAAGAAAAAGTTCTCGAGGTATCATTTAAAAATATAAAAAACTAAAAAACTACACATTAAACCCAATGGCCAAAATATGTGAGCAATAATAAAAGTTTAAGAAAAAGAGCGCGCGGAGTACTATGTCATACGAAGTAGGTATAACATAAGTAATATTACACTGTGAATTTGAATCCAATTCAGCTATTGATATGTTAGGAAATACGTCAGTACAATTGTTAATGCCACATTTGTTACTAGTAGGAGGTGAAATCGATAACTTTTCGGCAAATGATGGTAACTTGACCTTACATTCGCAACAAGTTGCCAAATAAAGCTGATTGATATTGCGGAAATTTATTAATGATTTATATTCATCCTTAATTAGTTTTTTTACTAATATTTAAAGAAAAATTACTTAAAAGGTTACACAGCCCCCAAATTCGCGCGAATTTTTTGTCAGCAAATTACTGTATATAAAGACCGTCGATCGACGATAAAAACCTTCCCTCCTTTAACGCTTTTTAAAAAAAACTTTTTACCTTTTTAAACCGTATTAACATCTTTTATACTTAGTTTATAATATCCAAGGGGACAATACCGAAGGACAGACGGCGGGAAGCGACTTTGTTTTATAGTATGCAAAGCTGTACAATACAATTAAAAATATAACTACTACCTCTTAAGACTATTTAATCTTCGGTGTAAACTGTATTATATATTAAAGTAAATTATGTATATATTTAACTTTCGATTTGCGATAAATCACTGTGAATTGGAGCAATTTTGCTTCATTAAGTAATTATTCATTCGTCCTTCTCTAATCTGAGGTCACGCACACTAATTGTGTTGTGATGGAGTTTGCGTTTGTTTAACAAAGATCGACCCGGTCAGTGCATATTGATATTAATCAGTAATATTAGTGGAATGAACATGTCTTAAGCCTTGGCGGTCGGTATGTTGAGTTGAAGGTTACGCAATATTATATGACTTACCTAATAACTTAGTTATTACTCTCAAGGCGAAAACTTTATCATTACCATATTCATTATAGATCATAAACTAAACTTAGTTTTAGTCCATGTCAGTGACAATGGGTGCTATATCGACAAAACTAATGCATTGCGCAGTCGTAACTAAGCTGTAACCACTTCTTTGGTCTTCTTTCTTTCACTACCGGGAATAAAAAGCAGCTATGTCATCGTGATTCGATTTGTAAATAAAAGAGATCATTCTCTAATTTCTGAGAACTAATCTAAATCTTGTCATAAGACAAGATAAGAGAC
The DNA here is from genome assembly GCA_945859745.1 of Synanthedon formicaeformis. NCBI lineage: Eukaryota > Metazoa > Arthropoda > Insecta > Lepidoptera > Sesiidae > Synanthedon > Synanthedon formicaeformis. Next base: position 10,222,552 of record OX243958.1, read on the forward strand.
AAGACAAGATAAGAGAGACCTCTCAGAAGCACTTTGGCCACTGACTACAGTCGTAATAAATTTTTCTACCTTATTTATAACTAGCTGGCACCCGCGACTACGTCCGCGTTGAAAAAGAAAAAGTAGCCTATCCTGTGTCCTGTACGTCTAAATGTTTATCTACCAAGTTTCATGAAAATCAGTTAATTCGTTTAAGAGTTATGGAAGAACATACATAAGTAATACAATACCTACACTTACAGATTTATTATTAGTATTGATGATTGATATGATATGATTAATGGACCTTTAGAATCAACTTAGAATGGAGGGCTTTAGGCCAAAAGAATTTCTTACAAAAAACATCTGAAAGCAAAGATTTAAATTGAGAGATGCGGCATTACTAGCGAAAGTGTGTTACAAAATACAACATACATTATACTAAAGACAAAAGTATAAAATACATATACCTTTGTCTAAACACACTTTTAAACACAGATAACACATTCCTTACTTCAAACGTGACAGTGACGATAGCGACGCTCTCAACAAGCGACCGTCACTCACTGTAGCTGGCGTGCAACTGTAGTTGAGTTGAGCGCCTGCGCCCAACCCATTGTTAAGAATTTTCGGTGTGTTTTTAGTATGGCACGAGGAGATTACGCCGCATCTTTCGATTTAAATCTTTGTCTGAAAGTAACTATTTAAAAATAATTTAGCCAAATGGAACACGATGGCGACACCGCGTAGCATGGTCAACTAGACCTTCGTCTTACTCGTGAGGCTGATTACTACCGGTTCATTATACGCTGGAGCCATAACCATTATGATTCATTATGAATAACATACCAGAATTACCAGACAGCGGAAACTTTTGCATAAATATGAATGAGCAAGTGCAGTGTATAACGTTTTCATAGGGTCGTCTTCTAACGTCATTAATAAGAAAATATCGCTAATTTATGCGCCCTTCTTCTTTTAGTTACTATCGTAAATTTATATGCGGATTATATAAATTTAGGTATATAAAACGCATGTGTTTATCATCGTTCTATTTTTATACTTACTTACCTCAAATATTATGTACTTTATATGACTAGTAGGTATACAACATATACGTTTGAAAATATGTATTAAAAAAAAATTCAAAGAAAATAATAATCGTATTTAAAATTATCAGTGTATAAATGTAAGATACACTTACTGATAAAATTCAACGCATGTTTATCATGCAAAATAAATTCCCTAAATAAAATAATTTGATTCAGTGATCAGACTGGAAAAACTTTTTTTTTATAATAACTATCTTACTTCATTCCAGTATTCATAAATCACTGTCCCTCAACAAAATAGGTAGATATCTATTTATATTCAATAGAACTTAACACTATTTTTATATTTTAATGGAAGACCACAGACATCACGTGTTCGCAAACTGACATAAACAAAAAAATCATGCGCCAAATACCTAATAAAATGTTATCGCTATAAAATGATTTTAAATGTATAGTTTTGAATAGCACGTTACAGCTATATAATATCACATGACTTTAATATCAAGTAATAAATTGAAATTGATCGTGATTGTGTTAACCGGGTGTTCTTGTTAAGAACAATGCCAAGCAAGATATACCTACCTACTTCTGAAAACGCAAACAAAGACATTACGCGACGATAAAATCGACTGAATTGGTCCAACGATACCTATTTCGACAAACAAAAAGAAAACATTTCTTTCGGCTTTATAGTTTATTAATTAAAACTGATTTTCATGAAACTTGGTAGATAATACGTACAGGACACAGGATAGGCTACTTTTTTCTTTTTCAACGCGGACGAAGTCGCGGGCGCCAGCTAGTTATTATTATTAATATAATAAACGACGTTCTCTGTGTACTAATCATTATTGATAATAATGATCAGATCAGAATCCCTCGTCATCGCTCGATTACAAATCATGATTGCTATAAGAAAATAGAACAATCTACAAAAGAAAAAACAAAAAAAAACAGTACGCTGTGTCATCAAAAACGAGGTTAAACGAGGTTTAGTTAACAACTTTTTAAACCAACCTAGATGATCGTTTAAGTTTAACGTTGATTTAAATCGAGTTAAACTGAAATCTATGTTATGCAAAAAAAATTTAGCTCGAAGCCGGGGCCGAGTTGCTAGTATATGTATATAATATAATAATATAATACATAATAAGAACCAAAACATTATTAGGTATCATTCAGTTATCTTCGTCGATGGTTTATCTCAAAATGTCAAGACTCAAGACACGACATTTCAAGGACATTTATTATATTGGCAAAGTGGAGACTGCATACGGATAAAAAATAAGCCAGTTAATCTAGTTACTCGAAGTAAATATTTATAATACTCCAACGTAGTAGGTAAGTACTTTAAAATGCGCCTTTTTTATATAAAAAAGTGACATTTGTGTCTCCAAAATATTTTTTTTAATCCTTAGTTAGTTTAGTAATAAACAAAACCCTTTATTAAAATAGTGGACCCCCGGTAATCCAACAAACGTTTTGCAGGGCAGTGTCGAACTATCGAATATGTCGGATTATAGAGGCCTTAGACCCCCTTTTTTAATGTCATAAATTGTAGATCGGCCTATAGTTACTATAGTTACGCCTTCCCTTGCTAAACTACTGAAACATTCATTACGATTTAAGCGGTCCATAAATATCACATTTTTCTTTAATTGTCAGTGTTTTGTACTTTCGCTTCTTGGCTTGTGACATTGAATATTGTCAAAAAATATTCAATAATAATAATATGTACAGACATGTCGGGTTACAAGGGGCGCCGGATTAGACAGGGCCGGATTACGACCTTGTTAGGTACGCCTCTAATAAGACATTCTGAGTACGCAAAGAAATCCTTTAGATTCTGTGGATATTTTAACAAGAGTATCGAGCATCGGTATTCGGTATTCGCTTCGCCTACAAACAAGAATTGACCTTTAGGGCCGAGTCCGACTGGTTGGACAACATGCTTTCATTACACCCGAAGCTTTGTAAGGAATTTACAGCCCTATAATTGAGAAATGGAGGAATGTAATTATAAACATTTGAGGAACTATGTTACTAAACTAATGATCTAACTAACTAATGATAAGATGAAAAAAAATACCAACATGTAAAGTGGCAACATTTATCTTGCAAGGGTGGTGTTAAACCGCTATCACACTATTCAATTTGAAGGAAACCAATTTAAGAAATCCGAAGGTGTAATCGCAATTAGAACAGATTCGATCCAATATAGAATTTAAATTCTATTATCTATTTTTAACCCTATGTCAGACTTAGAAATAAATTTATGTGATCAACTAATTTACTACTTAGGTACCTAAATTGGTTCCCTTCAAATTGAATAGTGTGAGTGATAGCGGATTAACAAATTATTTTTTGGTTAAATTATTGTTAACTATTATTAAACTAGCGGTGTCCCTTGGTTTCACTCACCGTTTAATTTTAATTTTTAAATTACCGAAGGCTGTCCTGTCTACGACCTTCCTCAAAAATTGGGTGGTAAAAGAGCAAAGCAAAACGACTCCGCACTATATTCAAATAAATAAAATATAACGTGGCTAACTAAGTATAGCATAATATCAACAACTGTGATTAAAGTGAAAATGTAACTAATTATAAGTAATATTTATTCTCTCGTGTTAAAATACATTAGCGGACGATATTTATAATTAGTGACGAAAGTAGCGTGAGATCGCAGCTAGGCGTACTATGACGTCACATTGGATATTTTCATTGCTCGGGGAACCAATAATAACGATAACTCTTTGACCATTCTTTGATTAATCAGTTTAAAAATATTTTAGAAATAAACGTCAATGTGATTTTTTTTAAATTAAAAAACAAATGTTTTTATACATAATAACTACTACTTAACAAGTAGTATGATGTATAAAAAATATGAACGAATATAAATATGAGTTCATATTTCTTCCAAACTTAAATAACTTACAAATTGAATATAAATATTATCTGGACTCAAGGGTCGCGAGTTCCATTCCCGAATTCAACTGTCAGTCCGCTTGGAGAATTTTAAATAAAATAATTTTACTTCGACATTAATTACTTTAAAATTATTTTTGTATCGTAACTATGGCGATGCAAAACTCAAATGTTTAGCAAAAGAATATTGAAAGACGTTTTGAAATATCTAAATAAGTGACAAGAAGATAAGTCTGAATATTAAGAGACAGGATGCAGATTTAAAAAGTGATTTGTTTTACACTTAAAATAAATGGCATAAATTTCAAAATATGTTTAAGTAACTAGTTCAGTATTTCCCAATTTCTTTCCTAGGACGCTATCTTCCAAAAGAAATCCAATCTTATTGTTGTCCTAGAAATTGTTATTAAAATGTAATTTAGTATTCTATGTACTAAAACGTTTCGTAGTTATATAAACAGTTAATTACGCAGTTAACTTTTAAATGTTAATAGTAGTCTGTGATGACTGATGTCTAAAAGTGATACCCATTAAACTTTCACTTTAAACACATAAATAATAAACATGATTCACATGCAAATTTCGTGTTAATAGAAGAATAATTGATAGTTATTTTATTTCCTTTTAAGAAATGGCAACATCGGATCGGCTCTCACTTTCTTCGCAGACTTCTTTAGAAACTTCACAGGTATTAAGATTCTTTCTCACGTTTTTACTGAATTGTCGTCGTAAATTTCTAATGTGGATTGCATTGAGTAAATTTGCTTTAGGAGACAGCCATTGGATTTTTAGGATCATTTATATTACTACTAAAATACATTAATAGCGTATAAGCTAATTAGTTACTTAAGATGTTTTAGGTTTTGAAATTCTTAGTATACCTATAGCTGTTAGTAGAAGCTTGTCTACAATAATTTATTTTTTACTTAGTTATTCTGAGGAGAAATATCAATTTATGATTTACTTAGTTGTCATCTTACACGATTTTATTTCGTATGAAATGTCTAAAAATAAATGTGTTTTTAGTGGTCGTCTCGCACACATATTATTTCCTTGCGTGCGACACGACACCTTCAGAAAATCGAAACTTGAAATAAATGTGACAGATATGGAACAATAACTATACATATTCATTTTGAGAAAGAGATTTTATGTAATAAACAAAGATATCTCACATTTAGTCAAAAATGCACATCAAAGTTTATGCACGAATTTATATTTTTAAAACATATAATTTTATACACGAATTTATATTTTTTTCAACAAAAAGTTTTAATTAGATACTAAATTTCTGGTACCTACTTTAACACCACAATGTTAATTTTAATGATGTAAACATTTTAATGTCTAATTTTCAAGTATAAATGTTTTAAAATTTGCGTTTTATGTTAATTGTTAACTATATTTTTTTTTACATAAAATCCCATGCACCAGTGATGAATGTTATCTACTCATACACTATATAGGTATTGTATGTAAGTAGACCCAAGAGTCGAACGATGGATCACTACCTACATAGGATAGGCAACACTACTGGATCGGTCTTTCGAAGCCTAGAAATTACATAGGTAGGCATATCTATTCAGAGTAGGTAAGTACTGATACTTTGAAATGTTGTTAGGATAAATTAATACCTACTGTGTAAAATCCAAATTTGTAGCTTCGAAAGACCTGTTCTAACTGCGGAACTGGATAGAATATTATGACTATGAAAGTCAGGTGTACATTTTTAAAATAGACAAAAACTATAATATCACTGCAACCGCAGCTTTGTAGATAAAATATATAACAGAGATTGTAGTTTTAGCCGTCTTCTGAACAGGATATCGGCTAAAATATTTATTCTAATTAAAAAGTCACGACAGATAAACTTGTAGACAAGTATTTTAGCTCAGTAGTTCTGTTAAACCTGCTATCCTACTAAACATTTCATTCGTTTAGTTTAGTTAATTGCTTAGTTATCTTTACGAAAATGCAATATGTACCAATTAAAATTTATTGTTTCGAAAACAAAACGATTGCACCATGCAAGCAAGGCGAGATGTATGTATTGTAACCACATAGGTACCTACGCAACGTAATTAAATCATTTGGTTGTCTTAACAGAGTAATTAAATTGATCGGACTGAAGGTTATTTCGGGTTCCACACTATTCAAGGCCGGTCGTTCAAATATAGAGCATAACAAATTACAAACAAAGCCAAACAATGTTTGTCATCGCGACAATGGTTACTTTGGAGCACTAAATCAAAATGCGTAAGAAACATAGCAGAACACTGCATTTAGTGAAGCGTTTGTTTGAAATAACTGGTAATAAAAAGTGTGTTCATCTCCGCATACACTCACCGTGCGATCCGAAATAATCGTCTTTCTCTATGATTTCATGCTGGAAGCCGTAAGCGGGGAGCCATGCATGCGAGCCTGGCGGCTCCGGCCAGTCCGATATACGAACTTCCTCCATTTCAACATGAACACATAACACAAACACGAGTTCACTCAAACACAAGCATGCATTGGACTTAACTACCTCTGCGTTCTTCCATTAGGTTGTCATTTAGGACGATAACGGTGTCGATTCGGCGCGGCCTCGGGCAGGTGCAAACGTACCTTTCACGTATAAACGCGCGCGCGCGGCGGGGAATGGCGGCGAACTGGCGCGCGCGCGGGTTTCGTTGACGATCGCTCGCTTCGGCGATCGATCTCTCTGCAGTCTGCTGTGCTAGCGCGCACCTCGATCCGTTGCAGCAAAAAAAAAGACAAGCAAGACGCCGTATGTACCCTACCCTGGCGCACCTCAGCTGTGCAGCCGCCCCTTGAACGGAAATCGCAAAACTAGAATAACGGCCTCTAACTTACAATCGTGACTCGAGAACGTATCGATACAATTAAGAGTTTCTGTATCAAGATTATACTACAGTGGAACCAGAATCCGGTTTTATGTGGTGATAAATTAATGAAATAAATACAAAGATTAGTGAGTTACTATCCACGCATGGACCTTTAATTAAATACCGTATTTTTGATACGAAACATTGTAATTTTGTATCAATACGGGGGAATAACCGCTTTCATTCAGATCTGACTCCAGACGTAGCTTATAGCGTAGAAGTCATCTCGTTCACTCTACAATTTAAATATATTTGTCGACTCGACCCTCTCTATTTATTACACGTGGATTTTCAGTTGTGGGGCCCATTTTTCGTTTACATACCTAATGTAGAACAAGAACATACCGTCTAAGTATTTGTACCATCAACGTTTATTATCACTATAAAGTAGCACTTTATAGTAATAAAATAAGTTTAGTTCGTAGACAGATTACTCACTCGCTCGAGGTATTATGAATATGAATGAATCATTTAGAAGGCATGAATAGTATATGGCATGATCATCTCACAATTACATTACAATAGTGTTACTGATGTGAAAACGTATCAATAAAACAAACTCTTTCTCAGGTTCGAGAGAGATCACGTGGTGCGGGAAAAGTTGATTCGACTCTACTGCAATTTCTGTCTGTACTCTGTTGTAAATTCTTATCATAAGAGAGAATAATCCTAATATTTTAAATGTGAAAGATTGTATCTTTGTTACGCTTTCACGCCTTAATTACTCAAACTGTTGTCCTGAAATTTTGCATATACGTTGTCATTTTTAAAGAGGACACAGGGTATTTTACCAAGAAAAAAGTACTGTTTCTCAAAAAGAGAATCCGTGTAACGTCCATTTTTGTAACAGAAAATATCATTTTTTGCGCAATTATTCTAAAATATTACATGCAAACTTGGACATAATTATTGGTAAGTATTAGCATGATTTATCACGCAATATACTATTTAAAAAGAAATAGAATTATCTCGAACACAGTCGTTAATGTTCGGTGAAAGGTAATAATAATATTGGTGATAAAGAAATTGATATGAAGTTCATACATAGTATTAACATTAATACTAGTGAATGCCCGCGACTTCGTCCGCAACCAATTTTTTTTTTACGTACATACCATTCCTGATTATCCCTCTATCCATAAGTGAAGACAGAATTAAAATCGGTCCAGCCCTTTAGGAGGAGTTCAATGACACACCTACACACGCACAGCACAGAAGAAATATATACCTACGTTAATAGTGTAAATCTACGTTAATTAGCATGAGATAATAACAATATAATTGTGTAGGTATTGTTTTTAATAAAGCACGATAAAAGTACAATAAATTCAATAAATGCAATATTTTCTGTATATTATATTAGAAGAACCTTCCTTCTTTGTTTATCGATCTTTCAATTTGATATAGAAGATACAAAATATCCTGTACTAGAGAAGTCAATTTTATTTCATGAATGGTGTGAAGAAAAATGTCCCACGATTTTTCTTATACTGTACTTAAACATATATAATTGATAATTATGATCACAAAGCTAATTTATTTTATTATGAAAATATAATTTAATTCATTTACATAATTTAATTTCTCTCATAGTCTTTACGTGATAGTTAATGTTTAAAAATAAAATATATTATTCTACGATTAAGTTCCTGGCGACACTAAGGGCCTCTTTCACAAACTACAAGTAATGTGTTGATTAGTTACTTTTAAAAATAATTTTCTGTTTTATTGAATTATGCACTCGGTTTACTGAATCACTCGATAGCCGAATTTTTTTATTATTTTTTATTTAATGTTTGGGACGTTTACCGTACAAACAAAAGTATATCAGCTCCATTATCCCCGGTTACCGGTGACTTTAAATGACAGTTTGGCCTACTTGACGTTTGTGAAAGAGGCGCTTACCTTTCTTAAATTCGATGTAATCAGTATCTATGTAGTGTACATTGTTTACAACATTATGCATTCGACACACGTCATTGATCGCATAGCGCACGGGGAAAGTTGTTTTACTTATATACGGTAAAAAAAATTATCAAGGCCCTTATTAGAAATTACTCTTTTAGGGCATTAAGGAAACCATGCCACTTTTACTTCTAGCCATGTTTAGAGTTGGCTATTTAACAAACCTTATCTAACAGGCTTTAAAAATATAACTCATGCGGCATGTCGGTGGTGACAGCATTTTTTTTTTGTAATAGATTAAATGGAAATATTTTTATTGATTTTTATTTTTATAAACATATTAATACATAGAAAATAAACCTCTTCTGACTGTTTCTCCGCTAACTTCTAAACCGCCTAAACGGAGTTTGATATAGTTTTCACTGATAAAAAGAACGATAAACAAGGAATGTCTGTGAATAATTTAAAAAAAAAATGCATCCGGGCCGAGTCAGGAGCGGGACGTTGGTAATTTTTAATTAAAATTATGACCGTCAACCTTATTATTTCTCAGTATATTTTTATCCTTTGCATTTCTCAGTAGGCTTAGCGCCTCTTTCACCAGCTACAAATAAAGTGTTGATTAGTTACTTTTAGAAATCATTTTCTGTTTTATTGAATTATGCACTCGGTTTACTGCATCATTCGATAGGCGAATTTTTTTATTATTATTTTCTATTTAATGTTTGGGACGTTTACCGTACAAACAAAGGTTATATCAGCTAAATTATTCCCGTTGACAAGCCTACTTGACGTTGGTGAAAGAGGCGCTTAATCAAGTTAGAAACGTTTCCCACGGTTCATATTAAATTCGCTCGATGTCTTAATGAAACATTAATGGTTTAATTAGCAATACTGTCAGGCCGACATCTTAATGGATGTAAAGCGCCTTCGTGTCGCAATTATACCAATCAATATAGTGTTAGTAAATCTCAGCCTTTAGGGAGAAATATCAGATTATGGAATTTAGTGGTCTTTAGAAATTTCTAATAAGTATACCTATAATAAATACATTCCTAGCTTGTCTATGCAACAAAAATTACCACTTGTAAACGTTGAGAAACTCAGTTCTATCAGTGGCATCAATCACCGTCAGATGTTGAATTAGAGTGATTTACGAGAAATTGCAGAGCTGTTACATATCAACAATACGTCTGTTATATAACTTTTGGAAACAGAAACAAAAAAATGTTTGCTTGAACTTTTAAACAAGAGCAATTTAATTTATGATCGTTGAAGTGAGCTTTGTAAAGAACATTTTAGTAATGTACACACAAACATAGACAGTGTACAGTATCTATTAGTGTAGTGTACCTACTGCGGTTGGCAGATTATTACCTACTAATATTAATAATTAAAAAAGAAAGGTCTAGCTTAAAGTACGAGTAATATTATAAGAAGATTTTATAAGTTTGTTTGCACTTAGTTGTATGAAAAAATCTTTCACTATTTGAAAAGTGCATTATTCCAAATTGACCTACGTCAACACTACACGTTATGTATTCCCCCAATTGCACCCAGGTTAAGACAGGTCTAATTAAAAACTAACATTATAAAGAGAGAAAGAGGATGTTGTCATTTTCTTTATTATAGTTATTGCTGCCAGATAACTACTCATTGTTTAATGCAATGTCACTATACTAAATACTAATTTAGTACATTTATCTCTCAAACAAAAGCTTTGAGAGAGAAAGGTTTTACCCAAATACATAAGAATCATTATCAGTATCTAATCTATCTTAGTGTTACTGACAACTGACGTTGGAGTATATTGAAACAATACTCACCTCGAAATAGCTTATCTTGATTGAAATGAAAAAAATACCCAAGACAGTTTTGTAACGTTAAGATAAAACTGTTTTCCAACTGAACTCACGGCGACTACTTTCTAATAATTTCATAATAAAATGCTAACACAGTGTCGCACAGTGCATTCGTGTGTGATTTTGAAATCACCAAATATCTTAACGAAAACGCATTTATAATCTGTATTAGTCTGTTACTTATTTGGTTTTATTCGTAACATCGACTCGAAAATTTCTCTTCAACTTCTACGGATGAAAACTGTGATAATGTCATATCACGCCAAGACTATATAATATATTAACAATAAAAATTTGAAAGTGTGTCTGCCTGTACATTAGGTATACGTTTTTACAGCTAAAATGCCGGACTCATCCGCATGTAGGTACTTGGATGAGGCGCCGCCTAAGCGCGCAACTTATCTTATTACCTTACCGAATGTGTAGAAGCTTTATTCAATGAACGCGCGAACTTAGGAACTTCTCCCTTCCTGAGGTATTTCCATCTAGCTACAATACTTCAAGCGTACTTACAGCGTGCTTAAGCGTACAATACTTACAAATTCGAGCGTGCAGTAAACAAATTCCTGCAGGGTAGGCAGCGATGTTGCTTGTGTCCTAAAGGCGACGGTAGCCACCTACCATCAAGTGTACCGTCAGCCTGCTTGCCACCCGTCAGTGGCGTGTCAGCCTAATATAATAAAAAACTAATCCATATATTTCTTTTTTAAATATTTAAAAAAAAGTCGCTTCAGTCTATCTGTTCTCCGCAAACTTCTTCTAAACCACCCAACTGATTTTGATATGGTTTTTACTAATGGAAAAAGTGATAAACGTGGGAGTTTTGTGTCTACAATCTACATGGTTATAAAACCGCCTTCACTATGTTGACCGCAAACCGTAAGTAACTTCCATAAACAATAATTCCAAGTGTCTATCCACTACACTAGATACTTAATTCGTATGGCGATGACTATTGATAATGATTAGAAAACATCTCTCTACACTGAACAATAGTTAATACTTTTACTAATCTAAAACGCTTTAACTTATTCATCTGTTTCAAGGAGAAACTGCAATCTTATCTGAACATCGTGACTTGTGCATGACAAGACACAAGTAGAATGTTTTCGCCTCAATCATCGCCTGTCGTACTTATCGTTGTTCTCATTAGGTGATTTACAACAGAAGACATTGACTTTAGTTTTTTTTCTATGTAAGACTCTTCAACCACCTGACCGTCGCCTACAAACAACAAGACAAAATTCAAGTGCGTTACCGAACAAGTACGTAGGCATTCTTTTCTCGAAGCGACTCACGGCCCCTGTAACTTAGCAAGAAGTCTGATTGAATTTTTAGTGAAAACGTTATAAAATTCAAAAATTGTTAGAAATTATTGAAATAATTTATCACAGGACTCTTTTGTTATTATATTTTGTGGCTTTCTTAAATTACCAATTTATTTTTAGATATGAAAAATTAGTTTACAAAAAAAAACTATTAAAGAGCGATTTCTTATTACAAAATTTTTAAGACATCATAACCACTAGTTTTCCTCGCGACTGTCCATGCCCCATTTTTTCTTTTTTATAACTTTTAAGTTAGATAAAATCAACTTAGTTTTAGTTAGAAGTCAATAAAATTACTTTCTTGATGTGCAATATCTGTCTGCATGTTAATGCATTTTGTCAGCAGTGACTTTGTTGCCTATGCGGCGTTCATTGCTTACCTACAAATTGTCTATCGTATATTACATAATACGTCTCATCAGAACGCGTTAAGAATTCGTCACACACAACAATTTCGTACACACGTTTCCTCGATTTAAGACTTGACTGACACGTTTCGATCACAAACAATGGCGAGGGACGTGATGAAATGACTTGTAGGTCGTCCGGGTCAGTGGACACATATGTCAGGTTCCTATTACACTTTTTTCCCATTAAATAGTAAAGCAAGCATACAAGCTACATTTGTAGCTAAGGCCGCATAAAATGGACGCATTAGCCAAATTAACAATAAATAATAAGCGCTAATGACTTAAAAAGTGCAAAATAACAGTGTCTCGGTCGTGCTTCTTTATCGTGACAAGTGATTTTTTTCTGTTATAAAGGATTCTATTGAAACTTATTATGTGTCGTCTATAAGGCCTTTGCAACACAATGCAGGTTTGCTTCAAGTCTTGCAAGAAACGCTACATGTAGCCACCGAGCACTTAACTAGGACTAAACTAAACTAACACTAACTACCTATCTATGTTTCAGGCCCTTGAACTAACCGTCACCGTCACCGCCCAACGACTATCGGATCAGGTGCGGGCTATCCAACAGTGCCCACTGCTACGCTTGATTGTGTTGGCTTGTTGTTGTTTTGCGACAGTTGTTGATTTGCCACTTTTGAATTTCCATACATTGAAAGTTGTTTTGCCACAGTCGTTAAAAAAATATGTAAATTCACAACAGGTAGATAAGAATTGTTGTTGAATCGCCACAAGTCATAATATTTCAGGGGCTAAGTAATGACAGCAAACAAATTAGCATCTGAAAATAATAATAATAATATAATTAGCATCTGAAAATAATAATAATAATTAGCATCTGAAAATAATAATAATAAAATAATTATTATTATTACTAGTGTTATAGTGGCTTGTGGTTTAGTTCTCGGTGGAAGTAGCCAAAACACATTATAGCGCAACGAAAACATCTCAGAAGTCAATTTTTCCATAGTTGACGCGTCAGTAGGCTAAAATTTCTAGACATTCGGATTGTGCACAACAGTTGCCTATCTTACGAGAATTAACACTACACTATAGCGTGCAGTTTTATAGTAAAAACTCGGGGTAGGCATCAACTGGAACAATTTATTGATTTGTTATATTAACATTGCATACACCTTGTTATGGATACAGAAAAGGACATAGGGTACCTTTCATGCTGAAAAAAAGTACTGCTCCCGAGGAATCATCTAAAAATTAAAATTAAAATTCAACGCTTCACAAGAACATGTAAGCAACTGGTAAGCAATAAAGAATAACAATCTTAAGAATAAGTAATAGGCGCAGACGAAATCGCGGACAAAATTTAGTATCAATATATATAGGTATTGTAAAGGCAACTTTCACCATTAGCAACAGATCTGTATAATAAAATAACTTTAAACTATAATGTGACTAGCCATTTATTGTTTTTTATTAGCCAAATGGTTAATTATAATTATAATATACTAGCTGCTGCCCGCGACTTCGCCCGCGTAACTGTAAATTATATACTAAAAACTTCCTCGAGAACCACTCTATCCACTAGTGAAAACTTTTTTTTATAATATTATGTAAGGAATACCTAATAAAAAAAAGCCTATCCTATATTACATTACTTAACTTCTATTGGAAAGTTATGTATCTCGTTAAAGAAATTATTATTGAGTAAATTTCAACATGCATAACAAAGGGCTAGAGTTTATATACTGTTCGACTATCTCCATTGTGAATATCTGCTGACCCGTGACAACTGGCACTGCATTATCGAACAATCGAATAGTGGCCGAGTTGCAACCGTTTCCGGAAACGTTGCCCTTCGATTCTATTCCGTTGATACAATTTCAAATTACGGGTTTACGGTGGATTTCAAAATAGCATTGTTGTCTATGAAGTGTCTTTTAATATTATATTTCAATATATACTTAGAACATGAAATGTTTGATATTTAATTTTTTTTTATAATATAAGTACTTATTTATTTTCATATTGATTCATCTCATAGAACCTCCACTCCTTGAGTTCCTTAATTTCTTAGTTCGCTGCTGAACTTATTGAAGTGTGGGCTTTGAGCACACAATTGATTTTTATACATTTTTCACCAATGGAAAATGCAGTAAACGTGGAAGGTTTTCACGGATACTATTATTTTCGCCTGCGGTTTCGCACAGTTACATTTTTGTCCAGCAAATTAAATAATTTGTAGAAAAAAATATTCATGCGAAGCCAGAGGCAGGTCCCTAGTTACAAATAGATTGCTGTGCGTGATAGTGCGTGATAGATTGCTGTGTGTATCTGCTACCTTCCTACGGTTAGTAATGTTCGCCTTATCTTAATGCATTCGATCTGAGGAAGCTAGAACGCTCCACACATTTCTTTGTTCGTATGTTAATTGTTGGAGTGACTACATATTGTTGAAATGCACTAAGTACCTATGTAAGTATTGTATGTGTATATGTATTTAAGTATACATTTTATTGTTGGCACACAATCACGTCAAAATTATTAGATTTCTAAATGAATACTAAAGCCTTTAGCAATGATAGTTCAGTGAGTCGAATGTTTGGCTGCCTAAGTGACAACGAAAGTTAAAATTCCATCCATTACCGTTAGCATTGTAAAGATTGCTCAGTTAGCGTCAAGCTCACAATGTACCTAAGGCGCTACGCCCACATGAAAAGTCGAGGCGCGTCGCAGCGTAGACGAGGCGTGAAGAGTTGCGGCGGAGGTAGCTATGCTTTCTTTACACAGTCAACTTCACTTACCAAGAAATAACTTACCAGTTTCGTTTAATTGTTGCGCTATTTCACCCCATTTTTGGTCCTGTTTGTTTCTATTGCTATAGTCGGAACGTGTCTGGTCATAATGACACGGGTTACATCAAACAAGTTCGATGATTTTTATATTTAGATCTAGATCGTCTGACATTTTACTTTTATTTAATAAATACACGACCACGTCTAAACACAGCCGCAAACAAAATGCCGCGCCCGTTCGGCGATGCTTCGCGCCCGCGCCGCGACTCTTCGCGCCTCGCCTCGCCTCGCCTCGCCTCGCCTCGCCGCCACCTCTCCAGTGAGCGCACAACCATTGATTTCTATAGGAAAGCTAGAGGCGGCGCGCCGCTTATGCGCCCATTCCTCGACGCGACGCGACGCGACTCTTGTGTGGGCTTCGCGCCTAACACCTTTCAAAATTCAAAATATTTTATTTCAAAATAGGAACATAAAATTTCTCTTTTTGAATGTCTGAAACTACATGCAAGCCTAACACAGCTTAAGCACTACACAACCTACAAGTATTATCTAAGTTTATAGTAACTTAACAAGTTACTTAAGCCCCTCGGTTATATCTGTTGAGAAATCTGACCTAAAACACGTATCTTCAACAGCCAACGGCATTTTAACGACTTTCGCAAAACAAATTGCGGTCTCTTAAATGTGGTGAGAACTGTCCTTATAACTGCAACATTTTATACATGTTTTATACATTTTCACGGCAGCTAGGTACCTGCTTAGTAGACATTATGATAGGTAATTTAATTTTCAAAATAAAAACTGTTACTCCTACATCCTAGTATGCATTAAAGGTTTGATTTACCAATATAGAGGTAAAATTGCGATAGATTTCTATACTTTGTAGAAGTACACAAAAGCCCACTATAGTACTGAAATAGGTACCACTATACTGTAATATATTATCTATTTTTATACGTATTTGGCTTACTCTAATAAAAAGAAAGATAAACGAGAAAAAATTGTGTACTTATAAGTATAATTTACAAAGAAAATTTACATCCGTTTGAAACCAGGAGCGAAAGCGCAACTAATTCTTTAAAAAAATATTTCGCTCAGTGTCAAACGAATAAATTAAGCTAATTTGACATTTATGCTTAAGTGTCCAACTCTAAATACATAATATATGTTTTTACTCTGGTTTTCATAAGTTGCCAAGTAACTTTAACGTGATTCATGAGTATATTATTGTAAAGTTTTCAATGAAAACCTTCGTTTAATGGCATCGAGGACCTAGTATATGTATGTAGATTATTTATTAGATGTATGTAGATATTAAATATTATGTACGTAAGTTAAGTTAGATGAAATATAAATATTTTAATCGCATTCGCATGTAATCGACTATAAAATTCGTTCTTCTGTGAAGCTGTCGTTATCGAGTGTAATTGGTTGGTGAAATGGTAACAGACACAATAGCTTATTGTTAATGTTCACACAGGAACGTGGACTACCCACTATTGTCTCGCCGAGTGGAGAGTATACACCGTCGGTGCACTGTGCGAGATTAAAATATACAATACGTTCTTATATACAATCTTCATTAACATGGACTTGCGATCATGGTAACATCCGTAGAAATATCATACAATAACTAGACTTACTTTGAGTGCGATCAAAAGTAAGTCAGCTACCAGAATTTATACCAATAATAAGACTACTGACTGCCATTTTTATTCACAAAACTAATGATAATTCTTATGCACACCTTTCGCAACAGTTGTCTTTTTATCTTATCGTAAAAAAAAGTAATGTGAAATTTTAAATATTACGCAAAACCATTTCCTAAAAGTTCAAATAGAATAGAATAAAATAAGATTTTATTTATAGCGAAGGACATTTAAAAACATAGGGTATAGAAAGACAAACACAAACATCCCACGCAACAAATCTTGCCTTGACTCTCATTATCGGATGAACTAATGAGAATCTACTGAATACTACATCCCTTAAAATCAGTTTACTACATATTATAAAACCTCCGCCGCCACTGTCTGTCGGATAAACTCAAAAACTACTGCATTTAGTACATAATTTACAAATTCGCGTGCAACAGCTAGTTTAAGATAACTGTATAAACTGATTTTATTTTTCATTTGTTATTTGTCATTTTTCAATAGTGTAATTGTTCCAATGTTAGCCTGAACACTGTAGACAAATATTATGAATGGTAAATCGAGTCGCATGTCGATGCAACGGACGTTGCACTCAGTTGACGTAATTGTAGTGAATGCGATTCACTCTATTAGGTGCTTACTTGCCGGCTGTTTGCATACCAACCGGGTCAAAGATCATTTTCCTGTCGAAATAAGTAATTATGTCATGCTTTCTCTCATTTTTTCATCGAAATAAAAAGAAAGGTGAATAAAATTATGCTTGGCAACAATCGACCTTTATCGAAATGAAAAGAAAGGCAGATAATTACCGAAATTGTGACCTTTTATGCGCCAGTTTTAATACAGATGAAACATAATATATAATTGCAGTAGTAAGTATATATTTATATTATAAACAAAACACTTAAATTATAATTGTAGATAGTGGATTTGCAAATGTAAATTTTAAAATAAAGGAACTAACCTTTAGTTTGGTATGTATTTTTATAAGTAGTACAAAAGTTATAAATGACACAATATAATTGAAATTACTATAGTAACAAGCATGAATCACAAATATATAAATTGTAATATTTCCAATATTTAAAAAAACTAATAATTACAATTACACGTCGATCGACGCCAATTACATGGTTATTTAAGATCTCTTAAATGAACATCTATAACTTCAAGTGGTTGGTTAAAAAATACTTAATTAAATTACAGACGAATCAACAATAACAACAATTTGTTTGAATTTTATCAATAACAAAACAATAATTTCCTTTCGACAGGGTCAAATGGTTTCAGAAACGATAGATTATATTAAAATGAACCGTTCACATAAAGGCACGCGCGTTACAAATTGCTGATTGGAGGTCCGGTGTCTGCACGTAGACGATGCAGATACAGGCATTATAATGGCAGATTCCAGCACGTCCAAAGATTCCATTGCCCGTAATGTTTCCATTTATTTGTTATTTTATTTTTAGAGTTTACTCCTTAATGGATCAAATATACGATCAAGCGTTTGGCGTGACGACAAAATGACGTGAGGCAACGGCGCGAATTTTACATACAGTTTTTGACATCAAGCCAAAAGTTTTTACCATTCACGATCAAATTTTGACTTCACGCCAGTTAATTTGACGCGATGGACTGACCGTGTATTTGGTCCACAAGAATCGATTATTTTTATTAAATTATTTATTTATCGTTCGTAAAGAGTAAACTCCAGTGGTAACGTCGGAGCTGACACACACTTTTTTTTATTAGAGATGGGTTTGCTTTTGGTCAGCATCTAGCCGTGTAACGAAGCTGAGAGGTCTATGATGAAGCGAGCTTACGCAGAATACATTCACTCCTACTTTGAAAAAAAATGGTTTATATCAATGACTTCTATATTACTTCGTAAGGACAAGGCTAACGCTCCTAGTACGTGGCACCGACGCGCCGATGTCAAAATCGGAAATTGGCACCAATGACGGGTGTTCATTCTGTGCATAAAAAGATACGAAAATGCCTAATTACCAGTGATATGTCCAACCAACCAATGAGAACACTTTACAATAACAGAATACGCCAATAAGAAATAAAAATACGTACTTAGATGGCAATAAAAACAAATTATTTTTAGTAACTAGATGTGCAAATTGGAGGACCATTTTTTTGTCACTAGTAGTATGATAAGGGCGCATCCTGTCTTGTTTAACATATCACTGGGTTATATATGGATTATATGAAGCTCGGAAACACAGGGGTCCGTGGCTTATGCCCCCAATGGTCGACGCACCTGTGGTCTACGCCCTTGTTTCAGATGCCGGCAGGGAGTTTCAAACCTTGCCAGTGCTCATTATAATGCGGTATAAGAATAATTATGTAAAAGATATTATTTTATTTGCCTCGAAATGAACCTTTTTCTGTTACAATATGACCACAGACAAGCGATTCTATATTTATTTATTTTTATTACGAGTATGTGCCACTCAAAATGTTCGTTAGAATTACTATATCACGGCATCAATTTATAAGTAATGTACCTTTCTAATTCCGCATTTGAGTTAAATGCCAATGCATTCAAATAACACAAGTCAGGATGTACGATGGTAAACCTTACCTACAACTAAATTTAAATTTCCAGTGAAACAGTATTTTAAAAAAATCTTTCTTACTATATTACTATTTACTTTTATACTTCTTTCCATTTGATTTGACAAACCTCAAGTTTCTTGAACTGTCTTTTTGTCAATGTCCAAGTTTGGCATCCATATGACGTCATAAAAACTAAATTATTAAGATGGATAGTATATATTAAAAAAAACTTAAAAGAGGAAGCTGGCCATGTATTAACAAAAGCCGGAAGAATTTCTTGCACAACAAGTCATATTGCGGGAAAATTAAATCGCAGTCACGCGAACGTTCACTCGTGAACGTGATATGTCTCACGATGATCTCGATGACACGGGGTTACAACATGATCACATATAAATTGAAGATGATTATTATTATTATTATTCAAGTTAATGTTGTTACATGTTTTGTACTTCAGAAGACTACCAAATTCTGTATAAAACTACTACTGTCATCTTCACGAAAGTATATTTATAGTTTTTAACGCGACAACACTCGGCTCTCTGTATCCATCCCTGTCTTCTGTATCCATCCAGCGCCACCTAGTCTCTTGAGGACATAGGTCCAGCGAAGAATAGGTGCCTCCACTCCATGGGGCATTGCGACACTTGTCTCCATTCAAGATTATTCAGGATTTTTTCAGAAAAACCAATAAGAAAAAAAGAGAGGCCAAGAAAAGTTGCCATGGAAGTAAAACTAATAAATTATATATTTACATTATTCATACTCACTCACCGAAACATACTCTGTACTGTAAGGGGGTGGTTACTTCCTGCCTAGGGCGTGCATTATTCGCCTTAATTCAGTATTCGAGTTTTACGAATACTAGCCTATATAATATTCGAATAATTCGAGTAAAACGAGTTATTCGAATACTTTTTAAAAAAACAAGAAAACGGACTACGCCAAATCATCTAACCTTTAGGACACCGATTACCGATTCAATTACTTTCATGTAATCGGAAAATTTCCACTCATTTTCTTTTTCTGCAAGCAATAATAGCAAAAGCATAATGAATAATCTATCATATCCGACGATTATCTATAGAAGTATATATCGTCGTCTAGTACCCATAGCAAAAGCCTTAATAGGCTTAATTTGGGACTAGGTCAATTTGTGTGATTTGTCACAAGATACAAACAAACTTTACCTCTTTATAATATTAGTATAGATTATATTATATTATTTTATATTATATTCTTCCTTTGAATTCCTGTTGTGTGTATTGTGTACGCATATTTATTCATTTATGTGTCATTGATGCACGTTATATAATACGTATTCATAATTTATACAGCTTATATTATAAATACGTTTAAGTACTTACATGTTTAAGCAATAATATTCTTTAAACTCATACATAGGTCTGTCATGAATTATTAGGTAGGTATTTGCTTAAAATAACATTTATAACTTATAAAAGCAAAAAACCATGCGAGAAGTAATAACTTATTTAGTGATTGGTTAACATGAATCAAAAAGATTACTTTATACCTTACGTACGGTACGACTGGCGTTCCCTATGCAATTGTGACTTGTGTCACAGAATTAGTATCACAGGCAGGACAGCTTATAAAATAAAGTTGTACAATAGACACATTCGTCATTTGCCACGTTTTAGGTTTGCATATCAAAAAATCTTCCTATCATTTTAACAAAATAACTGTTATTCGAAAAGTTCGTAAAACTCGAATAGTTAATTGTGTAGTATTCGAATAGTAAAAATAGGCGAATACTCGAATAAAACGAATACTCGAATACTCGAATAGTATGCCCTATTCCTGCCCAAATGACTGCGACAACGCAGTGTGCTTTGCCACTACTAAATATAACAATTATTATTATTTAATCCCCCCAATTGGATGTATGGGGATAGTAAAACTAGCGATCAGCATCTGGTTTCGCACGGATGCATTGGCAAATTATACGCACAAACCTTCCTCGTTGTGGCTCTTTGTTTTAGTGAAATCCGTATCCCGTTGACTGGTTTAGAAGAAGTTAGTGGAGAAACAGACAGAGGCAGCTATGACTTTATTAATAATATTAGGTAACCTATTGTATTATGAATAAATAAAAAATTGACGATACCCTAAACTTCTTCTTTTCTGTGTTCTTGTAGCAGAATTGCTTGCTAGTGACAATGAATCTCAATCTGAATCTGAACAAAGGAAAAATTAATAACATTATCATCAGATGTTACGACCTATTGTTTTATCGGTGAAAGACGAAGTGTGTTTCAATAAGAAGTCGAATCATAACAGAAATATAGCTAAGTTTTACGACAGACTTACAAAAAGTTGTGAACGATGGAAAAACAGTTAATAATAGTCTATAATAGTAGATCAATTAAGAATCCGTACGAATCGGAATTGTACATAATTTGTGCTCGCCCACTTTCTCGGCCCGCATTGTACGCTTATCATAATTTGTATCAAAACCAGAGCATTTCGCAAGACATCCACGCCACAATCAATTTATCATTATTCAATTCTCAGCCGCCTGCAGTCAACTGCGGGATTTGTTTGTGTTCAATTCGTGTCGTAGCTTAATTTTGTTCCTTCCTGATGTTATGAAACCCTAGGAATCTGGCTTAGCGTCTCGTGACGTCATCTTTTTGCGAACTACTTTTCTATCTATATACCTACAATTACTTTTCTATCTATATAAATACCTACAAGCTATATCTAATTAAAAATTATATGAAATATGAACCCAAACACCCTATTATCTGCTGTAAATTGCTGAGGAATTGGGCATCTCGCAGACTATTTGATGCTGCAACATCAGGTCGAGGTTACCCTGTCATGGTAATACCACCGAAGTAACAGTGGGTATATCAAATTTCGCATCAATCAATGTGAAAGTTATGGTGAAATGCCTTCGTCAACTACGAAATGAGCTTTTATGGTTTACAAACGCCTGAACAAATCTACATCAATTATAGCTACGAAAAAAAAAAATTTCTACACCCTATGCCCTTTATTAGATTGATCTCTATGTAGTTTACTATATGTTTATAGGTATACTTTTATGCTTTGTTAAGTAACAACAAAGTATAAAAAAACTATAAGCTTCGAAAGAACAGTTATTGCTAGTTTATTTTTAGAAGTAAGAATTATTGCTATTAATAAAGCTCACAGCAGCGAACGTGTTAAAAAGCGACACTCTTCGAGTAGCGTTTGATAGTAATCATGTTATTAGTGATGTACCGGATCATTAAAAATGTAGATCCGCGGATACGGATACGGATCTTAACTTTCTTACTCAATCGGTATTGGTGCGCGTGACCTTAAAACGAGACTTGACGCGACTTAAAACGCGCGTGGCGTTGACGCCCGCCACTTGACGCTTGCATTAACTGAATGGAATTTAATAGCTTTTCATTACTACCTAATCACCTATATGTTGAATTTCAGCTATGAAAAAAAAAAAAAGTAAGATTCGTAAAAAGATCCGCCAAAATGTAACGTATACGGATACGGATCTTTCTTCTCCCTCGGATATCCGCGGATACGGATACAGATATTCGGCACATCACTATGTTATGGCCAACGCTCTTCATCGAAGCGGATACGGTGCACAATTACCCTCAATCGACGTGTGACCAACATTGGAAAACATCGTCTCGTTCCCACGCCCCAACTCGCCGCAATGCTAGAAAGGGATAAACGATAATATGCAAACTAAAGTCGTAAAATTCCTACGCAACTTTATATCATTCGTACATTTTATACGTTGTTTACTTATGAATAGGTTACGGTAAATCGTTTTGTTTCAGAAGATGCAGTTGCGTTGGCGAGTTGAATGAGTCCTCATAAATTATGAAGATGATATTAGATATCTTTTGTCTAGACAATTTACTTAAGCAATGTGAATCGGATTAACGCCCTGATGGTTCCGTATAAATTGTAAAGGGTTTTTTTTAATTTGCTTCCATAGTGTGATTCAATTTAAAAAACTGATGATCAAAAAGTCGGGCTACAGTTTAATGCTGTAATCAAAATCAAAAATTAATTATATCGCTCGATAGCTAAATGAGCAAAAAGTAAAAGTAAAAGTGGTTTTATTTTTTCATGTCTATGATTTGGTGTGGAACCTAAAATATGTAAGTAGCAGCTGCAAGATCTTCTACAAGATCGAAAAATTCATGTTCAGAAGACATTTAGATCGATGTAAATTATTGTTTGCGACAAGTATAAAACTTGTCTGTAACTTCCTTATGAAAATAATTTGAATGGCTATTAATGAACACGCCTGACTCTTTAGAAACTCAGATGGTGCTCTTCTTCAAATAGCTACAGACAGACAGTATACTCCTTTTATTATTTGTTATTTTAAATCAGTTTGGCGCCGTCTGCAGAGTACATGAGTGATTCACACATTCGACTCGGATCTCCCGCATTATTGCTATTGATAAAACTTACAATTAAATACAGAACCATATCTATACCAATATGTATATCAATCTAAAGAGTTTGTTTGTTTGTACGCGCTAATCTCAGGAACTACTGGTTCGAATTGAAAAATTATTTTTGTGCTGGATAATCCATTTATCGAGGAAAGCTTTAGGCTATTTAGTGTGACCTAAAAGGCTAAAAAAATAAATATATATAATAAATATATATAATCGTTCAGTGGTAGAACTACTAAGACAAACAGCTTTGACTCAACAAGGCGGCTGCTCACCGCAAGAGGGCTTTAGCCTAGAGTAAGTAGTTACTGGTTAAGTAACTATTTACTCTATGGCTTTAGTTAGGCTATATAACATTTTGAACACGGACGAAGTCGCGGGCACCAGCTAGTCTATTATAGTATAAATATTTTTTCAAGCAGAAACTGGGACCAAATACATAAAACGCCACAGGTACCTTCCTACAGCAAGTGCGTTGCCAGACCACAGTAGGAAAGGCAAAGTGGGCTCTAGTATCCCTTACTCACTCACCGTAACACCAACTCAGTTGATGTGATTTCACGATGGTCTTCTGTTAGAGGCCACTTACTTTAGAAGACCAGAAGGGTCTACCTGCCGAGTGCCGACAGACGGGCTGCCCAAATAAATGCGAAACGCAATGGCACTAATAAGGCGCTTTTTTAAGTATAATAAATTAAGATTTTTTATTAGTGACAAATTATCCCTAGGTATATTACTAACAAAAACTACTCATTAATTAATAATTATCTACTTAAACTAGCTGAACCAGCAAACGTTGTTTTGCCAAATAATAAAAATTATCACTTAGGGGTATAAAAAAATAGTTTACGATCTCTATCAGACCTACCGAATATACACAAAAAAAATCTTAAAAATCGGTCAAGCCGTTTCGGATGTGTTTGGTTACAAACACTGTGACACGAGAATTTTATGTATAAGTAGATATATGCGAAAGCCATATTAAGGTTATAACAGTCAAACCTACAAAGCTTATGTCGCTATTTTATAATTAAATATTGAAACGCCTTCACGTCGAACCAGCAGAAAATTACGTACATTTTCTCACATAGCTACGTAAAGCACATTAACAAGATGTTTTCACCGTATCAACTGCATTGCATAGCGGTCTGGTATCTCATGGGAAAGTATAACCAGCGTGTACTTAAAATTATGTATCCTACAATCGCAGTTGTCACCGTAATGAGTTTCACTGCTGCAAACAAAGTGAGAAGCTTAATTCAAGATCACATATTTCTTTGTTGTTTGAGACGTTCACTTATTGTTTATAGACTTTCTTTCAATTTACATATATCATTTGAATTTCCATGAGGAACTGAATAAGTTTAATCCATTTTTACAACCTAATTGTAAAAATAATTGTTACATTGATGTTTTTAACAGCGAATTGGTTTTGTTTTTATATGCTAGTCAATACTAAAGATCACAGATGCGCCCTGTGCTTCTGAAACTGTCCACGTAATATGTTTGTATGCAACGTGAACCGCTCACTGCTTTCTACAAGCGACTAAGGCGGGAAGTGTGAGCTCACTCTTCCCAACGATGACACATTTTCGGCCGCCTGAAGTATGGCAAGGGCGCATCTGTGATTTAAATCTTTGGCTAGTGCACAGATGCGCTGCATTAGTAGGGACATAGAAAACTATTGGTTCAGGCATCCCTTCTCAATAATTCAGGCGTTTGAATACCATCAGTGCATTTCTTAGTAAACGAAGAGATTTTATTAATTTCCAGATGTTTGATTGATGTGAAATTTAATATACTGTTATTTCAATGCTATTATCCATGACATGCTAACCTTGACCTGATGCTGCAGCAACAAGTAGTTTGCGGGACACCCAACTCCTAAGCAACTTTCAGCAGATATAGTAGAAAGTCGAGAGTAAGTTTATAATTTTAATTATAGCTTGAATATTGTTGTGTAACCAACCCTGATATATAATCCTTTTTTGTGCATTAAAATGAATTGCTCAAACTTTTTTTACGTAACGATAAGCCAAGCTAAACAATTCACATTTATATTTAGAAGTAGATCGTTACGAAAACTTTCTACAATAACAAAAACATTCGTGTCTTGCGCGCGCATTTGTAATGTTGTATTATATTGTCCATTAGCCATTAGTTCACTCTTATATAATTAACGAATAATTTTTTAGCACTAATACATAATGCACAATGATTCCGTTCTCTATTAGGTAATGAGTGTTATACCTTCCATTGTTTTCAAACGAATTGCGATGCAACTAAGAATATAATTCACATGACGATTATTTTTCATTTTTAATAAAAAAATTATGAGATAATCCCTTATTTAAAGAAGAAAGTATATTTTTGTGATATATGAATAAATATGTTACCTACTACTGATATCTTGTTTTACTTAATCAGTAGAAATGTAATAATATAATTTACGTAACAATAGGCTTTAATTTCTTTAGTTCTGTTTGTTGTGTAGGTAATATAGGAAAATTCTGTTTTTAGTAATTTAAAGGTACTACGAGGAATAAGCCAAAATTTATTTTCTATTTAGTACCTATTTTACCTATAGATTAATTACGAGTATAACCTACGCTATTTAGTTATTAGGTACGAGATAATCATTATTATGTGCTCCGAGAAAGTCGCAGTATGAACAGGACTCAATAATAAATTAATTTTATATTGAAAGTTCTTTCCACATTTTAAAATTACAGACAAATTGGCCATTAGTGATTACGTAAATGTTACTTACGAAGGATAATCACAACTTTTATAAGTGGAATTTTTTTATTAGGTGTAAGTTATTTATTCAATATATATACTGTGTAATATAAACCTGTAAATTTTCCTAAAATAAATAAAATAAAAAAAACTAAAGTTACTTTGAAGAGAATAAGCAGTAAATGTAATATTTCAGTGAACATTTCAAAGTAGAAAATCTTTCTTTCTCATTTTATTTATTTTTAAATGCGAGTATTTTTACAATGTAAGCATTTCAAATGCGTACCTACCTAACCGCGTAAATAAAACTATTACTTTAAATACTCTATACCTACTTATTATTATATATTAAAATTAGCTGGCGCCCGCGACTTCGTCCGCGTTAAAAATAAAAAAGTAGCCTATCCTGTGTCCTGTACGTCTAAATGTTTATCTACCAAATTTCATGAAAATCAGTTAATTTGTTTAAGAGTTATGGAGGAACATACATACAGAAGAAAATTGTAAAAATGGTCAATTTAGTTTCAGTATCATGTATAGAGCCTATAAACACGATATCTCTGAAAACAAAGCAACTTACTCCATGACCAACCCTTACAGATTTATTATTAGTATTGATTCTCCCGTGGCGTAGGTAAAAACTATTACCTGTGGCACTACTAGTAGAGACGCCGGTAGTTCCACAGGAGACCTAACAGATACCAGGTTAAATACAATTTTTCATTTATAAATAAATATCAGTGTAACCCCCGGCAACACCCTCTTGTTAATAAAGTCACTTCCGTTCCCACAGATCACTTAGTTAGGGTGTATACGATAAATCTGTTCCTTCACCTGCACTGTTTTATGGCCAAGTCGTGTAGGGGATAAAAAAAAAATTTGGACACAGTTGTAAACTGTAAAATCGAAATTTATTACTAAAAGTGTCTACTCGGCTTAGATAAACCTTATCATTGGGGCAATGATAAGATTGATTCGTTTTTTTTTAAACTAGAAATCTTTCAAACGAAAAATTAAGTAAAATAGATTTTTTTCGTGCGTAGAGGCAAACAAAAAAATATAAAAAAACACTAAATTAAATTAAATTAGCGTAAAAACCCAAATTTATTACACCATTAGTTTTCTTATATATGTATATTTTATTTAATCACAAATCATAATAAACTTAAAATGCAAACAAAAATCTATTTGTACAGTTTTAAAGTAAGTCAACATTTAGTAACTACTATGGGTAGAGTAAGTAAGTAAGTATATACTTAATTGATTCACAACAGACAGTCATTTGTGAATACTGCTCACAAAATTTCAATGTTAAATAAATTATTATTGTCAAATGATAAGTATATTATTAGGTTCAGAGAGCTCTTAAAATAAATTTCTCAAAATCATTGAAGTAATAATAGACCGAAGATCTCTTTTCTCTTTATGATATCGATTACTCACAACTTTGAATTTGAATTTTTTTTTTTAAACACCGACCGCTGTTTAACCGTTATTTGAAGCTACTGAATAGAAACTGTTTAGATATGTATGAGCTTGCAACCAAATATTACTTCAATGATTTTATTATTAAAAATAGATTAAACAATCATAAGAAAATTTACAGGTACATTTTACATAAGAGAAATTAAATTAAATAACGTTAGTAGCAGGCTCAGTGTAGATATTTAAAAAAAATAAGGGTAAAAAATTACACAAGAAGTCAAATGCAAATGTCCTCAATAAACAATGAACTAAGGTAACCCATATTAAAAAATGTTTCATACAAAAATTATAATGTATTTTTTTTTTAATAATACTGGTCATATCTAAAACATGGTCAAAATTCATATTATGTCTGGAAATATTTTTCTATTTAGAAAATGGACTTTTATGAGTAATGTCAGCACATATAATTTAACACACAGTAATTATAGACTTTTTTAACTTCGAGTCTTTTGCACCAAATAAACGAACTTTTAATGTTGCAAGTTAATTCTATAGACACGAATGAAGTATCACATAAATTCCGAGAAAAAATAAAGTAGATTCGAACTAAAGTATGTAAATCGAATTCCAGACTCACATCACACACATTTTGAAAACACAAACATTTTTAAGTATGGCTCTGTTATTTAAGATTTCACTTTTATAGGAATGTATGCTACATTTATAACGTGTTTTATTGCTTGATATATACACTCTGGCTACGGTGAATATAAACAGCATAAAAGCTTAAAATTAATTGCAAGAAAATGTTTCTTACACAATTTTATAAATTAAGTTTGCAATGAAGAAACGTGACCCTGCATTCGAAAATTCAGTTTCATACAGTACCATACAATTAATAATGACGATCATAAGAGTTTCTTGTAGAAACCTAATTGATAAATAAATATTTTGATTTTGATTTTTGATTTTTACCTTTGATTTAAGCATATTATAAACTACTATGGGAAAGTATAATTCTATTTGTAAAATATTGAATAAAACCGTCACTTTTGTTTAATTTTATATAATAATAATTATTTATTTCTTTTTTTTTTTAATACAAAGCCGTTATTTGATTTTTTAATAAATCAAAGCATCTTCTACATAATAAATTGTTACTATTTTTATAAAGTATATAAAATAATATGATGTTGACGGAACATAACATAATATAACATAAAGATCATAAATATTACATTAGAGTAGATATTTCATATACATTCTAAAATCTACATTCGGCTGTGTTTAAGCGAAAAATACTGTTTCTTATGGACAATAATTTTATTTTATGATCTCTTTTCTCTGTATCTAATTAACAATTATCTTAAGTGTACGCTAACACAAAATACATTTGCTTCTACATATATGTAAGTAATATCCATAACAATAATATCATTTATACGATAATTTCACTTCGGTAATATTATGAGGAAACATTCATATGGCCGTGAGAGATAGTAATTGTAGTATGGTCAAACTTCTATAAATATTTTAAAATAAATAATGTAAAGAATGGTTCAGGTCCGATATAGAATTTGTGCTTGAAAAAATTCAAATAATAATTAAAAAATCACCAAGAAATATAAAATTTTATTTGAAATCGTTGATTTGAACTTTGACAGTTGACAAGGGATTTTTTATTTTACAACCTTCGATATAAATATGACGATAAAACTTAGCGACACCATTCATCTATCCCTATAAATGTGTTGCTAAGCGCAAAACTCGAGAACTGCTGGACCGATTTTAATTCTGTCTTCACTCATGGATAGAGGGATAATCAGGGATGGTTTTTACGTAAAAAAAAATTGCACCCCGGGCGAAGCCGGGAGCGGGGTCGCTAGTGTAATAATAATAATTTATTGTAATAGATATAATAACTGTCAAAACCGAGCTATTTATATGTCTGGAGTATCGCTAAATCTTGAAAATTCAAATTTGTATCCGCAATACTATAGATAGGGGGTAATATCGGCCTGAAAAATGAAAATTCTATTTCAACTGTGCTAAAAAATCGCCGCTTCGCATAAAAGAGAATAGTGCTCTAAAAAAACTTAATTACCTGACCTACTTTGAGTAATACTGTTTTAAGTTACAAGCTCTTATTACATCAAGTGGTAGCTTTTAACCTAATTATATATACCTGCCTATTTTGCATTAACATATTAAATTAAAGGCCATTTCGCCGCAAGAAAAACGATGTCCTATTATTAATCCTTGCGAAGAAATGCTTTAAAATATTTTTTTTTAAATATAGTACTTACTAAGAATTAATTCTAGATTTTACGCTAAAAAAATTATAAGAAGTTGATTTATATTGAGAGATATCAAGACATCGATGTGCTAATATTCATTTTATGTCTTCTTTTTTATCAATGGCTATTTGACATTTTAAAACTTCAATGTTTATTTGACATTTTTAAAATTTCTCATTGTTTACTGCAAAAAACTTCAGTATTTTATAGTTTGTAATAGCTTTACCATAGATTTTTATGGTAAAACTATGACAAAACAAGGTAATTGTGTTCAAAATTACAACAAAAAAAAACCGTTTGCACAGTGAGTTATTTTTTCTTTTCAGCATAATTGTACTAGAATTCTCTCTATATAAACCAAAATTAAAACTGGCATAATAATATAAATATTTTAACAAAAAATTTATAAATTATATTATAATTAATATTCTCACCTCTTACAAACATTATTTAGTAACAAAGGACGGACCAATCACGTGCTCCGAAAATTCGAAATCATTCATTCATCATTCGATTCTAATCGAAATTGGTAAATGAAGACACGTCATTGGTCTTTTTCGATTTGATTTCCGTGTTTGGGTCCCAATTTTAGATATAATTTTAAAGAAATTCTACATTAGCTGCAGAGAAAGACTAAAATATTTGTTTCCTCTGAAGCAAATAGATATACTTATGTGTAAATACAAGATAGTCTACGCTAAAAAAAAGTAACATACGAAATATGGCTATAAAGTTCGCAGTATAACGAATACAAGTATCTGAGTAAAGTTGTGTAATAAATTAATATTTATTCTTATATATTGAAAAGATTATATTTAGATAGGGCGAAAACATCTTTATATATATATATATATATATATATATATATATATAGCATGGATACGGTGGCATTTGATTCCTTCCATTTCACGCATGTTATTTTTCAAAAAAAAAAAACATGAAAATTATAGATATTTTTTATTTATTTTCAAACAAAAGTTAAAAGATTATTTTATTATTTCATACGAGTACTCACGTATATCGAATTTGTAGACTATTAATTTATTGCGGTGTGAAGCAACATACTATGAACTGAAGGATTAAAAAAAAATTGGTCAAATTTTTATAACAAAAAAAACATAGGGTGGACTATGTTAACATATATGGAACATATATGGAAACATTTTTTATTTTAATCAAAAATTACAACACGAAAGTTGTGTATAGGTATTGTATTGTAATTTTAAATTTCATCCCTCACATAGGTAAAATTGTATACTCTGCGTTTCATTCCGCGTGCACTAAGTTTACAATTAACATAGAAACGTAGATTAAAAAAAATTACTGATGTAATAAACAATAATAAAACAGATTAAATACTGAGTTCATAAGATTTCTAAATTATTCAACCCCAAGGCACTCTTTCTATGGCAGCTGATGTTTTTATAGTATTTTATAAAAACATTCTATAGTCCTTAGTTTTCGTTCTGTTTCGCTTTCTGCCTCGCACATAGTTACAGAATTATATAACCAAGTCAAATAAAGAAGTGTTAAAAATGGCTTCGCCTACATTTGCCTCTCGCTCAAAAAATATTGCTGTCTATATTCGCATTGGTCGGGTATGGTTAGTAAAAAAAAATTTTTTTTTGACTTGTAAGTTCGGCCGCTGACGAAACCAATGCTACGTAACCGGTTACGTGTGAAGGATTATTTTTCTTGCTACGAAACTAGTTACGTACAAAGAGGTTTTTTTTTCTTCCTACGAAACTAGTTACGTACGACCGCCTACGAAACCAGTTTCTGACACATCTTTGCATTTGTGGGAAAGGGACAAAACACATTTTGTATTTCGTTAACACAGGCATTGCTATTGGCTATTTCGTAGAAAGAAAAAAAAAATCTTTGTACGTAACTGGTTTCGTAGCAAGAAAAACAATTCTTGTCACGTAACTGGTTACGTAGCGTTGGTTTCGTAGGCGGCCGAAGGGGTTTTTTTCACTAGGTCGGTTACAAATTATTCTCTTAGTTTCTATGTGTGCAAATTTATTAATAATATAAAAATATATGTACATTTAAAAACTAACATACATGCTAACGGGTACATTCTGCAAAACGCCTGCCATTATCAATGCTTTTCTTTACTTGACTGGGTTTTACAGGATTTAAAAGTTACATAGGCTGATTTAGCACAACCTAACATGCGAGTATCAAACTCGAAATCAAATCAAAATTGTTAATGTAATGAAATAATATTCAATCGATGCAATAGTTTCTTTGAGGGAAATTTATTGCCCCGATTTTCGACACCCGAGAACTACTCGTATAGTCTTTCAAAGTCGTTTTTAACATTTTAAAAGTAAGTAAAACAAATGCATATTCAAACAATATCGGAGACGAGATCTTTGCTATAGAGAACATAAATATTCATTTTCAACTCAATTCAGTCTAGTGATTTAGTATTGGCATAGACATTTCGAAAAACTCACAATTTTAGGAATAATTTACAATTATAATAATGTGAAATTTAGTTCGCGCTCATTAACCGTATTTTACAAATCAGAATATGGGGTAACAGCTCAATACAACTTATCCAGCCAGGCTAATAATAAATCTATTTGAAAAAATAATCTGGATATAATGGTATCGTATAAATTAGAACGAAGCATTACATTGCAATAAATTCACACTTCACTACGATTAACAATGTGCTTTTTTATTAAATATTTTTCTCATTATTTTGACTAGTGTTACTTAATTGTGTGCACTTTTTATACAACGGGTCATGAATTTTGTAGATAAAACTGGATGGCATACTCTTTATCCCTTTCGTGACATTTCTGTTCGCGTTGTTTCTTTCTGTGTATACGACGGAATGTTAGTGTTGAGCTGTAAAATAAATTAAATGTATCGTCTGTTTAATATCACGAAAATAAGTTTGCGATGTTTACAAGTACATATTGTACGATTCATCAAGCAATTATATAGCGTTTGATTATCATGCAAACACGTAGAAAAGGATGAAATGAAAGAAATCGCCTATGGTCAATGCTTTCCATACAAATCTAGCATATCTGGGGGCCTGTTAGCACTGTTTAGGTTTTGTGTAAGACAATCTTGACTTATATTTTTTTAAAGCTAAATATTTCATTTAATTACTTGTTATTTTATATATGAGAATTTTGCTTATTCACGTTTTTACTTTTGATCACAACACAATGAGGCGTTTTTTTTTGCTTTTTTTTTTATAAATAATGTTTACTCTACAACGTGCAAATAGAAATTGAGAGAGCAAAATGCGCCTTGAGTTGCGCTCAGCGCAAATATTATTATCACTACCAACTGTCTCTAGTAGAAGCGCTGTGGCGATTCTTTGCTCTGTGGTTCGTAAGTAGTATTATTTACCGAGTCTACAGTCCTTGTGCCAGTTTTACCTACAAATTCCCTGGTACATATACAATGAAGCGCTATATTTCACCGTACACAGCAAACTCTACTCTCTGTTCTAAATTCGAAATTAAGAGTCGAACACGAAACGGCGATAAAGCAACATAGAGCAGACAACAGTCTGTCAACCGAGCGAGAGGTTTTTCACTATTGTGACGTCGTGGCTTCTCCTGTTCATCTCTTTCGTCTCCTTGGCGATGTTCGAATCGACGAGCATCGAGTGTCGTTTCCTCCTCGTCACTTCGGGGCTGTACGGCTCCGACACTCGCCTTTCCATATTCGCTTGGCCAGTTGTGCCCGAGTTGAACGAGCCGTGTCTGCGGAGCGGTGGCGTCGGTTGTTCCTGATTCGGCAGATACGTCTGGAAAGACGGCCGAGTCTGTGTCGCTTCCATTATGGAACCTTAAAAGAAATAATAAGTTTTAAACACTAAACAAAATTAATTTTATGAGATGCACCTTTCACCACAGGATGCTAATGTTAGTTTAATACTTATTAAATATGTAGCAGGCAATGATGAATATCGAGACAATTTTTATACATACATACACATCAATAGATAGATGCAATTAAATTGATTAGATTAAAGATAACACAGTATTATTTTTATATAATAACGTCTTAATAATACTATTGGAAAGAAGTCCTAGTCTTCTAAGCTTCAATATCGTGTGTTTCGAGCAGAACTGATTCACATAAGTTCACGTAAGTAGAACTACTTACACTTTTTATGCTAAAAATATGATTATACAAAATAGTATAGCAAATGCTGTTCGATAATATATTCCTAAACCAGTTATCAACATTTTAGACATAATTTAATTACTCTCTTGCAACTAAAATGATATAAAAAAAAATCTAAACAGTTTAGCAACCAACATAATAATCAACACTAAAAAAGTTATAGCTCTCGGATGCAAATAATAATTAAAAAGTAAATAAATACATGCAAAAGTAAGTCATGACGTATACCGACTGCATTCATCAAAAAATATATATTCATTCAATCTATACCGCAAAAATCAATTCTTCTCAACTTAAGAACGAACCTTAGTCATTCATTTCATTTTGTACATTTGACCTTAACCCTTTCAAATATTTACATAGACATGCAGATAGTAAAACTAGCCAACCCTAAGGACGACATAACATATAAGTACAGTTGTAGGCGATAAAGATTGCACATCGTATGTCACTTAAACTCATTTAATCGACAGATTATATTTATTTTCATGGCACATCACTAGATCTACAAAAATATGCACCTGACAATGACGTAAACTTGCCACATCGTAGTAAGGATTTGAGAAATAAGGAAAAAATAGTGCAATCTTAGTTTATTAACTAACAGTTTAAGAGTTAAACGTGTTAACATTTATTGTAAAACTACGTACTATGAGTATATCACATTTTGTTTTAATTAGTGAAAATGTAAAGTTGAAATATTCCGTCGTAATGAGCTCTCCGCTTCAAAGTTATCCCGGACGTCCGTCACGAACTGTCAAATGGGAAAACATTAAACGGCTCCAAAATATTGAGACGTTAGTGCTTCGAGCGAAAGAGATAACGCTCTACAAAGATGACAAAGCCGAAACTAGCTATTCATCTCTTTCTAAAAGTCGATGTGCAATCTTTATCGCCCACAACTGTACTGTATTTCATGGCAACCCAAGCCAAAAAGCGAATTAAGAAAAATTCATCACAGTCCGCTGGTCGACGCTACTTCATGACGTCAATCTTCATAGTTCCCAACAGCTAACGGTGCATTGAGTCACTGAAGGTCTCATCATTTAGTTCGAATAGGAATAAACTTTTTTTGTGAAATTTTATTCCCATAATTATATTTATACAAGTTTAATTATGAGATCTCTTCGACGATGTATGGCATAATAAAATATACTTTCAAATTATTATAATAATAAATTCAAATTTCTAATAGTCAACAAATATACTTTGTGCGTATTATAGATTCAACCAATCGATGGGGCCAATTAAAAAAATCTATCTATTTTTATTTATTTATTTATTAAAAATCCACAGCTCTCAAAAATTACTAACAAAAACAAAAACACACCCCACAGCCAATTATGGATTTTACATTTATACAAAAAAATATATCTATAGATAAGACAATATTATATTTCGGCATATCAATAAGATAAGCTAATTCAATAATTATGCCTATTTTTCACACTGTCAAATACCCCATTATCATGTTAGTAGGGAGAAAGAGAGCGAGAGAAAAAGATTACTTGAAATAATTTTGCATTCATATTAAAAATATTCAGAGCAATTCCATTACAAAATTTTATTTTAAGGTACAGACGCTATCGTTGTACTTTTATTGGAATAAATTTTTGTTATTGAAATCGTGTAAAGACTTTAAAATTTAAAGTTAATAAAACATTTCGAGTGGCAACGTTTTACCTTAAATTAATTTTGCATCACAAGCAGAAAATTAATCAAGCTATTATAGATAGAAATTGAAATCGGTGCAGTGAAATAATAAAAGTGGGTTAATGTGCGAAAAAAAAAATACGAAACAAAAAATGTGCAGAAAAATGTATTTATTAAAAAAAAAAAAATTAATGAAATTAAAGAGATGACACCACAAATTATATACAAAACAGTTATCAGTTTATTAGTAAAATAT
This sequence comes from Synanthedon formicaeformis, assembly GCA_945859745.1. Taxonomy (NCBI): domain Eukaryota; kingdom Metazoa; phylum Arthropoda; class Insecta; order Lepidoptera; family Sesiidae; genus Synanthedon; species Synanthedon formicaeformis. Next base: position 10,258,877 of record OX243958.1, read on the forward strand.
AGGAGAAATTAGCGTAAAGGTCTCTGCCCACTACACCGTACCATACTATGACCGTGCTAGGAACGTGTCGGGCAAAAATATATTCTTTGTATTGAAAAGTATGAAACTACGCCCACTAGACCGTTCCGTCATCGACCAACACCGTCGCGTGCCATGCACGGAGCGTCAACAAATTGTCGGCGAGAATATTTTGCTGGTGCTGACACGATCCGTGCATGCCGGCGAGCCGGTGAGTGTATACGGGTTGTAACCGCGTATGATGACATTTCGTTCCTTTTTCTATTGCGCGGGTACACGTAGCGCCATGATAAGGTAGTAAAAACTGAGTCACAGTTAATACTGTATTTTAGTAAATACTGAGTTATTTACCAAATTAAGTGAGTATTTACTCACTAGAGACAGTAAGAATTTTTATTAGATTTATTTTGTGTCTTTCGGATATGATGTATTATAATAAAACCAACATAATTATATATATAACGTATCAGTGTCCACGCAACACTGATACGCACGCGAGAATGAAACGGCTTCCTATCAGTTTTGGTGGATATTGCATACGGGTAACATACGGGTTGCATACGGGCATCATACGGGATGTATACGGGCACAGAACGCCCTCGATCCGTTTCAGTGGGCATAGTAGAGCGTATCGTGTTGCTTTTCGTGTCTGATACGTTCCTAGCACGACCATGGTATGGTACGGTGTAGTGGGCAGAGACCTTTAGTGCAAATTTCTCGTACATTAACTTTTTACTATACTTTATTTATTAGTTAAGATAAGCACCACGTATTCATTAGAATCTGAGAACAATTAAAAATGTACTAAAAAGAAAACATCACAGTCAAGAAAACTTTTACAAATAATGTTGCAACACGCTTATAACGTTACACAGAGATCCTCTTAATTTTATGAATCGATAATTACCTATTTTATCTACAACCCTGTGTTAAAGTTAATATTTATTTATAAAATACCCCCAATATATAAAGGCCACTCCTTAATTTCCTTTAAAGGAAAAAAAAGTAAAATAATAAACTTCCTGTAACTTTAGTCTTTATTAAAGACCTTAGAGAAGATAAACTTATAAGAGACAGTAAAGATACTTTATTATTTAAGGAGCTTCGTAAATGATATCCTAAAACTCCTAAACCTATAACATCTTCACTATAACTTTATAATAACCCATAATATTTCATCACAAACAAAATATTTATTATTAACATTGAGATTCATATAATTAGGAGATAAAATATTAAATATTTAAAAAAAACACATTTCATAACTACGTATGTAATTCCATCACAATGTCTAGTTTTAGTAAGTACATTTTCATTGGTGCTAAAAAGTAACGTCATCTTAAAAATTAATTATTTTACATTTAAGAAAGTAGTACTACATTAAAATAAGCACATATTAATGTAGTTCAATTCAATGTGTGCGTTTGACTTTTTTCCTACCTGCAAACAAAAATTTTAAAAAAATCATAATCTCGTAAATACTAAAGTTTACGTGATTATGATAATTAAAACAATGGTTGCATTTTTCGTTAGTGGCTATTTGCTTGATTTACTTTCGACTGGAAGACTGTCATTTGGATTGCAATACAATGTAAGTATAATTACATTACTTTCCTTAACAAATAAACACTTTCGGAGTATTTTTCGAAGTCAGTTTCTGCAAGATATTGAGTATACTATAAAACAAATCACAATTCAAATTAGCCAAGATAAGTAGACAATAACGAAATTCGTGGGTATATGATATGGTCATTTTAATATTATTAGTTTGAAAATTAGTTCTTTATTAGCATTAAAATAAAATAGATTTTAAAAATGTACACTACACAGATGGCTTTGTAGCCGGTAATGAATGATTTAACATTTATTTATGTCGACATGCTAAAGTGAAGAATCTAATCGACACAATGGGCGGTTTTCCATTAGCCCCGACACGGCCAGACACGACCCGGCTCGGCCCGGTACGGCACCCGGGGGCTTCGTTTTTCCACTGAGCCGGTGTTGATCGGCCGGTTCACGTGTTTGGTCATGTCGCCTACCCGCCCCGTGCGCACACCCACGCACACGGCTGAAATTCATATACAACACACATGCAGTTACGCAGGCGCCGGCGGGAGTCAAATCGGCATTTGACTCCCCGTCACGGCCCGGCGGCCGTGACGGGCCGTGCCGTGCCGTGCTGCTAATGGAAAAACGCCCAATCTTGTCAACAAATAATTGCGTTTTAAGATTAACGCAAAATTGCAGAAAATGCTCAGAAACGAAATGGTTAAGAGCGTTCATGAATTAGAATCACGCTGGAGTTAAAATTTATGATTTTTAGTAGTTTCAGATGTTTAGTTTGCAGATAAGATGTTAACGTCATATTATTTGTAGTTTTTTAATCTAGTACATGGCTGAAAAATATTTTAAAATGAATTTTCATTAGAACAGCTTTTAAACAGCCCTTTTCAAACTAGCGGTCGACGGCCTACGCAGATAAATATACAAAATATTATGAAACAATGTTTTAGAACATAAATGATATGAATTTTTGGAAAATCAGTATTTTTATTAGTTTTTCACATATAATTTTACTAATATCTCACTTCTACGTAGACCGTCAATCACTAGTTTTAAAAAAGGGCTGCTTAAAAACTGTTCCAATGAGAAAATTATCCCAATATTTTAAAATATTTTTCATACATTATCTAGATTATAAAACTACAAATAATATGACGTTAATATCTTATCTGCAAACTAAACATATGGCATTATGAGCCGCCGGGAATCATAAATTTTCACTCCAAAATGATTCTAACTGTAACGGCCTTAAATATAGACAGCTAGACAAAGCTTTATATTACCATTATAGCTTTATGCTTTAGCTTCTTTATTCTGTGTACACTATAAAAAATGCAACCATTGTTTTTAGAAGAAACACATACATGTTGCTATGATGATTGCTATGATGCGCGATGATTGCTAAAGTGAATTTCAAGAAGTTAGATTGCGAGTAAGGGACTGAAAACTTGGCAGACGCGATACTTTTAGCAACAGCATTCTAGCAACTTAATATATCTATCTTTTACAGTTACTATGTGGTTTCACGAAAGAATTGAGTCGAGCAAAAAAGCTTATACACTCCCAACCAAATATCGCCATAGGAACTTAAGAAAACCTCATAGAGAAAAGACGTCTAAAAATTGACAAATATTGTTTAGATAAAGAAATGTTGTAATAAGAGGCAAATAAACAACTGAGACAATAAAAAAACATTTTATAAACATCATCACTATGGACTCAAAACAATAACCCAAATATATAAAAATACATATTTATCTTTCGGAGCTATTGAATATCTTTTTAATTTTATCATTAAAGTGAGATTCAGCTTAGTTAAATTTATCAACCAATCAGATATCCATCTTTTATAGCTCTTAGTTCTCTTATAGCTACTTATATACTCTTATAGCCGTTCACTATTGGAGTTTGCAATTTTAAGAGTCAATTTTTCAATTGACATTTCAAAAACTAAGTTCCATTGCTTATTTTTAAATGGGAAGGCAACAGTCTTGACGGTATATGGCTACCGTTGCCCAAAGACACAAGCCAGAGACTCAACTGTGACAGTACAAGATACTTATTCTCAGTGGTGTACTGTTTACCTACCTTAGGGTTCAAATTTATTAATCTATTTATTTATTTATTTATTTATTTATTGTACAAGGCCCCCAACGAGGCAGACATCCAACTAACACATTGTACAAAATAATTAACACAAGGCGGATGCCGCCGCAATTATAGGGAGCTCAGCATGCACCAATAAAAGCTACAAGCAACATCTAGGGAATAAATAATAAATAATAGAAATATATATTGTATAGCGTTACACTACATGTCACGTCCATTAAATGAATAATAATCAATAATCAATCAATTAACAATCGATAAAATAAATAATAATAAATAAAGTCAAAAATAATCAAGATAAAATGTCAGGTGTCGGGACCACGGACGAGGATGACTCTCTTGATTTTCGACGGCGCATCGCTGTAAGGGTCAATTTCATGCCTTAGGGAGTTCGCATGACCCATAATTCGATTCAGTGGCGAGAAACGGCCCAAGTTTGTTCTGAAATGGTTCAGTTGGAAAGGCTTAAATCTGCCCGGTCGAGGCGCTCGACGAGGAGCACTAAAGTTTATACGCGACAAGAGTTCAGGCGAATCAACTGTCCCCCTCAGTATTTTGCAGAAGAATAGGACGTCCAATAAAAGCCTCCGGGATTGCAGAGAATCGACACCGAAGTGAATCAATCTGGCCTGATAGCTTGAGAGCTCCCTAGCTAAACCGCGTCCATAAGACAAGTGCCAAAGGAATCGCTTCTGTACAGACTCCAGACGCTTGATATATACATCGTAGTGTGGATTCCATATGGTTGAGCAATACTCTAGGCCTGAGCGTACATAAGCATTGTAAAGAGCAATCACTGTCGATGGGTTTTTGAACTCCCTGCAACTTCTAATTATAAAACCAAGGGACTTAAACGCTTTCTTCACAATATTGTCAATATGGATATTAAAACGAAGTTTTGAGTCAATCTGAACTCCAAGGTCCCTCGCAGAGTCCACGCTCCGCAGATAAGTGCCGTCAAAGTGGTAGATCTGCCCCGGTGGGAACCGTCCCCTAGAGAGATGCAGGTGAAAGCATTTGTCGATGTTAAGCGACATGCCATTAAGCCGGCACCAGTTCGACAATCTGTTAAGATCATCCTGGAGCCCCGCACTATCCCCCGGAGACGCCACACCTTTGAAAATTTTGAGATCGTCAGCGAAGAGCAAACAATGTGAGTTCCGGAAACATGATTCTATGTCATTTATAAAAACATTAAAGAATAGGGGACCAAGATGAGACCCCTGGGGTACGCCGGAATTTAATGCGAAGGAATCTGAAAAATATCCTTTAAGGACCACTCTCGACACCCTTCCAGTCAGATATGACCCACACCAATTTAGGAGATTGCCGGACACTCCATATTGCCTAAGTTTACGCATCATAATGTGGTGTTGAACCCTGTCGAACGCCTTGGCAAAGTCAGTATATATAGCGTCTACAGGGTGACGAGAATCCAGTAAACCGCTCACCCTATCGATAAAAGTGCAGAGATTTGTTGATGTCGAACGGCCACTCATAAATCCATGCTGATAGGGAGATAACAGATGTTTAAAGTGGCTATTAAATAGAGGGTACAGTAGCTTCTCGAACACCTTGGCAAAAACAGGCAGGATTGCTATGGGTCTATAATTTTTCACTTCAGAGTTGTCGCCAGCCTTATAAAGGGGAAGTATAAATGCTTCTTTCCAAATTAATGGGAAGATTCCCTCATTCAGAGACGCATTGTATATCATTGTTAGAGGCAAACTCAGAACACCAGCACATCTGACAGCAAACACTGAAGGGACACCGTCAGAACCAGCCGCTTTATGTGGGTCTAGCCCTTTTAGAGCCGCGCTCACCGTAGAAGGAGACAAAACAACAGAGCAGAACGAAGCGCCAGTCAGAACACACCCAGTTTCATCAGCCGTGGACGGGAGGGAACTCGAGGAGCTAGAGGAACAATTATATACCGTCGCAAAGTGAGCAGAAAAAAGATTGCTGATATCATGGCCGTCAGTAGCAGTTACACTTCCAAGAGACATCCTAGCGGGATAGGATCCACAAGCGCGCCTTCTACTCTTTACGAACGACCAAAACAGCTTTGGATTGGACCTAAGTGATGACTCCATTCTGTGCAAATAATCTTTATAACATATCTTCTGCAGCCCGATGCATCTACTTCTCAGTGAATCATAATAGAGAACATCACGAGGGTTTCTCTTAAATTTCTTCAATTTCATGCGTAATTTGTATTTTTCCCTGATGAGACCTATAAGATCTCTAGAGAACCAAGGAGGAAAATTCTTTCTTACAGGCTTTGACTTCGGAACCAATGAGTTGATAATTTCACGGATTTTAATGTAAAAGAGATCTACCATTTCATTAACGTTAGAGCAAGTAGAGAACAGATCATGCCAACAGATCACACGTAAGTGTCTTACTATAGCCTCATAATCGGCTTTAAAGAAACAAGGTCTGGGTATATCGTCACCGGGCTGCAATGTCCGTCGCACGGAGCACTCAAGGTCGAAACGCAATGGAGGATGGTAAGGATCCACCAAGGAGAGAGGGTTGGCTGAAGTGCGCAGGTCGAATACAACCAAGTTGCTCAACACGAGATCAAGGACCCTGCCATGGTTATTTAACGATGTATTATACTGAGTAAGATTGTTAAGGGACACAAAATCAAGAAGTTTGAAGCAAGCAGGACTGTCAGGACCAACCAGCGACGGGACACCATCGCCCGACCCGAACCAGTCAATACCACCCAGATTAAAGTCACCTGCAATCAAAATATTAGATATAGATAAGAGATCGAACAGTTCATTGGATTGGTTCAAGAAGTGCTCCAGGACTTGGACCCGCACAGGTGGAGGCAAGTATACAGCGCAGATAAGCAAATCGTCCGATAATCCACCACCACACAGCCTGACCCAAACATCCTCGCAGTCAGTTCGTGTAACAACACGAGAAGAACGGAATTTATTAGAGACTGCGATAAGCACTCCTCCACCCTCCTTACCAGAATTGAAACCCGAACTCTCACGATCGCGTCTGTACACACAATATCTATCATCAAACAGCTCCGAGTCAAAAACACTGTCATTGAGCCAAGTTTCACTAAGAATGACAACATCATAATCACAACCAACCAAATTAGTTGAGAACTGAGAGACTTTCGTCCGTAGTCCCCTGACATTCTGATAGTAAATTTTGAGATTGCTGATCATAACATTGTTCACAATAACTAAGACAGTCGATCAAAGACAAACAAATTGGCAGCCACACACAAATTACTAGATATCTATTATAAAGCAAATGTCAATCAAAATCCAATCCAATCCAGATCTTCTAATGCAAAACAATAAAAGTCAAATTTATACAATTTAAAACTCTAAAATTAAAATTTAAAAATTTGAAATAAGTAGGCAGTCAACCACAATACTCTAGAAAACAAATTATATAAAATAAATGTCAGTACCTAATATAAAATCGTAATTAGTTAAACAAATGAAGAGTAAAATTAAATATACGTTAAAAATTATAGTAGACGAGCAAGACACTCGGAACTTCTTATGCAGATGGAGGCGCTGTGTTCAGTTTTCCGCACAAAGATTTTTCCGTCGCGAACCCAGACAAATTTATAACCCTTTTCTTTGGCTTTGTGACGCACCGCAGCATGCAGAGCCTTGTTTTCAGGGGTCAAATGTTCAGTGACGTAGATAGGTACTTTATTGCCGCCAATACCCAGATGTCCAGAACACAACTTCTCCTTGGAGTTAGCCTTATTGAATGTTGCAACAGCAGCTAGCAGGTTATCCCTAAGGCGAGCACTGCTTAGTTTCACTACTATAGAGCGTGGTCTTTGGCTACTTTGATTGACCTTAGCAATCCTTGAACAGAAATGTATATTATTATCAGAAATAGTGCACTTGGTGACCTTGCCGAGCTGTTGGACTGTGTTTATTAGATTTTCATTTTTAAATTCCGGAACGCATTGAATCTCAATATTCGTAGAACGTTGTTGCTGTTCCACTATCCTAAGGCGAACAGAAGCGTCACGTTGCGCCGCTCGGAGTAGATCGTTTTCCTTACGTAAGCTTTCCAGCTCGCCCTTGTGAGAGGCAAGATCTTCCTTGACTTTCTCAAACTCTTCGTGAAAAAAAGAAAGGGATTTCTCGAGATCAGCAATCACATTCCTCAAGCCGCTTAGCTGAGAATTGAGCTCAGAGTTTGCAGACTTGAGTTCGGATCTAACTATATTCCTAATACAATCCGCCGATAGGTAGCCACCCGCTCGCTCGCTTCCAGAAGTTTGGCGAGAAATGTTTACATTGCTATGTTCAGGTGTCTGCAAGGCAGCAGAAATGATGTCACGAACGGGAGTATTATCATTTCCTGCAGCAAATACGACTTTTCCACGACAAAGATGGCAAATCCAAGTTCGAGAGGCCTTAGTGGTTTTCAGCTCAGCGTGTGACAAGTTAGAGCATTGCTCGCAGAATCCATCCCTACACCGTGTGCATTCGATAAATTTTGACGACGGTGCTCTATTACAGCAAGTCGAACACTTTGTCAAAGACATTCGAGTTAAGACAAGTGCGAAACCTAAAAGACCCCGAGCTGCGGTTAATTGGAACTTTTATTGTATAGTATGACCACTACAGGATCAAGGCACAGTTAAATCCACTTAGTGAAACAAGTTCTTAGGGGAGCGAGGGAGCACATAACAATGACCACACCTATGTTGATCGTAAGTACGTAATAAGTACGTGGACAAAATTAAATATTCATAAAACGAAAATCTGAAATAATTTTGCACTACACATTGGCGGGATACGATCCGTGTTCAGCCAGTTTGCAAGGACGTCTTAACACCACTGCGCCAACCGGACCGTTACGTCAGTTGGTGAAATGCTCGTATAGGTGTAGCAAATTAGACGAATTTGTGCATGAGGGTATCAATTAAAACTGTATAGATTGAATATTTATATTAGAAAATTATTAATGCAATATAGTGTTTATTCAATCTCATTTAGAAACTCAAAGTACGCGAATGCACCATCAATCCAATTGCGATAAACCACTCAATGTCAATCTCCGCACTAGCAATATTATCCAAGTATGTATTGCATTTAAATTTCAACTTTAAACTTTATCTACCTGTATAATCTATTGTATTTTGGGATAGGCCTATGTCCAGCGATGGACGTCCTACGGCTAAAAGTATCCACGTCTGCCTTCGTACTTACAGACGTCAAAAGCAATAACACAATGTCAGAAGCACAAAAGTTAAGATGAACAACAACACCAGCGGCGATTTAAAATGTAATATTTCGATGATATCTCTTAGTGGCAAGTGATAATGTGATACTTTACCGAGAGTGCGGACGAGCCACGGCGCCACAGATTGTTTCTGATTGTGATTGTTCACGGCCGAATGTATTTCGTTCAGAGCGACGTTAAGTTGATGGCTCAGTTCCTAGGAAAAATTAAGTATAATAAATACATTTATCTATCTACTGACAAGACAGAGACAAAACTAGAGAATACTTTTGTAATTGGGATATTTTTTAAAACACATTCCTTAAAAAAAAAATCTAAGTAAATAGGTGACCAAAAGTGACCTGATATATATTAAAATTAGCTAGTGCCCGCGACTTCGTCGTCCGTGTTGAAAGGAAAAATATGTGAGTGGTAACGCCGGACATCGTTATCGCTGTGACGATGGTGGTGCCCAATCCGTACTAATTAATCCACACAATATCTTTTTTTTATCTTTTTTATTTATATCTTATATAGCCTATGTCTTATTCTGATGTATTTAAGCTATATTATTGTAAAGTTTCATTGAAATCCATTCAGTAGTTTTGCGTGAAAGAGTAACAAACATCCATACATCCTTACAAACTTTCGCATTTTATAATACATATTAGTACGGATTTAGAAAAATACAATAATTTTTAATTAAAATAAAAGTTTTACGAGAATCACAATCATGTTGAGAAATTCGTGTAAAATGCCGCGCGTAAGCATTGAAACCGTTAACTTCTGCTCTCGCCGGCACTTGGAATCGCTCATTGTACCAAATACAGTCGTATTCAGGAGCACTTTAGGTTGAATTTAATTTGTTACTAAATTAGTCTCTTCGCTGCCACTCCGTCCGTCGGCGCTGACCCTAAGGCGTTAAAAGGTAACAGACAGAGTTATTATTAGTATGGATGAACTTTTAGGTGGTGTATGTATACCTGGTTAGTGCACTGTGCCTGCACATGTGCCAACTTGACCTGCGCCAATTCCAGCTCCAGGTCTCGCACTCGCTGCCGAAGCTGAGACACGCCTTCGTCAGCGTCGGCCGGCTCATCCTTCTTACACTGCGACTCTGCAAACCAACACCACTCTTATGTCTCTTCAACATTCAAAACTTGAAAATTTAGGGAAAAAGAAGATAAAATACACACATTTTCACGTCAGGTTTGTCTCATCTATGTATTAAACTAGTGACCCGCTTCCACTTCGCCAGTGGTGCAATTATTATATACTGGCTGTTGCCCGCGACTTCACCCGCGTAACTTTGTAAATTATATACTAAAACCTCCCTCGAGAACCACTCTATCCATTGGTGAAAACAGCAAGAAACAGACAATATGACGGATTTATTATGTAGAGTTAAATCTATATAAATAAAAATGAATCACTAAATGTGATGCTAACCGCAAAACTCGAGAACGGCTGGACCTTATGTCTGAGGAAGGTTCTTATGGAGAGAAAATTTTCTTTTCCCATACAAACCACTCTGTCCCCAGCTATCAAACATTTGACGTCAATCAAAACAAAACGTACGTGTCACCTAGCAACCGTTGTTGATAACGCATGTTTATCTAAATTCTAAAAGGTAACACGACATTTATTGACTGTTAGGCGGTACTAAGTTCGCCTAGTCAGCTGGTATTTAATAAAAGAAATGGTTACTGCGAGTCAATCATAACAAATAGAGATATGCCATCGCAGTTTTATTTAGGATTTTAGAAGAGCTACAATTCTCTAGTACATCATTTTTATTAGTCAATGCAAGCCTTCACAGCACTTAGTATGGAAAGTGTCAAAATAACACTGAAGAATAAAATATTTTCAAACATATTTACCGTCTTTATTGTTTTGTGGTGAAAACTTCAAGCTACAATTGCTGCAATCCTTAATATAGTCCTGTAAATGATTACATTATAGATATATTGTAATGTACAAAAGGTGAAGTGTGAAAAAGTGAACGTCAGAAGTGAAAACTTGGCTTCAGATAACATTGACGACAGATGTCGCTAATGTTTCGTTCCTCAACGCGAACTAAACTATTCATACAAGATTTTCCTATTTTTCCTCTTTAATCCCTCCGGTGTTGCTTGTGTTTATTTTCTTTACAAAACTAACGTGACAATGTCGGCGGTGTCGAATCAAATTTACTTTTTACCCCCTCTGCCAAATTCTTCTTACAAACTGCCCAAGTCCAAGGCTGCCTAAAGAAGTTTTCACTTCAATAATAACGAGTAGAGTAGATAGAAAGTGAGTAGAGAGGAGAGAGAAGAGCGACTCACCTGCACCTGATGCAATTGTAGGTCGAGACGAGCGCAAATCTCGCGGTAGTCGCGCGCAACGGCCGCGTGGTGTGTGGCCTCCTTGCGCGCCTCCTCCACCGACACTCGGCTCTGTCACAGAGCAACAAAACGTCACATGTCTAAAAATTGACCTCTAAAATTACTAATTAGGGCCAATTTAATAACGATCCCCACCCCTAGGTGGGCCATGACCTTGTCGTGGAGGGGGGGCTCACCCTCGACAATCCGATGGGGTCGCGGGGGGCCGGTGATTTTCACCGGCCTTTCCTCGTCCCATGGGATTTTTGTTGGGGACCACGAAGGCCCACACCCGTGTGCTCCGAGCGGGCTCGTTCTGCGGAGCTCGTGGCGGAGTGCACGAATGAGAGTAATTCTAATATACCGATTATACAATCTTACTTGACACTGGCAAATATTGGCCGTCTAAAATGAGCCGAATTGCCATTATACATAAGAAGATGAAGTATTATGAAACAATAATAGTGTGGAATCCGAATAGAGTCCCTCTTTGGACGAGAGAGAATTGAACTTTAAAATACCTCGGCCAATTGAATTTCCAGTTCGCATTTTTCGCTCTTCAACTGCGTAGCCGCATGTTTGAGTCTGTCCAATTCTACGTTTATTTTCTCCTTCTCGGCAGATTCTGTAAGTTAACAGAATAAAATCAATATTAATACAGATGATGAGAAAGAGGATGAGAAAGAGAGTTAAAAAGAGAGTGGGAGATGGAGCGAATTTCGTAAGTGAAGTTCCATCTCTGGAACCACTTGCTTAGTCAATTTAAAGTTTCAATAAATGAAATGGAGACGTATAACAAAAATGCACATACCTTTAATAATGTTGTCATATTCGAGCTTGTATTTGGAGAGTCTTTTCACCTTCATGCTGCAAGCCAGTTTTATGATCTGACGAGACGAATCCTCGGCTCGACACTTCTTCGGCAGCGTCACTCTAAATTAAACATTAAGAAGATTTTTATATTAGTCACACGATCGCCAGTTTCTCTCTTTCTAGTTAGAGAGTGCTCAATTTCATGCGGATATTACTTAGTCCATTCTCTGTGTACTCCGAATATGAACTGACCTGAAATATTTAAGGACGCCCTCAAAGTCGTGCTGCAGCAAGTCCTTGCGCGCCCGAGAGAGCAACGCGAGCGCCACTTGGAACAAAGTGTCCATGCCTTGCAGCAGGAACACGTCAAGAATGTGGTACACCTGCGCCAAACAAACGACGATTTATCTTCAGATATATCAATTATTATAGATCCGAATATCAAACGCTATTTTAAACGATGGATTAAATTATTAATGTAAGCGCCTCTTTCACCAACGTCAAGTAGGCTAGACCGTCACTTAAAGTCACCTGTCACCGGGAATAATTTAGCTGATATACCTTTGTTTGTATGGTAAACGTCCCAAACATTAAATAGAAAATAATTTAAAAAATTCGCCAATCGAATGATGCAGTAAACCGAGTGCATAATTATTCAATATAACAGAAAATGATTTCTAAAAGTAACTAATCAAAGAACTTTGTGAAAGAGGCCCTTAGTAACACAGTGTCACTAACATTCACTTTTTCATATTTTTTTCGTATATTTTATACATATTGACGAATGGTAGCCTAAAGAGATAGGAAACAATCAGGTAAAATGCAGGTGCGCTACGGACCCTTGAACAATTTTTTGAGCACGTTTGAAGAATCCCATTTTGTAGGTACGAGTAGGTGGCAATACCTCAGAAGCGCGTCGATAGAATATTTCTACTCATGTGGACAGTGCACAGGCGAATGTGATCGCGTGGTCGTAGGGTCGCAGTTGCGGTCGTTTAGAACCGAATTCTACCTTTAGACTTGTCAATAATGCGTTGTTTTGTTCTCAGTATAAATAATAATGTAAATGAAATCTTACCAATGGCAATGGGAATCTGGCCGTGAACAAAGTGAGGAACCATTGAGAGGCAAACATGTGTGGCTCCACACCCAATACTTGGAAATGAGCGCGAAGATCAGCCAGGTGCTCCTACAAATAACACACTTTTTTTAATCAAAGTATCTTTTTTTTTTTAAATGCATTTCCTGATTTTGTTTTCGACAACAGTCAATAACTTATTAGATTCTATACCGTTTTTAAAAATGTAAATATTTTTTTAATACAAAAAAAAATACCTCCATCAATCTGTCGAGTTGATAGAGCCTCATGTAGAGAGCTTCGAAGCCGTCCTTGTAAAGTTCGCGCAGCCCGTAACCGTACATTAGGCGCACGAGCAAACAGAACGCTTGCTCTTCTGGCATCTGGAAAACATTGTCCATATCAAATAAGATATTTTTATTAAACTTGTATACGGGATAGACATTTTCCATTAATCTCACTTGATGGAAAATGAAGATGGCGAAGATGTCTATTCACTAAAAAAAATGTGGGACAATATTGGCTTCTTTAACATGGAAATCCAGTCAAACAATTGTAGAAAAAATAAAGATGTGTACTAACATGTAGCAGAAGAGTGGCGGCTAGGAAGCTTAGGCCCTGGCAGTAGCCCACTTCGTGGTCGTAGACGGCGTAGGCGCGAGCCATGCGCAGCAGAGAGTCCTGCCCGAGGCCTCCCGCCTCGCGGAAGAAGTCGTGCGCGGGGAATGTGCGCGCGATGTCCCTTTGGATCACCGACTCGAACGAGCACTCCTGCAACCATCATCTCAATACTAATCATGCACTTAAGGGCGCGTTTCCACTTTGTCGTGACGACAGATAGTCGTGCAGTTTAAAAGCGTCGTGGCTTGTATATTTAAATGGATGTGTTCACATATAGGATGACACGATAAACAGTCGTCTACGACTTTTTTTTTTCGTTGTGCCGACAAATTATCAAGACAGTCAAGCATATATATATATGGGAACAGCTAGAGACGACAGTCGTCCCGACGATAATTAATCGTTACGACACAGTGGGAACGCGCCCTAAGTCTAGTTCGCACTAGTCTAGTTATTTAGTCGACTAGCAAGTAATTTATAGTAACTAAACGTGTCTGAATACCGAAAAATTAGTCGAGTAAATAAGTAAGTAATTTAATACTAAAACAAAAAGACAACGTCTTATAAATATCTCTCACTGAGAACTCGAAAATTTAATTAAAGACCTCAGTTCATTAATTAAAGCCTTTAAGTTAAAGACTAACCTGGCTGATGAGTGTTCTGTATGTTTCCATAAGTTTGTCGTTTTGGTCCACATCAGCCAATCGCAGCCACACTTCGCCTCTCAAAGCTTCCGGCACACCGACCTTCACTAAGTGGTTCAATGCTCGAGGCCGTGGACCCGTCCAGCTTAATCGACAAAATGTACAACAATTTAAAACATTCTCCTTGCAAGATTCTCCACTTTATAACTTGAGCATGTTTGCCATATCACCACTTTATGTACTTTATGTATGTATTTAAATTCTTTCTTGAGAAAAGTTATAGGCCATTTAAATATCACGCAACACTATTATGAGCCGCACAAAAAGGAAAAAAAAATTGAGGTTCAGTGACAGAGTTCGCCCTCCCTTCAATTCAAGAATTGATTTGGTCTCAATCTAAATGAATGGCGACTGGAACCGTTAGGCACAGCCAGTTTAAGGATATGATATATATACCTTCAATATAATTTAAGCGGAAAATAAATGCAGCAAGCTTCAAAGATTATAACTGTTCTTAAAGAATATAATATTATACTAACGATAACCTGAAAATAAAATTAACTTAGATTTATAAAAAAGTAAAATACCTTCTGAGAACTTGCGCCCAATTAACAAGCACATCTTCACCGCAATCCTTCGACACTTCGCCGGTTCCACTCAAGAGAGGTTCATCGCCATCTACGGAGAATCAATTTTATGGAGGTAAATTAAAACATCTTTAGAACTGGTTTTCACACACTAACTTTGTTGTACCTAATCTTTACAAAAAATATATATATAAATAAATAAAAACTTATAAATTTAACTGTGGGGTTAATAAAATAAACAAATATTAACAACAAAAACTTCACTTATGGGTTATTCCGAATAGAGTGTCCTTGCATTTCATAGTTGTTTTGAGGTCTATTTTTTTTTTGTGTATATGTTTTAATATGTGCGTGCAAAGGATAGCGCGGCAGTAGCATAGAAATATTAAAAAAAAATAACCATTGGATTTTATATTTATACAACAACAGGTATACAAATACAAAGACGTCAACATAACCAAGCTCACGCGCCGCGCACTCGTGAAATTCAAGGACTATGTATACCACGCGTACTATAGACGCGGGCGCGCGTTCTATGGTTCTTTTTATTTCTTTATCTAGTTTTAAAGCTAATTTAGGCTGGTTTTCGTGTCGCGCTGACCGTCAGCGCTGACAGGCCAATATATGATTGTATGTACTCGTCGGAGCGAAACGAAAACGCTAACTGAAGACAGAGGCGCGTACGGCTCAGCGCTGACGCTCGTCAGCGCTAAGCGGTCGGCGTTACTCTAAAACGCTTCATAGCACCCAATACATAGCCTGTCGGCGCTGACGTTCGGCGTAGCACGAAAACCAGCCTGTTATGTTTCAATGTTCGCATTCTGTATGAAATTACATAACAAGACCGCAAGAGAAAAGAGGCTAGTCTTCGGAGAGGGGGAATCACCTGAATCGGGGTCCGATGGTGAGGGCGGTGCCGGGGCGTTCGACATCGGCGAGGGCAGTAAGCTGGGGAGAGAAAAGGGCAGGACGAGACGAGAGCGATCCAACTCGCCAGACGTCTCCACTCCGGTCACCTCGTACTGCAACTGACCGCTGGTGTCCACTCCCTGGACAAAAAAAGAAAAAAAACCTCTTCATACTGAATTCTTGCGTTACGAATTTTAAACAAATAAAAATACAATATAATCCATTACCTCTTTCAAATTAATGAAAAACTGTTGAACTAGTGGCCGTTTGGAGAAATACCAAAACCTTTCAGTGGGTGGCATTATCTTAAGCGGAGTCTCGATGACAAGCCTGCAAATTAATTTGAACTTAATTGTAAGAGAAATTAGGTAAACTTTTCTGAAATACCTATAGACGAAGGAAACGCCAACCTATGTCTATTGTCTATGGCTGCACCATAGTTGAATGGAAAACATGATTTCGGTGAACGAGTAAGGGATGCCAGACCCTACTTATTTTCTTATTTTCCTTATCCTTATCCTATAAACTGTGCAGGATACCTGTGGAACGCACCTTTGTTTCGAATAAAAGTGAAATCCACGTGAACAACTTAAAAGTATAAAGAACAATTGACAGTTCTATAAAATAAATAAGAGGAATAAGTAGAGAACTATAATTTTATAAAAGGACTTATGTACTGTATGTATGTCATGTTGATTAAAGAATTGGACTTTGTCACTAGACGAATAAAATGCCATCGATTACTATTAAAATTTAAGTAATCTATATTAACATTATAATGAGAGAAGATTTGTATTTTTGTTTGTAATAATAAATAAACTCAAAAAGCACTGGACCGATTTGGAAAATTCTTTCACCTATATATTTTGAAGTTATGCGAACTAATATTTAATTTTCAGAAGTATGTATAAAGAAATATGATTGAAAATTGCCTGAGTGGGTCCGGGATTCCCCTGATGACGAGGTCGAGCGCCAGCGACATGAAGGCCGGCGCAGCGTCCGGGTTGGTCACGTTGAAGGCGGCGAGTGCCGAGTCATTGGTGTTCCACAGAGCACACACCGAGCAACTCGACCCACCCGCCACTCCGCTAACCTACGAAGTCACCGATTGTTCATAAATAATAACAACTGGGTGGTGGTTTTTTTCTTTACGCTGACGTGAGGTTCAGTCACAATAATGGCATTGCAACCGACGCCGGTAAACTATGTAAGAATTCGATTTGCATCCATTAGTAACATCCAAATATTTCACAAAACTTTAAGGTAACAGTTGATACCTACTACAAAAATTTACGAGATGACACTTTAATATTATTATTTTTTGTGCATGTAGAAAATATTTAATTGCAAAAAAGCGATTTTTGCCTTTAGCCATTGTTCTAGGAACAATAAAATATGTATTTCACTTTTTTCATACATGTGTCACATTTTCGCTGTACTTTTCACAAGTGCTCGTCGTGTGACTTATCATTTAAATTAAGATAAAAAATAAATGACTATCACATAATATTATTATTTTATCCATACTTACCATTTCGAGTAGTCTCATATCGGACTGTTTAACGCCCCGCCCGGGAGCGAGAAGAATTCCAAAGCAGCGTTCGATGAACATACCGCCGGCAATGAAATCCTGAAAAATGTATTGAAATTACCACCTAACGCAAAAAAGAATACCCAACCTGAGCCATGGTTAGGTTAGGTTAGGTATATTAGGTTTTAATTTTTAATAGTCTTCCTTTTTCTTTTCCATTAAAACTGCAGGTTTTTCTATTGACAACTGATCAATACGTCGCGCGTCGTCCGCAGTGATTTCAGATGTGCATACGTACCACTATATGCATACATATCTTAAAGTCTTATAAAATATAGTATAAACTAATAGTTCTCGTAATTTTAACGGTCTCAGCTAGTACTATCGAGGCTTTCAAGTTTCAAGTAAAGTTAATTCGGTTCTTACCTGTGGCTCGTAGGGATCGTTGGTACGCATGTTGTTGTTGACTTGCTGCACGTTGATGGTGACCTGTTTGTCGATGCCGCCTCGCAGCTTGAATCCGAGTCGTTCCTTGGGCACGTGCGAAAGTAAGCCCTGCAGTGCACACAATTACGGTCTTAAATACATCAACATGAGGTTTGAGGCAATGATAGCTCTTACGGCGTAGAAGGTAAATTCAATCCATAAATTTTTTGTTACTATAAAATCCAAATTTTTAAAAATATTCTATCTGTCTAAAATACCTCGATTCACGAAGCAGATACAAAATACAGAAGACGACAACAATAATTTGAGATAATACTATGTGCTGCTTTTCATGCTAAGTAAGCCCAAGCTTTCGACCGCTTCCTTCATCATCAGGGCCCCTAATCTAAGTAACAATTTAAAACGATAACGAAGTTCGAAAACAATAAAATGTATGGGATTGACATATGCCGTCGCTAAATCACGTGATACATCCTTTACATTTTATTCTTCCGATCTTCGTTATAGTTTTATATTATTACTATGACTAGAGCCCCGGGGCTGGTAGTGCTATAGCAACTCGAAATTTATAAGCAATCATAAGCAACACTATCAAATCGGTCTCATCATCTCAGCCGCAGGACGTCTACTGTAGGATTTGTGTCCAGGAGGCCTATATATATGCCTCCCCCATAATTTTCCAATATCTATCTCATAAGAAATCTAGTATTCATGCATACCTTGGCATCTGCCTCCTTGATCTCCAGAGTGCATTCCAGTACATGCATCAAGTTCATGGGCATCACTACTGCTGCAGCATCGGTCACTGATCCAGTCATGGAAGGGGCTGCACTCAAATCGCCCACTATGGATGAGGCCGTCGATCGCGGGACACGTTCGAAGGCCTTTGCGAAGCAAGCTAAACAGAATAACATTTAAAAATGTTACAATACTTAGCGCCTCTTTCACCAACGTCAAGTAGGCTAAACCGTCACTTAAAGTCACCTGTCACCGGGAATAATTAAGCTGATATCCCTTTGTTTGTACGGTAAACGTCCCAAACATTAAATAGAAAATAATTAAAGTGCATAATTCAATAAAACAGAAAATGATTTCTAAAAGTAACTAATCAACACTTTACTTGTAGTTGGTGAAAGAGACGCTTAATATAATTAATTTTATTAGTTACGAGTATCAAGTCTCTCTATATACCTCAAAAGTAAAGAAGTAGTTAAAGAGATACTCAATAAACTTGAGTCAATTTCGAAACGATTTCAAGTAATTATCACAAGGAATAATAATGTAATTTTATACACATTTAAATAAGACTTTTATACATAGAACTAAAGCAGGTTTATTTTAGAAAAAGTTTATTCAGAAGCTAGATTTAATATTAAAAGAAATTTTAAAAAATGAGCTTTTTTAATGCAACTACGCTTTTTAATACTTTGTTAATATTTAATTAAGTGCGATTTATTAAAGCTCAAATTACCTGATTGTATGAAATTAACAAAACACACAGTTTTTTAAAACCCTACCCAAACTAATAGTACTGCTTTTATCTTGATTACTGACACACAAATGTCCCTATTATTATGTATGTTTCCAGCCATCTGTTTTGTTAGACTAAAATGGAGATTATCTCGTTTTTGTGCAGTACAAAAGAGCGAGAGAGCGATACAGATAATGAGTGAAGTTATTCGGAATAGGACTGCAGTAATACATTTTCCTTATCAGAAACCAAACGTTAGTAAACATGTCGTGTCATAACATAATGGAACGTTGACTCGAGTAATATTTATTCTCATTTTTATTAGTACTATTACACAATTATTATCACAGTACTAATATCTCAAAGATGATATTTTTACACGTAAAAAAATGTCCATTAGTAAAATACGGATTTGTTGTGTTTGAGAGAGTGTAGTAATTATAGAAAAGAAAAAAAAAAACACTTGCTTGAAACAAATAGTATACTCGTACTAACTTTAATACATTTTTTGGTGATTTGTTGACCTTAAAACAATGAACTTGTGATGGTCGTATAATGTTCTAAAAATATTGGACTTATAACTTTCTAAAACTTCTAATTTTAATTAAGTTTTTAAATAGATAATTTGGTAAGTATATTACATTCATTGTAGTTAACTCAAGGAGCTGTTCAACTATTACATAATTGTCCTAATTAAAATATAGTCTAGGATTTTAAGGTCTAATCATTTTAAACACATATTTTCTTTTTATGTCGAATTGAAATTTCAAGTTTTTAGTGTTTATATTTAAACAAAGTAATGTAACAAGCGTGTGTGACTTTTTGAAAATAAAGGAGGGTAAACAATTACCTAATTTTGTTGGCTTATGTACATATATTTTTTCATGATTCCATGAAAATTTTTTTATGTGCAGTTTGGCCTCCTTTGCTTTATGAATCTCCACAAACCCTTTGCTATATGATTGTAATGCTAATAATATTTTAAATTATAACAACACCTTTTTAATTAAGTTTATTACACAACACTATTTATTAGAAGTTAACTTCACTTGGCTCTTAAGCTCTTTTAAGCCTAAAGCCACATGTAATAAAGAAATTATGCGACACCTATTGCACGTATTATTAT
The DNA here is from genome assembly GCA_945859745.1 of Synanthedon formicaeformis. NCBI lineage: Eukaryota > Metazoa > Arthropoda > Insecta > Lepidoptera > Sesiidae > Synanthedon > Synanthedon formicaeformis. The sequence continues at coordinate 10,279,386 of OX243958.1, forward strand.
TATTTTTTTCATTGAGATTATACAAAAGTAGATTTGGGAAATGAAATCTTAATCATAACACGATTTATAAAAAGTATAAGCGTAAAAAAATAGGTAGCGCAAAAAACTGCCACAAAGAAGTATGATATTGAGAATAAATAATAAGCCCACAGAGAATTGTAAACGATATCTATCTATACGGAGCAACCAAACGACTGAAGTATCACTGTAACAATAATTTATTGCAAGCAATGTGTACTTTGAAACTCTAAATCAATATAAATGAACGCACAAACATTTAGTGTTTGAGTAGCGACGCAGAGTTTGATGAAACAATTTAAGTAGGTGTCGAAATAAGCAAGATCACAGATGTTATATTGGAGTTGTGCACTTTGAAAGGAAAAAACCTTATTTATATCAATACTAATAATAAATCTGTAAGGGTTGGTCATGGAGTAAGTTACTTTGTTTTCAGAGATATCCTGTTTATAGGCTCTATACATGATACTGAAACTAAATTGACCATTTTTAGATTTTTTTTCTGTATGTATGTAAGTATGTATGTTCCTCCATAACTCTTAAACGAATCAACTGATTTTCATGAAACTTGGTAGATAAATATTTAGACGTACGGGACACAGGATAGGCTACTTTTTTCTTTTTCAACGCTGACGAAGTCGCGGGCACCAGCTAGTAAATAAATAAGTAAGTTGTCTTTTTATCCTGCGTAAAGTACTTTTCTCAACAGAAACAAAAACATTTCTAGAATATCACACTTCAATTAATATATTCATATATATTCATCATATATTCATGTCTTGAGAATTTTACATCAATCAAACCTGTGAAAGTTTTTGAGACATCCCAATGTTAACTAAGAAATGAGCTGAAGATATTCAAATGTCTGAACAGATTTTCATAGATTATACTGATGATGACACTATGTTAGAATTGAAGACGTGAGTGGATGAAGGTAATATGTCGCATAATTCCAATTTTGAATAAATCGAGGTTAAAGTTTTACTTTTAGTTTTTGAGATAAGTCGCCGCGGAACTGATTTTAGTACTAAATTATGATACAATGTTGTATAAACAACCTAAAATATTAATGGTATGATAGCAAGTAAACACTTCTATTATTTAATTAAAAAAAAAGTGAACATAGCTCCCTCTTCCATTAACAAAAGTAGACTTTTCTGCATCTTTTGCTTTTTAAAATTAACTGTACATAGCACCTTTTTCAACTTTTTATTTTCCAAAAATGTTTTAAATCGACTATCTTAATATCTGTAATCATTTATAAGGACATATTACCTTCATCAACGCAAAAAAACGAGAACACCTAAAAATGCGACATATCACCTTCATCCACTCACGTCTTCAATTATGTTACTAGTATTATGTTCGAAATTAGAAGCTCGGCATATCATGGATTCAGAGAGTAACTAATGTTGAGGTTTTGCGTCAAATGAAAAAAGGAATGGAGGCACTGACCTGTATAAGCACTGGACAGGCAGCTGTCAAATTATTTTTATGTATATTTGAAAAATGCCATTTTGGAGCGTAAGTACATAGAACTAAAACTAGTGATGCTCGCAGACACTATTATACTTAGCTATGGAATAATAATACGCAAACGTTCAAAATTAATTCTCCGTACTTTCGTACGGTGGCCTTTCAAAATGGTACACGAAATTATCTGTAATTTGTGTGGGACAGCCAGTCCATATATTACAGGTCAGTGAATGGAGGTGCTGAGGACTGTTAAGAAGAGGAAGCTGCAGTATTTCCGGCACGTCATGAGGGGCGAAAGATACCCTATTCTTCAGCTAGTGATGCAAGGGAAAATACAAGGGAAGCGGAGCAGAGGTACAAGAAAGACATCCTGGCTGAAGAATTTAAGAGAACGGTTCGGATTGAGCATTCGCTCCCTCTGTCGCGCAGCATCTTTCAAAGTCAGAATAGCCATGAAGATCGCCAACCTTCGTAGAGAAGTGGCACGCTGAGAAGATGAAGATACTGACACTGCGTGGAGTAAATGGCAGGTAATAATAGACACTCACCGGAGACCTGGCTGACGGCTTCGGCGATGTGGCAGCGGAACACGTGGCACCTGTACACGGCCGACTCCTTGGTGTCGCCGTGGGACCACGTGAAGGCGAAGCAAGGCGCCACGGCTGAACCGGCCGCGCCGCGCGCGTAAAACGAGATGCGGTTCACTGCGTAGCGCGTCATCACGCTGTTCGTGTCGGCCTGGTACAACCTTCAACACAAGTTCATAATTGGACATCGTTCCCTTTGGTCCTTCGAGCCAGATCGTTATGTGCCACGAGCAATTACTAAGAAAACAACACAAAACCAACGAAGCGTTAACACGGTTTAATAAGATCGTGTATACTAGGGACGTTACGGAACTTCGACTACGACTCTGAAAGATCGGGACTTCCAAATGACTCAACACGAATGCCGCCATTAAATACACTGTATACTAGTTTTATTTAGTGTAAAATATGTATACTTGGTAAACCTTGAAACAACTTACACCACAAGTCCCTGCGAGCAAACAGGAATAGATATGGACACAGCGATGCCATCTTTGCTCTCGGGCATGGCGCTCAGCTCCTTCATAATGCGTTGTATGTCGTTCTCGCATTTCGGATCGGTTATATTCTGCGCCCCCAGATAACTAACGCCATTGAACACGGTGCATTCTTGATCTACATCCGATACTGAAAGTTCAAAGGTATTATGAAAATTACAATTAGTATCGTGTTAAGATAACATCTTGCATTTTCGGTCAATTTAAGAGTCAATTCAGGGAGGTGGGATAGCGAAGCAAAGATACAATGCGAGCCTATTGGGCTCAAATATTTTAATGAGCGCGTTCTATTCCTATTGCAATAATATTTTTATGTACTGTTTCCTTGCGCTAAGTGCGTTCATACAAGTCTACGTCACATTATATTCATTCTTTCGATTGATGTTACTATTGTATTTTTTTTTGTAAGCAATTAAAAAAAGAGTTTTTAAACAAAGAACGGAGAGGCTGCGTCGTCTTAACCGTGGCGAATAAATACTCAATTAGTTACCGTTATCAAGGATTTATGTGTGAAATTTATGTTAAATAGTTCACTTTTGCAAACGTTCATTCTATTCGATCAATTGTCTCTTAAGTTAGGTGTATTATTGGAGAAACCAAAATTAGGAGAATAGCTGGAATTATTTACATGTTCCTGCTACTACTGCCATGTACTCTCAGGAATGCATCACAGAAATCAATCAGATAGGCTACCATCGCATAGGGACACAATCAATGAGAGGGATTACTAGTTTGCAGTCTAATTGCAGTACTGAAAGGATCCTTATAGAGGACACGAAAAACCAAGAGAAAAATCCTAAAGGGAGGAATTGTGAAATATTGTGATTTATTTATACCTTCATCTTCACTGTCAATGGGTTTCATGTGATCGTGTTTTTCCGTTGGCGACGGTGTGGAGGCGTCCGCCGACTCTGACCCCTCCATTACCTCGTAAAACTTGGAGCCACCGACGAAACGACATGACTCCTTTAACAAAATTTAAAACCGATTAGTGCTTATTGTAAACTCGACTAATAAAGTGCTTTATCACCCTAAGATTGAACATTCTTTGTATGTTGTAGAATGATAAGGTCTGTTTTCCTTTGAAAATTCAAAGTGACAATCATGTCAACCAGTAATCAATACCTATTTCAAATCTAAGCCTTAGCCTTTTGAAATGAATGGAATTTGTTATCGAAACTGATAAAGCACTTTTCTGGTCGACCATACATGTTATAAACAACCCAGTTAAGATTTAACAGACAAACTTTCAAAAAACGGTTTGCCTGTTTGAGTGTTATTTATTTCGCGTGTAGCTTTGAAATGAAAACCACTGATTTAAAAGTGAAGAAAATTATCGTGGGAAGACTAGCAATCTCCGCGGTAAGTTAGCCTGCGCATTCGGTGGTGGGCACGCATGATGGATGGTGGACTACTCATATTTCTCATACCATTCCTACCTTCTGTGTGAGGAGGTAAATCGTGATGTAATATAAATATACGTAATAAGTATACGCGTATAGAGGTAATCAATTATTACACTGAAACAGCGATGCAGACGTCATGCATACTTTCACGTTCACGTCATACGAAGACACGTTTTAAATGATTTGTGAGTTTGTGACTTATTTTATAGGTTCAACTCTCGTACTGTACAACATTAAATATTCGTCAATATTTTTTTCTTCACTAGAATTAATTTTCATCCCTATTATAAAACAACATTTTGCTGCGTGTGTATGTTGCGTATAGGTGGTTGCGTTTGTGTGCAGTGATAGTTTAGTACCAAATGGACCAATCAGGCCTATCGCCCACTAGGCAGCCGGCTGCGGCAGCCAATTGAACATATGACGGTGTATGGGAGCTCGCGCACTAGGCAGCCACAAATCTCTGGCTGCGGCAGCCAATAGAACGCGCCTGATTGCACGGCAGCCCGTTGACTGCGCGCAGCTAGACCGAGTAGTTTAACGATTAGGCGAATGTATGTGGCTGCCGTCAGTCTCCGCGCACTTATAATAGCAGCCAGACATATGTTCCAAAACTTTTTCATATCGCTTGACGTTTGGGTGACAACTAGCCGTCGATTTGGCTGCCATAACTGGCTGCGCAAATATTTTGACTGCCGCAGCCTGGCTGCGGAGCCAGGCTCTGCCTAGTGGGTGAGGACCCTTATATGAGCAGGCACCATGGCATGCTGTCTGGTCTGTTGAGCTACTCATACAATAAATTGGAAATTGGAAAATATAGCCAAAGAGGTCAATGCCTAAAGAATGAAACTGTTTGTTTATAAAAGATACACAGGTTTTGATGTTATATAATATTCTGGATGTAAAACAATAGCCTGTACGTCGGTATGCTAGTTTCCGTAGCAATTGGCATGCGAATGACTTCAAATTTTGACAAAACTAGAACGGTATGTTATGTTGCAAGTTTTTTTTAATGTTAGGTCCATAGACAAGTTAACGGCCAATTTGATGATAGGTGGGTTCCGTCGCATACAGCACAAGCAACGCCATATGTGCTTAAGATACTTAACGAAAGTCTTCAAAGGAGTGTATTTGTGTATGTTAAATAGTTTCACATGGAGGTCTAATACAAGATTATAATGAGGAAAAAAACAATAATAGTGACTTTAGTACTTAAAAAGAAAACAAATTCATTAAAATACACGAATTCATATCAACAAAATAATGTATGAAGTAATTTTAAATTACGATAATACTGAATAGGGTTTTTAAATTTAAATTTGTACTCGTATCTGAAACGGCTTGTTGTTGTTTTGCCACAATTGTTGATTTACCACACTTTTGAATTTCCATACATTGAAAGTTTTTTCGTCACATACGTTTAAAAAATATGGAAATTCATAACAGGTAGATAAGAATTGTTGTTGATTCGCCACAAGTCATAATATTTCAGAAAGTAATGTCAGCAAACAAATTAGCATCTGAAAATAATAATATATTTTTTATATTATTACTAGTGGCTCGCTACCGGCTTCGCCCGCGTTCAAAAAAAAAACTATCCTATCTTTTAGGCTGGATCAAATGCACACAGTGTGCAAAATTTTAATAAAATAGGTTCAGTAGTTTAGGAATTCATCGGCAACAAACAACGTGACACATGACACGAAATGTTATTAAGTAATTGAATACGCTGTGTATGCTAGTAATATGACAGTGACAATACATAAAAAAGAACCTTTCATCTTCATGGCCTTCAAAATGAATAAAATGAAAAAGTTTTAAGAAAAATAATTATTTTTCCAATTACAGAGCATTTTATCTATTTATTTTGGCTTTCTAGGTATTCTATAATGAGTTTAGACTAGGCTGTACTAGTTTATCCTGGAATGTGCGTATTTATATCAGGACAAACTAGTTTGGCCTATCGGGCGGCTTAGGACAAACTAGTTTAGCATAGGCCAAACTAGTTTGGCCTGAAATCGGGTTTGGCCGGTAACATAAATGTAACAAATTATTGTTGCGTAATAGGACACATAAATTGATTCTTAGATTATCTTATTTACATTTTTATGGTTATTTTGTTGTTTTTTATTATTGTAATTTTCAAATAAGAGATAAAAACTACTTTAAAAAATGTTTACTGTGATTATTAGATACATATTTATAGTTGGAAAAGTATTTTTTAACTTTGTTATCTTTTAGTCTACATTTTTATGGTTATTTTATTGTTTTTTAGATTGTGATTTTCAAATAAGAGATAAAAACTACTTTAAAAAAATGATTACTGTGATAATTGCTGTGATTATTAGATACATATTTTATGCGAATGTAAAATTAAAATGTTAAGAATTAGTGTGATCATTAGAAAAATCAATATTATTTTTATTCTTGTTTTGGTTTCTCTGCTGTCTGTACAGAAAAAACGAGTGTGACAAAAGACCAACAATCCCAAATAAATTTAACTCATAAAAATTGAACTGTGGCAAAACAACACATAATTTTTCTGTGGCGAATCAACAATTGTGGCAAAACAACAACATATCTAATACTTGCTGACCGGGCAAACGTTCTGTCAAAGCTACATATTAAACTGTGGCAGATTATGTGTAAATTATACAAAGAAAACAATCTGGTACAAAGAAAACAAAATTATACAAACAAAAAAAATCCTACCCTAAGGGTGGGAAAATGGGGGTAGGAAAATTAAAAATTAAGCATGTAGTAAATATTAGATAATAGCCACAAAAAAATATAAAATAAAACTTTTTAACAAAAAATAAAACCGCCGAAATATTTTTTATTTTTATTTTACCTAAGTAATTTTGAGTCGGCGCCAAACAAGCAAAAATTACGTAAAGAGTGATGCGCGGCGGCGGACTTTTACGAAAATAAAAAAAATAGCGTTATTGGTCCAGCGGTTTGCAGCTCGAGTTTTGCACTAATCTAAAAATAAATGTTTATTTTATAAATAGATAAATAAATAATAGGTAAAGAGAAAAGCGTACATCACTTTATTCCTCATTTATTTGTTATCTAATTTTCTTTTTTTAGTATCTATTTACTATCTTTGATATCGATATAAAATTGAAATATGTTTTTCCCCGAACATCCAAATTTAGTAGAATTCCGGCCAGTAGGCGAATTAAGAATTAATTGTGAAATAATTAATACACGTTTATCAATTTTGAATTAGTTAAATCGTAGGAAATTACCTTGTATAGAATCTGAGACGATTTTCCAAATGTCATATCAGAATTTTCACTTAAAAATTTTACAAATAAAAAGAGTTCAAATATCTATCTTCTAATGGTACGAAACGCGACGGAGGTTGACTGTGAGACTGTGGCAATCACTCGGGAGTCGGGACAAGACTGACTCGACGAGCGTGATTCATATCATACTGCCTACGAGTTTGTTATCCTCTTGAATATTATAATGTTATGTTTTATAAATATTGCATATTAATATGCCGGTTCATTAATTAATTAAATATTGACATTCTTTAATTTACATGACATCATTACAGGAAATTAAATATAATAACTACACTAAATAAAAAACAAAACTTACTATTAAACCTAAAAATAGAAACCTTAAAAAATATATATAATATAATACCTAAAATATATTATTAAAAGGAGTCCCTTTGGGCAAGGTTCCGAAGATACTGGCAGCGTTCCCCCTTTGAATGGCTAGACTAATTCTTTGTCCGAGGTAGCTGCCAGCTCTTCGGTCTCCTGTGATGTGGACTAACCTTTTTGCTATTTCTTTAAAAAGCCTTATAGCGCTAGGCGCTTTACGAGGAGCGCAGACCGAAACCCCAAGTCGTAGACAGGTTGCGATTCGGAGCGTGTCAGGCTCAAGGAATGCTCAAGGTATTTGACGAAGGGTACGCGTGAAGCCAGTAGCCGGCCTCATGCGTACCCACGGCCAAAAGCCTATTTTGTTAGACATATTTAAAACAATTGGTTTGATCAATTAAAACACATAGGAATGTTATATTGAAAGAAGTCTATATGATTACCATTTTGATATCTGATAAAAACTTGATTAATTTCACAAGTAGTTAATATACTTAGTGTATTTTTATCAAAGCTCATAATCTAACATGTATTATCAATATTTTGACTTAATAAATTCAAAAGTACAATTGTATTGACAAAAAGAACTATTTTTTGCGAAATTCTTAAAATCGGAACAATTATGAAGCCACTTTAGATTTAGTCGTTTTCACTCAACGAGACTGATTCGTCTGGGAGAGCAAGCGAGGATACAATAGTTTGTTGGTGAATTAATGTCATCTATCTTTTTTATCCCTCCGGAGCTTGTCTCGAAATACTTTGGGAATCTAAAGACATTGAAAGCGGCATATCTACGAGAAATTTAGACACAAGTATTCTTAAAATTCTTATAAATACGGGAAACATTGAAACTACAATACCTACTCACTTTTGAATTTACAATTAAAGCTGTCATTCTTCAAATTGATGGTATCATTTTTCAGCAATCATTTTGTCAAAAGGTTATCCGTATCAACTTTTTTTTAACACAGAGAGTGCTTTATTTGTATCCGAATTCCGAAAACATAACAGACGATTAGATTACAAAATTTAATTAAACACGATTAAACACAACTTCAAAGTTGACCTTCCAACCCAAAGGAAGTGGCCTTATAAGGCGATAAGTGGCCTTATAAGGCGATAAGTGGCCTTATCGCGATTATACTGAATCGCTACGACGCACGTTCAATCGCTCTCCTGTACGCGGTCTCACTAAATTTGATCGAGTCAAAGCCGGTAATGGACGCGTAATAATTTAATTGTGACGTAAACGCGAGACGATGTCGTCAGACTGTGCGCTCTTAACAAGCTTTAATGAACGCACAAAGGATCTAAAGCAAAACAAGTACAAATGCCGAACGAATATCGTTGAACGTCGATTGTAAAGGTAATGGCACACGCACTCAATCAAACAATTGAATTGAACGAGATGACCTAGCGAGATTCCAATAAAAAATTTTAACAAAAAATAAAACCGCCGAAAAAACTGAAAAGCATAAAATAATCTTATTATTTTACCTAAGTAATTTTGAGTCAGTGCCAAACAAGCAAAAATTACGTAAAGAGTGATGCGCGGCGGTTTTTCGGCGGTTTTATTTTTTGTTAAAAAGTTTTATTTTATATTTTTTTGTGGCTATAATCTAATATTTACTACATGCTTAATTTTTAATTTTCCCACCCCTATTTTCCTACCCTTAGGGTACGAATTATTTTTCCAAAATCATACGAGACCAACTTCGAGGTATACCCTATCCATTAAAAAAAGAATTATCAAAATCGGACTACTCTGTAAAAAATTATGCGTGGTTATACGCTACAATCGGTGAGTGAACAATCAATCATCCCCTGTTTCCTACCCTTAGGGTTGGAATTTTTTTTCCAAATTGAAATGGGACCCCCTTGGGGGTGCGCCGTTTCAAATAAAAAAAGAATTATCAAAATCGGACCACCCTGTCAAAAATTATGCGTGTTCACACATAAAAAAAAAAAAAAAAATATACGCGTCGAATTGAGAACCTCCTCCGTTTTTGTTTTTTCGTTTTCGTCGGTTGAAAATACAATAAATTCAAATAAATTATAGACAAATGCGAGTACTGCTCATTATACTGAGTATATCATATATTTTTTTCTAATATATGTTTTTATGGTGTTTAATATTCAGTTTTTTATGTTAAGGTCGACAGACAGTATGACAGTCCATTTGATGGTAGGAGGAAACCGTCTCCTATAACACAAGCCACGCCACATAGGTGCTGCAAGTGCGAGTGCAAGTGCAAGATAAGGGATAAGGCAATGGAGTATGACATTCCTTACTCACTCACCAAAACACAAAAGCACATAATATGCTGTTATATTTCAGGGTGCTCTTCTGTAAGGGAGTGACTGTAAGGGGTGTCTGACGCTAAACGGACTTCTCAAATGACCGCGCAACGCAGTGTGCTCAAATTATGAAGTAAATTATGATTAATTTAGACATTGCGATATTGTTTGATGCCTGCCTCATTGGAGGCCTTGTATAAATATACAAATAAATAAATATAAAACAAAAATCAAAGTCAATATTGAATAAACCAGCAGCTTGAGTGACCCTACGTATAGAACCTCCTGATCTGAATCTCAAGACAATACCTTTTCACTGAGATGCTTGGGTAATGACAAATGAAATAAATGGAATATTTTATTTTCAAACATCTTACAACATTTGATACAACAATGTATTATATCAAATGATATCACTAAGATATTTAGTGCAATATAGTTGGAGTTGATCTTATATACTCATGCAAGTACATACCTATAAACTGTTATAAATAAGAAATCCAGAATTCGCGCCTATGTGAATCTGCCCTTACAAAGTTTAATTTAAACTGTTCTGATAATGATAACATACCTTGTTATAGTCATAGTACGCAAACGAATGAAATACAATACTTTTATGGCCAATAAAATTTATAGCTGTTCACTAGCCGATATTCAATTTATTTTTACTAGTGCATTTTATTTTTAAAATATCTGCTAAAACCCTAAGTTTCATATTAAAAAAATGGCAATGAAATAATAATAGGAATGTCAAGGAGATTGTATTGTCATAACACGAGTAATATGCATAAAAGCAATATTTAGAAGTATACATCACATAACAAAGGTACATACCAATTCATAGGATGAATGAGAACGAATATTTCTTAAGCTTCTTGCAGCCACAAGTAAGGACAAAAGAAAGAAAAAAGTCAACAAAGTAATAATTCATTGTTACCTAGTAAACTTTTATGACTTTTATGTCCTTTCCTATTTTACTATTCTCCGATTTTAAATATTCTTTTCTACTGCATATATAAATCTTTAACTCATAATATAATAACTCATAACGTGTGCTATGAGAAAAAATAATTAAGATATTATGTTTTATATTAAAGGATACTTACAGATTTATTTTAAAAAATGTTGATAGCACTATGCCAATTTATTAATGTTGTAAGATGAAACTTACGGGGTTAACCAAAAAGGTACGAAATACAAACTTTTGTAAACCTAATGTTTCGAAAATGGCAAGACAACTCAAAAAAGTTAAGAGGAACAATGGAAACACAAACAAAAAGTGCGACACCTTTTTTTGTCGACTTTGAGGCGGATAGCATCTTGTCTAGCTAGCACAATAAAATAGTTGATTTATGAAAGGTAAAAATTGTATGATTAAATTCAAATAAATTTTTAATACATATATAAAATTTATTTATTTTGAAACATAATCAAAGTATGTACCTTACTTTAAAATTCACACACTTTACCATTTAGTTGGTTTAATATTGTTACCGTTTTTATAAAAATAAAATTACAAAGGTCGATTATACACAGAAGGCGTTTTCTACTGTGTCCTGGGAATTGATTGCCAAAATTGAGAAAGTCCTGATCCTAGTGAACAGATGTATTGCATAATATCGCGTTGGCCACATTGCGACATAGGTTTTGAAAAGAATCGAATTTGAATTGTTTTTAATTTAAACTTTGAGTTTTCATTTTCGACCAATAGTAATAAATTGAGTGTGTTAACATATTTGTTCTGTACACACCAAAAGACCACTTGTATAACAAGTGTAGCTCCTAGATTAGCTTTAAGCTTGGCACGTTTAGTATGACCTTAGCCTAAGACTTATTTATTTACAGCTTCCTTAGAGCCTCTTGATTATATAGGAGTGGAAAAACCTTAGCAAAAAACTTGTTACCCGTCCTACTCATATGCAACAGCTTTTTATATAGGTTTGGCATGAATCCTGCATCTATTATAGCACACAATTCATGTTCTAATCAGAATTGAAATTACACATTGTAGAAAAAGAAATGATAATTAACATGTTTTTTCAAATCTAACAAATTACCTGACATAGGTAAAAAAAATCTATTTTTACACTGGTGCCTACATATCATATATTTCATATTATGTGCATGCATGAATAATATCAAGTGTAAATGAATATTTATACTAAGAATCTGATAAAAAGTACATCCAACGTGAAATTCCAAGTAGTATCCATTGTTTGGTATTCACAATAACATAACCCACCTGTCCTCAATTGCTATTCTCGAGAATGTGTCAATTAAATGTTCCTTATAAACTGATACTGAAATGGATCTTTCATGTTGATCAATCAATGACTATGAAATGCTATATTAACAAATAGTATACAATTCAAGCATATTTTCTGAATTGTTGTAGTATATTGTAGTTTTGGTTGTACGTGCTAATCTCAGGAACTAGGTAGGTACTGGGTTCGAATTGAAAAATTCTTTTTGTGTTGGATAGTCCATTTATCGAGGAAGGTTATAGGCTATAGAGAACGCGGACGAAGTCGCGGGCACCAGCTAGTCTTTAAATAAATAGTAACAAAACTGTTGGTGCAAGCCTGGGACATTTGGGTGTTACCTCACCAATCGATCGATCGTCGATCAATCATCGATCGACGGTAGAATCGATTAGTCGACGTCGATCGATAGTTTCTGCCAGACCAATCGATCGATAGTCGATCGACGATCGATCGATGGTAGAATTGATTAGTTGACGTCGATCGCTGCCCGCTGCAGTTTGCTTCAAAAGAAACTGATGGAATATAGCCGGGGTTAATAGATCAACGTCGACCGGTGCAATCGACCGGCAATCGATCGATTGGTTAGTCGATTGGTATCCGTCAATCAATTAAAGCTACCACACCAATCGATCAACGTCGACCGATGTCGATCGATGGTATCGATTGACGATCGATCGATTGGTGTGGTAACACCCTTTGGGTTACGGAAGTGGGCCAAAAATCAATTTTTTGCTAATTTTACATTTTTTACAGAGATGCATTAATATTACTGTGCAGTGTGATAGGGAAGGATGCAGCATTGTAACTAGTTTTTTTTTTTTTTTTTAATAAAGGATATCCATGAGCATATTTTTAATGGGCAATACAATCGCGATTTATTTTCTCATCGATAACAATTGATAAAATATACTTTTCGTCTGGTAAACAGATTGGCGTAGGACAACCTCTCTTCGAACCTTTATAGACCATAAGAAATTCACAACTAATAAGTTTAAACCGCCACTCACCTGGTCCTTTAAAGGATGATCGATAACTGATTCTCCGACGGCCCCGCTCATTTCCTCTTCAATGTCACTTTCCTCTTCGTTAATTACTTTGGTCAGATCCAGTCCTTCCGGAACGTTAGCTTCAATGTTGGCTTCCGGCCTGACCGCCAGCTCCTGGTTTATCAATTGACTCGGACTCCTTTCAGAGATGCTAATAGATTCTGTGAGGGCCTGAAATTATATTTAAGTGAGTACTTGTGAAAAAGAATATAATTATTACAAGTACTTAATGACAATCTAGACTAATAGTATTAAAAAGATTAAATTTTTTGTTTGTATATATAGTTTTACTAGCTAAAGACTCCTGGGGGTTTGAAATAAAAACTATCCTATCTTGTAAGTTGGGACAAATTACACATAGTTACGAAGTTTTATCGAAATCAGTTCAGTAGTTAAGGAGTTCATTGGCGTCAAACAACGTGATACGAAATTTTTATATCGCTGCTTAAAAACTAAATGGCCATAAAACAAAAAAATCCAAAAATGCAAATATTTTTATTGCAAATATACAATCACAATCCTTCATATTGTATGTTGCAAAAAGACATGGTTGTTTTATTCCATATTTAGTATATTTTGATCATTTTTTATATATTCAAAAGTAACTTATATGCTTATATCTCTTCTAGTATTCAGTTTATTATAAAAGTACTTATAACATTTAATGCTATGTACTTAAAAATACGCTTCTAACGATGTATAATATGCATATATATTTGATATATATCTAATAAGAAAAAAAAAATAGACAAAAATAGTTTTTTCTATCGATTAGCTCTCCTGTAAAAGTGTAATTTTGATTTGTGGCACTTTAGATTTTAAGCAGCAATATATAGAGATGTTTAGAGATCGCTATGAATATTACAATACATATTTGCAACATATTTTGTGTGTAATTCCTATTCCTTATGTTGAAGATGTGTTATGACTATTCATATAATACATAAACTAGCGCTCGCTTTGTGGCTAGCGGCAAAGGTCATCTTGTGTTATCAAACGAACACAAGATATTTCTCAAATAAAAGCTGTGGCTTGCCAATATTTTTTCCCCGGATCTTAGGAAGTACGCGCGGCCGGGCCCGCGTATTGCCCCGCTTGAGATATGGCATATTAGAACAAACAACCGTGTCACTAAAATTACGCACACAATGACAACCGACTCGGCATACCCACTTACAAGCACACAACTGCCGGACCAATAGCATTTGTTCGCTCGCTTGTTGTTCGCGACGAAACACGTGATTGAATTGTCGAGCAAGACAATTCCGTGGCAATCTCTATTCTTTGGCGAATGCTACACGCTTGATATTTATCATGATATTTGGTTCTCGATCCAGGATATTTATCGACTAGCTGTTGCATGCGACTTCGTCTGTGTAACTTTATAAAATATAGCCTATTTTATTCGCTAATAACATAGCTTACCAACAGTGAAAGAAATCGGTCCAGTAGTTTCGGCGCTTATTCAATTCAAACAAACAATCAAATCTTTCCTCTTCATATTACTTGTAATGTAAATTATCACATTACAAATTATTAGAATACAATATTTTCATTAATAGTTTTCATTATTACTTTTGTTTCAGAAATCTTTTTACATTTATTGGTATTAATTTAATGAGTAGTTAATGACAATTAATTGATACATCTATACTAACTTGAACCTTTCATACTCGTCGGTATTGTATTTTTGGAATTAATAATCTTGGTTCTTAAATTGTTACCAGATAATTTTGTACCTATTGAAGCAGTAAACAGTTATTATATAAAATTCAATACTTATCACAAATATAAATGATTTTATTGAACAAAGTATCTACAGAATTGATTGCAGCAATTTCTTTATTTTTTCAAGTAAAAGAAAATAATTTCGTTTAGTGATAATGTTTTTGTATGACAAGTAGTCGATAATCAAAATTCAAAAATGAAAAAACTGAATAGGTACTCACTCACCTCACTCAAAATTTCCTCAAATGCTCCATTAGTTGTCAATATCGGGCTCGGAGATCTTGAATGGTCAGATGTAATGTCGATAACTAACGGTGGGACATTACATTTAAAATATTCAGTAAACTCCATAACTTAAACCTGAAAAAATAATTATTAAACGCTCATTTTTCTACCGCCATTGTTTGTTTATTTTAATTTATAGTTCAACACATTGTCGCCTACATTGAATGGTCAAAATTTATAACAATTGACCTTACCCATCGATAGCTAGGTTCTCTGACGAGAACAAAACATTTTTTAAATCAATTAAACAAAATAAATTAAAGAAAATTGCGAAATAATATTTTACCGATTCTGTCCGAAATACAGACAGAAAAACAAATGTCAAATGAAATGAGTGAGAGAGGAAGAGGTGTCCCCCAGTGTTCAATCCGAGATGTCACTCACGTCGTATAAGGAAGCGTTCAAAATCGTTGAAATAAAAAAATATTTAAATGTAATATTATACTCTTTTACTATCAATATCACCTGTGATAGCATCAAAGTTTACGTTACGGTCACGTTACGGTAAAAACAAATTGTATATAACACGCTGTTACATCATACATTACAGGTAAAGACTGACTGGGACTGGCGGGAGAGAGTTCGTTTTAGGTTGGTTCTCCGTTGTAAAAAATATGCATGGAGTAACAATGGAATTGGGATTTGAAGAGAGCGGGGATGAGGTCCCAACTCAAGTAGGTAGATGATGTTTTTTTTGTTCTCAATTCTCTTCCATGTCAAAGAAACCAGTAAGTAAAAACTACAAAATATATGACACAAATAAAATCCTTGGTCAACCTTATGACATTTTTTTTTCTGGAATCAGAAAATCCATGCGGTAAGGGGTTAATAAGTCTAACTAAGGTAAAAAATGACAGTATCGTACCCAAAGAATATAACCAAGGAGAATTGAGTAAGGAGCAGTGTCTCCATATGTAAATCGAGAGTTACCGTGCTGCAAGGATAAAAATACGGTATTTCTAGACAAAATTACGGTGAATCTGCTAAAAACGTACCGTGTAAATTACCGTGTAATTTTTCAAAGAAAAAAACAACATTTTGAACTACTTCTTTGTTAAAAATCTACGGTAATTACCGTGTACATGGAGACACTGGTAAGGAGCGCCATCTTACATGGGTGTTAAACTGAAAAAGTGGCAACAAAATCCGATAAATATAGATGGCGCTAGTGTGAACATTTTTTTTTTTATACCGCACTAAAACTCCAACTCGGGATGGGTATGGTTCAGTCCTGAGGGGACTTTAGAACCGTCACCGGGCGTCGGGGGGGCGAGAAGCGCCCGTCCCTTACAAACAATATGTCTTACAAACTAACTTATCTATGAGGGACCGGCTGGCCCTGTGGGGCCACTTGCGTCTGCCGCGGCTAACACAGTCGCGGAAGCTACAAGTGGTCCCCGGGCCGGGAGGTCCCTCGCAGGCGCTGGATCCTGGTGGCGCCTCGTTGGTGAGTGGTCGCGCGGCGGTCGTCCTCTTCTTATGTGGTGGCGGGGGAGTTCTGCATCGGGGTCATCACCAGCAAGCGCCGCGTTTGCTGCCGTGATGGGGTCATCCTGGTCCAAGAGGATGTGTCGGGGTCTTCTTCTGAAACGAGAAAGAGTGAGATTAGGATCGGGAGTGTAAGTTAGTGAGCTGGACACTAACGGGTTGGGGTGGCGAGGAATTTTGTCATAGTACTTCAAGGCGAAGTCCTTGATGCACTTGACTATGGAAGGGAGTTTGGAGTCATGGTGGAGATCTACATTGCGAATGTACCATGGGGCGCCCACGGCTCTTCGCAGGAATCGGTTTTGGATAACTTGGAGGGAATTGATGTGTGAGTGTGCAGCGTGCGCAAAGACAACGCTAGCGTACGTCATGATTGGCCTGATGCATACTTTGTACAATGTCACCTTATTTCTAAGGGACATTGTACTCCGCTTGCCTATGAGGCACGTCAGGCGACCCAGGACGAACGCTGCCCTGTCCCTGACACGCTTTATGTGTGGACCGAAGGTGAGTCTTCGGTCGAGTGTGACACCGAGGTATTTGGTCTGATGGACCCAAGGGATGACGCGGCCCTGGAGGGTGATTTGGCCGAGTGAAGCTCGGTCAAGGCCTAGGGCGTGTGGAGCGCGGGGAGTTCGAAGTGGATGTTCCCGGGTAAAGTACATTGCTGCACTTTTCTCGGGATTCACCTCGATTCTCCATTTATAGAACCAATCGCCGAGAGCGGTCACGGCGGTCTGAAGTGTGCGAGTTAAGAAACCTCGGTGTCGTTCTGAGAAGTAGAGGGCCGTGTCGTCTGCAAAGAGAGACAGCTCGACCCCCTCTGTGCGGGGGATGTCGTTAGTGTAAAGTGAGTATAATGTGGGAGAGAGAACTGAACCCTGAGGAACGCCTGCCCTTAGGGGGCGGGGGGACGAGAGAGTGCCTTCTACTCTGTAGCGAAAACTTCGGTCGGTCAAAAAGTCTCGCACTATCAGTACGAGGCTCTCCGGCACCCCGAGTTGATATAACTTGTATATCAACCCGGAGTGCCAGACCTTATCGAAGGCTTTCGCTACATCGAAGAAGACGGCACCGGTGCCTATCGGAGTACCGTCTTTGGTGAGACCGTTGAGAATGTGCTCTGTTAGACGGTGAACTTGGTGAACGCACGAGTGTTTGGCTCTGAAGCCAAACTGCTCGTCGATGAGCAGGTTGTTGGAGTTGACGTGTGTCAATAGTCGCGTCAGTAGTATTCTCTCGTATAGCTTCCCGATGGAACTCAGTAAGCTAATGGGCCTATAGCTAGTGGGGAGGGTTCTATCCTTGCCCGGCTTTGCAATGCCGATGACTATGGCTTCCTTCCAGGCGGCTGGAAAGATGCGATCGCGCAAGGCTGCATTGATGATGCATAATATTAATGAAAGTAGCAATGGTGGGAGTCGCTTTAAGAGCTTGTTCGAGATTCGGTCTATGCCGGGCGCTTTCTTGGGGTTCAGTTGTCTTATTAGTGTTTGTAGTTCGGTAGGGGTGGCAGGGCTGATGGGTTCGTCGGTCGGTTGGGGTGACCGTTGTGCTAGCTCATCCTCCACCCGGGCGACGTGTATGGCGTCGACCGGTTGGAGGCTGGGCGAGCACTGGGCCTCAAGGGAGTCGGCGAGGTATTCGGCCTTCTCGTCGTCGTCAAACGCGGGAGGGCCGATTGGTCGGGTTAGTGGTGGGGTTTGCGAGAGGTTCGTTTCCGTCTTCATCGATCTGGCTAATTTCCAGTACGCCAGATGTGATAGCGAGATGTCCGATAGTAAGTTGCTCCATTGGTCGTTGCGGAGCTCGGTAATGCGCGATTTTACTCGGCGTTGTAATCGTCGAAGACGGGAGCGATTCTCCGGAGAGGGAAACGCGTCGTGAGCACGGATAGCCGCATTCTTAGCCCTCAACAGCCTCCTCGCATCCTCAGGGAGCTCCAGGCGACGTTCGTTCGCCGCCGGGATCTCCCTAGAGGATTCGCTGATGCGATCGTGGAGGTGGCTGTTGAGCGCTCTGATTGCTTCATCAATGTCAGCGGGCCCGTCGAGGGTGTCGGGGATTAGGTCCAAGTGTTGCGAGGGCTTCACTAGGGCCTTTTGAAGTTTTTGCCAGTCTACCGTTGTGATAGTGTCGTGTGAGCGGTCGGCCTGCCGTCCGAGTTTTAGTATTACGGGGCGGTGGTCAGAGCTAAGCTCGTGGATGGTCTCGATGGAGGAGAAGGGTAATGTCACGTCCTTGAGGAGGGCAATGTCCAAAACGTCGGGTCGGTGGTTCTGTATGTAGGGGAAATGCGTATGTGCCAGAGGGGCTATGACGTCAAAGTCAAGTTGGTCGCTTAGTAAATCGAGCACTGTGCCATTACGCGTGGTGCTGTTGGAGTTCCAGCGGGTGTGTTTACAATTAAAGTCCCCTGCCAGAATGACAGAGGGGCCTAGATTGAGAAGAGATTCGAGGTCTCTTTTCAATGGGCGCTTATTGGGAGGGAGATAAACGGATGCAATGATTAGTGGCAGATGGCCGGTCATGGCTAGACGGCAAACCGAGGCTTCCATGTGTGTAAGAGGTGGGGTGTCGATTGGGATGCAGTGAAGAGACCTTTTGTAGTAGATGAGGGTTCCTCCTCCGCGGTCTGAATCACGATCATTTCTGACGATTTGATATTGCGGTATGCGCGGGTCGCGCATGCTGGGTTTCAAAAGTGTCTCTTGCACTAGCATCACATCGACCTGATGTGATGTGAGGAATTGTTGGATTTCGGATTTTTGGGATCGGACGCCGTGAGCGTTGTAGAACGCTAACGACAGGGAAGTGGGTTTAATTCGGGTGGTGGTAGCCATTGAGCTAATCAAGGGCTGCCCTCACCCGACTGAGGGATTGGAGGAGCTGTTCATGGCCGGCCAGAACAGCGACGAGTGACAGCGGGTTGTTCCGGCATGTCCTAAACTCTTCAAAGAGGACGTAGAGTTCCTCTATGTTGATACTGTCAGATAGTTCTTCGTAGAACTTCTGCACACTATTGACCGGCGCGGGGCGAGGGTGACGGGCGGCCGTCATCGACGGAGGAGGCGCGGGCCTCCCCCTGGTAGCACCGGGTGCTTGAAGGAGCGCGGTTTGGGGAGGCTCGGGCCTCCTCCAAGTGGCGGTGGGTACGGGGGCAGGCGCGGGCCTGGCCCATGCTGGCGTGAGTGCCAGCGCGGAAGCAGCCTTCGGTAGCTGCGGGAAGTGGTCGAATGACCGTAAGAGCGGGGCGCGGGCGGCCGCGGGTCCTGCTCTTGCGGTTTGCTGTGGGCGAGGGGGTGCCCTGAAAGGCTTCCTCTTGGGAGCCTTGGGGCATCCGCGATAGTTCGCCGGATGCCCGTACTCTCCGCAGAGTACGCACGCGGGTGGCTCGGTCGCGTCCGCGGGTCGCGAGCAATCGCGGGTGGCGTGGACGCCTAGGCATTTGACGCACCGGGGCGTCGCGAAGCAGTTACGGGCCGAGTGCCCGTAGAGCTGGCAGTTGTGGCACTGCCCTAAAGTGTGGCGTTTCCGCGGGTATTCGAAACGGACTCCGGACAGTCCGTAGATGGTGGGGACGCCAAAAATGCGTTTCCCCTCGGGGGTGTTCTCCAAGACGAGGAGAACCATGTCGTAAGGAACGCGGTCCTTCGAGTGCATCCGATGCACCTCTAAGATGGGGAGTCCCTGTTCGCGGAGATCTCGGAGGATACCTTCCTCGCCGAATTCGCGTGGAAGACCTCTCGCGACGACGCGGAGGTGTCTCTCCTCGGGGAGAGAGTAAGTATGGAAGGAGATGCGCTCCTTCCTAAGTATGGCGGTGAGGGTTCGGTAGTCCGCTACCGAGTTAACCCGAACGCTGATGGCGTTGGCTCCCGCGTTGGAGCCACGGTAAGATTTGATGCCCTTGGCGAGCATCAAGTCCCTAACTCGGTCCCACTCCTTTTTCTCCCGGAGGAAAACAGGGGGTGGGGCCTTGACGGTGGGGGGCGCGGACGCGGATTGGGACGCGGCCGCGGCGGGCGCGGAGGGCGCGGAGGAAGGCGACGCGGGCGTGCGTTGCGAGGCGGGCGCGGATCGCGGCGGAGACGCACTTGGCTTGGGGGCCTTGGGGCAAGTAGTTTTGTGCTCGCGGGCACTTTTTCTCTTGCGAGAGACGAGTTTAAAGCCGTCCTCATCGGGGGAGTCGGACTCCTCCGATGATGAGGCTTGGCTTGAGCTTGAAGTCGCGGTGCGGCGGGAGGGGGTCGGCGACGGGGCCGAGACGGCCTCCATCGGGGAGGCCGGGGAGTCCGCGGCTGGCTCGCGGGCCAGCTGAACAACTTTCGCGAAAGCCTCGGGCTGCTCGTTAAGGAGCAGCCGGAGCTGTTGTACCAGGATGGAGAGATCCATCCTGGTCTCGGGGGGGATCTCGGGGAGAGTCCCCGGACGCGCGTGGTGCGTGGGTAGCCCTACGGGGGAGTAGCCCTAGCTGCTCTAACAGAAGAGGGTAGGGCGCTCCGGCACTCCCGATTACGCAAGGGCTCGTAAGCCCCTACGCAACAAGAAGAACCGCGAACACTATCTTATCCGCCCAAACGACTGTTAAAGAATAGGATGAAAGGATCGGAGAGGTTGGGAGGGAGACGGCTAGTGTCGACTAGGGGTCACCCCCAAGGCCGGTGGTCCTAGCCCCGTCCAAGTTCTGTGGGTCCCGAGGGGGACACACAGGCGTCTTGGGTCGACGCCCACACTAGGTTGTTGACACCGTTAGGTAGCCCCTAGTGTGACCGCACAACGCAGCGGATTAGAAAAATGCCCCTAGTTGCGGTCGTCGGCCTTGCAGTGAAAACCACACAGACCGAAACACACAACTAGCGACACGCGAGGTGAGCTTGAGCCGGAGAGCTTGAGCTGGAGAGTGTCTCGGCGAAGGGCAGCGAGACGTCCGTCGGAAAAAGCTTCACAAGGAACCCTGGCGACGCTTCGGAGACAACGAGTTTTTTGGTGTGAACAGTGAGATTTTGAGAGTATGGAATGAACGTAGCAGTAGTTGACGGAGTGAAGTTCGCCAAGTTGAATTTTGGTTGAACACTAGCCCTCACCAGCGCCACCAATTTATCGGTTTCGACGGACACTTTTAATACTCAGAGATTGTCCTCCTTACTCAATTCTCCTTGAATATAACTACTCTCTAACTCGTACCTATACCTCGACTCAAAGAATATAAAACATAATATAAAACAATACAATTATATAAAGTATAAATATACAGTATGGAGGGTATGGCTAAAGTGTATAAAATAAAAGTCAACAACACCACACGTCACGATATACCTACATTTAAAATTTTTGAACGTTCCCCTTAACAATTTTGTTCTATTTGAGGTTCTATTACACGCAAAAGCCAATCACTGAAATCTCCGTATATCAAAAATAATAACAGGTATGGAGCTAAATTTTCGAGGGTCTTTAATTACAATATGTGTAAAGTACCAATAACACATTGTCACAGTTTTACAATACATACAGTTGGGCAAGGAATGTACTTGCGCAGAGCAACGGTGGGAGGCTGTCGCGGGGATGCGGGCGGCGCGGGCCGCCGCCGCGAACTCACACAGTCTGCGTTCTCCAACTTTCAAGGCAGGCGCGTACATGTTTTTGCGTTGAGTGAGCGGTGGCAGCGCAATGATTTTATTAAGTACAATGGTCACCTGTTCCGTGTACGGATGTACCTCAACAACAATATTAAATAAGGATTTAATATAACATAATAATAACGTTTGTTTTATTTTCCATTTTGTGACAACCCTGGCACATCCGCGCGTGACAGCGTAAGTACTTCCACGAGTGGCGGCGTCGCCCGACAACGAAGGCGTTGCCCAACTGTGGTACTGTGACATTGTCTTGCTGGTAATATTTTTGTTCTGTGGTCTTGAAATTGTTGTTAGTCTGTGGTGTCTGTCAATCTACTGTCACTCGAATTCAATTTGTTATTGTCCGTTTACGTTTGCTCATATTTCCGGTATATTTGATTTCAGTTATTTATATGTTATAAATATGCAGAAAATGAATATACAGTGTGAACTCGAAACACAGTGCGAGAAAATGGAAAATTCAGTAAATGAAACACATACCTTTCGTTCTCCGCCACGTCGCCGAAGATCTACATTTTTTGAAAGAAGAGATTCTATTGGTATCTTGAATGTTTTGGCTTTACTTAAAGAATATCACAAATATTAATATATAGTTATTTAATAATTAAATTTTTTAATGACCAAAACTTTATTAGTTACTTAAAATTTTCTTATTTAAAATGCTATTTTTAGTGCCACAAAATCGACCTGACGATGAATCTTGCTGTGAACAAAATATTCGTATTGATAAATACAATACAGAATCTATGGAAAATCTTC
The DNA here is from genome assembly GCA_945859745.1 of Synanthedon formicaeformis. NCBI lineage: Eukaryota > Metazoa > Arthropoda > Insecta > Lepidoptera > Sesiidae > Synanthedon > Synanthedon formicaeformis. The sequence continues at coordinate 10,302,497 of OX243958.1, forward strand.
AGAGGTACGTTTATTTTTCTCTATTTTAATAAATATTAATTGTATGAGTGTATTTTAATTTTTTCAATTTGCAGGTATTATGACCAGCTATTACATGAAAAGGGACAATGGAAAGTTGAATTTTTAAATAGACGAAACAAGTACTATGACTTGAGACAGTATGTATAAATTTTCTTCTATCAATGTCTGTGTGTTTCTAATATCTTAGGTTTATTTACATAAAAAAAAAATTGATTTTGATAAGATGATTCTGTTCTGCCTACTCAATTTATGGGCTTTCATTTAATATAAAGCTTAGCAGGATAAGGGATTGGGAAATGGGCTTTGGCATCCAATACTCGCTTACCCAAACACAACACACCTGCTGTTATATCACGGACCCTTCTGTAAGGGGTAGGTTAACACTGCAAGGCTAATAAAACAAATTTGAACTATTACACACCCTACCCAAAACACAGAAATAACTTATAGTGAAAGAAAACTTCTTTGGCAGGCTTGGGCAGTTGTTTGTATGGAGAATTTGGTTGGGGGTAAAACAGTAAATTCTGACCGACTCATGCAACACATGTCACACAATCAATGAGCATCTCACATATTATGAGATAGAAATTTTGTATAAAAAGTATAGTTCACTTTAAGGAGCAAAAAGGTAGTGCCTGCCTGCACAGCAACATCTGTCGGAAAATTAATTTATAACTTTTTTTTAAGCTGTTTTCACTTCTGACAGAGGTGCACTCCATTGAATAATTTTTACATCATTATAGGTATGATAGTATCATTTTTTAATTACCTTTTATTTACAGACAGTATAAAATCGAATTAAAATCATCTACAAAATCGAGAATGTCCTATTCTACATTATCCAATGAAGACATTGAGTTTCTAAAAGGGAAACCGAATATTTCAAAATTGATTGACAATCAACAAAAACTTCATCAGTCTGTGAATGAGACGTGGGCCGTTTATAAAAGGCTCAATGAACTTGAAGATGCAGTAATTAAATACAGTGAAGATAAAGTGAATAAGGTCACAGAGTATATATTAGAGAATAGCACAATAGAGCCTATGGACACTGTCATTCATTCTTAGATAAAGGAAGATGTTATGTATATTGATCTTTTAGTCACTGTCTCTCTGTTAATCGTCGAATGATTTTAAACAAATTTACCAAGCCAGGAGGATATTGAACTCTGAAACTGAAGAGCGTTTGTCTAGTTGATTTAAATAATAGTTAAAATTTTATTAAGTGAAAATGAAACTGCACTAACAAATTAAAAAATGGGCAAGTTGGAATTTTACTAAATATTTTAAGTGGGTCCTCATTTGCAATAGACAAGCTAATGATCCACTTTGATAGGTGGTTACTGTTGCCTATAACACAAGCATGTAAGTGCGCTGCCGAATGTAGTAGGATAAGGGATAGGGAAAAGGGCTCTGGTATCCTTTAAGCCTAGGTTACACAGTGCGAGCTGACCTAGTCAGTTACTGAGGTGCAGCTACTCGCACCATGTGACTGCATCATATGAGTTACTGTCATGTACTTGTGGGTCAGTTGCTCGCGGTTTTCTAAACATATACTTAGTTTGATATAAATTAGAGATCTAATATTAATTCTCGATATATAATTTTTATAAAGTAAGTTTTTGGTTTTATAAAATAAATTAAATATGTAAGTTCTTTGGTATTATTAAAACTGTTATGTTAATATTCCGTATAGAGCTTTATTCTTTATGGAATCCCACTAACATAAGAAAAATATTTTGCTTCAAGTTGTCCATTTGCTTGGGTTGTATAGAAAATGAAATGTGTAGTTTATATATTAGTTAACAAGTTATTACCATTTTGACACATTTTTGTTTTGAAAGCATGTCACTTTGGTATCTCAAACATACAGTCAGGAGAACAATACAGTTCTCGTGCATGAAACTAATATATAGTTAATAATATAGTTCTAACTTAATATAAATAATGAAAATACCATTACTAAAATGTTATTTGTAATAAATCATTTTGTGTATAGAGTTATGAAGCTATTCATATCACTAAGATCTTAACTTTCATAAAAAATAAAATGCAAATTTTGTAAATATTGTAGTTTTAAAGTTAATGTACTAATAAAATAAAATTAGACTTTAATGACATCGTTTTATTTTAATTCTTAACCTATATTAGTCCAGTGAGAGTCCAGGTGGGGGATACTGAACTATATCTTCTTTCATAGTATAATTTTCGCGTCTGTCTGTATAACTCCTCCAACTACGCAACCGATTTTGCGGTTTTCACCATCAGATAATTTTTCACGGAATTTTTATATTCTGATTGGAGATTCATTTGATTATGAATTTGAATAAAACTACATATTTCAATCATATTGTAACAATTTATTGAATTGCATATTGTTGTCCATTATTGAATCTTATTATCATTATCAATTTCAAATAGGCACATTAAAAACAAACTGGTATTACGTCCAAAGTACTTGTTGGTAATAATTATTATAATAGATTTTTCTTATACATAATGCATGTATGTAATAAAACACTTTTAAAAAGATATTAATTTTAGAGACTGGATTTACATTAAAATTCCCACAACTAAAGGCATCCCTAACAGCGTCATATAAACTACTATAAAATGGCGGATAAATTGTGATCCAGTCTTTAAAATTTCATTACACAAAAAAAAATACACGTTTGGATCAAACTTATTCCAGTTTAAAAATTCTATTATTGTGTAACAAAAATAATTCAATGTAGACAATTTGCTATACAAAATCTCAGTAACAATTTATTTCCTATGAACACTTGGTGGAAATCAGTTTTATTTATTGTAAAAATCAGGAAAAAAATTAACTTAAAAATTAAAAAACAGAACACACAAGGGTCTCGAGTACTAACAGGTAAAGTTGAATTTCGAGCAACGGGAAAATGCTGACCTATGGATATCTTTAGGTAAGCATGTCCTCGTTGACATAATATATTATACAATGAAATGTTGGACACTCATTAAATGAATTTTCAATCACCTTTTCTTTCCCCTTAGGGCCTGTACAGACGAGGGACAGCTTATTCCCAGCAGCTCCAAGAGTCTGTAGGTATAGCTTAATTTTTTATTTATCATTTATTTCTTGTGGAGCTCTTGGAAAATGTATGAAATTTTTAGTTTTGGAGAAAATTAGATATATAGCGGGCAGGAAGCCCTCGGAGTAGGTACTTTTTCTTCGTTAAAAATAATAATAAAATACCCAATACACACAAATGACTTAACTCATACTAAAATAACAAGACATCGAGGACATAAGTATCTCAAGCTAAAATACAAAAGTACGCGGGCATCCCCGAAAAAAAATATAGCTCGCGTACTAGATTTAGTAAGTCTCTCGTCTGTGTTGGCCGTTTTGTCTTCGCAAACAAAACTCGCTCGTCTGCACTGGCCCTTAAGATGGCACTTATTTTAAAGGAAATAATGTAGTTAAATACTGATGGGAGTTGTAATTGATTTCTGCGACTACACTATTTTAAAGCTAAATTAAAATAATGCACACATTATTTAAAAAGATGAGTCAGTTTGACAGTTTGTTTTGTGCCAAATCGAATTATGGTTCTATTGCTATTGTTCTTGCAGTAAAAAAAATGGTTTCACTTAATTAACTTCGGACTCATAAGAAAAGATAAAAAGATTTTGTATTTGATCAGATTTAGTCAAATAAAATATATTCTTCAAATCATTCCGTCATATAAAAATGGTGGACACATTTGTCGTCTCAGGCGTCATTATTGACTAGAAATTGCACATTTTTAATAAATAATTAAACACTTTTTTTAATAAATCCTAAAAGTCTGTAAACTGGTATCAAGTCTCAACACTGGGAAAGACGAAACGATATACTATTTACTTTTAACAAATAAACTATAATATTAAGTTTAAAAATTAAAATAAAAGTTTGCAAGCTAAATTTAGTGAGAAATTAAACTCTATTATTTTATTTGTAATATAAAAAAAAATAAGGCACGCTAACAACTGTTAAATATGAAGTTGAAATTATTTTATTAAATCAAAAAAATTAATAAAGGGCAGTTGGAAATCTTAATTTAATTCGAGGAACTTGGAACAGAGTATGTCAATACAATATATTATAATTGTTAATGTAATATGAATTTCATTTTTAATAATCCTAACAAAAAATAACAATAGGTACAACTTAGTCTTTCATTTTGTTAAAACTTTCTAGCTTCATTTTAGATGACTGTTATATATTATTAAAATTATTAAATATTATTTTATTATGATTAAACTAAGAATATGTAGGTAAAACTAGATCACAGATCAACAACCAAGTTAGGTAGACAAAGTATTTAACCTTTCAGCTATAGCTGACCTATAGCTTCAAAATTATATTCACAGTTGAAAATATATAAATTATATATTTAAACTTTAACGTAATGAGAAAATAAAATAATTTCAATTTATTATTCAAACTTCTCATCACCAAGTCTGTTTTCTAGTTTTACCTATAAAATCCTTTGATCAACATAATGACATTAATGATTCATATACTAAATGAAAATTAACAATATACACAATCGAGATTAATGACTGGCATAAAAAAAAAACTTCATTACAATGTAACTAACCAAAGCCTTTATATGGCCGCGACTTCGACGGAACACTATTAAACAACTATGGAGGAATGTCGTATGAGAATGAGCAAACAGTAATAAAAAAAAAAAAATTAGACCTTAGTGCGAAGACTTTGGGTTGATATTGCAATGTAGCAACCATAGGACAGTGTTGTGATGCGTGAGCTCGGATCAGCTCATGTGTTTGGTGTTGAAACTGCGTCTGGCGTGCATCTTCTTCTCTTTGGCGGTTTTATATTCGCGTCGACACGGACTGTTCCGCAAATCCAATATCGTGTTCACCTTGTCTACAATCTCCTTTGCCGTTTCGTGATCGCATTCGAAATCGTGAAACTTGTACACAGTGTTCGGGTTGAAGAAACCCGAGCTCGCTGCAAAGGAAATGTCATTTTCAAGTGCAATTTTTGTTATTTATAGAGTTTACTTCTTAAGATGTACCACTGCGAAACGCAGTGGTAGGGCACACTGCGTTTCGCAGTCATCTGGGCAGCCCGTCTGGCGGCAGTAACCACCACCTTACAGAATACCACCATGAAATAACAGCATTATGTGCTGTTGTGTTTCGGTGTGTGAGTAAGGGATGCCAGAGCCCATTACCCCTTCCCTTCCTTATCCCTTGTCCTTAATCCTTCTATGGTCGGCAGCGCACTTGTATCACTTATGGTGTTACGAGTTATAGGCGACGGTAGCCACTTACCATCAAGTGGACCGTCAGCCTGTCTGTCGACCTTAACATAAAAAAAAGATGACACAAGTCGGCGGCTCGAACTCATCGGTGCATGTAGCTAAAATTCATTCTGTCTCACACAGCACAATGCGCAAGAAGAGCAGTCGAGTGAGATGCACAATGATTAATACCAAAACAAAAATCATAAACAGACCCTTGGGCATATACGATAAGTCTTTTTGACAAAACTACTGCATACATCTATTTCGTGTTGAAATTATTTGAACTCTTGAATAAGTAATCAATGTTTGTAGGCAAAGTATTTTGGAGTTTTTGTACACTAGAGTGACCTATTCACCCTCAAAGTTGCAATAAAACTTGTGTTAAAATATGGATTTTTCAAGGATCATATCTTTTAAATTAATACTTTTTTTTAAGTTTGTATGACCAGGAACCTAGCTAACGAAAAGATAAACAGCGGAGTAATAATCATTCTACGTTTCTATGAAGGAAAGCTGACTTGTATCACCTTAAGAATCGATTTTCATTATATTGTATCCTCTTTAGTCTGATTCCTTTTTTCCAACCTTATCAGCCGGGATATGAAAATTCATAGGAGTAAAATCAAATGTCACACGTTACGCGTTACAGTTTTAATCTTATATATTAGCGCCATCTACACAATATCTCTGAAACTATAATGTTACGTAATAATACATCTTTTCCAAAACTAAATGTTTCATAATTCGAACAGAGATGGCGCTGATATTAATTCGTTATGATGAATGTTTTTATAATTTTTATTATGTACATATTTTATAATCATTCGTAAGTAGTAAACTCCAGTCGTGCGACGGAGCTGACACACACAAATTTTTATTATGTCATATTCAGAATTGAGTCATCTATGCAATTTTCTTAAAAAGGGTTTCTCTTCTTGAATTTTCTTAAATTCAAAAGCAAGTTTTTGCTGTATGTGTTAATAATTATAATATAGATTAGATTATAAGTTTAAAATTTCTCTTTACCTGAAACGTTCTTGTCGTGAAAGGGTGAGTGTAGAGTTGGCGAATATACAATTCTAATGATGGTCTTACTGCTCTTAGACTCCAGTATTTGACACCATGCCACCAGATCTATACTATGTCTGATGTATTTCGATCGAGTCTGAAAAAAGAAAACAAATAAGTCGACTCAGTATCACAATTCATTAGTTCCAGGGTACAAAATAAAGGGTGAGAGCCAGGCTAACAGTCCACTTGGTGGTTACTTGGTTACTATTTTCACAGACCCTGTCAATTCCATCAATGGTTTTAATCTGCAAAGCAAAGGAAACTATGAGCTAACACAAGTAAAATGTGGGTAGACCATAGTGGGATTAAGGGTTAGGAATTAGGAAGGGATATTGGCATCAATTTGGCATCACTCACTTATTCACCGAAACATAAAAGCACACATGCTGTTATTTTACATGTTATGTTATGTTTGTGGTTTTCTGTAAAAAGTTAGCTACTGCCAAATTCCAACATTAATAATAATTTAGAAAGTTGGTTGGGATTCGAACCCTAAACCTTTGAAACATTGCGTTGCAAGCACCTTAACCGCTCATTCAATGATCCAATGTCTATGGTCTTAGCGGCCCCGCTAGAGAATAGAGTGTGCCACGGAATTGTCTAGCTCGACAATTCAATCACGTGCTTCTTCACGAACACAAACGAGCGAACAAATTCTATTGGTCCGGCAGTTGTGTGCGTGTAGGTGGGTACGCCGGGTCGGTTGTCATTGTGTGCTATATGTATGTACGTGAGTGTGCGTAAATTTAGTGACACGGTTGTTTGTTCTAATATGCCATATCTCTAGCGGGGCGCCCCGGCCGCGCGCATTTCCGAAGATCTGTGGATGTGACGTACCCAAAAGGCGTGTTTATGTGGAGCTGTTGGCTCCACTTCGATCCTGTCAACGGATATGGTGAGCTGAACGTTTGTATTGGCTCGCACTTTGTGTATTAACTGAACTCTGTACGTCTTGTACTGAGGAGCCTCTCCAATGTGGGACGACTTGTTCCCGCCCCTGTCCCCTGCGCCGAGTTTACCTGAAATGACAAAAAAACCGATTGTTCAATCAATGCAATACCAAAATTAGTTATTTGAAAATAAAAAAAATATATAGTTGATTAATGTGACTCAAAAGACACAATTAAAAATATTGGATGCAAAAGTTAAAAATGAAATATATTAAATTTTTTAAATCAACAATTTAAAGTTTGCATAGCTAATATCTTGGTTTAAATATAGGATACTATTTTTACACCGCTACTAATAACCCATAGGATCTTTGACGCTTATGACACTTCGGTTTCTGAATTAAATGCCCCCTTACATCTTTTTAGAACTTAGTTCTGAAATATACGATTAGTACTAGATGGCGCAATATACGATTAGCTACTTTCTGATTATTTACGTGAGCCTAAGCCGCGGGCAAAAGCTAGAACAATGTAAATTCCAAGGACGTATAAAAAAGGGCTGACAATAAATGTCGCACCCAAAGTAAGTTACTCACCATTCAAACAATAGTAAGTCTAACTATTGATGGCCATTTTTTCTTCATATAAACCTCTTGTCCCCTCATACATACTTAGGCCTTCATCATTGTATTGTTTCGCTTTGAGAAACCGTGTCCACCCTTTTTATATGTCCTTGTTATATATGTCGATGAAATTTATATTTTACTATCATGGCCCTGAGTCAAGCATTTCTCTACACATTGATGTTTTTTTAAGTCCCTATAAATTTTTATATGTTTTAGCCTTCTATTGAAAAAAAAAAACAACACAAAATCAAAAGATATTAATGGCATAAAAACGGCGTATTTATTTCTACTTTATGTCCAAGAATAAAATAAAATTATAGAATACATAATATTAAGGGATACATACCTTCGTTGAGCACATCCATCGCTCTCTTAAGTTCTCTGGAGGTATTACTGCCTCCCGTGTTATGTCTCGAGGCAATAGGCTGTTGATTGTGACTTGTCTCGGGTTTCGGGAACAACAGAGACCCTATTAAACCACCATCTTCCGGTAACGAAATGGTTGCGTGGTTCATACAATCCTTAGAGTTAAGCTCAACTAGACCTAAACATGTGAAACCGAATTTGGAGCACGGCTCATTTGCATCGAGGCAAGGAAACGCAAAATCTACCTCTCCGTCGTCATCTGCTATACAAAGTCCGTAATCATGCACATTACCGAGAGTTATTTCTGGATGTTCAATGCTGAAAGAGGAAAATTCAAATACAACTTTAAATTTTATTAGCAGGCTGACGGTCCATTTGATGGAAGGTGGTCACAGTCACCTAAGAACATAAGCAAGACCAGGTGGTTACAGGTATGTTGATGACCCTGTAGCAGTTTGTATAACAATATATGTTTTACACATATTTTACACCTTTTTAAATGATCAATAAAACAATTTCTTGGTGCAAAACCAAAACAATTTAGTTGCTTCAGTTTAAGTTAATTAAAACAGTAACTATGGAAATCAATCGAATTGTGTAGTCATTTGATGAATAATACCTAGAGTTAATACCTCATAAGAAAATATTAGGCATCATAGGTAAACCTTTTTGGAGACAGAATGAGAAGCAAAACTGTAAAGTGGTAATGTCATGTTATTATGTTAAAATTCTAGTGTACTATACTTAGCATTCAAAGAAATGTAGGTAGCACAAGCAAGGCTATTATAGTTGTCGAAACAAAAACCTTAAAAAATGCTTCACTAACCTGTATTTATAGCATGTGAAACCAATGAGATCTCTTATTTTAGCAGTCCCAATGACACACACAACTATAGGATAATTCTGATGTTTCTCGGGAAGCATTGTCATAAAAATCTTGAAGCATTTAGTGGACAATCCTAACTGTGCGGTGCCATCAAACTTTGCATACTCCAAATAGTGACGATGCGGCAAGTCTGGACATTTCTCCAACTGTTCCGCCAACAAAGACTTTTTCTTCTCTTGCTTTTTTATCTCCACTTTTGAAAATGTCTGCGATATTTCTTCCGTTGTCAGTTCGTTGGACATGTTTTCCCATTTGACTACTTTAATTTTTGCAGATTTCTTTAGGGCCTGCTCTTTTTTGTCTAACCACTGTGACGTATTTGATCTTTGCCTGCAAATGAAAAGTCTTCCTTGAAGAGGGGGGACTAATTTTGACAAAAATAAAAAAAATTATAAACTTATTTTAAATGGCTCATTTAATCATCAGTTATTGGATTGTATAAATGTTTCAAATGTTGTTATTAAATAAGTTAAGCCCTCAATAGAGTTGTCTAGACAATACTATATCCAGGTATAAATAAATATAAAGTTATATAGGTAGGTGGCACATGACTAGCTCTAATTTTTAAACTTAATTTTAAATTTCAATAAAATGATAGGAATTTTTTCCATACTTCTTCTTTTACCATACTTGTTTCTGTATATCGGAAGTAAACTATCCTAAGTTACTTCCGATATACAGAAGTAAGTTTCACTTTTGATTATATTATAATCAAACCAAAAGTGAAACATTTTTGTTATCTTTGATAGGACTTAAAAAGCATACCAGTAAATAGAGTATCAAATACCAAAGCATCAAAAAGTGATTTTTTTAAAGAAATGGACTTAGGATAGTATACCTCCGTTATACAGATTTATTTTATGTTCCTTTGTAGTTAAGAAATGATTTTTGGTAATTTAATTTCATAATTGTAATAATGCAAAATTATAGCAATATAATTTATTGATGGCGTTTGTTCCATAAAACTGAACTACCCCCTACCTAACATAATATTTTGAGGTTATTTACCTATGGCCTCCATATTCCTCATACCGGATGTAACTTCCATACATGTCATCATCATCGCTTTCTTCCATGTCTGGGTAAATTTCATACTGTGTGATTATTTCTCTTTCATCTTCGTAATCACCATTGCTACCGTTCGATTCACAGTTTTTACTCATGCCCGGTTGATTCAGCTTCTCTTGGCGTATTCGTTTCTTTTCCTCCAATGCTTTATTAAGAAATATCTTCGAGAAATCTTCTCCAACCATAACGATCTCGCATAAACCGGTGTCGTCTGTAGCTATGAAAGCATCTCTGATGTTCTTCAGGAGCCAGATTTTGTTGTCGTAGGTCGCCATGTTTACAAGTTTTATATTTTGTCACTTTAAAACAAAGTTAATAATAAAACCCAACTTCTTTGCAGCCATGAACAAATATATATATTTTTGTTTATTTAGTAAATAGTGGTTAAAAGAAAACGAATTTTCTTCTGAAAATTACGAATGACCGATTGACCGATGTTCGAAATCCGATTGAAATTGAATGACATTGACAACCGAGTCACAGAGCAAATACAAAAAAAAATAGAGTAGAATAAATAAATTTTGCTACTGACATACCCACAGAGACATACCAAATAACTAAGTAAACTAAGTTTTAAAAAACTAAGGAAAATTATTATACCGCGCCTCTACACTACTCGCGAAGTTGGCCGAGGCGAGGTGAATACGAGTGTGGTCGGGAACCTCGCCTTACCTCGAACGAGTGTGTAGCGACGCACTTCATACTTCGGTCAACTTTCCCGAATACTTCGTCGAGGAACTTCGCAAGTAGTGTGGTGGCGCAGACTAGTCTTGACTTGACTGACTAGTCTTGGGATCTGCTACTTTTGATTTTAATTTCAATTTTGCCTTTTTTATTTTAAAAAAAGGCTATTACAAATTGCTGGCAAAATTATCGGAGAAGATCTGATGGAGCCAAGGCATTAAAAGAGAAGAAGTAACTAAAATTATCTCCACTCTACATGGATATACGCCTACGTAGGTTAGGTATAGGTAAATAGGAACAGGTCCCATGAAGAGGAGCTGTAGAGAACTTAGACTTAACTTTTGACTCAGCTTTGTGGTGCTGATTGATTTAATTGGGATTGTGAAAATGCCGTCAACAAAAAGTTACTTAAGCCGTGGTCTCATGGCTCGTTAGCTAACCGATGAAGCTTGTCGCGACCTGGCACGGTCTGTTTGCCACTAGCTTTGATCCTTGATTAACTTCAGTAGGTTGTTATCGAGTTATCTATTTATTAATCACGGAGGCCTCAACGAATTCAACGAAGCTTAACAGAGGTCACACGGAGAAGCCCGACTTATTAGGCCACGCCTTTGCCACTCAGAGCTCCAGTGAGGTACAGCGGTCTTTGGGTTCTCTTGACGTACGGAAGTCGGGAATAGAAGTATTCCATCAGTAATTTTACAGATTTGGTAGCCAGAGTTGTCAGGCAGAGCACCTGTCGAAAAATTGAGCCTCTTGTTAAAAGTTGGCTCCTTTTTAAAAGTTTTTTTGGTAGTGGCATCAGCTACTACTTCAGATTGGGTAACTGGCCGTAGTAATCAACCCCTATATAACATAATATTGTATTTCGGCGAGTAAAAGTATGGCATCTCCATAAGGGTGCCGATTTTCTTATCCCTTTTTCTATTTTTTTTTATCCTGTTGCTTTGTTTATGTTAATTTCTAGGCGACGAAAGGCGCTTACCATCAAGTGGGCCGTCAACCATCTGACGGACGACCTTCACAAACACTTTTACTACTGGTTAGGGAGCCCACGGTGCTAAAGTACTCGAGCGTCGTGGGGACCTATTGGACTTTGAAGATTGGATGATAAGAAGAAAAAAAAGGTTATATGAAGTTTTTCATTTCAGCGGTGGGGTGAGCGTCTACAGGCGTTCAAAATTTTGTAGGTACTGTATTTTAAAAAATCCTCCATATAATCGTCAGATTAAGAATCAGCATGATCAGGACTTTAGGCTGAACCGTCTGTATGAAAATCTGACGCGCTCGAGTATTACAAAATGAGAATCGTCAAAAATATTTTTTGCATTTTCAAAAAGCTGCCATGAGCTTGCGTTACATCCGAATCGTCTGAATTTTAAATGGGAGCTTCGTTTAGGTTTCAGCTGACGCGCTCGAGTTGTATTTAAAATTTTAGCCCCACCCCCGCCAACCCCACCAACCAAACCGTCAGATTAATACATATCCGTTATCGGAGACACGTGGGGTATATACGAGATGGCATATTGGCAATATCTGACGCGCTCGAGTAAATCCAAAAATCCCCTCTTGGGCTCCCCTACCATACGCAACCTATCTGTTACTTGTTTTAGGTAAGTAGTCTAACGGCCGAAATTAATAACCTATCCTGATCCGTTTTTACCCATTTAGGATTGAAAAATCAATCTTTTTTGTGTGTGAAGTGTGTCAATAACGTATCCACGGATTTATATTTCAATCTAAAACATGAAACTATCTTTGGGAGGACAGATCTCACATTAAAGATCGACCTCTGTTCGTAATTGACAGTTTGGGTGTCTCAATATTCAATCCGTACATTTTGACATAGCGCAATCGATCTAGATTTGCAATCTCACGAATTTCACGGATTAATATCATGGATTATAATTGACGAGCCCGTTGGACGAATGGCAAGGGTGCTTGCCTTACGTCTCAGGGGCCCCGGGTTCGATTCCCGGCGGGGTTAACTTAGGAAATTTTAATATAATTTTCAAAATTGACTCTGGTCTGGATTTAAAAGTAGTGGTAGGGGCACACTGCGTTTCGCAGTCATTTGGGCAGCCCGTCTGGCGGCAGTAACCACCACCTTACTGAATACCACCGTGAAATAACAGCATTATGTGCTGTTGTGTTTCGGTGAGTGAGTAAGGGATGCCAGAGCCCATTACCCCACCCCTCCCTTATCCCTTATCCTTAATCCTTCTATGGTCGGCAGCGCACTTGTAGCACTTATGGCGTTACTTGAGTTATAGGCGACGGTAGCCACCTACCATCAAGTGGACCGTCAGCCTGTCTGTCGACCTTAACATTAAAAAAAATATATAAGATAAACAAACAAGAATTTAAAATATTTTTATTAATTGTATTAATAATAAATAAAATTATTAAATTGTCCCATTTCAATCGTATAGTTGTTGTGGAGTACGGCGACACGTTGAGTTTTGGGCGTTAAATGCGTCGTAGATTCGACGTCATTCTTCATTTTTTAATTTGTTGGTACAGGCATTGCTAGTTTTATTGTTTATAATTTTGCTATGCTCAATAAAGGATAACAAATTTTTCGTTTCATCTTTTGTAAATGGTTTCATCTTGATCTAAAATAAAAACAATAAAAACTTCATCACACCGCAAAAATAACAAGAAATGCAAGCGCCCCAAAGAACAGTGACGCATTAAAGAAATATAATTTACTACTGTTTCTGAATTCATTTTAGTTAACTATTAAATTATTCCACTATTTATTAACAATAATAAAAATTGAACACAACAAACATTGAATTGTCAACTGTCAAGTGTCATGCCATTCGTTCCTTTACTATTCAGAAAAACGAATGAATGTATATTATTATTAAAAACAAAATTATGTAGTACGCTTATAAATAAATAAAAATAAATTGAACTATAATTACTTTATCTTGTAATTGTAGGTAATTCATTATTTTCACATTTTAAATATGCATAAAATTAGAAATTTAAATTGTCTCGAAAGTAAAATTTTAATAGTTAGCATGAAAAGGAACGGCGTGGGAGGGAATGGATTGCCTACCGATCTATCCTTAGTTTCCAATCGCATACACACAAATTAATATTGGCACACAGATCGGAGATCGATCGGCCGATGGGAACAAACTGGAGATTGTTTTCAAGATCGGATTTTAGATACATTATTAATTTCGGCCGTAAGTAGGTTGCTATAAACAACTTATATAATATCTAACCATATAAAAAAAACAATAAATTTCGAATTATTTCAACTTTATTTCCGTGATTGTAAAAATATCAAGCCTCACAAGATACATACACTGCATAGATGTAATTTAATTATTTACAATATCTACATTAGTTCACCTGAACATGATTGGATTAGGCCGAAAATTGCAAATCATAGATTATGTGCAATTTTATAAGTGGGATCATCTTTTTCTAGTGTAAACTAGGATTTAATATAAATAATTACTAATTTCCAATAAATATAATATAAGTACAAAGAGTACTGTCTTTAAATGTGCAGAAAAAATTATGCGTATTGAAGTCTATAATTTAGAGTAATTTATAAATTCATTTTGTGTGCTAACAGTGGTCAGTTCATTCATATAATAAGCATATATACGATTTATGACTTATTCACTTCACCCTTATTTTGTATCATTCACTTTATGAATAACGCAACCGTTATAGACATATAATTAACCTTTAAAATCAAATTACACAATTAAGTTATTTGATTTTAAAGGTTTATATATCTATCGGTTGCGTTATTCATAAAGTGAATGATACAAAATAAGGGTGATTGAATTATTTGCAAGCTATAGCGATAAATTGGCAAGCAAATATAGTCTTTATTGTGTAGAACTTAGAATATACATCAGCTTGCTTATATATACAGTAAGGTGTAGACTATTTAAAAATACATTTCAACCATATAAGCTTGCACCCCATTTATAACATGGTTCCTATGTATAAGTTTACTTTCTTTATAGTCTTGACTCAATATTGGTCTAAAAAAATACAAATATATTCAGTTACTAGCTGGTGCCCGTGACTTCGTCCGCGTTGAAAAAGAAAAAAGTAGCCTATCCTGTGTCCTGTACGTCTAAATCTTTATCTACAAAGTTTCATGAAAACCAGTTAATTCGTTTAAGAGTTATGGAGGAACTCATACATACATACAGAAAAAAATTGTAAAAATGGTCAATTTAGTTTCAGTATCATGTATAGAGGCTATAAACACGATATCTCTGAAAACAAAGCAACTTACTTCATGACCAACCCTTACAGATTTATTATTAGTATTGATTTATGGATGTATCAAAAGAAGTGTTACAACTAATATAACGGTCAGACATTGAAAAAAAATCAAATGTACAAGGATCTATATTATGCATTAAAAAAAATAGATTTATACCCTTATACATAGGACACATCGTAATATCTAATTCTAAAGTCTATGAATAATACTATGAAAGGTTCTTAGTGCTTAAACACGTAGACGTACGAACTGAAAAGTGAATTTTACTATAACTTAAAAATATGGAATAAACTGATGATAGGAATGAAATAATTAATATCTCTGAATCACAAAGGCAATATGACTAATTTCTATATGAGATTCAAAAGTATGTATATTAATTAATTATTATTTACACATTAACAAAAGTGTGTACTCCCTTCTTTTTTTTTTAGAAAAATTATATAATTATTATATATAATTCATACTATAACTTTGGTATATTATATAATAATTATTTAGAAATATGGTAACAATATGGTAATTTCATTAAAAGTGTTCCGAGTCTTGTGCAAATAATATAACTCTATTTATATAGAACTAGGCACTTAGTGAAATTTAGAAATAGTGTTTAAAAACCTAATTTTAGAGAACATCACTTCTGCACTAAAGACTACTCGTACTTTAAGGAATCAAAGCTTGTATAATGAAATACTATTATATGAGCGTGGCTTTGTCCGTGGGTGGAATAAGTTTTATGATGACACGAACTGTCATTTTATATATGGTATCTGTTAGGGCACTGAAATTCAAAAAAGGCCATCTCCATGTCAAGTTTAATAGATGACAGACATATGATGAAAAATGTTTATTATTTTTAACTAAACTTTCTTATTCACTGAAACGAGCTTACACATATAGCGCTTTCTCTTTCACTCAATTCCATACAAAAGACAAGGACAGCAAATCTTGGGTAGGCGTATACAATAATAGATGAACGTTCATTCTACGCTACTTTTAGCTTTGTAAACTATAATAAAATATTATAGTAATACCTACATACTTACCCGCAACCCTACACTTTTTATTTTGTATAAACTATTCTAGCCATTGAGTTGTGAATTATTTATTAATTAAGATAATAAGACATTTTGGTTCCTGATCAATACTAATAATAAATCTGTAAGGGTTGGTCATGTTTTCAGAGATATCGTGTTTATAGGCTCTATACATCATACTGAACCTAAATTGAACGTACGAATCAACTGATTTTCATGAAACTTGGTAGATAAACATTTAAACGTACGGGACACAGGATAGGCTACTTTTTTCTTTTTCAACGCGGACGAAGTCGCGGGCGCCAGCTAGTATAATCATAAAAGGAAAAATATACGTTAGTTAATATACGTTAAACGTTAGTTAAACGAAATTCAAACGTTAAAATAATAATAATACGAATTAAAATTAAAAAACGCTGTATAATAACAGTGAGAGTTCTAAAAACTAAAACTAAAAAGTACTCATGTACTGTGTACACTCACATTGTCTGTTGTCTCCACCAATCACAGCCGAACGATTTATCTCCCTATAAGTTCGTTTCAGTGAATAAGTTTAGCCGAGTCGTTTATTGAAAATCCCATAACAACCTAACATTTTTCCAAAATAAAAAGTATCCTATACGTTAATCCACGTAATAAACTATCTGTGTGCCATATTTCATCGAAATCTGTTCAGCCGTTTTTTGGTGAATGAGTAATACAAACATACAAACTTTCGCATTTATAATATTATGTATTACAATTAGAATACTGCTAATCTCTTTAAAACCCATAAATTAATTATATTATTTTATACACTGACAAGCAGATAGTCAAGACACGTAAAACATTAAAAAAAATTGGAATGTAATTTATTTACATTAACATTTTCTTTGCTTTTGTGTATATAGCGATGGAATGTTATATAAATAACATAATAATATACTAATATAATTACAACACTCATAAAACTAACACAATATAAAAAAATCCACAACCTGCAATAAATTAAAACTATAAAAAAATTATAGTAATAAAAAAAAAGTTCACGAGTGAATATCGTTTCCACATAAATAAGTAACAAAAAATACTTAGGGCCTCTTTCACAAACTACATGTAAAGTGTTGATTAGTTACTTTTAGAAATCATTTTCTGTTATATTGAATTATGCACTCGGTTTACTGCATCATTCGGTAGCCGATTTTTTTTTATTATTTTCTATTTAATGTTTGGGACGTTTACCGTACAAACAAAGGTAGTTATATCAGCTCCATTATCCCCGGTTACCGGTGACTTTAAATGACAGTTTGGCCTACTTGACGTTTGTGAAAGAGGCGCTTATAGTCATAATTATAAATTGGAATATTTTTTCTTTTGCAATTACCTTCATGCCAAAAATGTGCCAGTAAAAATCATCTGACTAGTCCAACGTTCAATAAATCTATATTTTCTTTTATTTGAGACCAAATTATATTTTATTCGAGTACATACATATTTCATTATTATTTTTTACATCTATTGATCGAGAAATTAAGTGCTCTTTTTAGGGACACTTCATTCGAGTTTTGCTGGACTATTTTGGTTACACTTAATATGGGTAATAAAGACATAATAATAATAAAGACATTCTTCTTTTTCTTCAGCTCAATTCATATTTTATTAAAGATTAGAGATTATTAATATTATTGAGTTCATTAGTTTTTTTTAACAATTTTCCATAAGACATAGCAATTTTTTTACAACGATTGGTCGGTCCATCGAAATACTACAATGGAATTTGCGTCACAAATGCCAAAGCGGCACATAAAAAGAACGCCTTTGACAGAATCATGGCGGACTCTTGCCTTCACGCGTCAATGGTAAAAGGCAGTACCGATCAACTTCTACTATTTCATTTTAAACCCTATAATGGGTTGACGTAAAGTCACATTTTCTTTAAATTACGTACTTATTGTTATGTTTGTTTTGTTATAAATGACAGTTGATGCTCTACGCATATGTCACTTTTAAATGTTCCATAAAATTCGTACTGTTTTTTATGGCACGCGGGTTCCATGTTGTAGTAGTTTGATGGGTCGGTCATACAATTGTATTGTCAGCGGTGACAATTTCACTATGGAAGTGGTATCGAAGAACGCGAAATAGTCCTTAAACGAATGTCAGTGTCACTCACTACTCCTGGAGCAGCAGGTCGCCCTTAAGGAGGAACTTGTGCTGTTTCCGTGCAACGTCACCGCGTCCGGATGTTGGAACGCTCCCAATTCCTTCTCAGCTCTCTGATCTAATTCTGCCCACCTGAAATGTATTTTTTTTTATTACAGAAAACACCGCTTTTATTATCAAACTAGGTGGTGCCTGCGACTTCGTCCGCGTTGAAAAAGAAAAAAGTAGCCTATCCCGTGTCCCGTATGTCTAAATATAAAATATAAATTCAACATATTCTATATATGCTGAGTTGGAGCCGGTTTGTGGCGGGGGACGTTTGTGCTTGTCTGTATATATGTTTACCTTTGTATGCTCTTAAATGTCCTTTAGTTACTACAAATAAAACATTATTCCATTCCTATATATAAGGTGATCTGGCAACATAGTTAAAATCGCGGGCAAGCATATGTTGTATGCGCGGCTCTACGTACGTTTTAGGTATCGATAAGTCCAGTTGTTTGTGTCTGTTGACTGTCAATGATAATATGATAATTATATAATGGCGCTGATGGTTAACAATTTCTTAATTATTATAAATCAACTTGCCTTTGCACTGCCATCGAGAAAGCTTCAACGACATTATTGTCGTTTTTGGCGGACGTTTCTATGTACATTTTTATTTTGTTTTCCTCGCACCACTGTTTCAGTTGTTCGTACGGCACTTCTCGATCTTTTGATGACACGTCTGACTGAAAATTTATAAAAATATAAACCTCAATACCCATCTAATTGGGACTATTTTCGTAGAACATTATTTTCGTAGAAGTAAGTCTTCACTTTCCCATTTATCCTGTTATCCCGCTTATCCTGTTAAAATCGGCAGCACACTTTCAGCATTTTAGATGCAATAAAAGACATGAAAAATGCTGATTTCAATATGTGAGCGACTTTTTCATTTGAACAATTAAAAACCTAAAAAATAAATAGACTAAATTTTATTTATCTTCAGCATTTTATAAATCTCTTGAAACCTTAAGATTTTCAAAAGCTTCTACATCTATACTAAAATAATAAAGCTACAGAGTTAAGTAAAACAACAACGAACGAAACAAATAGAAGAAGAATTTAAATTAGTAAGTAATTATAAGTTATATAAATATTTGCGGTCATTAACTTACGAGAAAGAAAACAAAACAACATTAGTATCATACAATAATACAATTGTGTTTTTGGAAAATAAATTAACCGCAAACCGCATTGTACCTACTCTATTATGCCCAAGAAACTTTATAATAAATAATTACGTAGAAATGAGAGCTTATTTTAAAGCACCGTAAAATATTAAGAGAATACTACATACAGAAAATCCATAGAGTAGGATTTAAAACTGCTGCTAACTAAACCTGTTCGGGATTTTTGCAATGATCCTGAAAGTAATTGGGATGATTACAAAATTCGTTGTTAGTTTCCTATTGTCTGGTCCTTTGCAATCGTACTAGGGTTATTGAGAAGATCTTGCAGTCTAATAATACATCAGCGGTTCAAGTCTGAGCACCCCTGATTTACAAAATATTATAAATATAAAATAAATTAATTAATTAATTCAGAATTTACTTACTTTATTTCCCACTACCATGAAGGGAAACCGTTCAATTCCATTCTTGACGCCGGCGTAGTGTAGAAATTCGTTGAGCCACATTTTTACGTTATTAAAGGAGCTGCGATCGTCTATCGCGTAAGCCAATATACAAATATCAGAGCCTCTGTAAAAAGGCGTCCGGAGTGATTTGAATCTTTCCTGGCCTGCCGTATCCCATACCTGAACACAGTTTACACGAAATAGAAAAATTCAGAACAGGTGCTTTCAAAACGTTAGAAATTTCTCAAAGACATCAAGGCTTGGAATAGTATGAAAAATCATTTTCAAGCAAGAAAAAAGTTTTCAGTATATTTTTTATTGACAATTCTACAGCTCGTTATTAGCTGCTAACAAAGAAAAACGTTTGGCACATACAATTTAGAAATAATTGACCAGTCGAAAGGCATCACTAAGCCATCAGTTAGTGAGTAATTATTGCTACAAGCAATTATAGTATTTCTTATCACGTATTGTAGCAGCTTAATATTGCTAACTTAACAGTCATTAAGTGGACCTTCTCCACTTGATGGTAGGTGGCTACGGTTGCCTGTATTCCGCAAGTTTGCTGCCAATCATAGTGGAATTGAGAAGTGGTCTAGTACAGTCGGCCGCATAAGTCGATTAACACATTCAAAAGTGCAAAACAACTGAACACTCAACTTCTTACTAACTTACTTAGTTACTGAAGCTTCTTACGATCGTTTGTAAGTGAAATTTATTTTGTTCTCTAGTCGGGACAACGTCTTATGGCGCGTTGAGTGTTACGTTGTTTTGCACTTTTGAATATGTTAATCGACTTATGCAGCCGACTGTACACTATAAATAAAATTATTATTCCCAATGAAAGGCCAGACTTGCTAATTGAATTAGGTAAAATGCGAACATACCAAAAATATTCAAAATTATTACCCAGTATATAATTAAATAGTATCTAGTAATATCTACTTGTACATATTGGGACATAAAATGACGCATGCGCAGCACCTGCCGAAATGTCGCCATAAAGACTTGAGGAAAATGAGAAATATTTAACTTCGTAATAATGTATGCTAACTTTTAACAGGTTTCCTGTTTTTAGATTAAAGTCGAAAATATAAGTTACTTTTACACATGCATATATATTGTTTGCATGTTTTTTGTAATAGCATACAAAAAAATACATATTCAGACTTAGAACATTTGAGATGTTTTAGAATAGAAGCCTTGATAAGAAGACAGTCTATAAAGCCCGTCCATAAAGATAAAGTGTTATATAATGAGCATTACATAGTGTAAAAACATGTTTTAAATAGTCATGCAATTTTCACTATTATATAACCAACATCCGTAGGCGAGGTTACGGACAAGCATCTTAATGACTTTTGCAAATATATTTTAAAACTAGCCAGTGCCCGCGACTTCGTTCGCGTGTCATAGCGTTTTTTTATAACAGATTATAATAGTACAGTTTTTTGAAATGAGAGTCTTTTGCATTTGTGCTATGCTATTGTTATGTAATTTATGAAATTCCAAACATTTTATGTGATATTTGGATTAGTTTTTGACATTTTACCACAGGTTGAAGGCGGAAGATCAAACTGTCAATTTTCGCAATATTGTATATAGTTTAATTAGACATGACTAACATGAAAGAATTTCGGTACGCCACTTCGAGACACATGGGTTCATTTAGGAATTCCCTGTCAAGGAAAAAACCTCACAACAGGTTTAGGATGTGATTCATGAATCACAACTTGTTATTTATTTGGAAAAAGTCCCCAATTTCGATCACAGATCAAAATAACAATTTCGTGTAGTGCTATTTCGAAGCATGCATGGGGACTATTTTTACGTATTACAGAGAAGAGAATGAATTTTAAAGAGACTTATAGATTTTTTAAACTACAGAATTTGTACACATTTGTGTCTAAATAAGAAAAAGTAGCTTTTGTTCGCGACTTCCGCGCCCTTTTTTTGGGTGTTAAAAATTAAAAAAAAATTCAATCTTTATTGCTAATATATTTGTTTCAGGTGTTGCGCTTTTCATTTTTATTATTAGATGATCACTTAGGAACAGTAACTTATCTGGATGAAAGGGGTAGCCTATGTCAATCAATACTTAAAATTAATTAGTGATAAATTGTGTTATATGAAAATTAAATTTTTCCTTGTTTGTCGGTAATAAACAATTTCTTTACGTTTCAATAATACAATAAAATTCAATTTCGCTTTTGTAAACGAGACCGGCTTCTGAAAACAGCCTCTGAATACTAAACTATTCAGATACTGCTACAAGGTGCTGAATTACAAAGGACCACCAGGCGGCATATCCAGCCATCTGGCTGTAAAGCTAGATGACTGGATATGCCGCCAATCAGATATCCGGTAAACTGCCAAACTATGATCCGTTAAATCTCTAATATAGATTAAGATAAGCAGTGACTTGGTACAACCTATCTTGCAGTAATTTGGGGCAGCCTTTCTAATGGCAGTAACCACCACTTGCAGAAGATGACCAAATATTGATATTTTAATCAAACAAAGAAGCGCAGGGAGGAAACTAAAACATCACCAAATATATGATAAATAAATAGACAAATTCTATTATATTTTCTCGTGTAAATGTTATCAGACGGGTTAATTGTCCATGATAGGTGACAACTGACACCTATTAATATAAGAAACGTCCATATTACCATAGTAGGATTAAGCACGAGGGGTTGGGATGAGATATTGAAATGGACTCTGAAACAACAATGTTATTACACAATGGCCTTCTGTAAGGGGGTGATTACTTCCATATAATGGTTGCCCAAATAAGGGACAGAAATTATTTGACAGACACATAAATCAACTGACAAGAAAAAGAGGAATCTCTTACTTAATCTATTCTATTTAATAGTTTAATAAAATAGAACTTTATGGTATCTTTTTTCTTTTGTATTGTTTTCAACGGTCCAAATTGTCTGCTCTTTTTTTGCTCCCATTCTTGTATAAAAAATTCAAGGTCTAAATAAAAAGCTTACAATGTGTAATGTATTAGAAATATTACCTGTAGTGTATAAGGCTTCCCGTTTACATCTAGGGTCTTGTTCATAAATTCGACGCCGATAGTGTGGAAGCTGTGGTCATCGAAATGATTGGAAATGAACCTGCTCATCAAACAAGATTTCCCAACACCACCATCTCCAAGTATCACGATCTTAAGTAAAGTATTTTTCATTTGGGGTCTGCCGTAACGATCGTTATCGTCAACCATTGTGCCAAATATCTAACATTATACTCCACCTTTACGAGTTCTTTTATATCAACAGCCTTGAAATTATAACGATGTGTACAAATGCTTAATTAACGATGACTCACTGTCGACAGTTTCTTTATTTTATACTTTGATAATGCGGCTTTAAATTTAGGGAGCGCTTATGAATTTCATTGGCTACATTAAAGTTTGGTTTGTATTTTTTACAAAATTTGTAAGGACATTTTACACTCCAAAACACAACCAACTCAAAATGATTATCAACACCAAATAAAATATAAATAAATAATAAATAAAATAATCAAAATCAATGACAGCAGGAATTGTCACTTGTCACTTACGTAATAGGGTGACAGTGACAGCGGTAGTTAGTTTCTATTCTATTTCCGACTCGAATACGATGTTGCCCTTATTAACATTCTGTTGTTAAAAAAGACTATTAGCAACCAAAAATTATAACAATAATATAGTTAGTAAAAACTGGACACCATAAAATTTTAGATTTTTGGTTGATGGAAAAAAAAACACGTGCGTGTAAAGAGTAGGCGTGAAACATTAGAGCGCGGTACATTTTATGCAGATAGATTACAAGTCACACGATCGTTACACTGAAGGACGCTTCAATACTGTGGACGCTGTGTGACGACACAATATATTATGATCTTAATATTTTACTAAACTACTGACTACCTGTTGTAGTGCATTTAAAAATAATATGCAAATCTAATATAAATTATATTACCAATTAATATTTTCTTGAAATGTGCTAGTTTGCATAAATTGGGAATATAGAGCTTCGACTTCTGGTAACCTCATAGCGCAACCTGTTAATGACAATGTCAAACTGGTCTATACTTTCACCGTCTTTTGTAGATTTTTTAATTACACTATGTTTTTTATTTCATGCATTTTTTATGCAGTTTCTTTGTCATGTATATAGCTCATAAAGACAGTTTTAAATTAAGGTTTCCAAGTTATTTAATTATTCAATATTCAATTCACAGCGACATCTGTTGGTAGATTTCGTCAACGCTTATAAAATATTATTACATGTTATCTGCGTCATGTCCATGAAGATGTCGCTGATCTGATCTTGATACCGTCATCCCGTGCCTGAGCAAACCAACCACTACCCATACACTTCTCTACAACTACATACATTTTATTCCGCTTTGTTTTGCGGAGGTGATTGGACGTTGTGTTGTAGTAGCTGTATTCAGTGTTGTGTATTATGGTTTTAATAGCAATAAATATTATTTGAGTGAATGGATTAAATATTTTAATAGATAGTGTTTTTTCTAATTGGATTGTGACTGTGCGTGTATTCAATTTTTATAGAGATTGTTGTTTTTGCGCAATCGTTGTGAGACTTGATGTCAATAAACTTGTCGGTGGTATTTTATGGGAAAGGTGTGTGCCGTGCCTAGCTGATACCTGTTCACGACGGGTGGCTGTTTGAAGTGGAGATGGAGAGGTCATTTGGCCACTGAGCCTATGGTGCCATGGTGTCATAGGAGAGAGAGGTGAGTGGCATAGAATTATTTTGTGGTTTGGGGCCGCGTAGAGGCTAGAGGCGACCGACACGACACGACACGGCGTCAGGACGAGACAGAAGGGTGCGGGGGCGCGGGGGGCGGGGCGGCGTGCATTCACCTCTGACCCGCGCGCGGGGCGAGCGCTCAAGGTCGGTGCGCCGCCTGAAGGTCGCTAGTCACGTGACGTCGAGGGTGAAGTTACCCCACAGTCACAGACCCTCGCGGCGACCCTTGCTTTTCTTTGCTTGTTTAACTTGAGACGATTGCGTGCACAAGTGTTTTTTATCAGTTATTATATTAGGTATATTGCAAGTATATTGTAATAAAAATTTTGTTATTAAATTTCGACGTTGCCTTAGACAAATTTACTAAAAAAACAGATGTTTTAAAATTTTAATTTTCATTAATTATGAAAAGAATAGTTATATCCATGTGTTCGGTTTTTGACGAAACTAGGTTTTAATATGTACCTAAACGAGTACAAATAAAAAAAATCTGTGCTGAGTTTCATCCTATACCTAAATAAGGTACAGTCCGTTCACAAACCTAAATGAATGTAAAAAATATTTAACATTTAGTTTTAACAAATTGTACCATTGAAAACGTGTTGCAAAACTTCATGGTGGCCGATAAAGTACCTACTTTAAGAGATTTGCGGTTTTGAATCAGCGAACATTAAAGTACAACTTTGTTATAAGTGAATTTTCGTATTTCTAATTTCAATTCAAATTATTATATAAGTACTTAGGTATATTTAAAAATTCAATGAAAAATTCTCTAACTAATGGTGAAAACCGCATCAAAATCTGTTACGTGGTTTAGGAGGAGCGGCCATACAGACAGTGTGTCATTTGTTCGTGTTTTCACGCTAATCACCGAAACTGCTCCGATTTAAAAAATTGTGAATATAATTTGTCAATTAATATAAATCTACTAAATAATATATGATAATAATTAATAAATAATACTTGCCTATCTGCTGTCATTTAAAAAAAAATACAATGTCGATGGAAAATGATTCATTCTAACTTTAAACAGGTGTTGTCCTTGAATGACTCAGTGGTTCAAAAAAAATATTTTTGTTAAACACGAGTGTTGTACTACTATAGTATATATAGTACCTTGTACCATGTACTAGTGTAATACAAAGATTTAAATCGAGAGATGCGGCATTACTAGCGAAAGTGTGTTACAAAATACAACATACATTATGCTAAAGACAAAAGTATAAAATACCTTTGTCTAAACACACTTTTAAACACAGACAACACATTCCTTACTTCAAACGTGACTGTGACGATAGCGACGCTCTCAACAAGCGACCGTCACTCACTGTAGCTCGCGTGCAACTGTAGTTGGATTGAGCGCCTGCGCCCAACTTAAGGGCACCAACTTAAGGGGTGGCGCAGACGACATACTTTTCTCAACTGCCGTACAAATTAATATCCACGTCTGCCTAGCCTTTGTTGTCACAAAAGGTTTTGTTGTGGTTTTTACTCGAAACCGGAGAGAAATCTAATAATGTACTTAGTACACTTTGTAAAGGATATTTTTTACTAGAAATTAAAATTCATACTTACTTCATTTTTTTTATTGTTACTTTTATCCATATTAGAACAAAATATAGGTTACATTAGATTTATTTTTCTGAGAGTAATAACAATGAAAGAAAAATGAACTAAGATTTTTTACATGACTTTATTACACATAATTAACATATATATTTTTAGATTATTTGAACTACTCGTTTAGTGGATCTATGCCTTCAAAGACACCTCTCTTTTGCAGCTTAGCCTGACTATGCACCTTAATTATTTGAATAATTTATGCATTAACTGCAATAAATTGTTCGAGGGAGTGTCTTACTTGTCTTACTTACCTACTAGATTTTACTTATTGTTAACTTTGTTACTTAAACTTACTCGTATAATAAACAAAACCAAACATTAATAAAGTGCACATACCACTTTTTTTAATTAAACATCATTGTAGTTATTAAAACACGAACAACTAGGTAGGTACACTATGTGGAATCCTAATTTGGAAAATTAATTTGATACATGACAAAATTCTAGTTCATACAACCAAATCCCGACACCGGCTTTGTTAGCCGCCGCTCGTTAAAAGTCACGTACCGTTAGAACCTTCTTAGAACTTTGATAAACATTCTAGCCTAGGTAGGTACTAGCTTCTTACATTGTAATCAGGTTGCGAAGTACACAGCGAATGCGAACGTATGCAAATCGTTAAAATCTAGAGGTTTACTGTAATTTTATACGGTGCTGTGCGCTTATGCGCCATACGGCATTCGTGTTATCTCGATATCTATCTAATACGATATACCTTTAATATTATATTTACCTTAAATATTTGTTTCATCAAAATGTATAATTTAATACAAATAAAACGAAATGTTTTAGAAGATGTGTTACGTTATAAAATTAGCTACCTACTTATGTAAACTTAGATAGGTTTAATATAAATATTTAGTAGTATTGGTATATTAGAATGTACCTAATTCTCGTGTGTATTTATCGGATCATCTCCCTTATTAATAATTTCATTAAATATATTTTTAAGTAATTAGTAAATGCACAAAAGTATTACGTAGTTACTCTAGTTGAACTTTAACGTTATAAATTAAAGGTTATACAATAAAAAACATTTTATAGCTTTTACTTTACTAGGTAGGTTAGGTACTGAGTTACTAACTAGAAGCTGTCCGTGGCGTCTGGTTGAGTAAGTCGCTAGCGTGTTCGTATAAATTACTACAAAACGGTTGAGCCGTTAAACTAAATATTTAACATTCATGTTCAAATTCTGCGTGCTCTAATTAAATTGCAAATTGTCAACTGTTGCACCGTTCTCTATGCAAAGTTATCCCGCCATAATGGGCGACGTACTCTAGTCCAACAATACCAAAGTAAGTCAAATAGAGAGAATGGGCTGAGCGTTCCCTACATCGAAATACTATAATGGAATTTGTGTCACAAATGCCAAAGCGGCATATAAAAAGAACGCCTTTGACAGAATCATGGCGGACTCTTGCCTTCACGCGTCAATGGTAAAAGGTAGTATCGATCAACTTCTACTATTTCATTTTAAACTCTAATGGGTTGACGTAAAGTCACATTTTCTTTAAATTACGTAGGTACATATTATTATTATGTTTGTTTTGTTTTAAATGACAGTTCATGCTCTACGCATATGTCACTTTTAAATGTTCCATAAAATTCGTAGTGTTTTGTATGGCACGCGTGTTCCATGTTGTAGTAGTTTGATGGTTTCCTATCCCTATAATTAGTGTGAGAGAGACGAAGCGATCGTGCGGTTAGTAGTTGTTTTCCTCTAGAATTTTTATTCGTCCTCGAAATTACAACAGACCTACAGAAAACAGGTCCGTGATGACTTTTAAAGAAATTTATTTAAAGAAGTGAAATAAGTGTTTAAAAAATGTAATTCTATAACCGGGACGCAAGATTGTTATTTCATCTTAAAAAAACTCATGACACCAAATTTTATAAAACTTTTGAAAAGTTAATAATATTTTTATTGAAGTAGTTAATATTTAGAAATTTATCCACATCTTAAATTTAGAAATCTGCTATTATAGTTAATGACGGTTTACAAGATGGCGGCGATAGTCCTGATTTTGCGGTTTGTCAAAAGATCCTTGCGACACCTATGCTTAACTGCGTCCAGTTTGAAATAAAGAAACACTCGTTTTGTACGTATGTGACATTTGTTCTTATTTCGCAACAAACAAACGAAAAGGTCTCGCACTAAGATGAATAATAAAGTTCCATTGATTAAAATTTTATAATCACAAGTTTTTAGTTTGATTTGTGCGTGCGTACTGCAGCTAGAAAGTAGTCTATGTTGTGTCTGTGCGGTGACTAAGTTCAAAATCGTTTAAGAGACACAACGAAAATTATCGTCTAATTAATTACGGCAATTATGGTAATGCGTCTAAGTTGTGTTTCCTTTCGACATTAAAGTATACATTATCGTGTCCCTATCTCCAGTTTACACGAATGAAACATTCTACGGCATTGGCCGTTTAATTGCAAAATGTATTTCGAAATAGGATCTCGGCGCTCGCATTGTTTGCTCTAAGCCGGATGGAATTGATTAATCGTTCAACTACGCCAATAATTACCTATTAATTTTACAGTTTCTGATTAATTCACAACGTTCAAGATGTTTTTGTTTACGAGCGACATGATTTACTTAATAAGTTTATCCGAACTATAATTTCATCATCGTTGATTTTGATGCTCGCAAAAGTTACTGAAGATTTTGAAGAGTTGTTTTTTTAAATGACAACTGTTTTAAAATTCGCCTGTTCGCCTATGGAAGGATGCAGTAAAGCGAGTGCATAATTTAATAAAACATAAAATTATTTCTGAAAGTAACTAATCAACACTTTACTTATAGTTGGTGAAAGAGGCATTAACTCCTTAATGGTTAATTAATGAGTGAAGTTATGTATATAGTCACTTATTAACATCATCACTTGGTTTATTTATTTACAACTAGCTGACGCCCGCGACTTCGTCCGCGTTGAAAAAGAAAAGTAGTCTATCCTGTGTCCCGTACGTCTAAATGTTTATCTACGAAGTTTCATGAAAATCAGTTGATTCGTTTAAGAGTTATGGAGGAACATACATACATACATACTTACAGAAAAAAATTCTAAAAATGGTTAATTTAGTTACAGTATCATGTATAGAGCCTATAAACACGATATCTCTGCAAACAAAGTAACTTACTCAATGACCAACCCTTACAGATTTATTATTAGTATTGATAAGAAATTATAAAATTGAAAATATAGTATACAAATTAAACTAATTGTGGTTTGGTCCTACAGACAAAGTGTCCGTCTCGTTTTAAAAATAAAATATTAATTTGGGTGTATTTTTGTTTACTTTATAAAATGCACTCTTTTGCATACGTCGTGTCTGGCAGTGTGACAGTGACAGCGCTAAGAGGCCGTCAAAACAAATCTATTTCTGTTTAATAAAAATGTCGAGGTCGATCTGCAATTGAAATATTTTCATGATTTCATTCTGTTTAAAAACTCGTACGAGACCATAATACGGGACACATTATTGTTATGATGATATTTTATGGGCTATGTTTGCAAGTTGTCGTGTTACTTTCAGGTCAATATTTTTTGTTCAATTTCGAATGCATCTTAGGCAATAAAATTAATGACTTTTGGCCATGTAATGGCCATGTAGCAATATACTTTGAATAACACAAGAAAATAATTCTCTCCTTCTTACTTATTTTCCTATTTATGAATTTTTCTTTATATGTTTTTTTTTTAAATTTCATCATTGACAGTACCTACGCGCAATAAATTGTCTGTTTTAAGTTTATACAAATAATGCAATGAAATAATAGAATATTGCAAGTGCATTATTTTTGTATTTGAGAGCTACTTCCTCTAACTTCCTTTTGAGAGCTATAATTTTTTATATTAAATTAGCTTTTGCTCGCCATTTCATCATCCCGCTCCTTTTTCTACGGCGTTGAATATTTATTACTCAAATGTTTTTGGCATTCCTTTTATTTTTTATTTTTAGACAATCCCTCTTTCTCTTTTACAATTTTTTTCTGTATAAAAGGTACTATCCTGTGTCTTTTTCTGTACCTTTGACAACGGGTTTGTAAGTATGCAAAATTTAATGGTGATAGATAAAGTACTTTCAAAGAGTTGCTGTTTTGAATAAACACAGTTTTTTTTATATATCAATTATATTTTAACGATTTTAAAGTCCAAAACTCAACTCGTATTATTGACGATCGATCTCAGGTAACAGCAATGACTGTTATCGCTGTGGGTTAATGTTTTTTTTTTTCAAAAAACTAATTTGTTTTATTACGCAACAAACGAGTGGTATTCTTTTTTTGTAAACGGACAAGTAGCAAAAAACACCGTTGTGCACGAATGTACTCTCACTACTTTCACATTTGAATGTGTGTTATTGCGAGTGTGGTGGGGATGCGTTTGTTGTGTGCGTGTCGGCCGGTGACCTTGCTATCAGGCGGAAGCGCACGGCCGCGTGAGTCAGCGCGCGTCTGCCGACGAGTTCGAGGGAGCAGGGACCTTCGTTCGAGAGCCCCCCCGAGCTTCTCTTTTCAAATTTTTAAATGATGTCATTGTTCTATTTAAAAAAAAAACGAACAATTTTCAAACTATTCGCCGTCCGAGAGCGCTCTATGCTCTATGGGCAATACACGGAGAGCACACGTTTAAAATTGGAACGTTGAATTGCGGAAACGAAAAAACGTGGTTCACTAATTCCGATTGCCTTCATCAATATATTAATATAATAGTATAATTTCAAAAATACATAATTATATTAACGCACGTTGAAATCGCCGATTCATTATGCAGATAAAAACCTACGTACATATTGTATTAGGTATTTACATACGCTTTATTAGTTTAATGACCATTAAACTTTTGACCTATACATTAACACGTTTTGTTCATCTGTATTAAAAAAAAATGATAATTCTATCTATTAACGAAATATTTTTTGGAAGAGTTTCACTAGTTTTAGATATTGAATTTATAATAATAATCAAACAAATTTTACATCTATAAACATAAATAGCGAATTATTTCTTCTAAAAAGTTAAAAATGTTTTTTACAAATAACAATATTCAAACCATTTTTATTGTAAAAAGTGTACAACAACGATGTGCTTTGTTCTGAAACTAACGCATCGAAGTTTAATTTTATTTTATTTAGAGAAAATCTTCCGGTAGTCTTAGTTTAGATAATCCAATAACTAAGAAATAGTTAGTTTAGTTTAAAAAATTATAAAGTTTTTACAAAAAACTAATTAAAACAGTACTGGATTATGTGACTTAGCTCTCACAAGGTTAAACTTAATGGACGGATAGAATCCTTTATATTTTTTTCTATAAAGTATGAAATCTTAATTTTTATACATGTAATTATTTTTATAATTTAAGAATATAAATTTCAATATATTTTCTAATTTTTTAATTAAAATATGATTTTTCCTTGTGACCTCAAATTTTGTGTGTAATATTTTCAAAATTTTGGCCGCTGTTTTGTGTCAGCATATGACCCCTCAGCGAGCGGAGCGACGTAAGCCCAACTTGTTCAATGTTGCAATATAAGTAAAAGGCTTGCAATACATACTTGTAGCGACTGGTGTAAGAGGCCTCGCTTCGCTTGGGTACAGTCATCAACATAAATTCTCTTAAAAAAATGGAACTTGCATCCAGATTCCAAAATATCTGTAAAAAATCCAAAAGTCTTGTAGGATTGTTCATCGGTTTATATTCCAACTGCAAATGTAACTTTATAAATACAATAAATATTTTTCATGTTCCATATATATATATATATATACATTTGCAGATGGAACATGAAAAACATATTTTACATATACAAAGTTAGTTACATTTATACATATACATTCCATCTGCAAATGTAACTTTGTAAATACAAAATATATTTTTTATGTTACATCTACAAATTTAATTTTGTAATTGAAAAAAATATATATAAATTATTTTGCAACTAACCCAGCCCTTTGATTGTGTCGACTGAGAGAAGTTTGAATATTTTTAGCTTCAAGCATGTTTGATGTTTATTTTAACTTGATACCTCTACCTTTTTCTGAGAAATATGGTCAAACAGTCGCCGACAACGAAGTGACCTGTTCTAAAAAATCTTGAAGTACTAAATTTAGAGCCAATGACGTCCCGAACCCAAACTATAACTACCTACAATATCGCTGAACGTTGGCTGAACCCTATTTCGTTTTTGCCAATTCAATGACGTGGTGTTAGTTAATGTCTTACCAAATTCTGTTGATAAGGAGACTCATACATTTTTTGACTTACTTTCTGTTTTTTAATAGGAATCTCCCTTACTTAAAACAGAGATACTAACTGACAGACAACCCACAAATTAAAATGTTGGACCAAACGTTATAATATAACGATAAATATTTTAGGCTTTCTAATTGCCACTGTTGTTTTGAGATTTTTTTTTTTTAATATCTTAAAATATCTAAAAATCTCTAAAAGGGCTTTAAATAGTATTTAAATAATAATAATAATAATAATTTCAGCTTTCTAGACTTTGTTTTTTGACTGTGCGTTGATTGTCAGTCAGGATAAACGATTTTATAAGTAACTAGCTGTTGCACGCGATTTCGCCCATGTTACTCGCTGATGACGTAGCTTTCTCTAGATGAAATAATATTAAAATTGGTCCAGTAGTTTTTGAGTTTATTCATTACAAACATACAAAAATACAACTCTTCTCTCTTTATAATATTTATAAGATTAATAATATTAAATTAGAAATAACGTCAATTATAATTTTCAGACCATCTACGAAGGACCGGGCCCAGTGCGAGTTACTCTATCAAACGCGTCGAAGCATCAATAATTTGTATGGGAATGAAGTAATGCTACACGTTA
The DNA here is from genome assembly GCA_945859745.1 of Synanthedon formicaeformis. NCBI lineage: Eukaryota > Metazoa > Arthropoda > Insecta > Lepidoptera > Sesiidae > Synanthedon > Synanthedon formicaeformis. The sequence continues at coordinate 10,335,725 of OX243958.1, forward strand.
GCCAACAGGTAGCGCTGCTTCATTCCCATACAACATTTAGCGTTCGACGCGTTTGATAGAGTAAAACACGCACTAGGCCCTCCGGAGTGGGCAAAACGTTGGTAAAGCTTGTATACATGTATGTACCTACTCGTATACTTAGGTAAAAACGCGAAAAGATGTCAATGACAGGCGACTTGGGTGCAGCAAAGACTTCGCGGTGGGTCGGGGGCGAGTTGTTATATGATAAACGATATATGAGTAATCAAATTTTAATTAAACTATACAATCCAACGCTTTAACCTCCGAGTATACTTACTAGTGTTTCGCAGTACGAGCAAATGTTCGACAAGTTTTTGAATTGTTTCCAAACAATTTGAAATTCCGTGAATATTTAAATGTTCTCGTCAAACAAGGCTCCGATTAGAGCGGTATCCGTGGTGGCAACGGTTGCTTACGCAAGTGTTGATGAGATGCCGTTAAGTAACACGGTGCAATATTCTACCAACATAATTGGTAAGGTATAAAACCACCTTAATAATATTATGAATAAAATTACTGTCGACCCATTTTGATATAACTATTTACAAATTGTTAATTAAATTGCAATATTTACTCAATTCTCGGATCACTTTAATCTGAGAGTAATAATTCCAACAAGTTGTTGGAATTATACCTCTATGACTTTAATGAAAAACAGCAAAAAGCACACGTAGTTTTATTTCACAGTGGTCTCCTGTAAATTGGTGGTTACTATCGCCATGACGAGTTGCTCAGTTTATAACTGCGGAACCCAGTGTACCCAGCTACTATTAATTTAGTAATAATAAAAAAAATGTTAAGAAATCTAAAAATTTACAAGGTGAAAATTCGGAGAACAGGCACTAGTTTTGGGACTAGCTATATTGTCTTTATGATTTTTTACAGTTTGCTCTAAAAACTTATCAGGCAATATTATAGCCACTCAACGTGCTATGTACCTACATTTTGCATTCTTTGCCTTGATTAGTTAATTATTGTGTTTAGGGGTTTGCAATCAGGGCCAACTTTAAAAATGAACTTTTTAAAGTTGGCACTGTTCTGGACATGGAACTCTTTCGCAGTCAAGTGTAACAGCAAGTGTTACGGTTCAGCAAGTCAAGTTAATCGGATAGCCACCTACTACTTCTTTTTTTATTTCCCAAATTTTAAAAATTAAACCAATATTTCGTGAAAATAGCTCATAAAATAGTAGATAAGTACAATATGGTTACTGTTATATTACATTGTTTTCTATAAACAATATTTTAAAGAAAAACCTGTTTAAATTTTTACGTGATATTACTTTGCCCTGTTCAATGTATACCCAAAGCCGATTACTCATTTCATAAACATAAATTTATGAATGTTTAAAGTTGGCAAACTTAACCCTGAAACTTTCTCTATATGCTTACCTTTGTCTCAAGGCCTCAAAAGCTCAAGCGAGCCAAAGTCATGATACATCCTTGCGCGCGCTGGCTTGTTTCGAAACGCCTAACTGCGTTTAATTCTCAGAAAGCATTACCGGTGACTCATTCTGGGTACAAACAGGTCTCGATAATGGCGCCATGTTTGATTTATACACAAAAATATACATGTAATTGTATAGGTACTTATAGGTTTACATGTGAAACCTTGAAGCCTAGAGTTAGCCTTACTGGAACGTTGTTCGTTTTTTCTCTATTAGGTAAGTACTCATTAGTGAAAGATTAAGAGAACTGAATAATTTTAATTAGATCTATTAATATCGCCGATAGAATTCGACGATTAATATGTAGGTTAGGTACTACAAGGGTCCTAAACAATATTAACGAATTATTAAGTGTTTTGTATAATTTTCCTAGTTATAGTAGGTACTTCAAATTGTGTTCATAATATTTTACACTTACACTAGCTTTTATATAGATTCCTCTACCTATACCTATTTCTATATATTTTTTAGAAATAGGTATAGGTAGAGACCAACTAAAAAATACAGATGTTCGCTAAAATTACTGTAGGTATTTTCGCTTGCCCTCACTTTCCAAACATCCTGTAAATGTTATATTTCTACGTCCATCCTGAAATTCTATTAGAACTATTGGTATAGTGTCGAAGATTACCTCGTACAAACAAACAGATATGTAAAATTTTATTAGTATAAGCGCCTCTTTCACAAACGTCAAGTAGGCCAAACTGTCATTTAAAGTCACCGGTAACCGGGGATAATGGAGCTGATATAACTTTGTTTGTACGGTAAACGTCCCAAACATTAAATAGAAAATAATAAAAAAAAAATCGGCTATCGAATGATGCAGTAAACCGAGTGCATAATTCAATATAACAGAAAATGATTTCTAAAAGTAACTAATCAACACTTTACATGTAGTTTGTGAAAGAGGCCCTAAATAAAAGACATCTAGATTAATTTTACAGGCCTCTCTCCACAGACACTTTTACCGTTGCATATCCTTGAACGCATTGATCACCAATTCGGCACTCTTTAGGCGGCCCGTCTCTTTGAGAAGGCCATATTGGCACCTGTCGAAAAAAACCTTATCCTTCGAGGCAAATGTGTCTAGTTAAACCGGTCCAACCGTCACTATGACTATATTTTCCGGTACCTAAAATAAAACACCTTAATTGGCGCCCACAGATATAGACGGAGCGAGAAAAAATTCTACCGGAAATTGCTATGCTGTATTGTCATGTTATGGGACTGTTTTTGTTGCGGTTTTCACTTTGATACTGTATTATATATCGACATTTTCTTTGCGCTATTTTGCTATTATGCTTTATGTTGGTCTGAAGGGCTTTACAAGAAGCAGCTGGATGCGAAAAACATCAAGCAGTCTATTACAACACTCATTATATTACCTACAGTAAATATAACAGTCAGAAACTGTACATATAGGAAAACACCTCATTACATAGAATACATAGGTTGCATTGAATGCATTACATAGACTTGTAACAGCCGTTACATTATTTGATATTTAATTAATACTCAAATAATATTGTACTTTCCTATAATTTAAATTCATACTTGCAATATTCCTTTCTGTGAGTGTTGTATATTGTGATTAAGTATGTCTTTAGTTGGTAAGCCTTTTGACATAAATAAATAAGTAAATAGAATTACCTGTAGACAATTTAAACGCCACCACTACACACTATTATTATATTGAAAACATTATATCTGACTAAACAAATTAAGCGGACAATCAGTCAGAAGTGATTTTTTTTTATTCCACAGAGATATTATATCTGCCAATCAATCATTTTAAGTGCTGTTTCCCTGAGAAATGTCAACCGCAAAGAATGCGGCTACATCGACCCATATTACAATGCAACTCCTCGTGTCTGTCTGCCTCCCCCCCCCCCCTCCCCCACCACTTCTCTGTACGGAAAATGTGGGTGGCAACGGTTCTGCGTCGCCCTCATTGCATGGGATTGCATATTAACGCTAAATAAAACAGCAGATTAACAATTGATCAATGAGTGAAAAGGCGGAAATTGAAGGTTATCGTAGTTCTTTGAAGCTTAAATATTTTAGAAGCTTTTTGAAAGCTTCAATCCGCCTTCAAAGTTTAATACTAGCGATCCGCTGCCGGCTTCGCATGGTTTTGCGATCTAACATTACATGTTTATCGCTGTGACGACGGTGGCTCCGCCACGGTGACAATGTCACCCAATTTTTTATATTTTTAGATGATCTCTCGCGAATCTAATATTTTTTCAAGATAAAAAATATCCTATATGTCAATCCGGGTAATAAATTTCATCTAAATCCGTTCAGCCATATTTTCATGAAAGAGTAACAAACATCCATCCATTGGGTAAGTAAATCCATTTTCACAAACTTTTGCATTTATAATATTAGTAGAATAGATGTCTTAACATTTAAAATGCAGAATTCTTGGAAATATATCAAGATAAGTGTGATTGCAAAGCTTAACCTAGACATACATTATCGGCTTTGGTATTTGTATAAAGTGCTAAAGATTGTGTACCTACTTAGTATACTATACATATCATTAGTACTGATACTGACTTACAAAGTAATTTGTATTGTATAACTAGGTCTTGTATATGTAAAGCTATAGCGACTCACTCCCGGCTTAAGTGAAAACCGTATTAATTATTATTAAATTAGCGTGAAACAGCTGAGCATATGTTTGAATACATATGTATAGCTACTTATATAGATATAAATGTAAAATTCAAGTATCAAACATCAATGTAAAATCAAAGAAAAAGATAACAATTACAATACTAGGTGCAAAAAATATAAAACCAATCATAAATTAAAACTTCTAAGAGAATGTAAATCCGATTAATTAATTCGAACAGAAAATAGATTATTTTATCGAGGTTGCTGATAAATATGTTTTTTTTTTTAAGTGTGCGTTTATTCACTAAGTTAAAAATAAAAGGCGGACGATAAAATTACGGCACTTAAACATATTAAACCAAACCAGGCTTTTGACCTCGACATTCTGTGTTTATTTTATTGCACCGCCATTCTTAAGTCAATTAAAATTGCATTCGCATTGCAACAGGTGCTTAAATGCTGTTAAACCTTCGGATTATAAGGCAACAAAAAGTTCACTTAGAATTCTATTGACGCAAAGTGAATAAGTGTAAACAAATACTCCTTATTAAGTTAACGTGCAAATAAATACTTATATAAGCCCACGTTCGCACGAAAGCTTTTTCGACGTTTTAACGCGTGTTATTTCTGACGTTTTGAATAGACCATAATATATGACTTCTAGGCTGTGTGTTCAAACGCGGGCGCTTTTTTACGTCGGATCCGTCTATGCTCCATTTTTAAACTTCGAGCTCTGAACGCATTATAAAGCTCCCGTGCGAACGTGGCCTACAGTATGTAGTTATATTCCCTTAAAGCGCTTGGAAGTTGGAGTTGTTAACGGCATTGTCCGTCTGGGCGGGGTGTAACCCTCACGCCCTAGCGCGCTGCATGTTTTCTCAGATGTTTGATTGTTGCAATCTGGATTTTGAATACTCCGTACTTCCGTACTAATATTATAAATGCGACAGTTTGTATGGATGGATGTTTGTTACTCTTTCATGCAAAAACTACTGAACTGATCACATGAAATTTTTCATACACGTTCTCTGGGACACAGAAATAATGATAGGGTACCTTTCATCCAGAACGCGAACGAAGTCGCGGGCACCAACTAGTATTATATATAAACGGTTCGGTAAGGACTTGCACAAGTAATTGCCAGAAATACTTGCTAGTCTATACCTTGCTACTAATCTAAAGTCTATATACTATATATACTATAACCTAAAGTCGCTGTCCGCCTCAGATGTTTCTGCGCTAACTTCTACGGTTAATAATCCAGTCATCTTAGTCAAAATTAGGTAAGTATCTCGGAATTTGTGATACCCAGCTATAAATTGGTATAAACTTGTTTTTTGACATCCTAAAAGTTGTCTCAAAACCTATATATGGTAGGGTATACGCGTCTAATATATGGAGAGAGCGACAAACGAGTATAAAGTTTTTAGGTATAGGATAATGATAGGCTTGTTGTGTGTAATTTGCTGATAAAAATTATGGATACATAGCATAATGTGCAAGACGCAAAATGTGTACTAGCCATGCGCCATGCGCAGCCTGGGCATGTCGCTAGTTGGTTAATAATATACTCGGTAAGTTGTTAGCTAATGCGCGAATAATGTCGCTTGTGACGCGACGCGGGCGCAACCGAGTAAATGTTGAACACCTTGGATTAAGAAGTGTAATTGCTGTCTGGCACGCAGGACTGCGCCTGCTTTACATATCAATTTCATACACACTCTTGTCAGTGGCTCCGCTTACGATTTCAGAAAAAAAAAAGCAAGATTACTAAATAGAAACTATACTTGAGAAATACAAGGAGTCCTATTTTGCATAAACCGTGGTCTTGTGGATATCCGGCATCATTATTGCATACAACTGATGTGTTGACATATGCACAAATATACGCTATTTTTTACATTAATTTTGTTTACAAATAAAAAACAAACATTTCTTAATTTTTATAAAATTACTTAATAACTAGATTACTCTTTACAACCTTCGCCTGTTTTGTGAGCATAATTTAATTTTTCAATGTTGAGTTATCTAAATAATTTGATTACTCAACTAACGTCACTAGCATTATTTTGTTTTTAATTTTATCTCGATTACGTCAGCTTTAAAAAAAAAAAAAAAAAAAAACGGATTTGGGAACTTATAACACCCCTGTTTTGCGTCGTGCGTCGGGGGTTAAAAATGCGTGAAGTCGTAAACGATGACTCGATGACGCCACAATTTGAAAGCGAGCCCTTTGTGCTCTTGTCAATACAAACTTTTGTAGCTTTATACAGCTTTAACAACGGTTACGTTCGTGACTATAAAGATTTTATAAGGCACGAGCCGCACGAGCGAATTTCGCTTGCTTCGTTAGCGCACCAGCACGAAACCCACCGTGGCGACTGTTTAATTTAATATTTACATTATAAATGTTCTAATAATTTACAGTCGTTTAATATTTATTGAATATTAGTTTGTAATTGTTTTGAATTTAATGGCATCATTAGCACTGTCTTTTAAATTACAATACTAAGCGCCTCTTTCACCAACGTCAAGTAGGCTAACCGATATACCTTTGTTTGTACGGTAAACGTCCCAAACATTAAATAGAAAATAATTTAAAAAAAAATCGCCTATCGAATGATGCAGTAAACCGAGTGCATAATTCAATAAAACATAAAATGATTTCTAAAAGTAACTAATCAACACTTTACTTGTAGTTGGTGAAAGATGCGCTTAAACTTCTTTTAACGAAATGACGTATAATATCTGTTAATTACTTAACACAGTTTGATGTGTTACTAAATTGTCATTTAGAAATATTGAACATTTCACTTGAATCTTTTATTTTACACATTAGGGGAACCCGTCAGCTTATCTGACGTACTTTAACATAAAAAATAAAAGTATGTCTATATTTTCTAATATATCTAATGTTATAAAATAAAATCGCTGTCAGTTTCTATTTCTCCGCAAACCTCCTAAACCATCCTATGGATTTTTGGATCCTATGGATGAAAAGACTAATAAACGAGAAAGGTTTGTGTATATTATTTGTAGAAAAATATACACTCTTGAGAAGCCACGAGCGGGTCGCTTGTATGGGTTTAAAGGAGTTTTTTTTCCTCTAACTTTTATGCAAATAAAAATATGTATTATGCTTCTGTTTGGTATTCAATGTATTCTTGGTATTGGGGTGATATGCTAATGATGAGAGTAATGAAATTATCTCATTAGTTAAAGACACTCTTTGAGGGTATAAATATAAAATTTCATTTAATTGTCATCATTAGTATATTCAAGATATCATTACGAAAATATAACTCCATGACATAATGCCACAATGTTGAAAAAAAATCGAGCATCGCGCTGTGATAAAATTTCTTACATAACAAGGAAAAACTCAAAAAGTTATTCACGATGAAATGGTGGCTGTTTATCAAGATTCCGCTCCTTCATTATCCAGTATTCAGAAATGGTCTAGTGAATAAAATTCAAAGGGGGTAGAGAGAGTTTAAAGTCACCCCATCCGCCGGAAAACTCATGGCCATAGTGTTTTGGGATTCTAAGGGAATCTTATACTGATCGAGTACACAAAAAAGGGTCAAAGTATAACTGCCGCATCTTACTCAAACACCCTATGTAATTTAAGGGAGGCAATAAAAGAAAAAAGACGTGGAAAATTGACCGCAGATGTCTTGCTTTTTCACGACAACGCGCCGGTTTACACAGGGCGCATTGCCAAGGTTGCTGTGAGGGATTCTGGATTTGAAGAAATCATTCACCCCCTTACAGCCTGGACCTGACCCCCAGTGATTACTTTTTGTTCCCAAACCTAAAGAAAGATATTCGAAGTAAGCATTTTTCTGACGATGAAAAGTTGAAGGCGGCAATTGATGAACATTTTTCAGGGAAAGAAGATTATTTTTTAGGGGGTATCGAAAAGTTACTTTCCCGATCAAATAAGTGTATTGAGGTTATGGGGGACTACATTGAAAAATAAATTTTATTTAGAATTTTCTGCGTATTATTTCATGCCTATACCGAGAATACATTGAACGCCCTGGCATGTGTAAAAATGTCGACTATAAGCACCCTGCAGTAACGAAATGATTGGCATATTAAAAGCTGAATGTGATCACTTTGTGAATGAAAGAGATTTCTGCGTGTACTCGTGTAGGGTGTTTGCCGTTATGTCCTTGGGGTCAACGCCCCGCGTCGATGCGGCGCGCGCCGCAAATCGAGACCTTTGACTGCCCTATGGAACAAACATTTTCATTGGAACTTTTTAACTCGATACATTATTTATATTAATAAACTAGCTGGCGCCCGCGTCTTCGTCCTGTTATACGGATTTGTAGGAATCACTTTAAAAAAAAAAAGATTATTTATTTTATTTTATACAAAACATTTGGATTTTTTTGTTTTATGACCCTTTAGTTTTTAAGCAATACGATAATCGTATCTATTATCGACACAACCACCGATATCCTTGACTTACATTATGTAAATAAAAAATTAAAAATGAATAAGAGCGACACATTTTAAAATTGGTGGCCTCCGAGAACAAATAAAATGTCGCATGCAAGGTGCTCGGTAAAACAATGAATTTATTGTTTGGTAAAACATTTCCAATTCACTGTTTGCTCGTATTGTTTATGCAGGTGCGGTCTGGATAGCGCCTATATAAAACCTTAATAAATATACCTACTTATATATAATTTTCTATCAACTAACCAATTAATATATATTACACATTTGTAAAACTTTGTCACTAAAAGAAGAATTATAAATTTTTTAAATAAAAAAATTTTGGAATTGATACTTGGTACTGTAGTACTTTTACTAGCTGTTGTACGCGACTACGTCGGCGTAACTTAATAAAATAGGGTTATTTATATATATATTTATTTATTTATTTATGGCCTATGTTACTCGGCGATAATGTGGCTTTCTGTAGGTTAAAGAATTTTTAAAATCGGTTAGTAATTTTTGAGTTTATTCATTACAAATAGGCACACACATCTTTATAATTAAGTATAGATTGCAATTAGGGGCGGCAAGGATACAGTTTAGGTAACACTGTAGGTACAAGTACATATCTATATTCTATATCAAAAATTTAATTACACCACTTGATAGCCAAAGGATCGAAGATTTTTTTTTGTATACATGGTATATTCGAATTCGTTGGATTTACTTTATAATTATGCCCAAAGAAAATATTACTCGTACATAATGATCACGTAAGGTCTTCCTTACATTTGGCCGTCTGGCACTGCCACTACTTTTAAATTTTCTAGTAAATTCTGAGTAAACTATTCTTTATTTATCTGACATATTTGACAGGCCGTGAATTTGCTAGTGAGTTTTAATTATCACTGTCGTTAACAACTGTCGGCAACTACGGCGTACATTAACCCAGTCAGGGTCAAATCACCGAACGGTACTCCCATAAATATGACATTCAACTCTTAATAACAATAAATAGACTAAAAATTCTATAAGAAATTTGTATAATATTGAGTTAAAAATTTAAATAGAATTTTATATGTAACTAGCTGATGCCCGCGACTTCGTCCGCGTTGAATGATGAAAGGTACCCTATGTCCTTTCTGGTGTCCCAGAGAACGCGTAACGTTATGCAAAATTTCCTGGTGATCAGTTCAGTAGTTTTTGCGTGAAAGAGTAACAAATATCCATACAAACTTTTGCATTTATAATATTAAGTACGGATTTAATTTAATTAGTGTTTGTTTATTACCACGCCAACTGTTTTAACATAGCTTTCTCCTGTTTTTTTTTATTAACTATCCAAATCTGGCATAAATCAATCATCAATACTAATAATAAATCTGTAAGGGTTGGTCCATGGAGTAAGTTAATTTGTTTACAGAGATATCGTGTTCATAGGCTCTATACATGATACTGAAACTAAATTGACCATTTTTACAATTTTTTTCTGTATGTATGTATGTATGTGTATGTTCCTCCATAACTCTTAAACGAATTAACTGATTTACATGAAACTTGGTAGATAAACATTTAGACGTACAGGACACAGGATTGGCTACTTTTTTCTTTTTCAACGCGGACGAAGTCGCGGGCACCAGCTAGTAAATAATAAAGACTTTAGTAAAATTTGGAGTTTAAAGAAATAGATACAGTATATTTTTCTTCCATAACATTGGAATGCCGTATTTTTTCGCTATTTTTTATAACAATAACAATAACAATAATCATTTATTTGCTGAATATAGGTTACAATGGTTTTACAAATAGATAAGTCTCACTACATTCTACCCTTCGAGGGTGTGCAAAATTTTTAAGTAAGCAATTTAGCAAGTGAAATTTGAACTAGCTCTTTAAAGAGGCTTGAAGTTCTTTGTTCTCGAGTTTATAGATTTAAATGCTGCAAACGGAGAGTATTAACCTCATCTATTTTAGTTGCGGCGTGGGCGATAGGGTGCGTCGTACTCTAGGGGATAGACGACCTCTTTAATAGTCATCGAGGCCAAGGACATTGGAATTTTTTTTTTAAATAGTAAATAACAGTCAGCGCCTCTTTCACCAACTACAAGTAAAGTGTTGATTAGTTACTTTTAGAAATCATTTTCTGTTTTATTGAATTATGCACTCGGTTTGTTGCATCATTCGATGGGCGATTTTTTTTTATTATTTTCTATTTAATGTTTGGGACGTTTACCGTACAAACAAAGGTATATAATTATTCTCGGTGACAGGTGACTTTAAGTGACGGTTTAGCCTTCTTGACGTTGGTGAAAGAGGCGCTTATTGTAATTTATTTAAATTATTCTAGTGTACAATTCTTCGAAGTTACTACATTACAATTTTATTACAATTGAAAAGATATATTATTTCGATGACAATTAGTTATTCTTCGATCTTTATTTGTGGGAGAAAGTTAGGAGCAAAGAACATTATATATCTAAATTAATATTATTAGGAGAGGATTTGTATGTTTGTAATGAATAAACTTAAAAAGTACTGGACCGATTTTGAAAATTATTTCACCTGTAGAAAGCTACATTCATCACCGAATAACATAAACTATAATTTTATAAAGTTACGCGGGCAAAGTCGTGAGCAACAGCTAGTTAATTATCTTAAGGGCCTCTTTCACCAACTACAAGTAAAGTGTTGATTAGTTACTTTTAGAAATAATTTTATGTTTTATTAAATTATGCACTCGGTTTACTGCATCCTTCGATAGGCGATTTTTTTTATTATTTTCTTTTTAATGTTTGAGATTTTTACCGTAGCACCATCATCCCTGATGACCGGTGACTTTAAATGGCGGTTAGCCTACTTGACACATGGTGAAAGAGGCCCTAGGAAGCAGTAATTATGTTGTTATATTACCCACTGTAATATTTCATCTCTTCTCAAAAATCTAAGTGCCAAATAAATGCTTTCTTTCTTTCTTTGTTAGCAACACTAATTTATAAAAAAAAATTGTAATTTTTTACGACATTCACATTGATATTCCCTTAAAATAGTTTATGTTTAATCACGTATGTTTCACACAATCTTTAGAGGTCGAAATGTTAGGAAAGGAATGTATAATTTTTAATCTTATCGAGCTAAAGGAAAGGCCGCGATATGATGTTGAATTGCAATTGGTCAATGATGATAATGATAACCAAAGAAATGCAACAGATTTTTTGTAAACAGTAATTTAAGACAAGGACTTCAACCTCGGAGAACACAATTTTCACCAAAATGAGAGTAACCTATTATAGGTTATTATAACTTCTGTAAATTAAGGTGCAATATTGCACAACAAATTTTTGTTAGCTTCTCATACATAACTTCGAAATTGGAAGCCTTTTTTTCTTAAATATTGTGTATAATGTAAAAGAGAAAAAAAAATTAAAACTATTAAAACTTTAGTACAGAAGTTAAGTAATATATTAAGCTAATAAGTAGTAATTTACTATATTTCTCTCAGAAAATAGAATATTTTGTATAAATCTGCCCGATTCAAACTTTTTTAAAAGACATTATGTCCTGTAGTCTATTATGCACTTATATTTTTTATCAAAGCCTTAATTTACCTTCAAAAAATTGAATTAGGTTTCACCTTAGCCTAGCTACATAGATGTTTCATTTATGTAGATATCGTTTCTTTTAAAATGATACTAGTATAGGTAAATTATACACGTGTAATGTTAGGTGTGACTTATTGTTTATGTATATTTCAAATTGTTTGTTATAAAAACAGTGTTGTTATGACCTCGTGTTTTATCGGTCGACGCCTCGTCTCATAATTGTCGATAAATATAAAACAATGCAAGGACATCACTAAGCAATGCCTATAATAATAGCTCAACAAAATGTTCATCATTTATTTTCTTCGTAATTTTCCTTCGTGTGGTGCAATGTCTACAAAACAATACGTGCGAGTGTCCTTATCAACACGTATCAGTTTCATAGTAAAATAAAAATAACTTTATCATACCTTATTTCGTCAGTTGTGAATTTACATAAAAAAAAAACCTGGCACATAGACGCAAAATCGCCTGTCTAAGTGTCTTTTATAAGATGTACTTCGGAGAGTGCTCAGGAGCTGTATGAGCTCATATCGCCTTCCACTTTCTTCCATCGGATATTCAGACGTACGGCTGGTTACCGTCCTCATCTTGTCGAAATCCCTCTTTTTCGGACCAAGCGCTTTGAAACATCTTTTATAATGCGCACTGCCAAGGTTTGGAACTCCCTGCCGGCGTCTGTGTTTTCGAGCTCATATAACTTAACATAACCCAAATCTTTTCAAGGTTCGAGTGGATAGGCATCGTCTGGGTGAGCTCGCTCCATCATAGGCCTCATATTCGCTACATGGCTGAATGCTGACCGAGCCCAACCCATCCCTAATAAAAATAATAATTAAAAAAATCTCAACAACCTTATTTTTGTTTAAAGAAAATAGGCATTAAATGTGTGTAGGTAAGTACGCAAGAGCGCAGCAGACAAAGCTGTTTTGTCTGACGTATCGTATAAATGACCGCTCGGCCTTGTCTAGGCCACGATGACGCCATCTTGCGTGCGGACGAACTCCTTTTATTAGGACATCAAATTTGTGTCTGTCTCGCTTTCGCTCTTTGGTAACTGTTGTCTAGAAAGAGACAAATAACATACGATCCCGACGAGTTGATTTAATTATAGAACTAGATAGACGTCATGGTCGATAATGCAGGATTGGATTGGATATTTTTTTTTTAGATTTCAGAATTTTTATTAGAGTTTAAAATGTATGTTGTTCATTTGATTTGTATATTTCTAGTATATTGTAATAAAATAGATTTATCAAACAAGCATTCGTCATCTATGTTTACCAAACAAGATTTACTACCATTAGCACGCATAATGCCAACTGCATTGTGTTGTGCAATTACTATTAATGGCATTGTTGCCAAGACTTGTCTGTCTCTGTGCGTTAGATAACAACGTCTGTGAGATGAAGGATTTTATTGGATCTTAATTGGTTCGCCAGACAGTCGCGATTGTTATGTATTTGTCATTCCCTTTTAATATTTGCTTCAAATAGACATTTTAATGAGTTATTCTTGCTTTCACCTCGAAAATACCTGTTTTAAGATGATTTATTACTTATATAAGAATTGATTAACATTCTTATGTAAAGTATAATAAGTTTTTTACATTTTTCTTTAAGTTTATACCGAGTCAATTCACATACAATTTTGTTAAAACATATTTTAAAAAGTTGAATTGAATCAGTTGAATTAGCCTATGTTAATAATATACACAATATTGGTGTGGCTTAGTGAAGTTGTTAACGGCGACGGTAGCCTGTACTGCGGCGCGAAAGGCGAAATGCTGGCGGCCGGTCTCAACAACCGGCTCTGTGAAGGCCGTACAACATTCCCCCCTCTTGCCTCCACTTGAAATAGGCTAGTGTTTAATGTAAAATATCGATAAATATACGAAATATTTTTAAGTACAGACGCAAATGTCGATTTGTTATAACGTGCAAAGAATTTCCAACTCGACCGACTATGCCAACATTATCCAACAACGGTTCAACAGGATATTGAACACTATTGTTAAGTAGTACAAAAGAAGTATTTCTATGAATACATACATGCAATAGCGTCTTGCGAGTATATTTCATGTAGGTACTTGTACATATAAACTTCATAAAAAATCTTAGGCTAAAATATAATAGGTACACATTGCAAGTACCTATATTAATATGGTTTGGAATAACTGTGCGATTTTAAAACTGTGATTCAGATTGTCTCAAGTAACCAGCAGTAATTAAAATAAACGCTTATGTAGTTCTAATTTTACGATGATTACATTAAAATGTCAAGAATTAATTAATTAATTCTTCAGTTACTTTATGAAATAAGCAATGTGTATCTACTAGAAGTTCCTGTAAAATTAAACTTTAGGAAACTTTAAGCATGACTCCGTGACGTTCATTATTAATATTTGATTAGATTTTTGACCTTTTTCAAGAAAAGGAAAGGCGAAATTATTTATTTATAATAAAGCATAATAAAGCACAACCATAAGAGCACAAGCACAGCCATAAGAGCACAATTTTTAATTAGGTTGGTGAATTGAGAATTGACAAAATTGGGAAGTTATGGTGTACAACCCACAACTTCTCAATTTTGAGAAACCTATTATAAATTAGTAGTGGGACTTAATAGGTGTAATAACGTAAATATAATAAAATATGAATATATACATCCTGTTCTACGTGTGTTGACGTCCTGTCCTAAAAGATGGACAGTTTACTTCATAAGGGCCACAGCTCTTCTCTTCTACTAGAATATTCTAGGGGAATTCTAGGCATGATGATGACGATGATGATTAATAAATCACACGCGACACGATAATTATATCCTTCTATTAATATTAAAATTAAGATTAAAGATCTATTCAGTTTAGGGACATAAATACTTGAAATTGAAGATTCATTCACTAAACTAAACTATGTTTATGGAATGACGCAGTAAAACGTTATCAATCGGACTCGGTGTATGGTAAACAAAGTGTTAATAACAGGGGCATTGGCCTGACTCGTATTTTATCGATAACTCTATCGCACAACACTAGTTGCGCTCTCGTTCGCAAGGCCGCGGCAGTGCGACGCGCGACGCGTACGCGTACACAAACAGCGTTTCAAAACGAACGCCCTCTCATTTTAAACGAACGAGTCGTGCGTAAAAAATTGGAACGCGATTTTTTTTTCTTTCAATTATTATCGACATGTACTTTTTTGTACGAAGATATTAAATTAAATGTGATTAGGTACCTATTCTATAAATGATTTTATTACAAGTGACACGCGTTTTTTATTAACGTGTTTTTATTTGTGATTTTTTTTTTATTTGCAGAGGTCAACCAAGATGCTGGTATCATCTACGGGTTTGAATCCTCACGGTACATATGTTCAGAAGACTTCAACTTCTTACGAAGAAGTAACAGTTGAAATATGTAATTCGATACAAGATCTAGCGAGACTGAATAGAGCCGATGCCTTAAAGATGAAGAGCGACGCAAGATGATTAAAAGAATAAGCATTTTAGTGATATTTTTCTATTAGAAGACTATGTGAAAAGTAACGCGATAATTTTGGAAAAAAATTGGAACTATATTTTTGAAGATATTTTTTGTGGATTTGTGTACGGTGCTTCAAAATAGTGTTTAGTGTTGGGAAACGTTAGACAATATTATCGATAGTGGTAATGTATGTCGTTTGAAGGGATACCACCACATTTGTGATGGCCAGCGACGGGGACGCTGTTAAAATTGAAGGAGCCCACGTGTCCGTCACCACCATCGGGATGTCGGGCCCAGAGACAAGCAACGGTAAGTATTACATTTATTTTAATATATCGCTGCTTAAAAACTAAAGGGCCACAAATCAAAATTACACTTTTTACAGGAGAGCTAATCGAAAAAAAAAATTAAATTATTTTTTGTCAATTTTTTTTTTCTTATTAGATATATATAAAATATATGCATATTATACATCGTTAGATGCGTATTTTTAAGTAGCATTAAATGTTTTAAGCACTTTTATAATAAACTGAATACTAGAAGAGATATAAGCATATAATTTACTTTTGAATATATAAAAAATTATCAAAATATACTAAATATGGAATAAAACAATCATTAGTCTGTTTGCAACATACAATATGAAGGATTGTGATTGTATTTTTGCAATAAAAATGCATTTTTGAATTTTTTGTTTTATGGCCCTTTAGTTTTTAAGCAGCGATGTGATACTAATATTATAAGAGGAAAGATTTGATTGTTTGTTTGAATTGAATAGAATCCGAAATTACTGGACCTATTTGAAAAATGCTTTCCCTGTTGCGAAGCTATATTATCAGCGAGTAACATAGGCTATGGTTTATAAAGTAACGCGAACGAAGTCGCGTGCAACAGCTAGTCAATATCAATACTAATAAAATAAATCTGTAAGGGTTGGTCATGGAGTAAGTTACTTTGTTTTCAGAGATATCGTGTTTATAGGCTCTATACGTGATACTGGAACTAAATTGACCATTTTTACAATTTTTTTCTGTATGTATGTATGTATATTCCTTCATAACTCTTAAACGAATTAATTGATTTTCATGAAACTTGGTAGATAAACATTTAGACGTACAAGACAGGCTACTTTTTTCTTTTTCAACGCGGTCGAAGTCGCGGGCACCAGCTAGTTTTTAATAAATTAGAAATTCATTAGTCACCTAGCCCCCCCCCCCCCCCCCCCCTAACTACCAAGAGTCAACTACGCGAAATGTCTATTTAGTAAAAGTTCGCACGCAAAACCTTGTGCTTTGTTTGTTTATATTTATTTATGTATAAACATTATTGATAACATTATAAGTCTTAAACGCTTAATAGGTTTGTCTAGACTGAGTTATCGTATACAGGTTCAAGTATATCATAATAAAATCTCGTAAACTAGCCGTACATTATAAACATTAAAAAAATGCATACATGTTCTATAGACAGCGAGTTTACATGCCGATTGCCGATGCCAAAAAAAATTTAAATTATTTTGCATATTAATAATATCATTACTAATTATTGCATTGGCTAACCTATCTAATTTTTGTACATAGATTATATAGGTATTAGGTACACTGATATTTTCAAGGCAAATGTTACATTTAACATGCATTATTCCTTCCATACATTTGCCTTGAGAGATTATATTCATGGCTCCATGACTCAGAATAAAAAACGGATTTACAAACAACGTTATACTTTAGGGACACTTATTGAATAATTTTAATTTTAATTGTTCAACAAAGACAGAATGCTTTCACCTATATATTCTTTAAGGCGACGATGGCACGTTTTAGTACGTAAATGGTTGAAGGCTTAAACCATTTACGGACTAAGAGCCGATTAATGAATGGTATTCATTTATTTATCTTTTTACAATGTTAATATAAATACAAACAAAATATACATTTAATTTATAATCATAAATAATTGTATACTATGTCTGTCTGTCATACCTTTTCACGCTTTAATGATGTCAGGCGTTTTGTAATATAATATATTGTAATATAATATAAAATGTTAAAAAATATTTTAAAATTCTGGTTGAAGTTATTTTTGTTCGTAACTCAATTAGTATTTAATGCAAATTTAAAAAAAAAAAAATTGGTAAAACGTTAGTAGATAGGTTACATAAGCCTATCTACTAACGTTTTACCTTTTTAACAAAAAAAAAACCGACTTCAAACCGTTTTCTAATGGATGCCATTGTCAGAACTGGACCAAACTGAAATGGGACCACACGGGAAGCACCAGCTTTTAAATAAAAAAAGAATCATCATAATCGGTTCACCCAGTCGAAAGTTCTGAGGTAACAAACTTAAAAAAAAACAGTCGAATTGAGAACCTCCTCCTCTTTTGGAAGTCGGTTGAAAACAGACGGAACCGGACTATTTTAAAATCAATGTCATATGGCTTGATGGCTTCTTATCAACTTATGCCATTGCGCAAATAAACACAAGTTGAGGTTAGACAATGGCCTTATATGTTACGACATAATTATTTACATTAATTACGTTTAAATTGGAAATAATACCAAAAAATAATAATTTGACAATAGATTTAAAAAAAAACTATGAAGAGTTTAAGCTCACCAATATCTTGATAGATGTTAATAATGTTGTATATCAATAATAGCTTATATGTTGCCAGTAATAAAAAGTAGTTTTTTTTTTTCAATTTCAGGTCAATTTTCCTACAGCTCGAGTGGGGTCCGTATCAGCGTTTCCTCAGATCCCCACGACGAGGATTCAAACGACGCTGAGATCTCCAAAATTGATTTTTCTCAACATCAGTACGAGGTATACAGTATATATTGTATGTTTTCGTTACTCAGATAGACAACTATATATATATATATATATATATATATATATATATATACTACTGGCTGACCCGAAAGTCGTCGTTCTTTCAAAATTTATCGAACTGTGGCAGCTGATGTGCAATTTAACATAAAAAAAAATTCCGGCTAATTTTTCTAATTACCCTTCATGAGAATCTTCCTCCACTTCAACGAATAATAACGAATTGGTCCAGCTGTTCTCGAGATTTTATATAGATTACTCGACTATATAGATTATTTGATTAAATCGTTGACACTGGCACTAATTTTGAAAGTAATGTTCAGCAAGCAGGCTGATTGACGGTTCACTTCAAGGTAGGTGGCTGCCCCTCCTTAGTAATAATGGTTTCCGATATCGTGAACTTATTAACACTTATTATAAAACAAATAACGTCATGTACCTATTCCCTTATATTGCATTAGAAATGCGCAGCGGATTTTGATAGGAGAAAGTATAAGGGACGGAAACACCAGGAGAAAAGCACATACCACGAAAGAATAAGGGAAAGATGTGAATAGGGCCAATTTGACATGGACTCACCAAAACACAACAGACATGGTGTTTTTTCACGGTGGTCTTCAGTAAGGGGGTTCTTACTCAGGCTACCTAATTTATGACTGCGAAATATAGTAATATTATATGCTAATATAAATAATGTACTCTTTTTAGGTAAACATGCGAAATAAAAAGAAGAGATCTTCCATTGGCGCACAATGTGAAAATCAAAATGACCGCGAAAGACCAATGTCATGGGAGGGAGAATTGTCGGATTCCGAAATGGTTATAGATACAAGTATAAATAACGGTACGTATCTAAATACTTTTATGATATCTAAAAAAAATTTAAGAAGTTAGGGAGATCTAAAATTGACACCAGTAATGTGTATCTATACTCCACTTTCATTTTATTGTATTTTATTTAATATATATTTTTTTTAGTAATACAAAGAGGATTGTATTTCAAGATTTTTTGGGTCTCTTACCATACCATAGTATTGATTTCTTTGTCCGTATTTTTTGTGAGATCCTGATAAATAATACTGAAGCTCAAAACCCGTTTCTTGTAAAATCTGTTTCACACAGTTTCAGCGAGTCTGCTTCATTTGTGAAGTCTATGGTAATACGGCACAATTTATCCGTAAATAAATGTAATTGATTACAGACGAAAACAGCAGCTCCTTAGACCTGCAATCTTCGAGAGACTCGATCGATACGTTGCGCAATGTGACCATAAAATCGGAGCAAGTGAAGACTGAATCGTTCCAGAGTTTGGACGATCAGAGGGTACTGGATCTCAAGTACACTGCGCCACTTCAACCTCACCAGAGGAGTCTCAGTATGAACAGAGTAAGTTCAATTCAATAAAACTTTTTTGGTGAAACGAACAACACATTAGATATCTTCGTTAAGGTGCAATTATGTGCCCGCGGCAGACAACACTGTTGTGCTTCATTTGCTGTTGTATAGGTTTCGAATTTATTTGCGGTTTTCTACTTATACTTATGCGGTTCTATACGAGTAATTTACTAGCTGCTGCCCGCGAGTTCGCCCGCGTAACTTTGTAAATTATATACTAAAACCTTCCTCGAGAACCACTCTATCCAGTGGTGTAAACAGCATGAAAATCGGTGCAGTAATTTTTGAGTTTATTGCGAACAGACAGACAGACAGACGCGGCGGAGGACTTTGTTTTATAATATGTAGTGATTATCAAAACCTCTACTGCTATTGTATTTACTGCCTTTGACTAGAAGAAAGCTTTTATGAAACCTTAATTTTTATAATCAAAACACACTAAATTAATAAAATTTTCGCTTTCTTCGTCTGTCAACACCTCCATAATGCCGAGACTTTAATTCAACAACTGTATTATAAACGCAAATCTTCTTGGATTCTTCTTCTTAAAGGGGGCTTAAGGGTCTTTCGTTTGCGCATGTACTTCTGAACAGTACGGCGCAATTGCTTTCTCTCTTGTACAGTGTTGTCAACTGCGTCTCGCTCGTTGCTCATTGCGACAGAATCCTGCACAAGAAGTCCCAAAATCGGTTACTGCGCACATTTGATACGCAATATCGCCAGAATCCAAGATGATATGCGGTAATTATACTCTGTGGGTTATGGTGCAAGAGTGCCGTCTGCCGTATTAAAACAACGTCAAAACAAAACAGTCTGCCGTCTGTTGCGTGACACGGAATCGCACCTATTACCACTCCTAATCACGCAATACATAAAATGTTTCCAATGTGATCATAAACCCCGCCGTGACTGTTGCCGTGATTTTTGTCGTTGACTGTACGCGAATACTATTTTACATTGTTTCAGATATCAGTGCTAACTGACAACACTTCTCTAAGTTTGGCACGAAGGCCATCGTCGCCACCAAGGAACGCCAAATCACTAGTTCTAGATCAAAACAATGTGCCGATTATTCCGCAAACTGCAGTCGGGGAGATCCAGAATTTAACAATCAAGAAAGAAACTCAACTGTCCGGTAGGGACTTTTATAATATCGCAGACTGATTAAGCTAAAGACATAATATTCGTCTTTTAACCTAAGAAAATAATATTGAAATAAGCAAAAAGACGATTAAACGCTAACAAGTTCCAATGTTAATTTTGTGAGGGAAAAAAAGTCTAGCGTGGTATAAGCTCGTCTTGTGAAGTTATATGAGCTTATTGCAATATTTGTTTGGTATTTTCTCGATATCGATGAATACTTTAGGTACTTCATTAGATAATAATACTTTTGAAATGTTATTAAATTTTATAATAACTATATTTCTTGGTTCAATATCTGGGCATTTTGACAACACAATCTATTTTCAGGCTATACTTATTTGTGGAATACATTGTTAATTATAAATGTATAATTATAATGTCAAAAGTAATTAAAACTAAATAAAAGTAAGTTCAATTTGTGCCTAGTCTCAGTAGTTTGGAGTAGTCTCAGTAGTGACCGAAATAATGAGACTTTTTGAGACTGTAGTGACCGAATAAATAACCGAACCGAACTATTGAGCCGATTTGAGCCCTACCTAACTACAACCGTAATTATGTTTCAGAATTGAAATGCGAACCGTCCGTCGGTATGGACAAACTGTTAGGAGCCCTTCACGGCTCCCCACTTTTAGGGAGATTACCTCGAGTACAGTCCAGCGCCAGCACTGACTCTGCCGTACATTCCATGTACACGCACAGGTCAGTTTTAAACCACCGACGCAAAAACGGGGTGTTATAAGTTTGACGTGTGTGTCTATGTATTTGTATATCAGCCTGTGGCATCGTAGCTCCCAAATGGATAGACCGATTTTGATCGGTTATTTTGTTTGTAAGCTGACGTAGTCTGCATTATTCTTAGTAATTATTTATGAAGTCAGGTCTATTCAGACGTGTGAAGACCATCAGCACATTTCCTAGTATACTGTTACTTCGCTGGTATTTCCTTGACATGGTAACCTTGACCTGATGCTGCAGCATCAAGTAGTCTGTCGGACACTTAACTTCTCAGCAACTTACAGTGTAGATATAGCATGTTCAATAGAAAGTTGGGAGTAAGTTTATAATTTTAATTATAGCTTGTAACTATAGAGTATACAGTTTTTTTATAATTACGAATTTATGTGGTGTGGAAAACGTACAACTTATGAAAAACTTATCACAAGATATATGGAGTCCGATAAAAGTTTGTATTTTAATCAAAATAAAATAAACAAATTGTAAATTCCGGCAGACGAGCTACCCAGTATTTCCATGACTGCCGACTTTAACAAGTTTTTTCTTATTTTTCCTAATATTTTCAGTGTGTACAGCAGTCCGTCGGCGAGTCCGAGGGCGTCTCGTCAGTATACACCGTCTCTTTCTCGCAACAACAGTGACGCCTCGCACTCTTCTTGTTACTCCTACAGCTCCGAATTCTCTCCTACACATTCACCTGTACAGGTACTGTAAATAGGCTTATCGAATTAGTTGAATTTTCATTCCTTTTGAAAGCTTTTATTATACTGTGCAATGGTATTAAGAGCCCGTTCAAATTTCACTTCAGCAGTTTGGAGTTGCGTTTGCGCACTTGTGCATCCAAATACAAATAATCACATTTCTCGCTTTCTGTTATACCGAAATTTACCGACCAGTTCCTGTAATAATATTATTATTGACTTTACGTGAAGGATTTTTTATAGTTTGTTTTTTTTTAATTATTAGGGCCGACACCCACACGTGGTATACCGCGAGCAGGCTGCAAGTGTATTCCCCGCTTCTCCTGCGCACGAAGAGGATGAGGGAACAGACGAGAGGCTCCATCATCATCAAGGCATCAGTCGGCAACAACTTATCAACAGGTACACTGGTTTTGTTAGAAATTATGTTTATTTTCATTATTTGATGTTATTTGAGTAGATTCACAATCGTGAGTTTTACAATTTTTTGATATTAAAACCATCAATAAGGTAAGTATACATTAATAAACTAAACTAGCCGACAGCGACAGCGCCAACGGTGGCCACCCACCATCAAATGGAACATTAGCCTGACTGACAACCTTAATATATTATTATGTAAAAAGTTTAAATTTAGACTGAATTGTTAAGGTTTACTTAGGGTCTCTTTCACCAACTATACAGGTAATGTGTTGATTAGTTACTATTAGAAATAATTTTATGTTTTATTAAATTTTGCACTCGGCTTAGTGCATACTTCGATAGGCGATTTTTTTTTATTATTTTCTTTTTAATGTTTGGGAGTCGTGAGTAAGGGATGTTAAAGGTTCTCATCTGCCTCGATTTTGCACTGTTTTATAAAAGATTTCTTCAACATTACGACACATTTGGTCTAGTGCCTAGTAACCCTAGCTGTTAACCAAACGGTCGCGGGTTCGAATCCCGCTAGGGGCAAATGTTTATGTGTTAACATTTTACCTTTGTACCTGAGTCATGGATTTTTTGTATTTCTAATATGTAAAGAAAAGTAATCTATGTAGTATATCAACTGTCTGGTATCCATATTACAACCATTATCTGCTTACTTTTGGAACTAGATGGTGCTGTGTGGAATGTGTGAAGATATTTATATTACGTTTATAACTTTACATAATATTATTTGTTACAACAGTCCGTGCCCAATTTGCGGCGACAAGATAAGCGGATTCCACTACGGAATATTCTCATGTGAGTCCTGCAAGGGCTTCTTCAAGAGGACAGTGCAAAACAGGAAGAATTACATGTGTCTGCGAGGGGGCAACTGCCCAGTCACCGTTGCCACCAGAAAGAAGTGTCCGGCGTGTAGGTTCGACAAATGTCTCGGTTGCGGAATGAAATTGGAAGGTAAGTTTAGCATTTTCGAAAACGAATGTTAGCTAGTAAAAAAATAAGACAGTATACAATTAAATAGCTCTGTTAAAGTGATCTATGTACACTTCTAAATACTTTTTCGAAATAAATTTAATTATGTGTCATCTTTACATAGTATAAAATAAGGTCGTTTGTCCTTATGTATATACGCTTAGATATTTTAAACTAACCAACGCATTTTAATGCGATTTTCACTAATGGAAAGAGCGAAACGAGAAAGGTTTTTATATATGTTGTAGAAAAAAATTGCACCCGTGCGAAACAGGGAGCGGCTCGCTAGTCTTAAATAATTTTGAATATTGTAATATATGTATGATTTTGTCCAAAATATTGCACTACTTATTGGACTATGTCGCCGATAAGAGACAATGTTCGGAAACATTTGAGATTATAGGTTTTGAGATGTGAGTCAATAGACAAAAAAAGCATTGTTAAAAATTAATTATTTTTGTAATAGCAATACGAGAGGATCGCACTAGAGGCGGTCGCTCCACATACCAGTGTTCGTATTCCCTTTCCGGCGCCGCGTCCACGGGCTCATTGCTATCTGCGCACGCGCCTGCAACATTACGGCACGCCTCCAGCCTCACCTGTGTAAGACATGATTCCATAATATTCTGCTAAACAACAATTACTCTTGTAACCATTGGTAATAGTGTTGAAAATCAATTGAATGTTTCTGACTTAGAGCCAAATACTTTGTTTTGTATAAGACATTATTTCAAATATCGCAGAATCGATGATTGTTTAACCTTTTCTTACTTTGGGAAATTCTTGTGGATATCCGATAGTGAAGGGGACGTCCCCAATGACTTTTTAGCGCGGCCATACCTTATGGTAAGATATCCGTGACCATGGTTGTTTTACCTGATAGTTGACAGTTTGACAGAAAAGTTTAAAAATGATTGTGTGTTTTTAGTTTTTTTTTCTGTTTATAATTGTGTCTGGTTTTAGGGGAGAGGGCTGAATTTTTAAATGACACTGTCTTGCAATGATTAAAAGCTATTTTTTAAAGGAATCAACACCCTTGTTTCAAATTGTACGAGCCATATTATGGCTATAAAGTAAATAAATAAATTTAATATTTGTGCAGGTGAACGGTCCAGGTTCATACAACAGCCGAGGGGAGTCGAGTAACAGTCGGCTAACTCCCGATATACCACCATTATTGCAGGTATTTGTTAAATTTGTTATGAAATTTTGAGTACCCTCGTTTATGTTAAAATTTGGGCAGTGTAATTGTGTACTTTTGACTAGGCTTAAAGATAAGAACAATGGTGGGCTTTACAATCCACATGCTATTTATTTCATGGTGGCTTTCTTTATAAGGAGGTGCTAACTGATTACTGTCTCTACAGACTGCGGAACGAATATCCACTTGTTCTGATTGAAATGTTTAAAACGCAGGAAATAATGGACGTGGAACATCTGTGGCAATACAACGAATCGGAGCTAAATCGTCTGGGCAAGTCCACGGGCAGCCCTTCAGCGAACCCCTTACTGGCAGCCAGTGGCATTACAGCGCAGAACTCCAACCCCGACTTCCTGGCGGACCTGTGCAATATAGCGGACCACAGATTGTACAAAATTGTCAAATGGTGCAAGAGTTTGCCGCTGTTCAAAAATATTTCTGTGAGTGTTTTCAAGTGTCTAATTAATACTAGGCTGTTGCACGCGCCCGAGCACGCCGGCGTACCTCCACTTCCGGGTACGCCAAGGTTCTGACAGCGAGCACAGGCCTCCCCGCGTTGGATAGCCGTGGCGGGGCACCGAAGTCGTGTAAAAACGTCCCCACGACCCCACCCATCAACGGCCGCGATAGATAGAAAGTCGTTGGGTTTTAGCCGGTAGGAATCCGGCATAACCCTGCAGTGTCCCCTTCAATGCTGGGTCCCAACGTTAAAAGAAAAAAAAAGGCTGTTGCACGCGACTTCGTCCGCGTTCTGGATGAAAGGTACTCACTCTTATGTCCTTTCTGGTATCCCAGACAACGTTTATGCAAAATTTCATGGTGATCGGTCCAGTAGTTTTTGTGTGAAAACGTAACAAACAAACAAATAATCTCGCATTCACATTTATAATATTAGTAAGGATGTTACTCCCTGATAACGTAGCTTTCTATAGGTGAAAAATTTTTCAAATCGGTCTAGTTAGTTTCGGAGCCTATTCAATTCAAACAAACAATCAAATCTTAACTCTTTACACTAGTATATGTATATTTGTTTTGGCGTGGATATGTGTTCAAATTTCCTATCCGGATATCCGGCACATACTAGTTATAATGTACATACATATAATACTCTCACATATCGCTGCTTAAAAACTAAAGGGCCACAAATCAAAATTACGCTTTTTATAGGAGAGCTAATCGAAAAACATTAAATTATTTTTTGTCTATTTTTTTCTTATTAGATATATATATATATATATATATATATATATATATATATATATATATATATATATATATATATATGAAATATATATGCATATTATACATCGTTAGAAGCGTATTTTTAAGTATCATTATATGTTTTAATTACTTTTATAATAAACTGAATGCTAGAAGAGATATAAGCATATAAGTTACTTTTGAATATATAAAAAAATTATCAAAATATATTAAATATGTAATAAAACGATGGTTGTGATTGTATTTTTTGCAATAAAAACATTTTTGAATTTTTTTGTTTTATGGCCCTTTAGTTTTTAAGGAGCGATATGTGTTCAAATTTCCTATCCGGATATCCGACACATACTAGTCATAATATACATATAATACTCTCACATATATGTATAATACAACCTTTTTTTCAGATTAAGATTAAAGAGGCTAATGTTATTTTGTTTGCTGTTAGATCGACGACCAGATCTGCCTGCTGATAAACAGCTGGTGCGAACTGTTAGTCTTATCGTGCTGTTATCGAGGAGTGCTTACGCCGGGAGAAGTTCGCGTCGGCGGAGGCAGAGGCATCACACTCCACCAGAGTGCCAAGTTAGTTAACCATTTTTATAACACTAGCTTTTACCCGCTTCTTCGTCCGGGTAACTTTTTATAAAATATTGCCTATGTTACTCGCTGATAATGTAGCTTTCTATAGGTGACTTTTTTTTAAATCGGTTAATTAGTTTTTGAGTTTACTCATTACAAACAAAAATACAAATCTTCTCTCTTTATAATATTAGTATGGATAGCCTATGTTACCCGCTGATAATGTAGTTTTCTATATCGAGGGTATTCTGGCAGAACCGAATAAGTGCAAAATTTAACGAAAATTAGTTGGGTACATAGGCATACTTATTTTTTCCTGCTCTTTTTATCTAGCAAATCAGTATAACTGAATTAGCTTTTATTATTTCACCGTTTTACTATGAGCCGTCAAACTTTTAAATGCTCTTTTCTCATTTTGACATTTTGTGTACTTGTCCGTTTCTGCCAGAATACCCTCGATATGTGATTTTTTTAAAATCGGTCTAGTAATTTTTGAGCTTATTCATTACATTACAAACAAAAATAAAAATCTTTTCTCTTTATAATATTGCTATTAGTATAGATGTCATGATTCCTTTATTTAGTAGTACATACATGTTATTGTAATGGTTTAATACGAGTAGATACATATTTTTCAACTTGACTGTATTTCCGAGCTCATATAACCCAAACATTTTCAAAGTTCTAGTGAATAGGCATCTTCTGGGTGAGCTCACTCCACCTCATCATAGGCCTCATCTTCGCTTCACAACTGGATGTTGGCCAAGAGCAAACCCATCTCTAATATTAAAAAAAAAAAAAAAATTTGTCGCCAACTTCACTTTGCTTGGTATTTCAACAGATTGGGCTTACAACCTTGTATAGAGCGGATGTTGAGTTTCACCGATCACCTGCGAAGATTGCGAGTCGACCGATACGAGTATGTCGCCCTCAAAGTCATCGTACTTCTTACTTCAGGTACAGTAAACGGAAAACCATTATACAGAGACCCCTAAGGGCCGTCGCTCTAACTGACGGTAGCAACGACTTTTGAATGACTCGTCACATTCTCATAAATGCTTACTATATATTTCTTTTTTATTATATCGCTGCTTAAAAACTAAAGGGCCATAAAAAAAAAAAAAAACAAAAATGTTTTTTTTTATTGCAAAAATACAATCACAATCCTCCATATTGTATGTTGCAAAAAGACTTATGGTTGTTTTATTCCATATTTAGTATATTTTGATATTTTTTTAAATTATATATTCAAAAGTAACTTATATGCTGATATCTCTTCTAGTATTCAGTTTATTGTAAAAGTACTTAAAACATTTAATGCCACTTAAAAATATGCTTCTAACGATGTATATGCATGTATTTGATATATATTTTAATAAGAAAAAAATAGACAAAATTTTTTTTTTTTTGATTAGCTCTCCTGTAAAAAGTGTAATTTGTTTTGTGATCCTTTAGTTTTTAAGCAGCGATATAAAGTAATTAATTTAGGTAATGTAATTATAAAGTATCCTGTAATTGGAAATGTAGGTAGTGATACTGTGTCTATTGTATGTTATTTTGTTTTGCTTTAGGGTTTATGTCGAAAATAAAATAAGTAAATGAGAAAATATTAAAAAAGTTATGGAATTATTAAAATGAGTTGTAAAGATTATTTTTTTATTTTTTTATTTTAAATAACAAAAAATAAAATTATTTTTTAAAAATATATTTAGGGCCTCTTTCACAAACTACGAGTAATGTGTTGATTAGTTACTTTTAAAAATAATTTTCTGTTTTATTGAATTATGCACTCGGTTTACTGCATCATTCGAAAACCGATTTTTTTAAATTATTTTCTATTTAATGTTTGGGACGTTTACCGTACAAACAAAGGTGTATCAGCTATATTATACCCGGTTACCGGTGACTTTAAATGACAGTTTGGCCTACTTGACGTTTGTGAAAGAGGCGCTTACAAAAAATAATAATTTCAGAGTTACGGGGGTTTGGGGGATTAAAGCCTCAACTGCTTATGTTGATTTATTTTTAATCGAGTGTGAACATAATTCAGATGCGCCTGAGTTGCGCGAAGCGGAGAAAGTGCGCGCGTCGCAGGAGAAAGCGCTCGCGGCGCTGCAGGCGTACACGGCCACTCACTCTCCAGATACTCCAGCCAAGTTCGGAGAGTTGCTGCTGCGTATACCCGAATTGCAGAGGACCTGTCAGGTAAACGAGTCTTCAATCACAGATTTATTTTATAAGTGAATTTTCTTATAGTGAATTAATATGTTTATAATTAGCTCTGAACCCTTGCATTTTCTGTTATATTGAGTTATGCACTCAGTTTACTGCATCATTCGATAGGCGATTTTTTAAAAATATTTTCTATTTAATATTTGGGACGTTTACCGTACAAACAAAGGTAATTTAACAATTACCTTTGTTTGTAATGTAAGGTGACAGCTAAATTATTCCCGGTGACAGGTGACTTTAAGTGACGGTTTAGCCTACTTGACGTTGGTAAAAGAGGAGCTCAGTCTAATGTTAACTCGGCTGCCACAACAACGGCTAACTTCTACTTTAAATGTGACAGCGGTTATCTTTGGCGAGTTAGTTTTGCACGCTTTCGGCAGATTGCACGGTAAAAAGCGATTTTTTTTTCTCGCGATCGAGATTATATTATTACCCAAAATATAGATAAGATCAATCCTTGAAGCGAATTACATATTGTGTAAAAATTTCAAGTCAATTTGTAAGCTGACAAAATCGGGATCGTTCGTTATGAAGTTCCGTTCCTCGGGCGTTTGTAGACCATTTCAAATTCAAATCATTTATTTACAAGTGACATTGGTTAATGTGAACCAGTTCTTATTGGCTTTAATATGCCACCTCATGCACTGCCACGTCTGGCATGTAAAATCGTAATTTACATATAAAATAATAATATAAAATATGTCGTAGTCAATTTTAAAATTTAATTAAATGTCAAAATAATCTTTAATATTATAAAAACATTGGTCCAATAACAGCCACTTGGTCAATCTTCTTCTAAACAAATTTCCCGGCAATTCCCTGAGTGCAGTGGGTAATTTATTATATATCTTAATACAGGAATAATAGGAATTCCGTCTACAAGTTTCCAATTTCATTCTCGGAACAATCCCGGACGAACGAATTTCACTAACTTCCACAAGTTTGATTGATGTGAAATTTTTAATTATAGCTTGTTAACTCTCAAGCTTATAGAACTCAAGCTTATTGACTAACTCAAGCTTATAGAATACAAATAATGCATGTGTTATGATTTCTAATGTTTTATAGGTTTACAATTTTAAATGATGCGTGTTTGGCATCCTGCGGAGGCTCGATATTTTTTAAATACAATATCGATGACAATATAGTACGATGATAGAAATAATAACTCAATAACATTTTGTTTTTCAGTTCTTCATGCAAGTGGGTAAAGAAATGCTCAATCCAGAGAATAAAAATAAAGATGGCGACGGACCCAGCTTCAATCTCCTCATGGAACTCCTAAGAGGGGACCATTGACATGGACTCCAATGATTTTGTCAATATTGCTCAATTGTGTGTGTGCGTTATGTATAGAGAGCTTCTTTGGATGAATTTTGAAACAATGACTTAAAGTTGAGCCAGTCAGTACCTACTCAATTAGTAATCCAAAATTTTTACACTACCGAGCATTTACCAAATATAAAAGAAATGTCTCTAATATAAGTAGATAACCAAGTAATCTTACTTAAAATCACTGCACAAACCAAGGAGGGAAATCTAACATTAACTTAATGTTAAACTGTCCAGAAAAAAAATGACTTATTGGTTAATATTACTCAAATAACATACTGCCCCAAATTTTTATTGAAATTTAAGATTTTCCACTTTAAAGTTGACTATTTAAGACATTTTTTTTGGTACCTATATTCTTAAGGCGATACTAAGAGCCAAAACGGGATATTCAGAGGCTAACTCCTCTTTCATAAATCAACATAAATTTCCGAAAAAAATATATGCTTTTTATTGATATTTTATCTATATAAGGTACAAATAATACTGGTCAAACTGTTTAACTACTATGTGAAAAAAAAATCTAAGTGGAAGTCGTTTTTGGCTGAAAACTTGTATCTTCTTTTAAACGACAAGGAATATTTACATGATTCTTTTTTTAAAATTTTGGTATGGATTAGACCTATATACTGTACAATTAATGACCTAATATAATAGTTTTTCAAGTCATTATCCATATTTATCTTATTTTACCTAAACAAAGATTTAGCGGGTCCGTGCGCAGGCGACGGGCGGCAGTGTAGCGCTGAACGTCGTACGGGGAGGTTGTGCGTCTCGTCGCAGCGCCGGCTTCGAATAGTTTTTATCATTGAGCAGGTGATAAACAGATACGACACTGTTTTGAAGTGAAGTTAATAGTTAATTTTTAATAATTTGGACAGCTTTATTATATTATTGTACACATTTTTATATTGTAAATCAATATTTACATATATACAATATAAACAAATTTACGTTTTAAATAAAATCTTTATAAAATTATTTGTAAATGGATTTCCTCACCATAAAAACTATATTTTTACAAAACTTACACATTCCTAACGAATTTAGTCTTCAAATACCCTAAAAGCTTTCCAAATGATTCTAAAGATTTCCCCACAACACACATAGTTTTTCAGGTCTAAGTCGCAATAGATCGTGGAATAGGCCTACCGGGGAAACCACGTAAAAAAAAAACGCGCTAAATACACACTACCTCACTGGTGGCGTGGAAACATGTGCATATTATGAATATGGATGAACAAAAACTTTGTAAGCAAAGATCACAATAAATGAATTTCAATTTCTAATTTGTGTTTTCATATTTAGTATTAAAATAAGCTTTTTTGATAAATTTATTACATACCTATATATTTTTTATATTTTACGCTATATCCCCGCTGATTAAGAACCGATTTTAATCATTTATTTTGTTAAAATGTTAAAAATCTCGACAACTCACTTAAAAAGAACTCCCTGAGAATTATTCAATATTACTTCTAATTTTTAATATCCAATATAAAATTAACATGGAATCCATAATTATGTTTTTTGATAAAACCGGTCATTACTATCTGCTAAATATGTCATATTTGGTTTCAGTAAATATTAGCTGTCTATTTACACGCCATATGATATAAAACTAGAATTGTAAATAAAATATACTATTAAAATATATAAATAAATAAAAGTTAACCATTTTTTTGATGACGCACCTCAAAAATGCTTTGTGAAGTTAGGCATAATATGTTCAATATCAAATGTTACCACTCTACTTTATTTAGTCTTTGACTCGTTTCACGCGATCTCTAAGAACGGGTGGTGCGGGGGCTACATCTTAGCTCCGCCTACTCGCGCAAAATCCATCGGCTCTTAGAATCACCTTAAATTCCAACGATGAAGATTTACTATATGTTTATGCGGTAATGATTGTGTTTCTTGCAATCAGAAAACAATTCTTTTAAGTACATTTAAAAGAATTGTTTTCTATCGTAAAAGAAACTGTAATTCTTTTATATTCTAAGTTCCAAGCATGTGTGAATTAAGTATTTGTTGTTGGAGAAGATACTTAGTACAGAATTTTCCTGACTTTGGCAGAATCTTGTTATATTTGAACTCTACTTGTGAATGCTCGGTGGATAATAACTAGGTATCAATAAAAAGTTCAACTTGTAACCAAACTATACGAGTTGTATTACTATTTTGTATTTATTATGTATTACAAAGGGCTTAGGTATCATCTGCGATTATACCTATTTGGTTTCTCAAAGAAAAGTATGAACTCACAAGATTTTTTTGAAATGAATTTTTTTATGTGAATTTGAACCGTTTGTGTATTACTTTTATTACATTTCTAAATCTATTTACAAAGAATACAGTATTCCTGTCTTAAAGAAAAAAAAAATTTTTAAGACATTTTATTTTTGAGAAATAGAATACCTACATAACAGAACAGATTAGTATCGAAAAGTAAAGGAATAAAGTAATTTTGTATGAAATTTTACTAAAAACGTTCGGCCTTGAATCAATGAACAATTAAGACTGCAGATAGAATAAAGTCTACAACGCGTCGTATTTTTATCATAATTATATACATAATATAGTATGTAAAACAATTTGCTGTGCCAATATATTGTATAGATTTTGCATTTATTTTTTACGACTCTCTTTTTACATTTTTTCCACGATTGTACTTAGAAAAATATTGAGAAAGTTCGAAAACATTTCTGAGCTAATCCTAAAAGGCGATGGCGTAATGTTAGTGGGAGCAATTTGTAGTAACGTATTAACTGGTAGAAGAAAATTTCTACCTTCATATATTTTGTATACATGTATATTTACTGTGTATTTATGTATATATATATAATATATACATACTAATAATAAATAACTAACACAATTTTATTGAAACTGCAAACAAATTACTATAGTCAAGCGTTTAAGATGTCCGCATGAGTGACGAACTATTTTTCGTAATTTTCATTTAAAAAACATAATTTAAAGAAATCTTCTCTATAAAATTAAACGAATTGTCAACATTATAATCTATATTTTTTATTCTTTTCACAATTATGCACTATATACTGAAGTAATATTTCATTTTTATAAATTATAGTATATATTATAGTATGTCTAAACAGTTTCGACGAAAGTATAATACATTAAAATATATTTTTATATATAACATTAATATTATACGCTATTAATATTTAAGATCGCAATAAGTAATTTTTTTAAAGATATATTAATAACATAAAATGTGTGCGCTTGTTGTCAAACACTGCCAAACAATGCTTTTATGTAATGATAATAATAAAACTAAGTATATAATAATAAATTGTATTAAATTTACATAAGACAAAGGGAACAAATATAAATTAAATTAAAAACAGACTTTACCTTTTCAGTTTATGTTTGTATTATTTTTTTATAATTAATCTATATGTATTTAATTTAAATGTGTATTGAAATCGTCATATATTTATCCCCCTGTAGTGTGTATTAGTCAATTGATTGATTGAAGTGTCAAATAAAATGTTTGAAAATTCAAAAAATTTTCATAAAAAAAAAATCATAAAATTACTACCATTAGTATTTGATTTGCTTTTAATTTTTTTAATGGGATTTGGAGTAGAGTCAAGTGCATAAATATGTATCCAAAGAATCGTTTCATAATGAAGCTTTCTATAGGTGATTTTTTTTTTTCAAAATCGGTCCATTAGTTTTTTAGTTTATTCATTACAAACATATATAAATCTTCTCTCTTTATAATATTAGTAAGATATAGATAACTAGTATATAATTTGCACCATGGAATATTGTTATATTGAAATCTATATTTTATACTAAATTCGATTCAAAGCAAAAATAAAATTTTTGAACTTTTTCGACCACATATTATCGACTAGTTGGTGCCCGCGACTTCGTCCGCGTTCTCTATAGCCTATAGCCTTCCTCGATAAATTGACTATCTAACACAAAAATAATTTTTCGATTCGAACCAGTAGTTCCTGAGATTAGCGCGTACAAACAAACAAACAAAAATACTCTTCAGTTTTATATTATATTGGTATAGATGAGAAAAATATTATATATAATAGTTAATGATTCCTTTAGTACGCATACATACATACATGTTATTGTAAAGGTTCAGTAGATACATATATTTTTACACTCGACTGTACTAAAAACTATTTTGATAGTTTGAAACTTTTAAAGTGATTTTTTTAAATGATTTTATCACCGTAACGATATTAGACATCGATTTTATTATTTTTAAGGCCTCTTTCACCATCTCTGATTAAAGTGTCAAGTAGGCTAACCGCCATTCAAAGTCACCGGTAAGAAAGCGTAAGAGTTTCACCATCTTCGAGTAGCATTACTCAACTCAAGGGTAATTTCAATGAAATTGACACAAGATACTCGTAACATTTACTCGCCAATAAGCTTTACTTGAAAAGTAACTAATCAACACTTTACTTGTAGGTGGTGAAAGAGGCCCTTATACAGTTAATTAAACGTCCATTGTCCCCTACCATGAGTTTTCATTTTCAGTAATGTTAACATAATCAGTAAATTATTCACACAGAACGAAGCTTGTGGTAGGGGTCAATGAACGAGGTTTTTTTGAACCATTGCCATTGTTGTATAATTATTGTAGACATACCTAATAATTAATAATTACTTGTAGTTTATTTTTATTTGTGCAGTAATGTAAGATATTAATTCTGAGAGTTAAACTTCCAGATATATTAATATAGTAATGCTAGTATAAATATTTACATTGAACTAAATAGTTTTTATGAAAAACTGGTGTAATCTGTTATAAAAATAGTAATATTTTTTTAATAATTAATCTGAAATTAAAAAGCAGTAATTTTTATTTTGATAAATCTATATATTTATTTATGTTAAAATTGTATTTATTTTGTACCTACTTGTTTTTTTTTTATATATATATACACAAATCACGGTCTTAGTGAAATAAGACATTAATATTCTTAAATGGGAACTAGCAAAGTTAATTATTTACAAAGACATTAGGGCAATCGGTTTTTTTTTGTATTAATATAATATAAATATTATATATTTTCAGTTTACGTGTTTTAGAACAGGGTTGTTGCGGATGTAGATGCGGATTTCAAGTTTTTTTTTTTAATAGATTTAATTTTTAATAAATTAGAAAAAAGAAATAAATTAAATTATAAATCTGTAATAATTTCATAATTCACCCTAGTTATGTCTGCGTGATTTAGGACTAGATTCATATACAAATCCGCAAAAGATTCGCATTCATTATTGCGGATTCTAATGACTAAATCGATGAGGAAGTTCCGCATTTGCGGATGCAAATATCCGCAACAACACTGGATAAAAAGAAATAAATATAATATAGTATAATAATATATATCGCTATATCAGAAATATACTGTGATGATTTTTAAAGACATCTCACAATTTATAATTTTAACTCTTATATTTTTATATTCTAATAAAGTTTTTATTGACATAATACGTACATAGCGCTCTTGCCATGAAAGTGCTTCAAAACCTGTCAAAATGACAGTAAAAAAAACCAGTCATTCACTGCCGTATCTTTTACAAATAAAACATTATTGCTGTATTGCTGTAAGCAAGCGTTGTTGCAATATTTGTTTTAATAATACAAAAAAAAATATTCTCATTATAATTTAGTTAAGAGTAGGTTTAATAAATTAGTTATTATAATAATTGCATAGTTTTTGTACTCTGAAATGGAGACATGTAAAAAAAAACGTACTCTGTTTCTCTTTAGGCATATTATAGTGTGTCTATTATAATGTGAAAATTAAAAACGTTCTTTTGTAAGATTCGTCCATTTTTTTTTTCAAAGAGACACGTGTAAAATCTAAGCAAGAATTCACAATACGGGCATAAGTACTTCAATGTTATTTTTATTTTTATGTTAAATATTAGAATGTTAGATGGCTCATTTATCAATTGTATATCTTTTTATTTTAAATAAAAACGCGTGCCACTATCTAGATTAACTTTACTATGAGATTGTTCGGTTTAATTATATTGCAAATAAAATTTACATATATTTTATTTAAAACTCCATACAACGTGTCCTCTTGGTTTAGTACTGAAAAAAAAAAAAACCATATTCTATATTAGTCGACTGTTTTTTTTATTGGATTTTTATAATCAAGAACTCGATTGGAATACCTAAACAGAACACGTTGTCTAAGATGAATTTATAGATTATTGTTTCGTTGTTTTAAACAGCAATTTTTACTGTACTAGAAAAAAATATTAATTGTGAATTCTATAGAATAGTGAACTGTGGATTCTATGTGTAAATATGTCATGTCACCGTACTTACTTACTTAACAACACATGTATATAAAACTGTAAAACAACTGTTAAAAAAATCAACATCAACAAAAGAAACGTTCCATTTTGTTTAAAAACAAAATGCCTGTATTTTAATTATTTTCGAAGTAGATCAAGAATTACCTAATAGCATTCTCTTTTTTGTGTTCAGATCGTCAGACAGGCTCATATCCACTCACAAAAAAAAACTTGTAGGTACCTAATTTTTACAGAAAAATACCTCTTACATTGTGTTACATTCATATAGTTTTTTTTATTAATTTTTTTTTATTAAATAACTACTTTATCGATAAGAGGCACACTTCGTGTCATTTGTTCTTTACAAGAGATTAACACCACATATTATGATGTGTTTGAAAAACGGATGCCAGAGCCCACTGTCTTATCTTATCCTCTGAGTTTATCTTGTTAGGGTCGTCAGTGCATTTTCATTTCATCCAACTGGACTGTGAGCCTGTCTTCTATCCTTTCTCATAAAAATCTGTTTCTCGATAAACTATAACGTAGACATTGGTATCCGTCTCTTTTATTCGAAGTTTCTTATTTTTAACAGTTTGTCTCTTCGATCAAATATTACTTATTATACTTATACCAGTAGATTCACTATTGATGCTCCAAAAGTGGAAAAAAAATTAAAAAAAAAAAAACTATATGGCTGAAATTTATCATTGTCATTTTTTTGCATTTTCTACCAGTAATGCATATTTTATGAAGAAGAACTGGCTAGAAACTTCATAGTTGCTTTTTTTTTAAATCAATTTGCTATAACTAAGTATTCAGCTATCAGTCTCAAGCAGAATCAGTCAAATAAGCAAAATAGAATATAGTGTTTTCATTCACCCGATATTTAAGATTATTTTAATTGGTACTTTAGATTTTTTTCTAAGTACCAATTAAAATAACTTTACGTCCATATACTTTTGTATGGGCATATTATGCATCTACCAGTGTATTTGATCGAAGTACCTGTTTTATTATACTGTGTGTATTCGAAGTGGCATCTCTATAGCGTCTTATTTTTCTACTGAACTGATATGTAATAAGCTGATATCTAGTTTGTAAGTTAGTTTATCTTATTCCGTATAACTGGTACGACTGCAATATTAGAGCGAATGTCAATATCTTAATAATTTTTATATTAAAAATTGTGAAGATATGAAAGAGTGTGTACACGTCCATTTTAAATTTAATTTTAAGTTTGTTATTTCTATAGATAAGTATTATCTTTAAAATTATTTTTCATTTTGTAGAAATATGAACAGATTTTTTTTTATATATAGAGCAAAAAAATACAATTTTGGTTATATGCAATGTTTGGTTTTTAATTTTACATTCCCTATAGCGATTTTAAATCTTTGCCCTATAAACATAAAGGTATAATTCCAACAAGAAGGTACCTGTAAAGTTCTGGTATGGCCATAAAGTTGGCAACTCTTCTACTATGTTAGATGTTATTGAGTATAGGTAAGTGATACAAGAGTCTATATAAATTTACTAATATATAATAATAACCAAATAATAAAACTGACGGACGGCCTAAACTGACCACGTCATAGGTTGTTAAAGCCAATTATTTTGTTAAAACCAAAATAATTTTGAATTTGTCAGCTAGTAATAATCACCATTAGTCTTGGTTTACCCAGATTATAAATATAATTAATCATTATTATCACAACAATGAAATACTACTAAATTTAATATATCAATTGATAACGTTATACTTACATACATACATTATACACTTATAGATTTATTAGTATTGATTGATTAATTTTATTTAATTATTATTTAATTGTATTTTGGAATACCTATACATTTCTATTCCTTCCGGAGTTCCATTATTTTACTAAAAATATTTGTATGATGTCTACATTTCTTTAGACACCTACTTTTAAACGGTGTGGTATATAGATGCAGATGATAATAAAAATGTGATATAGATTAGATTATAAGATGTTCGCTTTCGCTATTACAATTCCATAACTAACAGAATATTATTCAGTTACAGGGAATTCCAACGCATATATTTGAGACAAATCAACCGCCAACAAGGTTTGATTACCTATCAATGGATATTCCAATTGAAAGAGTAAATTTTATCTGTTCTGATAATAAGTATAGTAAAAGTTTCCTTTAGAAAAAAATTGTTGTCGGACGGACGAAACCGCGCGCAACGGCATGTATTTAATAAATAAATAGTGAACTGTGCTATAAATAAATAATATTCAATAACAATAAAAAAAAACAAAAACAATGTGAGCGCCTTTATTAATGAAAATGTGTTTCCAAAACTTGTAAATATGAACTGGAGGTTTTGAGATTTTGACGAATTACAGATATCATTTTATTAATTTCGCATGAAGATTTAATTAATCTAATTATCGTAATTTTAAGGACTTTCCAGATAAGATTGATAATGATTGCTCCTTGCTATATAAATGCGAAATTTTCTTGGCGGTAAGTAGATTTAGAAGGACCGTAAATATGTCAAGACTAGTGGTTTTATGCTGTCTTCTAGGAGTGGCTTTGTGCGGGCCACCGGTCTCTCGGTCTAGGGAGGATATAGAAGCCTTCAAGCAATATTTAGAGCAGGGAAGGACAGGTGAGGACACATATTTGACGGTCGTTTTGATAAGGAACTACTTATTCTCTTATTATAATTATTTAATAGTCGATAAATTGATTATTTTTAATGTTAATGTTGGCAGACAAGTTGAAGTTGACGGTCCATTTGACGATTGGTGGCCACCGTCGCCTATAACACGACACGAGTAATGCCACAGGTGCTGCAAGTGAGTTGATTATAATAATAATTACCTATAATCTATTTTAACATTAAAAAAAAATAAAAATTTTAATAGTAAATAGGGATTTAACCTACTAATAGTAAAAACTTTTATATATTAAAAAAATTTGGTACTCAGACAATGGCGTTCGTCTCGAGACTAGAATGAAAGCAAACCCTAAAGCCAAGGCATGGGAGAACAGTGGCAAGTACCAGGGCGATATTCTTCTAGACAATGAGCAAGTTGAGGGTATGGTGAACGAATTTGCTCTTGGCAGGAACGCGTACACTTGGCCCAACACTAAATGGCCAAACAACATTGTCGTCTGGGAATTTGGAGCCAATGAATTGAGTAAGTTATTTGCATGTTGAATATTTCCTTCAAACAACTGAATCATAACTACTCTAAGTATAACAAAATATATAAAATATATAGGTAAAAAAGTTCTCAGCCCTTTTGTAGTGGCATTGAAACATTTAACTATAAAAGCTGAAATTTTTAACAAACTTATTTAATGAAGCTACAGTCATGTTTGCGGTTTAAACGTGTGAAATATTTATTATACAATTAGTAATTACTTGTTTTTTTATACTTTTAGCCTCTCAACAGCAAACGGCTGTACGGTCAGCAATCGCCGATATTGAAAGAAATACTTGCATTAGATTCCGCTACAGAACAAATGAGGCTAACTATGTCAGAGTTACTGTGAGTATACACATTGCAAATAAATGATTTGATTTGATTATATTTTTTAATACCGCAAACGTCAAGTGGGCAAGACACTTAATTAAGTGAATTATTTCTAATTTCAGGGTAACCCCGACGGTTGCTACGCTCATGTTGGTTTCTGGCAATGGCGTGGCGTCCACATTTTTAACCTCGCTAGATCTAACCCTGGTACCGGCTGCTTCATCCACACAACCATTGTCCACGAATGGCTTCATATAATCGGATTCCTCCACATGCAATCCACTCACAACAGGGACGATTACGTTCGTATTATGTGGCAAAACATTTGGCCAGGTATAATTTCTTATTACTTTATTACTAAGACGAGACCATCGGTGGTTCGTTGGTTCTGGATTCAATTTCTTGTACAAACCAACTAGACAAACCAACTTTTCAAAATTGATTTCGGTACTAGATGTACTGTATTAATTTAAACTGTAGGTAGTAATCGGTAGAATTGGTAATAAATTCTTCGCATATCTACTGGTGTTTAACGGAACGTAGGTACTGTTCCGATTAACACCAGGATTATTATTAAGAACCAAGAGTAGGTACCTACCTTTCATCCTTACTTCTGATTCAAACAGCCATTCGTGTCGATGTATTGTCGAGCTAACAAATTTTTGTATTAATAAATAACGTTCTCTAATATAGTCAGATAAATGTTTTTTTTTTTTTGTGGTTGACAATATCATTTGTCTATCCCTCTGTTGCTGCACTTTCTATTTATGGTAGATCAAAGTAATTATTTAAGTAATACAGGCACTGTTTTGTCTTTAGGTATGGAGTATAATTTCGACAAGTACGACAGCAGTTTGGTTGACAACATGGGCTTAGAATACGATTATGCAAGCACAATGCATTATGGACCTTATGGATTCAGCACCAACGGGCAACCGACTATGGTTGCAATTCATGTAAGTTCATTATCGTGTTTAAGTATTGCTGCTTTATTAAATTAAAGGTTCTACAAGTGACTACTAAGAATACTTCTTTTTTAAAAGTAATCGTTTCGACTCATGTTTTAAGTCCTGATGAAATAGGTTCGGAACTGTTAATTGTAAAATTTGGAACCATTGTAATAATATATCTTACGACATTATTCAGAATTCCGCCTTTATAATTATGACTATAAAAAAGTTTGGTCAAAATCTCTTTCACACGTACCCATCAACTTACTTATAATTACTTTTACAGGCTTGGGGACAACCATTGATGGGTCAACAATCGTATGTGACCGGGATGGACTGGCTCAGAGTGAACAGGCATTATAATTGCCCAGGTGCTTGGAATCGTGACCAAGCAGATAGAGAAGCACAGAACGAAATTGTTCAAGAAGATAACGCTGTAGAATCAGATGATAGCTTAGTTACTAACGAAATTCCCTCAGTGGTCAACGATGTTTTAATATAAGTTATCCTTTCTAAATAGAATTTTGGAAATCCAAAAATTTCTACCCAAAAACGACGTACCTACATAATAAATGTGCTTTGCTATAAAAACCAAAGCTAAAAATTTTTTCTTCAAATATATTTATTAACATTAAAATCATTGAATGGACCATTTCGATAAATGAATGAATAAATAAATAAGTCTTTTTCTTCTTACCTAAGTCACGCTTTGAAGCCGTTTCCTATCTATCCTGTCCTCAGCTTTTTTCATAGCCATTAACTGTGAGGCCAGTAAGGACAAACAAATTGATCTGTCCATCGGCTAGGAAACCGGCCACGAGACCTCTTGTCTTCCACTCTTCCAATCACCACCATTCAAATCCCAAGATGTTTGGGTATAGACAATAAAGAAAAAAATGTAGTTTTAAATCGACGTTTCCCAAATCGACGTCAACACTAGTTCATCGAGTCCTCTAAAGAACTATGTTAACTAAAAATATCTATATACCGCATACCATATACATGACAACTTCCATAAGAGTGGCTGAATGTGTGAAACAATTTAATATAGTAACATTCTAATATAAAAGGTTCCAAGTCATAAAGTAATCGAAATTAATGAAAAGGTTGATAAATTAGATCACGCAGGACTTAAAATAAGACCAGAAACTATTTCTTACATTGCAAAATAAAAAGGTCGAAACCAAAATAAATTTCTGAAAACCAAGAAATAGACATCCGACACCCTTATTAGCCTGTGCCTGTGACAATAGCTATTCTAACTAACACAAAGGACTTTGGACAAAGCCCTTAAGAAACACAGAATAAAATATTACATTTGTTTTTAAAGTTATAGGGCTCAGTGCAAGAAGACTGTGACTTGTGGCCGATGAGACCATTGCTCATTGCTCATTGCTCATTGTGGCCATTGCTCATTTTTACTGAATGCAGACCATGTAGCATACATTTCGGTGAACCAAAGGGTATTAAATCATATGCTTGAACCAGAAGATATTAAATCGACCAGACATGTCATACTTTGTCACTGGGATCTTTTAATAACAGAATGCGACGCAAGACATTCGCGCCACTTATCGAACTCGCGAAAATAATAACATACGCCAGCAATACCATTATTTTAGAAAAACCTTTTAGATTTAGATGGTAGTGACAAAGAAATTTTAAATGGATATTATAACTAAGATATTTTCACGGAGAAAACATTTTTGACATTTAATCAGCAATTACAAAAATTCAACCCGCAACAATGTCATAAAATGTGCACATTTTAGAAATTAATTATATTAGATATAAAATTAATTTCAAGTTTTTTCATATTATATCTTAGAAATGCCATGTTTTTTCAACCGACTTCCAAAAAAGGAGGAGGTTCTCAATTCGACTGTATATATATATATTTTTATGTTTGTTACCTCAGAACTTTCGACTGGGTGAAATGATTTTGATGATTCTTTTTTTATTTGAAAGCCAATTTCAATTTGGTTCAGTTCATGAGAAAAGACAATGAGACGGTTTGAAGTTGGTTTATTTTTTGTTAAAGAGTTATTTATGTATTGTTACGACCAATAACTGAGTACGACCAATACAAATCAATACGACCAATGAGTATCATGGAATTGCGTAGTATGGAATTTATTTGTTCAACATATTAACGGGGAAACAAACATGCAATGCACTATGCCAAATACAAATAAAATGACAAATAAAGTTATCTCGAAGCATTAAATCCAAGGATTTATTGCCAAAAGACATTAAAACTGAAGGTTTTCTTAATAATAATCATTCTAAATACACGTAAAACCCTAAAATTGATATATCTAATCGGTTCCTTTTCATATCTTTTAATCCTTCTTATTAAAATACTATAATGTAAGATTTGTGAGTTTGTCCTTATTTCTTTAAATTATTATTTTGTTAGGAAACGATTTGGGAAAGACCAACTTAAAGAGCTTTGGTCTTTGGAAGCTTCCTTTATATGTATTACTAGCTGTTACACGCGACTTCGTCTGCGTTACTTGTATTGCGTACTGCGTACGACGCGACTACGTATAATATACGTAGCCTGTATTACTCGCTGATAATTCACCTTTTTATATGTGAAAGAATTTTCAAAATTGATTCAGTAGTTTTTGAGTTTATTCCTTACAAACATATTACAAACATAAAAAAGAATACGCCATCTCTTTATAGTATGAGTAAAAATTTTAAGTTCAGATTTAAAAATTAACATGAATCCTAGGCAAGGAAAAACCAAACTGCCCAAAATTACTCGTATTTAGAAATTATAAATTGCTTAAGAAATTACAATAAAGCATAAGTAGCAATTTAAATTTATTATATTGTAGATTACAAATTTTAATTATTTTTATACATAATACGAGTACATAAATCTATGTACATTAAAAATATATTTAGAACCGCATTAAAAACGGTTGATTTTTTTACGAATATTTAATTAATATTGAGAAAAAAAAAAGAAATATCTTGCTTCAATGTGTTTTCTCTAATGAATGTATTTTCTACTGTTAAGAATAGATGTTTGTCTTTTTGTCAATGGCAATGATTGTATATATTCATGACACGAGCGGTGTCAGGAAGCGGAGTCACTATACTTGCATATGATAACGAAACATATGAATTACATTGTAATCATTG
Source organism: Synanthedon formicaeformis (assembly GCA_945859745.1). Classification (NCBI taxonomy): domain Eukaryota; kingdom Metazoa; phylum Arthropoda; class Insecta; order Lepidoptera; family Sesiidae; genus Synanthedon; species Synanthedon formicaeformis. The sequence goes on from OX243958.1 coordinate 10,380,057, forward strand.
AAATATCTGATAACAACGAAATGATAATAATGTAATTAAATGATTGATTGACTTAATTGTTATCGTTTATAAATAAAAGCCGTAGTGTTAATGATTTTTACGGTTATAGTAAGGCAAAATGTTGCGTTTAGCTGTGACTCTTGTCGTCCTAGGCCTGGCCTTGGCCACTCCTCCAGTGACTAGGAGTAGGCAAGATTTAGAAGCCTTCAGGCACTTTTTGGAAAGCACGAAGACAAGTAAGTAAATTTCTTTTATGACATTTTATTTACATCAATCATCAATACTAATAATAAATCTGTAAGGGTCGGTCTTGGAGTGTTAATTTTTTTTTTCAGAGATATCGTGTTTGTAGGCTCTATACATGATACTGACTGACACTAAATTGACGATTTTAAGAATTTTTAAATACGACGAAGTCGGGGCCGCCAGCTAGTATAAAATAAAATAAGCCTTTAGTGACTGACAAGTTACACAAATTACTCGTATATCATAATGTGCTTCTGAATTTGCTGATATTTTTCTCTCTTATTTACATACTAGCTGGCGCCCGCGACTTCGTCCGCGTTGAAAAAGAAAAAAGTAGCCTATCCTGTGTCCTGTACGTCTAAATGTTTATCTATCAAGTTTCATGAAAATCAGTTAATTCGTATAAGAGTTATGGAGGAACATACATACATACATGCAGAAAAAAATTCTAAAAATGGTCAATTTAGTTTCAGTGTCATGTATGTATAGAGCCTATAAACACGATATCTCTGAAAACAAAGTAACTTACTCCATGACCAACTTTTACAGATTTATTATTAGTATTGATATACTAGCTGCTGCCTGCGATTTCGCTCGCGTAACTTTGTAAATTATATACTAAAACCTTCCTCGAAAACCACTCTATCCATTGGTGAAAACAGCATGAAAATCGGTGCAGTAGTTTTGAGTTTATCGCGAACAGACAGACAGACCGATGCGGCGGAGGATTTTGTTTTATAATATGTAAGTATGTATAGACAAATTGATATCACATGCACATCACAAAAACGTAATATAAGGTAATTATTATTAGGATAATTAATGAAATAAATATTTTCATGAATGTTTATTATTTGTTTTCTTCTATCAGGCAATGGCGATCAGTATTTGGCCCGCCTTCATAGCAACCCTAACGCAAACCCTGAAGAGAACAGCGGCAAATATCAGGGTGACATTGTACTGGACGACTTCATCATTGAGGACATGCTGAAGGAGTACGCGACTGGTCGCAACGCGTATACCTGGCCCAATACTAAATGGCCCCACAATACTGTAGTCTGGGAATTCGGAGAGGGCGAGTTCGGTAAGAATATAAATATACTAGCCGTTGCCCGCGACTTCGTCCGCGTTCTCTATAGCCTATAGCCTTCCTCGATAAATGGACTATCCAACACAAAAATAATTTTTCAATTTTCAAAATAACGTTTTTATTTTTGTATGTTGTTTTTACAAGTAGTAGGTTACATTCCGAATTAATTGCTAATTGCTGTATTTGTATGTTCAAGTTATTTTTTTGCTATTACATGGAATTGTATACCAGTTTTGTGAACCTTAATAAAAAATAAATAAAAAAACAAACAAACAAACAAACTCTTCAGTTCTATATATTACCTAGTATAGATTATAGACATAATATTTTTTATGTCTTTATTTGTATTTTATGAAGACGTGTAGAAGAATGCAGTGTACAAAAATTATTTGATAATTAAAAAAATCGTTCAGACAAATTATTATTATAACAAAACAAACTTAGTAGGGAACAAATTAAATTATAATTATTTTGTCTATGATCACGTGGCAATGTTTACTAACAATGCGAGCAAAGCTGGGTCACTGAACTAGTTTGTTTTACGCAAATCGTTGATAAGGCCTAAAGGTAACAGATTAAAAATGATTGATCGAATGAGATTTTGAACATTGAACAACAAATCAAACTATGTTAATTTATCGACAGTTATTATTATTTAATTGTTATTACCTATTTAATTTAATTTGATTAACTAACGTAAAACGATAAGATTTTGATTATTTATTGTCATTGTGATACTTAAAATATTTTCATGAATAACAATTTTTTTGTCACTATCTAACATAATTAATAGTGTTATTTAGAGATACCTAATATCTTACGTCTATTTATAATGATAAATAGACCTAAGATATTAGGTATATTGATAATCATAATCAATATTATTATTAATAATAAGATAATATTAATATATTAATAAGATATTAGGTATAATGATAATCATAAGTGTAATTCAATTTTGAATAAGTATAATAACTAGTATTTATAAAAGTACAACAGGAATGTATTGCAGATTAGAAAAAGATTATTTTTTTATAAGAAGTTAGCGGAGAAACGAAAACAGAAAACAATAGCTATTTTATTTTATGTGTATAGATATCGATATAGATGAGAGATTGTGTACGGTATCGAAAAACAAATAAAAAATAATGCAAAATTTATAATACACGAATAAACTCAATTGATATAATATAATATAAACGAAATTGTGGCGTTTACACATCACGCGTAAGTCTGAGATAGAGTAAGACTTGCTCAGACTTGCTTGTTTTACTGACTTTTACTGATTATTTAATATTTGACAGGTCCACTGCAGCAGGCAGCTATTGAGGCTGGCATCAAAGACATCGAGGACCACACTTGCATCCGATTCCGTTACAGAGAAGCCGGCGATACGAATTACGTTCGTCTCACCGGCAATGCTGACGGATGCTACGCTCACGTCGGTTACTGGCAAACCCGAGGCGTCCACACTCTGAACTTGGCTCGTAACCTCATCGGAGTCGCTTGCTTCCGTCATGCGACCATCGTCCACGAGTGGATGCACATCCTCGGCTTCTTGCACATGCAATCCACCTACGACCGTGACAACTATGTAAGAATTGCCACAGAGAATCTAATCCCCGGTAAGTTAACAGCACCATATTGTGCATATTTATGTAAAATAGAAAAGTTTTATTGCTGGTATAGGACATTTAAGATATATAACACTAGCTGGTGCCCGCGACTTCGGCCGCAGTCCTCGATAATCCAACATAAAAAGAATTTTTAAATTCCTGAGATTAGCGCGTACAACCAAACAAACAAACCAATATATAAAGCTGAAACCAATATATAAAGCTGAAGAGCTTTATATATTGGTATAGATATATAAAGACAACAAATATGCTGAAACTAATTCAAACAAAGTTCTGTATGGTATGTGTATGTAGCTCTAAACTAGAATATATGGGAAATATCTACGGATTTTTTATTTTAATCGATTTTAATAAATTTTTTGTAATCTAAAAATACGATGTCCATAATATAATTTCATATATCAGAAAAATTTGTAAGAAAATGTAATAAAACTTTTATTTTTCAGGCACTGAACACAATTTCGATATCTACTCTTCAAATTTGGTAGACAATCTAGATGTGGAATACGATTATGTGAGCTGCTTGCACTATGGACCTTATGGTTTTACTGCCAACGGTCTGCCTACCATCGTAGCTCTTCGGGTAAGTTATTAAATCGTTTAAATTTGTTTTTCATCTTGTGAGTTCTATAAAGATTATAAAGTTAATAAATAAATAAATCGCCAAGACTAAACAACCAATTGTATACCCCCATAAAGGTATAATTCCAACAAGAGTATACCCCCAAAGTAAGCACTTATAGGCTTGGTTATGAGATAACGATATAACATACAAGGAGCGAAACCGTACATACCCATGCACACCGAGACCGGAATCTTTTGAAAAATTCTTTTACAAAGTGTCCCAGCCTGGAATCAGGCAAGCACCTTAACCACTTGACTACTGGGTTCTTCGAGTACCCACTGTACCTGACCTGACTAGCTGAGTGTCCTACTGACGGTCTATATTTGTTTTGATTCGCTCTTGATCCACAGGAAATTTAATGTTCATTTATTAACATTTCAATATCTATAAACATAATAAAATGGTAAACGAGCCGTGTGTGTATATCAAATATTTTTTCAAAAAAACAATTTTTATACGTTGTAGGTACATGTTTGTTACCAAGGTTAAAATATAATTTTTAGAATTTTTGTCTGTGCGTTTGTGTACGCTTATTTGAATGCGGTTTAGTGTATGTTTTATTCCAACTTATTAACTTTATTAACTGAGCTCAAAGTGCAAATAATACAAATGCCTATTAAGCTCAGACGTTGCTTCGTTGCACTTAATTTAATCCTACTTCAACCACGAATATCTACTTTTTCTTTTCACACAAAATGAACTTAGGTATTCTCCGTCAGGTCTACATCTCTTAAAAAAGGATAAGGCACACTGATGTCCAATCCAAAGTATTGCATATGTTAGGTACTAGGGCGGTAGTTACTCACCTACCATCAAGTGTCAACTGCTATTACAAAATAGAACCTCAAGTGATTCTTTTTCATTTTATTTTTCAGGAGCACGAGGGTGTAATGGGTCAACGCGAATATATCACCGACAAGGACTGGCTACGCATCAACAGACACTACAACTGCCCTGGCGCTTGGGACTAAATCACAGCTAAATATTGTTTCCTGAAAAATTGTACAAATATTAATCTAAGTCAATAAATTATTATTTTTTGGCATAATCTAATTTTTTTTTTAAATCATTCTTTGGAAGTTAAAGTTTGTATGACTGATCTTAAAAAAACCTTTTTGCATTTAATAGCACAATACATGATGAAGCACCTTATGACAATTAAAAGCCCTACCCAGGCCCGTATTCTCTAAGTGTGGTTTTGCTGTGGTTATCGACTCGACGCGGTTATAGACTCGACACTTGTCTACTTTGGTATTCACTAAGCACATGTCAAAATGTCTACGACGTTTTTTCCGTAGTTATACATGTCAATGAAGTTATTGGCACGTTATTGTGTGGTTTTTAGTTTGACAAAGTATTATTTCCAATTTAATGTCGACATTGGAGTCGATACGTTTTAAAAACCACAGATAGAGAATAGGCCCGCAGAAGTAAGACAGAAAAACGCTTAGCGAAAATCGGGTATTGCCCATGGTCCAACTACATACTTTAGTTTGTTCACCTAACAAAGTAATATGGACGAAATACACGATCAATCATTTGGTGTGACGACAAACTGACGTGACGCAAAGGTGCGATTTTAAATACACGATCAAATTTTGGCTTCACGTCAGTTCATTTGACGCGATGGACTGATCGTGTATTTCGTCCATTAGTGTCTGCGGTCGACGAGATGGGACGCGTTGGGTCAGGGGCCGAGGACACCTACCCGACGAGAAACGACTATTACCGAGAAGAGCCGAAATGTGCATACTTTTGTCAATTTAAATTAAAGGGCGAGTGAAACAGCAAGACACCGCTAGTCAAGTATAAAATTGACATTTTGTTGATCTGTGATTTGGATTATCTGAAAACGATGTACGAATATCTTTTCATAAGTGTATATATTTCGCTCAAGCGCTCAGCTTTTTAAACATAGCTTAGGAATGTCTAGGGAAAGTACGGAGTACGGACCAATACTATTTATTATAGAACTCACTATTACCTTAAGTTGTAATAACTAAGTAATAGCTATAAGACAAGGATTAACCTCAGTCAGACCGAACACAATTTTTACCAAAATGAACGCAACATAATAACCTATAGATTAAAGTGCACTATTCCATAACAAATTTTTGTAGCTTCTCGGAGATAACCGGTGTTTTTTTTAAATATTGTGTAAAATATGAAAAAAATATTAAAAGTGGCAGATAAAAAACTTTAGTACAGAACTTAAAAGTTAATTAATAAGCTTAAAAACTAATGTAGTTGTCGTTGCTGTAATAAGAAAGGATTTTCGGGCAGTAATTTACTATTTTTTCTCAGAAAATAATTTTTTTTTGAATAAATCTGGCCGACTCAATTTTTTTAATGCATCCTATTAAGTATGTATGTATATGCACTATATTTTTACCTAAACTAATACCTAATTTACTCTAAGCATTCAAATTAGGCGACACAATTACCTAACGCTTTTCTGCTAAGCTTCTAAGCTTTTCGCTTACTTAAATAGATATCATCTTAATTTGCACTGATTGACTGTTTTCTTGATTTTCTCAATCTTTTCCCTAGGGCAAACAATGTCAGACGGTTTTCGAAGAAAAATATGCTTTTTACCTTATCTTTATATTTCCGTATTGCCAATATTTCCAACTATATAGACAGTATTTTATTTTAATGAAATATGTGGAAATAATTACCTGGGTATGAACTTAGGTATTCTCCGTCAGGTCTACATCTCTTAAAAAAGGATAAGGCACACTGATGTCCAATCCAAAGTATTGCATATGTTAGGTACTAGGGCGGTAGTTACTCACCTACCATCAAGTGTCAACTGCTATTACAAAATAGAACCTCAAGTGATTCTTTTTCATTTTATTTTTCAGGAGCACGAGGGTGTAATGGGTCAACGCGAATATATCACCGACAAGGACTGGCTACGCATCAACAGACACTACAACTGCCCTGGCGCTTGGGACTAAATCACAGCTAAATATTGTTTCCTGAAAAATTGTACAAATATTAATCTAAGTCAATAAATTATTATTTTTTGGCATAATCTAATTTTTTTTTTAAATCATTCTTTGGAAGTTAAAGTTTGTATGACTGATCTTAAAAAAACCTTTTTGCATTTAATAGCACAATACATGATGAAGCACCTTATGACAATTAAAAGCCCTACCCAGGCCCGTATTCTCTAAGTGTGGTTTTGCTGTGGTTATCGACTCGACGCGGTTATAGACTCGACACTTGTCTACTTTGGTATTCACTAAGCACATGTCAAAATGTCTACGACGTTTTTTCCGTAGTTATACATGTCAATGAAGTTATTGGCACGTTATTGTGTGGTTTTTAGTTTGACAAAGTATTATTTCCAATTTAATGTCGACATTGGAGTCGATACGTTTTAAAAACCACAGATAGAGAATAGGCCCGCAGAAGTAAGACAGAAAAACGCTTAGCGAAAATCGGGTATTGCCCATGGTCCAACTACATACTTTAGTTTGTTCACCTAACAAAGTAATATGGACGAAATACACGATCAATCATTTGGTGTGACGACAAACTGACGTGACGCAAAGGTGCGATTTTAAATACACGATCAAATTTTGGCTTCACGTCAGTTCATTTGACGCGATGGACTGATCGTGTATTTCGTCCATTAGTGTCTGCGGTCGACGAGATGGGACGCGTTGGGTCAGGGGCCGAGGACACCTACCCGACGAGAAACGACTATTACCGAGAAGAGCCGAAATGTGCATACTTTTGTCAATTTAAATTAAAGGGCGAGTGAAACAGCAAGACACCGCTAGTCAAGTATAAAATTGACATTTTGTTGATCTGTGATTTGGATTATCTGAAAACGATGTACGAATATCTTTTCATAAGTGTATATATTTCGCTCAAGCGCTCAGCTTTTTAAACATAGCTTAGGAATGTCTAGGGAAAGTACGGAGTACGGACCAATACTATTTATTATAGAACTCACTATTACCTTAAGTTGTAATAACTAAGTAATAGCTATAAGACAAGGATTAACCTCAGTCAGACCGAACACAATTTTTACCAAAATGAACGCAACATAATAACCTATAGATTAAAGTGCACTATTCCATAACAAATTTTTGTAGCTTCTCGGAGATAACCGGTGTTTTTTTTAAATATTGTGTAAAATATGAAAAAAATATTAAAAGTGGCAGATAAAAAACTTTAGTACAGAACTTAAAAGTTAATTAATAAGCTTAAAAACTAATGTAGTTGTCGTTGCTGTAATAAGAAAGGATTTTCGGGCAGTAATTTACTATTTTTTCTCAGAAAATAATTTTTTTTTGAATAAATCTGGCCGACTCAATTTTTTTAATGCATCCTATTAAGTATGTATGTATATGCACTATATTTTTACCTAAACTAATACCTAATTTACTCTAAGCATTCAAATTAGGCGACACAATTACCTAACGCTTTTCTGCTAAGCTTCTAAGCTTTTCGCTTACTTAAATAGATATCATCTTAATTTGCACTGATTGACTGTTTTCTTGATTTTCTCAATCTTTTCCCTAGGGCAAACAATGTCAGACGGTTTTCGAAGAAAAATATGCTTTTTACCTTATCTTTATATTTCCGTATTGCCAATATTTCCAACTATATAGACAGTATTTTATTTTAATGAAATATGTGGAAATAATTACCTCCTAGAGAGCTCCAACTTAATATTATACTTCTACTAGTACTAGTGAAAAAGCGTTGACAGACAAACAAACATACAAGATACCAGGATTAAAAACTAGGCATATATTGCGAAAAGACAATAAAACTGAAGCTTCACTAATAATAATCACCCTTACTGATAATAAGATGCGATTAGATTATACTTATTTAAGGGGGTTTACCTGTAGAGGTAAGACCCTTTATATTAATAGATCTAATCGTCTTTTTTGTATCTTTTAATCCTTTTTATTAAAATTCTATAATGTGAAATTTGTACGTTTGTCCTGATTTATATAAGTGAGTAGTTGTATTGTTTTGTTAGTATACAATTTGTCAAAGAATAACTTAAAAAGCTTTGTTCTGGGCTACATTACATTTCATTGTCTAACTATTATTAATTACTGTCTGGGTTGGTTTAATAAACAGATATTAAAGAAATCAGTAGGACATAAGCCAATCGCACCACGTGGCTAGCACGAAATTTGACATGCCGAATTTTAATGCAAGAACGTACGAGCGTACTCTTTCCCTTCGAATGGGGAAACTGCAAAAATCCTTTGTATACTAAGATTTAATCCCTTCAGCCACATTCGTAACCATTTTTTATAACCATATGGGAAAAAAATGTCCAAATGAAAATATATTAAGTTTTAAAATTAAAATCTTATAACTTATATTTTGTCCTTAAAAATGTTGAAACGTATAGAAACAATTTCTATACAAACATGAATAAACAGTGTACATTTTTTGTATTAGAAAAGTGTCTACAGCTGATGTCCCTTTAATTTACCATTGAACATTTTTATAATACATAATATTATAAATAAGAAATAATATTATTTGGAACCTCATCAAAAATGTTTGACTTTGTTTATAATGAATATTTAATTAATAAGTATTAAAAAAAATTAAGAGAAATAGCAACTCCTTACAGAAGATCACGGCGAAATTATACAGTGAGTGCTTTTTGTATTTCGGTGAGTGAGCAAGGGATACGAGAGCCCATTTCCTTAACCCTTTACAATCACTTATCCTTAAGGGCCGGCACCTTAAGGATTTTAGGTGGCAAATCCAATATTTATGGTCATAGTAACAAAAATACCGCTTCGGTACGGTACTTAAGGATGTTTCGGGCGAGCCTTGAAGCACTCGGGGATAGGAGAACGCGAAGAGACGCGAGCTACAAATACGATTGCTTAAGAACGTCTCGGCATCCCTAAGGACGTTGCAGCATGCCAAGGCATATTTTCCGAGAGTGTGAGCTTACATGTAGGGATACCGAAGGATCCTTTGCCTTGCTGATGTCGATAATGGGCGCCGGGCCTAATCTTTCTAAAGTCGGCAGCGCTCTTACAGCACCTATGACGTTACTTGTGTTTTAATTTTAGGCGACGGTAGCCTACCCTCAAGTAGATCGACAGCCTGTCTGCCGACCATAATATTAAAAATCTACTTTCTAATATTATTTTAATAGACATAATTAAAAAAAAAAAAACCAGTCGAGCGGTGTCAGAAAGCAGTCACTATACTTGGATACTAATGACACTGAAATCAGTGATTTCTACAAAATGATAAAAAAACGCAAACAAGAGTGATTCATTATCTTAATTGTTATGGGATATAAATAAGAGCCGGTAGTGTTTTTACAATTATAGTAAACCAAAATGTTGAGTTTAGCTGTGTCTTTTGTCGTCCTAGGCCTTGCTTTAGCCACTCCTCCAGTGACGAGGAGTAGGCAAGATATAGAAGCCTTCAGGCACTTTTTGGAAAGCACGAAGACAAGTAAGTAAATTTCATTCATGACATTTTATTTAAGTACAATAATAAAACTCTTTTACGCTTTCTGATAGCTCAAAATACTAAGGCAACAAAATTTAAATTCAAAATCATTCATTTGTTAATTAAAGGACATAAAAGTGTGTCTAATAACGATCCGCCCCGTCTTCATACAGAAGTCTTTTTTTCCATCGCTGTAAACCGAGTCAAAATCCGTTGCGTTGATTTAAAAGTAGTTAGTGGAGAAACAGAAGTTAAGTCCGCTTAACTTTATAAAAGTTACGCGTTTGTTATACTCGCTGATTAAGTAGCTTTCTGTAGGTGATATAATTTTTAAAATCGGTGCAGTTGTTTTTGAGTTTATTCATTAAAACCAAAAACTTTTTATAACATTAGTATAGATGTATACTAATATTATAGAAATAAATGTATGGATAGATAAAGACATTACTGCACATTAAGTAAACCCAATATGAAGGGCGATATCATTATTAAGATAATTAATACTTAGGTTAATATTTTCATAAATATATATTTACTAAACAAATTCAAGCATTTATTGTACTTTAGAACAATCATTCTTTTTAGGTCTTTGTAGTTTTTTTTTCTCTGTGAGATAAGCAAATTTCACTTAACATCTTACCCTCTGATGTAGTTGCTACAAGTTCTGTGAACGATCAAAGATGATATAACTGGCGTTAGGGGGGGTATAATTAAGAACGACATTCACCAAAACTTTTCATGAACAATCATATAACACGACGAAAATTCCAAGATCCCTGAGATGTTTATTATTTGTTTTCTTCTACCAGGCAATGGCGAACAGTTTATGGTTCGCCTCCAGAGCAACCCTAAGGCAAACCCTGAAGAGAACAGCGGCAAATATCAGGGTGACATTGTACTGGACGACTTCATCATTGAGGACATGCTGAAGGAGTACGCGACTGGTCGCAACGCGTATACCTGGCCCAATACTAAATGGCCCCAAAATACTGTCGTCTACGAATTCGGAGAGGGCGCGTTCGGTAAGAATAGAAATAGATACAATAGAATGAATAGAATATAATGGAACACATACAAAATCTGAAACATTAAGTGCCATAAAATAGGATTAGCAAAATATTATCAAGTATGTAAGTTGAATTCGTAAAGTCATAAACTGGTCAGCCCGTGTGACAGCTGTAAGCAGCAGTAGCCAGACCCCATTATCATTTATTATCTTCTATTAGCTAGAACTTTAGATTAGGATGGTTTAGAAGAAGTTAACGGAAAAACAGACAGAGGCGACTATTTTAAAATAAAAGATTGTGTGCAGTATTGTTAACCAAACAAAAGAAACAATACATAATTTACAATAATAAGGGCCTCCTTCACAAACTACATCATTTTCTGTTATATTGAATTATGCACTCGATTTACTGCATCATTCGAAAGCCGATTTTTTTTATTATTTTCTATTTAATGTTTGGGACGTTTACCGTACAAACAAAGGTATATCAGCTCCATTATCCCCGGTTACCGGTGACTTTAAATGACAGTTTGGCCTACTTGACGTTTGTGAAAGAGGCGCTAAGCCTAATTAATGTTGCAAAGAAATTGTGCCGACAAGTGTGAGTGCTGACGAGTTATTCTATATTTGAATTTTTGACAGATTCAATGCAGCGTTTAGCAATTGAGGCTGCCATTAAAGACATCGAGGACCACACATGCATCCGATTCCGTTACAGAGAAGCCGGCGACACGAATTACGTTCATCTCACCGGCAATCCTGACGGATGCTATGCGAATGTCGGTTACTGGCACAATCGAGGCGTTCACATTCTGAACTTGGCTCGTAACTTTATCGGAATCGGTTGCTTCCGTTATGGGACCATCGTCCACGAGTGGATGCACATCCTTGGCTTCTTGCACATGCACTCCACCCACGACCGTGACAACTATGTTAGAATTGCCACAGAGAATATTATCCCTGGTAGGTTGTACAAATGTATACATTTACTATCCTGTCCATTTTTTTTCAAAAATCACTTAATGTTGCCATTGAAATAAGTATTTTACGCTTTATTAACTGTTATACTTTTTAAAGTCCTATCAAAGAAAACAAAAAAGTTACGCATTTGATTAATATGTTACAAGTCCCGTTACATGTTTTACACTCAGACGTTTTTCGTGCATACTGAATTTGCTAAATTGTGACATATGAAGTAATGGGAAATATCTATGGTAATCCTTATAAGTAACTTTTTTAAATATAAATAGTGGTAGGGCACATTGCGTTTCGCAGTCATTTGGGCAGCCCGTCTGGCGGCAGTAACCACCACCTTACAGAATACCACAATGAAATTCATAAGCATAAGTTTTCATATTATATTAAGCTGATATGATCATAAACTGATAATATAAAAAGGAAAAGCTGTTGGTAAATGTAATAAAACTTTCTCTTATTAGGCACTGAATACAATTTCAATATCTACTCTTCAAGTTTGGTAGACAATCTAAATGTGGAATACGATTATGTGAGCTGCTTGCACTATGGACCTTATGGTTTGTCTTCCAACGGCCAGCCTACCATCATAGCTACTCGGGTAAATTATTAATTCTTTTAAATCTGCTTTTTATTTTATTAGTTTTATAAAGCTTATAAAGTTTAACACACCAATTAACCCCCAAAGAGAGCACTTATTCGGCTTTAGTTATGGGAAAACGGATAGGGAACAAAACCCTGCACATTCAGAACGGAGTCAACATTGAAAAGTTTTTTCAAAATTTGGCTCAGTTCTGAATCGAACCTGGAACCCGACTATCTGAATGTACCTACCTAATGACGGTCTATACTTGTTTTGAAACGCTATTGGTACACAGGAAATTTAATGTTCATATTAATTAACCTTTAACATTAAAACTTAATATGCAAATAATATAAACCTTAAGCTAAGTTAGAGCTTAAAATGCAAAACAATGCCAATTCCTGTAAAACTCTCACATCTCGTCTTTTCTTTTCACACAAAATGAGCTCAGACATTCTCCTACAGATCTATTTTTTTTATATAAATAGACAAGGTTTGACACAAGAGATAGATATATCTTTGGTTATTTTGCTTCTAGATTCTTTATTCTATCAGGGCACACTGATGTCCCAAGTATAGCATAATGTTACTAGGAAGGTTAGCCACCATCCATCAACTATCAACTTCTACAGAGTTGACTGGTATTATAAAATTGAACCTCAATTTTTTTTTTCATTTTATTTTTTAGGAGCACGAGGGTGTAATGGGTCAACGCGTATACATAACCGACAAGGACTGGCTTCGCATCAACAGACACTACAACTGTACTGGCGCTTGGGACTAAATCACAGCTATACATTTTTTCCTGAAATTTTACAAATATTATTCAATTTTAATATTCTTATTGAAATCAACTCAAGTAAATAAATTATTATTTTTTGGCAAAATAATTTTTACTTTTTATTAAATCTGTTCTTCAACAGGAAGACCTCTGAATCTTTATAATTGTAAGGAACATCCCCAGAATTTTTATTTCTTTCATGAATTACATCCCTATTTTTCTTCATTAAATCTTATTATTTTTATTTTTCTTCCTTTTTTGGCCGTGAATAGATACTCCATTCTCTATTTTACTACTACATACATATTTTCTTTAAAAAAATGTAGTTGGTAATAATAAAAGATTGATATAAATGTGAGACAAAAGTTTCATTAGGCTAAGCGCCTCTTTCACCAACGTCAAGTAGGCTAAACTGTCACTTAAAGTCACCTGTCACCGGGAATAATTTAGCTGATACCTTTGTTTGCACGGTAAACGTCCCAAACATTAAATAGAAAATAATATAAAAAAAATCGCCTATCGAATGATGCAGTAAACCGAGTGCATTATTTCAATAAAATAGAAAATGATTTCTAAAAGTAACACTTTACTTGTAGCTGGTGAAAGAGGCGCTTAGGTATATCAGCTAAATTATTTCCGGTTACCGGTGACTTTAAATGACAGTTTAAAATGATAGCCTACTTGACGTTGGTGAAAGAGAAGTCTAATAATGTAATAATTTTAAGCAATTAATAACAATTTTAAGTAACAAAAATAATATTTGAAAACGAAAGCTAATTTTTAACCGGATAAATCTTAATTTAAATTAAATGGCGAGTGAGAGAGCAGGACATTGCTAGTCAAGTATAAAATTGATATTATGTAATTATAAAATTAATATTGACTCAAGTGATCTGGATTATCCGAAGACGATATCTCTTTTAAGATAAGTTCACTTTTAAAAAAAATATTTACAAATTCCGTCAGTCTCTCTATTAACTTCGGTAAAAAAGGGCCAATAAAATATTATTTACAAAACAAACATGGTTACTTTAAGGATTCCCCGAGGAGCAATAGCGGCGACCTGTGTGTCGAGAAACACGTGACTTCACAACTTTGATGTTCGCCAGAACGCCGCCTCGGGCCACTGTCGCCATAAATAATGTCATGACAAATTTTAAACTCTTTGAAATCTTTGCTATATTGCATTTGGACGCTGATTTCATTGGATTTATTAGGTTTAGTATTAAACGATGAAAGTGTTGTTAGCACAGCAATAACGTTAGCCTTTTGAGCGGTTGCAAAATTTCTGTTGACTTGTGAACATGTTTTGGAACAATATTCTGTGCCTCCTCTCGTTTTATTACTTTGTCTTAAATTAAATTTTGAGTCAGCTATAGAAGTGTTTTTAATAATTTATTTTTTGTTAGTAAACTTGTAAGCACTATGCAGTAGGTACCTACAGTACAGTCTAATTGTGGATACACACACTTAAGGTAACTCTTATTTAATCTGAGCTTAAGGCTGTATCTTGTACTCCATTAGTTTTGGAGAAATTACTTAAAAGGGAAATAGGAAATACATAACCTTTCATTCAGGGAAATGTAAAATAAAAATCCATAGCCTGGCAAAATTATAAGAGGTAAAAGATTTATTCACAAAACAATATTGTCAGGGGTTATACGTTTTTAAAGGAGCGCGGACGAAGTCGCGGGCACCAGCTACTATACTAATAATTCTTGTAACACAAATATTTCTGTCAATCATCACGTGCAGAGTGTCAGTGACGGCACGCCACGGTCGGCTGGCATTCAACGTTGACAAGCGTTGCGTTCAAATAAACTGTTATTGAGCATAGTAACTGATACCATAGCGGCGTAAGCGCAGGGTGGTCGGTTGGCTGGCTCAGCGCGAGCTTTCGGGAATTCGCAGAATAAAGCCAGTATCACATTACTACACATTTTAGGCCTCGCATTCATCAAAGAGAATACTCAATGGGTTACTACACTGCGCAACAGTTAACATCAAATCATATCTATGTGCATCTTCTATCTATAGCTATAAAAAAGAGTCATACTCTACATCTACATAAATATTTTAAAGAGAAACGATTTGATTATTTGCATGTTTGTTTGTGTAAACTCTAAAATTACTCAATTGATTTTAAAATTCTTTCACCGACAAAAAGCTATTATACATTATCAGCGACTAGCTGCTGCCCGCGACTTCGTCCGCGTTCTGGATGAAAGGTACCCTATGTCCTTTCTGGTGTCCCAGACAACGTGTATGCAAAATTTCATGGTGATTGTTTGAGTAGTTTTTGCGTGAAAGCGTAACAAACAAACTCACTTTCACATTTATAATATTAGTAAGGAAGGATTGATCCCTGTTAAAACACGATAGCTAAAGAAACTATGCATACGTTCTGACCAACCAATTGTTGATAACATTTAGACCAATCGTATGAAATAATCTATAAAAAAATGTATATTTTAAACCATGTGTAGTTGATAGAAGTGCCAAAATTTTTTCGATAAAAAATTTCAAACGTGGCGTGACATTAAAGAGGGCACGTCAAAGTTGAAGTGCATCCTCAGGGGAGATTCGGCAGGAACAGAGAAAATAGTTAAACGTAATCACAACACTGACGTGCACTTAACGGAGCAGCGGCAAAAAGATCGTAAGCCACGCGTAAAAAAGTGTCAACAGATAAAAATAGATCCTAAAAAACCACTTGACACTTTTCAACGATCGCTTTCAAATAAATAGATTTGTATAATACAAATCACGAATATCCTGAGGATATAGCCAATTAGAAATTATCTAACAGCTTGTGCGGAGTAATAAAACAGCCGTCGGTAGAAAAGTGGAAAAGGTAATAAAAAAAGTAAATGAATGAAGTAAAAGTATGTTCCCGAGGGATGATCTAAAGCGAATAAATGTTTAAAAACCTAAAAAAAGGATCAAGTCGCGGGCAAAAGCTAGTGTTTATAAATATTGATATCATCATCAATACTAATTATAAATCTGTAAGGATTGGTCATGGAGTAAATTACTTTGTTTTCAGAGATATCGTGTTTATAGGCTCTATACATGATACTGAAACTAAATTGACGATTTTTAGAATTTTTTCTGTATGTATGTATGTTCCTCCATAACTTTTAAATGAATTAACTGATTTTCATGAAACTTGGTTACAGGACACAGGATAGGCTACTTTTTTCATTTTCAACGAGGACGAAGTCGCGGGCACCAGCTAGTTTTAAATACTTCTGTATGTGTGCATTTTACTGAACTTCTAAACGGCTAAATCAGTTTTGATGAATTTTTTTGTGACATAGATTCACAATTGGACTATTTAGGTGGCGCTGTTGAACACGCTATCATGCAAGCCAATGTTCGGAGAAGACAATGTTTATGGAGTCCGCCAATTTCTTATATTACATACTAGCTGGTGCCCGCGACTTCGTCCGCGTTGAAAAAAAAAGTAGCCTATCCTGTGTCCCGTACGTCTAAATGTTTATCTACTAAGTTTTATGAAAATCAGTTAATTCGTTTAAGAGTTATGGAGGAACATACATACATACGGAAAAAAATTCTAAAGATCGTCACTTTACTGGTAGTTACAGTATCATGTATAGAGCCTATAAACACGATATCTCTGAAAACAAAGTAACTTACTCCATGACCAACCCTTACAGATTTTTTATTAGTATTGATGATTAATATGTATCTATGTATTTAAAGGCGATGTGTGTACATATGTATGTTTGTTCCCTTATGGACTCCGAAACCGCTAAACCGATTTTCAGAGTAAGTGACAACCTTCACATTAGTCCAGCGGGTAACCCTGTGAAGTTTGGTAGCGATCGGATGCGGACGAAGTTGCGGGCACCCACTAGTTATAGACAAAGATTTAAATCGAGAGATGCGGCATTACTAGCGAAACTGTGTTACAAAATACAACATACATTATACTAAAGACAAAAGTATAAACACAGACAACACATTCCTTACTTCAAACATGACTGTGACGATAGTGACGCTCTCAACAAGCGACCGTCACTCACTGTAGCTGGCGTGCAAACCCATTGTTAACAATTTTCGGTTTGTTTTTAGTATGGCGCGAGGAGATTACGCCACATCTTTCGATTTAAATCTTTGGTTATAGATATATAAAAATAATAAATAAAATAAATATCTTCACACATTCCACACAGCACCATCTAGTTCCAAAGTAAGCAAGTAATGCTTGTGTTATGGATACCAGACAGTTGATATAATACATAGATTACTTTTTTTTTTTTTTTTTTTTTGTAAATACATACATATTATACATAAAAAACATCCATGACTCAGGTACAAAGGTAAAATGTTAACACATAAAACATTTGCCCCTAGCGGGATTCGAACCCGCGACCGTTTGGTTAACAGCTAGGGTTACTAGCCACTAGACCAAACGTGTCGTCAAATGTTAGTATGTTAGTAATTTTTTAGGAAGTGGTGTTTTTCTCTTGGTTTCATGGTGGCGCCGTGCCGCTGTCATGTTGTCGGTAAAACGGAAACACGCGACGCAAATCGCACGATCCGTTTGTTGCAAAGAACATTAATCTCGTAGCAAACGTCAACACGGCGCGTCTTTCGGCGATGAGACGGAACCAATGTATGATAAATATTCAGCCCAATTAAGTTTTTCTGAGTACAGGAAACGTATTGTTTTTTTTTCAACGTGATACTTTTAAAAATATTATTTACATATTTATTAATTTTAACTCGATTGTCTTTGTGATTTTCGTTGGAAAATGGAGCCATCTTCTGCATTGAATTTGTTTGATTAAAAAAGAATTTCGGCAATAAATATGAAAAAATGACAAAATATTTATTTTTGTTTAAAAAAATTATCCTTTAGTCCTTTACTTCCTATTACTGCGTCTACTGAACTTCAGAAATTTCAGTATATTCACTTTAGAATATTATTCGCGCATTATTTTTTTTAATATTCTACAATAATTACAATTAAATTGTTATTAAGTTTTTCTGAGTACAGGAAACATCGTTTTTTTTTTTTCAACGTGATACTTTTGAAAATATTTATATATTTATTAATTTTTAACTTGATTATCTTAATTGATTGGAATCCAGCCTAAGAAATATAAGCTAGATATAGAGTAAATGTTTAAATAGTTTCTTTAAATATTTGAGAACATTTACTTTAATTAACTTTAAATTTGATCCTGATTTATTAATGAAAAACTATTTAATTCATACAATGTATGATTAAATTTATAATTTTAATAATTTTATAATTAAATTTGCGATATGCTCCCCGACTTGGCAAGGTTTCCATTTTTTTTTTTGCAAATTATATAGTTACAAAATTAAATCTCAAAATCCGAGAAACAGGCAGAAGGCTACAGCGATTTAATTTTATAATATGAGAATATTATATTTTCATGAAACTTGGTAGATAAACATAATATAACATAACATAATAATATAATACATATAAACTAGGTAGATCATCCTGTCATCCTGTACAGGACACAGGATAGGCTACTTTTTTCTTTTTCTACGCGGAAGAAGTCGCGGGCGCCAACTAGTTAGTAATATGAGTAGTACGAAGGGTTGGATAATACACTATTAATGAATTAATGCAATTCATTATGTCTGAAATCCTAATGCCTCATCAATTATGTTACATCTATTTCGGTATAATGTTGAATTGTGTTGCGTGTGTGTTTGTATATTTTTCGTGTAAGTGCTAAAATTAAATCTGTAATTAATCGTTTGCGTGAAACGTACCGTGGACCCGACGTGACTGATGGCTGTATTGAGTTGAGGTAATTGTGAGTACGTGTGGGTAATCATGTGACCATAATTTTTCGTAGGACTTTATTAACTTAAGGAAAGTTGGTTTATACGGCAGCTTGGTGTCGATTTTCTGTTTTAGTGGTAGGAGAGCCCAAAAGGGGATTTTTGGATTTACTCGAGCGCGTCAGATATTGCCAATGTATATACCCCACGTGTCTCCAATAACGGATATGTATTAATCTGACGGTTTGGTTGGTGGGGTTGGCGGGGGTGGGGGTAAATTTTTTAATACAACTCGAGCGCGTCAGATTTTCAGAGGGGATGTTAAGTGAACCTAAACTAAGCTCCCATTTAAAATTCAGACGATTCGGATGTAACGTAAGCTCGTGACAGCTTTTTGAAAATGCAAAAAAATATTTTTGATGATTCTCGTTTTGTAATACTCGAGCGCATCAGATTTTCATACAGACGGTTCAGCCTAAATTCCTGATCGTGCTGATTCTTAATCTGACGATTATATGGAGGATTTTTTAAAATACAGCGCCTACAAAATTTTAAACGCCTGTAGACACTCACCCCACCGCTGAAATGAAAAACTTCATATAACCTTTTTTTCTTCTTACCATCCAATCTTCAAAGTCCAATAGGTCCCCACGACGCTCGAGTGACTACACATTTAGCATCGTGGGCTCCCTAACCATAGTCCCTAACAAAAAAAAAACAAATAAAATTGTCCGGACCACACGTATGTGAACGTGTGGTCACAATACCGGATGATGTTGTGTGACAAATGTCTATGGTCACGGGTGATTTCGAGCCCATTCCTTTAAAACGAACATAATATTGCTACTACTAGGCCAGACGGGAGACCACACTGTTGCCAATTAGGTGTGTAGCTTAAAAATTTTGCATGCCTCTCAATCTATTCATAATGGCCATTAGCTCGCTAGTAGGTAATATTAGTATTTTTCTTTAAATAAGAATGTCTTTCAGTAGGTATCTAGTGCGGTATAATCAAGGTGAATTATAAATCAGGTGAATTATAAATCTATTATAAGTGAGTGTATAATAGAAATTCTTGTTAGTTACACCATTTATATTTCGAAAATGGCTGGACCGATCTTTAATCAGTTGAATTTGTCCCCACCACGAATAGCACAATAACTGTTAAATCAACGGAAATATTCACAAAAAAATATGAAAATAGGTAATAATTTTCTCGTACATTTTGTAAGGATAGGGTTTTTATTCTGACATGGTACAGTTTGCCTGGTCAGCTATTATATTATAAAAAATATCTTAAAAATTTGAATTTTTAAGTCTGAGAAAGCATAACGGTCGATGCCAATAACGAATAAAATATATAAACTCCAGCAAATACCAGCCAAGACATAACTTTAAAGTTATGAGAGACATTTTAGTGTTTCAATAAAATAAATCAATCCATTGGCATGATTACAGTATTAAATTAAATTACATTCGCTTAGTGTAAATCGGCTTAAATTATTATTAAACTACAAGACGAGATTAGTACGTTCTCGTTACGGCCAGCCGCAAACGAGCTGTCTTGCGCCCGCGCCGCCGACAACTGTCACCCCCAATTATGGCCGCCATGACACTTTTGCGCGTCTGTTTCGAATATACGGAATGTTTTTATTTTTATTTTAAATACCGAGAATTATAAAACAATTATATTAGTTTATTATAAACAAAATATATTTGCTAATATTTGTGCATAAATCTTATTTAGACATAAGGTATCGATCTCTTAATAAACAACAATCTATGCCGAAATAGTTGAATTCTTATAAATTATGCCTCAAATTTATTTTGTCTATTGTTATGTTCGAGCCATGGAGAAAAAAGGTAGATGACCAATTTTATTGACCGTCGGCCACAATTATTTAAAGAGCTGGCCTATTTAATGGTTGTAGCATGACACTAATCTAGTTTAATACCCATAAATATAAATTAGCCTTTCTTAATAGGTACGAAACCTATATCTGAAATTATATTTGATTTTTTTTTTCTTCTAATTGTTAAAATATCGTTGGTAATGGTTTTAAATGAACTAGGCAAATAAAATAAAGAAAATATTCACCGTGTGTAACTCGGTTGGCGGCAGCGTGTCGTTCTTCGGGCGTTTTTCATGATTTTACACTAATTCGAAGCGACAGGTCCCCGGTTCTATTCCCGGCTCGATCTAACCGAGGCGAGTTGGCCTGAACACCGGATGCCACAGAAATTACAGACAATTGAATTAGACTAAATCTCTTTGAAGATAATTCGATGTTTATTGTACAGTCTTAAACTGGAAACGCGAAAATATAAAAAAAAAAGAATTATAGTTACATGTAAATTGTAAAGAAATCATTTTACAAGATTTCTCGTGTCAGTTTTTAAATAGCTGTTTCCTTTGTATTATATTATAAAAAAGACTCTCTTTAAAAAATGTAACATGACTATTTTAAAATACAAAGAGGACGTAGAAATGCTAAAGAAATCTTTTAAACAAAATATTTAAGAGATTTATTAAAAAATATGACTTTTTTATGAACTATACACCTACATGAACATTTCAAGGTAATATTTTTTTTTATAACGTTAAAATCGGCAGACAGGCTTGTCCTTTCCAAAACTATTTCTATTGTAATTTGTAACAGTTTCTTTACTATTTTATCTTTATTGTTAACATTGGCCTTCTTTTAAAAATATCTAAAATCTACATACTTAGGTACCTATAATAATAAACATTTAATTCAAATATTACATCCACTTAGCCTTAGCTACAATAAATTACAATAAGTATATATTTAGGTACAACTATAATAAAGCTAAAGAGTTTTTGTTTATTTGGTACGCGTTAATACGATGTAAAATAGATTTATTTTTATTTCTATTAAGTATTCTCTGTCCTTATAACCGTCCGTTTTACGTCTAGTTGTATTAAACTCAAATTGACATGCATTTGGTTGAGGTGCCAAAAATTCAATCCGAGCGATTGTTCTATTGTAATCTGCCCATTGCAATACGACACTAACATGTCATGTTTGTGGTGGCAAAGTGACCCATAGTAGCAATTACTTAGAGAGCTTACGATCGGTTTAAAAAAAATCGTGAAGAAATCTAGTGTGAAGACTCTGAAGAGCACAGTGAAATATCAGTCTAATATCGGATTGCTCGTCATATCTGTCGCAGAGCAGATAACCAATAATCCTTATTCTTACATATTATAAAACAAAGTCCTGCGCCGCGTCTGTCTGTTCGCGATAAACTCAAAAACTACTGCACCAATTTTCATGCTGTTTTCACCAATGGATAGAGTGGTTTTCGAGAAATGTTTTAGTATATAATTTACAAAGTTAAGCGGGCGAAGTCGCGGGCAGCAAGTAGTAAATAATAAAATAAATAAATATTTTCACACATTCCACACAGCACCATCTAATTGCACAGTAAGTAAATATTGCTTGTATTATGGATACTAGACGCAGTTGGTATACTACATACATTACTTTTTTTTTGTAAATACATACATATTATAAATACAAAACATCCATGACTCAGGTACAAAGGTAAAATGTTAACACATAAACATTTGCCCCTAGCAGGATTCGAACCCGCGACAGTTTGGCTAACAGCTAACCACTAGATCAAACGTGTCGTCAAACCAATGGGATAGAAGAAGCGCCTGAGGCTAGGTGGACAGACGCCCTGAAAGGCTTCTCAGGAAGCGGCTGGATGTGAAGGACAGAAGACTGTGCGTGATGGCAAGCCTTGGTAAAGGCCTACATCGCTACACACACAATAAAAGGATTTACAAAAATAGAAGAAAAATAAAAGTTTCTTCACGTTTACCAATAATGAAATACATAACATAAAGATGAAGAACCTCATACGGAATATTGCTGAAGGTGTATTCTATGTTCAAGCAACGTTCAAGTTCTTTTGCATATTTAATTAGCCATTTAAGAATTGAAGCCAAAATGTTTTTTTAGATATAAAGCACATCATACAATTTTGGTTGAAAATTTTTTCTGTTATTTTTTTATTCTTAATATTTTTTCTATAAAAAAATGTTAAAGTTCAATATTAATTATTTTATATATACACAAAATTTCGTTGTATATACACTATTATTTCAAATGTCTCAAGTATGGAGCTTATTGAGCGCCCGGTATGGGAAATAGGAGGCTCGAGGTATTCTTAAAAGTTAACCCTCTGCTTTTCTAAAAAAAATGCCAAATTAAAAAAAAGCTTCAATGCTTCAATGTTTACAAACAAACAGACACAGAAAATTCGAAGCTACTGTGTATGCACCTTTATATAATGTGTTATATAGTTATATAGTTTAAAAAATAAAAAAAAAAACGATAACATTTACAAGTCTAAATTTGTGCAGCCATAAAAAACCAAAACTCTCCTCTGCGCCGGCACATCCGCACAACTAAAATCCTGTAACAACATAAACTTTTCACATCCAATTACCAAAAAAGTTTGTATTAATTTTCAACTCGACAACTATAAATAATACACGTTGACATGTCAATTATTGCGATCGTTTCCCGCTTAAAAAAACTTTTTTCAAGTTCCCAGGCGGGCCGCGGGAAACCACGCCTCGACGCATTTTGAACGAAACACCCAAATGTGAGATCAACGTTCAGAAACCATTTCAATTCTCCCTTTATTTAAAGTTGTCTTTGCTTTAATGAGCTTAAAGATTTCAGAATAACACTTGACAGTTTATTTTGAAATTTATGCGGCTAGAGATAAAGAATAAATTTGAATTTTACTAATGCTGCAGTGGGAGGGCTTTCAAAATGTGTTGTCGAGTTATTTTTTGGTGGAACACACATGTTGTTTTAAGTATAGGTGTAGGGAAGAAGCCAGATCACAGTATAAAGTCCATTAGTTCACACATTAGCAGGAGTTAGTCGAATTATTTAATTATTTAATAAAAGTAATTCAATAAGGTTCGTGGATTAATAACGTGTGTTAACGTGAACTTCGATTCGATTCGAATATGGCTGACCAGTTAGAAATTATTTAAAACGAATGTGACATTGTGAGGAAATAATAGTAAATTTTGAGAATTAAAAATTAAGTAGATAGTGTTTATTTTGTTTATGTTATGGACCAGAATAAAGGTAAGAATTTAAACTATAATTTAAATATATCGCTACTTGAAAACTATAAAGGGCCATAAAACAAAAAAATCCAAAAATGTTTTTATTGCAAATATACAATCATAATCCTTCATATTGTATGTTGCAAAAAGCCCTATGGTTGTTTTATTCAATATTTAGTATATTTTGACATTTTTTTTATTCAAAAGTAACTTATATGCTTATGTCTCATCTTAGTATTCAGTTTATTATAAAAGTACTTAAAAATACTCTTCTAACGATGTATAATATGCATATGTAGGTATATATATATGTAATAAGAAAAAAATTAACAAAAAAAAATTTTTTTTTTTCGATTAGCTCTCCTGTAAAAAGTGTATTGTAATTTTGATTTGTGGCCCTTTAGTTTTTAAGCAGCGATATAATACAGATGAAATAAAATATTCTATTTATGGTTTTAACTGTGTGCCAATAATAGGTTTGCGAAAAAATTAAGAGGAATCAGTAGGTAAAAGTAGATTTTTTTACATTTAAAATGTCGAAAATATTACTTACCAAATTGGGTTACAAAAAACGTGTTACTACCGTATTAGCTATATTTATTGTTTTAAAAGTTTATTTTTGTATAACATCACATCATGTAGTCAGGTAGGTATATAATATATTTACGTTGGCAGGCAGGGTGACGGTCGACTTGATGGTAGGTGGTTAGGTTCAGTCATTTAGACCTAAACCTAAGTAGGTAACAGTTAGGAGGAAGCAACTTTTTATTCACTAATGGAAAGTGGTCAACGAGGATGGTTAGTGTACCTATATATTTTGAAAAAAATGATTATTGCACTTCGGAACATGTCTCCAGTTATCGCTCTTTCTATTCACCGTTTCTACTCTTTTAGAATGCCATTTTGTTTCCGAAATAGAAGGTACCTAATTATTTTTCCACGAAATGTGATCCTATATTTTTGAGAAATAAACGATTTAATTTGATTTGATCTGAGTATTGGAGGCGTAAATATCTACACATTGAAAAGATAAGACATAAGTACGTTTTTGTATATATTATATTTAGATTATAAAATAAAAATTATATTTCTATTTTATAATCTATAGAAATTTTATTTAGATTAAAAAAAAAACAGGGACTTAGCATAAGAATTTACCTAAGCTTATATTTAGTCCAGAAAATTTTACTAACATCAAAATTTGAGTCAGGCATTTTTCATATAAATTTGTACTTAGAATATGCATATCTAATATCAATGGGTGAAAGAAATGTTAAATTCCAACCTGTAGAAAGGGTGGAATTTTTTTTAAGTCTCTAAATACCTTATACCTATGATATTTATACAAATATTCTAGACAATTTAGTTTTATTTCATGTTATATAACATTTTTATGTTTATATCGGTTTATATAGATAACTTTTTTTTGCTAAAATTAAAATTTAAGTCAATACAATTGCCTATTCAATACAAAGCCATTTTTCTTAAATTAACCGACATGTTTCTGTAGATCTACGAGTAATATATATCTTTTGATATTTTCGCTTTCGAGTTAACTGTCTGTCCTTAAAGTTCAGAGAAGCGTCAAAATCATTTGCACGTGTTCACTAAATTGTAATCGATAGGCTTGCGCGTGCGCCGCCATCCGCAAGTCCGCAAAACAATGCGCCATAGTTCAAAATTGCATACCGTAATTGTTTAGTGTGTACCTACCTACAGAAACCAACCTATGTTTTTATTACAATTATCTACTTAAATTTCCTTCTTAATCGAAAAATTCGTAAAAACTATTTCCACTCCGAACCTTAGAACCGTGAAATAAATTTGAAAATTCAAAGGCATCTTCGTTAATGTTTGTTTTTTTTTTTAATTTTATATCATGCCTATAACACAAGCAACGTCACAGGTGCTGCAAGTGCGCTGCTGACCATAGAGAAGTAAAGGAATAAAGTTAGGATTAGGAATATGGGCTCTGGCATCCCTTACTCACTCACCGAAATACACGGTGCCACTACATGCCAGATCCAGACCAGAGCCAACTAAGAAAAGTTCATTTTCAAAGTTGCCTCTTCCGGAATCAAACCTGGCATCTCTGAGACAGCGCTAAAGCAAGCACCTTCTGGACCATGGGACCTATTCGTTTTCTCATAATGATTTCACTTCCTGTTAGGACGAGTGATCTAAATTTCAAACTCACATTTGAAATCGAAACCAGTTATCGAAACAGTTGTACCTAATAATATGTGCAAGACCGATTATCTTATCTAAGAGTAAATTTCCATGTAACTCTTCTTGATGCTCCTCTATTTATTGTTTACAGACAACAATAACGCTAAGCACGATTTGTCAAGGAATTACGAGAACAAGGCGCAATTAAACTACAATATCAATCCCGGGAACTACACAGAGAACCACAATTTATTTCAAATGATAAAGTGTCACGAGGATAGTCTTTTGAGACTACATCACATAACGGCTGGTCGTCAGATCAATGGAAATTTTGAGCCAACATACCAGAACGACTTGTCATGGTATTCCAAAGACATACAGAGGCAATACGCAAAACCTGTTGACTACTTGGCCTACGAAGACAGTTTGAGACGAAAATACGATGAAACCAAGTGTGCGAAAGAAAGAGAAGTCAACAAGGAGTCCGAGGAGGAAAGAGAAGGAAAGACTGATGAGAGAAAAAAGCCGAGGAGAAACAGAACTACTTTCACAAGTCAACAATTGGCAGCTTTAGAAAAGGTCTTCGAAAAAACACATTATCCTGATGCTTTTGTCAGAGAGGATTTGGCATCGAGGGTAAATTTGACTGAAGCCAGAGTTCAGGTAAAAATTTAGAAAGTTAATAGAATCCCATTTCCTCTAACATTCTTGTCTTTATACCTACTATGAAGGAGATGTAGCGTACTTGCATCCTCTCAAATGTAACTGGCAAGTAGGCTGCCGATCCTCTTGATGGTACGGTGTTGCAAACGTTGATGGGATAAATGAGAAAGAATTCTGGCATCCATTAGACCTTGAAATTGAAACGATCAGGTCTCAATTTTCTATGGAAAAGATAAAATGCGGCCAATTTAACCCATTTAAATTGACTTAAACCAACTAATTCTCTTAGCGCCTCTTTCACCAACGTCAAGTAGGCTAAACCGTCACTTAGAGTCACCTGTCACCGGGAATAATTTAGCTGATATACCTTTGTTTGTACGGTAAACGTCCCAAACATTAAATAGAAAATAATTAAAAAAATTCGCCTATCGAATGATGCAGTAAACCGAGTGCATAATTCAAAAAAACAGAAAATGATTTCTAAAAGTAATTAATCAACACTTTACTTGTAGTTGGTGAAAGAGGCGCTTAGTGTTTTTACTTTATCAAACTTTTAGTTAATTTATAAAATCTTTTGTTCAGGTATGGTTTCAAAATAGGCGTGCGAAATTCCGCAGAAACGAGAGGTCCGCTCTATCAAATCACAGAGGGTCTACGAGTCAAAATTCACCAGAACCAGTTCCAGTACCCATTGGCATTCCACCACACCAGGACCCCAGGCAAGACTTCACGCGAAATAAGGAACCTTGGCTGCACCATTTCCAAACAAACAATTTAAATTTCAACCTCGGATTACCCATCGCTAATTCGGGACTGTACCAAAACGATTATTCCCTCATGATGCAGAACGCGAACAGACAATACGTTTCGACTACAAATACACTCATGGGTCAAACTATGCCGAGTTATGGCAGCGGTGGTGAAAATAGCTATGGATCTTGCGCTTTAATAAGTGGATACACAACACCATTACAGCCAGCTCATCATAGTTCTTACAATTTGAATTTACGGTTGAGGCCCCATGACTTTAGTATAAATAACATAACTCTATAACGTTCTATTTCCTCTACTAAAAGAGTTGTAAATAAAATCAATCAATATTATAAATTTATCTATTTGCTCCGCGTTGTTTTATTTTTTAACACCGCTAGCACCACAGGTTTGTATTGGTCATTGGTATTTCATCAGACCAAGGGCCGACGCTGGATCCTTGATGCTTCTGACTGATAGCTAAGTATTACTGGAAAATTATGACGAGAGGGCTGGATCTGGATGCATTAGAAGTCATACGGTTGACATGCCGGTAGATAAATCGTTTTATGGTGTATAACTAGTGGTCACAATACAGAACCTTTAAAAAAACAGCCACGTGCGTTGTTGTTTCGGTTAGTGAGTTAGGATGCCAAAGCCCATTTTCCTATCCTTTATCCTACTATGATCGCCAGTGCCATCAACTAAATCGTCAGCATGTTCTTTTTATGTCAGACAGACAGGCTGACGCTCGCCTATAACACAAGCAGCGCCATAGGTGTGCCCTGCCGACCATAGAAGGGCAAGGAAGTGATGGGGCGATGTTTTTAATAAAAAAGTAGTGTTTTCTGTAGCTTCTGTTTAAACGGCAAATATAATTAAAGAAGAACAGAAACAATTCGCATAAAAAGGCATTGTTAAATAAAAAAAAACGAAACTCAAAATTAGTTATATATTGTTTTTTTAGTAGGTATGCATAACAAGTCATTATACAAGATACATAGGCCAGAATCATACTCGTAATTTACGAAATTAATTATACAAAAATTGTTGGGTTTGGTGATTCAGGTTTAAAATTAAAAATGACAATGTATCAAAATGTCAAGATATAAACATACATGGAACATATTGGCCTAAATAAAAATTTTACAATCTAAAAATGCATTTTAAGTAATAGGAATAAGTATTGGTTATACAATTTTAGATTTTTTTAGAATAGAATAGATTTTTTTAGATAGGCTGCACTGCAAGAACTGGACTCGGACTCTATTGTCTCAAAGCTGGTGCGAAACTGTGTAGACTACTTAAATATTTTAGGGCGCAAGAATAAAGTGGTCCTAAGATGGGTACCTGGCCATATGGGGATCGAAGGCAATGAACTTGCCGACGAACTGGCTCGAGCAAGCGCAAAAGGTAGGCTAATAGGTCCTGAACCTATGTGCGGACTACCAAACAGCCTAGCTCACTGGACCATATGGAACCAGTGCTTTATTAAATCTTACAAACGCTGGACTAACTTGCCAGGGTTGAACCATTCCAAAGCGCTCATAAAAGCCTATAGTCGAAACGTGAGAAACCAGGCTATGTCGCTTAGTAGGAGCAATTTGTGCATGCTAACTAGGGCACTAACGGGGCACTGCCGCCTCAATAGGCACCTTAAAGTAATGGGTCTCACTAGTACAGGAGAGTGTCGCTTCTGCCATGAGGCAGAAGAAACACCAATGCATATCCTGTGCGAGTGTAGCCCGTTGATGCACAAGCGCAGTCACATCCTAGGAAGCCATACAATGGCTTCTGAAGATGTGAAGAATGCCTCTATCAAAAAAGTACCAGTTTCTCAACGTGGTAGGTATAGGTAGAGAGCTTTAGTTTACGTGGCGATCTCAATATTTCAGCAATGGACGAAGTGATACTGGTTCTCTAGCAGACAGAAATAGCCACTAGTGAAGCGAATAATAATAATAATACAATTTTAAGTAATGGGAATATTGATTTTATCCCACTTAAAACTGCATCTGTATAACATACATAGCTAATTAACTATATTATGGACCTCTCCAATATTCCCACAGATAGATAAAAAATATGTGATTTCTTTTCTCAATGTAAATGTTATACCTGAAAATCAGAAATTTTCATACATTGTTATTTTTTATTTTAAATATTAATCGCGAAATAAATATTTTAACATTTTGTACTTAACCAGTTATATACATATTATAGTTTGAAAAGAACTGAAGTGGGATTATTATGGCTGACATTTTGCTTATTGTAAACCACTTGAAAAAGGTTGTACATATAACTATAGTTAAGGTACTGCAATTACAAAATATATACACATACTCAATACAATACACAATACACTACAATACAGTCACTTTATAGTGACTGTATTGTAGTCTAGTCAATATGAGGTTTTAGTATTTTAAATACAGTCACCTAAGGCCTAATGAAATTATTGGGCCTTTTTCAGTCAAATTGTTAAATCTATAGTGACTTTTAAGGCACACTAATTTAGAACAGTCAATAAATAAAAATATATTAATCATTTTCCAATACATTTACATCAAAACTGTTTTGAACAAGTTATTTATGAGAAACTACATTTACGGAAAACTAGACAAGAGGCTACAAACAAAATCAGATTAGAATACCAAAGATCACTATTTCATAGTGTCCTTTGTGGTGATATTAGTACTTTTGTTCAGTCTAATTCTCTTACTAATAATTCTTGTAAGCTCTTGGTTGAAATAAAAATATCTTTTTATAATAATCACAAAAACAAATGTACCCGCAATTTGAGGGTAGAATTTTATGATTATCATTTAGTACTTAGTACTTAATTAAAATTTAAATATAATCAAATCAATAAGAAGTGTAAGTAAAATTTTTACTTAACTTATTTTAACATTAATAATAATGGTAACTTAAAAGAGTAATCTTTCTATCTATACTAATTCTTAAAATAATGACTACGCTATTGGAGTAAACAGTAGCCAGAGTCTTTCAAATTCCATTCTATATTGACTGACAATTTCTCTTTGCGATGTCACTGTTACGTCTTCCCAGTTTCCGCACAATGCTTGATTAGTCCAATTTAAAGAACCTAACATTACCAGAGGTATGGAATTTCTTGTAACATCTACATCCATCAAACAGAACTTATGATGCATTAAATTTGTTGATTTCATCCATCTTATTGGTATTCCCTGTTTTTCTAATTTTTTTCTTTCACTACTGTTACTATTCATGAAAGCCATATCTGCGTCAATGATCAGTCTAATTTTAACACCTCTATAGTGAAGTTTTAATATGGCTTTAGTTATTTCAACATTTGTAAACACGTACATACACACGTCGAGACTGTGTCTTGGATAGTTGATATAATAAAGTAACCGGTCCATGCTATGCGTTATCAAGCATCGAGAATATTTGCTCTTCTTCAAAACGTTATCGCCATATGAAAACATAATCACTTCGTGTATTTCCTTCCGACTTGACTTTTTCTTTCTACGAAAGTAATAATTGTATGCCATTTGAGAGAACAGAGCGATGCTGAGAAATAATATGAGCGGTTTATTGTAATTTCCTGAAGACATGTTCAATTCACTTTAATAATAGTTGATGTGTCCTTTGATTGTGCACTGAATACTTAATTATCAACGCCAATAAGATAGGTAAGTAGTTTATTAATATATTAAAATAGAAGAAATAGATAAATATTTTTTTTACCTACAAAAACAAACAAGCTCAAAAGAAAAATAAAAAATGTGGGATGCGGATTGCGGGTTGCGGACGTTGCGGTTCGGTTGTTGCGGTTTTTATTTATTGTCATGTCAGATGTCAGATTTGTCAGCAATTGGCATAGGATAGAATCCGAGCGAAAAGTACATCCACAGACTATATTTCAAGTTCGGCATGTTCCTCCTCACTAGTGTCAGTGTCAGTTCCTTAATTATTTATCTATGTCATGTATGTGTTTATTATTGCCGTTTGTTATCAAATAAATTGTCATATTAACTCGGTATCAAATAAATCAACCATAAATTCAAAAATAGAATGTTTGATTGATAAGGCAAAGGTTGTTTCTTCCGAGATTTTCTAGTGATTATATTCTCAGCAGTTTTGCGATATCTGTAATAGTGATTTACATAATACTCTTATACTTGAAAATATTGTAGCCAGGTATATTTTAATATAAAGTCAAAAGCTTTTAAAGTTTTTAAATAGATAGCAAGATGGTATCAGCAGGAGTTGTTGCTGGAAGACTCGCTATAGTAACCGGTAATTTTATTTCACAGTATCACATTCTAATTTTATGGGAAGCACGTAATCTAAATTTTCGTTCTTCATATAAATGTATTTCTTATTCAATCTTCTATGATTTTCTGTAATACAAATAACTGATTGTATTACAGAATATAATATAACTACGGGTTGGTTTTTATAGGTGCTGGATCTGGTTTAGGCCGTGCCATATGTCAGGTGCTGTCTAGGGAAGGAGCCACCGTGGTAGCTGCAGATAAAAATTTTGATGCAGCACTGCAAACTATAAAGACACATACTGCATTAGCAAGTGGTTCTAATGGTATGGATGTTCTTTTAATTAAACTAGAAAATTATTTAGATCTGGTCTCAAAATACAAACCAAACTGGAAGGGGCAATCAATCAAAATTTTAAGCTGTATTTGTGGTGTCAGCCTGTCCGACTATCTTAACATATTCGTTC
This sequence comes from Synanthedon formicaeformis, assembly GCA_945859745.1. Classification (NCBI taxonomy): domain Eukaryota; kingdom Metazoa; phylum Arthropoda; class Insecta; order Lepidoptera; family Sesiidae; genus Synanthedon; species Synanthedon formicaeformis. The sequence goes on from OX243958.1 coordinate 10,412,691, forward strand.
GTTACTCAGCTCATATTCATACTCAGCAGAGTGACTATTTGCTAGCAAGTAGTTAACTAACCTATTTTCATGGTTTCCCTTTCATGTGGATTCGGTTTTGAATTCTGATAATGTACCTATAATATACCTACTGTTTTAACACATAGAAAGCCTTTAATGTTTGTGGTCTCTCTCCTTTATATTATAAAACTAGCTGGTGCCCGCGACTTCGTCCGCTTTCTCTATAGCCTTCCTCGATAAATAGACTATCCAATACAAAAATAATTTTTCAATTCGAACCAGTAGTTTCTGAGATTAGCACATACAACCAAACAAACAAACTCTTCAGTTTTTTTATATTTTATATATTAGTATAGATAAAACATAAATAGCCTTTATTGCTGAAGTTAATTTACAAAAAAGTATATTATACACTAACAACTCCAACTTGTCTTGCGACATAGACCTCTTCCAAATCTTTACACTCAGTGACCTGGATAAGACCACTTACGGAGTTTGGCAAAAACCGGCAAGGGACTTCTATATTATAATGAAAAGTAAATAATAGCATTTGGCTACCAATCTTTAGTATGGGATAATATTATGTGAATATCTAAAATTTTCAGATGTAGGTGAACACAGTGCAGTAGAATTAGATGTTACAGACACAAAGGCAGTGAATAATCTGGTTCAAACACTACTGACACAGTACAAAGCACCTCCGACAATAGTTGTTAATTCTGCTGGTATTACTAAAGACAACTGGCTGTTGAAACTGTCTGAGGAGGACTACGATTCTGTTCTTAATGTTAATCTTAAGGTAAAAAAAAAACGCTTCTTGTTTATGCAGTTATCCTATAAAAACCTAATTGGATGCATGTAAACTGCCATGTTTTCAAATCACACTAAGTTATAGATCAATAAGTTTTTTAAATCAATAAACCTTTTTCTGTATATCCTTTATCTCTTCAAACTTCTTCAGCCACTCTTTTTCACTGAATTCACTCCTCATAAATTTATAATTTACTTACTTTATTCACTTATTGTTATGTAGAAACTGATATCTATAATTTTAAAATTTTCCAGGGCACTTTTATGGTGATGCAAGCTTTCTCTAAAGCAATGAAAGAAGCAGAACTACCTGGATCCATTATTAACATATCTAGTATAGTTGGAAAATATGGAAATATTGGTAAGTGTGATGATAATAATATTTTTTATCATTGCCAAAACTATATGGGATTATGTATTTAGATAAAATAATCTCTAATTTAAATGTAAGTAATAAAGATTAAATAATTACGATATTAAGTGAAACAAAAATATACATTGTTAATAGTATTGCCCAGGCCAGAAATAAAGCAATTGTGGGAGAATAGTATTGGGCAAAATAGTATTTCTCAAAGATTCAGTCTTTCCGATAAAGTACCTACACATTTTGATTATATAACTTCTAAACTTAAAAATGTAAATATTCGTTAACGTTTTAACCACTTCGTTTTGTAGTTGTCGTGCTCCTAGCGTATCCTAGCGTCCTGACTTGTATTTTTTTAAAGAGAAAGCAACGATTTAAAAATAAACATACAAGTAGAGGAATTTGTCGTATATATACGGCTCTGGCGAAATGGGCATGAAAATAATTGTCGGATACTTAAATCCGACTCTGGCGGATTAATTCAGGATTTTTTCTTTTTAGGGCACTTAAATAAAAGCTTGTTTTTAAAAAGTTTTTTTTTTACCATTAATTTATTTCAATTATTTTCAGGTCAAACGAACTACTCTGCGAGCAAGGCTGGTGTAATTGGTATGACAAAATCAGCGGCTAAAGAGTTGGGAAAGTTTAATATAAGGTAGTCGTCTAAGATCCGGCATTAGAAATATATACCCTCATCTGTTATTTAATGATGGCAAAGATTATCTGGTAGATGATACTTACATTAACAAATTGCGAATGGGTTGCCCAATTAAATCGTGCGCCTTTTTATTACGAGCGTGGAAAGTGACAGAAGCGTTGCGTGCGCTACTCCAAGTGACAGGGATGGCGAGAGTTAATTTAATTTATTTAATTTGACAGCATCGGCACGTGATTCAAGATGACACAAGTCGGTGGCTCGAACTCATCGGTGCGTGTAGCTAAAATTCATTCTGTCTCACACAGCACAACGCGCGGGAAGAGCAGTCGACTGAGATGCACAATCATTCATACCAAAAATAAAATCATAAACAGACCCTTGGGCGTATACTCTTTTTTGACAAATCTACTGCATATATCTATTTCGTGTAAAGTTATTTGAACTCTTTAATAACTAATCAATGTTTGTAGGCAAAGTAATTTGGAGCTTTTGTACACTAGAGTGACCTATTCACCCTCAAAGTTGCATTAAAACTTGTGTTAAAATATGGATTTTTCAAGGATCATATCTTTTAAATTAATACTTTTTTTAAGTTTGTATGCCAAGGAACCGACAAGATAAATCGGTATCATGCTAATTTTGTAAATTAAACATAAAACAGCGGAGTAATAATCTTTAAACGTTTGTATGGAGGAAAGCTGACTTGTATCACCTTAATTAGGCAACACATTCGCAATTTATCAATGTAAGTATTATCTACCAGAAAATCTACAGCATTATTATTATTTCTAATTATAATAATGCCGTACCTCGTACTATAGGTAGTTATCTATACTAATAATATTAGAGGATCTTCCATTAACAAAAGTAAACTTTTCTGCACTTTTTGCTTTTTAAAATTTACTGTACATAACACCTTTTACATATTTTTATTTTCCAAAAAGGTTTTAAATCGCCGATCTTAAGGGCTGTAATCATTTATACGGACATATTGCCTTCATCAACGCAAAAAAACAAAAAAAACCCAAAAATGCAACATATCACCTTTATCCACTCATGTCTTCAATTTTCATGTAATATTTTGTTAACCCTTTTCATGTTTATATTGTCCAGAGTGAACGCAGTACTGCCTGGTTTTATAAATACACCCATCATAAAGACTGTACCTGAAAAGGTAATGATGATGATGCTCATGCTAGTGCCTTTGGGAAGATTGGGGGAGCCTAATGGTAAGATGTAAAACGTTACTCCTCACTATTTTAAACACATATTTTTATGAATTAAAATGCTTGAGATTTATCATCACACCAATGGGCGCTTTTTATTGAGACGACACGACTCCGACACGACAGCACCCGCCGGCACGACGCCGGCAGAATGCTTCTTTCTGGCGGCGGCTTTAATGGCAGCCTATAATAAATGATTGTATTTGTTATATTTATTGTATTTAAGACGCAAAAAAAGAAGTGTCATGAAACGGTTTTGGGTGCACCCAATTATAAAAGCAAAATATTAGATGGCGTGTATTATAATTTATTTGAAAAAATTAAAAATTCGCACACTTCTATCCAACATCGATCTCTTAAAATTTTATGTTTACTGTCTTCTATTGTTTTATCCCAGACAGGTTTTTGATTCTACGATTTCAATAAGAGTAACTATGTCGTATTTGGCCATCTTATTTTACTTCCACACGCGCCCGCGTAGACCGCCTTTTTCCGTATGCGGATTCCGAACGCACGGGCCCAAATTCGAAACGTACGTACGGAATAAAAACGAACGTGTGCGGCAGTCAATGTATTTTTTATAGATTTGATGCATTCGGGTCTCCGAACGCGGAAAACGTATGTGTGCGGCCGGTCTTAATTGAATTGTGTGCGAGCCGCGGGGAAGTGGGATCACGCCATTCGCACGCACACAAAGAAACTTCCATCTGTACACAACACATGCATAACTATGCCGGAACGACACGAGTTGGAGGCTCGTCCCCGACAACGGCATGCCGGGCCAGTGAGACCGCGTGCCATACAACTTCATAGAAATTTGCAACCACTCTAGCCGTGTCGGTGCCATGTCGTCTCAATGACGTTTTTAGTTTGAGTTTTGATTTTTGAAAACAGATTTTGACTTCGTTAACAAAATTAGTAAACAAACCATGTCATGCCCACTTTAATAAATTTTGAAAACCTTGAACAAATGAAAATTATGAACATATAGTGGTATAGTTTCCATTCTTTAAATATATATTTCAATAGATATAAAGTGGTCACAAATTAAATTGAATATACAGTGAAAATCGGTTATAGCGACCTTCAAAAGAACACAAAAATTGGTCGTAATAAACGGATAGTCATTATAAGCAATATTAAATCTTTATCATCATCAGGGACCTTGCCATTTGGTCGCTGTAACCGATATGTCGTTATAACCGAAGTCGTTATATCCGGTTTCTACTGTATTTCATATCTTCATGTATTAATATTTATTTCCTAATGTATGTATTTTGTTTCAATTTCAGAGGTTGCTGAGGTAGTGACTTTTTTGGGCTCAGATAAAAGTTCCTTTGTGAATGGAGCAGCTATCGATATTACTGGAGGGTATTAATTAATAATAAGTGAAATGTGATTTTTGAATCGAATTTTGCAATATATAATATATCTGTATACAATTTACACATGTAGATAAATTATATTCCCTGTTTAAGGAATATTTTTCTAGATTTTTTATACTGTCTTCCATTTTAATAAATACAAGTGTCTAAGTATATTTTAAATTTACTTAATTTTCAAGTAGCTTTAAATAATATAAGAAAACAAAATAGTTAAGCGTTTCAAAATGTTGTAATTTGACATTTTAAGAAAATCTGTCCGACAATATCACTCACATGTGAAATTATACTCATTCTAGTTAATTCTATAAAAGAATCATTCTATTTAATTCAGTAAGTACTTTAAATTTGTAATTTTTTAAAATTATTTTACATAGATATGAAACTTTAATGCGTTTTTTATTTATAACAAGTTAGCAAGCTGATTACTTAATTGTTAAAATGTGTTTGTTATTTTGCAAAAGAAATGTCAAGTATGTTTATGTAAAGTTTCAAACGTTACTATAGTAAATTAAAATTTTTATTATTTTTTATTGGTTTTGGTGTTTATTAAATGAATAAAAAGATTATTTACAAAGTCTATGATTTATTTTCTTTCTTAGCCTTTAACTTGTTCTTCTTCAGTATAGCCTTATTCTTCTGTCTCTTATCTTTCATGAATGTCCTGTATTCAGTTTTCCGTTTTTCGTCTACGATCTCTTTGTATTTCCTTTTATTATACTTCTGGAACTCGGCGTCTGCCAGTAACTCTTCCACCATTGTTCTTTTCCTGTTTTTCTTTGGTATCCTTTCGCTAACGTGGTCCAAGGGTGAATCCACTATTCTACCGACCTATGTAAAAAAATTAATTAAATGATAATTTTACACAATACGCCTACCTAAATGTATGCTGAGCTATTGACTCCGTGGTCACTTGTTCGAATCCCGATTAGATTGGCTCAACTGTTTTCAATTTTATAAATTGTTTAAAAATCAAAATCAGTTTGCTCTAGCAGCGAAAGAAAGTCTATATATGTGCATTATATAAAAGATGGTACGGATGGTAACCAGCCGTATGTCTGAATGTCTGATAGAAGAAAGAGGAAGACGGTATGAGCACATGGAGCTCCTGTGTACATCTTATGCCTGTCTACAGACGGGCGATTTTACGTCAATTTGCCAGGCAATTGTTTTTTTTTTTGAGTTGACAATTGGCATGACAGGATTGCTTGTGCCGAGGGGTGACATGCAAAATATTATGCAAAAACTTATATAGATTACACATTGTTGATGAGAGTTCAAAAATTTGTTATTTGACTACTCAGTTCATAAGTAAAACTATTTTATTTTAAAACCTCTTTTGGGAACATTAAAGTAATTAATTTAAAACAATTACAGCTGTTTCTAGGGTGTATGGGTATTTGATTAAATTAAAGGTCACCCAGTGGTTGAAACTCCACCATAAACAATATTATATAAAAATATTGTCTTTCCCCAGTCCTCCTTTTAAAGAATAAAGACTATACATCAGCAAGTTTAACATATCACTATTACAGTACATACAAGTAGCATCATAAAACATTTCATGTATTATAATATATTCTCAAAATATTACCTGGAAGTATTTGGGAAGCACTTTCATATCATTCTTCTTGTAGAAGTGCTTTGGGTCCAACACAGATCGCATTTTTAGGATTTGAAGATCATTCTTGAGCTCCTGTGTTACTTCTGGTGCTGGCAGATTGTACCATTCAGGACCCTTTGTGCTCTCGCGTTCTTTCTATATTTTAGAAAATAAATAATAGAGAAATTAACTTTTATTAGCTATACTAGAAATACTTAGACAATAGCAATATACCTTTCCCTGATAGTTCTAACAAACCTGGTACCTACATACAGACTCATTTGTACTGGAAACAATGGTTAGGTTATGTTCTAGAATCTTTATAACATTAATTGCAAATGAGCACAACTAGAATACTGGTTTCCAAATCATAAAAACCTTATAGAATAGAGTCATTCTAGAAAGCTGACATCAACCTCTATATAATATCAACCTCAAGTGCCCCAAAAGCCTGCTCCCAAGATTCAAAATATATCCTGCAAAAATAGATTTTTAATGAAATAAAGTATACCTTTTTCATTGCCTTTAATTTCCTTTGACTAACATGGTAACTTGGCAAGGAGTGTTCTTTCTCAATTCCCGGTTGTAATACGGATTTTAACATTTCCTTCTCAACATCCACACAGCCAAGTGATGATTTTAAGTTACCCGTCTCCAAGTCCAACTGTTCGAACTCGAATAACTTTTTAGGTTTATTGTTTTTTAGCTTAATAATTGAGCCTGTTAAATTCATATCTTCAAAGAACTCGTCAAATTGCCTGTCGACTTTAAGGTTTTTAAGTTTGTATTGCAATTCCTCTTCTGCATTCACCAAATTGTCTAATTCTTGTTTCTTTCTTTCAAATAACTCTAAAATCGCTTCAATATTTTTATGTTTGCCTAAAAAATATAAAAACAAATTGATTGAATATACGAAAATCTATCAAATAAATCACTTTCTTTGAAGTGAAATCTAACCTAGGTTTTTTTCTTTATCTGTATAAGAAATTTCCTCTTTCTCTAAATCCACCGCGAACGAAAACATAGTGTTTTATAATTAAAATAAGATTTTTAATTCAAAATACAAAACAATAACATTAGTTAACACGTTTCAAATTATTCACTGTTTACTTTTTCGCCACAACCCGCACGGCGCACGCACGCATGCAACCTCAAATTCTTCTGTCAACTCTGTCAAGAGTGTCAAGTTCAAATGTCACTGTCATGTTGTGTTATCTGACCATTGAGAATAGAGGTAAGGAGGCCCCCAACTCTATACATGAGAACGTGTCAGTCGAGTACGCACAATTAGGCAGCGCTGTAGTAGCATTGGGATGTGACGCACCAATGCTATTATGCTACGCTAGCGCCATTCTGGTCAATTTATGAACCACTATTAAATGCTTTTAGCTTTATTCCTTACCTCTATTTTTCATGTTAACACCCATATAAGGCTAATTACATACACACCGATTTTGTACGGCCAGTATAAAATCGACCGATATTTTATTGGTAGCAGGTGCTAGCACACTCCACGGATTTTTACCGGTCAAAAAATCAGTTGCTTTGTTATCGTGACACAAGGTTATTGAATAATAATGAATCCTAAACGTTTTTCAGAACTAAATCGTTTTTTAGAGTGCAGCAAATTTCTCTCCATGCACCCTGGTAAGACTCCTGTCTTTAAATGTATCTAAAGTTTTATCCCACAAAACAGGCCTTGCCTCCACTAACAAAATAAGGACATAATTATCAATCAAATCATGTAATTACTAAAACTAGTTTAAAACCTAGTACCTACAATTTCACCGAGCAGTCGACTGGAATTGTCGGTAAACAATCGGTGCGTGTGCAAACGTGTATTTAGTCACGTAAGTAAGCTACTACTTCCCGGTACTTCCCGATATGCCGGCGATACAGTGGCAGTGGCCGGCTGCTCACCGGCATTTTACCGGCACCGATCAGCGGTCGGCGTGTGTGCCAGGTCCCGTTCCCACATGTGGTTCACCATTGGAATTTGGACAGCCAGTATATGTGTGTGTGTGCAATTAGCGTTAGTTAGTCGTCCTTTACCTTTATTCTCCATACATCTGACTAATCTGGGGCCCTAGACAAAGTGCATTCGATTCGCATTCGATTCGATTCGCTAAATAAAAATGTATGGAATTGACATAATAATATGCCTTCGCTAAATCACGTGATACTTCTCATACATTTATTCTATCGAACTTGACAAAGTGCCATTTTAAAAACGATAACGAAGTTCGATAGAATAAATGTATGGGAAGTATCACGTGATTTAGCGAAGGCATATGTCAATCCCATACATTTTTATTTAGCGAATCGAATCGAATGCGAATCGAATGCACTTTGTCTAGGGCCACTGACACGACATCTTCCACAAGACACGAACCGTGTTGAGTGTTCAGTGGTGTTCAGCTAAGGTTCAATTGTAAGTATAGAGTAATCCGTGCATGCAGTTATAATATAAAAGAAAATCCATTTATTTATTTGCCTACCTGATACTAGACTTTTGATTCCATGTCCAGCCAGGATGTCCACAAGAAATCAATGATAATTAAGAAGGAGTTAATATATCAATCATCAATCAATACTCAATACTAATAATAAATCTGTAAGTGTAGGTATTGTATGTATGTATGTATGTTCCTCCATAACTCTTAAACGAATTAACTGATTTTCATGAAACTTGGTAGATAAACATTTAGACGTACAGGACACAGGATAGGCTACTTTTTCTTTTTCAACGCAGACGAAGTCGCGGGCGCCAGCTAGTACTTAAAAATTGATTTCAGCTTAAAATGACTCCTTGGCATAAAATGCATAAATCTCCTTTGTCGACAAAGACGTGTCAAACACACTTTTAGTCTATTAAAAAAACTATCAACATCGTAATGGTTTTATTTTGTATTTGCAGGCAAAATTATTAAACAACCTGTGAAAGAGCTTTTGATTTATTCGTAGTTGATTTTAGTTTAATATTTTGAATAAAATAGTTTTATAAATGTTTTTTAATTTGTTTAACAGTCAGGCTGAAAATGTTGAATAGAAATTCAGTTAACTATAACTAACTAGTTAACTACAAGCTATAATTAAATAAACTAAACTCCGACTTTCTTTGAACCCAAACGATCTATAGGTATCTGCTGTAAGTTGCTGAGGAATTAATGGTGCAGCATAATGATGGTGTATTCATCAAGAAATTCAAGTTTGCCCTTAATATTTGTAGTATTTAAAATCATACAAAATATCGAGTTCATTCTTCGCTTATATACTTATATTCTCTAAAAGCCGGTATAGAGAAGTATATTTGTATTTTCAGCTTGTTTACTAAATGTAAGGTTCCTTTCTACCTACCTCTGCACTCAACGTAACAAGATATCTGTCATTCTCTTCAAAATGATTGTATTATCTCGCTCGTATGCCGAGGAACAGAATAAACCGGTTTGTTTATGTTAAAATCAATATTAATTTATTAGTGACTAGCATCATTTATTTACTTCATCGATATCTTAGCACACTAACATTTTTAATATTAGCAGTTAACACTCAACAAACACCAAGGGCCCAGGGGCCCTAGACAAGTTGCATTCGCTCCGTAGCGATTCGATTCGCTAAAAATAAAATGTATGGGATTGACATATGCCTTCGCTAAATCACGTGATACTTCCCATACATTTATAACTATCGAACTTCGTTATCGTTATCGTTATGGCACTTTGTCTAAGGCCCCTGGTTAGGTTTAAGTAGGTATGTAAAAAAATGCAGCTATAGACAGTGATATGTTAAGTACTACGTACTAGATGGAACACTCAAGACGCGATGAGTGTTCCAAGTGATTGGAGTTCCGACGTGCTACTCGTTCACAGTCTGTCATACGCGCTCGTAGAGATTAGGCGCGTTATTATTTTCAAAACCAATAAAAATGCCGTCTTGTGTGATGAGATATTGCAAAAATACAACAAAAAATATTGGTAAAACTGCTGGTGTGACGTTCCATAGGTAAGTTTTATTAATATTGAAACGTTTATTAATATTGAAACGTTTAATAGGTTAATATTTAATTTGTTAAAACCGACGTGCTTATCGGGTCGGCCATATTAATATTCAGTTGTCTACTACTTGACGTATTGACCTTGACACTACTGCCGCCGTCCCCCGCCAACCCCCGCGCACCTTCTGCGTTGGAACATGAATTTAGCAAGAAATCGTGCTCAATCTAGTACTTACTTAACATATCACTGGCTATAGTAGATAATTTATTGTCAACATTTTTAATTTATTGGATTTTTAATTTTAAAGGCAGGGTCTCAAGTGTATTCGTTAACATCTGATGAAGGTCGAAATATAAAAAGCAAAACATTCTTTTTTATGACTGCGTACTACGTTGGGTAAACTGTACCTATTGTGCAACAATGTTATGAGCGATCACTGTAACATCCCAACCTTGAACGAGCGGAGCATTGTATCGATCCTTCGCCACTGTGCACATTGACCCAATTAGAAAACCACACGGTTCTGAACAACCGCTAAAAATATGAATATATATAGGAGAAACGTCGAAAAATAAGATAATAAAATCCTCCATTACATAACAGCTGATGCCAAGCTCAGATGAAAACATAAAAAGTTGGATTGCAGATATAACTCTTTCTGTTATAACCGTCGTATGGTTTGAGTTTGTTTGTACAATTTAAGCTGAATTACCTTTTCTCTATAAACTCACTCCTCCTGAGAAAACATAATCTCTAGTTTTCATTTGTTTCAAATTAAGTTGAGCTATTCCATTTGAAGAACGTTTACGTTACGTTACGTTACGTTACGTTTTTTATGCGACCAGTTGGTCGAGTTGTTAAGATGTCGACTTACACGAATATCCCGGGTTCAATTCAATTCATTCACGAATCAAACTGTAAAATTCACATTGATATTTTTGTACCCATAATATAATATAATGAAAATAGTTGGTACTTAATTTTTGAGATTATTCATAAACTTTTATATTTCTTACTAACTTTTTCTATACATTATATTCACAAGATTTGATCATTTATCGCTCTTTCCATTACTGAAAACCGTATCAAAATCCGTTGGATGATTAAGAAAAAAATAGCGGGGAAACAGGCAGAAACGGGCAATTTTCAACCGACTTCCAAAAAAGGAGGTGTTTATTACCTCAGAACTTTCGACTGGGTGAACCGATTCTTTTTTTATTTGCAAACTGGTGCTTCCCGTGTGGTCCCATTTAAATTTGGTCCAGTTCTGACAACGGCATCCATGAGAAAAGACCATGAGACGGTTTGAAGTCGGTTTTTTTTTGTTAAAAAAAGTTATTTAATATACTAGCGACTCGTTCTCAGCTGCGCCCGGGATGCGTTTTTATTTTATTTGTACAAACTTAACGAATTTTGATACGGTTTTCAGTTACTAATGGAAGGAGCGAGAAACTGGGATTTACAGTGTGCCTAGAATTTACAGAAAAAACTGTATCCATGCGAAGTCGGGAGCGGGCCGCTAGTAAATTGATGCTGAATTTACCTATTTCACTAACATCCAACTCACATACGAACATTATCTGTGGTATTGTAGCCACGTTGTTAACTAACATGGTTGGGTTGAGCTTACGTTAGAAATGTTCATTTCACAATATGGATAATGGATGTTAAAGTTACGTAACTTGATCAGACTTGTAAACAATATTGTGTTTAGTTGTTTGTTGCTGTTAATATCCTTTAAGGGTTAACAATTTAGTTATGCCGTTGATTATTTGGATGAAAAATTATGAAAACTTTTTAGTTACTTATATTTCTGTGAAATTTTATTGGACACATAGATGGCTTTTTGAGGGTTCTTTTAAGAGTTGGAATACTTCATAGGAATCGGGAATAAAAATATTTATTTATTGTAATAATATCCCTGTCTTCAGAAATATTTAATACTAACTGGTGCCCTCGACTTCGTCCGCGTTCTTTATAGCCTATAGCCTTCCTCGATAATTGGACTATTAATCACAAAAATATTTTTTTTAAATCGAACCAGTAGTTCCTGAGATTAGCGCGTACAACCAAAAAAATAAACTCTTTAGCTTTATAATATATTGGTATAGATTATTCACCTCACCATCATCGGCTCTAACGGAAGAGCAGCGCAAAGTTTTACAACTTACTTGTTGTTATAAGTAAATTATTTGCATATTTGAAGTCCCTCCGTCCACTTGGCTCCCACGTCTAGGATCCCATGGGATCCTAGGATACTTTTTTGTCACTTTGGCTCCCATGGGATCCTAGAGTATTTTTTCCCTGGGCTCCCAAAGTATCGTAGGATAATTATTTACACCTTTTGAATCCCATTTTAATAATAACAAAGATAATATCAAGTTGTCACTTCGTAAAATGAACAAATGAGCTCTTGTTGACCACTTATCACTGTGGTAATACTGATCTACTTCCAAGTGGTAGTTGCAAGACTCATAACACGGAGAGCCGACGGCCGCTGGGGGCGGAAGGTTCTCGAGTGGAGGCTATACGGACAAGCAAGCGCAGCGTAGGACGTCCACTCACAAAGAGGACAGTCGACCTAATAAGAGCCGTGGATTGACGGTGGATCCAGGCTGCTTCTGACCGGTCCTATTAGAAAAATATGAGGGAGGCCTATATTATATAGCCTCATTTTATATTCTAAATTTATTGTGTCATTTACTTTTATATGTACCTATTTATTATTAATTTAGTATTTAGTAATTTACAATTTGTTATTATTAAAATTAATATTTATATTTATATTTTATTTTTAGATATTTATTTTAAATATCAAAAAATAAATTTTAACTAATTCATGAAGCACACGTTAAGGCTTGCATGCCTAGTGTGTTTTTTCATAGCCAATTAACTGAAATATAATATGTTATTGTAAATAAATAAATAAATATATATAACTGAAAAATAAAGTAGTATGATTGAAAAGTCGACTACACATTAAATATTAGTGACACGAGCATGAGCTGCTAACATTGATAAAGATAAAGATAAAGATAAAGATAGCCTTTAATTGCGAAGAATCCTAATACAGAAAAAAATAACATGTTACATTACATTACTTAAATTTAAAAAAATCTCTTTTATTATTCCTCCTCGCCTGTCACATGACATAGGCCTCCTCTAAGTTCTTCCATAGTTTTCTGTCCTGTGCCTTTCTCATCCATGTTGCTCCTGCTACCTTCCTTACATCATCTTCCCATCTTCGATTCTGCCTTCCTCTTTTTCGTTTCTCCTCTTTAGGGTACCAATGTGTAATCTTGTGTGACCATTTATGTGGATCTCTAGTCATATGACCCGTCCATCTCCGTTTGAGTTTCTTTATAGTTTTAATAACGGGTATTACATTTGTTTTTTCCCTTATGTCTTCCAATCTTACCCTGTCCTTAATTTTTATTCCAAGGATGCTTCTTTGCATTGAATTTTGGCATACTTCTAATTTTCTTAAATTCTTAGTGGTAAGGGCCCATGTTTGGCTTCCATAGGATAAGCATGGAGTGATGCATGTGTTGAGAATTTTGCCTTTTTCTGATGCCGGTATCCCTTTGTTTTTAAAAATTTCCTTCATTGACCAAAAGCGTTTCCAAGAGTTGCAAATTCTTTTACTAATTTCTTTTTCCATTTGGTCTGTGGGTGAAATTGTCTGATCCAAATATTCGTATTTGTCAACATATTCTACAATTGTGCCTTTTAATTGAATTTCTTTTTTTAGTCCATTTGTCATTACTTTCGTCTTTGTTGTATTCATTGTCAGTCCTGTTTTTATGCTTTCTTCGTCTAACTGGAATGGTTTATGCATTTCTTGTAGCTCGATTGGATTTTCACTCAGTAGTACTATGTCATCTGCGAATCTTAAATGGTGTAGGCGTTCTCCATTTATAATCAAACCTTTCTCTTCCCAATCCAGATTTCGGAATATTTGCTCTAAAACCGCTGTGAATAACTTGGGAGACAAGGGGTCACCTTGCCTCACTCCTTTTTGTATTTCGAATTCTGCTCCAGTGGACTCTAGTTTTATTTTGGCTTTGTTGTTCTTATAGATTTGTTTTATTATATTTATGTACTTGTCTTCTATGCCTTGTTTCTGTAGTGCCACCCAAATTTTGTGATGTTTTAACGAGTCAAATGCTTTATTATAATCAATAAATGCTATATAATAAATCTTTCTAAATTCGCTGTATTTTTCGATTAGCTGTTTTAATGTATGTATGTGATCTATTGTGGAATAGTTGCTCCTAAATCCTGCTTGCTCGATCGGTTGATTTTCATCTAATATTTTGGTCATTCTTCCGAGTATTATTTTAGAAAATATTTTATACAAGTTAGGCATAAGGCTTATAGGTCTATAGTTATTTATTTGTTCTTTGTCTCCCTTTTTATGTAATAAGATAATTGTAGTTATGTTCCATTGTTTTGGTATCTCTTCAGTTGTTAGTATGTCATTGAATAATTCTACGAGAGGAGCCGTTATGGCCTCTAATGATGCTTTCAGTATTTCGTTAGTGATTTTATCCTCTCCTGTAGCTTTTTCATTCTTTTGTGATTCTATAGCCTTCATTACTTCTGTTTTTAGTATGCTAGGAACATTCTCAACAGCTGAGTGTTTGTTTGCATTGCATCTAGTGTTATTAGTGGTTTCGTCTCTATATAATTGGCGGTAAAATTCGGTTGCAGTATTTATAAGATCTTTTCTTTTAGTTATGGCCTCGTTATTTTTGTTTTGAAGTTTGGGTACCCAATTAGAAGAATTTCGCAGCTCTTTTAGCGCTTTTTTCACTCCACCCGTTTTCTCAATATGGAATTTTATTGTGTTCATCCGTATTTTATTCCTGTATTCTCTTATACTTGCACTAATTCTCTTACTAACATCAGCAATATTTTTTCTATTATTTTTTCTATCTTCCATTAGTTCTTTTCTTTCTTTAATTAGTTGTCTAGCTTCTTCTCCAATCTTATCTTTCTTGTGTTTCTGTGCTTGTAATTTTTTTCCAAGATTAATGAGTTCTTTCTCTATAATATCGTATTTTTCCTGTACGCATTTTAGGTTTTTTACATCATAAAGGTTCTGTTTTATTTCCTTCAAAATTTCTTCTGGTATTTGTGCCTTGAAGAAGTTTGGATGTAGTAGAGTTGGCCTTATTTTCCTTTGATTTTTACTATTGAGAGTTGCACGCACCATTCTATGGTTAGTGTTGAAATTCAGCTGGTTAATCACTTCTACATTTTGAAACATTTTTTGGTTCTTGGTTAGAATAAAATCTATTTCGTTCTTTACTTTTCCGCACGGTGATATCCATGTCCATCTTCTGCTTGAGCTCTTTTTGTAGTAACTATTCATTATTTTTAAGTTGTTTTGAAGCGCAAAATTAATTAGCCTTTCACCATTATCATTTCTTTTTCCTGTCGTATGTGGGCCTAAAGTATTTTCTTCGCCGCTATTCCTAGGCCCCATTTGACTGTTGAAATCGCCCATAATTATTAGATTTTTATTAGCTTTATTCAGTATTTCTTTTATATCGTCGTAGAATTTATCTTTTATTTCTGGCTTCGTTTGATCAGTGGGAGCATATACCTGTATTATTGACCACGGGTCTTTGTGTGAGGGGAATTTTATGTTCAGCATTGCAGCCCGTTCTGATAGGCCAATAAATTCTATTATGTTATCGCGATAATTATCTTTCACCATAAAACCTATACCATGTTTGCCTGGTGTTTCTCCTTTGTGAAATAGTATGTATTTGCCATAGTCTGTGATTTCTTCACCCATTCTTCTAACTTCAGAAAGTCCGAGTATGTCCCAATTTATGTTATCCAGGGCTGTTTCAAGTTCAAGTAGCGATTCATTAGTTCTGAGCGTGCGGGTGTTTAAAGTTGCTATGTATATTTTTCTTGATCTTAGAGGGTCTTAACTGAAAAATAAAGTAGTATGATTGAAAAGTCGACTACACATTAAATATTAGTGACACGAGCATGAGCTGCTAACATTGAGGAAGTATCTAAGTCTAAGTGAAGCGTTTAACTTGAACGAAACTTAAGCACTAACTTCTGAATATCAAGAATATCTTGTATCAAACTTGCTGCTAAGTGAAACTTTGAACGTCATCTGTTTAATCAGTCGGTATTGACGTTAAAGCAAATCTGCCCTAGATGAATACTTAAGGCTGTTTTCACATTTGCGAATGTCGCTAATTTGACTTTATCTCGCATCATCATTATCCTCTTGAATGTTTAACACTGGCAATGACACATGTTTTCCATTCACACTGCCCACATTAGGGGCCGTCCATTAATCAAGTGAGGCTCCGAAAGGGGGGCGGGAGGGGTTCGGCAAAAATCACGAAATATCACAAGAGGGGCGGGGCGGGGGAGTGTAGTAAGATATCACGTGTATTTATTTATTCGTAAAATTACACCCTTTTAATATTATTTTTATGCCAGTCAAAAACAACCTGCAACCTTTCTGTCTAGACATTTTTATCATGGTCCTTAATTTTCTAAATATAATTATAATAGATTATATTTTTATACCTGTATTTAAAGATAATATTCTAAAAATTTTAAAATTCTTTTTAAGTACTAAAAACACACGTGATCTTGGATGGGGAAGGGAGGGGGGGTAGTTTTAAACCTCCCCACGTATCACCAAGGGGGAGGAGGGGGGGTTAAAAGTGCTAAAAAAACATCACATGATTAATGGACGGCCCCTTAACAGAATAAAAGATAAGCGAAAAAGAGGGACTGAGAAACGGATTGTGGCATCTTTTACTCACTCACCGAAACACAACAGCACAAATGCCGTTATGTCACGCTCGTCTTCTGTAAGGGGGTGGTTACTACCGCAAGACTGACTGCCCAAATGACTGCAAAAGCTTAGTAGATCTAGACTTGCCAGATCTACACTAGTGCCAACTATAAATAGTACATTTTCCCTGCTAGAAATAGCACATGGGACCTGAGAAAGAGAGATAAACTTAATCATTCGATCAAGGGCTATCGTCAATTGTTTACAATTAATTTAAAGAAGGTCTTAAATCGTAGATTAAAATAAAATGTAAAAAATTAAATGAAGCAAAAATAATTCGAATGACTACATATTTACAGTAGGCTTGGTATTTCAGTATGTATTTTTTTGTAAACCGTTCGGAATGAATCAAACATTAAATTTTAGGGGAAGCCTGTACATCAGTACGTAAGTGAAAACCGCATTCAAACCTGTTGAGCCGGTTCTAACCCACAGACAAATAGACAACAATTTTAAAAGTAATTTTCATGACCACTTTAACATATAAGTACTATCGTGGTCAAGGGAGCAGTCCCACCATAAGGAACAATTTCGTGTGCACATTTTGTATTTATCTTTGTTCCTACTTCAAATACCTACTCGTATTTCATATTATAACATTTACGTTACTATGACAACCTCAATTCAACGTTAGACAAATTTGTATGAAAAGTGGGTCTGCTCCATTGACCGCGATAGTACAAAGTGTACAAATTGTTTCTTTTTTAAAAATATATTGTACAGACACGGCTCGTTACGATTTTATTATTACATATAAGATTTTATCTGATAATTTTTTTTATAGATATTTTTATGTCTCATGAGAATCAGCGGACAAATATTATTCGCAGAGTTGCGCCGTACCGTGTCCTCTTATTGAACACAATCATCTTCGACAAAGTTCCGAACTTGTTCTATTGAAAAACTTTTTCAAACTAACAAGAGCGTCCGACTGAATAAGGCGCCTGAAAAAAGTATTTGATTCAACACAGAGCCGTATAGGTACAATGCTTTATTATTTCTACAGATTACTGCAAATTGTAAATGGAATTTTTGTTAATATTTGAATTATAATCTAATACCCATCAAAATACTACAATGGAATTTGCGTCACAAATGCCAAAGCGGCACATAAAAAGAACGCCTTTGACAGAATCATGGCGGACTCTTGCCTTAACGCGTCAATGTTAAAAGGTAGTAACGATCAACTTCTATTATTTCATTTTAAACTCTAATGTGTTGACGTAAAGTCACATTTTCTTTAAATTACGTACTTATTATTATGTTTGTTTTGTTTTAAATGACAGTTCATGCTCTACGCATATGTCACTTTTAAATGTTCCATAAAATTCGTTGTGTTTTGTATGGCACGCGGGTTCCATGTTGTAGTAGTTTAATGCTAATACCTAATAACTTAGCGTCTGCTATTTATGTCGACTGAAGTTGATTACTGTGTCCAGTAGCGGATTTACACATTTGTCGCCAGTAGGCTATTCAAATTTTGCCGCCCCACAGACCCCTGCAATTCGATACCCTAGTTCACAATTATAATAATATGAAAAAAAAAAAACTGATGTTATAAGGTACTCCAATTTAGCAACAGTAGCAGCTCCCGAGAGGAATGCGAACAATTTCTGGGTCACTTGTATAATAATATTTTTTTAATATTTCTGTAAGAAAAATATTTTTTTAGCCAAATTTGCCGCCCCCCAATATCTGCCGCCCTAGGCTTCAGCCTTCTGATAAATCCGCCACTGACTGTGTCCGGCATAACCCCGCAACGTCCCCTACGCTTACTAATATCCTGACATTTTTTTCAGGCAGATGTAGGTACTTGTTTACACCACGTATCTCATTATTCCATAATGAAAACATTTTTACCATTAAAACAATTGAAATCAGGTGTAAAATGTGCCAAAATAAAAAAAAAACAGTGACAAAAAAGGTTATAATAATATGCAGTTCTAAAAACTTTTCTCGTAGCTACTTACTCTGTCACAGAACTTCCGTTTACCCTACCAAACGTGGCTTTCAAATTGTTGTCAAACAATAATAAATCTCCAGAGTTAATACGGACTCAATTTCACACGTGCTCGCTCCAACTTTTACGCAAAAGACTGTGAAACGTGTGTGAAATATTTATGTTTATTCCTCGAATAAAACTCATACCCCTTTCCAGATACTTGCTGTACAATTTTCTCAGTTTTCTGAAACCGACTACTAGGGTTGCAAACGTTTGTAGGTATTATGTTAACAAGAAAAATAAGAAAATAATAGATAATACATTTTAAGCTCATCTATATAGTGTTTAGTAAGGATTTTGTTACAGGCGCTGTGAAATAACACCCAAAGCGATTGTGCGGTTGTGTCTTATTTTTATTTTAAAATTGACAGACAGGCTGACGGTCAACTTGATGGTAGGTGGCTATCGTCGCCTATAGGAACGCTAGAGGTTCAGGTGATGGGGTAATGGGCTCTGGCATACCTTACTCGATCACGGAAACATCACAGCACACATATAGGTAATGTTAGTGCACGGTGGTCTTCTGTACGTACGCGAAACACCAGAGTCCTACCATTAAACGCAGTGTGTTTCTGTGAGTTATTAGGAGATTCCAAAGCCATAATGTCATTTTCTATTTGTCTTATTATATTAGGGTCAGCAACGTACTTGCTTCTTTCACAGTATTGCTTATCACGATCATATCACGATATATCAGCATTATGTGCTGTTGTGTTTCGGTGAGTGAGTAAGGGATGCCAGAGCTCATTACCCCACCCCTCCCTTATCCCTTATCCTTAATCCTTCTATGGTCGGCAGCGCACTTGTAGCACTTATGGCGTTGCTTGTGTTATAGCCGACGGTAGCCACCTACCATCAAGTGGACCGTCAGCCTGTCTGTCGACCTTAACATAAAAAAAAAAAAACTATCATCAAGTGGACATATCTCTTTATGTACGTATATCTGCCCAAATATGTTTTCATGTTTATAAAGTACACACCCCTATAGCACAGTGTATAACAGTAAAGTCTTAAATATATTTTGCATCCAAGTTTTCCACTGTAGGGTCGACGTATTCTTTACGAGAAAACCTTAGCGCAGAGAAATTGCGACATACCTTTATTTGGTTGCGCGACGAGAACTAGAGATCTGTTTTACCTAATATTTTAGAAACTTGCATAATATTTCTATATCTGTGTTTCTGTTACTATTTTTGCCCGTTACTTCGTGGCACTTTTTTTAAGTTTAATATTTCTTGCTCATATATTTTTGCCAGGCATTGATTGATTTATATTTATTTTTAGATAATCCCTTGGAACACTACTATTTTCCTGACAAAAGGTTCTTGTAACCCCCGTATACTTTGTAGGAAAAATTTCACGGTAATCAATAAATTACTTTAGGAGATTTATATAATACAAATACATACGAGTATTTTAGGGAAGTTTGGATCAAGTGAAAAAAAAAAAAGCATCGTGTAGCCAATTCTTCAGAATTTCCAGGCATTTTAGGCTTAAAAGTTCTAGTTCTATTTTTTATGACTTTGATAAAGGATACACTAGATTCTGGGTTGCTTCACAAAAAGTGGCATAGTAAAATATCACCGCACTCACAGCTTGGGGTGACATTTCAAATTAGTTGCACAAAGTTGTCCTTAAGTTGTCCTTCAAGTCGTAACACGTGTTCACCACACGTGTTACGACTTGAACCATTATTACTAAATGTTGAGGTTTACATTATTCATCTTTTTATCAGAAATTAACGAGAGAAAGTTAGCATGTATAAAAAAACCCAGTGGACACTTTTTCGCACTGATTTTGTTTGAGACCCTGAATCTAGTGTATCCTTTATCAAAGTTTTATGATTTAAAAGTTGTCTTATTTTTTTGATTACTATTTTTTCCTGGGACACTCACATGGTGTAACGAAGCGTTACATATTTAAAATATTAATAAATAAATAAAAAAAAAACTTAAATACGTAGGTACACGCACGGAGTGCAACGAATGCAACTGCGCCGGCGCGGGCAGTACCTACAAGGCGCGCGTGAACATTCATTTTTTCATAATCGACAGGCAGTCGTAAATTAGCCTAACAATCGGCAAGTCCGCGACACTCAGCGATCTAGTTGAGTTGTGCGAATTGATTTACTTATCTATTTTATATTGAAACTAATATTAGAGGATAAATTAATTTAATTTTGTGGCTTAATATTTGAATCTCCCGCGTTAGGGAGTATCACTCGGACCAAGTATCACTCGGACCAAGTATCACCCGGACCAAGTATCACCCGGATTAAGCGGACGGCCAGCTGCGGATTGCGCTAGATCCGGTTGCTGGTTGCAGTCACCGCCGCCTATCACCACCGTCGTCACACGCATCGGCAGGACACACACCACCACGCCCATCACGCCGCATCTGCCACCTTCGCCGGCTGGATCACACAGGGGAGTGCCTGCACTGCGTTGGGGAGACAGATCGGCCGACCACCCACGACCTACACTTTTGTGTTGCCTACCACAGAGCGCATTAAATTATATTTTAATTACCGATCACGCTGTTATTTTATTTCTTTCTGGTAGGCTTCACTGGCGCCCAACACTAAGTTTTCCATATTTATTCTACTAGTCAGTGTCGCCGTAGGAGAAATACCTAAAGCGCGACAATGGGACATAATCACATATCACATGGGACAGTACTATCAATGTATTTTTTTTCTACAACGTTGTAAAAAATAGGAATATGTGCTAAATGTGTAAAAAATGTCTTTGAAAAAATTTTAATGTAAAAAAAACATACTGAAGAAAATTTACCACATTATCACAAAACAATTCTATTTTATGGAGATCTTGAACACCAAAAAGTTTTTGTTATTATTTTATTATTATAAGAAGTTGCAATTAGGTATAGGCTGTAAAAAAAGTAATATTTTTTATTATTTGTTATCTTTCAACTAAGATATTTTTTACTTTCAGTGTTAAATATTATTTCAGATTGATCTGGGTACTAATTAGTTCGGTATAAAATCTAGTGTTTCTAGTTCTAAAACACTCGATACTACCGAAGCTAATCAAATTAAATCAATACTGTTGAGCAGTATAGTTAGTTAGTTAGAAGTTTATATGGTTCCCTCATTAACTATGTATCTTAAGTGACTAAATTTACCGAGAAATCTGAGTTCCGTGTGAAATCTTGCAGCAACTCCTACCCTACACATTTTCTTGATATTATTATATAAAGCCACCGTTTAATATTCCCCAGTCGAAACAAGCTCGTTTACATATTTACAAGCACCTTGATCCGTGATATATCCGCCGCTGTGAGCTGAAATTATTATGGAAATTAAGATTTACGATTTTAAATAGGTGGGTTCCATAATTGGCTACATTTTGAATGAAATCGCTGTTGAGGTTTGTTCACTGGTGGTTACAGATAATTTATAATTTTAAAAGTACTAACGACTCACTCCCTGCTTCGAACGAATGCACCAACACGTGGTTATTAGTAGAATTATATTTTTTAAGCTGTCGATGTTTTATATAGTGAATCTGTTTTTAAAAATAAAAATAGGACAGAATTTTTTCATAAAAAAGTTGAAAAGAATTAAAGGATAGTAATATCCTAATTGTGTCGTTCAATGTAAAAGTGAACTATCTCCTTTTAACTGAATTTTAGAATAACGAACTTTTTGCGAATTATAGTGTAGGAAAAAAAATATAAGCATTCATTCATTGTTTTCATCTATGGGATTTTAATGCAATTATTGGAGTTACTTCACTTATATATTGAAAGTTATGACTAAATGTGATACCATTAGGCAAGAAAATATGGTTTTAAAAATAGGGAGTTACACCACTTTTACAATGAACGACACAATTATGACCAGGAAAACAATATTCTAATTTTCTTTCATGTAAAAGTTGGCAAGCAGGCACTTGATTAGTACCGACACTAAGATTGCTAAGATGAGATCTGTGTATGCTGCTAACTCTGACTTGAATAAAGAATTAAGAATTAATTAATTAATTAAGAATTAAGAATAAGAATAAGTTTAGACAAAATGAGGAAAGGGAAATGAGCTCTAGTATTACTGGCTCTTGCAATATAAACAAACAAAGAGCACACGAGATATTCCTCTTTTCGTCAAGATATTCTTCTGAAGGGCTTACTGTTGCCAAACAAGCTGTTCAACTTATGATTGCAGATCGCAATTTACTCCTACCAACTATAAAAGCAAGCAAAATAATATGACCAAATATTTTTTTTAAAGCAGTTTTATTTTTAATGATAAATGTGTTTCCAAGCAGGTAATATTTCACTTTTTATTTTTGCAGTTATTCTAAAGAAATTCGTTCCATTATCCAGTCCTTGAAGTGAATAACCCTAGTATAAACATCAGGATAGCCGCGGGCACAAGGCATTCCCCATGACACTATACCGACCACGTTTCCATCTTCCACCAGTGGACCGCCTGAATCACCCTGTTGAGCAAAAGAGTACCTTGTTAATATAAAAATACCTTGTGACTACAATAGTTCATCATTTCAACCATAGGACTTCCATTGTTGGACATAGGCACCCTGGATCTGTTGTCGACCTGCGGAAGTATCAGATCATCTGTCCACCTTGTGGGTGGACCACGGAAGTCCTATGCTGCCATTTCCGGTCCGTGACCTCCACTCGAGAATCTTCCGGCCTCAATGACCGTCAGATCTCCGTACTATCTGTTCTGTCCACTGCCACTTCACTTGCCACTGTCACTGGATATGTCAGTTACTTCCGTTTGTCTACGGATTTCCTCATTCCTGATTCGATCTCGCAAAGTAATCCCGAGCATAGCCATCTCCATATCTCGCTAAGCAACAAGTTCAAGTTACAGCTGACTCTTTAGTTCACTTACATGACAAGCACCTTCCCCAGTTTTAGTGAGGGTGCAAATTTGACTTTCGAAAACTGGATAGTCGTTGAACCTCTCTTGGCAATCTGGGACGCTGAGTGATAATAAGTTTATCATTTGAAGCTCGTTGGGCAATGAACCAGGGTACTGAAAAAAGTTACATACATTTTTAAACACCTATTTAATTTAATTTCTAAATTTTAGGCAGATGTAGAAAAGACCACAGTGAAATTGATATATGTATAGGTACGCGTGCGTGATTTAGAGCTATACTATATTAGAGCCTAATATTGACCTTTCCTGGTTTTATGCCCTAATCAGTACGGATTCAAAATAGGTCCAGTAATTTTTGAGTTTATTCATTATATTTACAAATTTTCTCTCTTTATTATATTATTAGTATATTACTATAGACGAATATACTTGAATATAGATTCATATTTACCGAAGTTCTTCCCCATCCTGTGAGGACTAATTCAGCACCAGCCCCAGTATCGACGTCCGGTAAAGGTATCGGCTTTACCAACTCGTTGAATTCAATGTCTTTAGTAACTCTTATTAGGCTTATATCGTTTTTAATAATAGACGCATCGTAATCTTCGTGAACGATCAATTCTTTCACCGAGTATCTTACACCGCCCTTATTTAACTTGTTCGTACCGACAACTACTTTCACAAAGTATGTCAACTGACTGTAATAAGAAAAAAACATTAGTATTATTTAGAGCCATTAGCCCCATCCCATCCTTATCCCTTATCCTTAATCCTTCTATGGTCGGCAGCGCACTTGCAGCACCTATGACGTTGTTTGTGTTACAGGTTACGGAGTGGACCGTCAGTTGTCTGTTGTTAACACAACAAAAAATTGGTTTCAAGTATTATTAGTTCAACTTTGTTCAAGTGTGTTTCAAGTAAGAACTTTTGTATTCTATTATGAATTGGGATTCAAACTGTGTTAAAGACTCTGGCCAGTAGGTACTAACACTTGCTCATACACTTCACTTGGTTCAATAGTGGCATGTCCTTTTTTTTAATTAAATGTTGTCTGATGGATCACATGATAATGGTGGCTACAGTTACAAGAGGTTACAAACCATCACGGGTTACAATATAAGTGCGCTGCCATACAGGAGTCTTACTACCATACGAGTTTGAAGTACGTGATAATTTTATACTAATAGGTGAGAGGTATTGCAGCTATGAAAAAATGTAGGTACGTTTTATCCGTCTATGGGATTTTAAAGAGGTCTATAGAAAGTAAAAGTTAATTTACCCAACAGTACAATGAGCGGCTGTCAATACAAATCTTCTGTTCAGTATGGAACCGCCACAAAAATGGCTACCATATAAGCTTCTCAAAGAAACCTGATACGGTATTCCACCTTCAGGAGCATTCACACCGCCAACTATTCTCCAATCGGTCGATACATCATTGCTTAGTATAACGGAAGCTACAAGAGAACGATTTTAATGGTTATAGACAAAGCTTTGCGATGGAATATTTAGATTTTTTTTCAAAAAAATAATAAGTACACAGAGTATACAGTTGTAACATAAATTGTGCTCAAATGTGGTAAGCATAATGTGTACTGGAGCAATTTGATAAAATTTTGTTAAAAAATTATTGTTATTGTTATTAGTTGTTGCTTCAATAAATTAAAATCTCTATAAGTACTGTAAAAGTTACTTTACCAAATTAAATAAAAAAAAATATAACTAGAAAGTGTTGGGAGCACAGAAAATTAACCAAAATAAAGAAATTTTTTATGAATTTTAAAAATATTTAAAAAGGTTTTTATTAGAGAATAAAATAAATTACTCAACGGTTAGAAAACTACATTCAAAAAATTTATGAATCTGATTCATAAAGTTCAAAGAAAATTTAGAAACGCACTGTACTGTATTGAAAAATGGTAAAATGAATAATATTTCGGATCAATTTCAAAAAATGTGTGAAGTGAATTTTTAAACATTGAATCGGCATATAATTAACTAGTAGTTATTTAATTACTTATTAACATATAACATTAACATAATTTTGTATAAAACAACATATTTTATTAACTAGTAGTAATAATTTTATTAATAGTAACTTATTATGTATAAGACAAGACGTAGTGAATATGAAATGAAGCTTACTGTACTCACCTATACAATATGAACTAAGACATAAAAAGATTAAAACATAACGAAACATTATTTCTTAGTTAAGTAAGTTATACTTCTAAGCAGTATTAATTTGTTTTAAAATTGAAACATTACGCCACCTTTTATATATCTTGAGATTGACAGAGAAAATTACGTTTTCTAAAGTATTGTGGTACTTGAATTTGAGAACGTTTTGAAGGATTTAAGCACTTCTTAGTTCATGCACAAGGACAATGCTCTATTGGTTTATCTACGTATATCTATATCTAGGTGTGTATCTTTATATATATACTAGCTGGCGCCCGCGACTTCGTCCGCATTGAAAAAGAAAAAAGTAGCCTATCCTGTGTCCCGTACGTCTAAAAGTTTATCTACAAAGTTTCGTGAAAATCAGTTGATTTGTTTAAGAGTTATGTAGGAACATACATACTTACATACATACATACATACAGAAAAAAAATCTAAAAATGGTCTAAATTGATTTTTAGAATTTTTTTCTGTATGTATTATGTTAAATTATGTTATTTTTAACGCGGACGAAGTCGCGGGCGCCAGCTAGTTTATAAATAAATGTGTCTAATAAAGAGAAAAATATAAATATTTTTCTTTCCGAGTGGTCACTAATCGAGACGTGCCTCTTCATATTATTTTATTGACACGTTTAAGGTAAGATACTTAAGTACACTTTAATTTGTATAACTTATCTCAAGTGTTGGTCTAATATCTTGAAATTTGAAGTGTAAGTCTATTGTTGTTTTTTTTATAGCGACTAGCGACTCGATCCCGACTTCGCACGGATGCAAAATTTTCTGCAAATTATATGTACAAAAATATTTCTCGTTTATTATTGAAAACTGTATAAAAATCCGTTTGGTGGTTTAGAAGGAGTTGGTTTAGCGGAAAAACATAACTTGTTTTAAAAGAATATCATTATATCGAAGACCGCTTTCACTAAAAAGCTCTCTAGAACAGTTCATAGTAATAATGACTTTATTGTCTGAATAATTCACTATTTTGGAAAGAGCTTTCGGTTGTCAATTTTTTGTTATGTTATTTTACACTTAAAACCAGTGACGTGCCGTCTGTAAACAATATACATAATTCCATGTTTATCCCCTACGAGATAAGGTAAGTCATTTATATACATTATGAATAAAAAAGGCCCAAGTATTGATCCTAGCACCTACTAATATATACCAAGCAAACCTCGAAACAATAGTAAACATATACAAAAATACCAAAAGAAAATAAGCTTTTATCAAACAACACAAAGTAGTTTATCTTTCTTTAAATTTTATCTTTAGCTGGTTCATTTTGTACTATCATAGAATAAGTAGTTACTCTATGATAGATATACACTATGATAGATATATGATAGAACTATTTAAGTTAAGTAACTATTTACTCTATGGTACTATTAATCTATATATTTTGGTAAAGATATGTAGAATGATCTTATCAGCGTAAACACTGAATATCAATATGACCAGCTCTGCAGAAAGTCTATAAGTTACAATTTATAATAGCAAAAGGACAATCACATCGTTAATAAACTAGATTTTAAAACGGCTAGTTTTTTTGTGTAAGCGAATTTCCATAAAAGCGCATTCGACGAAGCGTCAATTCAGAAAACTAGGATTCGATATACAATATCGAGCTCAATGAAATCATACACTATGCGAAACCACGTACAATCTCGTGCTACGGAGTACTTACACCGGCAGAATATTGAGTAGGCTGAAATATTCATTGATAAATCAACAACAAAACTCACAACCGCCTAGAAAAGCTCGGACACTCATCTAGTACCTATTGTACTAACTTTAACCTCCTATCACGAATGACCCCTACACTAATGACCCGTCCCGACTTCATACGTATGCATTTTTTACTGGAAATTATTTATATACTTACACGAAATCTTAACAAGCAACGCCATATTTGCTGCAAGTCGAAGTAGAAGGTCGACCATAGAAGGATGGGGATGATAAGGAGGGATGGGGTGATGGGCTCTGGTAACCCTCATTCACTCAGCGAAACATAACAGCATATATGCTGTTATTTCACAGTGGTATTCACATGATAAAGTTTAAAAGTATGACGTCACGAGCACGCACACAAGCGTAATGAACGAAACACAACCGAACCCAAGTATAACAGAAGCGCTTCCATAAAATGAAAGGCCGTGTTCACCACAAAGACCTGCGAACTATATAATTTGTCAACCGAGATTTTTATCCCTTCCAAATACCTTTAAGTATTCATGGAAGTGATAACAATGAATAACCAATTTCAATAAGAATATACCTCATTTAGACCGAAACACTTTTAAATTATTTATCACCTAATGGTAGGAGAGTCCACGATGCTAAATGTGGAGTTGCTCGAGCATCGTGGGGATTGAACATTGAAGATTAGATCGTAGGAAGACATAAATGTTATATTATGTTTACCTTTTCAGCGGTGGGAGGAGCGTCTACGGGCTTTCAAAAGTCTGTGGACGTTGTATTTGTATTGAGGTACCAGAATTAGAAAGGCGACCAGTACTTAGCTTTCACTAGATTATAGATGCGGTGTAAAAGATGTCGTTAGACACGTTTTTCACCAATTTCAGAGTTATTTTCAGCGGCCATTGTACAATTTCTCATCCTATTAAAAACCTGTCGAGCTGGGAAATTTATTCAGGGGAATATTTTCTGGAAATAACGATACGGGAGGTGTCCACGGACAATGCTTTTCGTGTTTGATCGATGGATCATTTAAGGACAACGAAGTAGGCACACATTCGTGAATACGATATTATATAAATATTTTTTATACTAGCTGGTGCCCGTGACTTCGTCCGTTCAGTAGTTTTTGCGTGAAAGCGTAACAAACAACTAGGATATAAGAATTATAAATGTTTTATTATGTGACTTCAAATAATATTTTAATTTCAGTTTGAATTATAACGGATGTTTAGAATTAACTAGAAAGATCATAATTTTAAAATGTTCAAAATAATCTTCATCGATTTGCTAGCCTGATAGTAACTTGTATTCAGTTATTAAAATAAATGGTCCAATTATAAAACAAACATAAAATATATTTAAAATAAAATTTAAATGTTGCAAAATAATAATTATCATTATGACCACCTGATAATACTCGTAATAATTATCAAGTGCTGATATGATATGATACTTGTCGTATAAAGTAATGTCTTCTGTTAAGTTTCTTCAAATGCATCTTTACAATTGAAGACGTGAGTGGATGAAGGTGGTATGTCATATAATTCCAATTTTGAATAAATCGAGGTTAAAGTTTAACTTTTAATTTTTGAGTTAAATCGCCACGGAACTTATTTTTCAACTAAATTATGATGCAAAGTTGTGTAAACAACCTAATATATTAATGGTATGATAGCAAGTAAACACTTCTATTATTTAATTTAAAAAAAAATGAACATAGCTCCCTCTTCAATTGACAAAAGTAAACTTTTCTGCATTATTTGCTTTTTAAAATTAACTGTACATAACACCTTTTTCAACTTTTTATTTTCCAAAAATCTCTTGAATCGACGATCTTAAGGTCTGTAATCATTCATAAGGACATATTACCGTCATCGACGCAAAAAAACGAAAAAACCCAAAAATGCGACATAACACCTTCATCCATTCACGTCTTCAATTTTAAAAACCCTGCGTATGAAATTTTTATTAATAGTTATATTAAAATATCTAAAAATGAACTCTGAATCTAAATATCATAATTAATAGAAAAAAAATGAACTCTCAATTAGCACACTATCATCTACAGTTGGTTGTGACTTGTGATGATTGTGATATATCTGCTATTGGTATTTCCTTAGTCGAGCAAAATTGTTCCAGTTCAAGGAATTGGCGGCCAACGATGGAATTAGTTAAAGAAAAAAAAAGCGTCTTACCTTTTTGGGAAGAATAGTATATCCGTACAAATATTATAAATGCGAAAGTTTGTATGGATGGATGTTTGTTACTCTTTCACGCAAAAACTACTGAACCGATCAGCAGGAAATTTTGCATACACGTTCTCTGGGACACCAGAAAGGACATAGGGTACCTTTCATCCAGAACGCGGAAGAAGTCACGGGCACCAGCTAGTTTAACATATTTTTTCTTAAAATCGACAGTATTTTTTTCTGTTCAGTAACGTGTGAGGAGTACTTAACGCAAAACGAAAGGAAGTATCAAACAAATTTAGACTCTTAAGAATGGGTATAAAGCAAACAAAATTTGTGATTTCACCCGCGTGGCCCCTTGGACATGACAGTGACACAAAATACGTAGAACTACGCACAACATGCGACGGAAGAAAGCGCAACTCGCTCAATAAAAATGTTATAAGTGCCAAAAGTATTAAATATTAATTATTCGTAAACTACAATGTCAAATGAAAAATTGTTACATACAGCCTTAGATAATATGTCAAGTGAAATTACTGATACACTTTTAGCATACTGTCATTTTGAAAATAAAACTAAAATCGATGGAAATGAGAGCTCACTTGGTGATTTTTTTCTATCGAGAAAATTTCATTGTATTATGTTTTCTGTTACAGACGTCGCTTTCATTTATAATGTATTTATCTATTTAAAAAAATTAATTAAATTAGACTTTGTTTACTTAGATAAAATTCAAATCTAGGATTGGCTATTTCTCTTTATGCCCGCTCTTAAATTATTAAGACGACCGGTGTGGAGGCATATTTCAAACCGACATTTTATGTCAGTTAAGGAGCAAACATTTCTTCCTGAAACTTAGCTGATATTATGTATGTATCCCAAAGAGGGTATTCTAACTAATATTATAAATACGAACGTGAGTTTGTTTGTAACGATTTCACGCCTTAACTAATCAATATGAATCTTAACGCCACCACATAGAGTCGAAATGTGACGAACCTTTTTATTCCCCGACTATACTCAAATAGACAGTTAAACATTAAAAGATAGGAAATAAATTTT
Organism: Synanthedon formicaeformis; assembly: GCA_945859745.1. Lineage (NCBI taxonomy): Eukaryota > Metazoa > Arthropoda > Insecta > Lepidoptera > Sesiidae > Synanthedon > Synanthedon formicaeformis. The sequence goes on from OX243958.1 coordinate 10,443,580, forward strand.
GTGCCTGAATGTCCAGACAATTTGGGTTCATGTCATTATGCTATGTAGGAAAAATATGCACTAGTCAATTTGTGTCATTCTGGATTTGAGTGCTCGACTCATTATGTAATGTCAATTTAAGCTCTAGGCAAAAATCAAATGTCAGATTGTGTTCTAGACAGTCCAAGATCAACCCCGATAATAATGAAATTTTACATACACACTATCAGGGATACAGAAAAGGACATAGAACATTTTCTTCAGAAAAAAGTACTGTTTCTGAGGCGTCATCAATACTAATAATAAATCTGTAAGGGTCGGTCATGGAGTAATTTACTTTGTTTTCAGAAATATCGTGTATATACATGATACTGAAACTAAATTAACGATTTTTAGAATTTTTTTTTTCTGTATGTATGTATGTATGTATGTATGTATGTATGTATGTATGTATGTATGTATGTATGTATGTATGTATGTATGTATGTATGTATGTATGTTCCTCTATAACTCTTAAACGAATTAACTGATTTTCATGAAACTTGGTAGATAAACATTTAGACGTACAGGACACAGGATAGGCTACTTTTTTCTTTTTCAACGCGGACGAAGTCGCGGGCGCCAGCTAGTTTAAAAAAAAAAAATTCAACTTCTGACAAAAAAAAATAATCAATAAAGAATGAATAAACGTTTCAATAAAAAAAACAGGCGCGTACGAATTCGTGGGAAAAGCTAGTATAGTATATATTAAGTTAAGGGAATTATATTGCTTACTTTTACATTTATTACTCGTATCTGTGTTTGTTTTAATACAACAGAGATCACGTGGAGTAAGCAATTTTGCTAAGTAAATTCTCGTGTAGAATTTGCGGGAGGTCCGACGAGGCGTCGTTTATACACACTCAGAAATAGCTCTACGAGCACACTACAAAGACGTTTCAGTTAACTTGTGCTGAACTATTAAGTCTGCGACATTGTGACCTCTTTACTCACAAGTTTGGGATTTAGAATTTATGTATAAGGTTAAATGTGTTAAGGAGTATTGACCGTAAGCTTTTTGAGATATAAACTAATATTACATCCAGTTAGCAATATTATGCACTATCTGTATGTATGTATGGTGTATAATATTAGACTGTCTGTATAGTTTAATATTATAAAATAAAGACGCTCTCCACTTCTGTCTGTTTATCCGCTAACTTAGAAACCACAAAACAGATTTCGAAATGGTTTTTACTAATGGAAAAAAAATTGCACCTCGCTCGCTATTAAGTTACAAAAATGTTTCATAACCGTAGCTAGTTTTTTAAAAGAACTTTAAACTCTTTTTGTTATAGGTACTCTTATCATCAAAAGAATAAAATTTAAGATAATTGAAAAAAAAAATCGAGAGGTTTTGACAAGAAATATCAAAACTTTTGACAGGGTGGTTCGATTTTGATAATTCTTTTTTTATTTGAAATTTTTATCCCCAAGGGGGTCCCATTTTAATTTGGAAAAAAATTCCAACCCTAAGGGTAGGAAAACAGGGGATGATTGATTGTTCACTCACCGATTGTAGTGTATAACCACGCATATGGTCTCGTATAATTTTGGAAAAAAAATCCTACCGTAAGGGTGGGAAAATGGGGGTGGGAAAATTAAAAATTAAGCATGTAGTAAATATTAGATTATAGCCACAAAAAAATATAAAATATAACTTTTTAACAAAAAATAAAACCACCGAAAAAACTGAAAAGCATAAAATAATCTTATTATTTTAACTAAGTAATTTTGAGTCGGCGCCAAACAAGCAAAAATTGCGTAATACGGCGGCGACTCAAAATTACTTAGGTAAGATTATTTTATGCTTTTCAGTTTTTTCGGCGGTTTTATTTTTTGTTAAAAAGTTTTACATACAGTTTTTGACATCAAGCCATCAGTTTTTACCATTCACGATCAAATTTTGGCTTCACGCCAGTTAGTTTGACGCGATGGACTGACCGTGTATTTGGTCCATAAAGGTTAAAATAAGGTAAAAGAAAATCTTAACAAGTAAATGATTTGACTTCAATGTATGTAAGAGATGTATGAGTCCGTCAGTAAGTCGGTCGTTCATTAATAAATACTCGTACACTTAGGAGGGACAGGTCTTGGACTGTCTAGAACACAAAGGATAGGAGGCTCTAAAAATGTCCTTGCGAACATCTCTATAAACAGATTCATCAACGGTTGTGGCGCCTTGTGTTTACTATATCAGAAAGTTTTTGTTGAATATAGAACAGAATAATACCTTAATGGGTATTATTTTAAAATAAGTCTCTTAGTGAACTTGAATAATTCCTAAATTCAAAACATTTATCAAAGTAAAATCATAAACTCAGATTCATTTGTTTTTTATCTTGTAGGGCACTTTATTTCGCAGTTATAAATTAGATGGCCCGTTTGGAAGCATCAAGGGAGTGGCCCATACAGAAGACCACCGTGAACGCATGTGTGCTGTGTCAATTCAAATGTCAATGTTTAAATTATTTGAAAACCCCATGCCAAGTATTTAAGTAAGTAACTTAATATTATATTCGCATCTAACTGCTAACATATAACGTATTTAGCATTTTTGTAAAATAAATCTGAACTACTGAGACTTGGACCATCTTTTAGAGCAATTGTTTATGCCATATTAGTGATAAAATTATTTATTACAAGGTGAGAAGTACTTACTTCAGATAAGGCTGAAGGTCCATTTGATGGTAGGTGACTACCGTCATCTATAACGCAAGCCACGCCATAATTGCTGCAAGTGCACTGCCGACTTGATAAGGTAAAGAATGATTTATAAGGAGGAAATCGGTTTTGCTATCCCAATACTCACTTCAAGAAATACAACTATTAATGCATTACAGCTATTATTATTATTACAACTATTACTGTGCCTTCTGTTAGCGTATGGTTGATGCTGTCAATCGGGCCGTTACTGCGAAACGCATTGTGTCCTGCCTCTAGCAAAACATACTTAATATAGATTTAGCTTCTAGTAAAATCAAAACGAGCTTCCATTTCGAACCAACCAATTAAAGTTCGTAAAACAAATGGAAAGAAAAAAAAGCTCACAATTTGTAGGTAGTGTTTTACGTGAAACGTTCACAGGGTGAGTTTGTTCAATGTGTTATACATACTAGTATATATAGCAGACATATATGTAGCTGAATCCGACGTCGCTTTTTTTTCTAGTATAAGAGGTGGTCTGAGTCACAAGAATAAAGAGATTTGTTGGTTCCAAAATAATTTCAAATTCAGAAACAAGGAAAGAGATAAACACGGGTCTTAAATTGCAAAAAAAAGTTACTTAAAAAAATACAAAATGAAGAAGAACGTATGATATAAAATATAAATATTTGATAGTTTTACAAAATATTATTTTAATTTAACTACCAAACATTCCAACTTTTATTTTAAAATTATTTTTCCTTTTTTTTAATATATTTATTTAAACAATAATACTACAGGCAATAGAGGAGCCGTCCATAATGCACTAAATTACAACTCTTTTTTTTAATAGGTTATTTTTGACCATTTTTGGCCTCAAGTGCACGATTACGGAGATATAGGCCGAAACATATAAAGAAAGTTGTCCTATAAACCATTCCCTTTTGAACCGCCTTGTCTACATTTTTCTATCAGAATTGTTAGCGCATTTATAACTCCTACTGTAATTGTATTTATTATAGACTAGCTGGTGCCCGCGACTTCGTCCGCGTTGAAAAAGAATAAAGTAGCCTATCCTGTGTCCCGTACGTCTAAATGTTTATCTACCAAGTTTCATAAAAATCAGTTAATTCGTATAAGAGTTATTGAGGACATACATACAGAAAAAAATTCTAAAAATCGTCAATTTAGTTTCAGTATCATGCATAGAGCCTATAAACACGATATCTCTGAAAACAAAGTACATTACTCCCTTACCGATTTAATATTAGTATCTGGCACCACCTTTGATATTTTTTTTGTAATATAGCGATTATTCTGTAACATAACTGTAATAACAGAAGTGTTCAAAAGGGCTTTTTGACTTGATATTTATATCAATACCTACTTATTAGGTCCAATTTTAGTTACACAAAAGGTATGTATACGGCAGTAGTCGCCCAACCCCATAAGTCCCCGAAATACGGATGGGATCTCTTCATCCGAAGCATTACAACATTGTGCTAAGTTACGTACGGTCAGATGAACGAGTTATTTGAGTTTTCTCTTTACTTGTGTACGAAATGTGCTTACACTGAACTTGTATTAGCACAAACATTTCATTGTTAATCAATCAATACTAATAATAAATGTGTAAGGGTTGGTCATGGAGTAAGTTACTTTGTTTTCAGAGATATCGTGTTTATAGGCTCTATACAAGATAATGAAACTAAATTGACCATTTTAGAATATTTTTTCTGTATGTATGTATGTATGTATGTATGTATGTATGTATGTATGTATGTATGTATGTATGTATATATGTATGTATGTATGTATGTATGTATGTATGTAAGTATGTATGTTCCTCCATAACTCTTAAAAACTAATTAACTGATTTTCATGAAACTTGGTAGATAAACATTACGGGACACAAGATAGGCTACTTTTTCTTTTTCAACGCGGACGAAGTCGCAGGCGCCAGCTAGTTAATCATAAAAGTTTTAAATGAAAGATATTTAGCAAGCTATTAAGTGTAAATTATTTAGTTTAAATAATTTGTCACTAGCGACTCCATCGGGGTTTGTACGATTGCAATTTTTTCTGCAAATTATACAGACAAACTTTTCTTATTTATCGCTCTATCTAATAGTAAAAATAGTATCAAAATTCTTTGAGTGTTTGACTAAGTAATTGATGGCAGAGCCCTTTTCCTTATCCCATCATAAAATCATTTATCGTTAACCCTACTAAGGTCAAGCAGGACCAAGTGCTGCATGCACTAATGACGTTGCGAAATTTGGGGCATAATGCAACCTAACTAAGAGATCTTTAGTGCAACCTCACTAAACATTTTATCTGTTCGAACAGTTGTTTTATGGAACCCGTCTTACGAGAGATCCCCTTTGGGCCTGGATGATTTATAATATGTGCAAGGTGACAGAATGACATGATCCTCTACGTCTACAATTCCAGAAAGGAGTTTTCTACACTTATTCCTTTTTTAGATGAAAATTTATAGAATGAGAAAATTTTATTTTACGTATGAGTGAAGAGATATCTCATCTTTTTGGTGGATAAAAAAACGTTATAAAATTGTGATTAAACTTACTTTGTAGCTGTGAAGAATTAACGCACAAAGACCTTTATAGTAACAAAGTTATCTGGCTTATTGTGGGGATTGTAGCGTTTGTGGAATATCAAACGCCATCAGTCCTCATCCACTATTCACTAAAATCCCACAGTATTTCTCCTATCCAGTGGAATCCACATGTACATACTCTTCTGCCTGCATTAGTCCGCCATTGGGCACCTCCTGTCTAAATGGGTGGAGAGTAGGTAAGGACACCAATCTTTCCACTCCCAAGACATGCCGGAAACGTAATACATCAAGACCGAGTAGATACGTGACGGTCAGTCTCTCTGGTGACACTTTCAGCCCTTAACATGACGAAAGCAATTCTCACTAGAGACAATTTCTACCGTCAGCGGATTAAACCACCAGGGGCAGATACTATCTCCGTATGAGGAGGTTGATGGGGGAAGCGATTTAGTAGTGTTGCAAGGTCAAAGTCCAACAGTTGACGCTTATGGGCTATATTATATTATATTATATTATATTATATTATATTATATTATATTATATTATATTATATTATATTATATTATATTATATTATATTATATTATATTATATTATATTATATTATATTATATAGTTATATTTTTAACCTTGGACGGCGTCAACCAAATGGTGGGGAGCATCCAGCAATAAGCCCCAATAGTAGGAAACATACACCAGAAACGATTTATTATTAAAAAAAAACTAAAAGATTCTTTTGCGGACGGTACACATGAGGTAGGATTACATACTGGTTCCTGAATAATTTATACATAAAGTGTTAAGGCCTTGTCAGATAGTAGGTATATGCGACATTTGACTTCCGAAACGCCCATATGTTGTCATCGCTAAAAGGAATGTATAAAACACTAGTTTTGCGCCACGGTTTCACCGTTTAAAAAGCCATAAAAAGTATGTTTAGGTAAACCTAGTTTACTTTTACTTCTATGTTTCATTGAAAAATTATGAAAAAAATTCATGGAAGAAAAATGATTTTATTTTAATACTAGCTGGCGCCCACGACTTCGTCCGCGTTGAAAAAGAAAAAGTAGCCTATCTTGTGTCCCTTAAGTCTAAATGTTTATCTACAAAGTTTCACGAAAATCAGTTGATTCGTTTAAGAGTTATGGAGGAACATACATACTTACATACATACAGAAAAAAATTCTAAAAATGGTCAATTTAGTTTCAGTATCATGTATAGAGCCTATAAACACGATATCTCTGAAAACAAAGTAAATTACTCCATGACCGACCCTTACAGATTTATTATTAGTATTGATGGAGTTGTGGAAATATTTTTTTAAACCTTCTGGCATTTCTTGTATTTTATTAAATACCTACCTATTATAATTGAAGTCACACGACGCTCGAGTGACTACACATTTAGCATCGTGGGCTCCCTAACCATTATGATAGTGATAAATAAATCATAAAAAATAAGGATAAACATTTGTATATTTATTTGAATAATATGTGTACAGTTTTCGCAGAACATTGCGTACTATCTATGTAAATGTTATGTCGAAAATTATTTCATATCCGCTCATGTGTTGTGATAAAGAATGAATTTATTTCCGTTTGTTTGTCAGTAACAGTCGGGAATATAAGATGAGATTTATGTGTAATATTTCTGTGTCTGTTTTGTGAGCCAAGATATTTGATTTTATGTGCTCAAATAACCAAGGGAGCTTTTGACCCTGAAAGAGTGAAGATAAGAGAAAGGATCTGCCATCTCTTCTTATTCACAAAACAACGTGCTATCATTTTACGATAGTCTTTTAGTTATCTATAACTTTAACGACGTCTTGCCAACAGCAGAACTGAAATGTATTTGGAAAAATATTACAACTTTTCCATTTTTGTCTTATTACGTCACTAGCGACCCCGATAACCTTCGCATAGATGCAATTTTTTTTCCAAAAATTATATACCTACTTACAAACTTCCTCGTCAATAGCTCCGTTTCAAAACCTATTGGATGGTTTAGTAGAGGAGAAACAGATAGAAACGGGCAGACTTTTATTTTATAATTGAACTTTTCTGAACGTATTGGCTTGAGTTTTTCTTAAATAAACGGAGCATCGAGAAAATATTATCATACAATTAAAGTCATCGTCTGTCTGTATATCTATGCATTTTATTTTCAGAAACTGCTGTGGGAAATTAATTCAATTTTCATATAACTTTTTTAAGTTAAAGTAAACAATTGCGATGATAGATAAAACACCTCATGGCCGGGTACACTGCGTTACTCTGTGATTTGGGCATGTGACGAGCTCGTTGGACGAATGGCAAGGGTGCCTTACGTCTCAGGGGCCCCGGGTTCGATTCCCGGCGGGGTCAACTTTGGAAATTTTAATATAATTTTCAAAATTGACTGGTCTGGATTTAAAAGTAGTGGTAGGGCACACTGCGTTTCGCAGTCATTTGGGCAGCCCGTCTGGCGGCTGTAACCACCACCTTACAGAATACCAACGTGAAATAACAGCATTTATGTGCTGTTGTGTTTCGGTGTGTGAGTAAGGGATGCCAGAGCCCATTACCCCTTCCCTTCCTTATCCCTTATCCTTAACCCTTCTATGGTCGGCAGCGCACTTGTAGCACTTATGGCGTTACTTGAGTTATAGGCGACGGTAGCCACCTACCATCAAGTGGACCGTCAGCCTGTCTGTCGACCTTAACATAAAAAAAATGTGACAGCATATGTGTGTTGTAATTCGGTAAGTGAGGGATGCCAAAGCCCCATTTCCTTTTCCCTTATTCTTATCTGTGTGCCACCTGTGGGCTTGCTTGTCTTAGAGGCGACGGTAGCCACCTACCATCTAGTAAACCGTCAGCCTGGCTGACGACCTCAATAAAAAAGTAATTAAAGTAATTAAAGGAGAATTTGCGCTGTTTTGTTTCGGCGAGTGAGGTGGTGCCTTATCTAAAATATGCAACTTACTTGTATCTCTTTTTGGTGTTCCGTGCCTTTATAGGCCATAGAATCACCTATCATTAAGTGGACCGTCATCCTGTCTGACGGTGTTTATAATACATAAAAAAAATTCTTAAGTATAAAATTCGGTACTATATAAATTAGTACTACTTATATTATTGAGACATTACAAAGGTATAAAATCACATTGAAAGTGAAAACTCATATAAATAAATGGTTTCTGAAGCTCAGACGTCCGTATTTCAATGAAGGTGTTCACTAACGATCCCATCAATCATTTGAAAAGAAATTCAGACGAGCCATTGTATTGTACAAGTACGAATTTCGGCTTCCATTCCATTCAAACTCGTGTCACTTTGTTGGAAATGTAGATTTAAAGTGGTAACTAGCTAGAAATGCCACATAGCTTATCATTATCATTTCATTATCTTGATGGTAGGTGCTGGTTACTGTTGTCTATATACTATATATAGACTAGCTATATGTTGTCTATATAGCTAGTCGTTGCCTAGCTGTCATATCATTCCAAAATTCCTAATTTTCCCGTGGATTAATGAAAAAATAATCTATTTGATTACGAACACAACTAACGCTTCGCTGCTTAAAAACTAAAGGGCCACAAATCAAAATTACACTTACAGGAGAGCTAATCGAAAAAAGTTAAATTATTTTTGTCTATTTTTTTTTCTTATTAGATATACATCAAATATATGCATATTATACATCATTAGAAGCGTATTTTTAAGTAGCATTAAATGTTTTAAATACTTTTATAATAAACTGAATACTAGAAGAGATATAAGCATATAAGTTACTTTTAAATATATATAAAATGATCAAAGTATACTAAATATGAAATAAAACAACCATAAATCTTTTTGCAACATACAATATGAAGAATTGTGATTGTATTTTTGCAATAAAAACATTTTTGGATTTTTTTTGTTTTATAGCCCTTTAATTTTTAAGCAGCGGTTTATCCAACTTCATCCATTGGACAATCCAATAAAGTCACCCTATGACATATAGTTATATTAATGCCTCTGCTCAACGCGATCGCATTCTGTCACTTTCAAAATAATATTATACCAATTCCGTAATAAGTAAATTTTTATCAATTTAGATATCCATTTTCTTTTATAACCATGTTCTTGTTTCACAGAAATTATGTAAATTTCAATCACAGTTTTGAATAAAAAAAATACCAATTATATTTTGTTGTAAACTTTGATTTAAATTTGAAATGAATGCTAATGTAGCGAATTATATTTGATAGCTGAGAAGCCATAACCAACTTTACTTTTAAAATATAACATTTAAAACTCACAAATAATTATTTCTATGACAATGTGTATTTATTAGTAACCACCTCTTGCACGCGATTTCGCCCGCGTAACTTTATAAAATATATGTTACGTTACGTTACTCGCTGATAACAACTTCTAAAGGTATAACCTATACCTTTCTATAGGTGAAAGAATTTTCAAAATCGGTCCAGTAGTTTTTGAGTTTATTCATTACAAACATACAAATCTTCTGTTTATAATATTGGTTATTCATCACTTTAAAAGATACTAAACTTATTCAATAAAGATAATATGTAGATTAAGATTTCTAGTGAAACGTAGGCCTGTCTGCGGTAAAATATATAAAAAGCATATTTGCCGGCAATTTATATCTATAATAGTACTCGTATAACAAAGTCGCTATTATTTTCTGTCTGTTTCTTTAGCTTCTAACGGATAGCGAAAAGCGATAAGAGAAGGGTTATAGTGTGTATAATTTGCAGAAATAATCAATCATCATCAATAATCAATACTAATAATAAATCTGTAAGAGTCGTTCATGGAGTAAGTTACTTTGTTTTCAGAGATATCGTGTTTATAGGCTCTATACATTATACTGAAACTAAATTGACCATTTTTACAATTTTTTTCTGTATGTATGTATGTATGTATGTATGTATGTATGTATGTATGTATGTATGTATGTATGTATGTATGTATGTATGTATGTATGTATGTATGTATGTATGTATGTATGTATGTATGTATGTATGTATGTATGTATGTATGTATGTATGTATGTATGTATGTATGTATGTATGTATGTATGTATGTATGTATGTATGTATGTATGTATGTATGTATGTATGTATGTATGTATGTATGTATGTATGTATGTATGTATGTATGTATGTATGTATGTATGTATGTATGTATGTATGTATGTATGTATGTATGTATGTATGTATGTATGTATGTATGTATGTATGTATGTATGTATGTATGTATGTATGTATGTATGTATGTATGTATGTATGTATGTATGTATGTATGTATGTATGTATGTATGTATGTATGGGACACAAGATAGGCTACTTTTTCTTTTTCAACGCGGGCGAAGTCGCGGGCGCCACCTAGTCATCAATATTACTAATATGTACTAATGTATGTATGTATGTTCCTCCATAACTCTTAAACGAATTAACTAATTTTCATGAAACTTGGTAGACAAACATTTAGACGTACGGGACACAAGATAGGCTACTTTTTTCTTTTTCAACGCGGACGAAGTCGCAGGCACCAGCTAGTTTGCAGAAATAAATTGCATCCGTGTGTGTAGCCAGGTAGCTAGTTGGTAATGTTGATATAGGTAACATGGTTAAATGTTGAAATAATAACACCAAGTGGGAATTCCCTGAGGCTTAACTATAAGGCTCGAGTCGTTTACGCTCGATTTAGTTTGATAAAACCTTCCCAACCTTTTTCCATGCCACTGCTTCGATGCTTCTTACGTTCCACTTTACATATTTATCATTATTTACACCTGCTTTTGAAACATTTTATCTTAGGAGATATTTTTATCCTACTGCACTATCGTTAAACGGAATGTCATGTTTATTTCCAGTTTTATCCTCATTCTAAACCACATTCTTGTGGCTGATATTTCGTACCAGATTGGATGGAAAACTATTTCATATTAATTTCATTTTTAGAGACACTTACCCTACCGAATTTATTACATTTGATATTTCCTTCTTCCTATCTCTTTTTCACTAATAATTTACCTACGTTAGGATAAATATTGTCGACCCATTCGTAATTCTATATTTCTATATTCACTAAGGATTCTAGTCTGTATCTTTCGACCTTCGTTCCACGGATAGCTTTAAAAGCTTTAAGAGCTTTTAAGCTATCCATGCGTATTGGAAAATCTTCATATGTATTAAAAAAAATCACTCACGATATTTTTCACCGCCATGAGAGTGTTCTGCTTTAATAATCTGTTTTGGGTTAAAAATTAATATTACTAACTTAAGTTCTGTATTCTAGATCAATACCAAGAGGACGGTAATCAATAATTATTATTACCATTTTCTTGAACTATTCAGTTGAACTTTAAATCGTAGTATGTATTCCCTGAGCAATTTATTAAAGATCGTCTTCATGATAGTATTAGATCCACAAACGCTTTGACGGCTCCACGTGTAAGTTGTTATACGGCTAAGAGAAGTCTCATCAACTTTAAATTACGAAATTAGAAATCAAATAACATTAATAATTAAAATAAAGTTAACTATTGTGGATTATATTTCTGTTTACTCACGTAGCTAAGGCCCCTATAGCCCGGGGGTCACATATAATTGATACGACTGATAAGGCGGTACCTAGTTACGCCTCAACTAATGAATCCAACATTTGGATATTTTTGTCTAGATCTTCCGAGAAAAAACTACATATAGATGGTTCTCGAAGACTTGAGAGTAGCCCCTGGCCGTATGGAAAATTCTACTACACGCGTTCGCCACGCCCTAAACGAGTAGCAGAAAGTGTCAAAGCAAACCGTTCCTTATGGTTGCGACAATAGCCTTCCAGAAACTTTAACAGACTTTTTTACGACTTAAGTTTCCAGTAATTTCGAAAACCATCCAGGCTTATCTGCGCGAGTATAAAATAAGGGTGCCATCGATCGAATGGACAGTTCTGCGACAACAAGCGATACGATAACAACTCTTGGGAGCTTTTGCGAAGATATTTACGACAGTGCATTAGTGACACGTTGAGTGAATTATTGACTTTTGGCAAGTTTTACGGTTTAATTGGAGAAGCTCTGTAATATTGAAAGTCATCTTGGTCTGCGTAAATAAATCGTGTTCTTATACCCAAAACGGCATTTTAACTCACCCCTCGCGTAACAATAATATTAAGATTTGGTTACACACATTTGCCAACATTGAGAATTTTCAGCAAAATGGTTGTCAAGTGGCAAACTAGAAAACAACAAAAGGAATCGAGTCTGAGTTAGTCACGTGACGACTGACGACGTGACTTTTTACGTTCTGAGTGAGTCTGAGCCCAGTTTGTAATAGAATTAATTAATTAATATTCAGTACTAATTACAAAACATATAGTTGTTTGTGTTATACATGAGTCACGATTACACAAGGATTTAGATAATTTACGCCGATAAAAACCATGTCCACTCCAAAGTGCATTAGGCTTATACAATATCGCTATTATTTACGAGTATATACATAAACTTTCCATTACGTTGATAAGAACCCGCCGAAAAAGGTACAAAAATCGACTAATACCTTTAAGCTGATACAAGTCAGCTTTTAAGGTGATACCTCCATACAAACGTAGAATGATTATTACTCTGCTGTTTTATGTTTAATTTACAAAAGTAAGCATGATACCGATTTATCTTGTCGTTAGGTACCTTTTTATACAAACTTAAAAAAAAGTATTAATTGAAAATATATGATCCTTTAAAAATCCATATTTTAACACAAGTTTTAATGCAACTTTGAGGGTGAATAGGTCACTCTAGTGTACAAAAACTCCAAAATACTTTGCATACAAACATCGATTAGTTGTTCAAAAGTTCAAATAACTTAAAATAAATTTAACAACTGCAGTAGTTTTGTCAAAAAGAGTATATGCTCAAGGGTCTGTTATGATTATTGAATCATTGTGCATCTCACTCGACTGCTCTTCCCGCGCTTTGTGCTGTGTGAGACAGGACGCATTTTAGCCATGAAACCGATGAGTTCGGGCCACGTCGCTGTTTCGCCTTAACGTGGGAGCTTTGTGAAAAGCACGTCTGTTTACGTTCCCTTTAATACTTGCGAAAACAAATGGGAAACCTCTCTTTTTTATATAATATACTTGTTGTAACACATTAACTTTTCGGATACAAGTTGGCGAAATTCCCTCGAGGGACAAAAGGATTTTTCACTTTATGAATGAATTATTCAAATTTGTGAATAGAAAAGAAGTAGGTACGTTCTCGAAACTCTTGCATTTGAATAAACGGACAATTGGAAATGTGAAAGTTTTTCAATATTGAAGTTTATTTGAACATGATTAAAATCCAGTTCAAATTAATTATTCGAATATGAACTATTTCTTTTCTTCAATTTTGCATGTAAAGGTCGTCAAACAGGCTAACGATAGGAAAGCTACCCTATGTCCTTTTCTGTATCTCTGGCAACGTGTATGCGAATTTCATTATAGTAGGTTGAAACCGTAACAAACATAGGATGATTTCATCGTCAACCAGATATGCATTCTTTGAAATTAAATGTAATAAATTATTGTCAATAAACATAATAAATTGCGTTTTTAGCTAGAAAAAGATATATTCGTTAATTTAGATTTGCCAATTATTAAATACCAAAATAATCTATTATCCCGGGATAACATCGTCTAGTTACAAGGCTAAAAAGTAAGTAGGAGTGAAGTATCTTAGGCGTTTAAGGTTAAGGATATAAATAAACTAAGCCTAATTCAGTAAATTAATTCAACACTAACTCTTTCTTTTGATGTTAATGAAGCCAAGGAAATTAATTGGATGTTGATTTTCAGATGATTCCCAATTAAAACAAAATATTTATTTTTATGAATACATTTGTATTCAAAGTTAAATTTTACGACAGAGAAATTTGTTATCTGGGTTCAGTATATATTACTGATTTATTATATTTTTAGTATAAGTGCTCCTCTCTAAAATGAAAGGTCAATTGCCTTTTCAGAAATTCGCGAAAATATTCCCGACTTTTCAATTGTTGATGAGGAAATTGAATTCTTGTTTTTGATTGATAAATATCTCTCAAATCCTCTTTTCCTAAGAACCTTTTGGAAATTTTAATTCGTGGCATCCAATCTTACATTTTTATATCAGTTTTATAATAAAAGCTAATAACAAGAATAAATGAATGAAAGTCCATTAAAAAAACCTCCTTTAAAAAAGTTAAATTAGTGTTGAGTATATAAATTAATTATTAAAATTTAATTGAATTAAAAAGCAAATAACGTTATTTCTTCACCCAAAAATTAAGACAGACATTATTTACACAAACCTTTCTAGGTTATCGCTCTTTCCAATAGTGAAAACCTTATCAAAATCCATAGATGTCAGAGATAGAGAAAGAAAAAAAAAGAGAGAGAGAAAGAGAACTAAAATAAGTAAAATATTTTAAATTTTTAATAGTTTTCATTTTGTAGAAACGTTACAAAAAACGTTGCGTTGCAATGCAAGTAGCATCACGACTCACGTAATCGTAACACTGAGAAGCGTCACACAAAATTCGACCTTGTAATTTATTTATTTATTTATTTCATATAATTTTTTCACTTATAGTAATATCAAGCTTATAACTTTACCCTCAAAAATGTACTTATTGGAAACTGGTTTTTTGTGCATTTCTTGCGCTTATGATTTCTTTCTTTCTTTCAATAAATGATGATGTTGCATATTAAAATTCCGTAAACTTGGAATTATTGTGAATGCTTATAAGCTTTTCGAAGTATTTCAATATTGTTGGCTATATTTTTTCTCTTTTATTTGTTGGCAACACTAAAGCAAACATCAAGTTAGAATGTCTGCTCAACTGAGATAAAGCTGGGGCGTAATCAATTTTAACTTTCTCAGCTCGTGAGTCGTTATCAAGAGTTATGGCGAATGTAATTCAATAAGTCTGTTCATTCGTCCGACAACGTCTCCAGTTTCCTAATTAGCAACTGGTCTGAAACTTTAAAGATTACCTACAAAATTGACAATATTAGATACTTTCGAAAGATGAAGGTGCCGAGATGGGAATAAACCGCAAGATTAAGGTTTAAATGAACATTTAAAATTAGAATAATATACCTTGATTATTCAACAGTAAAAATATATCAATACTAATAATAAATCTGTAAGGGTTGGTCACGGAGTAAGTTACTTTGTTTTCAGAGATATCGTGTTTATAGGCTCTATACATGATACTGAAACTAAATTGACCATTTTTACAATTTTTTCTGTATGTATGTATGTTCCTCCATAACTCTTAAACGAATTAACTGATTTTCATGAAACTTGGTAGATAAATATTTAGACGTACAGGACACAGGATAGACTACTTTTTTCTTTTTCAACGCGAACGAAGTCGTGGGCGCCAGCTAGTAATATTATATATATTGTGTGAACGTGGATTATACCACAATTCACGTAAAACATAACACTATTTTATACGCACTTTTAGGAAATAAGGAATCGTATTAGGTATAAGTATGTATATGTCGCAGTATAATCTAAAAGAACGGAATTTCGCAAAAATCCTAGTAAGATTGCAAACAACCGGATAATAGGAAACTAATAACGAATTTTGCAATCTTCCGAGGTACTTTCAGGATTTTTGCGAAAATCCGACCAAATTTAGGTAAATCGCGAATAAACACTCAACTGTCATAAGTCTTGAACGCTGATTGGCCGAATGAACGTTACTTACTGACGGATGCGATGATTGGCTAACGGCTGCATTCCGTCGCCATTTGTTTTTGTCCATTAGTGTCAGTGTTTTATTTTGTATTTTACGTTAATAAGACTGAATTTGTGATTTTACTAAGGTACTTATTTTGTAAAAAATAATTTAGTATAAATACTTTAAAAAATATTGTTTTGTCACTTCTACACATTTCTATGCCTATGATAATTTATGAAGAGAGATTTCTGACCAACCAGAACAGAGAAGTTTTAAATCATTGACCAATCAGCATCTCATTTTCTAATCGTCCTAAACAAGATAGGATTTTCGCAAAGATCCTGAAAGTATCTCGGAAGATTGCAAAATTCGTTGTTAGTTTCCTATTATCCGGTTGTTTGCAATCGTACTAGGATTTTTGCGAAATTCCGTTGTTTTCGATTATACTGCGACATATACAACTAGCTGTTGCATGCGATTTTTTTCCGCGTAACTTTATAAAACATAGCCTATGTTACTTGCTGTAAATGTAGCTTTCTTTAGGTGAAAAAATTTCAAAAATACAAAAATCAAAAAATCAAAATCTTCTCTCTTTATAATATTAAGTATATATAGTATCGATAAGTGAGAACACTGGAATCTCTTATTGTCACTGTATCATTGTGTAAGAAATAAGAATTAAAATCAAGCGGCTGTGAGGCAACTGCTAAGTGCTTATGAGCACTATTTGTCGAACTGCTTATGACATTTGCTCAATTATTAAAATAATAAATGAACTATTAGATTTTCATATTCAAATTTATGTATAACAACCCTAAGTTTCAAATAAAATACTTTTTTTAATATAAATAAACCTTCACGTAAAAATTTTCAGGAAAACTTTTTTTGTCAATATCTCACAACTATTACTTTTTGTACATAGCAGATTTTGGTTTGACAACGACGATATACTGTTCATTACTCCCTCGCTCGTCTTCATTTTGAATTCGCGCTTCACCAAAACTCGTTTAAACTTTCAGTTGTGCACACGTGTAATAATTCTGTTGAGTGCTCGCAGCTTGTGTGACGGTTTCACGCTACGACAGGATTACACAAAATTTGATAATTAAATTTAAAAGTTATCTACTCGTTGGTAATAATTTTATTATTAAGTTAAAAAATAGTGTTATCTCGCCATGGTCAGATGTAACTAACGGATTAATTTATTGGTAAATCAAGCCAATTCGAGCTTCAGCGAGGGGTCAGTGCTTAGGGTTATGCTCTGGTTCACGGATTCCGGGTTCGATTGCCGAAAGAATCCATTTTGAAAATTCTGGTCTGAAGCACTGGCAAGTAGCACTGTGTTTCATATTTATTTCATTTAGGCGGAGTAGTTTTGGGCTCCGTCTTTTTTTGGGCATTTTTGGGCAGATTTTGGGCAGCCGGTCTTGGGGTTTAACCTGATTGACACTTTCGCAACTTTTGTGTAGTAGACCAAAACTTTTTTCCTTGTGAATTTATTTGCTACTGTTTCATTTTTTCTGCGTTCTGTTCACTCACGTAGGAAGACATTTTATAGAAGACCAAGGTGAAATAACAGCATGTTTGCTGTTGTGTTTCGGTAAGTGAGTAAAGGGATATCAGAGCCTACTAAGGTCGGCAGCGTAGTGGTGGCATTGCGTTGCCATAATGTAGAGGTGGCCTATGGCCTATAGGCAGGTTTGTTCAAGACATCTTTCTTAATTTGCAAGTATGTAATCATTATATCTAACTAGCTACTCTTTCTATGGTTTTTTTTTTTTCTGAAAATTATATAAACAAATCTTTCTCGTTAATTACTCGTTCCACTTGTGAAAACCGTAACAAATTTCAATGGAAACCTTTTTTTGTAATATGATATAGATATGTATGTACTTAGACATATACCAATAATCGGAAAGACTTGAAAAGAAAATAAAACAAATCAAAAGTTTCTCGTCCGAAATCTAACCTGTATTTGCTGTAGCAATTGCCAGCAAGTGTATTAAATCTGATATCACAGGACAGCCTTTCCAATTTGTGAAGTGAACGAAAATGATTTTTGAAAGCATCTGTGATCAAATTAGCACAGCTTTATAAGCTCTATAAACTCTATAAGGAAAAATGATTTTTGAAAGCATCTGTGATCAAATTAGAACTGCCCTATAGGGCGGGCGGAGCTGACTGACGGTAGGCACGGCGCGGCACAGCATAGGACTTTTCTTAAACATATATATATTTTAAACTTATTGCAACTCACATTCCATATTTAAATAACAAGAGGCCGTAGTATGCAAAGGAGTGCGAGTGCTAAAATCATTGCAATAAGGGTCAGCGCCGACCGACGGAGTGGTGGCGAAGAGACTAATGAGCCATCATTTGAAAATCGACTTTAGTTACTTCAGTATGTGATTGAAAGTGGTATAATAATAAAAAATACTCTCGCATCGGCAAGCGCGGGCGAGTGGCGCGCGGTGAACCTTCAGCTAAAGAAACTAAAGTCGATTTTCAATTGATAGCACTTTAGTCTCTTCACCGCCACTCCGTCGGTCGGCGCTGACCCTAAGGTCAAAAATAATGTTTAAGAAAAATATATGCTGTGCCGTGCCGTGCCATACTGTCAGTCAGCGCTGGCCCTAAAGTGACAATGACTTTTGCCAGCCAGTCACAGTGTACGTTCCGTTCGTTAGCTTTTCTAATTTTAAATAAAGTTATCAAAAGTGCTTATTGTTCAGAGCAAATTGTTAAACTAAAGTTTATTCGTAACAAGTCTGTGCAAGTTTCGACAGACCTCCGCATTAAACTTTAATTTATCTTTGAACAAGTCCATTTTAAGTCTCTATATCTCCAATTTAAGCTTAAATGAGACAATAAATTATTCGCGGCCATTATTCGAAGCATAATTACAATTTGGATTAAGTGTATGTAAATTATTATTGAAATATCGTTCGGGGAACAAATGAAAACAATAATAGGATTTGTTTTGAATAAAATTATGTAGACTTTATTATTTTACATAAAGTAGGTATAGTCATACAACGATTATGGGGAACATTGCCTTAAATGAATTCTGTGCAAAAAATGAAACAATCTTTAAGAAAAAATATTTATAATTGAATTTTTTTGTCATAATTGAGGCTATCTTATTCATATGAAAACTTGAACACATTCGGCAAAGTCTCACAGAACTCATTTTTACAATTTGAACCTTAGTGACAACAGTATATTTATAAAAAAAAATCTTTTGTGGATCAAAATCGCAGAGAGATACAATTTTTTCTAGACCTTTTATATGAATATGTTTATATATATTTCATGTTTACCTTTAGGGCACATGCCTATTCAATTCAATATAAGGAGATATAAGTTAATTCACAAGGCTGAAGTATTTGTATTACTTAGTTGAATATCAGTAACAAATAGACTTACATACGTCTTCAAGGATAATCTTCTGACGATAGCTAGTTTCTTCGCGATATTATCTTAAGGGCCTCTTTCACAAACTACAAGTAAAGTGTTGATTAGTTACTTTTAGAAATCATTTTCTGTTATATTGAATTATGCACTCGGTTTACTGCATCATTCGATAGCCGATTTTTTTGTACAAACAAAGTTATACCAGCTCCCCGGTTACCGGTGACTTTAAATGACAGTTTGGCCTGTTTGACGTTTGTGAAACAAGCGCTTAGTCTCATTAGGCGAGAACTGATTCTGTACCAAACCAATAGTGAGTATCTTTATGTATAAATATGTTAAATTGGTTTGTGTGTGTTTCAAAAACTCGAGAATGAGTAGACCGATTTCAATTCGGTTTTCACATATGGAAAGAGGAATAAAGGGGAACAGTTTTATATATGAAAATTGCACAACTGGCGAAGCCGGGTGCGGATCGCTAGTACATTATAAATTCAATTTATACTAGCCAAAGATGTGACGATTGTGGAGGGGAGGATTGATTGAATGTTGAGACCTTGATTAGTGGTTGGATTAGAGTAACTTAAATGTATCTCTGCAGGGGTCGATGAGGTACTTTAACTTACAAAGTGACAAGGGTTCAAAAGTCAAAAGTCTTTCAACTATAAATCTTCAGAATCCATTTATTTTACTACGAGTATATGTTCTGTGTACATTGCCTTAAAAAGGCATTATACTCGTACTAGTGTTGAATTTTTACGCTTCAAGAACTCACACGATAACTATGATTTTAGTGACAGTTATCTTCCCAAATATTATAGATCAAGCTGCAAAAATTTGGTGTGAGCATTTTGTGTAAAAAGTTACATGTCTTGTACTTTGTACACGTCAAAACCTAGGTATAATTCCCGGCACGTAAGTTGGCAAGAATGGCGAGATGCGCAGAAGTCGTTTTTTGGATCTGATCGGGTATCAAGCGGGGCAAAGGGGCAAGGTAACGTAGATCCGACCGCGCGATTGGTTCGCCCTTGCACATGTCCCGCTCACTCCTTCATACACTTGCGTTAGTTTTATCTCACGTGCGCAAACTTTCTCCCACTACGTTAAAATATTGCCTAGTTATGTGCCGGTCACTATAGCTTGGCGTATTATGCCAGTGTGAATGTTCTCATTGACAAGGACGTTTTTAAATTGAACATTTCTTTTAACTTATTTATTTTGGACAAAAACATATTCACTAGCTGGCGCCCGCGACTTCGTCCGCGATGAAAAAGAAAAAAGTAACCTATCCTGTGTCCTGTACGTCTAAAGGTTTATCTACCAAGTTTCATGAAAATCAGTTGATTCGTTTAATACTTATGGAGGAACATACATACAATAAATACTATTTTATTTAAAAGTTTAAAATTGTGCAATTTCTTCTTAATTGAGTTCTTAGTTGAGTTTCTTAATTGAGTTTAAGTGCGTTATTTTCTTAATTGAGTTTACGTAATCTATTGATTTTGTATTATAAGTATTCTCGTATATACCTACTCGTATGTAGTTCATCTAACAAACATTGTTAAACCAACTCCAATGGAAAATGTGAAGGGTGAATTTAATCCTTCCACAAAAGACTGTTTTTAACGGTGTATAAATATTCTGACACACGTCAGCACTTGTCTGTACCTGTTGTCATTAAAGCGCGGCCTTTAGCCTCAATTTAAGCAAAATTTAACAAAAACAACCTGTCAACTTCAGGACGCTCGGTATATTTTGTGAAATTATTCGAACAATAATAATTAACGCTGTTTTGTTTTCCGTAGGAAAATCGAATTAAGGACATTCGCTTTAAGTGTATTTAAAAAAATGTTTTTTTCTTATTCTATCCTTTACCTACGTCTATTCGGACATCGAAAGCCACAATTGCGTTATATTAACAAAAAAAAGGAGAGATCAACCAGCTTTGTATGGAGACCAAGCCATCAGTTTATTTTCGTTTTAACGGTTGAAACTTGTACCATTAGAAAAGAAGAAATTATAGATTTTCCTGTGAAAATACTATATAACTTGGGAATTAATTTATTTATTCCAATTACAGAAATACAGGCGGTGATAGCCACCTACCATCAAGACGACGGTCAGCTTGTCTGACGACCTATACATAACATAAAATTAAGTTTAAATTTGAATTCATTACTTCGTTCAAAACCTAAAAGTATGTGCCTCAAAGTGCGAATACCCAGAAGATGTTTGTAAGTCACCAAATATTCACCAAATGGTATTTGCGAATCTTCACTGTTAAAAACACCTGCTCACAAAGTTACAAAGGCCCGACATTATTTTCTGAGATTGCTCCAATGAATTGGGAAATTTAACTTCGATTTTAAGTTTTATATAGGTATCAAATTATATATGCATCTAACTAACCTAACTATTCTAGAATAACATATATACCAAATACTCGTAAATATTAATTTCAAGAAAAGTATCCTCAATTATTCAATTTTTTTTTCTTTCAAATTATTAATAAAACTTACATATTTTTTTTCTTTACATAAACATTGAAAAACAGGCTGACGGTTCACTTGATGGTAAGTTAGCCACTTACCGTCAAAGCGTTGCTTGTGTTATAAGCGGCTTATAACACAAGCAACGCCACAAGTGCTCCAAGTGCGCTGCCGACCTTAGTAAGGTTAAGGATAATGGATAAGGAAGGTATAGGGAAATGGGCATCCCTATTCCTTTTCATTTTTTATTAGAGATGGGTTTGCTCTTGGCCAACAACCAGCTGAGCAGCATGGATGAGGCCTAAGATGGAGCGAGTTCACCCTGAAGATGCGTATTCACTCGAACTTTGAAAAGATTAGGGTTATAATAGGCTCGGAAATTCACTTACCGAAATACAATAGCACACATGCTGTTATGTATATCACGGTGGTCTTCCATAAGGCAGCCAATTTATGATTGTGAAACGCAGTGTTCTCTACCACTACTTTGAAACAGAGAAAAGTTGAACAGAGAGTACTTGAAACAGAGACATGAAAAAGTTCTCCCTGGAATCGAACCTGGGAATTCGGCCTGGGAACCGTTAGGCTTAATTAGGTACTCTATGAATGAGCTCATCATATAATTGGTCAATAAATTGTCAAATACGTGTGTTTGTGGTTGAAAATAAGTTTGATTCTTTTAGTATAAGACGAAATAACTATTGCATCGAATAAATAAATTCAAATATAAGTGTCTGTCAATTTGAACTGAATCAAAGTAAAAGCTTTTTATATTAAAACTGCTTAAAAAAACCATTTCTTTTCATATAAAAATTTGTTTCTCAATTGTGGGATTCAATATACGAATAAGACGCACTGGTCTCTTCACCATTGTTTTATTTATAAGTGCCTTCTCTTCAATATCTTAAAACCTTATATTACGGTGCATTATACAAATAAATAGAAGACATCGTCTAGACTAGACTAAACACTGACTACAATTTAGTAAGCGTAACGTCCGTTCAGGCTTTATATTCTGGCACAGGCCAAGTCTTATAACATTTATTTTTATTAATTATACACCTTAAAATAACATTAAAAACTTAACTATAGTGCTTAATTTTATTGACTAGATTCGTTCTGTTTACAGAATTAATTTAACTAATTAAACAGTTTTTTACTTTAAAAAATTTAAAATTTTTTTTAGCATCCAATTTTTTTCTGTGCATTTGAAGAATGCAAATTAGAGACGAAAGGAAAAGAAGACAGAAATAACTTAATTGAAAATGTTGAAAGAGATGTGGAAAATATTTTTTTAATAATTTCTATTACAATTTTTTTTTAAAAGACATACAATATGTTAAAATACATTATCGAGATCGCAAATCATGGCGATCCTCTTCGCAGGGGAATTTATAATTAAATAACATCGTGCATTACAAACTTGAAATGATCATTACGACTGTCGTCTCCTATCTATACAGCACACCGCCCTTTTAAGATTTTCAGCGAAACCGTACTTGTGAGTTTGGACCACATCTTTGCAATTGATATCTGGTTCCTTCAACGGTTGCTCCTCAGTCTTATTGCCCCCCGGTCCTTTGCCCCTAGTCTCCTCATCGGATCACGTGTCCGTGCCCGGGTACTTTACTATCATATCCAATTCCTCCTCATTAGGCTTTATTGGACGCACTTCTGTCCCCTCAAACTTTTTTGGCCTGTCGACTTTGTTCTCTATATTGACCAACACATCAGCAACGCATCGGTGGTCTTCAGGCGATTGTACCTCACCCTCATCGCCGAAAGCTGTTTCTTGGTTACCTTCTGTTTCTCCGTTGTTATTCTGTTTGTCTTTCTCTGTGTCTTCTTTGTCTTCATCTTCGCTTGTTTCTTTTCCTTCTAATATCATTTTGTGTGTAGCTTCTTCTATAACGCTGTCAGTTGGAGCTTCGTTTATACATGAATGGGTGAGTGTGAATGGTAATTTAACGGACAGTTCTCCTCCTATCGCGCTGAGTGTCAATTTGACTTTAACGTAGTATGAAACGTAGATGGCGAAGACGTTTCGTTCTTCGGGAGAGTTAGGGTTGCAGAGGACCGTTGATGCAAGACTTGCTCCAGTTTTCGAGTATGAATCTTCCAGTGCTATCCAATTTTTAGTAACACCTGTAACAAAATCAACTTTTGTACATGTAATTTAAGCTTAAAATTTTTGGTAAAATGTTATCAAAAATAGTAATGCTAAAGATAGTAGAGCTAGTAATTCTAAACTACAAACTAAGGTAAATCTAAGGCGGCAGTTTGTCTTTAAAGCGTTTAAATTTCTTGGACACCTCAATGAAGAAAACAAATAAGTACTTCATTGTAGAGCGTTTAACGAGTTTATTTTGGTTCACTTTCTCACTGTTTGTTTCGCTGTTCTTGTTAGCAAAGAGTTGGTGGAAGTTCACTGTCGGCTTTGTTCAAAGCTTTTCTTTAGAACTTTCGAAGAAGTATTTATATGTTCTTACCAAACCTAAATAAATACTTAAAACCGATTTAAATTCCATGTTCCCATTTTATCTCGAAACCTTTTGTGACGTTATCAATAATAATTTAATAAGAATAAATAAAATTTCATGTGTCCTTCCTATAGTTGACATTTAATAGTTTTTTAAAATGACCACAGACGACAACGTTTTTTTCTTCTTTTTAAATAAGTTTTATTTTTTTGCCAACCCAGCTATATGAAACATTTTGCAAGCACAGTCAAGGTCCATCAAGGTGTCTAATGTTGAATATAAAGCTGGACAACATCAATTTTCATTGGTACCAGTCACTAACTTGTGGAAATCATGATAAATGGTTAGAAAAAATTGACCAAAGAAAGAAAATATTTCAAAGCTTTTACCTCTATGGGGTGTAAGAGTGTAAGTGTCTGTAAACGTTTGTCCCGGTACAACTGGGGAAGCATTGCTCTTCACTAGCGCCACGACATTCTTGAATTTTCCATTGGAGAACATGCAAACATCCACATGCTGAACTACCAGAGTCTGTGGACAAATTATTCATTATAATTATCACAATTCCCATATAACATTACACCCAAAGTTGATATTAACAATTACATTAAACTCTTTTAAATCCCATAATGTAGTAACTCTATCCTGGTGAGTTACTACTAGTTGTAGTATATTATGGGTAACTCCTTTATTGGATTGTATTTTACTACAAAATGAGCCTAATCGTAACTTAAAGAATCTACCATACTTAATTAAGAAACGAGCATAGGAGTTAATGAGACAAAATAACTGTAGGTCATTTCTTAAGCTAAGCTAAGATTATTATATAATTATACATCTTACACATAATAATACATATAACATAATTAAAAAAATCACTGTCTCTTTTATAATGTATAGATTATTAATTTTAATGCGCATATTTTACTAACAACGATCAAAAACTATAAACGTCAGATTACCCAAACCAATCAAGAACGTCCGCAAACTAGATTTAACTTTTCCATGTAAACGTAGAGGTGAAATTATCAAAGTCGTTGGAGTAAAAGTAATCCCTTAAGCGGAACAAGTTATTAGAACTCTACACATTGAACAGCAGATGGAATAACACAGAAATGCCACGTCTCTTCATAATACAGGATTCTAACCGAAGTTGTACGAGTTAAGACCTTCTTCATTCTTTTATATACATAAATAAATAGATAAGGCGAGGACTTATTAGAAAAGCATTATTTTCGTCGCCTAGTTTAACTTCTCAGAGTGAAATCATAAGTTAGATAAAAATACAGTGCATATGGAAAAAAGTTTGAATCGGGCAGATTTATAAAAAAAAATCCATTTTTTGAGAAAAAAAATTTAGTAAAATACTGCTAAAAAACTTACTGTTCACAGTACTAAAAATTTTCCGTGACAACTACTTTTGTTTTTAGACTTATTAATTAATTAACTTACGTTCTACACTAAAGTTTGAATCGGCTAATTTTATTTCTTTTTTCATAATTTACACAATATTTAAGAAAAGCCTTCCAATTTTAACTCTGCTCGGTTATCTCCGAAGAGCTACAAAAATTTGTTGCGCAATATTGCACCTTAATTTATAGGACATTAGGTTGCGGTCATTTCGGTAAAAATTGTGTTCGGTCTTAGTCCTTGTCTTAAAAAGCTTTTCTTTGCGTTTAGGATCTATTTTCAATCGAGTTAATCATGAATTTGTTTCCTGAAGTGCTTTTTTTGACGAACCCAGGTTTTCGCAACTATTTGAACGAGCTATACAGTTTGAATTTTAAAAATGCGACTTAAATCTATATTATATTCAAGTAAATCCTAACTCTATTTAACATTTTGATAATTATGTTTAATTTAATTTTTGTCTAAAATCGTAAAAGTTATTATTCGAAATGTTATCTAAGTCTTGTTAAATATATAGATCTTTTTGTATCGCTGTTTAGATTTTGTTCTAAATAAATAAAAAAATAAATATTAAATAAGTAAATATAGACACAGTGTTTAGAAATTCAAGAGCAAAATTTAAGACGGTTATGTACCGTCTTAATATAAATACTACTTCAATCAAAAATCTGCTTGTTCAAACATTTAATAACGAAACACGACTCCAATATAATATGAACTAAAAACGACCTTTGTAAAATGATTAAATGAATAGGAAAATTTGTTCGAAAATACCTAGCTTAATTAAAAGTTTAAATTAGAATTAATCCTCCTTATTCGAAATACAATCTCAACTTTGAAGGTTTTCAGTGTTATATTAAATATTATTAGCGAGTAATTTCATAAAAGGTTTGCAATAATTATTTCATATTTAGAATGAGATTAGAAACGTGATATTATTGAGTTTTTGTGGCTTATTGAGAACTGAGGTTTTGTTGGCGAAAAGCTCCTTTGAATAATAAGATTACTTACACTTAGTGCTTAAATTCACTTTTTAACGACTTTACAGTGAACATGGAATTTTCGGTACTACGCGAATAACATTATTTCTTACTAGCTGGTGCCTGCGACTTCGTCCGCGTTGAAAAAGAAAAAAGTAGCCTATCCTGTGTCCCGTACGTCTAAATGTTTATCTACCAAGTTTCATGAAAATCAGTTGATTCGTTTAAGAGTTATGGAGGAACATACATACTTACATACATACATATATACACACATACAGAAAAAAATTGTAAAAATGGCCAATTTAGTTTCAGTATCATGTATAGAGCCTATAAACACGATATCTCTGAAAACAAAGTAACTTACTCCATCATCAACCCTTACAGATTTATTATCAGTATTGATATACTATATGGTGCCCGCGACTTCGCCCGCGTAACTTTGTAAATTATATACTAAAGCCTTCATCGAGAACCACTCTATCCATTGGTGAAAACAGCACGAAAATCGGTGCAGTATTTTTTGAGTTTATCGCGAACAAACAGACAGACAGACGCGGAGGAGAACTTTGTTTTACAATAAGTATGTAGTGATTAGTTATATTAAAAGGTTATATTAGTACAGGCGTACATACAAGTTAAACTTAGTTAAACTTCTATATCAAAGGAACAGATTAGGAAAATATTTCTAATTTATCAATACTAATAATAAATCTGTTAGGGTTGGTCATGGAGTAAGTTGCTTTGTTTTCAGAGATATCGTGTTTATAGGCGCTATACATGATACTGAAACTAAATTGACCATTTTTAGAATTTTTTTCTGTATGTATGTACATATGTTCCTCCATAACTCTTAAACGAATTTACTGATTTTCACGAAACTTTATAGATAAACATTTAGACGTACGGGACACAGGATAGGCTACTTTTTTTCTTTTTCAACGCGGACGAAGTCGCGGGCGCCAGCTAGTTCAAAAATAAATAAGCAAGTAAAATAATTAATACGAAATTGTAATTTAACAGCATAATAATGAAAAGCGCATTAGAATTTACTAAAAAAATCTTACCTTAATCCTTCTTACGGTCTTGGAGGAATGATTTGCGACAACAATGCTGACATTGATTGACTCTCCGTGGGAATACGTCGCTTTGTCCAACCAAGCCTCCAATTCGACCCTGTGGACATTTTGATGCGTATTAATCTTACGATTTTGCGTATCGAAACTAAGGCTATGAAAAAAAGGCAATATAACCAAATCCTTAGAAAAAAAAAATCAATAATATTCCCTAGGGATAATCTAAATATAAAAAAAAACCAATGCTTGGCAAAAGTATAATAGCAATAAAGATGTCACGCGTTATATTGCTCATAATTTTTGTCAGGGACGAATATTTTTTATTTTTTAAATAAAACATGTCTCTAAAAAACATGTTCTTTAGTTTCAGAGAAACTAATGTTGTACCGTAGTACGACCATAAGTATACGACATCTACAAATAATACAATTTTACTAAATGTATAGAATAGATACAGACTATAAGAAATTGCTGAAGAGAAATGAGAAGGTCAGGCAATCGTATAATAGAAATTTGTATTCTAAAGGTTTATGTAATAAAAAAGGCACTACTACATAAAGAATTTCTACCTTCCATCCGATAATAAAAATGGTTTCTCGACGGCAGCTCTCGGTGGCGCTGGTTCCGTGTTATCTACAAAACAAGATACATTTTTAATCAGCAGTGAGGCAAAGGTTGTGCTCTTTTATGCTCTTGCTTGTGATGACGAAATAATATTTTTTAACAATATATTTTCTAGCAAGTACCGCGCTGTAGTGAGGAGAGATTTTAAAATTTCAAGTCGAATTAGAGACTACCAATTGCCAAGGGACCTGATCTAGATTCTGAATTACTAACGGATTTGCATTACTGATAACACAGCAGTCATAAAATCATAGCAAGAAATTCTTCAATGATCAATTGTACAACAATAAACATTTATAAATAAATAGCTGAACCCGCATCGTATCGCTGTGGTGAGTCAGCAACGTTGCTGACGGTCAACGAACAAAATTTTTTTTTTTTTATAAAAAATTCGGATTCCGTTAGAATTTTGGGAAAAGAAGTATATAAGGTTTATTCTTCTGTTTAAATGCAATGTTGTGTAAAAATTTCAAGTCAATCTGTCGGCTAGTTTTCGAGTTTTTGAAGCATACACAAACCAACACAACATTTATATATAGATATATTATCAAAGTTATTCTGAAAAACATAATATTTATTATAAATAGTTAGCGGATTAATATAGTAAAAAAATATTACTAAAATATATCAAAGTGGGCAGACGGTGTAACCATATTACTTATACTGACTCATAGAAGACTATAATAAAATAAGGAGCCCACTCTCTTATCATATACCTTTATCCTTTATTTTATTAATGATAATCTATTGTTTATAAGTAACGGAAATCATCTATTTTCAAAAAAAGAATCGGTTCTCGCACTTTTCTTAACATTATTTTTTGAATAAGTAAAAAACTTTTTATAATTGAGTATCGTATATGAAAAATCCTTAACATCTATCTCAAAAAAGATAATTGATTTTTTTAAAGCAGCTGTAACACTGTACAAAATTTACAAATATTAAAATTTTAAATTTCATAAACGCTATTGGTTCAGTCTATAAAACGAAAAAGGGTCTTAATAAAAGCGAACTCACCCCCATCTTCCCTCTTGGGACGACAATTCTCGTCCAACTCCAATTTGGCTTTATTTTTGAGCCTGCAACAAAAAAGATTTCATTCATTTATTGGTTCGTTAATAATTCCTCTAATTAACACAAAACCGCGCCTCCGTTCAAGCCCGTAAATTAATATTCGGATATTTCAGTGAAAATTAAATTTTTATTCGGGATTTCTACTTTATAAACTGAAGTATTTCTTGGATGTCTGATTGGAAAGTGGTTTTGTATTATATAATAGCATTCATTGAGCTTCAGGGCAACGATCTTATCTAGTTCAGTGGCGTTATTAAAATAGTTTTTAAGGGAATAGTGAGTTCTAAAATTTCAAAATTATTGATTTAAAAAAATAACTGAAGGTTTTGTAATAGCAAAAAGAAAATGTAGTAGGTATTCATTTTGACATGTGGATTTATTTGTACAAAAAAAAACCTCAAAATGCCTTAGGACCTTTTTCACCATCTGTCAAGTTGGCTAACTGTCATTTAAAGTCACCGGTAACCGGGGATAATGGAACTAATATATCATTGTTTGTACGGTAAAAGTCCCAAACATTAAAAAGAAAATAATAAAAAAAATCACCTATCGAAGAATGCAGTAAACCAAGTGCATAATTAAATATAACATAAAATTATTTCTAAAAGTAACTAATCAACACTTTACTTGTAGTTGGTGAAAGAGGCCCTTAAACTAATGAATTTTAATACAGAATATACACTGCGTTCCGCAGTCAAAGAACGGGCTGACAGTCTGGTCGCAGTAACCACCATCTCAGAACATCGCCGTGTTATAATGTGCTGTTGTGTTTGCCGCTATACTCAACCTGCGGCCTTTGTCATTGGCCCATCTGAAGTTACAAATTTATTGTAAAAATGTTATCGAAATACTACAATGGAATTTGCATCACAAATGCCAAAGCGGCACATAAAAAGAACGTCTTTGACAGAATCATGGCGGACTCTTGCCTTCACGCGTCAATGGTAAAAGGTAGTAACGATCAACTTCTACTATTTCATTTTAAACTCTAATGGGTTGACGTAAAGTCAAATTTTCTTTAAATTACGTACTTTATTATTATGTTTGTTTTGTTTTAAATGACAGTTCATGCTCTACGCATATGTCACTTTTAAATGTTCCATAAAATTCGTAGTGTTTTGTATGGCACGCGTGTTCCATGTTGTAGTAGTTTGATGAAAATTGTAAATTTATTGTGTAATCAAATTTCGCGCCTATCAGAAAAGTTTACTTATAGAAAATCCATGGCACTTAGGGACTATCTCAGGGTTGGCTTCAGTTTTAAATTGTAATTACTCAGTTGTTTGATGAATTCATAGATTTTAAAAACACCAATCTAGAAGTTCTTTTTAAAGAAAAGATGGAAAACAGGGAATATGTGGAATTATGGAGTATTGTTCCCCAAAAATATAAAAGCGTTCAAAGATGTGCCCAAATCCTACTAACATTCTTTGGGTCTAAGTGTGTCTGCGAATCGTCTTTTTCAAAAATAAAATACACAAAGGACGTGTACAGAAACAAACTTACAGATTCCCATCTGAATGTATTGAGGATAGCGTGTAGCGACAAGCCAAATTTTGATAGTTTTGAAAATGAAAATGGAAAAAAAAGTGTTCACAGTATCAAAAATGGCATTAAACAACATTTTGTTAAAACTTCTTTTTTTTTCATTAATAAAGTAAATACATCGTTAACTTGGGATTACATTTTAATTAAGACCTAAATAATTTTTGTTTGCGGCCCTCGACACCATGATTGAAACGTGTTTGTGGCCCCTTTAAAAAAAGGTTGAGCATGAAGGGTCTAAAATAAGAGATGCCAGAGCCTATTCTCCTATATTCAATTTATACTAATGTTATAAAGAGAGAATATTTGTGTGTTTGTAATAAATAAACCCAAAAACTACTGGACCAATTTTGAAAATTCTTCCACCTATAGACCCCTAAATTACTAGCGAGTAACATAGGATAAATTTTATAAAGTTACGTGGGCGAAGTCGCGTCCAATAGCTAGTATTCAATATTCTTCTTTACCTCAATATCCTTAGAGCTGCTTGTGTACTTACGTGACGTTAGCCAAATACCAACTAAATGACCGGCAACCTATCTGTCATGCTTTATTATTAAAAATATTAAAATATGATCATTTATCATTAAAATATGATTGAAATGATAGTCGGGTGAAGATTATCAATAAAAAATTCGCTCCAATGCTTTGAAATCGGCATCTCTTTTACGTTATCACAATGAGTGTTAAAGAAAATCACTTAGTATACTTATGTATACGGCATTTGGATTGATAGATTGATCCATTTGTTTGCTATAGAAAGAATAGACATAAAAGTGGAGCCCACTCCCTCGTAACAGCGTCTCATTTCTTGTTATAGACGATCACAGCGCGTGTTGGATTTTCACAATCGCTAGTAAATCTATTAGGGAAATCTTTCACAACAAAGGAAAACTCATTTTGGAAGTTTTAGGTACGAAAAAGCAAATCGCCGTGAATTGGCGGAAAATAAAAGAACTTTAAAAGTGTTTAAGCGAGAAAGAAAGAAAGTTGAAATAATAATAAACTTTAGCTGAAGTGTTTCTCTATTACATTGTTTAATAATTTTCACGCGTAATTTATTTATTACCAGTTTAGTTAGCACCTTATAGGTACTTATGAAAACCTAAACATTTTTCCTCGTGCGGCCTCAAAATGGACTAGTGTGGAACTTATTAACCAATAAACCAGCGCCAATTTTAAAATTAGCTCCTATTACTGACAAGGATCGAAATGTCTGTTAAAGGCAACGATCAGATCAAAATCTGTATTTTTACTTATTCAAGCTTTACATGGAAACGTTTAAGGAACTCTAATAATAATCAGATAGAGATTAATATATGTGTCGTTCATTGTAAAAGTGAACTATCTCCTTGTAACTGAATTTTAGAATAACGAGCTTTTTGCGAATTATAGTGTAGGAAAAAATATATAAGCATTCATTCATTGTTTTCATCTATGGGATTTTAATGCAACTATTGGAGTTACTTCACTTTTATATTGAAAGTTATGACTAAATGTGATACAATTAGGCAAGAAAAGATGGTTTTAAAAATAGGGAGTTACACAACTTTTACAATGAACGACACATATGTAAATAGAGGTTTCAAACTATTATGACAGTTGGGTTCAATCTAATCAAACTATAAGACAGTGCATGGCAAATCAATAATCTAAAAATTAATTAGAATGTTCAAATGTAATAAATAAATAAAAATATAAACAAATTATAAAACAAAAATAATTTTAAAAATAAAATCTTTAACAGTGAAATAACTATTGGAAGTTATAAGCTTTCAATTAACCAGATACCGTAACTCACAAGGGTACAACAGACAAGAAAGCAAGCCCGTGTGTCTCTTCAAACAGTGCAAATTAAGTAAATGATTAATTTTGGCTACAATATAAGATTCTGAACTAAGCAATTTCTGAGATATTGTTTCATAGAATATGAAAATAAAAATTATACAGTCTTTGTTGACATTTTTGCCAACAATATGATATGTTTTTTGAGTTGTTTTAACGATAACGAGTTTGTTAATGATAACGAGTTAAATACTTCATACAATTTATGTCCAGTTTTTATTCATATATTGATTATCTGGGCTAAACGCTGTGTTGGTTTTATTTGAATCGTTTGTCAAACAAAGAATAATAATATTTGTTATGTGTTATGTTTGCGTGTTTGAAAATCCCTGGCACATCTATGGATTCATTAATAAATTGCAAAATTGTAACGTTTGTTCACGTTTGTTTCCTAATTTCGTAATGGGAAATGTTATTTATATTTCAAAGTTAATATGAAATTGAAATTGCTTACTTTGGGGACCAAACTTTTCAAGCTTACCCTGGTTTGTGAAAACCGAATTTGTAGTAGGCATTAGGAATGAAAGTTTGCGGATGGTTCGTGATTGAACTTCGAAATGTACTTGGAACTTAAATTATGTATGGAATGTCTTATTTTAGTATTATATACTGTGGTGGATGAAACATTATTTATTCAATATATGTACAAAAGGTCACGACTCCGTATTGAAACGGATTCGAGGTTGACAGCAATATTCTTTGAAAATATTCCACCAATATTGGTTCACTATTTTTTAATCAAAGAAATGAACATTAAATGTTATAGAGCGCGTTATATTCTACTTCTATAACTATCTATACATATTATAATACATACAAAACCAGCTCTTCGAATTCGTGGGAAAAGCTAGCTCATTCCAAGGTTTAAGTCTATGAATGAACTCTTCAAGACGATGGGCGGATTAATTAAGCTATTTGAATATAAAATGTCTTCTCCGAGAGAAGAATTTTAATAAGAAAAAGAATTTAATAAGTTTCATAAATTACTTATTTGGTTATTGGTTTACCTTTGTCAATAATTTTTATCAATAAATATTTTTTAAAAAAAACTTAAATCATGATTTTTTTTCATATATTTTTGAAGACATTTTTTCCTCTTATGTCATAATTCTCTCATGTCTAAGAATTTTTTTCTTATTTTCCTACGTAAAGTATTATAATGCAAGATCTTATTCATTGAGCCAATCTTGGCAATCTTGAAATCTGGCCAATTTTTAGAACGTCTTAGGTTCGGCTTGTATGAAGATAAGTATTTTCATTTATATGTAAATGGTGGGGAGAGCATAATTCTTGTTATAATGTAATTCACGATCAAGGGCAAAGGGTATATAAATAGATAAATGATAAATTGATATCATGTAAAAAATATTTTAAGTTTACCTAATAACGTTATGATGGGCCAGAGTATTGTGATGGGGAGATTGTGTGGTAAACTGTTGAGGCTTCCCTGGTCCTTGTAACACCCTGATGCCCATTCGCACTGTGTTTCGTCGCGACACCTTCTCATCAGCTCTGTCTGCTGTTGGACAAAAAAAATGTTATGTATTTAAAAACAATATGGGGCTCTTTCACCATCTGTCAAGTAGGCTAACCGTCATTTAAAGTCACCGGTCACCGGGGACGATGGAACTGATATACCATTGTATGTACGGTAAAAGTCCCAAACATTAAAAGGAATGTAATAAAAAAAAGAGTGCATAATTTAACAAAACATAAAATTATTTCTAAAAGTAACTAATCGACACTTTACTTTTAGTTGGTGAAAGAGGCCCTAATGCTACTAGAGCCCCGACAATATAGAGGCAATTATGAAAATGAAATTTTCAAAGGTGAATCTGGTCTGGGTCTTATAAGAATTAATTAATAAATAAAATAAGCCTTTATTGCTGTATAATTTACAATGCGGTTATTATTAGATTATCAGCGATCAGTTTTCCAAAAGCTTGTCTTTCGACAAAGGCATCCTCCTCAGACTTCCACCTATCTCTGTCTCTTGCGCTTCTCATACTCCTTTGAACAACTCCTTTGGCAACTCCTTTGGCAACTCCTTTGAAGTTGTCTTCCCAACGTTTCACTTGTCGACGTTTCCATCTTTTGCCATCCCTGAGGTGCCACCACTCTGTTATTGTTCTAGACCATTTCTCTCTGTTCTCTCTGAGCATATGTCCTGCCCATTTCCATTTGCATACTTTATTCACATCTTTAAATTTAGTTACATTTTTATTTATCAGATTATAAGAGTTAAGTGGGTTTAAAAGACTTACCAATATACGCCCGAACATCATATGAAGTCCCGATCGGTGCACCATGGTACTGTTTCGCTGGAACTAACTGGACGCTAGGTGGCGCTAGCGGAGTCAACTCCAAGTGGAACGGGTAAGCGTTGGGCCCAAGACGCTTTATCAGCGCATCCTATTAAATAATTAAATTCGTATTAATATGATGTTTTGATTTGCAAAATAGCAGGCGGTTCTCATTTTTTCCTACTTGAAAAAAAAAAAATACAATACGAAAAAGGATTTAAATTTTAATTATTTGATTATATAATTTAATGAATGAAGTTTACGAATTCAATGAATGGGGTTATAATGATGTTTAAATGCTGTACATAATGTTGGCTACCTTTAAGCTTAGCTCAAGAAGCTTAATGGTTGTCTTTCAAAAATGACAATAATTAAAAGACAGTAAATAAAGTTTACTTATTATCTCTAGGTATTCTGGTAAAGTCAAAAAACTCCGAACATAAAACCCTTGAAAATTTTCTATATAAATATTTTTTCCTTGTAACAATTCATTGCAAATTTATTAGTTCTGGAAACAGATATACAGTTTTGTGGCATGTTTGTTGACAATGAAAAAAAATCTACTTTCTAAAATGGAAATAAATTTTCCAATATTTACAAAGAATAAAATTAAGTTTGAATCGTGGCACTGGTTGGACTTTGAGTACTCTGAAAAATCACTTGACTCCCTTTATTCCCTCTAAGAATATAAAAGGACGTGCTGTGCGGATAACGAGGTCTTAGAGCCACTTTTAGCAACCCGAGAGATACGAGTATCTACGTTGTCTCTAAGGCTTTACGAGTATTCTTTCTATCGCTCATATATTTTCCTGTCGTAATAATAAATAACCTTAATAACAATAAATAACCTTAAACAAAATAGTGGTGGTCGTCATTAATTTATCATTGTGGTGTCGAAGTTACAGACAGTAGAAACATTATTCACCATACTGTTAATCTTCTTCATGTACTGACGTCTGTCAGAAGTTCGTCATCAGCACGTCTATTTTGACTTTGTTTGCTTTAGCTAAAGCTAATGGTAATCTACTTGTTTGATGCTTGCGGTAATTGTGGATTTTTAAATGTTCATAAATTTAGTTTCAAAAATACACCATCTGTATTGACTATTCGAATATCCAATAATTATTTTTAAGAATATCACAAAAATACAATTTGGAGATTTCTTTGGCAAAAATGTCTACTCTTATTCTTTAAAGATAGACATTATGTACTTTTTTACTTTTTATTTTAATATTGTTTACCCTCTCGAGCTCTGGTAACTGTATAAAGCTTTTTGTAGTCATTTCAAAATACACTGTCACATATAATTCGGTAATAAAATCATAAAAACACTGATCAAAATAGCCACAGTTTCTTCAAGCTGAGCTTATGTACTAATTTTGTTTTTATTTATATGGAAACATAAATATTGTCAATAAGACACGTCCAAAATACCGAGTGAGTTCGCTGTCGACATGAATAAAATAAAGAATCTATTTATAAGCGTACCTACATCGAAAATATAAAATATATACGCAATAAATTCCTATAAATATTGTCAACTTTGAAACGTCGCGTCGGAGTGGTGAAATTGCGAATGCAGAACTTTGTGTATCCGTGCAAGATGTCAATATGGGGGATTCTAATAATATATCTGCAACTGCGCGCCGTTGGCTAAGAAAAGCAATTTCTCTTATGAAACTTATACGGCTGTTGTACGGCGGAAATTCAAGTTCTTTATGGCGATAACTTTTAGCTTTAGCAAAATTTATTATATCACTAGCTGGTGCCCGCGACTTCGTCCGCGTCGGAAAAGAAAAAATTAGCCTATCCTGTGTCCTGTACGTCTAAATTTTTATCTACCAAGTTTCATGAAAATCAGTTAATTCATTTAAAGAGTTATGGAGGAACAGAAAAAAATTCTAAAAATCGTCAATTTAGTTTCAGTATCATGTATAGAGCCTATAAACACGATATCTCTGAAAACAAAGTAAATTACTCCATGACCGACTCT
This sequence comes from Synanthedon formicaeformis, assembly GCA_945859745.1. Lineage (NCBI taxonomy): Eukaryota > Metazoa > Arthropoda > Insecta > Lepidoptera > Sesiidae > Synanthedon > Synanthedon formicaeformis. The sequence goes on from OX243958.1 coordinate 10,480,763, forward strand.
TACAGATTTATTATTAGTATTGATGATAATATTTATGTTTGTTTATACAAATCTATCCTTATAAAAAGTCCTCCGCCGCGTCTGTCTGCCTGTTCGCGATAAACTCAAAAACTACGGCACCAATTTTCGTGTTTTATCACCAGTGGATAGAGTGGTTCTCGAGGAAGGTTTTAGTATATAATTTACAAAGTAAAGCGGGCGAAGTCGCGGGCAGCAGCTAGTTTAAAATAAGTTACGTTGAGAAAGAGAGAGAGTCCTACGGACACTTTATTTTGGGCAGGGGACAGGGCACACTTGCGGTCCGCAGCCTTAAACTGACTCATCTGGCCTCACTAACTACCTACAAGAGAACACCGTGAAATAACAGCATGTGTGCTGATGTGTTTCGGTGCTGCTAGCCTTTGTACACATTTTCTTATCTTTATATAAATTTTCATCTAAAGTCCTTCTCTAAAATATTAAAATGTAATGGTACAAAGTACCATACACCAGAGAGGTATGAAGTCAAAAAAATTTCAAGAATTTCGCCATTGCTCGGTATTTAATAGACGAACGTTACAAACAGGGCTATTGTTAGGTACGAGTACAATGAAACTTCCTCAGTTCACGACAGAAAAACATAAGGCAATCCATGTAATATTTTGTACTGAAAGGATATTACATCAATGGCGGATAGTATCCGAAGAAATAGGTTTTTATCTCGTGAAAAGATTATAGCACATAAGTAAGAATCCGGACTTTTACTATTTTTTTTAATAATAATAAAAATCATAAACTTGGCTCAAGAGGTGAGCGCCATGTAGGATGTCGATTCTACAATCATATTCGTAGTCGTCTCGGCGAACGGTCTAATAGACCAACTCGTCAAGAGGGTCTCACTATACAGGGCGTCACAAGACTATGCGGCATGAAGGGAAAGTACCTTAAATATCGTAGATAGGATATTTTGCGGAAAGAAGACTTTATGTTGTTTTTAAAAGTTAGTAATATTGCATTCAAAGATTTTCTAAAAATTACTTGCTTCGTCTGGTAATCGAACCGACTTAAAAGTGAAAAAAAAATATCATCCGTATTTTTAGGATGCCAATCGAAAGAACGGACAAAAAATAATAATTCTTCTTAAGTAACATAGTATCTTAAAAGAAAGGAATAACGTAAAATGTTTGATTCAAAATTCAAGAATATTATTTTTAGAAAATCTTTGAATGCAGTATCACTAACTTTTAAAAATAACAACATCTTTCAACAAAATATCCTATCTGCGATATTTAAGGTACTTTCCCTTCATGTCGCATAGTCTTTGAGACGCCCTGTATAACTTGGATCAGTTATATCGGTACTTTTATTAACGCGGGGAGTTCTTTTTTTGTGAGGGTCGTTAGACAAGCTGACGGTCCACTCGATGGTAGATGGCTACGCCTATAACACAAGGTTTTTATAGGTGTTGCATAAGTGTGCTGCCGGCTATAGTATGATGGGTCAATCAACTATTTTACCCACACTTTGCTGTCCCCGACCATTTTTTATTGAAATACGTTAATCGGTTATAGATACACACATAACGAATACAACAATAGTATCTAAGATTATTAGGCACCACGGGAAACTTGATTACGTTCTCGAAAATCTTTAAATTCGATGAAATTTTATGGTAACTCAGTACACGAAAAATTTGCTCCATACAAAATATTCCTGTCCGAAGACCACCTTCACCATGTGAACTTTAATTTTAAATAACCTTATTCTTCTCTCTTTCGGTTAATTCTTATTATACAACAAGTTAGTATATTATAGTTTATCGTGTGCATAACAAAATAGAAATAGGTCTAAACACTTTTCCAGAAAAAAATCTCTAAACTGTGTCCCTTACTAGAATGATTTTACCTTCGTATGCTGAGTTACCCTCGTAAATTTCACCCGGGAACACATAGATGGCACTGTTTGCCGTAGGTAGCTTCATTTGTGTTTGCTTTCGCTCGCATGGCGCGACGGTGTCCTTTGATAGCGCCGTCGAGCCGCCAGTCCTCGAAGAACGTTCAGAGGGAGTGCGTGCCTTTTTGTGTCGTCTACTGAGTGACCGCGATTTTTCAATGTAAGTTTATTATTTATTTAATATAATCAGATGTTTTTGCAGTACCTAACATATGTTTTCGATTAAAGGTTACGCCGAGTACCATAATCAAATTATAATGTGCTCTTTTCATAAAAATGCTCCGATTGTCTGCTGAGTTACTTGTATACTGAGTTACTTTGGCGGTAACTCCAGAGACATTCTTGGTAACTCCTAAGACATTTACGTACTTAGTGGGATTAGCATGTAGCACTTAAAGTAAAATTGACTCCACAATTGTCTCTCCCTAGTCCCTATACAGCATATCGAGGGACCGTGACATTTTTTACTAGGTATAACGCGAGGAAATCTGCGAATCAGATCCCCACCGACCATGGGGAGATCGGTGGGGTATGTGGGACTTCTACCCACTAAAATCCCGCGGTGTTTCTTCGCGCCGTCTATGGGCGGGGGTCAGGGGACGTTTAGACACGCTACGGTGTCCTCCCGCCAGACTTGGCCCGCACACTTGCGGGCTCCACCTCGATAAGGCGCGGAGTGTAACCTCCGCGCCGGAAACACACAGCACGTCTCCCCTCGTTGCCCGGTGTTGTGTTGACGGCGGACGACCCCATGTCCGCCGCCCATGGGCGAAGCGACACAGGCCGCCTATTCTCCACCTCTCGCAGCAGGCAGTCAGCGAGGGGCTTCACTCATGAAGCACCCCATAACCTCTTCTCTGCGGCACAACCTACCGCAGAGTTGGAGGCCGCTTCCACCTTAAACTCTCGGAAAACCCCTGCTCGTGTGGCCGCTCATCTCTACGGCATTAAGGGTGGGCGGCCGAATGGGGGTTTCCGCCTGACATTTCCACATCAATCGCGGCAGCCCGAGACATGCTTCACCTCGTGATATCGTCGGAAGAGTTACTAGGCCGGGTGGCGAGTCCGGGTTTTCACTCTTCCGAACGACTGCAAAGGGTGGTTACTAGGCCGGCCGCGCTACCGGGTATTCACCACCCTCCACAAAGCCGCGATTGCAGCACTGCCAGACGGTCCTTTCCTGCCGTAGAGCTCCGTCTTCGCGTGCGTTGCCCAACTACCACTGAGCGACAGAGCTATCCGAGAGAATCCGCCCGCTGCGACCCGCGCCGGTCTTCGGTCCGACGCACAAGGACCAGGGGTGCCATCTCTCACCGGCCTACACCCGAGTGGGCCAAGTACGGTTCCTCGGCCCAGCGAGTGGTGACCGGTGAAGCTCCAACGGACAGTTGGAGCCTCCAAACTGTTGCTCCGCCACGAGCTCCGATGGTGGGAGCCCGCTCGGAGCATACGCACGTGGGTCTTCTTTGTTCCCCAGCGACAATCCGATCAGCCAAGCAAAGGTTCATTTTATTTTTTGCTTTTCTTTTTCTTTTTTATTGTAAATTGACTTTGTTTATTATGACTAAAGTTATAGTAAAACACCTATACATAAAATTATAACTTAGAGATAATATTTTCAGAAATACTATTTGACCTGAAATGGCGCGACTATCGGCGGCTGAAAAACAAAGGAGGTACAGGGAAAGACTCAAACAGAACACCGAAAAATATGAAGAAGCTAAAAGAAAGCACCGTGAACACTACCATAAAGTTAAACGGCTTGCAAGAGACTTGACACCTATTGAAAAAAAACAAGCAAAGGTCATCTGGAAGTTGAGACAAAGAGAATACAGAAAGAAGAGGAAGAATTTACAATCGATCTTAGATGCAACACCACCAAGTTCCCCAGTAAGCGTACTCAATTTTCACAAGAGTCACCAACAGCATCGCCGGCATCAATAGCATCCCGAGGACGCGGACGAAAGAAAACAAGAAAAGATAGAAGTAAAGTGCATAGAGTTGACAAAAAATTACAAGAAGAAAACAAGAAGTTGAAGAAAAGGCTGAATAGATACAAAATAAAAGAAAGAGAATCTCAAGATCAGAAAGAGAAATAAAGTTATAAGCTATTGACAAATTCGATTAAAGATCGATATGAAAGGATTAAGAGCCATAAGGAGAAAGGATTGTTCAAAAACCTCTTGAAAAGTGATAACATAGAAAAATCCAGAAAGAAAACACAATTACTACGAGAAACATTGGGAATAAACCTACACTAAAAAGAAAACGACACTACGCCCCTTGCTACTTAAGAAAAAAAATCATCAATTTTTCCTTTTATAGTAGTATGTCTTAGGCGTTACCCAAATTTGTCTCTGGAGTTACTTACTGTCCCAAATATTTTAACATTATATTTACGATCATAATATGTAATTTCTTTCCATTATATCTTTATATTACCAGTACTTTATTCTAACAATTGGCTAGCTTCTATAAATAATTCATTTGTATTTGTAATTCTTTTTTACTTAGTTTTATTAAGAAATAGCTATAATTTTTTTGTATAACGGTAACGCAAAAGACCAATGTTAGTTAGTTTTGTACTTAAATTTAAAAATACTATGAAGACTGATTTTGTCAAAATATTTGATTATGCATGCAAGACCAAATAAATAATAATGAATAATATTTTCTTGTTTCATTCACCATTTATGTAACGCTGAATGCAGGTAACTCAGGTGACAGTTTTTAGGGTATCTGTTGTAGTTTTTTTCTAAAAACTGTCTTAAATACGAATTTTCGTCGCTGCCCTTCTAGGTTATTAAAGGAGACGATATATCTAATGCCCTAATCAAATTAGAATAAAGGAATATTAATGTTTATTTAAAAAAAAAAAAAATTTCTGATCTGTCCTTAGTGTGGGTAAAATAGTTGATTGACCCTGATAAGGATAAGGGATTAGGAAAGACAGGGAAAAGACCTCTGGAATCCCATACTCACTTACCAAAACACAATAGCACACATGCATTTATTTCAGGTAAGAAGGTAGTTACTGCCACCAGGTGGACTTCCCAAATGTATGCGAAGCGCAGTGTGCCCTTTTTTTATGCGTGGGAAAATCTGCGCACCAGATCCCCAACGACCATGGTGAGATTGGTGGGGTATGTGAGACTTCTACCACTTTACAATACATACAGTTGGGCAACGAATGTACTTGCACAGAGCAACGGTGGAGGCTGCGCGGGCAGCACGGGCCGCCACGGCGAACTCACACAGTTTGCATTACAACTTTCAAGGCTGGCGCGTACAATATGTTTTTGAGTTGAGTGAGCGGAGGCGGATTTTCCATTTTGTGACAACCCTAGCGCGTGACAGCGAAGTACTTACACGAGTGGCGGCGTCGCCCGACATCAAAGGCGTTGCCCAACTGTATGGATTGTAAAGCTGTGCTTCTACCCACTAAAACCCCACGGTGTTTCTTCGCGCCGTTTACGGGCGGGGGTAGGGTTGTTAAGACACGCTACCTTCTCAGCGCCGTGTGCCCTGTCACTACAAACTTCAATCAGGAGTCATTCAGATTGGCATATTAGTTGTTACAAAATTGCTAAACAGATGGGCAAGTTTGACCTCATTGTTATCTGTGGTCCTCCGCCGCATCTGTCTGTCTGTCTGTTCGCAATAAACTACTGACCAATTTTCATGCTGTTTTCACCAATGGATAGAGTGGTTCTCGAGGAAGGTTTTAGTATATAATTTACAAAGTTACGCGGGCTATGTAGCGGGCAGCAAATAGTTAGTAATAAAAATATATTGATAATTCAAATTAGTAAGTAAGTAGTAATCAAGATCTCAAATTCAACGTTAGATTGCCTCTGAATATGAAAAACACTCGTATTTGCCGAAGTCTGTTAAATCCCTTTGAATACACTGAACAAAGGAAATTAGATGTTTGATTCGAATCGTTTGTGTTCACGTAGGTATTCAAATGGAACTGCTATTATTAAACAAGAAGTCGTCGTTTGTTTGAGTGTTAATAAGTAACATTCTATTGTTAATTGATATTAAAATCGTCGGGTCCATTGCTGAGCAGTATTGGCTAGAAACTTAGTTTTTAATTCTGGTTTAGATGTTTGTTTACATAGGTTTTTTAAACTGCGTAACGAAAAGTAGGTTAAGGTTAGGTTAAGGTCACGACCGGGCTTACTCAGCAAAAACATAGCTTAGGTAAGCTCTCACAGTAGTCTTTCTTACGCTGTTCCAACAACACCAGACTCCCTGACATAGGGTAGTATTAATAATTTAATTATAGACACACATTAAAAGGGTATTAATTATCACAAATAAGATTGGAAGAAGAAATTCTACAAAACTATAACCAATAACGTTAACTATCCACTTTAATGGATTTCATTTGAATTTCAGACATTACTTTTTTATTATTTTGAATTTCATACTTTTTAATTTTTCAAGATTGTTTATATCCGTGTTGAGCGGATATGAAATCATAATATAAAGTAAAAATCATAATATGTTATCGACTGTTTATTCTGTAAAAAAAAAAATTAAAAAATGGCTATAAAAAATTAATTTCACTCACCTGTAAAGGCGTGTTGGGCTCTCTATCGTAATTGCAATGTTGTGGCCAAACTTGTGTAAGACTCATTATAGCTTCATTGCAGAACTTTAGTCCCATGACCTCTTCATCTTCTCGGCCGTACCTATGTAAGAAGGATTAGCAATATTAGGGTCTTACACTAGCACTCGTATCATAGAAACTTTGTTTAGTAGTGGCAAAGAAAACTGTGTTCCACAGTCATCTAAGTGTTATTTAAATGTTCCACATACTAATTTGAGGCATCACCTTTTGTAATGTATGTTGCATGTAGTAAAATAATTAGAGAAAAATTAAATTTGTATCAGCTCTGACACACGACTGGAGTTTACTCCTTACCTTATGTTACTATTATAAAATTTAAATTTTCACAATTCAAACACGTCGAAAGAACAACATTGTTCTTTTTTTAAATAATATTTTGTAGATGGCGCAATATCTCTGAAACTTCAGAGATATTCTAAAATATTCAAATAAATAGAACGTAACTATAACGCATAACATAACGCATTCGTGTGACAATTCTGATTTTACTCCCGTAAATTTTCATAGGGCTTATGGACGAATACACGATCAGTCCATCAAAATTTGACCGTGAATGGTAAAAATTGGTGGATTGATGTCAAACACTGGATTTCAAATCGCGCCGTTGTGTCACGTGCGTTCATCGCGCCAACTGATCGTGATGTAGAAACCAAGGAGGATAGAATACATTTTCTATCGTCTTTGGTAGAAACACTACGCCGTGGCATTTTGCCGCGCTTCCGAATCAGAGCTCATGTCAACGTCACTCGACGCGGTTAAACACATAAATGACATTTTGACGTTTGGAGTCACGTCAAATGATTGATCGTGTATTTCGTCCATTATAATATATTATATGCAAATCGATTCTTAAGGAGTACTTAAACTCCAAAAAATCATTCACACCTTGTTCATGTAAACTTTCTAATAAGACCTGTTTCACAGTTCAAAACAACAGATTTAATTTTTGAAAACAATAGTAAATATATAAAAAAACCGCTATTACATCCCTTAAAACGGTTGCGTCTGGTTAATACGGATATTTTTCATTGTTAGTATGACATAAGTATACATATAATAAATGAGCAAATTTGAAACAGGCATCCAGTCATATTTCATGTAGCAACCCAGTAATAGGTCATTTTAATGGCCACAACAAAACGTTATTACACGTAGTCTGGCATCACAATAAATATCCATTAGCTGTACAATATAAAACACTCTCCGCCATCCAAATTAATATTAATAGACGTGATTTTAAGGCACACAATTTTCTCTCCATTAATCAGGAACAGACTCACTCACTTAAATGACTCAGCCGAATCGAATTAGCAGGGGGTGACGTAAAAGTCAAAGATAGGGAACATTGTTTCTATTTTGGTAACAAGAAGCCTTAAAGAGGTCTTCTACCAACAACAATTTGGATTTGTATCAATACTAATATTTTATAAATGTGAAGTCTGTCTGACTGTTACCTTTTCACGCCTTAACTACTCAACCAATCATCATGAAATTTTGTATACACGTTGTCAGGGATACAGGAAAGACATCATCGAAAAAAGAGCTGTTCATCAATACTAATAATAAATCTGTAAGGGTTGGTCATGGAGTAAGTTACTTTGTTTTCAGAGATATCGTGTTTATAGGCTCTATACATGATACTGAATCTAAATTGATGATTTTTAGAATTTTTTTCTGTATGTATGTATGTATGTATGTATGTATGTATGTATGTATGTATGTATGTATGTATGTATGTATGTTCCTCCATAACTCTTAAACGAATTAACTGATTTTCATGAAACTTGCTAGATAAATATTTAGACGTACGGGACACAGGATAGGCTACTTTTTCTTTTTCAACGCGGACGAAGTCGCGGGCGCCAGCTAGTCTAAAATAAAAAACTATCGCCTGGCCAAAGTGTTATAGCAACAAGAGGTCAAGCATTATATTGCTATTTCATTGTTGCAGTGTATTTTTTATGAATATTATCTTTCCTCTTTCAAAAGGCATGTAAAATATATTTAATCACACGATAAAGGTAGCTAAACCGTAATTGCGTTGCGATTAGGTAACAGAAAATGGTACTCTAAAATGTAATTGTGGTTTACTAAGTATCACTTGACACTTCGCTTGGGTAACTTAAAGTACAATTAGTCTATTTGAGACATAAAGTTTTATATGGGAGCAAATGTTCCTAGCATTACATTAGCCTTTGTCTTTGTTCTTTATCCTATCACGGTTTGCAGTGCAGTTGTTGGATGAGATTGTAGCATTAACATAATACGCTGCTTAAAAACTAAAGGGCCACAAATCAAAATTACACTTTTTACAGGAGAGCTAATCAAAAAAAAATTAAATTATTTTTTGTCTATTTTTTTCTTATTAGATATATATCAAATATATGCATATTAGACATCGTTAGAAGCGTATTTTTAAGTAGCATTAAATGTTTTAATATTACTTTTATAATAAACTTAATACTAGAAGAGATATAAGCATATAAGTTACTTTTGAATATATAAAAAATGATCAAAATATACTGAATATGGAATAAAACAATCATAAATCTTTTTGCAACATACAATATGAAGGATTGTGATTGTATTTTTGCAATAAAAATATTTTTGTATGTTTTTGTTTTATGGCCCTTTAATTTTTAAGCAGCGAATTATCAACTAATAGAATATAATATTTCATAATGTAGTAAAAATGCTTACCTAAATGTTAAAGTAACTTGTCCAAACAGTTTCTTGTTATCCAAATACTCAGGATCGACGTGCAGAACTCCTTGAATTTTCTCAATACTTCCATTTTCCACAACTAGGTCGCGAGAAGCCAGATAGAGCGTCAGTTTATTGTTCGGAGAGGATTTCTTGAAAACACTGTAAACAATAAGTTTAATTCACCGGTGAGATATAAATCGGAGAAATAATGAAATTTTAACTTTGTATAGTTTTTTTTTAACAGACTTATTCATTTAGAATGAAATTCAAAATACGAATAACAATGCGATAAAATTAAGTTTCATGTGGGAAGGCAAACTACGTTTCTGTGGATTAATGAAATAAAATAATATAGTTAAACAAAAGCACACGCACACAGCCAGAGAGAAGAAGACAGAAAGAGAGAGAGAGAGAGAGAGAGGTTCTTATAACAACACTAGCTGGCGCCCGCGACTTCGTTCGCGCTGAAAAAAAAAGTAGCCTATCCTGTGTCCTGTACATCTAAATGTTTATCTACAAAGTTTCATGAAAATCAGTTAATTCGTTTAAGAGTTATGGAGGAACATACATACAGAAAAAAATCTAATCCTGACGAGCATTCCTGCGACTGAAATGTTTGTTTTTTTAAATATTATTAAGGGTAGGTGGTTACCGTCGCCTAAGGACGCAAGCATCACCAGGGCGGGTACAAAAGAACCCTGGTAAGTGACAAATAATTTTTAAAGTACCAATAAATAACAGTGCACTGGAGAAAAGAGTGGTGATCTGAAAAAATTGATTATAGGAATAATTTTTACATTTTGCTTTATTTATTTCATATTTCAAACACACTCAAAATATCAAATATTAACGAAAACATTCTAATGTCGTCTAAAAGCACCCCCGGTATTACCTTTTCATTATCATTTCCGTCATACACAAAATGCGGTTAACCATCAGCTACCGTTGCCGTTGTCGGCGTTAGGCCACGTACGCACGAGAGCTTTTTCGACGCTTTAACGCTTGTTATTTATGACGTTTCGAATAGACCATATGACTTCTAGGCTGTGTGTTCAAATGCGGGCGCTTTTTTACGGCGGATCCGTCTGTGCTCCATTTTTAAACTTCGAGCTCGGCACGCTTTATAAAGCTCCCGTACGAACGTGGCCTTATGTGGTTAATTGTCTAAAATTGGCATACAATATAGATCTAGATATTTATAAGCAACTTAGTGTTACAAACATATATGTATACGTTAACCTACATAAGTTTTCTATTATCTTCCGTATCTATTACATACTCGTATTATAAAATAAAGTGACCGTAGGCATCTCTCTTTTTCTACGTAATTTATTTTAAACTAGCTGCTGCCCGCGACTTCGCTCGCATAACTTTGTAAATTATATACTAAAACCTTTCTCGAGAACCACTCTATCCATTGGTGAAAACAGCATAAAAATGGTGCAGTAGTTTTTGAGTTTATCGCGAACAGACAGACAGACGCGGCGGAGGATTTTGTTTTATCAACAATCAATACTAATAATAAATCTGTAAGGGTCGGTCATGGAGTAAGTTACTTTGTTTTCAGAGATATCGTGTTTATTGGCTCTATACATGATACTGAAACTAAATTGACCATTTTTACAATTTTTTTCTGTATATATGTTTGTATGTAAGTATGTATGTTCCTCCATAAGTATTAAACGAATCAACTGATTTTCATGAAACTTGGTAAATAAACATTTAGACGTACGGGATACAGGATAGGCTACTTTTTTCTTTTTCAACGCGGACGAAGTCGCGGGCGCCAGCTATAGTAATATCTAAGGATGTAAGGACTAATAAACTATATATTTTGATATGATTTTCAATCATGAAAAGAGCGATGAACGAAGACGGCTAATTTGAAAAAAAAAATGCATATGTGCGAAGCCGGGGGCGGGTCGTTAGTAAATTATGAATTATATAAGTTAGGTATGATGTGATGACTTTTTTTAGATGGTTACAGCCGAATAACGTGCTGCTCACTTTACGAATGCGGAAATTAGTCCTAAAGTTAGGTACTGTTGAAATATTAAAAAGTGACTTGAATTTGAAAGCACAGCACAACAAATAAATATTGAATTAACAAAAAAATTATTAAACTGTAACATATTTTCGCACTGTTTACGTAATCAACCGAACGGTTGGTTGGTATTTTATTTCGCTCAGTGTTCCATGAAAATAAAGCAAAATTATTCCCATTTTCTTGTTTCACTCAAAATATCAATTTGAATCATTGTGCAAACAGTTTATTTTCATATTACTTTATTTTATAGTGAAGCCAACTATTTATTATAAAAAAGAATGTGTTTTTATATGTTGCTACGAGCAATATCAGACCAATTCGGCTGATTGTTTTATTTCTTACTAAGTCCGAGGAAGGTTAAAGAGCAAAAATTAAAAAAAATCCGCGTAAAGCCGGGACGGGTCTCTAGCGTATGATACTTAATTGTATTTAGTATAACAAAGCGTGTCCAAGAAAACTCCAATTTTTAAGACACATTTTGAAGCTCATGCTTGATAGTTTAGAGTGATAGTCTAGCCCATTATTACTCATAGAGAAGAGAAGCACATACACAGCAATATAGCTGTAAAGTATAGTATAGCTGTAATAGCGAAATTTCTAATCAATTATTACTTTACGTAATGTTCAAGGTGGATAGAACTTTGATGTTTACAGAACGTAACAGACCTATTACTAGCTGGTGCCCGCGACTTGGTCCGCGTTGAAAAAGAAAAAAGTAGCCTATCCTGTGTCCCGTAAGTCTAAATGTTTATCTACCAAGTTTCATGAAAATCAGTTGATTCGTTTAAGAGTTATGGAGGAACATACATACATACATACATGCAATAATACCTACACTTACAGATTTATTATTAGTATTGATGATTGATTGACTAGCTACACGCTCTCGGCTTCGCCCAGGTTCAAAATACAAACTATCCTATCTTTTAAGTTGAAATTAAACATAGTTACTTAGTTTTATCAAACTCGGTTCAGTAGCTTAAAAGTTCATTGGCCTCAAACAACGTGACACGTAATCACTATCACTACATTTCATAAAAAAACAAAGTTTCCGCCGCACTCTGTCTGTCTGTTCGCGATAAACTCAAAAACTACTCCACCGATTTTCATGCTGCTTTCACCAATGGATAGAATGGTTCTCGAGGAAGGTTTTAATATATAATTTACAAAGTTACGCAGGTCAAGTCGCGGGCAGCAGCTAGATTTTATATATAGATAGATTTCCGAAGTTTACAATAAAAAAATATCTGTTATTGGTATATGATAATTACACAATAACTGTTATACAAAGCCAAAATCGTAACCTTTATTGGAAGGTTAAGCTGTGTAGGTATTGGTTACCCTGAACTTAATCATTTGCCTATAGTTTCAAAGGCTTTGATAAACCTGTGTTCATCCTGCTTTGCAAATGCGGTTACCGCTTCACAGAATTTAGTTAGCTCGACATCAAGTAACGTCATTGTCGTTGCAAATCCTACTTTAACAGCGAGCGCATAAGATTGATTATGATAATAAACGGGAGCTTTTACCAATTTATCTTCACAGGTTTCGACACGAGTCTCTATCTATCTAGTTTTTAATACAGAGCTTTTATATTCCGAAACACCGAGTTGCTTATCAGAACAAAATCTGCCCGGATAGAACATAATTCTTACACGACTGAATGAACTCTGGAAAAGTTTTAATAATGAACTTTACATGAACTTTGTAGTTGAATTAAGTAAGTGATGCGGATGAAGTCACGTGCAAAAGGTAGTAAATAATAATTTCGTTATAGAAATTCGCAATTTCTAGCCATAATACCACTAAGTAATGTAATAATTATTGACAAATTTTGTGATGATGGATGGATGTTTGTTGAGATAGTTGAGCGCATTTCGAATTTGGATGAAATTTGAAAGCGTTCGGCTCCCTGCCGAGTCCTTAACATTAAAAAAAACCTTCGAAATAATAATTACTTATGGTATCGACCAATGGGCGAACACTAATATTTAATTGTATCAAAATTTTCCTATATTTTTTCAATCCAGCCTCATAAAAAGAGTATCAAACTGAAACAGTTTACTTTTAAATACTTACGTTTGTTATTTGGAGTGTATTCTTCGAAAACATAATCATGTATATTGGTATTGATTGCTTGAATAGTCATCAATTGAATAGAGACGTCCCCGTTCAATCTATTCAAAGATAATGAACATTGGAATCCTACGTTTGCAATGGCTTTGTCACAAATATTGATTTGATGTTGTCACGTGAACAGTTGCATTCCTTTGTTTAGTTATATATACTTACTAGCTACACGCTTCCGGCTTCGCTCGGGTTTTAAGTTGGACCAAATTACACATAGTTACGAAGTTTTATCAAAATCGGGTCAGTAGTTTAGGAGTTCATTGGCGTCAAACACGTGATACGAAATCTATACTTATTATATAAAGCTGAAGAGTTTGTTTGTTTGGTTGTACGCGCTAATCTCAGGAACCACTGGTTTGAATTGAAAAATTCTTTTTGTGTTAGATAGTCCATTTATCGAGGAAGGCTTTAGGCTATATAACATTTAAGGGTCAGCGCCGACGGACGGAGTGGCAGCGAAGAGACTAATTTAATAACAATTTAAATTCAACCTAAAGTGCTCCTAAATACGACTGTATTTGGTACAATGAAATAAAATGACGGCGAGCGACTCAAAACGCGGTCGAGAGGCGCGCGGCGACCAAATACAGTCGTGTTAAGGAGCACTTTAGGTTGAATTTTAATTGTTACTAAATTAGTCCCTTCGCTGCCACTCCGCCCGTCGGCGCTGACCCTTAAACGCGGACGAAGTCGCTGGCACCAGCTAGTTTTTATATATATGTATAGAGATATGCGACATACCTATATTACAAGTGGTTTCAAGGCATGCTGCATTTGTACAGCAAGTCAGGCGGAGGTCTCTTACAGAAGACCTCCGTGAAATACCAGCATGAGCCCATTTCCAATCCCTTAATCCTAATCCCTAACTTTAATCCTACATAATGGCCGGCACTTCAACCTTACTGTGGCGTAGGACAAATGGTTGATAAACATTTTTTACAAAAGAAATAAAAAAAGCTCGCATGTTTTTAAACGTAATGGATTTAAGCTCTACTCATAAAAACGCTAAGCTCGTAGACCATTTAGTGTACATACGGCCTAAAAATTTAAGTGATATTGTGGATAGCATTTTAGGAATTTTTGCATACACCTTGGCCCTGTGATAAAATCGAAAACGAGACGTGTATGTCCATTAAATATTAAAAAAAAATATGTTTTTACTTATGTTACCGAGGTAAAAAAAAAATTTTTAGAATTTGTCTGTTTGTTTGTTCATGTACGCTAATCTTAGTAAGGCTTAACCGATTTGAATGCGATTTTCACTGATTGTAGCAAGCTTCTCTTAACATTGTTTGTTTCTTTCCAATCGCTTTATAAACATAAAAGTTATACCAAATACCAAAATACGAAGTTGCGGGCGCAGTAAGTAAATTAAAGTCTCAGAATTCTACAGCTCCAGTTCAATGTGGATTTGTAGGACTTTGTACACAACTTCGAAGATATCAAATTATGTATCTTCTTTCTCTATAAGAAAAAAGTTGAAAGACTCAGAAGTGCATTCCCGACTAGGTTTCGAACTTGCATCAGTCGACTCAGTCGTTTCGACAACCTAGCTTTGGTTTCACTGTGCTTTACTGCTATACAAATATAACATGTATGTATTGTATGTATTCAATCACGCAACCCGATCCGAAATGTTTTACACTAATTGTGTGAATTGGTCATTCCATTAGCGAATCTACATACGGATTAGGACCTTATGGTAAACAACTTACCGTTGAGAATTGAGCGCACTGTCGGTCGTCATGGCTGCGGGTGTCACGACCTTCTGCGGACAAAATAAGTAGTGCTTTGTTAGCATGATTGATTTCAACTTATGTAGACAGTGCACTGATATAATTAATTAGGTTTGGCTTTATCATGTCATAACCAATTACTCTCAGACATTGTTATTTCTGAATATCGATTGAAGTGAATGAATAATTGTCGATTGAATCAAACCGGGTATTATTTATTTGGTTTCATTTTTTAACGCGAAACTATAACACATGAGAAAATATCTGACATCTATATAGCTGTAAAAGATAAAAATTCTTCTTTGTAATCTTTAAGAAACGCAAAAAATAATTTATTTATTTTATACAAATTAGATTTTTTTCTTTATAAAGAAAAAATAAATAAACGTTATATTGAATTTATAGCTTTTTAAATTAATATTATATTTCTGTAAATAAAAACAATAATAGCATTTAATAGCACGACGCCTTGTGTCTTTTAAAATGAAAATTAATATCCGCCATAGTAATATAGAAGTACTTAATCTGAGATAATAATAAAAAAATTATAAGAGCTTTTATTTTAACGAGTAATAGAATAAAGAGAAAAATTTTGTATGGATATTATACCTATGTATGCAGGTTGTTATAAAAACGTATTGTATCGATTCTATAAAATTCTTATGAAAACTTGTCTCTACATCCGCTACTAGTCTCGTAGCGTGCGAATAATATTAGAATATTTCATAAAAATCTTTCAAGACTGCTAGATAATATTCTAGATATAAGTAAATACGGTGTCACTTCGCTTACAATGTCTTCTATCTAGCCATTATATTGATCATTGGCAAAGCCTGAATTCCAATCAAACTAATAGCTCGATTGTGTTAACTAAGGGAAATTGAAATTACATTTCATCAAATGTGTTTTTGTCGATTTGTATGTAATAAGGTGTCAGTGACTCGTGTGGAGTTACTCAGTCACATTAAATATTGACCGGACAATGACATGTCATGTTTCGGTAATTGGTAACTCATTAAAACAAAAACAAAATTTTTATTTTATTTTAATGTCCGACAGTTTTTAATGTTATAAGACCAAGGATAGGGAAGGTGTTTAGAAGGAATAGGGGCTTTGGCATCTTTTATTCGCTCACCGAAAGACACAAACCGAAAGACTTCTTCTTCTTCTTCTTCTTCTTCTATTTATCTAAAGTTTAACGTAAAATTAAGCCAAGCAGCAGGTAAACTGACATTCCAATTGATTGTAGGTGCCTATGATGACTAAGTTGCCTAGTGACACAAGCGTGATCTCACAAGGGGTCAAGTGAGCTGCTGACCATTTCGCAACTCGCTTAAAAAGCTCCATGAGGATCACGAGAAATTGATACAACTCTGGTCATACCAATATAGATTGTGACTAAGGACATTGATTACGAAGAGGTCCAATCCCAATAAGAGAGACGTCCAGCATTGATTATTGCTTCACTCCGGAAAGGATCGATCGAAGTAATATTTGCTCATCGCGTATAGGGCTAAAGAAATCACTCGTTTTCTCTGTCAATATTTGTGTATTTTATTGAGAACTACGTGGGAATAGGTATTGAATGTCTTCAGTTCAGTTTTAAAGAAAAATTTTTTTAAAAAATGTATTGTTTAGATAATGCAAATAAAACACGTTTTATTTGAAAATGTCAAAATATTGCCTGAAAAACAAGTTTCCATAAGAACCTTTACTTCATTTACCGATTTATTTAAGCCAAATCGGTAAATGCCACTGTGCTGATATATCGTTGAGAATTCTGTCTCCGTAATAGTTTTTTTACCAACCAACTGATTTTCATATGGTTTTCACTAGTAGAAAGAGCGATAAACAAGGAAAGTTCGTATGCAAAATCTGCACAAAAGAATTACATCTGTGCGAAAGCACCCACGGTTACCTAGTACATAAAAATCAGCATTTATTTAAGGATTATTAAAATATTTCAAACTCAGTTGGGATTAACATCAAAAGAGATGGAAGGGCGCGACACAACATTGCAGAGCCGAGACTAATGTGACATTAAGCCAGAAAATTATGATGGTACTCGTAGATCGTAAATGTGGTAGGTCATAATTTTCGTTATTCATACTAAGTAATGTCACAAAAATACTTTGGGATATTTACATAATATGTCCAATTTCGCTGATCCAATTTCCCTATAGGTATATATTATCATCAATCAATACTAATAATAAATCTGTAAGAATTGGTCATGGACTAAGTTACTTTGTTTTCAGAGATATCCTGTTTAAAGGCTCTATACATGATACTGAAATTAAGTTGACCATTTTTAGAATTTTTTTCTGTATGTATGTATGTTCCTCAATAACTCTTAAACGAATTAACTGAATTTCATGAGACTTGGTAGATAAAAATTTAGACGTACAGGACACAGGATAGGCTACTTTTTTCTTTTTCAACTTTTTTTTCAAGTCGCGGGCGCCAACTAGTTTAGTAATACGTTTGTTTAGATCCAATTCATCGTTCGTTTATCGAGACTTTTATGCTATTAACTGTACAGTTCATTAGAAATCATGGCTTTACCAGAGACGCATAAAGCTTGAAGAATGATCAAGCCGGCAGGTTAATGTAAGGAAAACTCAATTATTAAAAAAACAAATAAGGAACCTAGGTATACAAAAAAGGTATACAATTTCCAATATATAAAATAATGTTTGGTTTAACTCGGTATTGACAGGAGCAAATACTTTTAACGTGTTCTGTGCTGAGCTCCTTCCGTCCTACGAGTATCCATAAAACGTTGAGTGGCTTTTACAAGACCAATTTACTAACGCTCTCGGTAAGTACATTCTACTAGAAATAATAAAAAACATTATTATATGTGAAGTAAAGAGCTTAAGGAGCTGTATTTATACTTATATTACTTAAAGAATAAAAATTGTTTGTTCATTTGTAAGGGTAAAAATTTCAAAAACTACTGAAACTATAAAAAAAATACTCAAAGATAAACCATTCATTAATATACTAACCACATGTTCCGAAAAAATTAACTTGTTTAGAAATTTATTTTATTTTATTTATTCGAAATACAAACAGCACAACAAAATTTACCAAGTTGACCAAGTCATACATAAATTATACAAGTCAGACACTAGCGACCCGCCCTCGGTTTCACACGGATATATATTTTTTTTGCAAATTATATACACAAACCTTAGGTTAGGTGGTTTTAAATAAGTTGTATATTGCTAATCTAATTTATTGCCTTTTACTTTTATGCTTAATTTACTCGAATAATATTCAAAGGGAATAATATTCAAAGTTCTGTGTGAAACTAGTATATCCTGACACTTTAAGATAAACTGGTTTAGCCTAGGCATACTAGGTTGGCCTGAAATAGGGCTTGGCCTGTAACATATTACTGGCAATGTCACGGTGGTCATTTAATTTTTTGATTTGAACATTAATCTTATTATTACCTATTGTAATGCTCTTTGTATTAAAAATTAATTACGAGTATGTAGCAATATTCTAAACTGATGTAACCTTCATTCCGTCGAACTTCTCCCATGTGTATGCGTTGCGGATATTAACCATGTCAAAACATCCAAATACGCAACATGCGACCTATATTCGAAGTCTCATGGTCAGAATTTAATACCGGCATTTATTTTCGTACACATATATCCAAAACTAAATGTGTCCTTTAAAAAAAACAGCGTAATGCGTATTATCAATTTCATTAACCTAAATTAATATTAATTGTCGCATAGCCACATTATCTTTAAATTATTTATTTTATTCTAACGAATATTATACTTAATATAATTTGAATGCGAAAGTGAGTTTGTTTATTACTAACTTAACTACTCAACCGACCATCATAAAATTTAGCATAATATATAGTTATAATAATTATTAAGTATCGATAAAAAACCAGGCCCTCAATTTTGCTAGTTCGGCCGAGACTTGTTTTTTCGAGCAAAAGGATACGAAAAAATATTTCGTATCTCTATTTGACAACAATGTTTATTTTCGAAAGACGCATCATTTCACATAAAATCTGTCACATTTGACAGCTGGCCAAGATTTGACCGATTCAATCGTTATTAAATTATGGCCAGGCAGAGGATAATAATTAGCTCTGAGAGGTCGCCCGGAACGGGTATGAGTGCTGATAATATCTTGTCCTTATCAAATTATGCTCTAATGGAGTGCTGGAACGGCGGTTCAAATAAAAATTAGCCTTGGCTGAAGGAGTGCTGGAACACAGCCCAGGAACACGGCCCTGATCTAGTTGGTCGCGTCTTGGTAAAGTCTGACAGGCTTGTAATAAGCTCTGACAGGTCGCCCGGAACGAGTATGATCAAATCTTATCCCGATCAAATTATGGACGAATGGAGTTTTGGAACGGCGGTTAGAGCAGCCCAGGAATCAGGATTAGCGACGTCCAAAACACGTCCCTAAACTAGTTGGTCGCGTCTTGGTAAACTATGACAGGCTTGTAATACATAAGCTCTGACAGGTTGCCCGGAACGAGTATGATCAAATCTTGTACCTATCAAATTATGCTCGAATGGAGTGCTGGAAGGGCGGTTAGAGCAGCCTAGGATTAGGGACGTCCAAAATGCGTCCCTAATCTAGTTGGTCGCGTCTTGGTAATCTAGAACTTCCAGTGGTTTTCTGGTGTGACCGAGATACAGGTGGGCCCAGTTTAGGATTACAAAACATAGACTGCAAGACTGCCATTACTAAAATTCATTCATGTAATCAATACCTTACAATATATTGTAAACATATCTTCAAGACAAGAAGGCTTTTTATCCGGGAATACAGTCCCGAATTTGTTTGCTCTGAGATTGTATTTATTAAAGTAGGACACTAAAATTTATGTATAGCAATCTCGACTTAAACGATGAGTAAATAAGAATTATTTCTCCTTTACGGCCGTTGTGAAATATTATACCTGTTGAAATTTTCGTGTATTCTTAAAGGAGACTGCGAATAATATAAAACGTGAACATTAAAGAGTAGCCTCTTTAATAACGCTTAAGTCCATTTATAAATGTACTAGCGACCCGCTCCCGGTTTCGTCCAGGATAACTTATCACTTGGCAAACAGAAGCTTTATTGTCACGAAATAAATAAAGTATTCACGTTCTATTCACAGATTTAGGTCGATCGCTTGTACGTAATTTTCCTTAAATACCTTTCGGTTTCCGTTAACGGCAATAATTCTGGTCGGACCGCAGTTGAACCTCATTATCGCTGGGGAAATAACTCGTTATACTGAATTTATTGATCACAGAAAATACTGCTGAACATTTAAGGTTTCAATGCCCTTAATTACTCATTCGTGTTTATTTACACATATGTGCTTTCAAGTTCTTCTCAGCCAACTTTATTAGCGCTTTTTCACATATACTGCGGCAAATTTGTTACAGCAAGTTTTTTACAGTCAAATTTTTCCCTTATATACCTTTATTCCTTTAGGAATGTGTGAATTTATAAATGATATATTGATGATATATGAAATCTCTGTTAACATTGCAGGCAACAAAATGGCCATAGGCCCTACAGGAAAAGACTTAAAGGTTGACCACGGAAATGATGGGTGGACGACATTGTTGTATTCGCTGGGAGTGATTGGATGTATTTAGCAAGACAGGGTGAAATGGAGAGGACTGGAGAAGGCTTTTGCCCAGACGGGGCCCAGTTAAAAAAAAAAGGAAATCTTGTACGAGTAAAAATATATATTATGTTGTAAATTTGTTACTGCTATGGAAATATAAAGCTTTATTATTATAATAGTTGTTTTAGTTGTCATTAAACACGAAATAATATTACAGTGCAAACGTAGCAGAGGCAGAAGAATGAAGACATTCTAGTTGAAGAATTTAAGAAAATATTAGAAGCTTCCAAGGTCGTAGAGAAATGGCACTTTAAGAAGAAGAAGATGCCCAACAAAACAGTAATATTTAAATGACGCAGACCATTTGTGCAAAATATTTAACATTTATTTTAATATCATGTTGTGGCGCATAATCTCTAATCTTGGTAAGAGTCGCTAATTTAATAGAATTAATTTTCGCAAGGCAACGTTATATCATAATTGAATCTTATTAAGTATACCTTGCCTACCTTAATATTGCGTTTGTAAGAATATGAAAAAAAATTAGGGTCCCGTAAGGAAAATAATGAGTAAATTGGGACCTTAGACTAAACAAAGTAGGCCGTCTACTTTGTTTTTAAATACCTTTTATTTAAGATAGGTACACGAAGATACATTTTTTTGGGTTAGTCCAAAAAGTTCTACTATTAGTTCTACGATACAACAGTTTAGACAAAAAAATCCAAGTAAGTAGTTCTACTGCAGAGTATGACTGATTGGACTCTATCTAAAGGTTTCAGACATTTGATTCAGTTTTGATGGTAGATGGCTACCGTCTGTATAGGTATAGAAAATTGACCCTAAAAAGAGAAACTATTACGTTTCTTGTCAGTTTTCTGCACATAGAAAATGCATACTTTGTTAAGTAAATTTAGTAATAAAACAAAGAATATTTTAATTTTTTTATACGTAATTTAATTCGTAACGGAAGCTGGAAAACTTATCGGAACTCTTGATTTCTGGGAAGGAAGAACTGTTAATATGGCAGAACGCTGACGACGTTTATTAGGTATTTCTTAAGTAGATACCCTTCTTGGAACTTACTCGTTGAGGCGGAAATTCAATAAAATATTCGCTAGTCAAATTTAATCTCACTCAATATTAAGTTATTTGTTATAATACCTTTGAATATAATACTTTGATAAAAAAACGTTTTGGCCAATTAAACATCGTGTGTGGCTGATTTTTATTTTTTATATTTAGGTCAGCAAACGTAACGGCACCTTACAGTATACATGGCTACCGTCGCCATCCAACGCCACAGGTGCTGCAATAGTAGGATTAAGTATGAGAGATTGTGAAGGGATATGGAAATGGGCATCCTTTACTAACTCACCGAAACACGTGAGAAGTACCGTATGTATACTTCGACATAAATTTAGTAAAAAGCAGTTATTTTGAAATAACAAACAGACGTAGGTACATATTATAATATTTTTATGATCATGAAATAATTTTCACGCTCAGTGTTATAAATTGCACCAAATCGTTAATGCAAAGTAATAACACTAAATTCAAGCCATGAATGTATCTTTCGCCTTGTTTTATTCGCTTAATATTTATATTATGACGCTGTAGAGTTCCCTTACTCTGTTATCTTTACTTTAATGGATTTTCGACGATAATATTTCACGTGACTAACAGACGCACAGTGACTCTTAGCAATATTTTTTATGAGAAACAAATTACTATTAATTAACAATAAGATTGAATTATTTTAAAGGCGAGTCCAGACAATAATAGAACAAAATATGGTATAAAACATATTTATATAGCATGTGTTAGGTATACTCGTATGTGTGGACGATATGTGTTATAAAACGCGGCTGGTGTCCGCGACTTCGTCTGCGTTGAAAAATAAAAGATATAACGATTGACGCCTGATCAATACTAATAATAAATCTGTAAGTGTAGGTATTGTATGTATGTATGTTCCTCCATAACTCTTAAACGAATTAACTGATTTTCTTGAAACTTGGTAGATAAACATTTAAACGTACAGGACACAGGATACGCTACTTTTTTCTTTTTCAACGCGGACAAAGTCGCGGGCAAAAGCTAGTATTATAATATACTTTTTGCCAAGCGTAAGCGAGAAGCGAATATTTTCCGGGGCGTTTAACACAGAATGCCGAGCTACCGCCGCGGGAAAGCGGCAAGGTAGCGGAAAAGCGGCGAGGTAGCGGAAAAGCGGCGTGGTAGCCCTACACAAATTGGCAACGCTAGCCGCCCGCCCTCGCGCCTGGAACGCGTCGCATGTTTGTGATAGAGCGCGAGCGGTGAAACGGGAAACCTCACCGCGTTGCGCCGCTTCCCTACCGCTGGCGGTTTCTGTGCTGTATGCAACATAACAACTCTAAGTACCCAAACAGACACAAAGCGGGCGCGGGTGCGAGCAGCGGGCGCGTCTAGTTTTAATATACTGGGTCGCGCTTAATGGACACGCTTATTAAGAATGGGTATAAAGCAAACAAAATTTGTAATTTCACCCGCGTGGCCCCTTGGACATGACAGTGACACAAAATACGTAGAACTACGCACAACATGCGACGGAAGATAGCGCATCTCGCTCAATAAAAATGTTATAAGTGCCAAAAGTATTAAATATTAATTATTCGTAAACTACAATGTCAAATGAAAAATTGTTACATACAGCCTTAGATAATATGTAAAGTGAAATTACTGATACACTTTTAGCTTTGTAATGTGTGTCACTTTGAAAATAAAACGAAAATCGATGGAAATGAGAGCTCACTTGGTGATTTTTTTCTATCGAGAAAATTTCATTATATTATGTTTTCTGTTACAGACGTCACTTTCATTTATAATGTATTTATCTATTTAAAAAAAATTAATTAAATTAGACTTTGTTTACTTAGATAAAATTCAAATCTAGGATTGGCTATTTCTCTTTATGCCCGCTCTTAGGCGCGACCCAGTATATTATAACTAGACGCGCCCGCCGCTCGCGCCCGCGCCCGCTTTGTGTCTGTTTCGGACCTAACATTACAAAAATTCCCGCCCCGGGAACGCTCCCGGTACATAGTATTTGTTACAATATTACGGAACGGTGAACGCGGATTTCTATATGTTTTTTAAGATTGTTTAGAGAAAAATCTCTGGAGGATTTTATAAATACAAATCAAGTCTCGAAAAAATCTCATGAATAAAATCTTATGAAAAATACTGAACGGGTTCGAAATACATTTGGTTTTATTTGGTACTAAAACTTGAAACCACTGGATGAACTTAACTAAGTATGTATTGTTTTTCATCACGGTTGAGGACCGTGAAGCAAATAGCTACTCTATACTAAAAATTGCATGGCACAAACATAAAATTAAAATTAAGGTTAACGACTTGGACAGTCATGGCTGCCACGATTTAACATCGCGAAAACACATTAATACACTATAAATTTTAAAATAAAATCGAATGCTTATTTTAAGGCGTCCTTGAAAGGCCGTAATATCTTTCCAACAGTTGTAAAATTGTTTTCTATGTTTACAATACCTAGTAATCTGAAGTTTATTGAGATTTATGAGATCTCGTTTCTTTGTTCACTCTCTGTAGAAAGATGGTATAAACATAATAACAAATTTATGATTAGGAAGATTTACAACTCATCGAAATACGAGATATACTACGAGTAATATATATTTTATATTTTTATATTGAAATTTTCATGTTTTAAAGACAATTAAGTTTACATATAATAACATCACTATCCTTCGTCGACGAGGAGGAGTTTGGGAATCGCCCGGTGAAGTGACTTATCACCGGAAATAATCCCCCCCCCTCTCCACTTCCACCATCAGCGGTGCTGTGTGGGTCCGAGATGAGTCCTCGGATCCTCACTCACCGCTACGTCCACTTCGGACTCATCTCGGCGAATGTTCGCCTCACTATTTTTATGTAGCGGCTCAGGAATCCTATAAGCCGCCACGCATCATTTTTTATGTGTTTCAGGACACCAGATGTCCCCGTCTGACGCCCTGAAATTGTTCACGCAACGTTCGCCGCGGCGTACGCCCGAGCACGTCGGCCGACTCTTCGGCGCCTGAATGGATCGGCCTGGGGGTCAATCTTACGGGACCGCTCATTAGCCTCTTTGCCACTCAGGGCCGCTTCGCAAAAGGTCTTGACAGCATCCCAGCCTTCAAGGCTACTGACGACAGCGACGCTCTATCTCAGCATAAGTTTTCTTTTATTCTATCATCCTATCCAAGTTTTGCTTGTATTTATAGGCGACAGTTACCAACTAGTATTAAAATTAAAAAAAGAAAAAAAAATCCTTACAAACGCAATTATGATGTGTAAATATATTTTGGCGTTAAAGTTGAATTCTGTCAAAATTTTAATTAATCTTTGCCACTAAGATAAACTACATCCAGGATTAGATATAGTTATAATAGTAAAAGATATACCCAGTTATAATATTGTAGGTAATTGTAGTTCAAAATATAATCTTTAGATAATTATTTTAGTTCTGAATGTGTAAGACAGATGGCGGGATCTGAGCCGCATCTAATAGCTGGTGTATCATCTATATCTTCTCTTCTATATCTATACTTTTAAAGTCGCTGTCTATGTCTCTCTGGTTTCTTCGCTAACTTCTTCAAAACCACTCAATAGATTTTTATACGTTTTTCAACTAAAGGAAAAAGCAATGAAATATTGTGTGTACCTACCGAACGCAGTGATTATATTCTCTTTGTACCTACCTATAATTTAGAGAAAAAAATTTCATCCGTCTGAATCTGGGAGCGAGTCGCTAGTTATTTTATTATATTTAATAAATAACAAATAATATAAATAGAGCAAAGTTAAAAATATAAATACAAGAATGTTTAGACGGGCGTTACTATTTACATTTGTTTTGGCTCGTAGAGAAATTTCATTACTAAAAATAATCAGGAAACGTACCTAAGTATGTTAATGAGCAACTGCTCGCCGAGTATCTAACGTGATCTGGCCCACATTTAAAGTACCTACTCGGTTTACTTCAATATTAAATTTTCAATCTAAATACTGTCACTGCCGTAGCTTCTAAAATATAAGTGGCAGCAATTAAATAAATATGTCATGCAGCTCTTAAACAGTAAGCTCGTAAAGCAGAAATCTCTAATAAAACCAATAATAATAAATCACTAATAATAATAATATATCTCGAAATCTCGAATTAATTAAGTCTCGAAAAATTAAGTAAAAATCTCCAAGAAGTCTATAAAAATACGAAATTTATCATCAACTAGCTGCTGCCCGCGACTTCGCCCGCGTAACTTTGTAAATAATATACTAAAACCTTCCTCGAGAACCACTCTATCCATTGGTGAAAACAGCACGAAAATCGATGTAGTAGTTTTTTTATTGATCGCGAACAGAAAGACAGACAAACGCGGCGGAGGACTTTATATATAGAGAACGCGGACGAAGTCGCGGGCACTAGCTAGTAATAAATAAATATCTTCACACATTCCACACATATTATTGATACCAAACAGTTGATAGGTATATATACTACATAGATAACTTTTTATTTTTAAATACATACATATTATAAAAACAAACATCCATGACTCAGGTACAAAGTTAAATTTTAACACATAAACATTTTCCCCTAGCGGGATTCGAACCCGCGACCGTTTGGTTAATAACAGCTAGGGTTACTAGCCACTAGACCAAACGTGTCGAATTGTAATATTACATATAAGTAACTAGCGACCCGCTCCCGGCTTCACCAAACTTCACAGGATTACCCGTTGGACTAATCTGAAGATTGTCTGAAAATTTCATCAAAATCAGTTCATCGGTTTTGGAGTCCATAGGGAAAATACACACACACACACATCGCCTTTTATTATTTATTTATTCAAAATCCACAGCTCTCAAAAATTACTGACAAAAACAAAAACACACCCTACAGCCAAATATGGATTTTACATTTATACAAAATGTAATTATTAAGATCCTAATATGTATATATTAAGATGTCTGTTTTCTATTTTTAAAATTTTCAAAATTAAACATGTTCAAAATAAAAATGTTAATAATATTGGTTTCTATAGGTGAACAACACCCTTTCCCTGCATCATCGCGTCCGTTCATTCATGAGCGCACTCAGCTAATAAATTTATTCAAACAATGCATTTTGTTCTCCGCTCCATAGAGTCCGAACACAAATGGTGTGAAAATTTCATGCAAATGTAATTGGGATGCAAAATTATTAGAGTGTGAGTCCGCTTTAGAAGTTTCACGAGAAATTATCCATTTTTAAGAAGTCCGTTGAGCATTTTTCCCAGTTCATCTACGTTTCGTTTAGAAATTCGCTAAAACCCTCTAATAATAGTACAATAAAGTCACAAATTCTCAATATGCAGACAGACTGTCTCAACTGTTTATCCTCATTTCTAAACTACATATAATTTCCGTTTAAACTTCCTTTCACAGAATGTCTTACACAAGGTCTAGATGTAGTAAATTTATATCTAGTTAAGTAACATTTAATATTTAACATAGGCTGTATTTTATTATAACAATGTGTTATATATGTATGATAATGTAAACCTATAATTTATGTTCTACGTTTCATCACAATTTTACCCTATAATGTATTATAATTTGCATATAAAAGTCATTATTTGGTATGCGTCGCGAAAACTTTGGGTATACATAAAATAATGTATTATACTTCGACTTATATTATTATGTAGTATTTTTTCAAAAACCGGCACAAAAAGGCTATGATGTGTAACTATTATAGTTGTCACAATAACCGTTTTTAGATCAAATTAATCAAACACGGATTAAGGTGATCCTTCATTAAAATATTAATTAAACCATACCATTCATAACAACCTTGCAGCAAAAAGCTATTTTGCAGAGAGAAGCTGCGCGATGAATTTAAATTAAAAAACACAGCTAAACCCTATTCTTGCCAAGGTCTTCATGAAATATCACTTACAGTTGTAGCGTCTTTAAAGGTCATTTTGTGGAAGTGCAACACAACCCTAATGTCTTTTAAACACGCTCTCCACTCGGCACACTGGTGGCGCTGAGATTTTCAAATTTAAACCCTCTCCGTTTTGCGGAGAGGTTTTTGTTTATTGCCCTTTTTGTTTCGGGGAGAAAGACGGAGACTATTTCGAAACAATTCTCATTTTTTCTTTCCCCATTCAATTCTTCATTCATTCTTCATTTTTGATTTAAAAATATAAATAATAATATGATTTTGTCTCTATTGTTGTTTTGTTTGATAGCTCTAATCTTTGGAACTAGAAGTCGTATTTGATAATGGATTTTTGCTTTTGAGAGCGAAAATCTTTAAAAAGTTTGTAGCTGTTTTGTTATAGAAAAAGTTTATTAGGTATACATTAAGGCGCTTAGTGCCGTCAAACGGGTACTTTCTTAAGCCTACTTTTCGTTTATGGCTAGACCAAAAAGTTTAAAAATATATATATGAATTATCACAGTTTAGACAACATTTGGTACAATTTAAACAATAATATTAAGCAAATAGTGTTTTTTTTTTTCTTGAATACCCTAATGCTCCCAAAGTAGGTAGGGCGATTGGAAATATTTTACACGCTAAAAAATAAAGAATCCCAGTACTTTACTCGTACATAACATACGATATGTAAATGAGTCAACATTTTCATTCAAAACATCGAGATATACAAATTCTGGTATGTGGCGCAGGTGTAGTGGGCTACACCCCGCCCAGACGCCTAACGTCATTGAAGAGTCCAAGCGAAATAGTCTCACGCTACGTCCATAATTTTTTTTTATGTTAAGTTCGACAAACAGGCTGGCTGGTCTTCTGTAAGGGGCTTGGTTACTGCTGCCCAAATGACTGCAAAACGCAGTATGCCCTGCCACTACTAGGCCAAAAAGAAAAGTTACAACTCTTTCGTTTAATAATTACCAAAAGATTTATAAAAAAAACATTAGACTTGGTGCTAGAAACAAGTGATTTGCCGGATCGTTAAAAATGTAGATCCGCGATATGGATACGGATATCCGGCACATCACTACTAGACACACATTAAACCGTTAACACATTTATAATTCAACCGGAGTGAAATGGGCGGGGTGAAACCCCGGTTACATCTGGTTATAGTTACTAAATAATCTTTTAACTTTTATGTCGGAAAACGATTTTTACGTAGGTGTGAAGTAATAACGGTGGTCTTGGGGGAGACTGCCGCCGTGCCGCCCGTCGTAAGGTCCCCCGAGTGGGCCGGCGTACCTCCACTTTCGGGTACGCCGTGGTTCTGACAGGGAGCACAGGCTTACCCGCGTTGGATAGCCATGGCGGGACACCGAAGTCGTGTAAAGCCGCGTCCTCACTAGGGCCGCGGCCACATCAGGCCGGCCGCCCAGCCAGGCCTTGTATAGTGTGTACGCGTGTAGTGTGTACAAGGCCTGGCCGAGCGGCCGGCCTGATGTGGCCGTGCGGTCCTAGTGAGGACGCGGCTTAACAACGTCCCCACGACCCCGCCCATCAGCGGCTGCGACAGATAGAAAGTCGTTGGGTTTTAGCCGGTTGGGATCCGGCATAACCCCGCAGTGTCTCCTACACTGCCGGGTAACTATCTAAGCGGATTTCCCAACGTTAAAAAGGTGTGAAGTAATAAAGCGCTAAATCTTAATTTATACGGTACGTTTAAAAATATACACGTAAGTCGCGATAAGCTTTCAAGCAAATATAAAATTATGGAGGTTGTAAATCACGCGTTTTAGTGTCCGGCGTAAAATGTTACACATAGCTTACTCGTATGTTGGACGAGATTTTATTTTAAAAAAATGTCTACTTTTATAAAGAACAAAACGAAAATAATTTACCAAGGCTTAACAGATTAATACTAAAAATAATTTATACCAAAAAAAAAATATTTACACACTAGCAACCCGCTCTCGGATTCACACAGGAAGCATTTTTTTTATTACACAAACCTTTTTTATTTATCCCACTTTCCATAAATGAAAACCGTTATTTTATACGGATTTAAAATATGTAGATATTAAACTTTTAATAAAAAAAAATGTGTCAACCGTAACAGAGATATTTTATCGCAGTTTATTTAGGATTTTAGTAAAACTACAAAACCGACATAATTTTTACTCTTAAGGTTTAGTTGGGAAGCGACTTTGTTTTATACTATGTAGTGATGATAATAAATAATATAAGTATATAATAGTATAAACACGAATTTTTAATTTCTTTACTAAAAAATCAAACAAATGCTGAATAGCAGATTTGCAATGCCCGCATAACACATTTCTTTTCATTCGTCGTCTTGATAACAAAATGGTTACCGTCTTTTGCTACCAACTAAACTCCTCGTTATAATCTCTCAGATCTTCAAAGGTTGAGGAAGAAACTTCTCAGGATTTTAAGTCCGCCTTTGTACATTTTGTAAGCATAAAAACAAATATACTGTTCCAAGGTAAAAGGTAAAGGCTTCAATTTTGTCTCCTCAAAATCTTCCCTACAATCTTGTCAAATCCGTACTAATATTATAAATGTGAAGGTTGTATGGATGTTTGTTACTCTTTCACGCAAAAACTACTGAATGGATTACAATGAAACTTTACAATAATATAGCTTATACATCAGAATAAGACATAGGCTATATAAGGCATAAAAAAGATAAAAAGATTTAAACAAAATTATATTGTGTGTCACAGCCATCGAAATATTACAATGGAATTTGCGTCACAAATGCCAAAACGGCACATAAAAAGAACGCCTTTGACAGAATCATGGCGGACTCTTGCCTTCATGCGTCAATGGTAAAAGGTATATTTTGTTTGTTTTGTTTTAAATGACAGTTCATGCTCTACGCATATGTCACTTTTAAATGTTCCATAAAATTCGTAGTGTTTTGTATGGCACGCGGGTTCCATGTTGTAGTAGTTTGATGGTCACAGCGATAATAATGTCCGGCGTTACCACTCACATGTTTTTCCTCCGTATAGGCTTGTAAAAGCCTTATAGGCTAGTAAAATATATGTGAACGTTACGAACTATTGAACATTAAAATTTATAATACGTCATTGTAAAGTCTATTTTCTTTCTTAGCGCCTCTTTCACCAACTACAAGTAAAGTGTTGATTAGTTACTTTTAGAAATCGTTTTCTGTTTTATTGAATTACTCGTTTACTGCATAATTCGAAAGGCGATTTTTTTTTTCATTATTTTCTATTTAATTTTTGGGACGTTTACCGTACAAACAAAGGTATATCAGCTAAATTATTCCCGGTGACAGGTGACTTTAAGTGACGGTTTAGCCTACTTGACGTTGGTGAAAGAGGCGCTAAAGTTTAATTAATGTGTAAGTTTTGTCCCATATAAATTAATATTTGCCACTTTATTACTTTACGCCTACAAAAACATTATTCCGGGGATTTACCTGCTATTGGCTTGATTGGCTAAATCGAGTTTTACGTCATCTGCTTGTTTACGCTTGTATGTAGCGTCTAGCGTTTTAATAGCTCTAACGAAGGTGGTTTTCATAGAAAATAGATAAAATAACAAAAATTTATTAAACGAATAGCAAAATGTATTCAGGTATAATGAAGAATTTAAGATTTTTTGTAACCTGTCAAATACTCTCTATTATTTAACCATTAACCTTATTAAACAGCAAACAACAGCACACATGCTTTATTTCACTATGGTCTTCTGTAAGGGGATCGTCCAAGTGACTGCGAAATGCAGTGTGCCTGCCCTACTACTACTTTCCAAACCCGAACCGGAGCCAACTTTGAAAAGTTAATTTCTAGAGTTGACCCTCGGACCTCTGAGACAGAGCGTTAAGGCAAGCAGCCTAACCACTCATCCAACGGACTCGTTAAAAATGTTAAGTATACATGATATATTTTACCAGGGTTGAGCTACTCTACAGGGCGTCCCAAAACTATGCGACATAAAGGGAAAGTACCTTAAATATCGTAGATAGCATATTTTGCTGAAAGAAGACTTTATGTTATTTTTAAAAGTTAGTAATACTGCATTCAAAGATTTTCTAAAAATTACATCGTCGTCTACAATAATTAATCTTCTTGAAATTTTCATGAAACATTTTACGTTATTCCTTTCTTTTAAGATACTATATTATTACTTAAGAAGAATTTTTTTTGTCCATTCTTTCGATTGGCATCATAAAACTACGGGGGATTTTTTTCTTTTCACATTTAAGTCGGTTCAATTCCCAGACGCAGCAAGTATTTTTTAGAAAATCTTTGAATGCAGTATTGCTAACTTTTAAAAGTAACATAAAGTCTTCCTTCAGAAAAATATCCTATCTACGATATTTAAGGTACTTACCCTTCATGTCGCATAGTCTTGGGACACCCGGTATAATAACTTCGACATAAAAGACAGAAAAAAAATCCCATTCTAAGTTTTCTTTTTTGGCATTCGAATTTACATAACAACGTAACAAAATATCCGATTCCCTTGAATTGTGTATATACCAAATTTAATTTGATTTAACATTTCAAAAAGCGATGTTACGCCGTGTCTCAGGTAGCACACTTAATTACGGTTCGGACAAAATGACCCGGCATTACCTTGTACTAATTAAATGGGCTACTCGAAGACCCTTGGCTTAATTCGCTTTTAAGTCTCTCTATTGTGTTTAGTAACGATTAATTCAGTTTGTGAGGTCTTTGAAAACGAACCTTTGCTATGTGATACTCCCCTAAAGCAAAAACCTAAATGTCAGAGGTAAAGATCAGATAAAAAAAATTAAGGGTACTTACCTACTTACTTGCCTGTATTTCAATTATTTTGATATATTGAAAGGAAAGGTCCTATAAACCATAAGAGACGGCGTAGTTAATGCTGTTAAGGCAAAGTCATACAAAAATAAACAACATCATAACAACAAGGCCATAAAAACAGATCAAGGGCTTATATATTTCCCATGGGGAAAAGACCCATGGCTTAAATCGAAGGGCAAATCGTGATATCCTTTCGTTGTTATACAATCCCTAATTTGTTACTTGCGCTCTCACTCTTTATTACAACATTCAATATATATTTTCAATATTCTTTATATTTTTTAAGGAAAAATTAAATAAAGACATCGAAAAATAACAAAATTAGAAATTTTACAAGAGTGGAAGACGTTACAAGTAACAAGAATATTAATAAAAATCTCACTAAGGCTAACGCCCTTATAAAGGAAGAAATGCCAGATATAATAGACATTTTTGTAAATCGAGATATTAAATTCAAGGTACATCAAACCGGAAATTTCGTTAGAAAATAATAACAGAAACAAGTAGATATGATATTGATGTCTGAGGAGAGTTCATTACTCGTAATG
The DNA here is from genome assembly GCA_945859745.1 of Synanthedon formicaeformis. Lineage (NCBI taxonomy): Eukaryota > Metazoa > Arthropoda > Insecta > Lepidoptera > Sesiidae > Synanthedon > Synanthedon formicaeformis. Next base: position 10,513,944 of record OX243958.1, read on the forward strand.
AGCGACATTGTTGTGGTGAAATTTCAACAAAGGAAAATCAATTCACATCCAATTGATGATTGAAGGATGATTGAGTGTAATTGTTATACCCAGTCCAAAAAAGGGAGGAGGGTATTTGAAACAGGCTCCTCAAAATAATAACAGTATTTACAGTTTGATTAGTACTCTGGTCTAGATTTGGAAAATAGTGGCAGTCGCAGTCATTTGGGCAACCCGACGGTAGACGCCACCATCAAATGGACCGTCAGCCTGTCTGTCTAGTTTAACATTAAAATATATTTATATAATATAAATTGCGTAAATTGTGCCTTGTATTTAAATACTGCCGCAGTATACGCGCGTATTCCGATAACATAGTTTTATCGACAACAATTTTGTTAGGGATTGGGATAGCACGATCCTTATCAGATAAGGGAGGTCGCTAATGCAATTTAAGTTCCCAATGTTATGATTTGATAACACCAAGGCCGCCTTAATTGGCGTTTCTCGCACGAGATGAAATTACTTGAATCTAATATTTAATTAGTAGGAAGGCACACCATTTCTACGTGAAACATTACCTACAAGGTGACGGTCTGCTTTGTAGTAAAGTGGCTACCGTCACCTATATACATAAAAACAACGCCAAGAGATTATGCAAGTAAGTTTCTTACATTAATACGATAAATGATAAGGAATAAGGAAGAGTAGGCGAATAACTGGCTTAAATAAGAGTAGAGTGGATTGGGAAGGTATACAGAAATGGGCTTTGGCATTTTTTAAACCGATTTAAATCTTTGTTTTAAACACTCACCGAAACACAAGAGCACTCTGTTCACGGTCGTCTTCTGTTATTTCACGGTCGTCTTCTGTGTATGGGGGTAATCACTCCTGCTGGACGGCCTTTTTTTAACGTTGGGAAATCCTCTTGGATACTCGGTAGTGTAGGAGATACTTGGGGTTATGCCGGATTCTTACCGGCTAAAATCCAACGAATTTCTAGCGCAGCCGTTGATGGGCGGGGTCTTATTAATGGGACTTTATACGAGTAAAGATGAAATGTAGAATTATTACTACAGGCAATAGAGGAGCCGGTTACTCTTATCCATAATGCACTAAATTACTAAACTTATTTCTTTTTTAAAATAGGTTCAGTATCACGTACTGACCCTAAATGCACAAAATCCTTACAAATTAGGCGGGCGGAAGTGCCGCCAATTTGATAAAAACCGTTTCGGCCTATATCTCCATAACAGTGCATTTGAGGCCCAAAATGGTATTAACCTTTATCGTAGATAAACAAATTTCCTATCTTTCTTGTTTAACATTTTTTTTCTGTCACTTACCGTTTACGACTTGTTCGACTAATATGACCTGATTTGTTTAATGGCCATAAAGAAATCGTAAAAGTCGAATAAGTCGTAAACGGTAAGTAATAGAAAAAAATATTGGAAAAGAAAGATAGGAAATTTATTTATCTTTAATAAAGGTTATTACCATTTTGGGCCTCAAGTGCACGGTTATGGAGATATAGGCCGAAACGGTTTTTGTCAAAATGGCGACACTTCCGCCCACCTAATTTGTAAGGATTTTGTGCATTTAGGGTCAGTACGTGATACTGAACCTATTAAAAAAAGAGTTGTAATTTATGGCCAAATCTGTTTATATGACCATATTTGTATCAATCAATAAATCGTAATAGTCGAATAAGTCGTAAACGGTAAGTTATAGAAAAAAAGTTATGAAACAAAAAAGATAGGCAATTTGTTTATCTACAATAAAGATTATTACCATTTTTTACCTCAAGTACACGGTTACAGAGATATAGGCCGAAACGGTTTTTGTCAAAATGGCGGCACTTCCGCCCGCCTAATTTGTAAGGATTTTGTGCATTTAGGGTCAGTACGTGATATTGAACCTATTTAAAAAAAAGAAATGATTAGAAATTTATTGCAGAAGAAAATTGTCTATTACCTGTAGGATATGTGAAACAAACGCGATACGAATAAAATTTTCTTTAAATATTCTATCATTCAGTTGACATTGTTTTATAGATGCGATACAAAACTCCTTTGAGAAAATAATAGACGTTATAACTTCAAAAACGGCGACGAAATTGGGAACGAAATTAGTTTTATGAGCCGGTACGAGTACACAGACTCTACTGTTTTATAAAGACTTTCTGATACATTTATATTGAGCTCGTCATCGGTTTATTTATCAAAATTACTGGCAATAGATTAGACGGTGAATTCTAGGGAATTCGAGTCGAGACACTTGATATCGTTCCAATTGATCCCTAAAGTGTCTGTCTCTTGTAATCCCAATGAAAATTAGTTTTATTTTTCAATAGTATAGTAAGTATATTTACTATAGTAGAAATAATTTAATATTTATATTGGCATATAATCCAAAGCCACTTGTAATTTGCATGTGTAGTTGCACTTGTATGTTGGTGTGTTAATCTTGTATTTTCGATGTTGTAACGTTAAAACAAAAAGTTCAGCCAAATTTTGGTTGATAGTATGAAATATTTTTATATGATTCTTCTTCTTTAAGATATGATGATTTTTTTATTAGTGGTGGGTTTGCTCTTGGCCAGCATCTAGCCGTGTAGCGAAGATAGAGCGAGCTCACTATTAACTCAGTCAGAAGATGCCTATTCACTTGAACTTTGAAAAGATTTGGGTTATATGGGATTTGGATTACATATAAATAAAAAATGATTTTTACATAATATATAACAAGGACCATTTCGCCAGGAGAGTAAGGTACTGGCGAAATGGTCGTGGTTATGGATCGTCTCATAGGTATTCGTGATCTCTGCAGAACTTCTCTATTTCTCTGTATTCGTGGCATTGCGTTGTATTTTTCAACTTGGGAACACTTTGTAGACGATTGAATGAGGTTCGTCCATCTTGTGGGTAATCAGTCGCAAGAGCGGTGACCTTCTACTCTTTATTTATAACTGTTGTTATTGTTGTTTGTTGGGTTGTTCCAATGAGCTGGATGACATGTCGTAACATCTTAAGAATCTTTGGATGACTTGAAACTTGTTGATACCATTACTCGAAAATATTTTGATTAATATATGTATTGATATAATTAAAATTATAATTAATGACTATGTATACTTCCTAAATTTGAATGCACTTAGAATTTAAAATTCATTCTGTTTCTTCAAAATAATTTATTTTTACCAAACTTTTTATGAAGCAAGCTGACAATAGTTAGTTAGGAACTCCAAAGACTCTAATGGCGAAACAGAAGTGCTGGTGTCTTTATTACCCTCAATCTTTTATGTATCGGGATAAAGGATAACACACGAAATATATAAGATAAATTCGCCATTCGCCGAATTACAACAGCATTTAATACACAATAGCCTTTTGTAGGAGGTATGGGGACAACAGCTAGCCTTTGATCTCCCAGCTGAATCCAATTTACAAAATGCAATGTAAATTATTTTCATAGACTATCTACTTAATATGGGGCTAATACTTAATATACATTCGATTAATGTGATTGTCTGGTTTGTTCTTTGTTCAAAACCGCAAATCTCGGAGAGTACATTATCGATCACTACGAAATTTTTGCCTACACATTTTCAAGGGTACAGAAAAGGACCTTTTAATCAGAAAAAAGGCACATGTAAAAATTGAAACAAAAAATTCAACGGCTGAAAAAAGTACCTATACCTATACTATATCTATACTAATATTTATAAATGTGAAGAATTGGTTTGGTTGAATACGTTAATCTCTGGAACTACTGGTTCGAAATGAAAAATTCTTTTTGTTTTGGATAGTCCAATTATCGAGGAAGGCATTAGGCTATATAACATCTTGAACGCGGACGAAGTCGCGGGCACCATCCAGTGTGCAACAAAGATTGAATGAATGCTTCAACGCATTAGAAAAAGGAGTGCAGACGTAGTCGGGGGCAAAAGCTATGAGTGTATAAGGTATATAGTTCTAATGTTAATATTTTGGTTGTAATTTGCGGTCGACATAAACAAACAAAGAGTTGTTGAACAAAATATCATGTGAATTGATGAAAGTTTTGTCAAACCAATTTAGTATTTGAACAATAGCAACCTTGAAAGTTAAAAATAAGTGGAATATAAGTAAACATGAAATTCCAGTATTGGAAATTTTCAAGTAAAATTAATTTTTATGAAACATTCATATACTTCATTAAAAAAAAAACATTTCCATAGAGTATAGAGTTAAAACAAAAATAGAATAGTAATATGTTTTATATAATATGGAAAAAAAATTTACAGGATTTAATTCAATGTCGCTATTATATTAAATTAAAACTTTTATTTCAATTTGTATTCATACAGTCTTTATATTATATCCTTGGATAAGTAAATATATTTTAACAAATTGAAACATACCTGCGCATAAATATTTCACGGCCGGTTTTGTCCCTTCTGAATAAGTTACGAAACACTACTAACTGAAATAAACTTACAGAAACAGTTACGAAACTTTCACTGTATTTATCCCTATAGTTAAAACAAAAACAGTAATTTACACTTAAGTTTTACATACAAACATTTAAAAGAATTCAATCTGAGTGGCAGAAATTAAAAACCGAATTTATTTGCGGCCTGTCACTAAGTACACTAATTTAAATGTCAAATATTTTAAATAAAGAACACGCTGTTTATGACTGTTTTTTTAAGAAGAAAAACTAAAGAGGTCGAGTTCCACTGCCGCGGTCGCGATCACGCAAGCGATCGGCACGAAAATCCAACCCCGACTGAATCTCTCCACATTGAGAGTACTGAAATGAAAGTTTTTGTTACGTATACCATAATGTATATACAACATATATAGGGACACGTGCAACAAGTAAGTACTGTATACCGTATACTGAAAAGCTGTATTATGTATAATAGTATTTTCGTGTGTAATTTTGTCTAAAAAGGTTGCAATACATATAGTCGGGCCGGCACATTTCATTCGGCAATTTTGCCGCGCGGCGTTGTCGACACGGCAATTTGTCGAACGTTCATCTACACATCGCTGCTTAAAAACTAAAGGGCCATAAAACAAAATGATCCAAAGTTACTTTTGTTTAAGAAATGGGGCAAAATCGCCCTTATTTTCATATAACAGAAACACTGAAATCGACCTTTAAATCAAAAATTTACAGACACCATTTTGGCATTTTCACGCATCGGTGCTAAGTTCAGAGAAAAGCAGTCATCTTTTTAGTTGCTATCGAATTTTGATTTGTGGCCCTTTAGTTTTAAAGCATCGACATATTCGATTCTACCGGTCGGCTATACCGGCCCGACTATATGTATAGCAACCCTTAGCTGCCCTTTAGGCTATTTTAATAGTGCGCAGGTTTGAAATAATACTTTTCAATTTAAAATCTATTTTTAGGTAGGTATTGTCTAAAAGGAATTTTCAATTTTAGAACGCTTTCAAGTTGACAGTTGTGTTTCTGCTTCAATTCTAATAACGTTTTACGGTAACTGAGTTTAAACGACTGTAGAATAAAGGGGTTGAGTTCCATTTAGTTCTTTTGAACTTTACTTACTTACTAGGGCGAACCCAAAAGTAAGGTTTGATTTTTTTAAAATAAAAAAAAAAACGTTTTATTTTAAAAGTAAATACGTCATTTTAAAGCTCAGACATTGATCTATTTTACAACATAATTTCCATTTACATCCACACATTTTTGAAGACGCTGGGTCAACTTTTGTATCCCCGTGTCGAACCATTCCGCCGCCAAGTTGTTCAGATAGCGTTTAACCTCTTCCTTAACTTCTTCGTCGCTGCCGAATCGTTGTCCACCCAAGTGCACCTTCAGTTGGGAAACAAATGGTACTGTAAGACTGTAAGAGGGGTGGGGGACGACAGTCCATCCAAACTGCTTCAAAAGCTCCTGCGTTACACGGGCGACATAAGGGCGAGCGTTATCGTGCAAAAGTCTCACACCCTTGCTGAGCATCCCTCTTCGACGATTCTGGATCGCCCGTCGGAGCTTTGTTAACGTTTTGCAGTACCTGTCGGCACTTCCGTCAATTGTCGATGAATATCAATAGGTCGAACCCCTTTAGCGTTTAAAAATCGAATAACTACGCGAAGTTCGCACTTGGCGGTAACGGCGATCGGGAGCTCCATCTCGAACGACTGCTGAGCACGCTATAAGCGCTCTAGCGTGTTCGGACAGGCTTGGATCGAGAGTTGGGAACAGGCGCTCGCGCCAGGTCGCCGGAATTCGTCTTATACGTATTATCGCGGCTTGGAGACCTTACTTTTGGGTTCGCCCTCGTACCTTTATTCGATTTTTTTTTTTATTAAAGATAGGCAGGTTAACGGTAGCTACTTGGCTAGAAATAGGGCAAATAAAAAATTAAGAACTAAAGACAGATTTTTGCGGACAACAGCGGAAAAGCGAATTTTATAATGATGTATAGAGCGTAGGCCGTTTACTGTATTAAAATTTTGTGTTACAAGCTATAAAACTAAATTTTTGTTTGCCAGGCGTTTTTTTTTTTTCACTTTTTTTTACTTTGTGGCCGCTTAGGAAATATCCTTTACAGAAGATCAATAATATGTGTGCTTTTGTGTTTCGGTGAGCGAGTAAGAGATGCCAGAGCCAATGGACCTTCAGCCTGTCTGCCAACCTTAATATAAAAAATATGCATAGTTTACTGTGCATGTTGTGTTTTTTAGAATTTTCTTTTCAAAAGAACATTCTTTTTTTATAGGTAAAAATATAAAACGGTTATATTATTGTGTATACAATTAATTTTACTTCTACTTTTAATCAAGAATTTCTGAGTAAAATTTAATATTGGTTTAAACTAGCCAACCTCGTTGAGTTCGTCTACTTTAGAAACGATTCAAGTGAGAGCTCAAAGATAAGCAGTAATCCATCCCTCTCGTTCGTCGTCTTTCCGTCGTTTTGAAGTGTCATTTAGGGTGGCTGAACCCCGTTACTCCGGTACACTTCAAATACGCTTGGCTGGTTGACAACCTCAGAACGATCTTGGCTACGTTTGAATAATTTACCTTCATTTATTAGTTCGCTATTTATGAAATTTTAAAAATGATTCATTGTTGTTTTCAACATTATAAAACACCATGTGACTGTGTATTACCACTTCCATTAAAGTCTAGCACTATCCAGTAATTTTCCTCGCGTTTAATTCAGATTCTATCTTCTTTAGTTTTATGAAATAAAAATATTGAAAAACGAGAAAATTAAAAAATTAAAATTAGATGAAAAATATATTACACCTCAGAAAAAATATATCGCTGTAACAACTGTGCCGCCGCCACAATTTTTGATATATTTTTTTAAACTAATTTTAAAGAGTATCGTATAATATATTACTTAATCCAGGTAAGCTATAAGTGTACCAAACATACTCGTGTAAACCTACTAATTTTGTATGCAAGTTGAAATTCGATTCTGATAACATTCCGAATAACAAATGAAATTCCAGTAAATTTTTAGACAAAAAATGCTTTCAAATAATACTAAGCTTCCGAACATAGTATTAACTTATTGATTATGCTCTATGAAAAAGAATTTTTAATTCCCCGTAAGAACCAATTCAATTAACATGAAAGGTTGTAAAAATACTTTATTCATAATTATGTTAATGAAAATAACCTTTTGACCTGCGGGAGGTAAAGCTTCATGTTTGTTTCAGGAAAGGTCGTTATTTTTCAACGCAATATATATTTATGGCTACAATTAATAAAGCAAATAATACTACCAAAAGGTGCAAACAAATTACGGAATGGAAAAAAAGGATTGTACGCTTGTCTGTAGTTTACAAATGGTATGTTTCTACAATATATTGTGTATATTGTAGGGCTTATTCGCACCATACGACTGAAGTCTAATTCGGAGAGGTATCTTTCGCATGTTAGACAAAAAAGAAATCTAAATCAAATCTAAACATATTCTTGTTTAAGAAACAATAGTAATAAAATAAATTACAGTTGAGTATTGTTTTATATGATTATTTTGTATTTAAAATATTTTAAAATGAATGGATTTTGCAATCTGCTGTCACTAATGGACGAAATACACGATCAATCCATCGTGTCAAATTGACTGATGTGAAGCCAAAACTTGATCGTGAATGGCATCGAAATACTACAATGGAATTTGCATCACAAATGCCAAAGCGGAACATAAAAAGAACGCCTTTGACAGAATCATGGCGGACTCTTGCCTTCACGCGTCAATGGTAAAAGGTAGTAACGTTCAACTTCTACTATTTCATTTTAAACTCTAATGGGTTGTCGTAAAGTCACATTTTCTTTAAATTACGTACTGATTATTATGTTTGTTTTGTTTTAAATGACACAGTTCATGCTCTACGCATATGTCACTTTTAAATGTTCCATAAAAATCGTTGTGTTTTGTATGGCACGCGGGTTCCATGTTGTAGTAGTTTGATGGTGAATGGTAAAAACTGATGGCTTGATGTCAAACACTGTACTTCAAATCGCGCCGTTGCGTCACGTCAGTTTGTCGTCACGCCAAATGGTTGATCGTGTATTTCGTCCATAAGAGTAAATAGCATTTCCACATATTAATTGTTTGAAGGGGAGTTCTTTTTACGATAAAATGTAGGTATTCTCTCATACAAAATATATTTTGTTATGTTGTTATGGTTTTCGTATTTAATCCCATCCAAAATGTTTGTATGAGACAGTCGACCTTATCTATAATTGTTTTCAGAATTCTATTGGTATAAGGCATGCCACCTTCTTTCTGCTTATGGCATAAAATGTATGTATAATTCTGGGCAAATATATACTTCTTAAATATTTTTAAACCTCCATATGAAATGAAACCTCAAAAAGCTTGTCGGTAAAACAGTTAGACATTACAGCCACCTGTTCAGAAGCACGTATGCAAGTAATATTGCAGTTCGCAACGAACGTGTTGTGTTTAATATTGCTATATTAAAATTTTTATTACACCCATTCTATAAAAGCATTAACATTTATAAAAGCACATAACAGCAACTCCGTTTAAGCTTCCCACGATTCTTTACTTATCTATTTAATATCTATAATCTACATTTGAACTGAAACGTTATTTCTATGACGAGAGATAAGTAAGTATGTACGACTATCGCCTGTTACTTTAAGGTTAAATACGTATTTCGAAACAGATAAACAAAGTATTTATCTGTAGCTATAACTACTAAGTAGTCTCTTCAAAACTAATCATACTTTTTAGTCAGTTTTGATGTGATTGCTCGCATCTAATACTTTTAGGCTATGTCGAAACTTAATTATAATAATAGACCATTTATTTCCGAAATATTACATCTTTTTGCAGTGAAAATTTCTTTAGGCGTTGGGCTTTTTTGAGATGGGAAAAACTATTGAACTGGCGACCTGTTACCATAATCTTGAAACCGTAATCGTATAAAGGATTAATTTTAAAACTAAAAAAAATTTAAGTTTAAAAAAAGAATAATTTTTGAAATGGGAAAAGCAATTGAAATCGCGACTTGTTACCGTGTAGGTACCTAATCGTTTAACCGACAAATCTGTATATAAGTATGTACTTTCCTGGCGATTCAAAAAAATACACACGTAATTGTTCAAGTTTTCACTTCTCCCGAAGTGCCATTGTCATTTTTTTACAACTACTTTTTTCAACATAGTACGGCTCCATAACTTGAAATACGGTCCCATCCGGAAGAAAGCATGAAACTTTGCATGGATGTAGCTTTCATGTATGTGCTTCACTAACGATATAGAAACACGTGTCAAGATTTTTTTTTCCCCTTTTATCTCCCTCATTCTGGTTTTCTTAATTTTCTACAAAAACGGTAGGACTGAGGAGTTTACCTTTTAAGGACCAAATCATCGTCGATAAATTACCTACAAAACAATACTAAATTTATAGTGGTAAGTTTAATACATTTTAAAATACAGCCATCAACATTATTATAAAATTATAAAATCAGATATTTTTTTTCTTTCTTGCTCCATTTATAGGAAAATGACAATAGTTGTGATAAAATAGGCTGACGAGGTTAAATACCTTATATATAAGGCTACAATATGACACCAAATTCATTATGATAGAAGCATTGGTTCCAGAGTTACAGCTCACCGCGCTTGACTCCACGAAACAAGTAACATTTCTTTTGCGTTTTAACAATACTAGCCATACGCCCCGCGACTGTGTCCGCGTGTAATTCGAATTTCCAATAGGGATAAAACAAGCCTATGTATTAATCCAGATCATAATCTAACTGTGTGAACAATTTCATTCAAATCTGTTCAGCCGTTTTCCCGTGATTGAGTAGCAAAACTCAAACAAACTCACATAAAAACTTTCGCATTTATGATATTAGTGTGATGTTGACTGGGACCGAGACCAACGGCTTAGCGTGCCTTTCGAAGCACGGAAGCTGACATTTATTGGAGTAAGTACTGGTATTTAAGCAATTTATTAAAAGTATCAGTCAAGTTCAATGCAAATTATAAACATTAAGGAAGCCCTGACTTTCTACATAGGCCTTTAAAACAACTGCGGTAGGAACACTAAGTCAACTCCTTTACGGATGCTGAGGTTTCTTTGGTCGTACTGCATAATGGAGTCCAAACACCATCTTCTTTTTTCCATCCCCAATTCGCAAAGTTAGGATATTCAGGATTTGGTATCAAACTCTGACCCCAGATCAATCCCGCTTGTAAATATGCTCGTTTTATATGTTGTTGAAGAGCACCAAATGTTGGTGGCAGCCTATCCATGGCCCGTCCCCTGATGAATAGCGCCTTTCTGGCTTGGTTAATGTCTTCTGCGTTGCTTGTTTTGTCGTAAGTCAGGATGACATATTTTGCCAAAACATCCATATGATGGGTTTTAATTTTGGTGCGGCCAATATGAAGATAATTAGTGGACTGTATTGTTTCGTGGTGCGTGCAATCAAAGGGGCAGGAAAAGAGTTGGATAGGACATGCAACACCTACCTCGTATGCTGATTGTGATGATGCAAATCCTCCAGGACGATGGAGACGGAAACTGGCCCGCCGCACACTCGTTCTGGTTTCCAAAACTGTCCTTTTTCACCTCAATTGCACTCGCGGAGCCACACCATTTGTAGATTACAAAAGCACAATGCTTCAGCGGTGCGATATGGGAATAATCGGATTTATTGATTATAAATCCTCGCGGCGCGGTTTTGCGTATATCGAACGTTGCGTTCATTTCTTCATCTTGTATTTATGTGTGCGCCAGAGGGCGCTACTGCGTTGCGGTGTATGCATGTTTGTTGGTGTGGGTTCGGAATAGGAAACGCACCACAGATAACTAATTATTTGGCGCCACCATATCCACCCGCCCTTAATGGGTCACCATTAAAAAACAAACATAAGAAAGCGAGAAGAAAAATATATATATTCTATGACTCTGGGGTTCAAGCGCTTAGTGCGCGCGGGGTTAGTAATGAGTCCACAAAGTCACGGCGAAGCGGAAGCAAATTAACTATAGATAGGTATGCGAAGCGGTATAAAATAACATAAAATTTGATATAGCGGTATTGATATAACTTACAACTAAAACTTAGACTAAAAAACGCGGTGCGAAACATAAAATAATAACTAAAATTATTGTTTAATTACAGGGCGAAGGTAAGTTCCCCTGGCGGTCCCTTAAATTTTCTCGCGTTGTCCGAGTGCAAGTACTGCACTGGTCCTCGACGGGAGAGAAGACATTTAGCGCGGTGAGAAAACTCGCAGTGTTTAGGTCTGTTGCGACCTTAATGTACACAGCACGAGTCGTAAGGCATGTGAATAGTAAATCAATGATCACATTCACTACATGATCAATGCGCGGTAAAATAGCTGGATGCATGTGTGCATAGTCCAGCGTGGAGTTGACGAGGCGACCGCCTAAGCAGATCAGACCGTTGTCAACGAAAGGCCTTAAACGGTTAAAGGCTGGCGAGCACGATTTATTATTTTTAATTCTATGATATTCCTCTGCAAAGTGCTGGCTTTGCAGGGCGCGTAGCATCTTATTTTCAGCGAACTGAATATCATCGGCGGTCACTGTAATAGTGCTGCGGCGAGGCAATAGTTTTGCGAACTTACAAACGTATGCGATAATTTGTAGAAGCCTACTCCAGGAGGAGTTGCGGAGAGCGAGCTCATATAAAGCGCAATGCTTTACAGGCGTGCACACTGGGTGCGCGTGAACCTTCTGTTCCGGTATGTCTGTAATAGACTGTCCGTCAAGACTCTTAAGAGGCCATTCAGATGGATGCGATGAAGCCCACTGCGGCCCGTGAAGCCACAAAGGGTGCGAGAGTAATTTCTGTGGCGTAATGCCACGCGAGAGTATGTTAGCGGGGTTTTCAGTGCCCGCGACGTGATAAAAGTTGTCAGCTGTAATATTATCAGTGACTTGAATGACGCGATTTGCAACGAACGTTTGCCACCTGTGTGGTGAGCTCTTAATCCAGTATAGTGCAACTTTAGGGTCTATAAACGCGTAAGTCTTGATTGGGAGGTGACGCACGACTCCATGATGCGGTATGACGTATATAGGAGTGTAGTCATGGAGATCGTACAGCGGCGCGGGAGCAATATAATCTTTTGCGAGGTAATCGTTAATGACGTCATCATATGCCGACCTAAATTTAGGTGAAGCTTCTAGCTTTCTTTCGAGGCATAAGAAACGCTTGCGAGCGGTTTCGAAAGAATCTCCGAGAGAATAAACATCATCGTTAAATGGTAGGCCAACAGTGTATCTACCAGTAACACGATCGCGGGTAGTAGTTGATTTATAAAATTCTTCGCATTCAACATCGGCGGGATGAAGAACGGGCGGTGCGGAGGGAGGCTCTTCGAGCCCCCAAAATCGCCTGACTAATGAGTCAATAGCGGCAGGCTCTTGAGCGAGGCAACATGTCAAGGCCTGGTTGTTAATGAGTGTGGGTATCGTGGGTACGGAACCCATAATAACATACCCCAATACTGTGCGTAAAGCGGAGGGCGCCGACGAGTCGCGCGGGGCGTGAACTTCGTCGGGGAGAAATATATGCGAGAAGAGTTCAGCTCCGATCAGCGCGTCTATTTTATTTGGCATGCCGAAACTCTCATCCGCTAGCGGTAGGTGTGATAATACAGTAGTGTCTACCACAGCCGTAGGTAATAAATCGGTAATTTGATCAACAACGAGCGGCGAGATATTAAAATTAATGTTGTTGTCAAAGCGCGAATAAATTTTTAAATCGATTGAGTTAGTCTTAATAATTTTCTCAGCTCCACCGAACCCCTTTACAATAGTACGTTCAGTGTCATGAAGCTGTATTCCTAACCGATCGCAGCACTCCTTCGTAATAAAGTGGCTTTGCGAGGCTGAATCTAATAGTACGCGAATAACATGTCGATCGCCTTTAATATCATACGCGACTACTTGAGCGGTTGATAATAAAATAGTAGTTTGTTTACTACGCGCGGGCGCATCATGCAATCGGTTATTATATGAATAGGTACATAACGCAACATCTGAGCGCGCGTGGGAAGGCTGCGGCGACCGCGCGGGGGGCGCGCACCTAGCAGTATGACTTTGGGCAGCGGTCGAAGGCGGAGGCTTCGACGCGGGCTCGGGGACTTCGCTGCCAGACTCCACTCGCTTGAAGTGTAACATTGTGTGGTGCCTTTGTCTACAAACGCGGCAATTAAACTTAGATGAGCAATTTAAAACTCGGTGTTTTAAACTTAGGCAATTAACACACGCATTGTTATCCTTCACGCATTGGAAACGCTCATGAGCAGTCATCCTATTAAATTCCGAACATTTAAATAAATGCTGATGCGTTATGTTAGTGCAAAGACACTTGCACTTTGAGTCGACCTTTGTACTCAAGTAGGTTTGGTACTTAGGCGGCGAGGCGTTATTATTATTATTACTAGAGCGACGATTATTATTATTATTTTGACGAGTATTCATTGAACCCGATGACCTAGGCTGAGTGCGTTCCAACACCTTAGCGCGGGAGGTAATAAAATCGACTAAGTTGTCGAACGTAGGTATTTTGGAATCACAACTCAACTCGAAAGCGCGAACAGTATCTAAATCTAATTTCTTAAGCGCGATGTGAAGTATGATTAAGTCAGTCAGATTATCTAACTTTAGATTCTTTAAAGCGCGCACTGCACTTGTAAAGTTATCTGTAAATAAGTCAAAGTTTGTCGCGGTGGCAGATTGTAAAGGCTTGAACTCAAACATTTGATTTAAATACGCGGAAGCGAGCATACGCTGATCTTCATACCTATCAATCAGCGTCTGTAAAAGAAGTTCGTAATTTTCAGCGCAAGGAGAGATACCTGCGCATGCGGATTGAGCCTTGCCCTTCAGCCTGCCTAGCAGATAGTACAACTTTTCGGAGTTCGTGAGCGATGGGTTATCATGAACGGTAGACTTAAAGCTGGCATAAAACAATGACCATGAGCGAACGTTACCCGAAAAGTCCATCAGTTGTATAGGCGGCAGTGTGGGACAAGCCTTATGTGCGTGTGAATCTCGCTTATCAGCTGGCGGCAAATAATTTAATTGAACTCCTTTTATTTTACTATACAAATGCTCGAAAGCAACGAGCCCTTTATAGTTAGGTTTCGCGTTAGGATTCAATGCTAATAAGCGAGAATTATAATTATCTAAATTCGTTTCGAACTTAGTGCGAAGCGATTCGACCTGTAAAGAGGCGCCAGAGAAACTTTCCTTATCTGAAGACATATCATAGATATTTTGTAATATTTCGAAGATAGCTTCATATTTAGCTTTTGCAATAGCTAGTTGCGGATCTGGAACATCCTCTTCATTATCGGAAGAAACCTTTTTAGGCGGCATTATGAAATGTAAGCGAATAATTTAGTTAAATTAATAAATTCAAATATTACGCGGGAGAATACAGTACGACGCGAATGACAATATTACGCGGGAAAATACAATACGACGCGAGTGATAATATTATGCGGGAAAATACAATACGACGCGAATAATAGGCGCGTGACTTCGTGACTCGGTCGTATAATATCGAACAATTTACGATAACACGATTTTGCTAGTGCGGTAGATTATAGTAGGTAGATAATAATTTATAAATTAGTTAAATATCACTTTTATGATTAATTAGCTTAATATTTTTATGAAATATATTAAGTATTACATAGATATATATTATATCTAGGCGGGAAATCACGTAACTTAATTTGTTACGGGCGGTTTATGAAGAAAATAGTATGTGAATATTTTAATAAATAAGTAGGTATATGCGGGTTGATAAAATTAATATTCACAATGATTAATATTAAATCTCTTACTAGGGCCTATTAAGTAACCTAATAAGGGCGGCTGGATGGGACCAAACTGGACCATATGCTCGTAAGGAGCACTAAATGGTACCCGGGTCGTAAGGACCACTAATGGTTTGATCCGGCTCGAAGTGACCACTAATGGTGCGGCCAATATGAAGATAATTAGTGGACTGTATTGTTTCGTGGTGCGTGCAATCAAAGGGGCAGGAAAAGAGTTGGATAGGACATGCAACACCTACCTCGTATGCTGATTGTGATGATGCAAATCCTCCAGGACGATGGAGACGGAAACTGGCCCGCCGCACACTCGTTCTGGTTTCCAAAACTGTCCTTTTTCACCTCAATTGCACTCGCGGAGCCACACCATTTGTAGATTACAAAAGCACAATGCTTCAGCGGTGCGATATGGGAATAATCGGATTTATTGATTATAAATCCTCGCGGCGCGGTTTTGCGTATATCGAAC
Organism: Synanthedon formicaeformis; assembly: GCA_945859745.1. Lineage (NCBI taxonomy): Eukaryota > Metazoa > Arthropoda > Insecta > Lepidoptera > Sesiidae > Synanthedon > Synanthedon formicaeformis. The sequence goes on from OX243958.1 coordinate 10,529,730, forward strand.
GTTGCGTTCATTTCTTCATCTTGTATTTATGTGTGCGCCAGAGGGCGCTACTGCGTTGCGGTGTATGCATGTTTGTTGGTGTGGGTTCGGAATAGGAAACGCACCACAGATAACTAATTATTTGGCGCCACCAAATTTCATTTTCAGGTCGTGACAATGTTTCGAATACATTGGTAATTGCAGGGAATGACTTCCATGTTTTCCAAAAGGATTTCTTTCCCTTTCTACAAAATCCAGATACAGTGTCACACCCTGTTTACAGGGTGTGCATGGAAGAATAACATGCCACTGCATTTGTCTGGACCAAGTGTATTCACGAGCTGGTGAATAGCAATAATACGTGAAGCTTTTCCTGTTCCGAACGGTATCCAAAGTTTATCCAACTTCATTTTTTGAAGCTCACCGTATAAGGTTGCATTGTCGAGGTTGTACCCAACTCCATCGCCTCCGGCGCCGCCATATGTACGCAAAATTAAGACAATCTAGTATCGCAGGGCTGTTTATACACTCCGCACAAAAATTAAAGGAGCAAAAAAAAAATTCAAATTTTTAGGTTATTTTCAACAGGCTGTAACTTGAAGACGAATTGTTGTACAGTAAATTAAAAAAAGAAAATTGTAGCTCCAAGTGTCTAGTTTTTGAATCTGACCTACAAAATTTTTTTTCAAAAATTTTCTCCAAGTAATCTTGAGAAGACGGCTGACAAAAAAAATTTCGAAATTTTTTGGTTTTTCTTTTTGATCTACGGACTTGGAAATATTTTTTTTGTCTTAACCATCATATGGACCGGATAACATGTTCATTCAGCTTCAATTTGTTTTTTTTGAAGACCTTATACGACCATTTTTTGCTGAGATATCGGTCTTTGAAAGGAAAAGGATCATTTCGCTTTTGACCATCAATATCTCAGCAACCCAAGCTTGCACAGAAAATTCAAGGTAGGTTTTGAAAACTTGAATGAATTCTCTACAAGATTTTTATATGGTTTTTTCTAAAAAAAAAAATTTTCCATACTTTACATGAATTTGAAAAATCATAAAAAAGGAGCTTTTGGTACTTTTTTGAAAAATCAAGCGCTGAATCAAAAATATGGAGAAAATCATAAATGTTAAGTGTGCCTTTTACAGTTCAATATGTCCAAAAAAACCCTACAGAGTTTTTTTTGCTCCTTTAATTTTTGTGTGGAGTATATTAGGTATCGTATAGTAAAAAGATGCATTTTTGTAAAACCATTGAAGTAACATGTGCATATTTTGTAAACTATAAGTCCTATCAGCATACATCCAAAAACAATATTGTAGAGAATTTAATGAAGAACATATTGATCCTTGACAGTTTTTTCGTAGCTTTAACCGTTTTCATAATAAATTAAAAGAAATACGATTGGGGAGATAAAAGGGGGGGGAATAGGGGGAAAAAATTTTTTCTCCACGTGTTTCTATATCGTAATTGAAGCACATACATTAAAGCTACATGCATGCCAAGTTTCATCCTTTCTTCCGGATGGGACCATAAAATTGATTTTTGTTAGGACAAGAAGCCGTACTAACAACAATAATATATTACAATATGTTCCTCAATCCGGTGTGCCTTTTGGCATTGGCCTCCTCCAACCGCCTCCGTTGACTTTTTCTAATGCCACTCCCAGCTAATATGGCTCCAAGTTCATTTTAACAATAATAATTAGGTTATTAGGTAACTCAAATCACAACAGCACACATGTTGTTATTCCACGGTGGTCTTCTGCAAGTGCAAGGGGGTGGTTAGTGGTTACTGCCAATGATAAGCTGCCGAAATGACTGCGAAACGCAGTGTGTCCTGACATTACTAATTATTCAAAATTCGGAAAACCAATCGGGATCCGAACTTAGAACAGTTAGCCCCATTGCGTTTTGTAGCATTACTATGTTCAGGCGTTACAAATAGGTAGGCATTAGAAGCGGCTCCAAATACATTTATACATCAATTTATTTATGTTCCACGAAAAGAAATGCTTTCTCCCAAAGGGTGTTCAGGGATCTCTCTGGTTATGACGGGTAATTTCAGACGTTTTTGCGCATAAAAGGCAAAACCTTTTTATCCGTTAACTACAACATTTGGGTATGTTTACATTATTATCTTGCCATTGTTAATATTTTAGTATTACAGTATAATTATTTTTATGCCTATTTATAATCCTACATCAATGTAAGGATTACTTTTAACACTGTTAAAATATATAATACTAGCAGGTCCCCGCGACTTCGTACCTTCGTACGGGATGATAAATTAAAAATGTAAAAGCAAATATAACGCTTGACGCCTTGTTGCTATAACACATTGGCCAGGCGTTAGTTATAGTTTTATATTTTAGATAATCCCTCGGGAACAGTACTTTTTTCCTGGATGAAAGGTACCCTATGTCCTTTCTGGTGTCCCAGACAACGTGTAAGTATGCAAAATTTCATGGTGATCAGTTCAGTAGTTTTTGATGCTGAAAGCGTAACAAACAAAAAAACAAACTCATATTTTTGATTCTATTAACAATTATTTATTTACGGTTTATTGTGTTATACCTAGTCGTAAGCTGGTATCTTGATTTTGTTCTTGATTTATGGACTTAGAAATGACTTTGATTTGATTTGTTATGAGTAAATACGCTTTATATACCCCAAAGAAATATTATTTATTATGCTTATGATATTACTTCGAACACTTGTATTTGAACAAACACCTTTATCGAATATGGCACGCGTCACTTTTAATGCATTTACATTTGTAATCCATCAATCTACTTAACATCGATCTGTCCTAAATAACCTCTAGTGGGTATAATCAGTCAAACGGTGTTACACGGGTCCGTTAACTACATATATTTACTGCTTTATACCAACGAACGTATTGGCCACTAGCCGTTGCATGCGGCTTCGTCCGCATAACTTTATAAAAATAGCCTATGTTACTCGCTTTCCAACAGTGAAAGAGTTTTTCAAATCAGTCCAGTATTTTCGGAGCCTATTCAATGCAAACAAATAAACAATCAAATCTTTCCTCTTTTTAATATTAAAGTATAGAATAGACAAACAAAAATACAATATTATATGACACTAGCTGGCGCCCGCGACTTCTTCCACGTTGAAAAAGAAAAAAGTAGCCTATCCCGTGTCCTGTACGTCTAAATGTTTATCTAACAAGTTTCATGAAAATCAGTTAATTGGTTTAAGAGTTATGGAGGAACATACATGTATATAATACCTACACTTACAGATTTATTATTAGTATTGACGATCATGAGCGCGGGAAGGATTGTGCGGAACCTCAGTGGAAATTCGGTATACCCGAAAGTAGAGGTACGCCCCCGAGTAGGCCGGCGTACCTCCACTTTCGGGTACGCCGTGGTTCTAACAGGGAGCACAGGCCTCCCCGCGTTGGATAGCCGTGGCGGGGCACCGAAGTCGTGTAACAACGTCCCCACGACCCCGCCCATCAGCGGCCGCGACAGATAGAAAGTCGTTGGGTTTTAGCCGGTAGGAATCCGGCATAACCCCGCAGTGTCCCCATACACTGCCGGGTATCCAAAAGGATTTCCCAACGTTAAAAAAAAAGGTCTGCATGCGGCATTTGTCATAAGGTACTTTTTGAAAGTTTCTTCGCTCGTAAAAAAAACCTGCCCTAAGGGTCAGCGCGGACCGACGGAGTGACGGCGAAGAGACTAATGAGCTATCATTTAAAAAACGACTTTAGTTAGTTCAGTATCTGATTGAAAGTGGTATAATAAAAAAAGAAACTAAACTAAACTAACTAGGTCTTCAGCTAAAGAAACTAAAGTCGATTTTCAAATGATAGTCTCTTCGCCGCCACTCCGTCGGTCCGCGCTGACCCTAAGGTCCCAAACAGACACAAAGCGGGCGCAGGCGCGGGCGGCGGGCGCGTCTAGTTTTAATATAGTGGGTCGCGCTTTAATAAGTGTGTCCATTAAGCGCGACCCAGTATATTAAAACTAGACGCGCCCGCCGCCCGCGCCCGCGCCCGTTTTGTGTCTGTTTGGGACCTAACAGACACAAGCCTGCGCCCAATCCTCTTCCAGTGGATATGCTGGGAAAAACGCAATTTATCCTACTACTAAAATCGAAGCATAATTTTACACACAATCTAAAAAAACTACCAAGTACCTAAGTCCGGAGTCTTGTTGATACGAATCAATCGGCTGATTGATCCCGTACTCAATCCCCTTGAAACTTATGTTCGCTATATAAATAGCGGAGTTTTATTTCAGGGTAAAGACACCGATCTAGTAAGTGCATTTTCTTGTACGGATATTGATAAAATTAATAACTTACATACTATTTCCTCTATTCCTATATGCCATAGAAAGATAATATAGAACGATATTGAAGCTTTAGCAAGCTTTAAGTACCCAAGGGATAGGGTTAAAAAACCAATAATGGAACAGTTCATAGCTTTTTACGTATATTTCCTATCAGTTACATATAAAAAATTATTTTCTAATTCTTAACTAAGAATGTTTTAGCTTTCCAAAAAGTGGAGTATGACATGTGACAAAATGTTAAGTAGGTACACGTTCATTCATTCATTCATAGCATTCAAACTAGATATTTTCTATATAATGGACCAAATACACGGTCAAGCGTTTGACGTGGCTCTAAACGACTTAAATCAAATGGAGCCATGCCAAAAAATTTGCCCACACACGGTCAGTTCAATTTTCTGTCATTTAGGCGTTTGACCGGGTCGAGTGACGTTGACATGAGCTCCGATTCGGAAGCGCGACAAGATGCCACGGCGTAGTGTTTCTACCAAGGAAGACACTCTACACACACACACGATCAGTTGGCGCGATGAACTGACGTGACGCAACGGCGCGATTTGAAATCCAGTGTTTGACATCAAGCCATCAGTTTTTACCATTCACGATCAAATTTTGGCTTCACGCCAGTTAATTTGACGCGATGGACTGACCGTGTATTTTGTCCATAAGTATATTTTTCTGAAGGTATTATGCTACCTTATACTAAAGTAAATGTTATAAATGCGAAAGATTGTAGAGAAATTTTACAGTAATGTAGTTTATGTATCTGAATAACACATAGATTTTAATTTATAAAGATAAACGATAAAGTTCAGTGCAAAAGTTAGTATCTATTTTTTACATTCCTCACTAAAAATTTAATCTAACTGCCTGATAATTCTTAATAGCAAAGCGACGACGCAGCGTTAAGATTTGTCATGACTTTTTCTTTAGTAAGAACAAAATGAAGATAAAATTGTATACAATATAATAATTTACATATAATTATGATGATAAAATTAACAATCTTACTGTTAATTATTGAAATAGTCCAATATTCAATTATAGTTACTCACAAAAACTCTAAGGGCCTCTTTCACAAACTACAAGTAATGTGTTATTAGTAACTTTTAAAAATAATTTTCTGTTTTATTGAAATATGCACTCGGTTTACTGCATCATTCGATAGCCAAATTTTTTTAATTATTTTCTATTTAATGTTTGAGACGTTTACCGTACAAAGGTATATCAGCTCCATTATCCCCGGTTAACGGTGACTTTAAATGACCGTTAGGCCTACTTGACGTTTGTGAAAGAGGCGCTTAATCTTATTCTTAATTATAGGTAAAAAAAATATCAAAATTAGTACAGTAGTTTTTAAGTTTATTCATTACAAACATACAAATCTTTTGTATTTTTAGTATAGATATAAATATAGACTAGCGACCTGCCGAGTTAAATTTTCAAAAACCTTTCTTGGCGGATGCTTATGTTATAAAATAAACTTGTATTTTAAGGACTTAGGAGTTTTAGGTTTTAGCCGTGCTATCAACGCACGTTGTTGTTTTTTATGTATGTGAGAAATCGAATCTAGAGTCTATTCTACATGCATCACAAGGGAATACCTTGCTTTACCGTCAAATATACCATCACTGCCGAACCGTCAGCAGCAAGGCGATTTTCTTTCATTAAAATAAAACTACTAAAGATACAATACACAAACGATACTGTTTAAGGGTCTCCGTACAAACAAAGGTTCCCGGTGACTTTAAATGGCGTTTAGCCTACTTGATAGATGGTGAAAGAGGCCCTAAAACAATTTTATAGCCAACGGTCATGAAAATTCTGTGCCTAACATATCCAGCTCGGTACTAAAATGTATTCCTGATAACCATCCGATCCGAGATACATGAATCTTCCATAAACCTAAAGCCATAAGAAATCGGTCACGACTTCAATATGCGATCGAGTTCCCAAGTGCGACATTAAATATCAAGGTTTTTGTAGATATTGCATCCGCAAACGATCTGTTTTTTGTATGTATCTTGTGTTTTGTTTACTTTAGAACTGCACCGTTTACCGGCAAATTGAAACCATTTGCATAGTAGCTATTACCTCAATTGATTACTGTTTTATTATCAAACATCTTTGTAATTTTATTATATTCAATTTTTTTTGTGGGGATATTTATATCCATGAGCATTTTTTAATAGGCAACACAATCGCGTTTTATTTTCTCATAGATAACAACTGACAAAATATAATTTTCGTTTGCTACTTAAACCTATCTTCGGATCTTAGACCAATAAGCATCTTTTTAAATTTTTTGAAAGATACAAATAAGAAAATATAAAAAGAAAATATTTTATCATACGTTTTGTCCTAACAAGGTCGGAACCTAGCGTTGGTTCTGTTTATAGTCGACAGTAATCTGTCGTCCAGTGGATAGCCAGTCTGCCTGCCAATTTTAAATAAAGAATAAAAACATAGGCTGCTGACAATGATGACAAGATTCTTGTTCATTCAAATAAATGTCATATCTCATAGACAACTCTTAGAGACAGTGGTATTGTCGTTGGATTTCGGCCAAGGTGCACGCATGGACAATGCTTCGCCGCAATCACAATGGTGGGAAACTCACAGGCATTATATTTGAACCATTTTTGCTGACGATAATCTAGGATCTGAACTCGCACGAGCGGTAAGCGATTTTCAATTTATTCTTCGTAGATTAGAAATTGGTCATTATTTTATCATTACATACATATTAGTATACATAAATTGATGTCGCTTTCCGCGTCTTTCTGTCTACCGTATTATCCACCAGCGATTTTGATGTGGTTTTCACCATCATAATTTTTCAGGGAAGATATCAATATCAATCAATACTAATAATAAATCTGTAAGGGTTGGTCATGGAGTAAGTTACTTTGTTTTCAGAGATATCGTGTTTATAGGCTCAATACATGATACTGAAACTAAATTGATGATTTTTAGAATTTTTTTCTATATGTAAGTATGTATGTTCGTCCATAACTCTTAAACGAACTAACTGATTTTCATGAAACTTGGAAGATAAACATTTAGACGTACGGGACACAGGATAGGCTACTTTTTTCTTTTCAACGCGGACGAAGTCGCGGGCGCCAGCTAGTACTAATAATAAATCTGTAAGTCTAGGTATTGTATGTATGTATGTTCCTCCATAACTCTTAAAAGAATTAACTGATTTTCATGAAACTTAGTAGATAAACATATAGAGGCACAGGACACAGGATAGGCTACTTTTTCTTTTTCAACGCGGACGAAGTCGCGGGCACCAGCTAGTAGTTATTATAATATATCTTTAGCGCACTTGCGAGTGTTGCTTGTGTTATAGGTTACGGTAGCCAGTTACCATCAAATGGACCGTCATCTTGCCTGTTTTTTTTTTACTTATAATAGCAAAACAAAGTAAGAGTGTTTGCTAAGTGCTTTATGCAGCTATAATTATCTCGCCCGCAGTATCAGAGCCGCTTTCCCGGGCTCTGATGGAAGTTTAATTTCCTGTTTTTCTTTCCCGTGGCGACATCCTGTGCATGAAATTGCATCTATACGTACTTTAAACTATATTTAAGAGCGGGTATAAAGAGAAATAACCAATCCTAGATTTGAATTTTATCTAAGTAAACAGTCTAATTTAATTAATTTTTTTTAAATAGATAAATACGTTATAAATGAAAGTGACGACTGTAACAGAAAACATAATATAATGAAATTTTCTCGATAGAAAAAAATCACCAAGTGAGGTCTCATTTCAAAATGATTTATTTTCAAAATGACACACATTACAAAGCTAAAAGTGTATCAGTAATTTCACTTCACATATTATCTAAGGCTGTATGTAACAATTTTTCATTTGGCATTGTAGTTTACGAATAATTAATATTGAATACTTTTGGCACTTATAACATTTTTATTGAGCGAGATGCGCTATCTTCCGTCGCATGTTGTGCGTAGTTCTACGTATTTTGTGTCACTGTCATGTCCAAGGGGCCACGCGGGTGAAATTACAAATTTTGTTTGCTTTATACCCACTCTTAAGTACCTTAATATTTTAACTAGACTCAGCGTTTTCATTTTGATGTAATACATTATATATATAAAAATTTGTTTTTGTATACTTTGCTATACAATTTCAGCCATACGATTCTATCTAATGTTAAAAAATTTAAGGATATCTAAAAAAAATTATGTGATAAGCCATATTTTAAATTAATTTTCAAAGAAACAGGGCCACCCGACGAGCATTAATTGAGATACAGGAAAAAGAGTATAAGGTATAATTCTGAGGGAACAAATTAAATATATTTAATATCTAAATCTAACATCTATTATAAACTATGCACGACCCACCCTCTACTTTGAATGGATGTAATTTTTTCTGCAAATTTTATACACAAATATTCCTGTACATATTGATAGTTACGTAACTAAATATATGCGAATTGTGTTAAACATAATTTCCGCTTATTTATCGTTACTGTGTCCGAGTGCTTATTGCTGAGAGGACTCTCAAAGTCGACCTTGCTATGATGCTACCTGACCATTTAGAAAGGAACAAACCTTGTTTCAATTGACCAGTTAACACGAGGGCATTTCGAAAGTTGTCTAAATATTTAAACGATTCACCAAAGATACGTTTAGTGTTTTCAAATGCCCTAAACCCACGCGAAGCCGGGAGCGGGTCGCTAGTATAGTATAAATAAATGATAAGTACCGTGATATTGATACATACAAAACTTGATAATTGATACAAATATTTTTCCATAAGCCAGCATCTAAAACGAGTAATAATAATAATAATATATATATATATATATTTTTGTTTATAATTTATATTGTAAAAAATTTAAAATTAAGAAAATAAAATAAATAAGTGAATAATAATAATAGCCTTTTAATCAGATCACCTTAAACCTAATAACAATATTTGATTATAAATACAAAAAAAAACTTATGCTAGCATTTGTTGCTTGCTTGTTTTTTGAAGATCTGTTTGCCAATCGGCAAAGGCCTCCTCCAACCTTTTCCATTCTGATCTTTCCTGAGCCACCCTGTTCCACATCACTCCTGCCACTTCTCTGATATCATCATCCCACCTTTTCTGCGGTCTGCTTCTCTTCCTTTTACCTTCTCTCGGATACCAACTTGTCACTTTCTTGCTCCATTTGTCATGACCTCTTACCATGTGCCCAGCCCATCTCCATTTGAGTCTTTTAATTTTCAGTTTTACATCTATGGCTTTTGTTTTGTTTCTGATGACACGGTTTTTTAGTCTATCTGATTTCTTGACATTCAGCATACTTCTTTCCATAGCGTATTGACAAGTAGCGTATAGACTTGTCAATCTAAAACGAGTACGATAAATTAAAATGGAAGTACAATATTTGTGGTGAGAACGCAACAAATTGTACTATATTAGGAAAAGTCTTACATACTTTGTTTAACCCGAAACTAGACGGTTGCAAAGGCGAAGTTTGGGGGAAATAATACAACAGTTTCTACACGGAGAAACGTCCAATCATCTGGAAACAATAAAATATCTAACTGTATGTCTATACCTTTTTAAATGAGTCTTTTTCTCTAAGCCATTATTTCAGGATAAGCCGACAACTTTTGTTTGATCTTGATCGCGGCTTTTAAAGACAAATCCTAAAAAGGCTCGTCATTAAACACAGATAATGTTCTGTGTCACGTAACAATGTTATGGAATTAGAAAAATACAATCAAATCCTAATTTTCTTTACATAGTATCATCAATCAATACTAATAATAAATCTGTAAGGGTTGGTCATGGAGTAAGTTACTTTGTTTTCACAGATATCGTGTTTATAGCCTCTATACATGATACTGAAACTAAATTGACCATTTTTAGAATTTTTTTCTGTATGTATGTATGTATGTATGTTCCTCCATAACTCTTAAACGAATTAACTGATTTTCATGAAACTTGGTAGATGAACATTTAGACGTACAGGACACAGGATATGTTACTTTTTTCTTTTACAACGCGGACGAAGTCGCGGGCGCCAGCTAGTAAAACATAAGTCGCTTCCCGCCGTCTGACTCCCTGTATATACATACGCTTACATAGATCTTTTAAAGTACGCATCGGATTTTAATGCAGTTTTCACTAATGGAACGGAAAGAGCATTAAACGAGGAAGGTTTTTATAATTATACTAGCTGGCCCCCGCGAATACGTCTGCGTTGAAAAAGAAAAAAGTAGCCTATCCTGTGTCCTGTACGTCTAGATGTTTATCTACCAAGTTTCATGAGAATCAGTTAATTCGTTTAAGAGTTATGAAGGAACATACATACATACAGAAAAAAATTCTAAAAATCGTTAATTTAGTTTCAGTATCATGTATAGAGCCTATAAACACGATATCTCTGAAAACAAACTAACTTACTCCATGACTAACCCTTACAAATTTATTATTAGTATTGATAATTTGCAGAAAAAAATTAATCTACATGCTAAAGTTTTTATAAAATTAAGAAAGATTAAGAATTTGCAGGGAACACTGACGTCAGCCTCTCTAACGTTAGTAACCATCGCCTTACTTTCGTAACTACCATGAAATAATTGTGTGTTTTGTTTCGTTGAATGAGTAAGGGATGCCAGAGCCCTTTCCTCTATGCTTATTTTAATATGGTACTTAATTTGTACTTAATGCCTGGAAAATTATACACGAAAAATAACATGAGTCATTATAGCCTAAACGAGATATCGCAATTTATGTTTATCCCAAATGAATAAAACGCAACGAAATTTATTTACATAAATAACAACTTCACAAAATGCTAAAACGACTGTTTAAAAAGTTAATCTCGAAGTTGGTCCGTTATCTTTCGAACAGGGATTTGTATTTAAACAAAATACCTTTTCTTGTTAAAACATACACAAAAAATACTTGACTCCGTACAACTTTTACTTTTATTTGTCAAGTTTAATGGACTGAGTCGCAATAAAGGCAAGAAAACGGCGAGTCTCTTGAAAATAGCTATATGATTCAGTAGAATTATGTGTGTTATTAAAATCTTATGGTGACTATTATGACGATTAAGTTATTCCGCTGGAGTAAAAGTACGATTATATCTGATTTGAAGAACTGTTCTTTTATTATGCAATATTTATCTTTATATGTTTAGTACGGTAATAAAGATAATAACTGTAGTACTAACTGAGGTATAATAATTAATATACTACACGCTCCCGGCTTTGCCCGGGCTCAAAATGAAAACTAACCTATCTTTTAAGTTGGACCAAATTAGACATAGTTACAAAGCTTTATCTAAATCGGTTCAGTACCTACTAGTTTAGGAGTTCATTGGCGTCAAACATGTCACGAAATTTTTATATATATACATAGACATAATCATGTAACAGCTGATAAAAACAACAAATGGTAGTAAGGAAATATAAAACTTTTATGAAAATATTAAACCATTAACAGCTAATGCGAAAGTGTGCTTGTTCACACTTTCACGCCTTAACTAATTAACCTATCATCATGAAATTTTGCATACAGGGGTATAGAAAAGGACATGGAGTATCCTGGGAGAACGATATAAGGACCTTATGACGTTACTTATATCTCTTACAACGTGAAAAAGTAACGGTCAGACAGACAGAGAGAGTTACTTTCACATTTATAATATTATTAATAGTATAAATAAAGTCGATAGATTCTGTACCTACTTAAACGTAGCCATAGAAATTGAATTACGGAAGATACAGGTACGTTGTCATGGTGATCCATCAAACGTCACAAGTTCATCGGATGTATCTGGATCTATTTTTGCTTATCTGTTGGGAATATCGGGAATATATTTCAAATATCGACAAACAAAGGGGCCGAAACAATATTATGTATTCAGAAAATATCTTGGTATACGTGTTCTCCACAATAAAAGTCAATTTAAGTTAATTAACTGTTGTAAAGGCATTATAAGAAAACTTTTGTCTACGGATCTCTAAAAACTTGTCTCATGAAGAGTCGGCTGCTGACCTTGACAAGGTAGCCAGTAAAGATGAGCATGTACCTACACTTGTTTTTAATGAAGGCTTTCGTTAAACTTTTTCAACCACAAAAATACATCTATAATGCCTTTGCCTGTACCCTAATCTTCGTTTGTTATTTTTTGTGGTTTATTGACCAATTTATTGTTTGAACGTGTCAAAACATATAGGTAATTTTAATTAAATAGTGAATTCTTCTATAATAAAAGCGCTTGTTACTCGTACATTACCGAGTTACATAACCAGCAATGTACTACAAGGAAAAAATATTCTTCGCATAGAACCGGGTAAAAGATGTAGTAGCAGGACACGTTGTTTCGCAGTCATTTTGACAGCCCGACTGGCTGCAGTAACCAGAAACCACCGTAAAATAACAGTATTTATGCTTTTGTGTTTCAGTTAGTGGGTAAGTGATCCCAGACCCCGTATCCCTATCCCAATTCCTTATTCTCAATCCCACTATGGTTGGCAGAGCACTTGCAGCACCTGTAGCGTTCCTCGTGTACGGCTTGGTTACGGTAGCCACCTACCATCAAGTAAACCGTGAAGCGAGAACATTAACAAAAAATTTATAAGCTTCAAAAATGCTATAGTAAAATCTATTAAAAAAAAAACATGTCAGTCATTGGACTGCACGTCAGAAGTGAAAACTTAGCTTCACAAAATTACATTACATTACATGACAGTGTCGCGAGTTTTTTATCCCATCTCAAAAATCTTCTTTTTTTTAAATTATTTTAAATATACAGAGGTTTCGGTTACATTATGTTACATTACATGACAGTGTCGCGAGTTCAATGTTTTGTTCCCATCTCAAAAAATGCCCAACGCTAAAGAAGTTTTCACTTCAAAAACCGTATAAGTCCAATTTAAAAAGAAATACAAGAAGGATTTGCTGGCAACATTGCCGGGAAATGCCGGGAACACAACTCAACTGCCAACCGTTCAAATTAAAAATGGAAGACGCGTCGAGAAACCGAGCGGCATAACAATTGTCCCATTCAAATAGGCCGCAAAGTTCAATGCACACGACAAATGAATGTATCGCTGCCGATTCTAAAATAAGCTGTTGATTTGTGAGCTTCAAGCACACGGTGGTGTTTCTGTCGAGGCGGTTTAAACTAGCGAAACAAGAGTGGTAAGTAAAGTCAACATTCACCTGCGCCTGCGCCTAGTCAGTCGAACAGCGTGGATCGAACTCAACACTTCAAATTTGGAACGTGCGTTTTTTTTTAAATAATATTTTTCGTTCGATAAGTGTGTGTTGCCAGTTACTGCTTCCGGACTAATTTATCTGTGAGTATAATTTTTTTTTATTATATAAACTCAGCAATTATTAATTTTATTTTTTATTTATTTATATATTAACAAAAAAAAGCCGGTTTCGTTCTTTAATGAGCAAATATAAATTCAAATGGAGGGTTTTATTGAAATACAATTTGTGTATAGGAGTTAATTTTATATTCCATCAACAAAAAAGGTTAGAACACAGTTCTAACTTTTTGCGTACAAATAAGGTTGAGTTAACTGTTCACACGTCTTGGTTTTATTAAATAAGTTGCTAGTACGAATCCTACATACACAATTATGTCACATACGAACGTAAGCACATATAGATAGTGAAAGTGGCGGGACCAGTTCGGTAATCATTACGAGAAGATGTGAGGAAAATTTATATAAAATTGTTTGTTTAATTTCCTTGTTTGATACCTGAACATTTAAACGTATTATTAATTGGTTTTTCTTTTCAAAGAAGGCTTTGTTGGAGTAATAACGTCTTTTGTTGCTAATATTTTTTTGTTCTTTAGTTGATTAAATAAATTTTGAAAATAATGTAAAAGTATATTTTTTGGAATAAGGAGTATAACTATCTAATTGTGAATTTACAAAATTCAATATAAAACAAAATATTTGACGTTATTATTGTTTTTATTTTGTTATTTATTTTTAATGATATTTTTACTAATATCTAATATTATAAAGTGAAGCAGAGGGAGGACTTTGTAAATTTGTATATTTTTTTATGGTTTTGTTGTTATATGATTTAAGTTATAAAATTAAAAACATTTAGCAGTCAATATAACAAAATAGAGTAGGTTTTTGTAAGTTTGTTTATATGTAGAAAGTAATCTTCGGTCTACAACTATTTGAAAAATTGTTTTACTCTTTGAAAGGTATATTATTCTAGTCTAGAAGTCTAGATGGATATATACTAATTCCCTCAGTGGCTACCGGGGAAAGGTTCTAAGCTCATGCAAATTGTCGACTTAATTACTTAGTCCATGGATTCTATACTTTGATATTATTGTTAATATATTGCGATTTTTTTTTATAAAATATAATGTTAAAAGTTTAGCAATTTTCGTAGCATATTTGGCGGGAGACTCGTTTGAATTTACGGTTCTATGCAAACTTCATTTTAAAGACAATAAAACTTTCCTATCACCTGAAGCTATTTGCGGATGTCTGGTATGGAATATAACCGTTAAATTTAACCGTAAAAAGTTGCTTTTGATAATAAATTCTTATTTGAATTTAGGCAATAAATCCTTTTAATGGAGGTAAACATTTATATAACGTTATCTATAGCGTTTTTTCCAGGCTAAATGTGCCTTGAGAATTCTATAAGCCAGTAAGGATAGGTTTACAATTTATTCTTTATGTATTCAAAATGTATTTATAACTAGCACCCGCCCCCGACCTCGTATTGATGCATTTCTGGAATTTTTTTTTTTCATTAAAATATTCCTTGGACTTTAACGAATATTTGAAAAATAATGCCGAATTAGTCCAGTCGGTCTCGAGTTTCACGCTTAGCAAAACATTTAGTGATTCATTTATATTAAAAGATTAAAGAAAGTAGATATCAGTCTTTAATCCTACTCGTAGTTTAGGTATAGCCTTTTTATTCTACTATAACGTTGACTTAAGAGCATCACAATAAATGCATTGCATCCGAAGCCGGTTAACACAATAATTGCATTGTTTCTATAGGATGTAATAGTAAATTAGTAACAGTTGAATATCATCCATTGCCAACAATTCAAGTCTTACAAAAATGCAGGAGATGGCGCTTTAATACGTAGTTATAACAAAAAAAAATTAAAAAAAAAATGTTTTTACAAGAAATACTCAATATGTAACACTTAAAGTTATTGAATTTAAACAATTGGACTGGATTTAATATTGGATGATTGACAACAAGAAATCATCTCCCAACCATGAGAATTTCCATTCTCATCTTGTCGCAATCCCTCTTTTTCGGACCCAGCTCTTTAAAACAACCTTTATGTTGATAATGTTGAAAATAAAGCAACAATTTTATAATTGAAAAAGATGTTTGAAATATCAGCAAATGCAGTACCGTCTCTGTAGAAACAAGTCAACTGGATTACATTCTGTTACTTCATAGTGAATTATAATTACATAATATCGACTAAAAGGAATCTCATACATTATTAATTAGCCTGATTACTTAGTTCGTTGGAGCCAGCAACCACTTTTTTTATACCTTCATACATTATAATTATCTGTGCACATTATTATTCAGAAAAAAGTGGAAAATTTTTACAAACAAGTATAGGCGTAAATGTCAATAGAAATGAAGCTTTATCTCACTTGAATTCGTTAGCAGAGTATATAAACTGTTTTATTATATATTCTACTAGCGAATTTACAAAGTTACGCGGGCGAAGTCGCGGGAACCACTCTATCTATTGGTTCATTGCTTGGGAGAGCTATATTTAACTCTATTTTTACCTAAAAAAACCCTATAAACAAACGTTTAAAAAATGCTTAACAATATTTCTAGTAAATTCCTAAATTTTATTAGTTTGCAAACAATGTTATCAGCAGCGCCAAAAATTCGACGAGAGTCAATTTTTAACGGACTGCAGCCTTAAGTTGGAAGTTTTATCAAATTCGGTTCAGCACTTTAAGAGTTCATTTGCCTCAAACATGTGACAAGTAATTTTTATATATAGTATAGACATATTGATATTGATTTTTTTAACGGACTGCAGCCTTAAGTTGGACCAAATTACACATAATTACGAAGTATTATCAAATTCGGTTCAGTAGATTAAGTTCACTTGCCTCAAACATGTGACAAGTAATTTTTATATATAGTATAGACATATTGATATTGATTTTTTTTAACGGACTGCAGCCTTAAGTTGGACCAAATTACACATAATTACGAAGTATTATCAAATTCGGTTCAGTACATTAAGTTCACTTGCCTCAAACATGTGACAAGTAATTTTTATATATAGTATAGACATATTGATATTGATTTTTTAACGGACTGCAGCCTTAAGTTGGACCAAATTACACATAATTACGAAGTATTATCAAATTCAGTTCAGCACTTTAAAGAGTTCATTTGCCTCAAACATGTGACAAGTAATTTTAATATATATAGTATAGACATATTGATATTGATTTTTTAACGGACCAAATTACACATAATTACGAAGTATTATCAAATTCGGTTCAGTAGATTAAGTTCACTTGCCTCAAACATGTGACAAGTAATTTTAATATATATAGTATAGACATATTGATATTGATTTTTTAACGGACCAAATTACACATAATTACGAAGTATTATCAAATTCGGTTCAGTAGATTAAGTTCACTTGCCTCAAACATGTGACAAGTAATTTTAATATATATAGTATAGACATATTGATATTGATTTTTTAACGGACCAAATTACACATAATTACGAAGTATTATCAAATTCAGTTCAGCACTTTAAAGAGTTCATTTGCCTCAAACATGTGATACGTAATTTTTATATATAGTATAGACATATTGATTTTGATTTTTTTTAACGGACTGCAGCCTTATTTTGGACCAAATTACACATAATTACGAAGTATTATCAAATTCGGTTCAGTAGATTAAGTTCACTTGCCTCAAACATGTGACAAGTAATTTTAATATATATAGTATAGACATATTGATATTGATTTTTTAACGGACCAAATTACACATAATTACGAAGTATTATCAAATTCAGTTCAGCACTTTAAGAGTTCATTTGCCTCAAACATGTGACAAGTAATTTTTATATATAGTAAGACATATTGGTATTGATAGAAGGTATAGACAAAGAAAAACAACAATAATTGCGACACAGAATCAAATATATGAGAGTACATGAAGGAAGAAATTAACTTTTGTGTCGAGAAATGCAGACCTCGACCGCTAGGCAGACAAGGTCACGAAAGGTTGGAAGATATTTCACTTCGCGTCGCCACGGATGTCTCTTTTAATATTCATGAGCAGGTACATTGTATTCATGTCATATTTATGTTTGATTGAGCACAATGAATAAGGAATATATACTTAATTTATTTTTGCAATTAGCAATTTATTAAAATGCAAACACGTTCTCTTGGTGACTTGAGATTTATAAGTTACTAGTAACCCGCTATCGGCTTCGTCCGGGGTGTAATTTTTTAAACCCTCCCCATTTATCCTTCTTTCCATATTAAGTATTATGTAAAAACCGAATTAAAATCGGTCTAAGTATCCATTTTCGTACACAAACCAAATAACATTTTTAAGTATAACTAGCTGTTGGACGCGACTTTGCCCGCATAACTTTTTAAAATACAGCTGTATGTTACTCGCTGATATACGAGAGCTTTCTATAGGTGAAAGAATTTTCAAAATCGGTTCAGTAGTAGGTATATATGTTTATTCACTAGATACATACTCGTATGTACAAATCTTATCTTTATAAGAAATTATAAATTATAATTTCTTTTTTAATCTCATTTTTAGTATAGAAGTATAGAAGACTAGCGACTAATTTCAAAGATTATTTCTTGGCTAATACTTCTTTACATAGTATAAAATATAGCTGTTGTTGCTTAGTTTATAATCTTAATAAGCAACGGTAACCGCTTACCATCAAGTAGACGGTCAGCCTGCTTGCAACCTTTTTAATATAAAAGAAATACCTACTGTTTTTACGGTGAAAGATACATCATGAAAAAAACTATATTTTGTAAGTTGAGTCATTATGCCACAGATATGGCCATATTTGTGTCAATAAACTAATCGTAATAGTCGAATAAGTCGTAAACGGTAAGTTATAGATAAAAAATTATTGCACAAAAAAGATAGGAAATTTATTTATCTACAATAAAGGTTATTACAACTTTGGGCCTCAAGTGCACGGTTTTGTCAAAATGGCAGCACTTCCGCCCGCATAATTTGTAAGGATTTTGTGCATTTAGGGTCAGTACGTGATACTGAATCAATTAAAAACAAAGAATTATAATTCAGTGCAGAAAAAATTATCTATTGCCTGTAGTAGATGTATAAAATCTCGATAAATCCGCAGTGAACTAGCGTGGTTAGTTATAGATCATAGACCATTTCTACAGTTAAGACCATATCTATTCACAAAGTAGAGAGCCTCAGCAATATTATAGTCTGATGTAAAGATACAGTTGCGCTTAAATTACACCACGTCTAGAGTTCGATTAGCATCTTCAACGAATCTTCGCCCCCGGCACTCTGTTTATATTGACAATCTATCTTGTCAGTAATCAAGTCACGTTTTTTTCTGTTTGTTGTTGAAAATTAATGTCTGACATTTTCACATCTTAATTTATCGTTGCCACTAACTTTTACCGCTCAATAAAATTCAACGATAAAATTGGACCGCTCATTGCTGCTGTGTTCTATTGCAGCATATTTTGTTATATTAGTTTTGGCATTTAACTCTTGCATGTAAATAATTTAGTACTCGGTGACATCTCCACAGTTAGAGGGAAATTGACTAGTCCGTTGATCGAGTGGTTAAGGTTAGATGCTTGACGCTCTGTCTAAGGCCAACTTTAGTAATGTACTTTTCAAAGTTGGCTTTAGTCATCTAGAAGTAATGGCAGTAACTAATTACCTCCTTACATAAGACCATTGTAAAATAACAGCACCAGTGCGTTATGTAAAGTGGGGGTACAAAAACCTTCGTCAGTTTCAAATTCATTCCTTTATCAAGGTCGTAGACTTTTAGTAACTTTTGACACTAAAGCACTATAGACGCAGATGACTGACAGACGTTTGAAATGAAGTTTTGGCATGACTGACAAATGCCCTGGTGCAAGCAAATTTCGACTTTAAGGTGACGAACCTTTTCTTACCCCGACTGTACAGTACCTATATACATATATATCTACAATACCGACAGTCTGTCGCTCCTGTCTCATAGTCACATAGCATACTGAGCTTATATAATATCGTATTCATTTTATTTCAGCTACTGTATTAGGTAGCCAATTATATAAAGGACGATGTCCTTGAAACAATAGTTCATCAACATCTGCATTTGAATATTCGAGAACAGTTTCGTGTTTACAACTCTGCGTTTGATTAATGCAGTGATATTTGAAGACGTGAGTGGATGAAGGTGGTATGTCGCATTTTTGGGTTTTTTCGATTTTTTGCGTTGATGAAGGTAATATGTCCATATGAATTATTACAGACCTTAAGATCGTCGATTTAAGACATTTTTGGAAAATAAAAAGTTCAAAAAGGTGTTATGTAAAGTTAATTTTAAAAAGCAAAAAGTGCCGAAAAGTTTACTTTTGTTAATGGAAGAGGGAGCTATGTATGACTTTTTTTTAAATTAAATAATAGAATTGTTTACTTGCTATCATACCATTAATATTTTAGGTTGTTTACACAACTTTGCATCATAATTTAGTACAAAAATCAGTTCTGTGGCGACTTATCTCAAAAATTAAAAGTAAAACTTTAACCTCGATTTATTCAAAATTGGAATTATGCGACATATCACCTTCATCCACTCACGTCTTCATTTATTAGAGAGGGCACAACACAGACAAAATGAGCTGCAACCTTGCACTAGATAAATTACGTACCAACGTTGTCGTTTACATATGAGATCATTAACATAATGATATCATGGAGCTTATTATTAGGGATTTCGTAAAATTATTAGTATTACAACGATTTGATTTGTATTACTTGATTTTGTAAATGCACCACAGATATGATTTTAAAGTAGAATGTTATTAAATTGTTTATTGTCTCCCAGAAAACCTTAAGTACACGTTGTACACGCTAGTGAAGTCAGTTATTAATAAAAAAAACAATAAGAACAACATTAATAAAATAAACAGTAAGAATAAATAAAACATATTATTTATGCCAGCAATTCCAATATTTTAGAAAATCCCCTAAGTATAGATGATTTATAGATGATGGCCATTGACAACCCAATTTATATTGTACATTATAGTATAACATTTTTGGCATTTAGTCAATAATTACAAAAATTTAACCCGCGAAACCTCACAAATTCTGCACATTTTAGAAATTAAGCGCCTCTTTCATCAACGTCAAGTAGGCTAAACCGTCAGTTAAAGTCACCTGTCACCGGGAATAATTTAGCTGATATACCTTTGTTTGTACGGTAAACGTCCCAAACATTAAATAGAAAATAAAAATAAAAAAATCGCCTATCGAATGATGCAGTAAACCGAGTGCATAATTCAATAAAACAGAAAATGATTTCTAAAAGTAACTAATCCACACTTTACTTGTAGTTGGTGAAAAAGGTGCTACTAAATATAAAAATAATTTCAGTTTTTTTTTTGTTTCCATCAAAACAAATTTTATATGATCTCTGAAATGTCATGTTAGTAAATGTTTTTCTATGACCAATAACTAATAAAAACATCCAACAACTTCCTGCGAAGCCCTTTAAAACGTCTGTCCATCTGATCCATCCATCTTTAGGTCTATCTGCAGGGCGTCTCTCGTTGCCTCCATTCGATAATTTTTCTAAAGAAAATATTAATAATATGACAATTATTTTATTCGTTACAAAAAATTGCCAAGCCCCAAAAACGATATAGATCAAATTATACATACATACTCGTATATGCAACAGTAATCCATTCGTTAAAATTCGTCGCGGACACATTGTGGGCAATTACATAAGAGTAATAAATCATAGCGCACAATACAAATCGGCTTCCACACGGCATGTATTTCGTGTTGGTCGCACTTATTCACCAATGGATTGTGAATAGATAGCGTGCAAGTAAATTGGTCAAGCAACTTTTGTTCCGCGCAATCTTAAGTTACATAACATTGATGACTTTAGGCCACGAGCGCATCGTATTCTTTCGCTGTGCGTACAAAAATAACGAAATTTTCTTGGTAGCATTGTTATGGTTGATCAAGGCGATTAGTATCTTAGGAAAAAATAATTTAGGTGCAACTAGGCACGCGCGGATGCAATTTTTTTTTTTTTTTTTTTTTTTTTTCAAATTATTTGATACGGTTTTTACTAATGGTAAGAGCGATAATGGAGGAGGGTTTGTGTATATCTATACTAATATTATAAAGAGGAAAGATTTGTTTGTTTGTTTGTTTGCATTGAATAGGCTCTGAAACTAATGGACCGGTTTGAAAAATTCTTTCACTGTTGGGATTACTATATTATTAACGAGTAACATAAGCTAATTATAAATCTGCAAGGGTTGGTCATGGAGTAAGTTACTTTGTTTACAGAGATATCGTGTTTATAGGCTCTATACATGATACTGAAACTAAATTGATGATTTTTAGAATTTTTTTCTGTATGTATGTATGTTCCTCCATAACTCTTAAACGAATTAACTGATTTTCATGAAACTTGGTAGATAAATATTTAGACGTACAGGACACAGGATAGGCTACTTTTTTCTTTTTCAATGCGAACGAACTTGCGGGCACCAGCTAGTACAGCTAGATACAGAATAAATTGTATTCGTACGAAACCTCGGGCGGGATGTTAATATTAAATAAAAATAAATAAATTATAATAAAATACTAAACTCGTTCGTAAAAGTGCTTGATTCAAAGGAATTACTGAAAATTAGATTTTACTCAAACAACGTTTGTTGTTTATTTCAATGAATAAATTTTGCTTATAAACGGAGAATATTTTATCTACATTTTCATAATATGCTGTAACGTCTATGAAGAGGATCAAAAGACTTTTTATCCTAACAAATTCAAAAGTATTTATGTATATTATTTTTTATTTGATGTTATTTACTTGAAATTCTCATAAAATCCGTTTACACACATTCAATACTATCACGTAGAGTCGTAGATGAAAGCAAAATGAAAGATTAGTGCCTCACTCACTATCCGCGCATGGACCTCATATACTGAGTCCAATGAACTCAGTACCATTCAGTCGCTCAAAGGACATTGTCTTGCATACACGTGATACGTTAAAAATACGAACCGATACCGACATAATTATATACGACATACGTGCAATGAAGTCGCTCCAAGTTATTAACCTCCTGAGCGGTCATGCGCTTTTGGTAGGGGAGCCCAAGAGGGGATTTTTGGATTTACTCGAGCGCGTCAGATATTGCCAATGTATATACCCCACGTGTCTCCCATAACGGATATGTATTAATCTGACGGTTTGGTTGGTGGGGTTGGCGGGGGTGGGGGTAAAACTTTAAATACAACTCGAGCGCGTCAAATTTTCAGAGGGGATGTTAGGTGAACCTAAACTAAGCTCCCATTTAAAATTTAGACGATTCGGATGTAACACAAGCTCGTGGCAGCTTTTTGAAAATGCAAAAAATATTTTTGATGATTCTCATTTTGTAATACTCGAGCGCGTCAGATTTTCATACAGACGGTTCAGCCTAAATTCCTGATCGTGCTGATTCTTAATCTGACGATCATATGGAGGATTTTTTAAAATACGGCGCCTACAAAATTTTGAACGCCTGTAGACGCTCACCCCACCGCTGAAAGGAAAAACTTCATATAACCTTTTTTTCTTCGTACCATCCAATCTTCAAAATCCAATAGGTCCCCACGACGCTCGAGTGACTACACATTTAGCATCGTGGGCTCCCTAACCATTTCGCCCGAGTCGCGTAACTTGACATTTTGAAGGAAAGTTTGTTATGTATTGATATAATTTTTATTTTAGTACAAAATTTCAAAAATATATATTCCCACTCCACCAATTGCATCAGTTACACTAACCCTATGGGGCGCAGGTTCCAGTCTATACTTATACTATGAAGAGTAATATTTTCCTGGTGAACATAGGCTATAATATTACGTATACTAACTCTCGCATGGTAATATATCCATTGAAAACTCTTGAGTTTAATATGAGTGAATTCTGCTTCCTACTCAGTTGAAGTGAAATCATCGCCGCTCTTTGTATTCAACTTTGTTCGGTTCTGCTTCAGTACAATGTGTGATGCAGTTTCTAAAGACTGTTCCGCATCTATTCATACGTTTAAATGGAATACACGGAACTTATCGGCTATATTTTCTTCTATTGATAGTACTAAAAGCATTACAATAGTGTACAAATACTACTACTACTGTACGACCGAGCAAAAGGTGCTAAAAGTCCTAATCTATGCTAACATTATCAAGAGAAAATTTTGGTATTTTTGTTTGTAATGAATATAATAACTACTGGACCGATTTTATTCTTTCACCCATAGGTTAAACAACGAGTACGCGAATATCCAAAAGGTTATTGATACGGTTGCAACTAATAGATTACAACAAATAAGATAAACTAAGCATAGGCTTGTGTAGATAATTTGCAGAAAAATATCGCATGCGGGCGAAGCCGGGAGCGGATCGCTAGTTTGGGTATTAAGTTTGGGTATAGTCACCTGATAGTCAATGAATTCCATTGCCTATTTATAGGACCTATCTCTATAGGATAACCATCTAGGATACTCCAATACCCATCTTTATAGATGCCATAACTGCGCGGCATAAGTTAACCTAGCTTGTAGTGGAAGGTTAGTTCTACTTGAGAGAGTATTTATAATAAACCTTCACAAAGGACCTTTGTGCTAGAAAATACTTGCGTCTAAACAACATAAGAGACGACACAGTTGTTTTACCTTTACCGTGTATTAAAATTGTTCTTTGTGCTTCTGATCCAATTGTATTCAACAACATAAGCTTTTAGTTTTTATATGTAGGTAAAAGACAATATCGCTTTGATATTGTAACAAGTTTACATTAAAATTTAAAGGGAAATGATAGCCCAATGAGTAATACGCTTTTCTACTGCCACGATAGACACAAATTCGATTCCCGCATTGTGAATAAACTTTTTCAAAATTCTTTCAGTAGTGGCAGGGCACAATTTTATGTACCTTGTAGTTAAAATAATAAGTTGTTAGTAATAGTTTTAAAATTAAACTATTTTTTTTTTGCAGTCAAATATCGATATTCTTAGTAATAGTTCCACATAGGTCCATCTACAGAATAGTGCGGCGAGATGAGTTGCGCAATACACGATAATTGCCCAAAGCTTTCACTGCTGTTAATATTGCGACATGGTCATTTTTACCGAGGACAGCACATCACTGATGCAATTCTCTCGTGAGAACGATGCCCTGCGGGCCCGGTTCGCAATGAGCCTTAAATTAACCCTCGTTCACACTAC
Source organism: Synanthedon formicaeformis (assembly GCA_945859745.1). Lineage (NCBI taxonomy): Eukaryota > Metazoa > Arthropoda > Insecta > Lepidoptera > Sesiidae > Synanthedon > Synanthedon formicaeformis. The sequence goes on from OX243958.1 coordinate 10,554,581, forward strand.
ACTAATGAAACTGTTGCGGTAACAGAAATATTTCGTACTAAATCTACTCATTAGAACACAGAATATACCAGAAGCTGTTGTCGCACTTAAGAATGGGTATAAAGCAAATAAAATTTGTAATTTCACCCGCGTGGCCCCTTGGACATGACAGTGACACAAAATACGTAGAACTACGCACAATATGCGACGGAAGATAGCGCAACTCGCTAAATAAAAATGTTATGTGCCAAAAGTATTAAATATTAATTATTCGTAAACTACAATGTCAAATGAAAAATTGTTACATACAGCCTTAGATAATATGTAAAGTGAAATTACTGATACACTTTTAGCTTTGTAATGTGTGTCATTTTGAAAATAAAACTAAAATCGATGGAAATGAGAGCTCACTTGGTGATTTTTTTCTATCGAGAAAATTTCATTATATTATGTTTTCTGTTACAGACGTCACTTTCATTTATAATGTATTTATCTATTTAAAAAAAAATTAATTAAATTAGACTTTGTTTACCTAAATAAAATTCAAATCTAGGATTGGCTATTTCTCTTTATGCCCGCTCTTAAAGCTAAAGAGTAGTTTTCACTTTCTTGTGAATAATTACTAGTTTGTGGACAAATGAGTTAGTAAGTAGTCACATAATACATATATAGTGCTACCATAGACATAGAGAGAATGGACTGAACAATACCCGCACGTAATTGACCACTTTCCAGAAAGAGAAAACGATCGTGTGGCTAATATCTCTTTCCTGTAGAGTAAAATTCAAAATTAAAAATCAAAATGCTATAAAAAGACAACTACTGGCCGCACAATCGCTTTCGTGATTCGTGATTCGTTCAAGATGCGGCGTTTGTTCCGATTTTGCAACTTGCCAAAAGATCCTTGTATCACTATAAATATAGTATTTTATTAAAATTATGTCGTCTCATGTCGTTTCGACTTGTAATACAGGCTTTAGAATTGCTAAGAATTATTTAAATTTCAAATTTAAATACGACATTGTGCAGTCAATTTTAATTTTATTAAAATTTTATTTTTAAGTCAATTCATACTTGGTTATAAATAACTAGCGAATGTGACCGCTAATTCGTGTGCATTGAAAAATAAAAAATATTAAACCTGAGAAAATAATGAGTAATATAACACCGGACATCTTTTTGGTTTGTGTACGCTTAAAAACTCGAGAATGGGTAGACCGGTTTTAATTCTGTTTACACACATGGGAATAGGGATAAACGGGAAAGATTCATTTGAATTCGAATCCGTAAGCGAGTCGCTAGTTTTTTTATATTTTTAGATGATTCCTCGAGACCAATACTTCTTTAGGGTAAATGAAACCTGTATCTCTAATAACATGAATGCAAAATTTCATGATGACAGGTTAGGTAGTAAGGACGTGAGAAGGCAACGGTCAGACATACAGACATGGTTATTATCACATTAATAATATTTGTTTATTTGTATGGATATGACAATTTGCGGCCATTTTAGGTGCGTTTTTAGTTTTGGTGTTTTCGATTTTGTAAGTTCGATGATTCGAACACTAACTAATTAGTGAAGCGCTTTTTGTAACCGGCTTGTTTGAGATTTTAGACAAATAACGGATTTGATGCTTCAACCCAAATTCAACCAATTATTCGCCGAACTTTGCCTTGCGTGACTTTTTCCTGTTCTCAAAGATGAATAAAACAATGAAGGAAAAAAGTTTTCGCGACCTTATAAGAGATAAAGACCGAAAATGAAAGGGGGAATTGGATTTTCAAAATGTGCGTCAAAGAAATGTTTCAATTGGAAAAATAGTTGGCAGATATGTATTTTAATCGATTCAGCAGTGAAAAGTTCATTACCAAAAATGGCCCCACCGGGAATAGAACCCGGAACCTCTGAGTCAGAGTCTGACCACAATTAGAGGGATGAATGGGCTCGTCAATTGAATGCATATTCTTTACTAAAGACAAATTTAATTCACACAAAAATATTTACATAACTGTACATTACCAATAAATTTTACCAACTTACAATTTATATTTAGCCAGAGTAGTATTAATATTTGTAAGCAAGTTTTGAATGTATATCTTGATGATATACATTTTCATAGAATGAAAATGTCATAAAAATATTTTAATTAATACTTATAATAAATCTGTAAGGGTCGGTCATGGAGTAAGTTATTTTGTTTTCAGAGATATCGTGTTTATAGGCTCTATACATGATACTGAAACTAAATTGGCCATTTTTAGATTTTTTTTCTGTATGTATGTAAGTATGTATGTTCCTCCATAACTCTTAAACGAATTAACTGATTTTCATGAAACTTGGTAGATAAACATATAGACGTAGAGGACACAGGATAGGCTACTTTTTTCTTTTTCAACGCGGACGAAGTCGCGGGCACCAGCTAGTACATAATATAAGTCGGTTTCCTACTTCATAACGTTTTAATCCTCAACTAACTCAAAGCAACCCCTTGTCATGGCTTCAACCACACGTGCGAGCTTCCTTTGTTGAGCTTATTTATGTCAGCTTATAAACCAAGAAATAGGTACTTGACAGACATAGTAAGAAGTTACAGAATGAATAAAATATCTCGAGTTTTATTATCACCAAACTAGCCCTCCGCTCTAAGCTTTTAAGGTGAACTTTTTTTGTAAATTTTATTCATTTTTTTTTGCAAATTTTGCAAATTATAATCCTTCCCCGTTCATCGCTCTTTCGATCATGTTCTCATCGATGTTTAAACAGACAGACACGGAAAGCAATTTTACGGTAAAAAATGTAACATTTTCACAATGACTTCTATATTACTTCGTAAGGACAAGGCTAACGCTCCTAGTACGTGGCACCGACGCGCCGGTGTCAAAATCGGAAATTGGCACCAATGACGGGTGTTCATTCTGTGCGCAGAAAGATACGAAGATACGAAGAGCAGTGACATGTCCAACCAACCAATGAGAACACTTTACAATAACAAAATACGCCAATAAGAAATAAAAATACGTATTAAGATGGCAATGTAAACAAATTATTTTTAGTAACTAGATGTTCAAATTGGAGGACCATTTTTTTGTCACTATTAGTATGGTAAGGGAGCATCCTGTCTTGTTTAACATATCACTGCATTTTCAATGATATGTCAAACTGTGCCCGAATTTATTGATAACGCTTCTAACATTCATTTATATTTGAAAACATCTACAATATATTTTGCTTATTTTCCTATCCGTTCTGCAAACTATAATGGAAACTCTCGATCGTACAAACTGCAACCCGAATATCCATTGTTTAACAGCTGTATACAGACAGCTATAGCAAAATACACTCACCAATCTCTATGTATTCAGGGGTAGACGAGGTTCGTTCGATACTGCACACAAACAATCCATTCAAAAAGCAATTTCCCTCAGTCCGTTTCATTACTTTTTCCATTGTTTCAGGAGTAAACTTTGACAAGATGACGTGTAGACGACTTTGGTTGAACACTGTTGGTAAGTTATTACTCTCTTTATGTAGTTTTGATACAAAGATTATGAAACTCTGACAATGTTTCTAAATTAACATCATGTAGCAGATCCACTGTTATATTCATAAACTAGCTGGCGCCCGCGACTTCGTCCGCGTTGAAAAAGAAAAAAGTAGCCTATCCTGTGTCCTGAACGTCTAAATGTTTATCTACCGAGTTTCATGAAAATCAGTTAATTCGTTTAAGAGTTATGGAGGAACATACATACATACAATACCTACACTTACAGATGTTAGTATTGATTGATTGATGAATTTTCGTAAAGTTTTTCTGCCATTCGAGGCGAAGACAAATTCAACAAATGAAAGATAAATAAATTCGGTCCATTCGGTCTTGAGTTATAAACTATGTAACTAACCGTTGTAAAAAAATACCGAAAAAACTAACTGAAAAAATCCAACGATAATAGTTAATAAACATATATGACAAAACCTCGGATCCCTCTTCATTTTTTTTAAATAACGCTAGTTTTATTAATATTTTTTTTTAACCAAAGATGTCCAACGAACTTGTATGGTAAAGTTAAATTGCTCCTATAGATCAGTCCCAAGCGTTTAATACATCAAACTACTACAACATGGAACCCGCGTGCCATACAAAACACTACGAATTTTATGGAACATTTAAAAGTGACATATGCGTAGAGCATGCACTGTAATTTAAAACAAAACAAACATAATAATAAGTACGTAATTTAAAGAAAATGTGACTTTACGTCAACCAATTAGAATTTAAAATGAAATAGTAGAAGTTGATCGTTACTACCTTTTACCATTGACGCGTGAAGGCAAGAGTCCGCCATGATTCTGTCAAAGGCGTTCTTTTTATGTGCCGCTTTGGCATTTGTGACGCAAATTCCATTGTAGTATTTCGATGGTTAATATTACTGGTGCATGTTCATTTCCTTTTACGAAAGTCCCTTTTGACGGTAAACTTAAATTAACTCCGTACAATTTAATAACTTGACAGTTCAATTTTGACTATCCAATTGGAGGTATCAAAGTAGTTAATAATCTCTGTGGAGGAATTTCACATTTCTGCTTCGAACATTTTAACAAACGGAAATTCAATATCGTTGTACGCAATTTATATTGAAAATTGCTTGCTTAATATTGATATTACGATTTTCCAAATACCATCCGGTTTCATAATATTGGAAAGCTCTTGATATATGCATTAAAAAAAAAACATTAAAATCCACAAAATGTTAATAATGCTGTATGAAATGAATTAACCAAAAATAACGATTATTATCTATAGGTACTGAAGCTGAAAGTCTGATTGTTTGTTCATGCAATTTTAACTTTGGAACTACCAGCAGGATTAGTTACCAAATAAACCTAAATAAACTTTGGCAGTATTTATGTCAATGTTTACACAAAAGTAATAATAAGTAATGAACAGGTATGTTATACTCAGAGTATATTTATACTCAGAGCTCCATTTTCTTCAGCGCCATCTATTACTGTGAGTTAAAAAAAAAATTAAACATTATAAAAAAAGTTACCCTTATAAAAATTTATTGTAAATTTAACGGTAGCCTAACTTGAAGTCGCGACAAAGTTAATGGGAAAACAACTCTAATAGGAAACTTAATAGCAAACGAGAGAAAACAAGAGACCGGCAAATGATCAAAGTAAGTAACTAAACTTTTATAGAGAAACTTTTAACCGTTCAACCAAAATTGGTCAATTTACACAATGTTAATTAAACTTGAAATCTTTTTTAACTTAGGAATATTGGAATTTGCGTCACAAATGCCAAAGCGACACATAAAAAGAACGCCTTTGACAGAATCATGGCGGACTCTTGCCTTCACGCGTCAATGGTAAAAGGTAGTAACGATCAACTTCTACTATTTCATTTTAAACTCTAATGGGTTGACGTAAAGTCACATTTTCTTTAAATTACGTACTTATTATTATGTTTGTTTTGTTTTAAATGACAGTTCATGCTCTACGCATATGTCACTTTTAAATGTTCCATAAAATTCGTTGTGTTTTGTATGGCACGCGTGTTCCATGTTGTAGTAGTTTGATGCCTATAGGTAACTCGATTTTTAAAAAGAGAACAAACTAATACACTTAAAATAAAAATACACTTTTAAAATGCCAACTAAAACTCTACATGAAAAAATACATAGTACTGTATTTATATTAATGTATTTTTACTTGCATAATAAATAAATACATAAGTCAAAAAAATATATTTTGAGAAAAATAATAAATTAAATTCATCTATTCTTTGAAAGTTTTATTTATTTCTTGAGATTCAATTAATCTTGAGAATAATTTTAATGACATATTTCAATTTGAAAAATTATTTATAAGAAAAAGCAATTACTTTTTAAACATGTTTTCATAAAAGATTTAATATCGCGCAACCATTTCATTATTGAGCGATATAGTTGAAAATATTAAGTGCTTTGCAATCCCAAAGGGCAGATATAGCTCGGGTCATTCCACTAAAAAGTAATCAATTTAATGATAAAAAAAGTTATTTTTAGTACCTACGTGGCTTTACGATCGCGCATCGTAAAGACTGACCAGGCGACTAATTTTATAAACATTTTTAATATGGGATTGTGTTATAGATTATAGGCGACGGTATAGGCATATAACACAGACGTTTCTTGTGTCATTGGCGACGGTAGCCACCTACCATCAAGTGGACCGTCAGCCTGTGTGTAGACTGAAAATAAAAATAAAAACTAAATATTTCTAATGGTTAAGGAGCCCACGATGCTAAATGTGTAGTCACTCGAGCGTCGTGGGGACCTATTGGACTTTGAAGATTGGATGGTAAGAAGAAAAAAAGGTTATATGAAGTTTTTCATTTCAGCGGTGGGGTGAGCGTCTACAGGCGTTTAAAATTTTGTAGGCGCTGTATTTTAAAAAATCCTCCATATAATCGTCAGATTAAGAATCACCACGATCAGGACTTCAGGCTGAACCGTCTGTATGAAAATCTGACGCGCTCGAGTATTACAAAATGAGAATCGTCAAAAATATTTTTTGCATTTTCAAAAAGCTGCCACGAGCTTGCGTTACATCCGAATCGTCTGAATTATAAATGGGAGCTTAGTTTAGGTTCACTTAACATCCCCCTCTAAAAATCTGACGCGCTCGAGTTGTATTTAAAGTTTTACCCCCACCCCCGCCAACCCCACCAGCCCCACCAACCAAATCGTCAGATTCTTAAAATGCACACTTTTCAGCATGTAATTAATCTAGTATAGCTTAATCTGACGCGCTCGAGTGACTCCAAAAATCCCCTCTTGGGCTCCCCAATCATAAAGCATACTTTATAACGATTCAAGTTTTCTTTGATAGAAGAATGTTAAGAGTATTTCAAGTTAAATTCTTTTACAAATTAAAAATTCCCTTTGATTTAACAAATGTCATTACAAATTTTCTTAAATTATATTAACTAGTGACCCGCTCCCGGCTTCGCCCGGGCTGCAATTTTTTTTATAATAGAAAGCTTCCCTGATTAACCTCTTTCCATAAGCCTCTGAATGTAAATCTATTTAATGGGATGGGTTTAGAATTAATAAGCGGACGGCGTTTGATTTTTATATGTTACTCGTATATGTTAATGAGAATTTTGTAATGTGATAATAAATAAAATAAAAATTAAAAATAAAAAGCCCATTAATTATTCCTTCACCAAAATAATACAAAAAAAAAACTTATATTGAAGTTAATATTTGAAACATTCTTTTTTTAAGTTACCATTTTAACAGTGTTTGATTTATCAAGTTGACTACATTTGAGTATCTAAGTAAATACCTTTATAACTTTTTTAAAAATTTAGCGAGGTCAAACCCAGATTAATTGGAATACATCCATTCGTGGGTGAATAAAGGCGTTTTATTAATTTATAGCTAATTTCGTGCCGACCCTTTTAAGAAATTAACCGAAGGCCTTTTGGGTGGAATGTTACTCGCACAGTTGGGGGAAAATTCAGTACGGTGACTGCGTATATTAATTTAATTTGAGGATTTATTTCATAAACCAGCGAAAGTAAGAAAATAACCAGCGAAGTAAAGTCTACGTTTTTACTTTGATTTCATTGAATTTATGAAAATATTCTAAAATAGCTGAGTTTTTTATTGAATTTAATAAATAATTTGTATATTTTTTTTGTTTAATTTGTATTATATTTTTCAATTTGGTATTAATTGAAAAAAAAATGTCATTAATTTGTCTAGTAAATTCGTCTATAAGAAACAAAGGAATGAAATTTTGTTATATTTCGTATAAAATATTAACTTTTTAAAATAACAATTAATTAATTAATGCCCTTCTGAGAGAAAGTGAGATAATAGTGTATAACATGCTTGATTTAATACTAAAATATGATTTAATATACGAGAATATTTACATATTAGAACAAATCTTTGATTAGAACTAAGTATTGAAATAAATTCTGACGAAGATTCTTACCTCGTGATTAATTTATTATATTAATATTATATTATATTAATATTTTAATTATTATTTATATTAATTTTGTGTACATACTTGTCTTATCTTAGCCAATATCTGTCGATTAAACGCTACAGTATTAATTTCTGACATCTTTTGAAGTTACTGTATATAACTAACCTTATAATGTGCTAACCATTATCACACTATCAAAGTCCGTATTAGGGAAGACAAAGAAAGATTACACACTAAGATTTGTTTCACATTTAATTTATCTACAAACAATGTAACACAAAGAAAATGTGATTCTATTTTTACAGTGAGATACTTTGTATCCTATTAAAATATTAAAACAAACTACGGGGCGTACAAAGATGAGGGCACCAGTTACATAGTTCTTAATAATATTTTTTTTTATCACAGAACCATATTCACGGTTTAACTAAAGATTACACACTAAGATTTGTTTCACATTTAATTTATCTACAAACAATGTAACACAAAGAAAATGTGATTCTATTTTTACAGTGAGATACTTTGTATCCTATTAAAATATTAAAACAAACTACGGGGCGTACAAAGATGAGGGCACCAGTTACATAGTTCTTAATAATAATTTTTTTTTATCACAGAACCATATTCACGGTTTAACTAGAGGTCAAACCGTCAGCAGGTCACGGTTTACAGTCTCAATTAATGAATCATAAAACATAGTTATATAAGTGAAGTATCCCTAAAGGTAAAATGGCTTAAAAATGTTAGCATTTCTTATTCTCTCGTGAATAAATGAATGGGTAGATGGCATTTTTTGAGTAGGTTTTATCCCCATAGTTTTTTTTTTTCATTATGGGAACTACAAAATTTATTAACTTCCTCATTTGTATGCAACGAGTGACGCTCCCGATTGTTCTTGGTAAAAATTAGACATTTATTTTTATCGCCGATTGGAAAAATTCGGAATATTTAAAAAAACTATGTTATTTTTACATTTATTTTTGTTTTTTTTAATGGAAAGATCGTCAGACAGGCTGACGGTTCTCGATGATAAGTGGCTACAATTGCCTTTTAACAGAAGAAACGCCACAGGTGCTGAGAGTGTGCCGCCTATGGATAGGATAGGGAAATAGTTTCTGGAATCTTTTACTCACCGAAACAACAGAATTCCAGCAACAGAAACAACAGCAGTTATTTTATGGTGGTCTTCTGTAAAAAAGGGTCTGCCAATTTAGGACTGCAAAACGCAGTGGGCTCCACTACTATAACTTCCAGACCAGAGCCAACTTTTAAAAGTTCACATTATTTGATCACTAACAACTTTGAAGCAATAAATATTATAATAATTTTAAACCCTAGGTAAGTATAACAAAGTAATACATTTGTTATACTAACATATCATCAATACTAATAATAAATCTGTAAGGGTTGGTCGTGGAGTAAGTTACTTTGTTTTCAGAGATATCGTGTTTATAGGCTCTATACATGATACTGTAACTAAATTGACCATTTTTAGATTTTTTTTTCTGTATGTATGTATGTAAGTATGTATGTTCCTCCATAACTCTTAAACGAATCAACTGATTTTCATGAAACTTGGTAGATTTAGACGTACGGGACACAGGATAAGCTACTTTTTTCTATTTCAACGGGCATTTCAAGTCGCGGGCGCCAGCTAGTATTATAATAATTGTAAACCCTAGGTAAGTATACAAAGTAATAGATTTGTTATACTTACATATTGTTTAAAATTCCTTGACATATTTCTCAATAGGTAGGTATGTCAAAGACCAACTTGAATAATAGGCTGTAAACAATAATTAGTGAACATTCATTGCGTCTGTGATTGCTTCTCATATTTGCTTTCTGTATAATATGATGAAATCAGCAAAAACACCAGTTAATTCGAATGACGACCTACACCGTAATTACTTGGCTACTTATTTAAATATTTCGCAATACACGAATAGGTAATGTTACATTAGAAGGCAGGCACAGCTAGAAACTTGAATTTTCGCATATTTTGATTCACGACAAAATAATTCATGTTAGTTAGTCAGACGAGACCACTGGTCTTGTCATATCACTTTACTTTAGGGGTACTTTGATTCAGGTGATTCAGGGAAACGTACTTTTGAAAATTGACTAGTTTTGCCACCTGTCCGTTGTTGCATGGTTATACAAGCCTGTATGATATATTATGGCTGCCATGTCCAGCATACTACTTTTTTACGACAGTTTACATTCGTCCATGTTTAAAAATACAGATTAGATGAATTTCAAAAAATGGAAAGTCAGTCACATCGACAGTTTTAAAGTGTTGCGTCTTGGTGATTGAATAAAGGATGCGTCGACGCATTTGTCTATAGTTTCTTGGTAACAGTCTCATCAGAGCACATGCACAGCTTTGCTTGCTTCCAACCTGATATTTAGAGTAATTCTTTAATTATTAGAGTAGCATGATTACTGTACTAAGAACAGAGGGCCTAGTGGCCTAGTGCGAGTTTTACTCGATCATACGCGTCGAGCGCGTAAACGTCAATTTGTATGGGAATGAAGCAGACGTACACGTTAACCACTAGGTGGCGCTGCTTCATTCCTATACAAATTGACGTTTACGCGCTCGACACGTATGATCGAGTAAAACTCGCACTAGGCCCTCTGGATCCTTAAGGTAAATAGTAGAAAAAGGTTAATGAAGTTGAAGAAACCTATACTAAACTACGTGTAGTAATAAATGTTTTATCTTAGATTTTTAAAGCCTTTAGGCGCGGACGAAGTCGCAGGAATGTTTCCATATATTTTTATGGATCAACCAGTATATTAAAAACCCTATGACGAGAATTCTTTTCGAATATTGATGGATTCTAGCGTATTTCTTAAGAAATCACTCCCTAAACCGCCAAAGATGCAAAACGAAACGGAGGCAATGTAAATCCCACAAAATAAATGTTTTAATCCATTGTTTAAGAACAATAGTTCAGTGGGTGTAACATTGTTTTAACTTGCCAGTACTTAACAATGGATGTGTGCTTCCGACCTTAACCCGTTAAATGTTCAACTCGGCTATTTGTTTTGTTATCTCTTAACGAGCTTTTGTGAATGCAATTAAATGCAAAACTAAGTTTAATGTTATGATTATAACATAGCATTAATAACGACCCGCCCTCGTATTCTCAGATGCATTTTTTTGTCCAAATTTATTAGTGGAAACGTATCAAAATCTGTTTGATTGTTTAGAAGAAGTTTGATTTTTATATAATCTGTGTTAACATCTTAATAGTTTGTTTAATGAAATTTCGTCTAACATGTCAGGATCTTTATTGCTAAAATTATAGATATAATATGTTATAATATATATAAGTAAATGTTATTATATTATAATAACTAAATTATATTAACTAAATGTTATTATATTATAATATATTATAATATAATAACAATTAGTTATATTATATTATAAGTTTTAGGTATTAAAAATAAATTTGTATAATTGTTTCTTCGTTAACATCTTTTAAATCACACAACAGATTTTTGACATTCATTACTAGAAAAGATATTTATAAAATTGTTGTATTATTTATTGGAAGCCATAAGACATTTTCTCAAGTCATTAATCGCTCAAGTCTGGTTTATATGTAAAATAACTAACATTTCTTTATTCATAATAGAACAATTATCGAGTTTTAGTACGCTTGTTGATTGCAGGCAATAATTAGGAGAATTCGTTAAATGCAGCGTAAAAAGCATATGAAAGTGCGGAAGTAATTTTATACGACCAACGGTACAAGTCACAAGCGATAGCGGGATAGCCATTACATTCTTAGATTTTTTAGAAAAACATCAATAATCTGCAATGTTATATAATAAGAATAAATATAAAATAATTTTATAAATGTAAATGTGAGTTTGTTTGTTACGTTTTCTCCTTAACTTCACAACCGAACTTAAGAAATTTTGCATACTTGTAGTCAAGGGTACAGAAATGGACATAGGACAAATAGGATAATAAACCTTAAAGCAAGAATGTTTGAAAAATAATTATTAAAAAAACTGGGTTCACGTTAATTTTAATTTTATAGTAAAGTAGTGAAAATAGGATTAGGTATTGCATGTTCAGTAATTTTTATTTAGGAATAATATACTATAAAATGTTATTAAAATTAATCAATTATGAATTATGAAATATTTTTAATATACCTAACACGTTTTTTATTTTTTTATTTTTTTTTGTAGTTACATTAGACAAATATAATCTATAAGCCTGGAAATAATGTTATCATGTTCTTTTGAATCTTTTGAAATAACATAATTCAATTTTATAGTTTTTTTTTTATAGCGTGCTCTATTTTAAACGCCGCCTCTTATTACTTGTACCAACAAATGCGAACATTTTTTTTGTTATTTATATCAGACACGAGAGATTAAAAATACATTTTCTCACAGAATGTCGCGTTGCCATCACTAGATGTCTAAGATAGAATGTCTGTACCATTTGAGGAAAGTTGAAAGCGTGAGTTTTTAGATCATTGTCTTACATGTTAGCTAACATCCTAGTTTCTAAAGATTAAGATGTTATTGTTCACTGATTTGAATAAGAGATTCTATCGCACTATTGGGACTTAGATAATTTATATGAAAGTTGAACATTAAGAGTTCAGAATCGGTTAATTCATTTAAGAGTTATGGAGGAACATACATACATACATACATACAGAAAAAATTCTAAAAATGGTCAATTTAGTTTCAGTATCATGTATAGAGCCTATAAACACGATATCTCTGAAAACAAAGTAACTTACTCCATGACCGACCCTTACAGATTTATTATTAGTAGGTATTGATAAAACGCGGACAAAGTCGCGTGCAAAAGCTAGTAACATAGAAAATGAAACTCGTGTGCGATTCACGCTTTCGCTGTCACGGTTAACTGTTGTTCTAGGTAATTGCTTATAGAGGTTTGGTGTTGACTAATTGACTAATTAAGCGAAATGACATTGAAGATTGTTTACGCGATAATTTGCGGACAGACTTTTTAATTTTCACGACCCCTTTTTATTAATAAGGGTGTGAGAAAATGTGCAGACGTCAGCGAATTTAAGTGATGTTGTTATTAAAAAAATACAGGGTCGCTTAAAAAAAGATCTAGCTACTTTTTAGCTTCTAGAAACTTAGAAGGGCATAAAACGAGTAGTTTTTCATTTTATTTTCTTTATGTTCGACAGACAGGTTGTCAGTCCACTTGATGATAGGTGGCTACCGTCGCCTGTAACACAAGCAACGCCACATGTGCTGCAAGTGCGCTGCCAACCATAATAGGATTAAGGATGAAGGACTATGAAGGGATATAGAAATAGGCTCTGGCATCCCTTACTCACTCACCGAGACACAAAAGCACACATGCTGTTATTTCACTGTGGTCTTCTGTAAGGGGATGGTTACTCCCAAATGACTGCGACACCCAGTGTAACTACTTTGAGTAAGGAGAACTAGTGAACTAGTAATCACAACTAGTCAAATTGTCAAATTGTCGACATCAACAGGAAATCACGCCGTTACTGAAAATTCATTAAACGCTAGTGCGGGTTTTAGAGAGTTATTAACATTTTGACAGATTTTTGTTTCACCAGATTTTGTATTTGACAGAAAAAGAACAATCACATATAAGGTCCGTTAAGCTTGAAATAAAGATTTGAGTGTTCAGCCAAAAGTCTTATAAAATTTGTCCAAGACCCACCGCAGCTCTCAAAGCAAAATGCTGAGACGTTTTCACACTTGACCGAGTGAGGTATACAGTTGAAGGTGTTAAATATTGTTCTCAAAGCGGACCCACGTCAAATAAATTGACCGACTTTTCGTCTTTCCGATAGACGAACGAGGCGAACTAAAGAATTTTTCTACCTCAAAATCCACTTGCGCCCGTACAACCCTTGTCACCGAAGGACAATATTGTCGTATATATTTAGTTTCACCTATACGTGGGAATAAGAAATACAATGACGAAAAGCTGTAACGAGCTTTGTGTCAACAAATTTGACTTGGGATTTTTTTATTCATTACATCATAAAACATTGTTATAAGAAAATTAATACAGTATTTCGAAGGCCACGAACCATCGTTAAAATACTATTTTCTATATTTTCTTTTATCTACATATTATTATATCTATACATGTAATAAAATCATAAACGAGCCGTGCCTATACATTTTTTTTAATATTCGTACACGTTGTATCGACCTATGTTACCCAAGTCAAAAAATAGTTTTTAGAATTTTTGTCTGTTTGTATGTGCGTTTGTGCACGCTAATCCAGAAACGACTGACCCGATTTGAATGCGGTTTTCACTGATGCATTAATAATTACCTGGATTCAACTGTAGGGTACTTTTCATCGTGGGAAAATGTTAGGTTCCTGTGGCAATTTTAAAAAACGAACTCAATGCGTAGACTCAATGCAGACAATTTTGCGATGTATAACAATGGCAGCGATAACAAAGTCGCTACAGCTAGGGGACTTGACCTGACTGCCTTGGACTTGACGGACCTGTTTTGGAAAACTAAGAAAAATTATAGACTTGACTTGACTTGACTGACTAGTCTCGGGATCTGCTACTTTTGATTTTAATATTACAAATTGCTATTTTTACTAATGACACTGGCAAAATCATCGGAGAATATCTGATGGAGCCAATACATTAAAAGAGAAGAAGAACTACAGCTAGTGTAATGTTATAGGCACGTGCAACTCTGGGCGGATTAATATATGCCGTCAATAGATATCAAATCTACCTACACGAATCTATTTTTAACTTTTACCCTACCAACGCTGCGAGGCGAATTATAATTCGAAAAGTTATTTCAAGCCTGTCGTGGGTCGTTAGAATTAATCATTGATGCGTGGCGCCTAAATGTTTTCGAGGAAATGTGAATTTTACATTTTATTTGTAAATCAGTTTGCATTATATAAAAGGTACAATTTGTTATGTTAGACAGGCTCGTTCTACTTGTACGCTACATGACTGTACTGAAGTGCGCTGTCGACCTTAGTAAGATTAAAGATAAAAGAAGAGATTAGGAAAGAATTCCCTTACTCACTCACCTACTCACCTACAGAACAGAAGATAGGTAAGGCTATCTTTTTTAAGATGGTTCAGAAGCTGTAGCCTATACCTAATAGGCTTCACTACGACACTCAATTGAGAAAAAGAGCAATCTTAAAAGTCATTTAAAAGCAAATCTTCATTACAGGCGTCCTCCATGGTCTTCTGTAACGGCAAAAAGCAAAACTGGCCTGTCATAATTTCATCAAGCTACTTAATAAATTCATACGTTAACACATTATTTATGCAGTTACCAGTTCGCAAACCGGTTCAGCAGGAACTGTAGACACACATCGGATTCTAGTCACTTTTGGCTCAAAGAATTCCTATAAAACGCAACAGCAGACCGCATGAGCCGTGCCTGCATCGCAATTAACTTCGCACCGAACGCATCTCGTTGGACTACATTGCTGTTTGATTCTACGGACTCTTCGTAATCGTTAATGTTGTTTGGAGTTGTTTTTGGGTCTAAGTCATGAGATTTTTAACTGTATTCACCTAAAACTATATATTAATATTTTGCCATATTAGATATTTCTTTGACTTTACTCGTGTTTTCATACTTAAAATCGTGCTTTGGTAGTCTTTTTATTACTCGTGGTTTTACCTTTACTAAGATCTGTTTTTAAATAAAGTAAAGGGACTGCCTCTTGATGGTAAGTTGCTAAAGTGCGATGCTAATCTTAGTAAGATTAAGAATAGTATATAAAAAGCACAATTTTGTATAATAATAATATGAAAGTGACATCGAATTGCTAAAATACCCTAAAACTTATTAACATGAAAAAAAATTAGCCCAAAACATGGTCCATTTGATAATATCTTTATGGTCCTTCGCAACATCATTGCCATGACACAAAAAGATCCACGATAGTTCAATGAACAAATAATTGCCGGTTTTTTCAAGTCTTTATCTATAATTTAATACTTAAAACTAATTAACCAATCAGATAGAAATGTCTTCGCGTGTTTTACTAACTACATATACCAAAATACTCTAAACCTACGAATAGATATCGTCCTAAGTATCTTATCTTATTTTATGGATAACTGTACATAATAATCATGTATCTTTACATTTTTCTTGAACAGTTCACGCAATTTTAATTAATTTTTTAATAAGTTATTACGTTCTACTTCGGTTTATTCCCATCTCGGCACCCACGAATTTATATTATAATAATTGTTAGGTACATTCCTATTTTCGACAATATCTTCTAACTTAGACCAAACGCAAATGCATACTTACTAGAAATAGATTCAATTAACAAAATGTTACGCTAATTTGTGGTAGGGTACAGCGCAAAATGAGGTTTAATTAAATGAAACTTAGAAATGTTATAATTATATATGTCAAGCATGCACGTGACAGTAATTTTACACCGCACTTAAATAACTTTATACAATTAAATAAATTTACTTTACGTATTTGAGAGTAAGTTCGTTACTCACGTTAGTATTTATTTATTTAATATTTAAAAAGAATATTGGATTTCTATCAAAAATTAATGATGATTCTGTCTCCTATTTGTTATATAATAACCATGCAAATTAATTAAAAAAAATTAAATACTTAAAACATAAGAAAAGCATAAAATAAAAAAGTTATATTGAATTATGCAAGTTTGTAAGATATATTTTTTTTATATTAAAGATGGGTTTCCTCTTGGCTTACATCCAGCTGTGTGGCGAAGATGTGAGGCCTATGATGGAGCAAGCTTACCCAGAAGATGCCTATTCACTGTAACTGATGAGATTTGGATTATATGAGCTCGGAAATACAGATATACATAAGAGTAATAAGTATTATTTTACAGCTTCATATATAACAAATCCATAAATTGCGAAATTATTCAATGTCAAAAGTCAAACGTACATTGCGGCGTATTGCGCAACTCGGAAGCGCTTTCACTTGCGCAGGCGCAACTCTTCTAATGATATAACACACATCATGGCTAAAACAATGCAATATTTGGTCAGAGTCATTTGTTATGTTGTATAATCGTTCGTATTGTTTCTAAACGATCTTTAAAGTACCTTTGATGATTAATTACAAATTTGAATGATTATTAGGTATATTTCTTAGATTTTAATGGCTCTTGCAAAACTTTCGAATTTCTCTTTGCAAACATGCAAAACATATCCAGAAATCATAAGCATTATTTAAATAAAGCAAATAAATTTATTTAATAAGTATTTTTAACCGGTTTTCTAGACAGGTCTAGTCTAGACGATCCACTTGAAACTAGGAGGCCATCGTCGTCTATTAACACAATCAAGCCAATAGAGGTTGCACTGCGCTTTGGCCCTTGATCTATCTATACTAATAAATAAAATTGAAGTGTATGTTTGTAATGCCAAAATGTATATCAAAGTTTATACTTTTAAGGTGGACATAAACTAAATATGCCACGCGGGCGAAGCCGCGGACATCTGCTTTCTATAAATAGAAATCCAAAGCTTGGCAATAATATAATGTCAGGCGTTATATATAGTGTATTCTTTTTTCATTGATCAAAAAGGTAAACAAACAATTCACGATATAGAACTAAACAAACAATACGAACAAATTCTAAATGAGTTAAACACTGAGTCAACTCTCTTTGATAATGCCTAATGTACAAATCCCATCTTTAAAACAGTCCAGTGTCATGGCGACGCTATATTTGTTTACGTTTTTGATCAATAGAAAAAGAATAGATCATAATCTCTTAATTTTCAACGCGGATGAAGTCGCAGGCACCAGCTAGTTATAAATAAACTGGATAGGTCTTAGACATTTGCCAATTGACAACATCTTATTTAATGTTCAAATAGAAAGTTAGACGTTGGCACGAAATCCTTTCACTGCTCACTGCGACAAAACTTACACTGGCGGTAGGTAATGTTTCAAAAGATTATTCGAGTAATGGCCCATCACGTTTTCTTCATAAAACTAAATGGCCAACACAGTTCCTCTGACGTCACCAACTTTCGTTTTGATTATCTAGAATACTTTTGTATAAAGCACTCTAGAGTAAAGCGAGTAAATTTTGTGTAAAGCGAACAGATTCTCATTCAGTTTATTTAACCATAGACTTAGAGATGGACTGAGCAATACCCGCATAAAATTGACGACTTTGAATTGAAATTTTGTGTAAAGCGAACAGATTCTCATTCAATTTATTTAACCATAGACTTAGGATGGACTGAGCAATACCTGCATGAAATTGACGACTTTGAATTGAAATTTTATGTAAAGCGAACAGATTCTCATTTAATTTATTTAACCATAGACTTAGGATGGACTGAGCAATACCCGCATGAAATTGACGACTCTCTGGAAAGAGAGAAAGCGATTCTGTGGCCAATACTTCTCTATCCTCACTTTCCTGTAAATCTGTAGTAACTTCAAAGGCCAATCGCTTTCGTCTGTATAACATTTTCCGTCCGTATTTATTTTATAGGTTGGTTGCGAACGAAAACTCATTTACATATCAAAGGAGAATGGGCAGAATATCTCCACCGACTAATATCAACCGGACGTATGTCGCTCGCTGCAAAGCTCTTCCTAAAGCTTATTTAACTTGATAGTCTCGCGGTGAGGTAGCTAAAACAAATAAAATGTCTAAGTATGTCATTGTGAATAGAATAAAATCGTCTACTACTGCAGTAAAACATGCATATCCCGAGCATAGGTCGCGTAACATCAAATCTATATCAATACTAATAATAACTATTATAATAAATCTGTAAGGGTTGGTCATGGAGTAAGTTACTTTGTTTTCAGAGATATCGTGTTTATAGGCTCTATACATCATACTGAAACTAAATTGACCATTTTTAGAATTTTTTCTGTATGGATGTATGTATGTATGTATGTATGTATGTTCCTCCATAACTCTTAAACGAATTAACTGATTTTCATGAAACTTGGTAGATAAACATTTAGACGTACGGGACACAGGATACGCTACTTTTTTCCTTTTCAACGCGGACGAAGTCGCGGGCGCCAGCTAGTAAAGCTGAAGAGTTTGTTTGGTTAGTTGAACGCGCTAATCTCAGGAACTACTGATTCGAATTGAAAAATTCTTTTTGTGTTTGATAGTCCATTTATCAAGGAAGGCTCTAGGGTTACTAGCCACTAGACCAAACGCGTCGTCAAATTGTAATTTATATATTTTTTCTTAATTATTTTTCAGCGCTCTTCGCATGCATAGCTGTAGTTTCTTCGGCACAAGTGGAGGATCCTTGCAAGACGAAATCCCGAGTGGTGGCTGATGACAAGTACTGCGACAAATATTGGGAGTGCGATAATGGAGAGGCCATCCAGTATGATTGCCCCAACGGGCTAGTGTTTGCCGGAAAACATCGAGGTGTTACTGAAGGCTGTGATTACCCTTGGAGATCAAATTACTGCGAGTACCCTAAAACACAAATCAGTAAGTATCTTCTCTATATAACAATATTTTGTGGCTTCGTTTAATTGTACACATTTTTAAGCCAATCTGTGACAGGCAAACAGACAGCTCAATTTTTTTTTTCTCTATCGAACAGAATCATAATCATTTTAATCTCAGCCGTAGGACGTCCACTGCTGGACGTAGGTCTCCCTCATATCAAAAATAATCCTTACATATTATAAAACAAAGTCCTCAGCCGCTCCTGTCTGTCTGTCTGTCTGTCTGTTCGCGATAAACTTAAAAACTACTGCAATGATTTTCATGCTGTTTTCACCAATGGATAGAGTGGGTCTCGAGGAAGGTTTTAGTATATAATTTACTAGCTTTTGCACGCGACTTCGTCCGCGTAACTTTATAAAATATAACACATTCGTGTCTAGGAAACCATGGAAATACACATACAAAATTTCAACTCAATCGGTCAAGCCGTTTAGTAGTTGACATACCAACAGCAGCGCCACCTACCGGGTCCAATTGTATTTTTAAATCATGCAGGAAACCATCGAAATACCCATATAAAATTTCAACCCAATCGGTCAAGCCGTTTAATAGTTGACATACCGACAGCAGCGCCACCTACCGGGTCCAATTGTATTTTTAAATCATCCAGAAAACCATCGAAATACAAATATAAAATTTTAACCCAATCGGTCAAGCCGTTTAATAGTTGACATACCGACAGCAGCGCCACCTACCGGGTCCAATTGTATTTTTAAATCATCCAGGAAACCATCGAAATACAAATATAAAATTTCAACCCAATCGGTCAAGCCGTTTAATAGTTGACATACCGACAGCAGCGCCACCTACCGGGTCCAATTGTATTTTTCAATCATCCAGGAAACCATCGAAATACAAATATAAAATTTCAACCCAATCGGTCAAGCCGTTTAATAGTTGACATACCGACAGCAGCGCCACCTACCGGGTCCAATTGTATTTTTCAATCATCCAGGAAACCATCGAAATACCCATATAAAATTTCAACCCAATCGGTTCAGCCGTTTAGAAGTTATGTGAAAAAGATAAGTACGGAAGGATAATTCTTACTACCCGTTGTCCTATTACCCGTTTTCCCGTAGGAATGAAGCATTTTCCCGCTGTAAAAAGTAGCCTATGTACATCAGGGATAATGTCGGCTTCTAATGGTAAAAGAATTTTTCAAATCGGTCCATTAGTTTCGGAGCCTATTTAGTACAAACAAACAATCAAATCTTTGCTCTTTATAATATTAGTATAGACAAAGTTACGCGGGTGAACTCGCGGGCAGCAGCTAGTACTATAATAATATGTCTCACTGCAAAGGCCTCTTGCCTTAAGTGTTTAGGTATTGAATATTGTCCAAAAACGCTAGTCGACTTTAGCAGTAGTAGAGTACTACTTGTAGTACTTGTATGTAGTACTTGTAGTACTACTACTTATTCTGTGACTTTGTCTAATAGTGGCTGTGGTATTATTATTTGCGAAACATTATTAAAGAATTTTAAAATCGGTCCAGTAGTTTTTGAGTTTATTCATTTCAAACAAAAATCTTTTCTTTTTATAAAATTAATAATGTAGATAAACATGTACTCGTACGTTATTTATATTAAAGAGACGTTCTAGTTGCACCTTTTATTTTATCCTAATTACTCTATTTAGCAACTGTTGTTTATTTATTTGTTCCTTTTTTCTCATGTATTTTTTTTTTACTTCATATTATAACGGACGAACTACAAAAGTCAAACGGTTTTTTATTCCCTAATCACAGTCCATCCTAAAATACCTTCCAACATTCCATCAAAGCGAATACTCCCCTCCTTCAGAGAAAGTTTCCCTTGGCGTTTAATTTAAAAAGAATTTTCCGGCGAACTTTCTTTTGTGGTAAAATTACTACTGGCTCCTAAGTTTTTTTGTTCTTTTTTTTTTCACTAAATATAGAAGACTTTTTATTTTAATCTCTTTGGTTTTCTTTTAGAAAAGATTTAACCAAATCTTCGCTAAATATTTTGTGGAAGTAAAACTAGCTTGTAATTTACACAATTACACATTTTACACAAATGTATGTTCAGTTATATTTTTTTACAAAACAGTATTTGTAATTAGTAGTCATCACTATACGAAGCTATATACCTACAGAATGTACTATAATTGTAATCAACTTTTATTTTTATGTTTGATTTATAGATTACGTGCAATCAATATAAAATATTGAACTTATTTTGTTGATAATAATAGTTCTAATAAATAATTATATAAAATTTCAAAAATCGACATTTTATTTTGCCAAATGGGTAGACAGTTGACTTCTACCGTCGCCTATTACAAGCAACGCCATAGGGGTTATAAGGGCGCTTCTAGCCTTGTTAGGATAGCAAAATGTAGTCAGGCAACCGGGTCCCGGGAAAATTTCCACCTTGGAAAATGTATGTATGTATATATGTTTGTTCTTTTCCTCAGATCCGCCAATCGGCACCGAACATTGTGACTGGTTGTACGGAATCTTCGGCCACGAGACCTCCTGCACCAGGTACTGGACTTGTTGGAACGGAACAGCCACGGAACAACTCTGCATCGGTGGTCTACTCTACAATGAGAACGCACATTCTTGCGATTGGCCCGAAAATGTTGATGGCTGTCAGAAACATCGTGAGTAGTTTTTTCTTTTTTAATTAAATTCATAGCCATCCACTTATCATCATCTCAGCCGCAGGACGTCCACTGCTGGACATAGGCCTCCCCCAAAATTTTCCAATTGACCGGTCAGAAGCAGCCTGGATCCACCGTTGACCCGCGGCCTTTATTAGGTCGTCTGTCCACCTTGTGGGTGGACGTCCTGCGCTGCGCTTGCTGGTCCGTGGCCTCCACTCGAGAACCTTCCGGCCCCAGCGGCCGTCGGCTCTCCGTACTATATGCCCTGCCCACTGCCACTTCAACTTACTGATCCGCTGGCTTATGTCGGTAACTTTAGTACGTCTACGGATCTCCTCATTTCTGATTCGATCTCGTAGTGTAACCCCGAGCATAGCCCTTTCCATAGCTCGTTGAGCGACTTTGAGCTTCCTTACGAGGCCTATAGTAAGACACCACGTTTCAGCGCCATATGTCATCACTGGCAAGACACATTGGTCAAAAATTACTATGGTCCACTTATCAGTACAAGTAAAATGTTGAGTATGTACGTGTTTGTAACTTTACCAAATGCTGTTATTGATTTTGTGTGTGTTTGAAGATGCAAATGAAAATTGATTGATTGATCCATTGTTTGATTGGTTTATATTGATATATTGCATATTCTTAGCGTTGCCTGTTTTTATAAATAGGCGACCGTAGTAATCTACGAGTACTATCTAAAGATTCTAAGAGATAGTCAGCCCGCCTGACGCCTTATTTCATTAAAAAACACACAACAACCGCTTCCAATTTTCCACAATTTTTACCGTACTTTTCCAGCAAATATACTAAGAAACAATCACATTTTCTTTTTTTTTTTTTGAACATGCAATAAAGCTCTAATGTTTTCGACATTACCACGACTCCATTAGACTAATAACTTCCTTGTACACTCAACTACAAATAAGTCTAAAGTCTTGGTAAAATCGCAACAATATAGTAATTTTTGTTTATTTTTTCAGCTTCTTTTTTCATTAGTAAAAAATTTTGTCTTTTTTCAGCTATTGTGCTTTTCAATGAAAACATTATAATTCTTTAACACCGTTGAATTTTTTCATGGAAGTTTTTCCTCTGGGATTTGTGTGTACATGGAGGTTAATCTCCGAAACTACTGTCCCTTTACATTGTAAGGTCTGCCAAATATTGACACTAAATTCAAAATCTGTTTATATTTTTCTCGGTAATAATATAGATATATCGACACCGTATAGAAAGTTCGAATCAACTTTACCCCACCAATATTTTCAAGAAATACAAACATCACAAAATAATTTGTAAAATGTATGTTTCGAGCAAACACGTCACGTTTGTTTACGTCTCGTTGTAGACTCACAGTAAACTAAACATTGGTTTATAGAACATTCGGATAGATCAAACAGATACCTATCTATATTAATATGACATAAATAATATAAATCTTATCAAGTTTACCTCATGAACCTCCATAAATTCTTTTTATACATTCCATTCGATGGTATATGAATAATGTCGCCTCGCCTATAATTACATTAGGATATGTAAATACAGTGTAATTATAGATTTTTTATCACTTTATCATATTAAAAGTTAGATCATTGTAATATTATTATATTATTAGCTGGCGCCCGCGACTTCGTCCGCGTTGAAAAAGAAAAAAGTAGCCTATCCTGTGTCCTGTACGTCTAAATCTTTATCTACCAAGTTTCATGTAAATCAGTTAATTCGTTTGAGTTATGGAGGACAATACAATACCTACACAATACAATACCTACACTTACAGATTTATTATTAGTATTGATTGATTATTTGATATATTTCATTAATTAAAATGTATGTAATTGTAGATTAGAAATAAAAAGGCTTTATTTTAGTATTATTGTTATTAAAATAAAAAAATGTAAATACAATTGGGATAGGGAACAGCGTTCTTCTGTAAGAGGGTGGTTATACTAACTAAGAGGTCCAGAAGGGCTGCCCAATATATGACTACGAAACGGAGTGCCAGTATTTTTCTCAACAAAATTGAATACGTTATAACACTTGCTTATTTTGAAAATGGAAACAGTCAGATGCAAGACATCCCATTTCACTTTACAAATGGCTCTTAATAAAGTAGACACCTGCTTCAACAAAGTAATTGGTACAATAACTGAATACGGTGTTGTCAAAACAAGACAGCGTCTTTTAACTGTTTCACACAAGATGTCTTATAGAATAAATAGACTTTTGACTTATTTATATATTTATCTCAAAATCCACAGTTCAAAAACAGCCAATTAAGGATTTTACAATTGTACAATTAGGGCCTCTTTTACAAACTACATATCAAGTGTTGATTAGTTACTTTTAAAAATCATTTTCTGTTATATTGAATTATGCACTCGGTTTACTGCATCATTCGATAGCCGATTTTTTTAAATTATTTTCTATTTAATGTTTGGGACGTTTACCGTACAAACAAAGGTATATCAGCTAAATTATTCCCGGTGACAGGTGACTTTAAGTGACGGTTTAGCCTAATTGACGTTCGTGAAATAGGCGCTTAGAGTAATAAAAAATAATAAGAAGAAAAAAATTAATTAATTTAAAAAACAAACTAAGTCACATTCCTTCACATATTACATATGAATACATACAAAGAACATACACATAAGTATATATATACACATATACGATTACAGTTTATCACATACCACTCACATACTTCTTAAAATACGTCTTTAATTTTACTTCCATAGTGGGATGCAATTTATAAAACTGATGATAACAAAGTCAGGGAAATATAGTTTTATGCTGTTATATCTATTATCTATTTATATGCCCAAAAATTTAATTACACAACTCGATAGCTAAAGGATGAAAGAATTTTTCGATATACATATATATACATATCGCTGCTTAAAAACTAAAGGGCCATAAAACAAAAAATACAAAAACATATTGTATGTTGCAAAAAAACTTATGGTTGTTTTATTCCATATTTATTATATTTTGATCATTTTTTATATATTCAAAAGTAACTTATATGCTTATATCTCTTCTAGTATTCAGTTTATTATAAAAGTACTTAAAAAATTTAATGCTACTTAAAAATACGCTTCTAACGATGTATAATATGCATATATTTGATATATATATCTATTAAGAAAAAAAATAGACAAAATTAATTTAATTTTTTTCGAATAGCTCTCCTGTAAAAAGTGTAATTTTGATTTGTGGCCCTCAGCGATATATGGTATGACGCGCCAAAATAAGTACCTATATCATCAATACTAATAATAAATCTGTAAGGGTTGGTCATGGAGTAAGTTACTTTGTTTTCAGAGATATCGTGTTTATAGGCTCTATACATGATACTGAAACTAAATTGACCATTTTTACAATTTTTTTCTGTATGTATGTATGTTCCTCCATAACACTTAAACGTATCAACTGATTTTCATGAAACTCGGTAGATACACATTTAGACGTACGGGACACAGGATAGGCTACTTTTTTCTCTTTCAACGCGGACGAAGTCGCGGGCAACAGCTAGTAACTAAATATTTTTGTTCACAGCGCTTTGCAATGAAGATCCCAACGGCAACGTACCTCTCGGCAAGTCCTGCAATCGCTATTGGCAGTGTCAAGGAGGCTACCCACGGCTACAAAGATGTCCGGCTATGCTGGTCTTTGACAGAAGGTCTCTGAGATGCGTCGTGCCCCCAACCGAAGAATGTGACGTGCCTACAACTACCGCACCGCCACCAGAAGAGGAGCCCCAGGACTTGAGACAGGTATGAAATTCAATACGTTCACATACAGTCTGTCCGGTCATGAACTAGCGATACTCTAGGTACATAAGTTATAATAAGATTCCGAACAACATTAAGCAGCTCAACATTAATATATTTAAGAAGAAAATTAAAGAGTTATTAGTTGATAAATGTTACTACGACTTAAAAGACTATATGTGTGATAATTTTGTGGATAGTGGTGATTAATAGCTTATTTTGTTATGTAGTCTTCTCAAAATATTTGCACACCCCAAAGGGTAGAATGTAGCGAGCCTTATACATTATAAATAAAAACATTGTAAATTACCTATATTCAGCAAATAAATTATTATTATTATTATTATTATAAACTATTTTAATTCTTTGATTTTAATACAAAAATACACCAATCCACTTCCCCTCTATATGACAGCCATTTAGTTTTTTTTAACGTTTGTATAAAAAAAGTCATCTTTCAAAATGTTGGTCTTAGGGCCTCTTTCACGAACTAAAACTAAAGTGTTGATTAGTTACTTTTAGAAATCATTTTCTGTTATATTGAATTATTGCACTCGGTTTGCTGCATCAATCGGTAGCCGAATTTTTTTATTATTTTCTATTTAATGTTTGGGACGTTTACCGTACAAACAAAGGTATATGTATCAGCTCCATTATCCCCGGTTACCGGTGACTTTAAATGACAGTTTGACCTAATTGACGTTTGTGAAAGTGGCGCTTACTAAGATAAAAATAGACTTATAGGGCAACAGTTTCGTAACTAAAAGAAAATATTGAAATCCAAAAAATTACTGGAATTAAATGTAAGTTACTGCAAAAACAACCCCTATTACCCATTTTATTTTATTTACTAAATCGTCATTATGTATCTTGAATATCACTAGTCAATGACCGGACACATTAAATATATATTTTTGTTTTAAATAAAACGCGAAGGCGTCGGAGTTTAGTTAAACAATACGACTATTGTTATTTGTTTAAACAAAGCGGCTTAGTTTTAACTTAAACATGAAATTTATATTAGCTTAAAATAACCGTCTAAAAGTCCCACGCTTTGTTAATTTGTTTTGACTAGAGATCGAAACTAAAAGGTCCAAAGGCTAACTAAAACGAAAACTAGGCTTTTAGGCTTTGTTTACTAGGCGTTTGTTAAAAGTTTTAATTGATTCTATTCAATTGATTGATAGTCACATTAGTTGAGTTATAATTTATTTTAATTAAAATTAAACGACTTTGCGATTCTTCTTCCAGGGTCAACATCATAAGAGACCAAGCAACGAATATCAAGAAGCACCACAAGGTCGTCCAAGGCCTAGAAACTAAATCCAAAAACATTCTTATATCTTCCACATATTATCTAAATATAATCTTTAATATATCATTTGGAGACTTGTTAATTCTTGTGTATTAAAATTTACTGATATCTCTTTTATATTGAGTCCACTTTTGTCCCATAAACTTGATCTCTATTTTAAAGCTATAGTATATTTATGTTATTACTATCACATTTTTCTTTTAATATGTTGTAATTATATGTCTTCAATTAAGTAGATAAGATTAAAAGATTTATTTATCATGAATATATTTGTCTCATAAATTAAAATTTTTACTAATAAAACTGGTTTGTCCAAAAATTCTCCCACCATGAGTTTGTTACAGGTAACTGTCCAAAAGTATGGTACAGTTTGTCGCTTATAAAACATAGAACTGAAACACTAAAACTCATTGCAACCCTAGGTCTTAGGTCACCTGTAATGTTTAAATGAATTTATTACACTATGCTACTAAAGTTAACCAATTATATACAACAAAAAATGTAGCAAGTGCTATACTAACTCCAAATTTAATAATATTAAAAAAAAATCATAACCAGCTATTAAAAAGTAACTATTTCATTAGTAGCGTACAGAATTCAAAGAACTTGTGTTTGCACACAAATATTTGAAAAAATTTTTTTTCAAAAAAGTTGTAAAGTAGTTTCAGAAAAAATTAAATAGGTACTATACAAGTAGTTGTATAGTTTTAACGATACAACTACTTGTAAGTTTAAGATTAAGTCCATTGTCCTTGGTCAAAAAAAAAATGTTACAATAGTAAATATAAAATTCCATTTTCTTACAGAAGAAGTTTTCTTTTTTAAATCTGGTTGCAATATTGGTTACGATAATAAAATGTACTTTTTAATATAAACATACCTTTTAGAAGATTACATCGAATCTTGACTTCTCTTCTAAAACTTCTTTCATATTAAAGAGTTTAAACTAGCCCTACCCGAAAAAGTCGCATTGTAACATTTAAGAAAATTAACTAAGTGTAGAAGTATTTAAACTTCATTAGCGATTAAGTGTAATTATAAATTTAGTTTAATAAGTTTAACGTGTATAATAATCTTATCAATTCCATAAAAAAAATACTCGGTAATTGAATGCCTCGTAATGTAAATCAATCATTAACGTCTGTACTTGAATCTGTTGTAGTTTAGTCAATATTTATATTTTTAATGTCTGTATTGATTTTTTTATTATTATTCTTAGTTGTAATTAATAAAAAATGTATGTAATCTCGTATTTTCTTTGAAACTGCCTTTTACCATTAGCCCTATTTTTTTTAGTTGGACATGCGATATTATACAGCGTCATCTAGCCACAAACAAAGCAGACCACAACAAGTATGTAATTTGTACGTTTTGAAAGTAAAGAAATCACTTGAGACCAACTTCAAATATACGAGTAACAATGCAAGTTAATGAAAATTGTAGGCAACATTTTTTTATATTAAAAGTTAGGCACTCCAACTGATCTTAATACTTTTTCCTAGATTTAACACATCTAAATTAAAAAAGCTATTCATTTGTATCACATCAGTACCTAAAGAAGATTAATTTAATTTTTTTTTTAAATTAAAATCAAAACCGTATCAAAACAATCTCCACAAAAGGTATGATAACTGAACTAAATTAATAAAATTAATATCTTTGTCTAAATTAATGTAAGTTATCTAAACTTGAAAATGTCATTTAAAAGTTAAGTTCGTAGGTAATTTGAGCTTATAAGGGTCAAGAACAAAAGAGTCGGCTTTTGATATGATACTGGATGTGAAAATCTTGTGATAATATTTATTTTTAGCAATTAAATTTTGCTACAAAAAACAGCAACTATATGCAGGTGATAAGGTTCAATTCTGCCTGTATTGACTACATAAACCTCTAATGTACGACTACCGAGAGTAGGGTAGGTACATATAAAATCCTTCTATTCGCATCTGTTTGTGAAATTAGATACTTTGTGTCCCAATTATTTTACAAATGGACCTTCGTAAAGTATCGGATTTTTCGCCTTTTATTACAATTATGTTTCCCCTTTTATGTTTGTTTAATTTTCTGTGCCAATTTCAGCGAAATACCAACTGAATGCCCGCTACTTGCTGCCTGAAACCTAATGTAAGTATGTCAGGATTTTACATAGACAATTTAAGAATAAGCTGCACCTTTGTAATATTTTTTTAATTATGCTTTTTTTATTATTATATGTTATGGTCTGATTCTATCAGATTTCTGATTCTATCCGCCAAAGAAACTCCGAGCATAGCTCGCTCAGTAGCACGCTGAACGACCAAATTGTGTAAACCTGTCGTGAGTGGCCACTCTAAAGGCCGTTGGCCTCTTTCACCAATTACAAGTGTTGATTAGTTACTTTTCAAGTAACGCTAATTGCCGAGTAAATGTTTATTTATTTATTTATATATTATTAATAAGTGTTGATTAGTTACTTTTCAAGTAACGCTAATTGGCGAGTAAATGTTACGAGTATCTTTTGTTAATTTCATTAAAATTACCCTTGAGTAATGCTACTCGAAGATGGTGAAACTCGTACGCTTTCTTAGTTTTTAAACGGTGACTTTAAATGGCGGTTAGTCTACTTGACACTATACTCAGAGATGGTGGAAGAGGCCCATTATTAGTTATTAGTTATAGTCATTAGTTACTAAACAAAAAATATATACATAATAGATTCACAAAAAAATGGGGAAAAGGTATTTGCCATCGCTTAGAAAGATGAAAAAAAAAACAACTTTTACAGTTTTTTTTATGTTACTAAAGGCTATAGATAGTAACTAAAATAAAGAAAGTTTGTTCGGAAACAAATGAGTCAAAAAATACTGAAATATTTTTGCTTTTAACTATTTGTATGAAAGAATTTCTTTGAGTGGGAAAAACAAGTGGGAAAGATGGAAAACTCTCCAACATTACTTATTTCACAAAAAAATGGGATAATCTAATTCCCTGTATTACAACTAAGTAGTCCGTCCAAATCCCTTAATAAATATGAAAATGTCAATTCCCAGGCGTAAAATGCACATGCGATAATACCTAAACTTGTTCCGCCAAGAACTTACTCGTAAGTAAGCAGGAACCAATTACCAAATTCACTTTATATAGGTACTCTGATTTTGCCATTATCCAAGTACCCAGGAGATATGACCTCCTTTCGAACAATGGAATTAGTTAATATCTATCGTAAATGGATCCAATTTTTCCATTACTTTGATGTTCCTTGCGTCATAAGAGTCTGACGTAAATAAATCACGAAAAGGTAGAAAAGTGAAATGGATCTTCATTTTTAGCTTTATTTAATACTAGTTACCGCCCGCGACTTCGTCCGTGTTGAAAAAGAAAAAAGTAGCCTATCCTGCGTCCTGTACGTGTAAATGTTTAAAGAGTTATGGATGAACATACATACACTTACAGATTTATTATTAGTATTGATTGGTGTTGCATGTATCTTTCTACTTACCTAGATAATGTAGATGTGTAGTAGGTATAATGAGATTATATAGCAAAAACATATATAGCAAGCAACATTTCAAAAAATTATCCTTCGTTCCATTAAAAGTAATATTAAATTTAACGTGGGAGACAACATCACTTTGGGAATGTAAATGCTAGTCTATATTTTCGTAATACTAAAATAAATAAAGAAGGGACAAAAAGACGGCGACAATATGGAGATGAATACAGAAAAAATATTTGCCTAACAATGTAATTCTTTATTAAGAAAAATTCTTCGTCTTTGTTGACAACGGTTTCAGTGTTGGCGAAAAGCGATAAGCAGGAGAGTGATTTTTTCATACGAGAATTCATTTAGATTGGATTTTCTTGTGAAGGCTTTCCATCCGGGAAAAAAATTATGTACAGTTCGGCAAGCAGTCTGACGGTCCACTTTATTGTAGGTAAATAACCGTTGCCTATAAGCTCAAAACTGACATAATTATAACTGCAATATAATTGAATGGGAAAAAACTTAAAACGACCGTAATCCTGTGATACTGTCGTTTCCAGGAACCAATTACCTGGAACCAATTGTCTGGAACCAAATACCAGTAACCGATTATCATTAAGATAATATTATATCGGCTGTACGTATCTACGGGACTTCTCCCAGAAAAGTCACAGGACTTTACCGGGTGGATATTGGCCGATCACCTTCATCGGCTGGATCCCAGGATAGTACCTGTACTACAAAGTAAAAAATAGATCAGCTGCACACCCATGACCTACAAACTTTGTGCTACCCTAGCCACTGATCGCAATATAACTATTCTTTTTTATCGATCACACCTGAGTTTTATTTCTATCATAACGGCTGAAGGTGACAGTAGGTAGAGTCCCTGTCAAATTATGATGAGACACGTGACTTTGGCGCATTTTTTTTTTATTAGAGATCGGTTTGCTCTTGGCCAACAACCAACTGTGGAGCTTGGATGAGGCCTATAATGAAGCGAGCTCACCCAGAAGATGCCTCTATTCACTCGAACTTTGAAAAGATGATGAAAAATAAAACCTTGTCAGTGCGCAATAAAGGATGTTTTAAAACACTTAGTCCGAAAAAGAGGGATTTCGACAAGATGAGGATGGTAACCACCCGTACGTCTGTATGTCTGATGGAAGAAAGGGGGAGGTAGTATGAGATCATGCAGCTCCTGAGTACATTTGTATTAGGCTCTGCAAATGTTATATAACTTTGTTTTATAACACATATCGCCAAGTTATAAAACATGATTTATAAATATGTTTTATAACATATTTTATTATGTTTAAACTATAGTTTGGAGTCACCTTTTCTAGTATAGAATTTATCTTGGCAATCCGCTATCAATTTGACCACACCTTCTCTCCTGAAATACGTATGTAATCACATAGCAAAGTACACAGAAAGATCTCAAATTAAGTTGGAAGCCTGAAGCATGAAGATACGGGACAATTGTCAGGAAGGAATGTAATTTGGCGTGTGGAGTACTAAAGGAATATGCAGCTAGATTAGAGTTTATCTGGAAAAATATTGCTCGAGTAACTTAAATGTATGTTCATGTAATTTGCAGACGTATTTGCAGAAGTAATTGCAGAAAATTACTAGTTACTGACTGACATCCACTAGTCAACGCTCGGTAGTACTTTGATTACGAGTATGTACTGTCAAAAAATCTACTACAGCCAAGTGTGTTTACTAAACCATTACAGTAACATGTATATTTTTCTCATTAATACAAATACTTCTCGCAAATGTTCCACAAATTTATTAATTAACACACGAGCAATATGTCTCAAAAATAGAGATTAATAAAAAATAACAAGGTTTTGAATAAAATAATGTTTTTCCTTTTAATCGAATGAGTATAAAATATATACATATCTATATAAATTTTCATAGTAGAAGTGATACAAGTACCTATCTTAGATATATGTATATATACGTATGCATGAGGACGATATTTTCTTTTAATTCCTCGATATCCCTTGGCTTGCTATCTTTCAAAAATATTCAATCAAATACCTACTTGCAATACTTACAAAAATATTCAATCCTGAAACTGCCACGGGACATCTTTTATTACGCTTCATCCGCGTTGGAAAATGAATATCTTTATTGCTGTGACGACAGTAGCGCCGTCACGGCGTTTTTATATTTTTAAACCAAAGATTTAAATCGAAAGATGCGGCGTAATCTCCTCGCGCCATACTAAAAACACACCGAAAATTCTTAACAATGGGTTGGGCGCAGGCGCTCAACCCAACTACAGTTGCACGCCAGCTACAGTGAGTGACGGTCGCTTGTTGAGAGCGTCGCTATCGTCACAGTCACGTTTGAAGTAAGGAATGTGTTGTCTCTGTTTAAAAATGTGTTTAGACAAAGGTATATGTACTTTATACTTTTGTCTTTAGTATAATGTATGTTGTATTTTGTAACACACTTTCGCTAGTAATGCCACATCTCTCGATTTAAATCTTTGTTTTAAACGATCCCTCTGGTACCTAATATTTTTCTATGATAAAAAGTAACCTATATGTTAATACAGTTAATAAAATATATGTACCAAATTTCATCCAAATCCGGGTCCTAGTCGTTTTTGCGTGAAAGAGTAACATACATCCATATTCAGATGAAGCCTCATAACAAAAAAATTGTCTATCTGTCTATTTGTCACAGCTAATCTCCGAAACGGCTACTCCGATTTTGACAGGATTTTGAGACGATTTTGACAAAATTGATTTTGAGTAGTTTAGACTACTTACATGCTAACAGTTACAGGGATTTTCAATCCCTTTTTTTAATTGACAAATTTGTAAAACATGAGGATTACTGAATTTGAGCATTTAAGCGAGAAGGGAATTTCTTGTCTTGCAATCCTTCAATCAAACACCGTTTGTAACTTGAACGGCTTTAAGGAAAATATTCTGACAATTTGTCTGAAAATGTAATCCAAAAGAAAGAAACCTCAAAGCAATCTTACAACAGTGAACATTGAAATTTCGAAGCACGAATATTCCATTTCGTGTTAAATCGGCGTAAAACTTCGCTCATTTGCGTAATAGCTCCACTTTCTCACATCAATCTGTATCCGCGTATATATTCAACTTGTGCTACCTGAAATTAATTAAAAGAATGAAAATTATTTATTCCTGTTTGCGAAATGAGTGAAATATTAAAAATCGCTACAATTGCCAGCAAAAAAAATGTTTAAACAGCCAATAATTTGTGAGGAATTTGAACAGGAATTTTAAATTTTCAAAAACAGAATAGTCCAATAGAAACATTGGACCATAGAGGCTATAACAACGACATACTACCGAAGTTAGATGACTGATGTTAGTCATAATGCGACTATTTGTAAGGCTCATTTACTTTTTTCAATAATAATAATTAACTTAATAAAATCTAATCCTAAGCGCCTGTTTCACAAACGTCAAGTAGGCCAAACTGTCATTTAAAGTCACCGGTAACCGACTACCGAGGATAATTTAGCTGATATACCTTTGTTTGTACGGTAAACGTCCCAAACATTAAATAGAAAATAATTTAAAAAATTCGGCTATCGATTGATGCAGTAAACCGAGTGCATAATTCAATATAACCGAAAATGAGTTCTAAAAGTAACTAATCAACACTTTAGATGTAGTTTGTGAAAGAGGCCCAATTGTTATATATATTTACACATTATATAGGTAATATAATAATTCTTCTTAGGTCACATTCTTGGGTCCCTTTCAAAGGGCTTGGTGTTCACAGGAGCGCAAATAAAAAAATAAAATAAAAATTACTTATTACTGTAAATTACATTGTGTAGATACATATTATGTAGTTTAATGCGTTGTAAGTATATATTATTGATGTACAATAATTTTATGAGCGAAAGTCTGAAATAAAAAAATATTATTATTATTATAAAGCATCGGTTCCTTTGGCAGGGTCCCAAGCATGCTGGGACTTATAAGCAAGTAAATAATAAAATTTGTAATTTTTTTGTAAAATATTGTCGAAATAATAGGTTTCTACATAAAATTTAGTAACATGGACTTTCGTCATAAATAAGTTGTTACTTTGGACGAGATAACGGTACATAATAAATCCAAGTCAATCTAAAATTCGATGTTGTCATTGTCACACGAACATTAACGTAGAACATTAACCATTCATACTTTCCACGGCAAATTAAATTCGTAGCTCTTTCGAGTGATGCAATAAGGAAAAAAATCGCCTGACACCAGAACATACTATCACATACAATTTTGATACGAGAAATTCTAGAAGAGACAAACGAATCTGAACTCTAAGACAACATTGGCTGTACCTGATTGTGTTGTTTCCCTGAATTATAGAGTTTCATCACCATCTCCCCGGGAATACCTTTGGGATAATTGCTTCGGTCGATAACCCT
Source organism: Synanthedon formicaeformis (assembly GCA_945859745.1). Lineage (NCBI taxonomy): Eukaryota > Metazoa > Arthropoda > Insecta > Lepidoptera > Sesiidae > Synanthedon > Synanthedon formicaeformis. Next base: position 10,589,685 of record OX243958.1, read on the forward strand.
GGTTTCAGCAACACTGCACAGGTTTAATTAATTTTATTAGAAGAAAGTTGTACGTGAAATTATTTGAATTTTACGAAGACGAATTTGAGATTATGAAGTTGCGCCATCTATTGACTATACTATATACTAATTAAAAAGTTAATCAAACATATAAAATAAACCATGGTAAATTACACAAATAATGCATGTTATGGACCAAATACACGGTCAAGCCATCGCGTCAAATTAACTGACGGGAAACCAAAATTTGATCGTGAATGGTAAAAACTGATGGCTTGATGTCAAACATTGGATTTCAAAGCGCGCCGTTGGGTCACGTCAGTTTATCGCGCCAACTGAGTGAGTGTAGAAACCAAGGAGGATTAAATACATTTCTATCCTCCTCGGTAGAAACACTACGCCGTGGCATCACGCCTCGCTTCCCGTGAATACGAAATCCCATAGAGGTATAATAGTCCGGTCAAATTAGACCAAAAAATAAGAGTAAAGCTACCTAAATTCCCATTTTTACCTAGGTAATATTCTTATAGTTATAATTTATGTATATTTTATATTATAAGTGTAAGTTACAATGACCGATAGAAAAATATTTTAACATATATTACAACTATAGAGATGTATATACGTGGCGTACTCATGCATATTATGACGATTACAACTTTTACAACTTTTTGAATCGTTATATCTCAAAAACGGTGGCTCGTAGGAAAAAAAGTATTGATACATTTTTTTGTAGATAATTTTATGATCTACAATTTTTGTCTGAGGTATTTTTATGATAAAACACCGTTTTGCTGAAAATCGCGAAAAACTCATTTTTTTGACCTTTGACCTTGACCTTTAAAAAAATTTCCATACAGGGGAAAGATGGGGAACTTTCAAATTTTATTTTTAATCATATTTTAAACAATCTTACTGATTTTCAGCTTGATGAGAATTTAGGAAACTTCGAATGTCTAGATTGACCGGTCTATAATTCCAACAAGTAGGTACATACGAACCACATCCTTTTTGTATCATTCCGCGCCGACAAGACATATATCTCTTTTTTCAGCCATTCTTTGCACCATTTTTTTATTCGGTTTTCGAGTTATTATATGACTATCTGGCGCCCGCGACTTCGTCCGCTTTGAAAAAGAAAAAGTAGCCTATCCTGTGTCCCGTACGTCTAAATAATTATCTACCAATCAGTTAATTCGTTTAAGAGTTATGGAGGAACATACATACATACATACATACATACATACATACATACATACATACATACATACAATACCTACACTTTATTTATTTATTTATTTAATGGCTAACCTAACAGCATTTAATATTTTACAAATACATATAATAGATGAATTAAATGTTTATATAGCCTATTACAAGGTTAGGCATCTTAAAGTTTATATGTACAAACAAATAAAGTGCTAGTACCTAATTAAAAAATTAAAAAATGATAACAATATAGGAGTACATACCTACATGTATCTATAAATTATATAAACATATTATACATTATATACGAATGTGTGTGTGTGTGTGTGTGTGTGTGTGTGTGTGTGTGTGTGTGTGTGTGTGTGTGTGTGTGTGTGTGTGTGTGTGTGTGTGGGTGTGTGGGTGTGTGTGCGTGTGTGGGTGTGGTACTGCTCAGTGGAGGGGACCAGGTCATTTTGCAATAAGCTGCAGGCTGCAGACCATCTAACACTCGCTCGATAAATGACCGTCTACTCAGAAAGTAAATATCGATTTATTATTAGTATTGATGATGACAAACAGCAGCTGCACAAAGTAAAAGTTCTTCTTCCGAATCAGAGCTCATGTCAACGTGTTATAATGTTATACATAATGTGACCATTTATTCTTTGACTCAAAACGGGACATTAGTTTATTTAGGTCAAATAATAGGTAGTCAATGAAAAAAAAAAACACTTTTTTAAAGTTATTTATCCAGAAAAAGTTAGTTGGCTTAAAAGTTACGAATCACAAAATATAGGTACCCAAAGTGTTTAGTTATATTTATATTTATCAGAAGAACAAATTTGTTTTAATATAGCTGGCGATGATTTCAAGTAACTCTTGGCACGTTTTTTTTAATATTCACCTTAATTATCAACATCACCTTTAGAACTGAAATTAATTGTAACTAGGTTTTCTCAGATATAAACAATTTGTTCATAATAGAAAATACTCTTTCTAATGGATTATTGTATTGGATGGATTTCTACTGTAATGGAGCACATCGCGGCGGCGGGCAGGGCGGTGACCGGCCGTCTGCTACTCAAATTTTCGCGTGGTTTCTGAAAACGGGACAATTTTGCGTCCCACAGTTCATTTCGGGGACACCGGGACTCTTAATTGTAAAAAGGGACAGTCCCGTTCAAAACGGGACGTCTGGTCACATTAGTTATACAACCTCTACGGATGATATATTAAAAGAGCAACTTGAAATTGTCAATGTGACTTGGCAGTTATTAAAGAGACGTAAAAACTGAAATGTCTTTTACTATATATAGTATAGGAGGTAGCAACGTTTTCGAGAGAGAATTTCAGGTCAGCTGACTTTTTGATATGTCCTCTCTCTTGCCCTCTCGGTTAGGGCCTGCGCAGTCTGGCTAGCGGTAGCGGTTGCGTTTACCTGTGCGCTTCCTATCTGTACAATTCAATTCAAATTATTTCAGTATGTCTGTAATTTTAATATTATGTTGTTTAAGTATGAAAAGACCTAAAAATAATTTGTCAAACATTAATTCAGTTGTTAAACCATGAATCAGAACGACAAAGTCCTGAAAACTCACAGTATGATTCTACTGGTCAGAGAGAAACAGTTGTAGAATAAATAGCTGAGAACAAGATAGAAAACACTCTAATTAGACAAAATGATTATAAAGTATTTTAAAGAATTAGATTTACCTATAATTTTTTATAGGTTTTAAAAGTATTGAAAATCAATTGGACTTTTGTAAACTGTATATCTATATATACATACAATATAGATATACACTTGCGTAAGTTCAATATTTTTTTTAATCAGGGATATTAATTTTTATTAGCATTTAGCAAATTTTAACATAAAAAAAATTAAATGAGATAGAATTAGATAGCAGGAAATCAAAACATTATTGAAAATTGAAAATTTTTTTTTACTCGAAATACTCTTGTCGCTATGATAGCACCTTTTTCTGCGTCACGTCACAGAAAAAGATGCATCTTCTTAATCGTCGTCATCGTCGTCACTCTCATTCTCAAAACACATCTCATTTTATCACTGGCCATCGTAACAAAATTTGAAAGTAAACATTAAAAAACAACACAATCTCAAACATGTGGTTTTAGACTGACGCCATCTTGAAAACTTGCCGTGTAAGCCACCGTGACTGTCTATCACTTTTACGCAATAACGAGCAGCTACTCGTAAGAGCACTTCTCTCTGACCAGTAGAATCATACTGTAAGAGTTTTCAGGACTTTATCGTTCATATTCATGGTTTAAAAACTGAATTCATGTCTGGCAAATTATTTTTAGGTATTTTCATACTTAAACAACATAATATTAAAATTACAGACATACTGATATAATTTGAATTTTTAATAAAAATAAAATTAAAATTCGCTTTTGGCTTATTATTGGCAACGATAAAAATGTCTGGCAATAAGAGATGGATGTTTGTTAAACTTATCTTAAGTTAAAATATGTAAATTGAACCTTCTTAAAATGATTTTAAAAGTCAGTATTATTACCTGTACAGACAGGTAAACGCAACCGCTACCGCTAGCCAGACTGCCCAGACCCTAACCGAAAGGGCCAAGAGAGACGACATTATCAAAAAATCAGCTGACCTAAAATGCTTGTTTTCCCGACGTTGCTACCTCCCGGACTAATAATAAAACGCATAAATGACAGAAAATTTAACTGACCGTGTGTGGGCAAATTTTTTGGCGTGGCTCCATTTGATTTAAATCGTTTGGAGCCACGTCAAACGCTTGACCGTGTATTTGGTCCATTAGAGTGGGACAAGCGGGCACGTTGGTTGTATCATAGAGTAAATAGTTACTCTGGTAACTACTTACTCTATGGTTGTATTAAAGTTTAGCTGCCTACGAATTATGTACTTTTTTCTTTTGTTTGTATTTCTGTTATGTTGTGTATATATTTATGTTATTGTGGACAACTCAGGTGTACGCTAGAAACTTAATTGAGTTTATAGTACACCTCAACTGTGTACCATCTTTTGCATGGTTTTTGTGTGTAAATAAATAAACAACAAAAAAACACTATATGGTGCATACTAGAAGTGTTCGAATCCGCATCCGCAAACGCGGAACTTTCGAGGCAATTTAGAGAACCGTATTCGCATCTGCTATTTTTAGGCTACGGGGAGATTTTAGGCTAATCCTAAATCTCCCAGATTTCACCAGTATGAATTAAGGATATGTTTTTTTTTATTTAAATTGTTTCAATTTTCTACTAAAACTTGATTACTTACTTAATAAAAAAATATAAAATGTTCAGTTTCAATCATTTATGTATGATTTTGAAAATAAATTTGATTTGTTTCCGCACTTAAAAATTATATCTACTAAAAAACTTGAAACCCGTAATCCTTTACATTTCGCGTCCATATCCGCGGATGTTAAAAATTCTGCGTCCGCAACTATTCTAGATTTGCGGATATATCTATCTCCCATACCATATTAATTTACAGTTACAGTTTAAATATGGTATTTTCTCTCTCTATAAGTAATACAGTTTATTCCAAAAAGTAACATATGAGTGATCCATAAAACGTGATTTGTAGCGTTATCGTAAACTTAACTAAGTATGATCTATTCTTTTTCTATTGATCAAAAACGTAAACAATTATAACGTCGCCATGGTCACTGGACTGTTTTAAAGATGGAATTTGTACATTAGGCATTATCACAGAGAGTTGACTCAGTGATTAACTCATTTAGAATTTGTTCGAATTGTTTGTTTAGTTCTATATCGTGAATTGTTTGTTTACCTTTTTGATCAATGAAAAAAGAATACCTACATTATATATCTACTACGTATACTAAGTATATCTAAGTAAACTATATCTAGTGATATAGTAGGTACGAGTATATAAAATGTTCTGAAAATGCAGATATATCTTGAATAATTGTACTATGTAAAAAGCTATTTGCATAAAAGTCCGTTTGTCACGTTTCAAATAGTACCTTTTATTAGAACGGCGCAAACGGTATTTCCATTTCGGTGTAACTTTAATACTTTATTTAATGATTCTTTAAAATTTCATGTGTATTAGAAATAACATTCTTTGTTGAAAGATTTTTTTATGAATACATTTATCTTATAGTTAATGTTATGAATAAATATAATCTTTTTTTAACCTCTGACGCACGTATATGTGTGTTCTGTGTGTATTTCTGTGGAATCGAAGCTCCAAATGGAGTTTAATCATTTTTTTTGTTTAAAAGCTGACGTGATATGGATCTAAATAATACACAATAGGAAACAATATTCACCAAATAAAATTAAAATATTAACAATTTCAATTTACCAACTAAAATTATTTCTAAATGAAAAAATAAACACCTGCTTTAAAAACGTAAACGTCTTTATCTCTTCGAGCATCTATTCTATAGTCAATTTAAAGCAGTAACTGGAATCTATAGAGACTACGAGTCCACTAAAACCTGTCTCGATCCTTACTTAAGTGAAATCCCTCCTGGAATTTGTGGCATCTAAAGTTTTATGTTACAGCTTAATGCATAAGTTTGTTTGCAACACGACAGAGTCTTTGCGACATTATCTTTTAAAGGTTTCTCGCTTCTTCGTTATTAGCATAGTAATCAAAGTAAGCAAGGTAAAAAAAACAAAGTGAAAGAGTTTCAAAAGTAGAAGAAATGAAACCATTAGGCAACCAAGTAAGAAATGGGTTTTTTGACTTGTGTAGGTAAGGTAATGTTTATGGTTGAACTAATATACTTTCAACTATATTCATAGACTAACTGGTGCCCGGCGAATTTGCCCGCGTTAAAAGTAAGGGATGTGTAGCGCCTGACTAAATGTGTAAAGCAATATAACGCCTAACATCTTTGCTGTTATAAAATTTTCAGGGGCTGTATTCTTATTTTTTAGTAGATAGCTGGTGCCCGCGACTTCGCCCGCGTTGAAAATTATATACCAAAACTTTCCTCTTGAATAACTCTATCAATTAAAAAAAAAGGTTTCAAAATCTGTTGCGTAGTTTTAAAGATCTAAACATACATAGGGACAGACAGACAGCGGGATACGACTTTGTTTTATTTATACTATGTAGTGATAATTATACTTTTTTTATATTAAGGTCGACAGACAGGCTGAAGTACACTCTACCTTCCAAATCCAGACCAGAGCCAATTTTGAAAAATTCATTTCGAAAGTTGACCCCGCCGGCAATCGAACCCGGGGGCCCTGTGATGACCCTTACCACTCATCCAGCGGTATCTTCAAAAATAAATATAAACACCAAAGAATTCTATCAAATAGATATCGTTGCTAAACATCTGTAATAAGTTCAGATTTATTTTTACATTGTCAATACTACGAGTACTTGTTTCTAGTTGAGTTTTTGGCTACGGTGGCTGCCTTCGTGTGAATATTGTTGTTATAAGTAATTATTCCTTTGCATAATAACCGGATCAGTTTAAGGTAGCAACGTCCCAGGGCCGGATATAAAGTGAAACCGAAATTCACAACGTGACCGGAACACAAATATCAAGTGCGGACTTCGTAGCTTACTATTAGGGTTACCACATTTCTTTAATCAAAAATTAACTTTTAGCAACATTACCTTAACTCTTTTCGGTTTTTTTTTTTACACGATTTTTCTCCCTTTTACTATCCCCATCTTAACCTTTTTTTTATTAGAGATGGATTTGCTCTTGGCCAACAACCAACTGTGTAGCAAGGATGAGGCCTATGATGGTGCGAGCTCACCCAGAAGATGCCTATTTCACTCGAACTTTGAAATTTTTAAATAATCTTCTATGTTATCCTATTTAGTATCAATAACTATGAAAGCTTGAATTTTCATGAATTACTTGTGTTATAAGCGACAGTAGCCAACTACTATCAAGTGATGGCTTAAAGATGATTTGAGAGGATCCACTCATTTGGTAATCGGGTTTTTAAATTCTTTTCCAATTTATCTTTTGACATGAGCCTCTCTCAAAGAGTCCAATTCTTGATACTCTTTCCCACAGTGGTCCTGCTACATAAATATTATATTAAGCGCCCCTTTCATCAACTGTCAAGTAGGCTAAGTGTCATTTAAAGTCACCAGTAACCGGCGATAATGGAGCTGATATACCTTTATTTGTACGGTAGAAGTCCCAAACATTGAAAAGAAAATAATAATAAAAAATCGGCTATCGAATGATGCAGTAAACCGAGTGCATAATTCAATAAAACAGAAAATGATTTCAAAAAGTAACTAATCAACACTTTACTTGTAGTTGGTGAAGTAGGCTAACCGTCATTTAAAGTCACCTGTCACCGGGAATAATTTAGCTGATATAACTTTGTTTGTACGGTAAAAGTCCCAAACATTAAAAAGAAAATAATATCGAAGGGTGCATTAAGCCGAGTGCGTAATTTAATAAAACATAAAATTATCTGTAAAAGTAACTAATCAACACTACTTGTAGTTGGTGAAAGAGGCCCTAAATTAAATAATGTCCCTCTTTTTCTCAGCCACATCAGAATATGGCAATTGGCAACCCTAACGTGCACCCTTTAATTCGCAGCTTTTTATTATTTCAACTCCGGGTTACCAGTGAGAATATCAATGTCCACAAAAAATATAAAAAGAAGGCGAAACGTTTCCAGATGGTTTCGCAAAAATTTTATGCAAATTTTTTGATGAAAATTTACTTCAAATTTATGTGGAGTACTTACCTAAGTCAGCACCAAATTAATACAGTTATAATTATACTTCGTTAAATTGAAATTGGACTCATTTCGAAAGTATGAAAATGAGGTCTCGAAACAATACATTACTCGAGTTAAAAGCTAAATCGGTCATTACATGCTCACAATAATGATAGATTCGGCACCCAACATCGATTTGTCGTTAAAACACATTAGCGGAATGTTCCACGAAATTTTCATTAATATAAACAAATATACAGTAAGCAATGTCCTTAAAAAATTTGTTGACGTAGGTATATAACTTGTTTTCATAGATATATAACGTGTTGTTAAAGTGGTTGAAACCTTCCCGGTGATTACCAGAGTTTTAGGTGAATCTGTTCCGTGGTTATGTTATGTACTTGTATCTTATTTTATGAACTTATAGGGTCCTTAGAAATTTAATCTTACTTATAAGTTAACTAATTGTTTTTCTTTTATTAATGATTTCTAACACAAAATGACAAAACCATTGGACTCAGTTAGATGAGTAGATTAATAAAAAATACCATTTCATCATAATTTAATATCCAGTTTGAAAAAAAAATCAGTCTATACGTTATAAAAGAGGTACCTTCTATATTAGGTAAACAATGTATTCATGATAATCAAAAACTATCATTTGCCAAGACCAATATCAACATTTTCAACGACCCACGAGAGAAAAACGACTCAACGAGGAAAATCGGCCTGAGGAGTTCACCAATGCTCACTCATTCATAAAATATTTTAGTGGACTACTTCATTCACGATCATGTTGACTTTTGCTGGAAAGATATTAAGGAGAACATGAGGAGAACCTATATAAATGCGTATTCAAATCTAACAACGTCTCGTCTCTCCGTAAAGAAGACCTGAAACTGTGGCAGAGTTAGAGTTAGGTCTTTTAGTTAATCGGATCCTATCTAATGGATTGTTTGCCTATGTCTGACTAGACCACATAAAAGTAGCAATGAATAAAAGAACTCTTACTGCCATTACAGTATACTGTGTTTAAATACTCAGACAATGCTATATACTTGGCACGTTATTGTGTCTAGACGAGGACCTTCATGGACTCACCTAATGGTATAGATAGATAAATATCAGTATTTTGCGATGAGATCCTGGATTAAAACGCGTTCAAATTACTATTTAACGTTTTCCCTACAATACTTTTAAGGTTTAAAGTTCTACCTCTTGGTTCTGAATAGCATAAAACAAAGTCACTATCCTCTATCCCCTCTTTCTGTGTCTCCACTTCTTTTAAAGCACACAACAGATTTTTATACGGTTTTCACTAATGGAAAGATTTTACTCTTTCCATTAGTGAAAGGCGGGATTTTGATTCAAAATCTATATGAAAATAGATATAGATTTATATTTTCTTAAAACTTTATAACTAACAATGTACAGTGCCTACTCTAAATGAGTCTTGATCGAGAGTAATGAGTACGTCACCTAATGAAGTAAATGTTAATAGATCGACCGGAGAAAGGACGGTTTAGCACGGCCTCATTACCGCAAGACGCAAGTGAGGCAGACCACATCTTCGCTGGCGCCCTTAGGTAATTGGAGCAATTCCAGGAATAGGAACCCGTTAATAGTAGGGGTATGTGTTGAATTAGATTCATTTTGGTACAAATAAATCTAATATATAAAATTATCATGTCACAGTGTTAGTTGCCATACTCCTCCGAAACGGCGATGAAATTTTATATGTACACTTGGTAGGTCTGAGAATAGGTTTTTATCTATTTCTTATACGCGGGCGAAGTCGCGAGCAGCAGCTAGTAATTATATAATATTATTAAATATTCACTGTTACTTTTTTTTAATAAACTAGATTTTTTTATAAAATTATAAATTAAAAAACATCCGTAAAGGACATATTATCATTACGATCTAGTCTAAGGGCCTCTTTCACATACTACAATTAAAGTGTTGGTTAGTTACATTTAGAAATCATTTTCTGTTATATTATGCACTCGGTTTACTGCATCATTCGATAGCCGATTTTTTTAATTATTTTCTATTTAATGTTTGGGACGTTTACCGTACAAACAAAGGTATATCAGCTCCATTATCCTCGGTTACCGGTGACTTTAAATGACAGTTTGGCCTATTTGACGTTTGTGAAACAGGCGTTAAGTATGCATATATTATAGTTTTTGTAATTGCTTTGGTTAAGACTCAGCATTAGATGTTCATAATTGGTTTGAAGTAACACATCTTGATTATGTACTATGAAATAAAACCTATTTTATATTTATAGTACTATAAAACGTGGGACCTTTCCTGTGAGTGGCTGAACATAAAGCTGTTATGGGCATTCTGAAACGCATAAAACTGTTTTATTACTTAACTGTGGTTCTTGAAACTCCTATGAAGATGGGAACAGTAATTATTTATTGATTTAAGTAAAAAATTTATTGTGTTCCATGATTTTTCACCGCATATGCGTTGCTATGTTAGAAAATATAATATTTTTTTTTAAATATATATTAAGGTCGGTAGACAGACTGACTGTACCATTGATGGTAGGTGGCTACCGTCTCCAATAACGCCACAGGTGTTAAAAGTGCATTGCTAAATGCATTGGGAAGAGATAAGAAAATGGGCTCAAGTAACCCTCACTCACTAACCGAAACACAACAGCACACGTGCTGTTATTTCACGTGTTATTTCACGGTATTCACGGTCAGCTAAATTAGTTGATTAATAAAAATACGGTATAATATAATTTGACAATAGTAATGAGCTTGGAGCGACTTGTTATCTCTAAACAAATACAGTTTATTTATGGAAAAGCGCTTGTGTTTAACGAGTACACAAACAACTCCCGGAATTCCCGGAAACGCGTAATTACGCTTCCTCTTAACTCTCCATCCGTGTTGTGTCATTACGTGAGACCTTCCACAAATATAATACATTTAGATATACCTAAATGCATGTAATACCTACTGGATTTTACCGGATGCTGAGGCTGCGTACAGGATGATACGTAAACTACAGCTGTCACCAACGCTGGTGCAGGTGTTCACGGGACATGGTGGGTTTGCAGATTATCTGCACAGGATCAAAAAGGTTTCCAGCCCGGACTGCTTGTGCGGGCATGGGGTAGCGGAAACTGTTCCGCATCTATTAGTGGACTGCCCCAGGTTCGCGCGAGCAAGGTTCGTGCTGGAAAATCACATTGACATAAATCTGAGTGCAGATAATCTGCACAATTCACAAAATCGTAGAAAATAAATACATCAGTAAAAAAGTTCTAAACTTCTGCAACAAAGTGGCAACGGTGTCAATCGGACTGAATAAAAAAATAACTGGATAATTTATAAAAGAAAAAATATATGTGTAAATAATGTGAACCCCACACAGGACAGACAGAGCTTAGTGTGGGAGACAGAAATATGCTAAAATTAAAATTCTTGTTCTGAAATAGGTAAATTTCTTTATTCTTTATTCTTATAGAGAGCAGCAAAATATTTTTAGCTAAATCTTTTGCCTAAATCTATATTAATATTATATGTAATAAATATAATATCAAATAATATATTTAAAAAAAAATGTTCGTTTATTTAAAACCGCAAATCTCTGTAAGTACGTATTTTATAGTGACAGATATACAGGTAAGGACAGATAAAGACGAGTACAATACATTTCATTCAGAAAAAAGTGCTGTTCCCATGGGATCACTAATGTCGAGGCGAAAAGCTAGTGTCGCATAAGATTAGTATATCTAAAAAACAATGTATTGATACCTTCAATAACAATATATTGATACACTATAATATGAAAATGGAAATAAAAAAAACAAGTACAGGAACACCAGTTGGGTACATTTTTTCCACTACTCCAATTACATATCCTCCGAGTTAGAAAGATTCTTCACGAGTTTATCGAGCGATGTAAAAGCCTTCAGCGATGAGTGCGTCACACCAAGGTCTTTACACGTCCGCCCGAAGTAACCTTGACCCAGGGACATTTGAGGGTTGTCACCAAAAACATTTGTTATTATCGAACTTTAAAACTTATTTTTTTTCCATTAAAAAATTTATTGGCAAACCAATATTTTTTTGTATAAAGGTCGTCAAACAGCTTGACGGTCCACTTAATGGTAGGTAGCTACCGTCACCTATAACACAAGAAACGCTACGGTGCTTCAAATTAATTAAGATTAAGGATAAGGAAAAGGGTTCTGACATTTCTTACTCATTACCCATAACATACAAGGCTGGTCTTCTGTAAGGAGGTGGTTACTGCCAACAAGACGGGCTGCCTAACGGGCCGCAGCTAAACATTGCTAAGTATACTAATTTTATAAGTGCATAAATATAAATATAATATACAAATGAAGAAAGTGTAAATTATAATTAAATATTTTCAAAATCATATGACATCTCAATTTTTTTTAAATAGTTCGATAAACACAAAGAACAGAACATTACCAAAATGCGGTGTCAGATTATTCAAATAAAAGTTTAATAAAACTAATTTTGACAACCCTGTTGGTGACCTATTTACAATCGGAAGTAGTTTCAGGATTTGCGCTACACGATACCGTCTAAAATAAATTTAATTACCACAAACAGCATTTCTTAAAAACTAACTACGTGTTTACTATCTATAAACATACTAAGTTATAAATGTACATCTTCTCTCTTTATAATATTAGTATACTCGTAGATACAGATATTACCTAGTCTGTACATTAGCATAAATAAATAAATACCTACCTTACAGTAGTACTTAATACTTATTTAAATATGCTAACAGTAAGTAACTAACTACAGTGTTAATATGTCTCGTTTTGAATTTTAAACAATTCAATTATTTATTTGGTAGAGTTTTAACAACTGTGATAATAATGAATAATATAATGAATCTGATGTTATAACGACAAGAAGCTAAACACGTCATCAAAAGATAAGGGCTCTACCTACTTACATGAGAACATAAGAGTTCATTATTTCTCATGTTGTAATATAAAGAAGTTGTTATAAGATTGGTTTACAATAAGATAAATATTGTTTCGTTTTGTGTTAATTAGTAACTACATTAAACATATTTTTATTACAAACATTAATAGGTACGTGTATTATTCATGTTTAAGTAGATAATTATTTAGAATTTTGTGAAAGTTTTTAACTTTTATTGTTAACCATTGGTCAAATATTGAGCCAAAAATATAGTAAAAGAATGGTGAAATCCGATCTTTAATTCGCAACGTAATTAATATAAGGTCAATTAATAATAAGATAACTGATAGATTCTTTCATAGAAATAAGAAGCCATAACGCATCTGTCAAGCGTATATTGGTAATTTTATAAAATACGCCGATCAGGCAGTCCAGTAGTCCTTCAAGAACCACCTTTGCCTTTGATGCAACCACGATGCACCAGTGTGCATCAGAATCTGATTCTGATGCACCAGTGGTGCAACTAAAAAAATACGTTTCGTTCGACGCAAAGCAGTTTCGAAATCTTAAAACTTAACATGACATTATGACATTTCTGCTATAACTCTGCAAATTAAAGAATGTCATTGATTTTTTGAGACTTCATACAAACTAGTCTTACTTGTCAAATGTCATTAATATAAGAGACATTCCTTTTGACGACAATAACTTCATCAATTTTATCATTATCATTATCATACAGCGACTAAATACGTACGTATATACGACGTAGTGTAGGTACGTTGAACGGTTGAACGTTGTATAAATTTTATAATTAATGCAATGTCTGTATTTGAATAATAAATATGTATAAGTAATTGTTTTATTGCCTTATCAGAATTCAGAAACGATAACATGTTATCATTCTAGCTGGTTATAAGTTGTATTTGTCAATGACATTTACATTATAGGTTACATGTTTGTTTAGTTATATTTTATTCGTTTATATTTACATAAAAATATAATGTTTAAGTGCCGTTTTAAAATTTCCGCTTCAGCGATTGTGAAAAATGAAGAGCGTGTTACAAAACAATTAATTAAACAAATTTCTAACTGCAGCACAAGAGAGGCTAAGATGAAGGATAAATTTAAGCTGCCTGCTCGCTACGGAGCCGGGGAGAAGAGTGTATGGTAAGGAAACTTCTAAATATTTATTCTCTGCTCAGAAAACACTTAAATATGTGACTAACAATGTTCTTACATTACAAGAGAATTATATAATCGGCTGTTATCTCAAAACATAAACAAATAGTAGGTATGTACAGTCTAATCTATACCAATATAGTGTCGTTCATTGTAAAAGTGGTGTAACCCTATTTTTAAAACCATATTTTCTTGCCTAATGGTATCACATTTAGTCATAACTTTCAATATAAAAGTGAAGTAACTCCAATAGTTGCATTAAAATCCCATAAATGAAAACAATGAATGAATGCTTATATTTTTTTTCCTACACTATAATTCGCAAAAAGCTCGTTATTCTAAAATTCAGTTACAAGGAGATAGTTCACTTTTACAATGAACGACACATATAAAGCTGAAGAGTTTGTTTGTTTGGTAGTACGCGTTAATCTCAGGAACTACTGGTTCGAATTGAAAAATTCTTTTTGTGTTGGATAGTCCATTTATCGAGGAAGGCTTTAGGCTATATAACATTTTGAATGCGGACGAAGTCGCGGGCAACAGCTAGTAAATAATATGCAGACTCGCCCAAGGTTTATTTCAATCTTAGCTTGATGTATTTTTAAAATTCATGGGTAATTTATATATTTCTTAATATGTTACAATTAATTAAACCTTTTTATTATGTACATATACCTACTAGTATTAGTGTCTGTAAAATAAAGGTACATTTCCTGTCTAATAGTTACTCAGGTCAGGCTGCAACAAACTTTTTATGAAGTGTGTAAATATATTGTTAGCGAATATGTTCTATTCACAGAACATTCCTAGTTATTGTGGCTCATCTTAATCATTTCTTAAGTTTCTATAATGGACATGTTCCGTGGCCTTTTTAATTGTAGGGTTGAGTACATTCAATTAGCTGCAGAATACAAGCCAGCCGTGAACCTTGGGCAGGGTTTCCCAGATTACCATGCACCGAAACATGTCACTCAGGCCTTGGCTGATATCGCCACTGGTGAAAATCCTTTACTTAATCAGTACACTAGAGGATTTGTAAGTATTATTACTGTGTTATTATTCATTAACTGTATTGTGATTCAAGAAAATGTATATTGATCTATCTAACTAATGTATTTAATCTTTTTCTTATATCCTTACATATTATAAAACAAAATCCTCCGCTGTGTCTCTGTCTGTCTGTTCGCGATAAACTCAAAAACTACTGCACCGATTTTCATGCAGTTTGATAGAGTCTCATGGATAGAGTGGTTCTGGAGGAAGGTTTTAGTATGTTTATATAATATACAAAGTTACGCGAGTGAAGTCGCGGACAGCAATTATATAAAAATCAATTGCCATGTTTTATTGCTTCAAACCACTCAACCGTTTTCGATACTGTTTTCACTTATGGAAAGAGGAATGAATAGGGAATGTTTGTATATGTATATAAAAATTGAACCCCGGGGGAAGCCGGGAGTGGTTCACTAGTAGGTAACAGAAAAGGAAAAAATGGAAATACTCCATATTACATTTGACTGATCAACATCACGCTTAACAGCTTGACACCTATTATGGATTTGATTTTTTTTTATGTAACTGTTGGTAGATGACTACTGTTGACACAAGCATACTGGACGAAGGAATCTCACTAACTTCCATGGGTTTGATTGGTGTGAAATTTGGTATACTGTTACTTTGTTGGTATTCCCATGACATGGTAACCTTGATGTGATGCTGCAGAACATCAAGGAGTCTGTGAGACACCCAGCTTGTAATGGCAACTTACATCGTTTTGGTCTCAATAAAAAGTCGAGGGTTTGTTTATAATTTTGATTATCTAAGCTTGTTCATTTATTAGTCATTTGATAAAAAATAAAGTATTTCTTACTATTTGCTATATTGTTATTTAGGTATTTCCCTTAAGCAACCCATAATGTAAGGTACCCTTAAGTTCAACCAGTGCTTAATTTATTTTAATAATTTTTCAGGGCCACTTGAGATTAGTTCAGAACTTATCCAAACTCTACTCTTCACTCATTGGCAGAGAGATCGATCCAATGAATGAGATCATTGTAGGCGTTGGAGCCTACGAGGCTTTATATTCAGCAATATTAGGTAAAAAAAGATTTATCTAAAGTCTGATGTTTAAAACATTTTAGGTCCTAATGTTAAACAATAATAACCATTACAGGACACGTTGACACTGGGGATGAAGTTATAGTGATTGAACCTTTCTTTGACTGTTACGACTTCATGATTAAGATGGCTGGCGGTATACCGAAGTTTATCGCGTTACAACCTGTAAGTGTTACCATAGATTTTATTTTTTACAACCTTTTTATTAACTTGCAATGTGTATGTATGTATGTTTGTCCGGGTGGAATTTTGCAACTGAATTTTAAATAAGTTTTCTTTAACCGATTGAGCTGAAATTTGGTATACACGCTTATTTTGGATGACAATGCAGGCTTAGCTATGTGACGTCATTCTAATTCCAATATGGCGGATTATCCAAGATGGCGGACTAGTTTTTTTTTTCTGCACTACCACAATACGGGTATCAAATGAAAGGGCTTGCTGAGGAGAACACAAAAAAACTAATACAACTAAACTTTTTTTAGTCCTCAATCATAGCTAAAAAATAAAACATAAATTAATGGTAAAAATAAATACATTGTATAGAAATTCGTGCTATTTTTTGGATTTACAATCTACACGTTCCACTTTGAAAAACTTCAGAAAGCATCCGGTGACGTGATAAGTTCAGCGGACTGGGTGCTCGATGAGAAAGAGCTGGCCTCGTTGTTCAACAGCCGCACCAAGATGCTGATACTGAACACTCCCCACAACCCCCTGGGGAAGGTGTTCACTCGCCAGGAGTTAGAGCTGATCGCCGATTTATGCAAGAAACACAACGTTCTGTGTCTGTCCGATGAGGTTTACGAGTGGATGACCTACGAGCAAAATAAACACATCAGGATTGGTGAGTAACGCGTTTGACCGCAATAGAAAAATAGATTTGAATAAGCACAATCAATCTAACACACTATTTTTCCATTGTTTGATGAAATTCCAAAAACAATGAAAAAATAGTGTGGTAGCACTCTCTACTTCGGGTACATTAATTAAACCACTTGATGTTTAGACCAAATACTTTTATTGGCCGACTGATAGATACATAAGAACTACAATTCCAACTAGATGTGCCAACATACGACGACGACCTTTCTTCACGATCACGTTCAATCAACTGTCTGATGCCTTTTCAATATCATTCAAAATCATACCTTTTCAATCTCACCGAATGAATCACAGAGCACTTTTTACAACACTTTCCACCTTAAGAGTGCGTATAAGCAAACAAAATTTGTAATGACAGTGACACAAAATACGTAGAACTACGCACAACATGCGACGGAAGATAGCGCATCTCGCTCAATAAAAATGTTATAAGTGCCAAAAGTATTAAATATTAATTATTCGTAAATTACAATGTCAAATGAAAAATTGATACATAGAGCATTAGATAATCTGTGAAGTGAGATTACTGATACACTTTTAGCTTTGTAATGTGTGTCATTTTGAAAATAAAACTAAAATCGATGGGAATGAGAGTTCACTTGGTGATTTTTTTCTATCAAGAAAATTTCATTATATTATGTTTTCTGTTCGAGTCTTCACTTTCATTTATAATGTATTTATCTATTTTGAAAAAGTTTTTAAATTGGACTTTGTTTACTTAGATAAAATTCAAATCTAGGATTGGCTATTTCTCTTTATACGCGCCCTTAAGGTGACACAAGTCAGCTTTCCTCCATACGAACATTTAAAGATTATTACTTCGCTGTTTTATGTTTAATTTACAAAAGTAAGCATGATACCGATTTATCTTGTCGTTAACTAGGTACGTTTTTATACAAACTTAAAAAAAGTATTAATTTAAAAGATACGATCCTTGAAAAATTCATATTTTAACACAAGTTTTAATGCAACTTTGAGAGTGAATAGGTCACTCTAGTATACAAAAACTCCAAAATACTTTGCCTACAAACATTGATTAGTTATTCAAAAGTTCAAATAACTTTACACGAAATAGATATATGCAGTAATTTTGTCCAAAAAGAGTATATGCCCAAGGGTCTGTTTATGATATTTTTTTTGGTATGAATGATTGTGCATCTCAGTCGACTGCTCTTCCCGCGCATTGTGCTGTGTGAGACAGAATGAATTTTAGCTACACGCACCGATGAGTTCGAACGGCCGACTAGTTCTGTCTTCAGTCGACATAAATAGCAGACCCTGACAAGTGTTTAAATGTCTATAATTAATTCAAATAATGACTGGCCGCTTTGTTCTTTAATTATAATTGTTTTCAAGCCATTTGTGTTCTCTATTGTGCAGCAACTCTGCCAGACATGTGGGAGCGTACGATCACAGTAGGTTCAGCCGGCAAAACGTTCTCAGTGACTGGATGGAAAGTGGGATGGGCGTATGGACCTGCCAATCTCATGAAGAATCTCCAAGTGGTACATCAGAACTGTGTCTACACTTGCTGCACACCTATACAGGTAAAAAAATATATTCATTTCATCATACTTTATAAGGATGGAAGGTTCTTTTTAGTTAAAGGTTGTCACTCAGGCTAATTTTAGTATTTATATTATATTTGTATATTAGTATTGTTATACTGATTGAACATTATAATAACCATATCCAGGGTATATAAATAAAAATGAATCGCTCCATATTTTTTGCGAAAAAAAAAAACTCAAGACAATTAAGTTTTTTTCAAATATTCCTTAAAATATAAGGAAGATTTTTATGAAAAGAGAAATACTGCAAAAATTACACACGTGCGAAACCGGGGACTGGTCGCTAGTATATTAAGAAGATCTTTATTCTCGATTGGAATATTTTGAAATCTAGTGTTAACGAATCTTGTCGATATGTGACTGGGATTTTTTAAATAATATTATTTCGATGATTTTACCCCTCGACCAACACTATTATTATTATTATTTTCTTTTAAAACATCGTATTTTTCACGTTAAGGAAGCGGTGGCTCGTTCGTTCGAGTACGAACTGGCTCGATACGATTCGCCCGAGTGCTACTTCTTCTCACTGTCGCGAGAACTCCTATCGAAGAGGGACTACTTGGTGAAGACTTTGACAGAAAACGGATTCAAGCCGACAATACCCGACGGTGGATATTTCGTCGTCGCCGATTGGACTAAATTGGGTATGAAATCAACTAATTACGATTATCGCAGACTAGCCGTTGCACGCGACTTCGTCTGCGTAACTTTAATGAAATATAGCCTACTAATAATATAGCTTCCCAACAGTGAAAGATTTTTTTTAAATTGTTCCAGTAGTTTCTTAATGCAAACAAACATAATATCTTTCCTCTTTATAATATTAGAGTAGGAAAATAGATATGATATGATATGATTGACATATAAAATATGGTACCTAGTCCAGGAAAATTAACTAAAAAATCGAATAAAACTAAAAAATCGATAAAAAAATCGAGATTCGAGTCCCTCAGGGTCATCTATACCCCTTCGGCCGCCTACGAAACCAACGCTACGTAACCAGTTACGTGACAAGAATTGTTTTTCTTGCTACGAAACCAGTTACGTACAAAGAATTGTTTTTCTTGCTACGAAACCAGTTATGTACAAAGAATTGTTTTTCGTGCTACGAAACCAGTTACGTACAAAGAATTGTTTTTCTTGCTACGAAACCAGTTATGTACAAAGAATTGATTTTCGTGCTACGAAACCAGTTACGTACAAAGAATTGTTTTTCTTGCTACGAAACCAGTTATGTACAAAGAATTGTTTTTCGTGCTACGAAACCAGTTACGTACAAAGAATTGTTTTTCTTGCTACGAAACCAGTTATGTACAAAGAATTGATTTTCGTGCTACGAAACCAGTTACGTACAAAGAATTGTTTTTCTTGCTACGAAACCAGTTACGTACAAAGAATTCTTTATCTACGAAACATATTTTTTTCAATAGGCTTGTACTGGCTGCGTTTATCGTGGTTCCCGGCGGAATAGCGAAATAAAAGTAGCCTATGTCCTTCCCTGGGCCTTCAACTATCAGTATACCAAATTTTATCAAGATCTGTTGTTCAATGTTAAATACTCTTTTCTAACATGACTGGCTGATTATAATATCTTTTACAAAAACGTAACTAATATTATAAAGAGAGAAGATGTGTTTTTTTGTATGTGTATAATGAATCAAAACTACTGGACCTATTTTGAAAGTTCTTTCACCTATAAAAAGCTACAAAATATAAAATTCTTGATGATATGTGGATATCGATGGGTGAAAGAAATTTTCGATTCCACCCTGTAGAAGAAAAAAAAGTTCCATATAAATAATTATATTGTAGAGAATTTTACAAAAAAAATGTTTATTTAATATTTTTTTACTAAAATCAATATTAACACAGTTACAAAGATTTTCTTTAATTTTTTTTATTTATTTAAGTGCTCATAGATAAGACACAAAAGAGGTCAATGCATACCAAGTTCATTAGGGAACCTTTTCTCCCTCACCTGTACAGTCGGGGTAAAAAAGGTTCATCACCTTCAAGTCGGCATTTGCTTGCACCAAGGCAATTTATCAGTCATGCCAAAATTTCATTTCAAACGTCTGTCACGTGTCTGCTTAGTGCATTAGTTTTAAAAGGTACTAAAAGTCTACAAAGAAATGAAAATTGATTTGAAAATTGACGAAGGTTTTCCTTCACATGAATTTGTAATTTTAGACGAATCGCTTATAAGACCAAATGCTACGAAATTAAAAATGCACTAGCTGGCGCCCCGCGACTTCGGCCGCGTTGAAAAGAAAAAAAGTAGCCTATCCTGTGTCCTATACGTCTAAATGTTTATCTACCAAATTTTATGAAAATCAGTTAATCAGTTAAGAGTTATGGAGGAACATACATACATACAGAAAAAGTTCTACAAATCGTCAATTTAGTTTCAGTATCATGTATAGAGCCTATAAACACGATATCTCTGAAAACAAAGTAATTTACTCCATGACAGACCCTAACAGATTTATTATTAGTATTGATGATACTCGTAGCTTATGTTACTCGTTGATAATATAGTAATCACAACAGTGAAAGAATTTTTCAAATCGGTCCATTAGTTTCGGAGCCTATTCAATGCAAACAAACAAACAAACAAATCTTTCCTCTTTATAATATTACTATAGATATACACAAACCCTCCTCCATTATCGCTCTTACCATTAGTAAAAACCGATTATGTACTCACAAAAAAAAAAACGGATTTGTTACAGCAAACAAAATAGACTTATCAACAGAACCGGACAAGTATAAGGATTACAAATTCACAAAGAAGTTCGCGAAGGAAGCCGGAGTACTGACCATACCTCCGACCGCCTTCTACTCGGAGTCGCACAAGCACTTGGGAGAGGACTATGCAAGATTTTGTTTTATTAAAGTGAGAACATTTCTTCTCTTTCTAGTTACATTACTGACCTGGCTCAATCACTGACCTCTAATGTAAGCACTGGACTGGCTATCCGTACGAAAGTACGGAGAACTATATTTGACGTTTGCATATTTTTATTCCATAGATAAATAAATAAATAAATAAAATATCTTCACACATTCCACACAGCACCATCTAGTTCCAAAGTAAGCAAATAATGCTTGTATTATATTATGGATACCAGACAATTGATACGCTACATGGATTATTATTAATATTATTATTTTTTGTAAATTTATACATACATACTTACATATTATAAATACAAAACATCCATGACTCAGGTACAAAGTTAAAATGTTAACACATAAACGTTTGCCCCTAGCGGGATTCGAATCCGCGACTGTTTGGTTAACAGCTAATGTTACTATAGCCACTAGACCAAACGTGGCGTCACGTGGGTGTGTGTGTGTGTGTGCGCGCGTGTGCGTGTGTGTGCGCGCGCGTGTTGTGTGTGCGCGCGTGTGTGTGTGTGTGCGCGCGCGTGTGTGTGTAATGTATAATAGTCTGTTTTATTCTATTTGTTGATGTCTTAGGGGGTGTTCAAATGTATATGTGTCCGCTTGAGTTTGAAATATGAGGAAATGTGTATTCTGTTAATTCTGCAAATGTTCCATGGACAATTTTAATTATTGCATGACTAATTTTAGTTCCATGTACTTACACGCTCCATAGCATACAGCGCCAAAATGGCGTTTTTCAAATCGACATAAAAATAATTTGACACCAGCCTGTCCAGTGTATATTACAGGTCAGTGGGCTCAATAGTACCATTACTTTTTTGGCATTATTTCTTTTTATTATTTTTCTAACTCGTGCCAAATAGCTTTTATTTTAAAACTAGCTGGTGCCCGCGACTTTGTCTTTATTTGACTTGATTTAGACGATCACTCGGGAACATTACTTTTTTTTTGGATGAGAGGTGTCCTTTCTTGTATCCCTGACAACGTATATGCAAAATTTCATGATGATCGGTTTAGTTGAGGCGTGACAGACAGACAGACAGTTTCTTTCGCATTTCTAGTTAGTATAGATATACAAACATATTTACAATAAAACTATGTCATAAATGTAATGGTTGTTTCGTTATGTGCTTTCAGAAAGACGAGAACCTCGCATTGACTGAAAAACTACTCAAGGAATGGAACGCTAAGAAAAATTAAAATGAATATTTAAATTTGTTTCATAGAGAATACACACAGTGAATATGTATATGCATAAATTATAAATATTTCTTAATACAAATTGTGATATTATAGGATTAAATGGAATCCAATCTGGCCTTGTTAGTTGAGATCTAATAATAATATAATTAGATGATTACTAGATTTTAATTTTAAAATGTTTGGTTACTAATAAATTGCATTTATTTCAACGGGCGATTCCCTTACGAATCTCAATAAACAAAAACCTATAGGACTCGGAAAATTTTTCAAAATCTTCAATACAGAGCCAGGCAGGATACACAATATACCTATATAGCCAAAATATTTTTTTATAATTCATTTTTTAATTGTTTTCAATATAAAATACAAAAAATAAAATTCATTATTAGTTACGTTGTACGTTTTATTTTGTCCGAACAAATTGCTGTTTGGTAATTTAAACGACCAAAATAATTCACTTATATAATTTTCATTTCCTTGTCGGCGTTATATATAGGTTTAAGGTTTATTTCAATCACATGAAGTCCCCTCGGAGCCATCGCTTGGCGTCTCTCGTGTCGTTGCCATAAGTTTTGCCGAATCTGTAACATTTCATTTGATCGAGTATAATGCCAATAATAATTGTTTTTTTTTTGCCTCCCGAAAGCAGCTCAAGCCAGCTAGGATCTTCTGTCAGCCTCTTTATTAACCCTTTATATGCCGGAACGTGGATCCGCGTTAATAATTTTGCAACACTCGTGTGCCGGAATGCGGATCCGCGTTGCGCCTACTTCACGCGATATTTTACGTTTGCTCTATATAATTCCTGAATTATAAGATGTAATTTCGGTTGAAAATTTTAGCAGTTGAATGAAAGGCACTCGAGATTGAGACTTTACGCTCCGGCATACAACGGTAATTCGGCTCGCGTGGCTCGGTGCCGAACCCAATTCGGCACACGAGGGGTTAATTGATGAATCAAAATTACCTAAATGATTCTCCTGGGACGTGGCCCGCGTAGTTGGGCAACATTCCAACGTGCTTGTGATAGATCTCAGTGGGGTTGATCGACAGGGGCGGGTCGGGTCTGAAAACGATTAAATTGTAAGTTAACAGGAATGTTTTTTGAACGTTAAGTTCGTCAGACAGGCTAACGGTCCACTTGATTATACTCGTAGGTGACTACCGTCGCCTAGGATAAGGGATTACAAAAAAGATATGAAAATAGGATGAACGGAAATTACTTTATGCATAAAAATGATCACTGAATTCATTATCGCATCGGAAGTGAATCAAATTAATCGCATTTTATGAATACGTGATAACAATAGTAAGATTTAGATGAAGTACCTAACCACGTTTTACAAAAACATTAAAATGATAGTTATAATTTCTCACCACCATACAATCAAATTTGTACTATATTTTTTCCTCATGAACCGATTTTTAATTTAAAGAAAATAAACAGAAAAAATGATTTAAAAAATTAACTAACTAAATAGAAAAAATCTCATAAAAGTACATATTAAAACTAAAATAACAATAAATGGTTTGATAGCCACTTATTGTTATTAAATAAATATTTTCATAAAATACTTCACATTTTAAAAACAAAAAAAAAATCTATCTCTTGAAATCACTTATTATTTTTATCAAAGTTAATACTTTGATATTATTATAATATTATAGTTAATAATATTATAGTTTTATAACTTTTAAATAAAAAAGGAATGGTATAAAAAAACATCTTTTAAAACACAGAATAAATTCATTTATTTTTTAAAAGGTATTTAATACACTTTTTTATTCAAAGCATTTTGACCATATATGGCCCTTCCAAGTAATAGCCAATTTTGGCGTAATAATTTCTGGTGCCAACGCCAGATATGACGGCCATTTTGTCTGAGCCATGCTCCTCTCTGGCTATTCTCTCCGCTTCCTCCATGAGGAGCATACCAAAACCTTGATGTTGGAATTTTGTCGGATCGCGTGCGTTCACCTAGAAAAAAAAAACAAGATAAAAATGTACATACATATGTGTCGTTCATTGTAAAAGTGATGTAACTCCCTATTTTTAAAACCATCTTTTTCTTGCCTAATGGTATCACATTTAGTCATAACTTTCAATATAAAAGTGAAGTAACTCCAATAGTTGCATTAAAATCCCATAGATGAAAACAATGAATGAATGCTTATATTTTTTTTCCTACACTATAATTCGCAAAAAGCTCGTTATTCTAAAATTCAGTTACAAGGAGATAGTTCACTTTTACAATGAACGACACATATATCATCATCTAATATAGTTACAGTAGGTTTAAAAAAGGTGCGTGTGTGCCAATCAATGGCAATCTATCTATACAAATATTATAAATAAATAAGATATG
Source organism: Synanthedon formicaeformis (assembly GCA_945859745.1). Lineage (NCBI taxonomy): Eukaryota > Metazoa > Arthropoda > Insecta > Lepidoptera > Sesiidae > Synanthedon > Synanthedon formicaeformis. The sequence goes on from OX243958.1 coordinate 10,614,753, forward strand.
TATGTTTGTATTGAATAAACTCAAACCACTGGACCGATTTTAAAATCAAAATAAAAGAAAATTTGTGGACTTGACTTGACTGACTTGTTTCGGAATCTGCTACTTTTGATTTTAATTTTAATTTTGCCTTTTAGTGACAACGGCCAAATCACCGAAAAGATCTGATGGAGCCAAGACATTAGAAGAGTAGAAAAAGAGAAAGAACTAACAATAATTAGGAGGACATCACTTTCAAACTAGAACACTAAATTTAGTCAAGTATTTAAATCTTAAACCCTAAGGGTGGGTTGCACCATCTAACTTTAACGGTAACCATATCCAAACCAGCCGTTAAATCTTCGCTTAAGCATATTATGGTTAAAATGACGTCATAACTTAACGCTAACCTTAACCGCTCGGTATTGGCCTGTTAATGTTATTGTTTTGGTTAAGTCAACTGTGACAGGTGACGTTGAATGTTGCCATATTAAAAATAATATTACCACGACAACCTAGGAAAATTACATTATTTTATAATGGCAACCCCTTTAACTTTGACAGAGACCAACGATATCATGGTGCAACATGCGATTGTTAATTTCGACTGTCACCATTAAAGTTACCGCTAAAGTTAATTTTTTACCGAAACAATAACCAAGCCTACGGTGCAATCCACCCTAAATTTAATCAATACTAATAATAAATCTGTAAGGGTTGGTCATGGAGTAAGTTAATTTGTTTTCAGAGATATCGTGTTTATAGGATCTATACATGATACTGAAACTAAATTGTATTTATGTATGTTCCTCCATAACTCCTAAACGAATTAACTGATTTTCATGAAACTTGGTAGATAAACATTTAGACGTACGGGACACAGGATAGGCTACTTTTTTCTTTTTCAACGCGGACGAAGTCGCGAGCACCAGCTAGTAAGTAATAAGTCTTACCGGCACAACTGATCCGTAAACGTGCAGTTCCCTAACAACACTGCACTGTTTGAAGTTGGAATTTGGTCCGGGCTTCAGTTCCGGCCTGTAAGTGTCCGTGGCACACTTCCTAAGCCTCAAGAGACCCACTAATATGTCCTGATCGGGATCCTCATAGGCCAAGAACGTCTCCCATCCACCATTGGCAACATAATCTCGTCTTATTAGTTCCACCTGAAAAGAAAAATTAAAAATATTTAACCTTTTTTTTTTTTTTCAAATTAAGGCTTGCTAGATTTTATGTTGTGCAGTTTTTTTTCTGCAAACGTAAAAAATTGCAATTCGAAGCAGGTTGTCCGATAATATTATATCACTAAATAATCATCCCTTTAGTTTCAAAGAGTTGCCACTGAACTATTTTATTTATGAAAAATTCTATATTTATAGAAAGTTTTATAGAAACTTGGATATATTGTTGCGCTAGTACCATTTTTAATTGTACTAGCTAGGGTTGACAACGATAGAATTAAAAATAAATGCAGAATCCAAACAGTTTAAATGAAATCTCACACCTCATAAGGCTTCACTTTATTATGAATCTCCTGAATGCCAACCTCCCTCGTCCTGACGTCTCTACAATCCGTGCCAAGATCTGCCATTCTGGCCAGAGCCAGTTCTCTGAGATTGCCATGTTCCACTCCCGACGACACCAGTGGCATCGGAATGTCTCTTTGCACTCTAAAAAAATTGTCATGTTTATAAATTTTTAATTAAAAATTAACATAATTTTGTTACAAAAGTTGAAAAAAAAAAAAGGATTATTCATGTACAACACATGCACTGGAATTTAAACTATTTCTAAAGTCATGAATAATCCTTTTTTTTTTTCAAAATCGTGTTAATTTTTAATTAAAAATTTGTCATTCAATTCAACACAAAAAGAATTTTTCAATTCGAACCAGTAGTTCCTGAGATTAGCGCGTACAACCAAACAAACTAACTCTTCAGCTTTATATATTGGTATAGATAATAATAATATTATGCAATACTTTTTTTTTTTTTTCAAAATAAATCTTACCTATAAACCCTAGTCCATGGCGGCACAAGTGCCAGTATCTTTGCAATCAAGTCGACCAAAGTGGAAGGCGGATAACTCTTATATCTTCCCGTCTTCCACAACTCATACAAGCCGGTGCCTCTGATCACAAGAGTCGGATATATCTTCAACCCGTCCACTCTAAAAGCTGGATTCTCAAAGAATTCTATAAACTGTTCAACGTCGCGTTCGAAGTCCACATTCGGTAAATCCGGCATCATGTGGGCTACAATCTAAAAATATTAAGAGCAATTTAGATACTCAAATTTTAAACTTCCAAGAGCCAATTTGATGAGTGGTTGCACAGATCTTCGGAAATGCGCGCGACCGGGCGCCCCGCTAGAGATATGGCATATTAGAACAAACAACCGTGTCAATAAAATTACGCACACTCACGTACAAATAGCACACAATCACAACCGACCCGGCGTACCCACTTACACCCACACAACTGCCCGGCCAATAGCATTTGTTCGCTCGAAACAATGCTGTTGAACAATGTTGTTCGTGACGAAACACGTGATTGAATTGTTGATGACAATTCCGTGGCACGCTTGCCGGTGCCATATCTCTAGCGGGGCCGCACACATTTCCGAAGATCTGTGAGAGGTTGCTCAGGGTTCCCAGGTTCAATTCCCGGCGGAGTCAACAACATCTGATAAAGTTAGATTAGGTTTAGGAAACCTGCATTTGCGCCAATCAATGGCAATTTATAGTAATATTATAGAGAGAAGAGAGATGATCTGCAAAAACTACGGATTTTAAAATTTCTTTCACCTCTAGAAAGCTACGTTATCAGCGAGTAGCATGGACTATATTTTATAAAGTTACGCGAGCGTAGTCGCGTGCAACAGGTAATATTTGATAAGATTGTGAAATATTAAATCCATTGTGGGTTCGATTTCTGGCAGGGTCAACCTTTGAAATGAACTTCTCAAAGTTGGCTCTGGTTTGAATATGAAAACAGGACACACTGCGTTTCACAGTCAACTGGGCAACCCGTAAGGTGACTCTAACCATGAAATAGCAACGAGTTTGCTGTTGTGTTTCTATGAGTGAGTAAGGATTGCCAGACAGAGCACATTTCCATATCTACCCAATAATCCCTTATCCTTCCTTTCTTTCTTTCTTTTAATTAAGTAGTTTTAATGCCTACCTTGAAACCAGCATCCTTTGCCAGATTAAAATTTTCACAGACAGCCTTCACTGTATGCCCTCTATTCGTGTCACGGGCTATATCTTCATACACAGATTGTACACCAATCTCCAATCTATAAAGATTTCAATAAAAATGTTGAATCTTGTCTCTGTTTGGATTTCATGACTGCTTGCTCCAATTGTGAAAGAAAACATCATTGTCAATGACTCCTCACGTGAGCCCATTTCCTCCTATATCTTATCCTTAATCCTACTACAGTTGCTTATTTATAGGTGATGGCAGGCCACCTACCATCAAGCGACCCATCAGCCTGTCTGTTGACATTAACATTTTAAAAAGTTAAAATAACTGTTGGCATAACTTACAGACTATGGTCTATTGTTGTATAAAATGAAAATCAGCATAGATCACTGCTGCTGACTTATTGTCATCTCTTATTCCAATTATTACAATAATTTAGGGTAATAATTATAATGATGACATTCCTGCCAGTGGGTTAACACTGGTAGGAACAAAATTCCACATTAAGACTTACCTTGTACACCCATAGTTAAGCATATCACTCATGTGCCTCTGCAAACAATAATCCGGTCTTGTCTCTATGGTTATACCAATGCATTTTGTCTTAGCCCTTTCAGAATATTTCACGGCTTCTGCCACAGAACTTGAAGTGTGGCCTGAGAGGGCATCATGTAGATTTCTGAAAATATGACAATTTTAATTGCATAAAAATTTGATATTACTATTATTTGATATTACTAACTAAATAAGCATAGCATACTACTTTACTAGATTTGCAATATAAAATTAAAAATACTTGTTAATAATAATTACCATGGAGAGAAACATTTACAATAATAACTATACCTTGTGTAGCATTATACAATAAGATATTAAGAAATAAATATAATGTGAAAGTTTGTAAAAAGTTTTGTTTAAATTAGATTAGATTGTATAGTTTCAGTCATTTGTAAAAAATAAATATGTGTCATGCTAAACTTGCAAAATAAATACAACACTCCAATTTCACTTCAAACTACTTATCCAACAATAAAAAACAATTTATGTTACCTTATAAAATAATCCCTATACTCCTCAGACAAGCTCATGAAAGTTCCGCCCATAACAATAAACTCCACTTTGTCAACGCTGTGACCCAACTGCTTCAACTGTTCCACTCTGTGACGAGTCTGCAGATAGGGGTTGTAACGCGCTCTTATAGCCCTCATCGATGTGGGCTCGTAACCGGTGTAGCTTTGAGTTGAATATTCAAAATCGGAATCCGGACCTCCAGGACAATACACGCAAATGTTGCCAGTAAAATTTATGTGTGGACATCTGTGAGGTTTGCACATGACCGCCACGACCGCTATTCCCGAAGCAGTTCTTATAGGTTTCGCCTTTAATTTAGGCAATAGTATACTCTTGGCATCGGCGGGCACTGCTGCTATAATGTCTACAAGGCGCGGCGAAGTCCCAAGTCCGTATTTAGATGAGATTCGCGTCTTCATCTTGTTGAGGTTGACGTCTTTGCTTTGGCGATGAGCAACCAACAATTCTTGTATTATTTCCGATATAACAATCACCATTTTCTCCTCTTTCGAGAGGTTAGGCAGGAGCTTCTTTTTTGTCATGTTGGATTTGGTTTATTAGTTGCACTATTTCACAAAAAATAAAATCATTTGCGACCACACAACGAAATAAAATAAGTCTCGGGGATAACACCGAATACTAATCACTGTATTTATTTAATGCGCTTTTATTTTATTGAAATAACCACCTGGCTACTTGGCTAGCTAACACAACACAAAATCATTAAATCATAACAATTGACAATGACAATTGACAACTCAACTATTTGCTATTTGACAATTGACAGTATATAATTGACAACGGGAAAGCGAAGGAAATATATGGCAATATAAATAAATATATTGCCATATATTTATTTATATTGCCATATATAAAAACTTAGTTTATTTAAACTTTAAACTTAATTTTCTAAATTAGAATAAGTTCTCTTACTTCACAACATTCACTGGTGCCCATTCTGTACTCTGCCTTCTTCTGTAGTTAGATGAGAAGTCGCAGAGAGCAGAGTTGGTAAGTTTCTTGGAAGATTCTCCGAAGCGTTGGAAACCATAAGGTACATGACCAGCAAAACCTGCAAAATAAATAATTTTTGAAGTGTGTGTGTAAAAAGGTTTCACAGGCTGGTATTTCCATTTGTTGGACTAAAGTCCAAAAATAAATAAAAACTTCAATAATACTAATGAAAAATTCGTAAATAATGCTAATAAAATAGTGTCGATTTCCCATTAATTAAAAACTGTTCAACTCATCATCAGCCCGTGACTGTCCGTGATTGCTGGATATAGGGCTCGCCCCTACGCATTATTTTGTTTGTCCCGTGGACGCACGAGTTTTGTAACAATCTTCCTCCTTAGGTGTTCCTGTTCCGCATCAACGACGCTTAGTGTTGCCTATGTCTAAGCTACAATAACTATATAAAAATAAATTCCTATTAAAAATAAACCTCTATTCTCTATATAAAAAAAATATTGAATATTTTATTTATTAGCGCATGATTATTGCGGAATAGGTATCATAATAGGTAGACCTATGAGATAAATTATACCTACCTAACTACGGAACTATTTATAAATACATATTTATAATATAAATATTTGTATAAAATACAAACATTTATTTTTGATGAGTTTTATAGCATCACTATAATTATATAATGCAATTAAAACGTATCAACATTCAAACGAAGCTTTTCTAATCACGCTAATAACTTACGAATTGATTCCGACGGATTAAAACCCCAAATCTGATTTCTCACAAACGAAGAATGTATCCTACCGTAAGACATTGCAAAAGTAAAATGAATGAAAATAAAAATGGATAAATAAGATGACTTATATATAGCTAGGTACTTACAGAAATTTCTTAAATATAAATTGACATTGATAACATAATTGTGTCAACTGTTGACATATCTATTTTCTTTTTTAAAAAAAAGATAGTAAAGAGTTTTGTGTCTATAATAAACTAGCCGTTTCTCGCTGCTTCGCCCACCTTCCTTGTGTGATATTTTCAATGGCCATATCAAGTACCTATCCCATAAAAAACAACTTCAAATGTAAATTTTCAAAAATCCTTTTTTCATAGCAGGCAACATTATACAAATTATAAATTTTGACCAAAATTGGTGGGTTCTATAGTTAATTTTCTATAATCTTTATGATTTCATGCTTATTTCGTTTGTATATCGTACTTAATTAGTTAAATGGATCACCTTTCTTGATGAATTTTTCTGGATCATCGTTTTCCATGAAAAACGGACTGACTGAATGACTTGCTGGCGACAGTTTTGGTTCGTCCATTGGCAGGTCTCGTAATATGCCAGCGCATTCTGGCCTCACCACAACCAGTGGCAACTTGAACTCTGCCGTTGCAGACTGAATGAGACGACAAAATCTTATTAAAATTAATCTGACGTATTTGAATCGCATTTACACTCTCTCTAATATTTCTTTATTATTCATCATTAAAAATCAACAAAGATCCGCTTCTGGACACAGGACTACCTCTCATTGATCACCGCGCACGATGCGAGCGCACTACTAGCTGTACTATAGGATATACAGGGGGATAGTAATTATGGGTTCTTTCAAGCAGGAAAAATCCCTTTTTCTTTCTTTTTTTCTTTCTCCTCTCTTTCTTTTCATAGCATATCCTCCTCTGTATCGAACTAGCTGTACTAACTTTATTGTGATTTTAATTCTTCTAAGGGTTTCTCATTACGGATTATGTCTCGCACGAAAAACCCTCAAAAAGCTCTTTTTCCTTTCTTTCTTCTTTCTTTCTTTCTTTCTTTCTTTCCATATCATATCGTCCTCTGTATAGAAATTCTCACCCATCGCCGTTTATTCTTCTTCTAGCTTCCGTTCCTTTCATTCGCTCTTCTGCTCGTGTAGAAAACCTTTAGATAACTTACAAATCTATCGACCAAGTCCCAAGGTTGACCTTTGCCAGCCTGCAGATCGCCTATCCTCTCCAATTGGTGTTTCGCTGCTCGCTGGTTCAACTGTACTCTTTGAAACTCTGACAGAGCTTCGGTCGCAGCTACCGTGTATCGCTGGCCAAAGTGTGCACTCAATCGTGGCAAAAATCCTGTTTGTTAAAAATTTTCTTCGTTTAAACATTGTCGCTATCAAAATTTTCTGTTTTTCATATGGATATACTTATAAATATACACTCTATCCACACTTTTATCACAATTTCTTTAAAAAAAAAACGAGTTTTTGGAGCACAAACCAAACGAACTTAATTTTTGACATTGGAAATGTCTTCTCGTTCGCTTCAGTATAGGCCCCGATATCACAAAAAAGTGCGATCCCCTTATATCTCGGAGAGGTGTGAAGATATGATATTCAAAAAGTGGTCAAAAGACGCGTATTCATGAGAGGTGTAAGGTGTAAGAAGAATTTTTCAAAAGAGTCAAAAACGAAAAAAGTTATGGCCGAAATAGTGGAAAAAAAACAAGTTTTTCCGAATTATTGATTTTGGTGCTCGATATTTTGGAAACGAAGAATGATATCAAAAAATTGAGAAAATCTCCTCTGGACAATTTAGACCGGGTTAAGGGTTTTGCCCTGTAGCTTAACCTTTTTGAAAGAAGTCAACATATTTTTTCGAATTCCGTAGATTCATTTCCAATGTGCTCGATAGTCGTGTAAGGCACGAAATCTGTGAATTTTTTATATACGTTGTACTTATAAAGATCAGATGTATCCCGGCCCCAATTCTAGGTAATAACATTAAAAAAGAAGGCTTATTCAGCTTGAATTTTTTCGAAATAAGTATCTAGCATGTCACTAACATTAAAAATATTAGGGTGCTATACTTACCCACCTAAGTAAGTATTATAGTTAAGTAGACAATTAAAAGAGTCAAGTTTTAACATTAAAATAAAACAGTTTTAATTTAAACAGTCACGAAACTCACGAAACATTATGTGGATTTTAAAACGGTTCGAGCGGCCCCATATAATGGACAAAATACACGGTCAAGCGTTTGACGTGGCTCCAAACGATTTAAATCAAATGGAACCACGCCAAAAAATTTGCCCACACACGGTCAGTTAAATTTTCTGTCATTTATGCGTTTTATTATTAGTCCGGGAGATAGCAACGTCGGGAAAACAAGCATTTTAGGTCAGCTGATTTTTTGATAATGTCGCCTCTCTTGCCCTTTCGGTTAGGGTCTGGGCAGTCTGGCTAGCGGTAGCGGTTGCGTTTACCTGTCTGTACAGGTAATAATACTGACTTTTAAAATCATTTTAAGAAGGTTCAATTTACATATTTTAACTTAAGATAAGTTTAACAAACATCCATCTCTTATTGCCAGACATTTTTATCGTTGCCAATAATAAGCCAAAAGCGAATTTTAATTTTATTTTTATTAAAAATTCAAATTATATCAGTATGTCTGTAATTTTAATATTATGTTGTTTAAGTATGAAAATACCTAAAAATAATTTGCCAGACATGAATTCAGTTTTTAAACCATGAATATGAACGATAAAGTCCTGAAAACTCTTACAGTATGATTCTATTGGTCAGAGAGAAGTGCTCTTACGAGTAGCTGCTCGTTATTGCCTAAAAGTGATAGACAGTCACGGTGGCTTACACGGCAAGTTTTCAAGATGGCGTCAGTCTAAAACCACATGTTTGAGATTGTGTTGTTTTTTAATGTTTACTTTCAAATTTTGTTACGATGGCCAGTGATAAAATGAGATGTGTTTTGAGAATGAGAGTGACGACGATGACGACGATTAAGAAGATGCATCTTTTTCTGTGACGTGACGCAGAAAAAGGTGCTATCATAGCGACAAGAGTATTTCGAAGAAAAAAAAATTTTCAATTTTCAATAATGTTTTGATTTCATGCTATCTAATTCTATCTCATTTAATTTTTTTTTATGTTAAAATTTGCTAAATGCTAATAAAAATTAATATCCCTGATTAAAAAAAATATTGAACTTACGCAAGTGTATATCTATATTGTATGTATATATAGATATACAGTTTACAAAAGTCCAATTCATTTTCAATACTTTTCAAACCTATAAAAAATTATAGGTAAATCTAATTCTTTAAAATACTTTATAATCATTTTGTCTAATTAGAGTGTTTTCTATCTTGTTCTCAGCTATTTATTCTACAACTGTTTCTCTCTAACCAGTAGAATCATACTGTGAGTTTTCAGGACTTTGTCGTTCTGATTCATGGTTTAACAACTGAATTAATGTTTGACAAATTATTTTTAGGTCTTTTCATACTTAAACAACATAATATTAAAATTACAGACATACTGAAATAATTTGAATTGAATTGTACAGATAGGAAGCGCACAGGTAAACGCAACCGCTACCGCTAGCCAGACTGCCCAGGCCCTAACCGAAAGGGCAAGAGAGAGGACATATCAAAAAGTCAGCTGACCTGAAATTCTCTCTCGAAAACGTTGCTACCTCCTATACTATATAAAGTAAAAGACATTTCAGTTTTTACGTCTCTTTAATAACTGCCAAGTCACATTGACAATTTCAAGTTGCTCTTTTAATATATCATCCGTAGAGGTTGTATAACATTATAACACGTTGACATGAGCTCTGATTCGGAAGAAGAATTTTTACTTTGTGCAGCTGCTGTTTGTCATCATCAATACTAATAATAAATCGATATTTACTTTCTGAGTAGACGGTCATTTATCGAGCGAGTGTTAGATGGTCTGCAGCTTATTGCAAAATGACCTGGTCCCCTCCACTGAGCAGTACCACACCCACACACGCACACACACCCACACACACACCCACACACACACACATTCGTATATAATGTATAATATGTTTATATAATTTATAGATACCTGTAGGTATGTACTCCTATATTGTTATCATTTTTTAATTTTTTAATTAGGTATATATAGGCTATATAAACATTTAATTAATCTATTATATGTATTTGTAAAATATTAAATGCTGTTAGGTTAGCCATTAAATAAATAAATAAATAAAGTGTAGGTATTGTATGTATGTATGTATGTATGTATGTTCCTCCATAACTCTTAAACGAATTAACTGATTGGTAGATAATTATTTAGACGTACGGGACACAGGATAGGCTACTTTTTCTTTTTCAACGCGGACGAAGTCGCGGGCGCCAGCTAGTCATATAATAACTCGAAAACCGAATAAAAAAATGGTGCAAAGAATGGCTAAAAAAAGAGATATATGTCTTGTCGGCGCGGAATGATACAAAAAGGATGTGGTTCGTATGTACCTACTTGTTGGAATTAAAGACCGGTCAATCTAGACATTCGAAGTTACCTAAATTCTCATCAAGCTGAAAATCAGTAAGATTGTTTAAAATATGATTAAAAATAAAATTTGAAAGTTCCCTATCTTTCCCCTGTATGGAAATTTTTTTATTCAAGGTCAAAGGTCAAAAAAATGAGTTTTTCGCGATTTTCAGCAAAACGGTGTTTTATCATAAAAATACCTCAGACAAAAATTGTAGATCATAAAATTATCTACAAAAAAATGTATCAATACTTTTTTTCCTACGAGCCACCGTTTTTGAGATAATAACGATTCAAAAAGTTGTAAAAGTTGTAATCGTCATAATATGCATGAGTACGCCACGTATATACATCTCTATAGTTGTAATATATGTTAAAATATTTTTCTATCGGTCATTGTAACTTACACTTATAATATAAAATATACATAAATTATAACTAAGAATATTACCTAGGTAAAAATGGGAATTTAGGTAGCTTTACTCTTATTTTTTGGTCTTATTTGACCGGACTATTATACCTCTATGGGATTTCATATTCACGGGAAGCGAGGTGTGATGCCACGGCGTAGTTTCTACCGAGGAGGATAGAAATGTATTTAATCCTCCTTGGTTTCTACACTCACTCAGTTGGCGCGATAAACTGACGTGACCCAACGGCGCGATTTGAAATCCAGTGTTTGACATCAAGCCATCAGTTTTTACCATTCACGATCAAATTTTGGTTCCCCGTCAGTTAATTTGACGCGATGGCTTGACCGTGTATTTGGTCCATAACATTTGTAATCCTTCAACATTTGTAAATGGAACAGTTCCGTTAGCCGTGCACTTACGAAACTTGCGCAAAACGAGTGGCTAAGTAAGTACTAAGTAAGATTTAAAGATAGCATGGCAACAACTGGAACAGCGGCACAGGTAATGTTGATGTTGATATTGCGTTTCGTTTGTGTACATAATGTGGTTGATTTAAACCCATTACGTTTTTTTTATACTTAGACATTTTGAATAAACTTTTTAAGCAACTTAAATAATAAAAGAAAATACCGTCTCAATTATGTTTACCTTCTGACACTCGGTAATGACTTCTTAGTAATTTATAGGATTTATACAAAAATATAGGTACTTAAGTAGAGTATAAACAAAGCAAGGAGTATGAATCTCCTCGGGTTCGTTAAAAAAAGAGAGGTCTTTTATAATTTATGGGAGAATTCTGAATAGTTAATTTAACGATCATCATCATCACATTGTGTCTATCCACTGCTGGATGTCTACTGACCTCACACCAAGCCGTTTCCTGCGAAGCCTTTCAGGTCGTCTATCTAGGTACCTACCTGGTCGCAGGTCAGTCCCACGCTGTGCTTATAAGAATTAGATCTAACAAAGTTAGTTAATGCGACACTAACTTGCAGCCTTAATAATAACTTATATTCCTTATGTTTTCTTGTAACATACAAACTTTTAACACTTCTCATTCCTTATATGTATATCGCTGCTTTAAAACTAAAGTGCCACAAATCAAAATTTAATTTTGATAGCAACTAAAAAGATTTCTCTGAACTTAGCCACCGATGTGTGAAAATGCCACTAGGGCGTATGCGTAAATTTGTGAGTGTCTTTGTGTTATATGAAAATAAGGGCGATTTTTTCCTCATTTTTTAAAGAAAAGTAAAATTTGATCAATTTATTTTATGACCCTTTAGTTTTTAACCAGCGATATGTGTCATTTGATGAGAACACTAAAAGGTGTTGGTCAAAACGTTCAAATTACAACAGCACACAACCTACCTACCGTAGATACCTACTTTCTAATTGTGTTAAACCTAAGTTTGTGACCTAGATATATATTGTCGCTTGGACAAAGAAGACAATAAAACAATACCTAAGATCCGTTAGGCAAAAACATCCAAGTGGTTCAGTCAGAGGCTTTAATCCTGTGTTGTGTTGTCTCAGGAAATTGTGGCATTCCTCCGACGACCGGTCTGCGAGAATCTGACTTCAGTGACTCACGTATAAGCCAACACAAACATTGAATCACCAGGGACCCGATATAACTGTCTTGATTTTAATGTTTAGAGACTTACCTATATATCTTTGTAGATAAGTCTTTGTATCTTTGTCTTTTTAGATGTTAGGTAATGGTTTGTTTTACAACATTCAATATCATCAATACTAATAATAAATCTGTAAGGGTCGGTGATGGAGTAAGTTACTTTGTTTTCAGAGATATCGTGTTTATAGGCTCTATACATGATACTGAAACTAAATTAACGATTTTTAGATTTTTTTTCTGTATGTATATATGTATGTTCCTCCATAACTCCTAAACGAATCAACTGATTTTCATGAAACTAGGTAGATAAACGTTTAGACGTACGGGACACAGGATAGGCTACTTTTTCTTTTTCAACGCGGACGAAGTCGCGGGCGCCAGCTAGTACCTAATATAATAAATGCGAAATTTTGTAAGGATTGGATGTATTGGATGGATATTTATTAGATACTCTTTCAAGTAACGAGTTAAAGGATTTGGATGGCACACAGATAGTTCATTACCTTGATTAATATGTAGGATACTTTTTATCCTAGAAAAATGTTAGGTTACCGAGGCATCGTCTAAAATTAATATATAAAAAATGGATCTTTTTATTTATTCTGATCATCTTTATTGCTGTGACGAAGGGGCAGGGGGCCCCTTCTGAACAGCTATAAAGATGTCAGGCGTTAAATCAGTGCTGTTACATTTAGTAATTTAAATAAATGAATTCCAATGTAAGTATAAAATCTAAGTATAAAAATGTTAAAGCAATATAAAAATTCCAAGCAATAAAAAAAGCAATGTCCTTTTAAATTTTTAAGAGGTATCTACTTACTTGTATGAAAATACGGGCGCCTGGCATGGTATACCTATTTATTTTTTCTATATATTTATTTACATATATTATATATATATTTATTTGTTTATTCGACATGCGAGGCCGTCTTCCGGTTAAAAAAAATCCAAAATGTTTGTTTAAATACCTTCATAGCCAGGAATCATCGGATGCTTGTAGACAGGATCCCCATTTCGAAATCTTGCGTTGACTGTGTCGACGTCCGTTTGAGGTGGACGAAATGACTACAGGAAAAAAGGCGTATATTAAAATTACCTGAATTTATAAAACATACCTAACTACTAGGAAATAATAATCCAGAGTAAGATATTAATATATGGAAATGGATAGACGAAATATATAATAATGAATTAAAGATATAAGGCATTAAAATTCGACAAAATAAAGTGAAGACTGCTAAGTTTAACTAATATTTTTTTTTAAATAGGTCTTCGAATGTCTAACAAGCAGCTAACTGGCGAGCGTATCCGTCCGAACCGAAATCAGATAACAGAGTCCATTATGATCGATGGTCATAAGGAAAACATATCTTCCGTTGAAGATCTCGTTGAAGGTAAGGTACCTACCTATTGAGCCTACTTTTAATATGGCTTTTAAATTAAAATTAAATTTAAAATTTAAATTAAAAAATTAAACTCTCACCTGGAAGTCATCTGCCGTTCTATCTGACAACACGAGTCTTTCGGAATGCTGCACGCTCGGATCCAACAGGATCTTGTGTGTTGTCGATCCATATGTGTCACCTATTCGGTACTTGTATTCTGGGCAATGGCCGGTGTAACTGTTGAAGAACAAAAATACCATTATTCAGACGTAGACGTGTTAGTAAAGTATATTCAAAAGTAACTTTAAAAATTTGTAACATCAGATTAAGATAATGTGCAATTTATTTAACAATTCAATGTTATTATAATAAATTGATATAATCAATACTAATAATAAATCTGTAAGGGTTGGTCATGGAGTAAGTTACTTTGTTTTCAGAGATATCGTGTTTATAGGCTCTATGCATAATACTGAAACTAAATTGACCATTTTTACAATTTTTTTCTGTATGTATGTATGTATGTATGTATGTATGTATGTATGTATGTATGTATGTATGTATGTATGTATGTATGTATGTATGTATGTATGTATGTATGTATGTATGTATGTATGTATGTATGTATGTATGTATGTATGTATGTATGTATGTATGTATGTATGTATGTATGTATGTATGTATGTATGTATGTATGTATGTATGTATGTATGTATGTATGTATGTATGTATGTATGTATGTATATGTATGTATGTATGTATGTATGTATGTATGTATGTATGTATGTATGTATGTATGTATGTATGTATGTATGTATGTATGTATGTATGTATGTATGTATGTATGTATGTATGTATGTATGTATGTATGTATGTATGTATGTATGTATGTATGTATGTATGTATGTATGTATGTATGTATGTATGTATGTATGTATGTATGTATGTATGTATGTATGTATGTATGTATGTATGTATGTATGTATGTATGTATGTATGTATGTATGTATGTATGTATGTATGTATGTATGTATGTATGTATGTATGTATGTATGTATGTATGTATGTATGTATGTATGTATGTATGTATGTATGTATGTATGTATGTATGTATGTATGTATGTATGTATGTATGTATGTATGTATGTATGTATGTATGTATGTATGTATGTATGTATGTATGTATGTATGTATGTATGTATGTATGTATGTATGTATGTATGTATGTATGTATGTATGTATGTATGTATGTATGTATGTATGTATGTATGTATGTATGTATGTATGTATGTATGTATGTATGTATGTATGTATGTATGTATGTATGTATGTATGTATGTATGTATGTATGTATGTATGTATGTATGTATGTATGTATGTATGTATGTATGTATGTATGTATGTATGTATGTATGTATGTATGTATGTATGTATGTATGTATGTATGTATGTATGTATGTATGTATGTATGTATGTATGTATGTATGTATGTATGTATGTATGTATGTATGTATGTATGTATGTATGTATGTATGTATGTATGTATGTATGTATGTATGTATGTATGTTCCTCCATAACTCTTAAACAAATTAACTGATTTTCATGAAACTTGGTAGATAAACATTTAGACATACGGGACACAGGATAGGCTACTTTTTTCTTTTTCAACGCGGATGAAGTCGCGGGCGCCAGCTAGTACATATAATATATAGGGTATATACGAGGTACTTATATAGGGTATACTAAGTATAAGATAGGAAACAGTTTATAAGGCCTTAATTTTTATACAGTCTGATGGTTTTCTGAAACGACTGAAATTACTTTGACTACCCTTTCTTCAGTAGAACTATTCAGTGGCCTCTATACATTATGGCCATCATACCATTAACCAGTCACAGTGACATTTTGACTTCAGCAACTTCAGCATCTCTCACACTCGCATATCAAAACACAATAGCATATTATAATCTGTAATATCGTCGTAGTTTTCTTGTAAGTTTGGTTTATACTTCGCCAGAATGATTGAGGCGGAGTAGTTCTGGGACCAGTAGACCAGTTTATTTTTATTAGAGATACGTTTGCTCTTCGCCAACATCCCGCTGTGAAGCGAAGATAAGGCCTAAGATGGAGCGAGCTCATCCAGAAGATGCCTATTCATTGGAACTTTGAAAAGATTTGGGTTATATGAGCTCGGAAATAGAGACTGCGTCATCGTAACCACGTCACAGTATTACAATAATATTCCCGTATACAATATATTATTGTACTTAATACTGTGACCACGTACACGAAAAAATCTTAAAAATATCGACGTCGTGGGCAAAAAAACGCGACCGCACAAGGACCAATTTCAACCTCTAGGGTTTCAACACATTACTGACAAAGTCTGACTGTACATATTTTTCTTTGTATTAATTTGACTTACATTTAATTATTTATATTCATTATTCATCTTTTTCGTAAAAAACAGAGTCGCTACCTGCCGTCTGTACCTCTATATGTTAGCAGTTAGCTTATTGTTAGATCTTTTAAAGTACGCAACGGATTTTAATGTAGTTTTCGCAAATGAAAAGAGAAATCTAATAAATTAATTCACTCAAACAATAGCTCCTGTGCTCTAAGAATTTTACAGTGGTTTGGTCTTCTGTACTGTGTGGTTCAGTGGTTACTGCGGTCACATGGGCAGCAGTTTAATTGACAAAAACTTAATGCGCAAATAAATATTTAGATAACTGAAAATTTTTTTTATTTAATTTTTTAATTTTATTTATTTCTGGGTCAATCAGAAAAACAAGCAGAAATTCCATAATTGTTTACACAATACTGATAACTGTTGCATAACAATAAAAAATAGCGTCACCAGCAATAATAAAGTATGGGCATTATACATATTACACAACAGCGTTGATGTCAAATTCTTATACAAAAGCTTAACGCCTTGCAAAGTACTCGTATGTCCATTTTTGGCGATATTATTTATAAACAATAGTTGAGGCTGTGACACAAATTTTGCATTGGAAGGTCGTGTAGTCGAAACGGCGGACAAGTCAGTAAAAAATTACAAATACATAGCTTAGGCAAGAGCACTTTTTATGTAATTTTGAAATTTTTTTTTTTTCTTTATATTTTTTTGAAAATGCAATATTTTATTAATTTAATAACATATTATAAACTTGTCACGTTTCTTTCTCCGCCAACTACTTCTATACCTATACATATCGGCTATCACTGCTTAAAAACTAAAGGGCCACAAATCAAAATTACACTTTTTACAGGAGAGCTTTATTAAATTATTTTTGTCTATTTTTTTTCTTATTAGATATAATCAAATATATGCATATTATACATCCTTAGAAGCGTTGAATTTTTAAGTAGCATTAAATGTTTTAAGTACTTTTATAATAAACTGAATACTGGAGGAGATATTTATAAGCATATAATAAGTTACTTTTGAATATTTAAAAAAATTATCAAAATATACTAAATATTGAATAAATCAACAATGTCTTTTTGCAACATACAATATGAAGGATTGTGATTGTATTTTTGCAATAAAAATATTTTTAGATTTTTTTGTTTTATGGCTCTTTAGTTTTTAAGCAGCGATATATCTCTATCTGATCTCTATATGTGTCGTTCATTGTAAAAGTGAACTACCTCCTTGTAAATGAATTTTAGAATAACGAGCTTTTTGCGAATTATAGTGTAGGAAAAAAAAATATAAGCATTCATTCATTGTTTTCATCTATGGGATTTTGATGCAACTATTGGAGTTACTTCATTTTTAGGTTGAAAGATATGACTAAATGTGATACCATTAGGCAAGAAAAGATGTTTTTAAAAATAGGGAGTTACACAACTTTTACAATGAACGACACATATTTATGTCTTATATAAAAATTTCGTGTCACATGTTTGAGGCCAATGAACTGCTACTACTGACCGAATTTGATAAAACTTCGTAAATATGTGTAATTTGGTTCAACTTAATAGATAGGATATTTTATTTTGAACCCGGGCGAACCCCGGCGTGTAGTTAGTTACCTATATATTGTACATTTATATTGTACCCTTATATTTTTATAAAAATTGCCTAACTTAATTTAAATAATTATACTAACCCCGGAATGTAGTGCGGTTGAGCTATACTGACTAAATCTAACGCCATAATTGGACGAATTCTGATCACAAAATTAACTCATAATTTTCACGGAAAAGATGTTAAATAAATATTAGTTATTGGTTTTAATTGTAATTACTTAGTAAAACTGACACATTTGTTTTTTTGACTGTTGTGTTGACATTGGGATGAAATTGACTGGATATTTTCTTTTCATGTAACTGAATTTCATGGCTGTATTAACAACCAGTAAAAAAACCGTAACATTATTATATAACAGTTAAGTTGTAGAATTCATTAAGTAGTTAATTTTCATTTTTTTAAATAAAATAAAATTTTAAAATTGCGTTTTTGAATGCAATTTATTTGCCTGTTTTCAGTCTATTTTCGAAATGTTTACGAATTTTTACCAGCGGGCGAAATGTATATATTCGCTACTTCGCTATTTTCATGAAAATTTTCATTTTTAGTCGCATTTTTCATTCCTCTTGTGTGTGCGATGACATTCAAGTCGCACCCTCGTCTGTGTAAGACGATGTCTGTGTCACAATTATTTTTGTTTGATTTAAACCCTATTTTTTATTATGTTTTATTATTAAAACTCGAATGGTTGTATTGGCACAGATATGTGCGACTTGTTGGAATTATATCTTTATGATGCGTGCCTACACACACGAAGTGCATTTTCATACCATTCATCCTTCAACTTTGTCGTTCATTTTTAATTTTCTTTCAAAGCGGGAAAATTCGAACGTTCGATTGAAAAGAAAACGAATTAAAATAATATTATAATATCATTCATTGTCAAGCACTGATCTCTAATAAAGCACTGGATAGGCTGCTGTCAAATTATTTTTATGCCTATTTGAAAATCGCCATTTTGGTGTGTAGGCTATGGAGTGTAAGTACATGGAATTAAAACTAGTGATGTTCGCATGATAGGGACATTTACAGAATACACATTTCTTCATGTTTCAAAACTCAAGCGGACACAAACAAACTTAAACAATCCCTAAGATATCAACAAATAGAATAGAACGTGAATAAAACAGTTACTATTATTACTTATCTACGGATTAAAAATACACAAACGACAAAATTACAACGCTTCAAAATGGTACACAAAAGTATTGTAATCTGTAATCGTGCCCATCCAGTGCTTTATTAGAGGTCAGTGTTGTCAAGTCTAGCTCGACAAGTTGGGGCAGTTCATTCGGTCATCGTTCGGCATTAAGCGTGTAAGCGGGAGGATGTATATTCGGTGGCGTTCTGCGTCAAGTGACAGCTAGATAACGATAAAATTAAAACTTTGTGTATTTACAGTGTTTATAAATAACGAAATAAACTGTGAAGTGCTTTTTGTTCGCTTGTGCATTTAGTTTATTGAATATTTTAGTCCGATCAAGTATTTATTGGGTTCAGATGCATTCCACAGAGACTGTTGAACTTTTTTTCGTTCAGTGTTCCTTTTTGTTTGATCTATCCTGCTGACCAGAATCTTAAGTTTCACTATATTACTGTGGATTTTTAAGAACTTCTGATACGAAAGAAGTAACACGTATGAACTTTAAATAATTTTGGTTTTTCAGTTATTTATTTTTATGCGAGAATTGCCGAAACAATCAGGGTAAGTTTCTAAAACTTTTTGAGTACATTATAAGTAGTTTATTCTTATCGAATAAATTAATAATATAAAAGTTTAAATTGAATTAATTGAGTAAAATTTTTTACGCGTATTCTAATTAGTTTCTTAGTAGTTTAAAAAAATATTTGTGCCTAATGGATGCTTCATATTTGGTATCGTTCTTTACAATTGGTACAAAAAACAGTCGCTTCCCGCTTTCGCTCTGTATGTATTTAGATCTTTTAAACTGCACATGCACAACTGATTTTAATGCCGTTTTCACTAATGGAAAGAGCACTAAAGAGGCTCACGTGTGAAGCCGGGAGGGGGGTCGCTAATTTATTTCTATAATTATAAAAAAGACGTGTTAGGAATAATTTAAATTTCACATAATTTTTTTTTAAATTCCAAATTGGGAACAGTTTTATTTATTTCTAAACTAGCTAATTCCAAACATTGTAAATTATATACCAAAATCTTCTGCGAGAACCACTCTATCCAT
The DNA here is from genome assembly GCA_945859745.1 of Synanthedon formicaeformis. Taxonomy (NCBI): domain Eukaryota; kingdom Metazoa; phylum Arthropoda; class Insecta; order Lepidoptera; family Sesiidae; genus Synanthedon; species Synanthedon formicaeformis. The sequence continues at coordinate 10,634,967 of OX243958.1, forward strand.
TGGTGAAAACAGTATGAAAATCGATGCAGTAGTTTTTGAGTTTATCGCGAATAGACAGACAGACGCGGCAGAGGACTTTGTTTTAAAATATGTAAGGAAATGATATCAGTTATGTTCCGCTATTCACTTATCTAATAAAGCAATTAAATAATAAATCTCATATAGATTTCAAAAGAAAATAATAATGTTATCATAGAAATTGATCTACTTATGTACATGACAAAAAGAAAGGATAAAATTCTGTGAATCTATCAGCTAAAAGTTATGAAATTGTTATTGCATGTTATACGTATTATTTAAAAAAAAATAAGTAGGAATCAATAATGTTAATAAATTACTTTTCACTGTAGATATCAATAAATTTGCAATAAAATAATGTTATGTTTATAATATAATTAAAGATACACAATTGTGATGCACTTATGAAATGTAGCACATGTTTATCACTCAATATAAAACAATCCCAAAATTATCCCCATTAACTTGTATTAACATCTAGGTATATAATACTCAACATAACATGAACATAATTTTTTTTCAGTTTCAAGCATGCTTTAAAACTAATTTAATTTTGTTTAGGTATCAAGTTTTTACTTATTTACATACTTCTATATAGGTTGTTTTTTTTTCTTTATTTCCTAAAATACAACAACTACAAAATAATATAGATCTGCAATTCTTACTGCTTAGAACGTGAAGCACTATATAATAATGTAAATATACAATTTACTAATATTTTTTCCTTGTCCATAAATGGATATTCTATTAGCTGTTATTTAGTCTTTGTTGTTATACAATTTATAAGTATATAGGCAACAAAATAAACTAAGTACCTAATCTTTTATAAAAAGAAATAAAATATTAAGTACATTTATTCCATTTCCAAATACATATTGATAAAGAAAAATGCTATTTCAATAATTTTGAATTACTCAACGTAGCTAGGTGTGTATGTGTCAATTCAATTTAAAACGATTATTGCTTTTAACATGTTTTGTCGGTATGGTAGATACTCCATACCTAAAAAGATACAAAATAGGCTTGAACTAGTTTACTCGGGTTTGCACAAGAAGGGGCTCGTTTTGCCATTATGAATGTTGCCAAACAATGTAATAACCATTCAGACCAAAGTCCCAAAGAATCCAGTTCGGTTACTGGGATCGATTACAAAACTTAGTAATAATGTCTTAACGCAAAAATAAACCTTATCGCTTTGCTAAAAGGTTCAAAATCGAATGTCTTTGTAATTTCCTTTACCTCTACATGTCTCCACCGAGATCGAACGCCGCGACCACGTTTAAAGTCTGTTCCTCTGACACGGGCTTGCTAATATATAGAAAGAAACTACTGTACCTATATATATGTATGTCATGTTTACAAAAACGAGATTAAAAAATGTAATATCGATGTTAAAAATTTCTAAAAAAATATACTGTACAAACCTACTTTATAAACCGTTTTTCAAAAAAGCGCGCGCTGTAGTTAGTTTTTGAAAATCCCACAGCAACCTAACATTTTTCCAGGGTCAAAGTATCCTGTATTGTCAATCCAGGTAACCAATTATCCACCAATCAACACAACAGTGAAAACCGCATTCAAATCGGTTAAGCCGTTTCTGAGATTTCTGAGATGGTATGAAAATTATTAGAAGCCTTTGCACTTAATTGATTTGATAAAAAAAAGTTAGTGCCAAAATAGTTTACTGGAGCTAGTGCTAAAATTTTCCTTTAGGAAATTGAATCTTTTCGAAGCCGGGGCGAAAAGAATCTATTTTTCAGAGTGATGAGTAATTTCATTTCAATCAATAATTTTATCTCCAAGTAGACAGAATATTATCTTACGACACCCCGAAATAATACCAACAAAATAACTTTAATCTTGGCATTGTAGATCTTGAGTGAAGACTACCTGCAGGCAGGCAAGATTCAGATATCAGCTTTGTCCATTTATGTTAAAAATACTCGTAGAACTAGTAAATATCAGTTCAGTCATCTTCAATAGTTAGAACATAAGTCACACAAACGTACGGAAATGTGGTAGTGTCGCGAGTAATTAAGCGTTGGAACGTGTACGAGGCTTCGAGGACCGGTTCTATGGAAGAGTTCGTTTGCGATATGAAAAAAGACGGCCCGCAGCCGTTGATATTCGAGGCCGTAACCCAATTGGAGACCAGTCGCAGGTACGCTTTGTAGTACACTTTCTCCGGTGCGTGACGCGCCCAGACGCGCACATTTCACTCAAGATCGTCCGCAGGTGTAACTATATTCTGCGCAGTGGTTCTTCGGTATTGCTTACCTACATTTTCAGCAACCGTTGCGATTCACTTTCCTCTAACTATGATCGGGGGCGAAATTAATGAAACCGTAACAACAAAACAAAGGCTCCTTTTTTTTAAATAATTGGGTACCTATTACGAAAATGGTCTTTCCGGTGAATAAAGACAAGGTACAGTAGTGCCCAACTGATATGGCTTACCGATGTACCTGAGCAGTTGGTCGCCAGACTATGAACATTGGAACCCCACAGGCCAAGCGTATAACGGAACCTAGGATTTCTTCTCGGTTCTCTTATTGATTTTTTTATCCTCTGCCGATAAAAAGACACTTTTTAATAAATTTTTGATGTGAACCATCTTTTGCGGCCCTGAGACCCCCACGGATCTCCGGGTCCGACTGCTTCGTGTGATTGATTCGGATGAGACCGGCTATTGGCGTGGCGACGCCAACATTTAGCCAACACTTTGGCGGAACCAATATCATATATTTTTAAAATAAAGATTTTTATTTAAAAAATAAAAACATTTGGCCACAGTCAACACTTTGGCGAAACATACTATGCATTTTCTAAATATTTTTTTTTTTTTTGAACAAATTATTTTTGATGTTTCAAATCTGCTAGGCGTCCCGCGACGGTTTAATTTATTTTTAATATTTAAATTAAAGCATCATCAACGGCAAAAATATAAGAAATATATGATTAAAAATTATTCAAAGAATTCTAGACATGTCGAGTAACATTCTCGAATGTTTAAAAAACGTGAAAGTTCATTCAAATACCATTGACCTTCTAAACCTAACATTAGCCACTTTAACGTCTGATGCCTACAGGGTATGGTATGTACAATTTGCTATGATTTGATAGCGTTCAGATAAAAAAATCAATTATTGCGGATTCGCGCACGGCTTGCCACGGCGTAAAAATAATCACCTGTTATCATTGTAAGTGCTCTGGGAGCTTAAAAAAAAGTTGTCCGACTGGTCGGGAGCAACAAATCGCTTATTGGCTCATTATTAATGAAACTTTAAAGCCTTATTATGCGCCAACGTTTCAAACGACTTAATATTTTAAACGGAAATTTTCTTAAATACCGAAAAAAAGTCGTTAAACCTGTAATCTACAAATCGCAACAGAGTGCAAATTTTAATTGAACACACATTAAGATGGCGTCATCTGTATTAAATACTAGCTGGCGCCCGCGACTTCGTCCGGGTTGAAAAAGAAAAAAGTAGCCTATCCTGTGCCCTGTATGTCTAAATGTTTATCTACCAAGTTTCATGAAAATCAGTTAATTCTTTTAAGAGTTACATACATACAGAAAAAAAATCTAAAAATCGTCAATTTAGTTTCAATATCATGTATAGAGCCTATAAACACGATATCTCTGAAAACAAAGTAACTTACTCCATGACCAATCCTTACAGATTTATTAACTACTAGCTGGCGCCCGCGACTTCGTCCGCGTTGAAAAAGTAAAAAGTAGCCTATCCTGTGTCCCGTACGTCTAAATGTTTATCTAGCAAGTTTCATGAAAATCAGTTGATTCGTTTAAGAGTTATGGAGGAACATAGTTACATACATACAGAAAAAAATTCTAAAAATCGTCAATTTAGTTTCAGTATCATGCATAGAGCCTATAAACACGATACCTCTGAAAATAAAGTAAATTACTCCATGACCGACCCTTACAGATTTATAGTATTGATTGATACATCGAAGAATAACCAAAGCAATTTCCACCGCAATGTATGGACGGTAGCTGGTAGCTCCGTACACCCCAACGTTATCTCATATTTTAAATCGTGCGTTGAAAGTATACAAACGCAACCGGAAACTGCACAAACGTCAGAAAGAATGTTATCTTGTCCGACAAAGTTTCTCGATTATTTGCGTCAATTAATTAATTCAAAAGCCTTTTCATTTGCAACGTCCGGTTCGTTGTGTCTACCTCGTTCTTTGAATGTAGCTGAATGTGGAGCAATCGGAGGGCGAATGCATTTCAAAGGATTGTGTTTTATGAAGGTATACGCGCTCTTTACAATATTTCTATAGTGTTTTTGTTATTTCTTTAGGGAATAGTTCTGTAGTTGGTTGTAATTCAAAATGAAAATAATTTATTCCTGCGTGTTTCAATTTTATACTAGTAAAGGTCGGCAGTGAGGTCTACTTGAAGGTAGGGGTACATTCGCTAATATCGTAATGCTGTAATATAATATACTTATAGCAACGCCAAAGGAGATGCGAGTACCTTTATAGGGACAGGGCCAAAACACAACAGCACATGTAAAGGGGGTGGTGATTGCTGTCTGCCTTAGTTTATGGCTGCGAAATGCAGTGATTTGTGTCATGAATTTTATGCCTTTGAACAGGTAGTCTCGGTCCTTTGAAGTACTCTCATAAATTTAGTTTTGGGGGACAAGACCGGACACCAATTACAAATGACGCCCGCAGTGACATTATTATGTTATTTCGCAATTTTCAAATTAAGAATAGGTAACGCATTTTTTTAAAAGGATGTTTAAATAATGAAGTTTCAAATGGTTTGAGCTCTATTTGAACAGGTGGCACTCGCATTTAGTTTACACTAACTCTCCGCCCGTGGCTTTGCTTGTGTAGACCTGGTGCAATTTTGATTTCTGCAAATTATATATAAAAGTTTCTTTCCATTCATCGTTGCGTAGTTTAAAAAAATCGAAGTATACATACGGATTGATTCTCCTTGACCTTAAGGAGAATAAATTTTAAGAAAAAATAGTGCGACTTGCGTTTTTCTGCTCTGCCATATCGATAACTCCCAATATCCTCCACTCTTTACTTACCGGACACCCTGTATGTGTACATTTTAATAATATTACAGTTATTCTGTGCTCGTACTGGGCTATAAGATTAACTCTTCTAACTATACAGTTAACTAGCGCAATTAAATTTAAAGCTAAGTTCAGTCTCCTTAATTAAGCGATAAAAGTGAGTTCTCTTTGAAAGAAGGTCGGACACATTCTAACAACCTTCGTATACTTAGCGCGCTCAAGACGTTCTGAAATGCATTTAAAATTTACCTTTTGAATTAATTTTTGTATTTGCTTTACACAAACTTAAGACTAGAAATAAACAATAGGTAAAAGGAAGTTGAGTAAAGCCGTTGCGTTGAATAAAATAAATAATGAAAGGAAAAATAGAAACCCCCATGTGGAGTATGCAATTACATCGGAATTTTCGCTTAGCGCAATAATATTCATCAAGTCCCTTTTAGTCTTTACTGAGTTTACCCATGTGTTGATTAGAAACAATGAAAACGTCGTCAGAAATACATACCTACATGAGGCTGTGAGTTAATTTTTAATTTTAATACAATTTGATTGGTCCGCCTTCCCACCCCAGGATGGAAAACATTAAAGGAAAAGAAACACATCAGAGTGACGAATCTCATTAAATTCTTCATTGCGCACGGTGGGAAAAGGAAAGGTATAAGCTGGATTCTTATTTAGACACTGCACTGGCTGCACCGATCAATAAAATCGGTCCCCAGCTTCGCAGGGATGCAATTTTTTCCACAAACCTAAATCTTCGTCGTTTATCGTGCTTTCCATTTATGGTTTAGTTTAGAAGTTAGCGGAGTAACATAGATTTAAAGCTGACATAAGCAGAGAAAATGGTACCTATAAAGTAGAAGTCCACAGTGGACTTCTATAAGGGGGTGGTTACTGCTGCCACTACTACACAATTACGATATTACTACAGTGTGTCTTGCTCAGAGAAGTATGTTGGCATCAGTGCCGTAAATAGGGCAGTGCCACCGGTGCCCAGGCACAGGGCGTAGACCCTGGGGGGCGCAAGAATGGACAGACCAGGCAGGACTATTATTTTTTCGGTTTGCTCCTGATAAGTTCCCACTGCGCCCCTATAGTGCTCGATTCCAACACATACGTACCTATATGCCAGTATCATCAAAAACGTCTATTAAATTAGACAAAACATCGAGCTAATTTTTTTGGCAGACACAGTGGATGGTATAATAGACGAAGGGTCCACTTAACATCAGATGGCTCGTCTGCTTGTTTGCCCACACCTACATCAGTTCTTTAAAAAAATAGATTTTTCTTCCAAAATATTAGATAATTGGTCCACCAACATCAAGTTCCTTTGTGCTTTATTTTATAGCCCTGAATAAAATAAAGTAGGCCTATACATTGCTCCAGGTTACCTATAATATCTAAAAAAAAAAACCAAGGGCGCAGTTATAGAAGCTCGCACAGGGCGCAAAAAAGGCTATTTACGGCACTGGTTGGCATGTGCTTTTGCTTGTAGGAAAATATGTTAAATTAACATCGGATTTGTCTCTGAGAAAACTAACAATTTTATCCTTAGTGGTGTAGTCAGCTAGCGTGATGAAATATAACCCATTCCTCCTCACGTTGGAGCTTTTTCCCAACAACGCTGGCGATATTCTCATACAGTATAAATGGTGATGCAGTAGATACAGTACAAGTATTATTATTATTGACGCATTTATGGTGTTTCGACATAGTAGACATGCACGACATTGCTTGAACTACGGGCGTATAGTTGTCAATATTTTAGATATCGTGTAATCATAATCTGTTAACCCGTATTGTGTGGCAGTATTTAAATAATGTTCTTTACATTCATGGCCCAATAGATCACGCACGTTCTTAGACATTCTCAGACAAAGGAGCTTACATTTGTAGCCTCGAAGGGATCAAGCTGTGTATGACGGATAAATATATTAAATTATAGTACAGTCCGAAAAATACTTTCACCTTTGTATATTTTAGTTTAGTCTATGTGGAAATAGCTCAGTGTTTCCCTTTTTGATCGCTTCTCTCTGCAAAATCAGAATCTGGGGGTCGTTTCTGCGTTAGTTTGCTCTACCGACGACGGTACAAAAGATATTCTAGTGAGAATTGTTTTGCCTAGCTTTTTACCTAGCTAGCAAAATGTCTGGTGTCTGAATGCAAAATATATGCTAAATACGATAAAAGAGTTTAAATCTTTACCCTTTGTAACTACATACTTTTTTATGAGAGAGGTATGTGATGTGACTTAGGACGTCTTCGAATACGCAAAATCTTATTACTGTAGCCGCGAAGATATCAGTTAAAAAAACATTGGCATTATTTGCTTATGTTATGGTGATTAGGTTTTTAGTAAATTCCTTTCAACCACTGATATCGATTCTTAAATATTTATTAAATCCATAATTACGCTATTAAAAAAAAATTATAACATAAAAGATGAAAGGATTTAAAAAATATTTAGTAATCAAGATAAAATTATCCTCTATATTCCTACCACGGACCAGCAAGCGCTGCGTAGGACTTCCGTCTTCCACCCACAACATAGATAAACGGGTCAACGCTGCTTGCTACCAGCCTTATTGGATACTAGCTGGCGCCCGCGACTTTGTCCGCGTTGAAAAAGAAAAAAGTAGCCTATCCTGTGTCCTGTATGTCTAAATGTTTATCTACCAAGTTTCATGAAAATCAGTTAATTCGTTTAAAAGTTATGGAGGAACATACATACATACATACATACATACATACAGAAAAAAATTGTAAAAATGGTAAATTTAGTTTCAGTATCATGTATAGAGCCTATAAACACGATATCTCTGAAAATTATTTTATGACTTTTATTTTATTTTTGCTTTTATTCTTATCGTTGTTATTAGACTATAGTTTGCTATTTATAAGTGGAATTTTTTTATTAGGTTTAAGCTATTTACCCACCAGTGTTACTATGTAATTATACCTGTAAATTTCCCTACAATAAAATAAATAAGTAAATAATAAATAAAACAAAGTAACTTACTCCATGACCAACCCTTACAGATTTATTATTAGTATTGATTTATAGAGGAGGCCTATGTCTACTAGTGATCAATCTAGATACCAATCGTTATTTTATAACTTAACAGCCTATGTACTTAATACTTCAACTGGCTTCAGCTTAGTTTGCAAACATAGTAGGTAGGTACTAATCAGATTGTCAAGGCCTTGGCCCGTACCATCGCCATCTAGGGCACTAATCTAATTTGTCGATATCCAAGAAGCTTGATAAATGCTTTTAACACGCCTCTGATGAAACGAAACGCAATGGAAATATTTTGGGTGAAAGGTTAAGGCGATACTAGCTGGGGATGTCAGTGGCTTTAGAATGCAATTTTATTGTTTTGGAACAAAATAACTTCGTGACATCGGAACGCAATGTGTCACAATTTTTTTTAAATAAGTCATCATATATGAAGAGCTTTTAATTTAGCAAAAATTTTTACAATGGGTTTAAGATTTTTAACATTCTTGAGTTAATTTCCTTTATAATTTCAATTTATTTCTTTACTTAAAGTATAAACATATATAAAGATATATAAGATTATATAAAGATAGAGCCATTCAATTGAAGGACATAACTGAATTCGAGACAGAACAAATTGTACCAGACATTTCGAATCGTTGTTGTTCTCATGACGTATCTTCGATGCAGCTGAACACACATAGAATTGGTTTTACAACTACGCAAATGCTACGCGACAATAATATTGTATAGTATCAAATTCTTTAACATATGAATTTTTTTTATTTAGTATTTGTATTTTTAATGAGATAAGGGAACGTTAGTAGTTAGGTTGACCAAAACCACTGCAAGTGACAAATTACTTCCACCAGAATAATGTTTCTCCAAACGACATCAAGTTTCGTTATCAATAGGGAAAATTGCTTTTTATTGTCCTATACCTTAGTACCAATCAAGTTTTGGACTATAACCTTCTACTCTGGTTCCGGTTTCTCTGTTTGCTACTTTTCATCAATTAATTTTGTGGAGTGAATGCAGTTTCTAAGTAACACTCCAATTCATATTATGTTTCTTTGCCCACCGTGATCAATGAAAACAGTACGATTGATTAGCATAGTAAATTTTACTGTCCCAGCACATGCATTTAAAAGTATATGCATTAAGCTTGTGGTGCTTTTTGCATTGAGTATCATGACGTTCATGTACCTCATGAAGACATTTCGTTGTTCATCATGTTCCGTTACACATTATTAATCGAAAAGAAACTTCTCCGTGCCCATGCTTTTCCACGTGTTTCTATGACTATATTTAGCACTCCTATATAAAGGCCTCAGAAACTCTAGGAATAAATACTTATCTTTTTATATTATTCGTGAAGATAAGATGTATTCTTGAGAAAAACTGAACCGTTGGTTTTAAACTGCATTCACGTTGATAGAGTCACAAAACACGTCTAATAATTATTCTCGTTAGGCTGATGGGACAGGAAAATTGTGTTTTTTTTTTTCTAACCCATCAACTTACGTCGTTGGATGAACGATGCGAAAAAGTAGGCGATGTGCTCCTAGAATCTGTAATGTAGTGGTCGAGAGTGGCATGCCAACGCTCACCATAAACTCTAGAAACAACGCATGACCCGTTTTCATGTATGGATATCCGGTTATGTTGGCCTGCCACGCTTATAGCAAGAATAGTGTTGCATTGCATATGAATATGTAAAAGGTACGGCCAGAAAAAGATGTATTGTTTTCTAATGATCCGATGATTAGTCAAGAGTTGAAATATTTCATGTTTTTTTTTTTCCTGATAAGTCTGCCCACTTTCCACCTTATAACAGCATTCATAATATTCATTAACAACTAAAGTTTTCTCTTTTTCGCTTATAGCCTTTTTTAAATTAGAGAGATATTCAAAGCACTTTAAAAATGTTTCTTGTTTACATTGATTAAAGACTATGAGGTTATCTAAAAGCTAATTATATTTTAATATTTTTATTCGTTAATCCAGGTAAACTTATTTAGTAACCTACTGATTGTCACCGTTTGGATTTTCCTTAATTAATATGGTTCCATACCAACCAAGATTTGTATCGATTAATCTTAATAAATTATTAATTTTCTCATAGTTACTCATCATACTGCAATGGCGTCGTCTTTATCTCGTTCCGTTTGATCAAAGATACTACTCTCTGGAATAGATTATGCCTGCCACAAGATAACGGATTGCTATGTGTTAAGCGTATAAAAACTTCGTGTCCGCCCTCCAATCTTGCTCGTATTTTAAGATTAAAATTGCCTGTTAAAAGTATCTAATTGCACAAATAAAATAACTATAAGTTTGGCTGTACCCCGTTTTACTTGTAAAAGGCAGCTGCCCTTTTACAGATCTCACCTAAGAATCCACACAAATATTGTTTTTTTCAGAATCTTTCAGAAAATATAAATTCCAGATTGTACTTATTTTTCCTCTAACCCTTCCTAACATACCCTTTAAATTAAGTAGATACTTTTGGATAAGGATGTTACAAATAAAAGTATAGGCCCTTCTGACAGGTCCTTTTAAAATGTATGGAGTGTTTTTTCTGTATTGTTAGCAATACAATTTTTTGATTATACATTTTGCGCTGGAGCATCCTCTTAAAGGTTATAAATAATTGATTCTAAACTCGCGTTCGAATTCGCGTGACAATGCGCAATATGCCATAAAGTACAAAGCTCAGCGAGAGGTTTTAGTATGTGTGGAATGCTATAGTCATGCTTCAGGTAGATCGGTCAACCAGGCCCAACCAATAAACTGGTTTAGAAATGTCTTTTTTTATACCCCAACATTCACCACTATAAAATCTTATATGTTCAGCTCCAATTAATTGTTTACAAACTATAAACGGCTAACACATTTTTATGCTTCAACGCCAGTTTTTTTTTTCTTAGCTAACCTGTTTAGCATTGAAATACACTTTGGCAGATTGCACTTTGGCAAATGGCACTTGTAAAAAATGGAGCTGCTCAAACTTTAACATGTGACACTATTTCAACACGTGTTAAGCATTTGAAGATCCTACTTTTTTTAAAGTCGTTTAAACGGAATTCATGCTTTAAAAAGTAAAAGCAATATTAAGTTTAGCTCTACGTTCTAAGGTTCTATATAAATGAATTGTGTGAACACTGGATCTAAATTCGATGTTAGCTGGGCTGGGTAGTTCGTGTTCGTACTATCCATGGAGTATAAATGGAGCACGGGAAAATGAATTGTGAGTATAGTCCAGGTTCAACGTGAAAAGCTTCACGAGCTCTTGACTGTAGAGTAAATAAAACTTGTAAACAAAGATATATTATTACAAAAATACAATAAAATGAATTTTGGACTAAATTTTGATTGGTCAAGTAGGTGGACGAACGACTTTGGCTACTTTGCATTTGGCAATATTTTTTTGAGTCTCTATAGAATTAAACATAGCGTTTATGGAAGTACTTGTAACTTCGATTAAACTATAAACCAACGCTAAATAATATACGCCTTAAGGCGCAAATCGTGACTCGCCTATTTGTGGAACACAAGGTGGGCGAACGGAATCTATCTGACCAACGAATAAATAAATTTGACAATATTGTCTAAACCAGGACACACACAAGGGCAACCACGTATGCTGCATTCGGTCGTTTTCTTCTAATCCGGAACGTGACGAGCGTGACCTAGGCATTTGGTTAACCGATCTGAATAACATGCGAGCAATTGGCGTGAAATAGCTTCTCGTGAACCGAGTGTCATTTAGATGTATGGTTGGCAATTTCAGCTGTTTGTCTTGTTTGTAAACAGAAACAGCATGATTATTACAACTCTCTCTTTTTGCTCTTTTCTTGCAAGTACGTTGCTAACATTTATGTCTACTCGTTTCGTTTCCTACAATTGCAATGGATTGGCGATTAATAATCTTAAACCGATTGGTAGCACAAGCCGTCGAAAATAAACATAAAATTTTACGATATTGGCCTACTAACAGATGATTCTAAATATGTCATTTTTTATCGTTTTCTATTAGGTAGCAACTTTTTAATCGTTTTTTTCTAACCGTGGCTCTTAACCCAGACATTTTTCACAATCCTTACGGAAACAACTTTGTAGAAAAACAACTTAGTATTGTAAAAGGGGCAATTTATTTTTTACTAACGGTACCTTTATAGATCCGGACCGCACACGACGCGCCAGTAAATCATGTTCCCTTAGCATTACCATGCGTAACGTGGTTGTGCATCCCCACAAGGTATTAGGTGAGACCATTAAAACTGTTCATACTGCACAACGGTACGTTATCGTGCCTGACACTGATAAGAGAGAACCAGATGTGGTCACAGATAACGGTGAGGGAGCGGCTACCAGTGGACCTTGCAATCGCACAATTATTTATGTAGGTGTGAAAATTTATTGTATGTGAAACATTCCATAACAAGATCGGAATGCTGTCCCTTTGCCGTGAGATTACTTTGAGCATTGATCCGGATCGTAATGCGTGGCGAGGCTTTTTTGCGGTTTCACGTAACGTGGCTCAGATGGACATTGTGGTCCGAGACGGATATTATTGCGGAACTGCAAATAAGCTTCTATTTTATATGCGATTGTATGACCAACATACAGACGGCTCACTAGATCCTGGCATGAAAGAAAATTGGGCAAAGGTTAAGGGTCAACATCTCAGATTATTAAAGGTCAACATAAACAAAACACTACATTAGGCTTTGCCTTTTCTTACTCAACCGTATTTACATACGTGTTGTAATTTCTAAAAAGAAGTTGGCAATTGAAATCATCATCAGGGCTGCACTGTTTTTGACTGCAGAAATCAGTGCACCCGGCCACTTAACCATTAATCGCATTATTATACCAGCGTCGTTAATTTTTAATCCTCGTATGTTCAAAAAAAGCATTCGCGATGTATTTTTAAAAGCATTTTTCGTAATAAAAGTTTATTCGAAAAAGTCATCATCACGCCACGGTTCGGTTTGGACCTGTTTAATAAGCGCAATTAATGTTTACGACCGAAAATTAGATATTGCGAAAACTGTTGTGTATTTTTTCACTCGCACCTGACCTCAGAGAATGGTCAATGAACCTCAAGTTCTGGTCTTGGCGACAATATCACGTAGACTAAACGGCGCTACGTCACGCTTCGCGAGGTTCTTATCTTTAGAAAAATCTATTTGTCATTCATTAAAATTTTAAAGGATCCCCTGAAATTATGTTTAAAAGAGAGTTCCGCCAATTACTACATAACAGCTTTTATTGCCGTTATACGTGTTCGTGTTATCTCATTTTCGATTCGTATTTTATTAGCGATTGGACCTTTGACGATGTGGTTTCAAAAGAGGACCATCAATATGTTCAGGCGCTATAATCTGGGTTTGAATTTTATAACTTCTCTCGATTCAAGTGGATTTATTTATCTGGATACCTCTAGACGTTATTATTCAATTATTTCATGTTATCTCTCGGTAGCATTTCTGAGAGTATGCTTACCGTTTTATAGCAGGTTTGTGTAAGTGTTTTGTAGTTCTTATCACTTCTGACGTGGTTTTATTTTTAGTGACTGCCTTGTAATGTTTGCATGAGCGACGGTGGACTTAACGTTTATCACCGCAACTGAATTTTATTTTGTTACCAGTTTTCTGATTACTCTCAAAAGTTTTAGTAACAGTATCGTCGTCAAACTTTCATATGCGATTTGTTAGTTTATAAATGTGCTGCTGCGTCCGTTATATCACATAAATTTTTCTCCTTTATATTGATGTGCGTGCTTGATCGTCATTAATTGATTGTTCGTGTCGGTTCCAATTGATTGACTGCACTCTTCGCGTTGGTTGGACGGTCACGCAACTCGCCAGCTTCACCATCCTCACTATGAAGGAAATACACATGGTCTTCATCTACATATTCACTGTTGCCGGTAGTCGTCTTGTGATTTAGGACACGCAACCACCCCGGATATTTTACTTTAATTAAACTTCTTATTACCATTTGGTTTTTAAATTCACTTATTAAGTACTAACTTTTGCCCACGACTTTGTCCGCGCCCCTTTCTCTTAAATGTTAAAACAGTTATTCAATTTTTATTGCTCCAAAATTTTTTGTTAGCCGTTGAATTTTTATTTCTATTCTTCAGGAACTCTACTTTTTTTCCTATATGAAAGGCACAGATAAAGGTTTTTCTGTAATTGCATGATGATTGATTGAGTGGTAAAGGAGTGAGAGCGTAACAAACTCACTTTCACATTTATAATATTAGTTAATATTAGTTAAGTATAACATAAAAATCGTTGCTATATTTTACTACTGATCTCTATGATATTTTTAACATTATATTTCCGCCGAGAAGCTATTACCTTTTTGAACCTATCATATAAACAAAAACTTATAAAGTGCGCTATATCTGTGTTTTATATTATTAGCTTTTTCCCGCAGGTTCTCTACTCATGTAATAAAGCAAAAATTTTGAAATAATCGTGTGTAGTTCCAACCCTGTCTTATGGAACGTATTAAAACTGTCAACGTTATGTCCATCACACGCGTCCATAAAATACGTTTTACGTCCATACACATAAGTAATTATTGCTCTTTACTTATGTGTATTTCCGGTTTTAGCTAACTCGGCGATTGTGGACATGGTCCTATATTTTCGTAAAAGAATTGTTGACATCGGATCAGTATAAAGCAGTAGATTAAAACTTCGACTAAGACCTCTTGTGAGAATAAATTACTAATTACTCAAACTCAGTAAAAAGTGGACCTTTTTATTTATAACTTATAACTTTTATTTATAACTTTTTATATTAACTCCTGTTTAATGCACGTGTTTTGTATTGTGACACAGTAAGAATATGATTACCTTATCCTAAATCATTGAACCTCGCTAAACAGTCGGTCAGCAAGTTCCTCAGCACGTTTCCTGTGTCGACTCGGTGATTGCGTTTGCAACCATGCCAATGGTTCGCGATGTTTGCGTGCGTGTTTGTTTTCCTGAAAGAAAAGCGGGACATTATCATATTTATACATAACGACGGATATGGTGGTGCCAGTCCGATAAGTACCATTGTGTGCGTTGGCAGTGTTGTGTTCGATTGTTTTATCGCTTCCGTGATGTGATAAATTTGTATTATTTTAAAAGATTTATTCGCTGGAAGTGTAAGTTGGAGTTATTCTTTTCTTTTATTTGCTTGTATTTGCAATAAGGTATCCAAAGAATAGGACTTAAAGTCCCCTAATGCTTGGCCACTGCAGATTGCAGAGGATTTCTTATTATGTTTTTAAAGATTACTAGTCCTCATTTGACCAAGACGTTTTCAAAAAAATAAAAAAAAAATAAAACGTTTCAGAAACAAATGAGAACCAGGAACTCTTTCAAAACCTTTTTTCCCATTTGTCAATATATTTTAGTTATTAGTTCTGCTAAAATCGTTATGAGTGATTCTAAAGAATGTCAAGTCATTGTACTTTGGACAATACTTTTAGCTGAAATACATTTATTTGAATATATGTTTTGCGTCTGTACACTATTTTGTTGGAATTCTTTAGATTGTTAATTAGTGTTGCTAATTTGTTATGTGAATGTCGACCATTGTTAACATGTCTTATAGCGCATATGGTCTGATAAATACTCTGTTGCAATATTGTAGCCGGTTTTCCCACAACGTTTAAGTCTTTGTTCAACGCGCTTTCTTTGTTATACGAACAACGAAGGACAATTTGTCGTTAAATTAAATGAGTAGGAATTGTGAACTATTGATGTTAAAATACTAAAGTCTTGCAATTATTTAGTTTTTAAATAGTGACTCAAACTTCAAAAAACTTTTGGGTCTAAAAGTACTATAAACAAAAGTAAATACGCTGATTTAGTCTTTGTATATCATCAAACTACTACAACATGGAACCCGCGTGCCATAGAAAACACTAGGAATTTTATGGAACATTTAAAAGTGACATATGCGTAGAGCATGAACTGTCATTTAAAACAAAACAAACATAATAATAAGTACGTAATTTAAAGAAAATGTGACTTTACGTCAACCCATTAGAGTTTAAAATGAAATAGTAAAAGTTGATCGTTACTACCTTTTACCATTGACGCGTGAAGGCAAGAGTCCGCCATGATTCTGTCAAAGGCGTTCTTTTTATGTGCCGCTTTGGCATTTGTGACGCAAATTCCATTGTAGTATTTCGATGTTGTATATAGAAAATAATAGGTACTTTTGATTTTGATATTAAAAGTTTTTGTATTTTCATATAGGATACACTGTGTTTATTTATGCTGATAAATCTTATCTAAATTACCGCAATCGTTATCAGCCAGTGAAAAGTTAATATCAGAACGATAAATAGTTGCAGATAAACAGAGAATTTCGCATTAGTACCTGTACTGTATGTTATATTGGTGCAGTCACAATGGATTATTTAATATCGATATTAAACTCGATTCGCTATCTCGATTCTCACAACAATGAAATGTTTATCCCGCTTTTGTTAAGTAACGTGGTCATCAGCCGGTAGCTAGTTGATTGACATTTCTCCAGCAATTGCGTAACTGTAGTTGCTGTCGCTGTGCTCAACAAAACCGCCACTGAAGAACTGTATTTATAATGCAACCCTAACTCTTGGAGTTAGAGTTTAGATTCGAGTAAATGTCTTGGTAATCACGAATTCCTGTGTTTTTAAAGAATGCGCTCGGAAACTCGTGAGTCACAGTGCATTTAATATTCCTCAATGCGAGCTTGTAATTTGAAACTGCCTTATTTACGGTAAACTGTACTGTTTTGTATGGAAACCTTGCATTGAACGCACACCATGAGGGTATTATTATCTTGGAAACGTGAACGTTATTGGGAGCCAGAATTGAATGCTATGAATTTTAATTTTTTTAGTCAGCTACAGTTTTCTGTGCCGATCGATCTTCGTACGTAACATTTTTGATATGTAACGTAATAGGTACAGTATTTTTCACATAGCGTGATTACTGAGTACGGTGACATTTAATTTCATCCATTTCACGCAAGTTATTTTTATAACTTGATCTTTTCAATTCTATTTAAAATAAATATTCGCACTGGCGGTTGAATCGATTTTATTGTTTTCTAGTAGGTAATATTAAAAAAATACGGTTTATTTAATCCAATCGTGAACAATTAAAGATACAAAATAACAAAGAAAAGAAAATATAGGTTGTAAATAAAGATATTTTAAATGTTTTTGGTGACACGGTCTAGTCTAGACAGAACCAACAAAATCATATTGCATAGTTTCTTCATTCTCCTTTGAGATGAGCTAGCACGTGACTTAAAAATATTTTTAATTCCCATTATTTCTTTAATAATGAAATATAATATGCCCTTTAATAATGAAATAGTTATACATAATTCAGTGACATTTAAAAATATCCACTTCATTGTATTACATTTCTTCGGCAGCATTTAATTTTATTTAATGTCATTCGTAAATGTAAATTTTCCATAACAATCTCTTCCTTAATAAGAATTTTAATTGGAATGCGTTAAAATTATTATGTCTTTTGCGTTCGCATTCACTTTGTTAATCGTGTTAAGCATATTAAGTAAAGGAAAGGAAGGATGCTAATTAAACGTTTATTAATTCTATAAATCCGTTGCCTTTAACATAACTAATGAACATTCGAAATGACGAGTCCATTGCTCGTGTGGGTTGCCTTAGCGCTCTTACTATGTGGCCCAGGTTCGATTCCCGGTTGTGGGAATGAATTTTCAAAGTTAGCTCTTGTCTGGGTGTGCAGGGTTTTGCCCCATGTCCGTTATATGGTTATCCTAAAACACAAACTATTAAGTGCTCCCAAAGTAATCCTTTGCTTGTGTCAGCAGAAGGTACCTACCATCAAGTGTATCGTCAACCTATACATGAATAAAATATACACATTGATAAAATTGTTTTTAAAAAATCCAGAATTTTCTAAGTAGAACAACTAATAAAAACCATTTATCAGATCACTTTATCGGATCCAAATACTTGTCTGTACTTAAAGAGATTGACAGCACGATTTCGTCATTCAACTGATTCTAAACGGCACCCGATAAAAGTGTACTTCGTTGAAATATATTTTTATATTTATATGTCGCAAACAAATATTACACTTGCATTTTTTGTTTGAATTTCATTTATGTTACGTAACACTATCGATTCGATGGAGCGTCGTTGAATGCTGTCAGGCTTTTTCAGTCACAAACAAAAATGATGTGAAAACATTATGGCATCCAATAGGCACCACAACAGCACACGCGGTAACCTTCCATAAAGGAATGGTGTAAAACTATTTAATTGCCTAACTTTTTATATTTTTTCTATTTGTTCCAGGCTAACTAACATATCCGAAGACTCCGATAACACGAAAAACATTTGTGATCTTTGAACACTCCACGTTGTCACTGACGCAGACGGATCACCCCTGTACTGGTACGGAGATAGGAGAGTGGTCGGAGTCGCAAGCACCTGTGTGATGTGCCGGCAACATCGCATAGAAGTGCAACTAGACGTGACTTGAATACTCAGTGCCAGTATTTGCGTTTGGAGGGCTGAATGAGGCGTGAAAATGAAGTTTTCTTCGGGCTCAAGTTCGAGCAGTCTCGCCAGCGACTCGCTGTCGAGGAAGTCCACTTTGTGCATCTACACAGAAGTCGATGCACCTGTGCCGCCGCATTGCGAGAGGGTAAGTTACTTCAAGTATGTCGATTATTGCTTCTTCAAGTGAGCCGTAAACGAATTCCTTCAGGGTTGGTAAAGCACCAACACCACCTCTCCTAGTGTTGCCTGTGTCCTTGGGCGACTGTAACCACCAACCATCAAGTGATGCATCAGCCAGTCTGCCACCCTTTATAATAGTGTAAAAAAATATATTGCCTTTCTGAAGAGTTCATGTAATACACTAACGTCCGCCTAATTTGTCAGCTTGGTTGTAAGATCATTAGCTGCTGTTTTCTTTATCTTTATCACTATCTTCCAGAAGTTTTTTATATACACTCTATTTACACTCTGTTTACAGATATCTAATTGTTTAAGTTTTTTTTTTAATATGGAGTTATGGAGGAACATACATACATACAGAAAAAAATTATAAAAAAGGTCAATTTAGTTTAAGTAGAGTCAACTCATGTATAGAGCCTATAAACACGATATCTCTGAAAACAAAGTAACTTACTCCATGACCGACCCTTACAGATTTATTATTAGTATTGATGATGATAAATTATTTACTGAAATAAGACAGAAGTCTAAAAAAAAAAAGATAAAAAGCGGAAAATACAGATGTTTTCCAAGCGATAGTTCGAAAAATTTATTTAAGAGGTACATTTAAAAAAATTAATATAATCGCTTTGATATACGGCTAAGTAAGTACATAAATGTTTAATAAATCACAAAAACTTGCCTATCGCGATGGGTGGCTCAATAAACTTGTTCATAATACGATTGCGTTTAAATTCAACGCTTAATCGGCTTTTAATAGCAAAAAAAGCGAAAGCCGACACCAATAAGGTAATATAACCTTAATGCTAAACCTTATAAGCCGTTCGCTTTAGTATTTTCGCGACAAAGTATATCGCATTAACTTTCAATTTCACATAACGATTATCATAATATCGCATTAATAAAAACAATACAAAAAGCCGCGTGTCCGGGTTGTGGAGAGCTCGGACCATTCGAGAGAAAGTAGCATGTCATCTGCCAGTGGTTCTGCAAGCTACCAGCTGGTTCCGATGTTATTTTGCAACTCCTTGAATATTTATACGGATTGCCCGACACTGTATTCGACATCTCACTTCTCATTTTAAATCTTTATGGATAGCCATAAATATAGTTTTAATATTTCGGATTTGTCTGGCCTTTAACCTTACCGCTTTTACCAATGTGTGTCCCCTTTAAGAGCGTAAGCATGTTTTGCTAAATCGCAAATTAATTATATGACCACGTTAAATTTTGTCGACTAGGAAATTTACTTGTTTACAAATAAAAATGACGTGAATACTGTTTGATTACAAATACAATGTCTGCATTGCCCAAGGCTTGCTCATTAATAATGTATTTGTTACTTGATCAGCAGTTATTATATTATACTAATCTTCATGGTTCAACCATAACATAATTTGGTGTATAGTTTTATTGTATAATGAACTTAATGAATGACCTTGCTTGCTTGTAGCTTGTACTAAAGAGTTTAACCTTTAATACTAAAGAAATATTGAATGTGCTTCAGGCTTGACAATAAGTAGAATATTAAGTCGTTGATTAATGACTGTAATGCCCTCCCTCTGTATGGTATACGATTTGCCAATTCTGTTATTGTTGTTGGTCGTTTCGTGATCTCGTCCCACTGTTATTACATTGTATCGTCTTCTATGGTTTCGTCATATACATCAAGGCCGTCATTGTTTTAACTATCACACGTCACCATCTTGTTTCGTGCACTTTCACGTTAGCAAATGTCTACGTTACTCCATTTTAATCTAGAATCTCTGTTTGGCATAACAATGTCAGAAATGCCTAGAGAGTCGACCCACTCGATTGAAGCACCATAATGTTCCACCTACATTCTTTCACCGTGCATAAATAAATAATAACGCCAAGCAGAAATGTGTGGCGTAACACAGTGGTCGAATATTTAATTATCTAATTTGACAATCGCCTAGTAACTGATCACTTTCGCCGTCAAAGTGTAGGTGTTCAATCAACGAATCAGCAGCTATTAATTCTCCGTCCATTGTTCTTCTGGCCGCGGCTAATGAACTTTTACCGGCGAAATATTAGATGAAAGTTAGCGTTCTTAATGTTTTCGTATTAAATAATTGATTAAACGTAATGGATTTACGGTTTCTGGCTTTTAACTCTCAATCATTTTTTATGGTAATCAAATCAAGTCGAAATAATATTTATATAAGATAGGACCATATTTATAATCCGCAAATTTTAACAACCGGTTCGTAGCTAAAATGATATATAAGGCTACAATGAAAAGCGTTTGACGACAAGGTGACAACAAATCAAATGTAACATAGATCCATAGATCTTAGCTACACCATTCGTGGATTCTCCGCATGACCAGATGAGGATAGAGTAACGGGCTCCAGTACCTTTGAAACAACGATACACGTGCTGTTCTTTCACGGTGGTCTTCTTACAGAAAGTGGTTCGACTCTGCCCGCAGCGCCACTCAAAATCAGTGTCTGCATTTGAATTTTTTTTAATTATACACTATTCTTTCGTATCGTAATTACTAAGAAGAAAAGTTTTCGCTTGTCTTGTGTATGTTAAAAACAAATTTAAAGTTTAGCTTTCGTCATGCCGACCTCAGTATCGTTCCGCTTGTTTATCAGAGTGTATATTTACGCTCTTTTTATTTTATAGTAATCTGATACCAATTCGTTTACCACGTTGCGGTTAGGTTTTACCTTTGCACGGTCGGATTGAGTTAATGCGATTCATTGCAATGGAGTCCATATTTGCGTCAACACACGTACGTGAACTATATATACTTGTGCATCGATTTATAGATAACGAAATTCCACTTCTCGGTAGTTAATTTCAGTTAGATAATTTCCACCCATATTAACTTTATCGCCACGTTTATTACTGTTGAGAAGACACTGCATTATTTCATAACTATTTTTCTTTTAACAACAATTTGTAAAATAATTAGTCTAAATTATCGACATGAATGGAATTCTCATACACCTGGCACCAGAAACAGGAATGTTTGCATTCCTCTGTGTAATCTCTCACTCGAGCTATCGGGCTATTATTTTAATAAGCTTTCAGTACTGTAATTGTGCGTTGTATTTACGACTGTAATTATTCCATCTTCTTTAACATATCAATAAGCCATTTTAATATTCTTCCTAGCAGAAATAAGATCCATTTTTGTTTGAGTGATTTCACCGTGTTTATATGTCTTCGCCATTCTTGTATTGTACTTGATGTGCGCGGTTTCGCGTGATCGTCCTTGCTGAACGCGTGCGCAGATGCACGACTCTTTTTCTAGCGAACGTGTTCTTGGATCAGTTACATCAGACATTGATGATTACAGAACTGAAACATTGGAATGTTTGAAATTTTCATAGTACCACATGTACCTAGTATGAAAACACGATAATTTTTTATCAGCTGAAAAATTTCAAAAAGTTCTAGATAACCTTTTATTGCAATCATAGTATCCACATATATTAGGATTGCCTTTAAAGTAAAAATTATATCATTTTATGCATAGCTTTTATTAACTTTACATACTTTTTTTTAGTAAATATACCTAATATATGTATTCGGTCATACCAAATATGTAACTTTCTTTTTACATAATTTTAGATCCTCTAGCTGCACAATTGCGCTGCTAAGAGTGCAGTTGAGGAAATCGTATAGTCTTGTATACTCTCTTAATCTTTGAGCTTGAGGAAGTAAATCTGCTTAGTGATTGTAGTCGTTTATTATTTTATTTTTTTATATTCTGTGGATTGTTTGCATTGTTTGTTAGTTTTGGTTATGTCTGCCGACACACTTTTAGAATGTGTATTAATTTTATTATTTTTGCTATCTTGTTCTTTAAGTTATGTATGTGTCTCAAATATTAATAAAATAATATAAATAAATTACTTCAACTAAAAAAATACATAGTATACTAGTTTCATATTAACAGCCACAGCTTTACCTATGTTTTTATCGCCACTTTCATCTAAACTGTGACCTCACGACGGTTTATTGTGTTGTTTGCTTGTCTCGTTTTGTACAATCCTTATTACACTTGGTATTGTTACTACAAAAATACGTTTATACCGATTTAGGTCGAATCTAATTACCAATATCCTGTTTAAAATTTTTACGTTCCCTAAGCTGTTGATTTAACCTGTTCCTGCCTTTTATATTCTTTTCGGTTGCCATGAAACTGTTTCAAGAGACAGCATTTCACCGTTTATTACATCGTGGAATATATTTTACTATGGAAAATAAATGTTAGTAACGCTATCCCGCATAAACTGCCTCACAAGTTTTTAATATTTCACGTTAACTAATTTCAAAGACACTTATCTAATGCGGGTCTTTCCGCCTCTTACTTTAAAAAGAAGTTCACATTTAAAAAAGTCGTTAACCGTCATTTTAAAAACTACTGTCAATAAATGTCCCTTTACTTTGCCTGTCGTTATGTTAATCATTGTTTTCTATCCGAGACTATGACAGAGGTACCTTTGTATGTCGCTATTATGGGGATGATTAGGAACAATTATTATTTCCCGTCTTATATTACCGACATCTCCCTTTTCAATTTTTACTTCCTAGCATGTTTTACGTTAGAGCATTATTGTAAATGCGGTTTTTACATGATTTATGATAATGCACTATCCATCTTTCATATTTCATTGGATGTTAAAGTTATTGGATTCTATAAATTTCAATTCCCATCAAATGGAAGGAAGTTGTAATTAAAAATAAGTAGACAAGGTACTTAATTTTTTTTTGTAGTATTATTTTACTATCCAATAGCATAAAAATTAAAGCATGTTGTAGAAAATATAAGATACTTGCATTGAAGGAACTACATAGAGAAACAGATTTTATTTTATTTGGCATTGCTTATCAATGTATTCTGTTTTTCATGGGTACTACTTCAAATAAGAAAAACTACCAATATCAGGTCTTAGGTCCGAAAATGTCTGAAACTTTCTACTCAATTCGTCTCTTAACTAAGCAATAAAATGCAACGACAAACGACTAGGGCTATTATACCCTAAAAGATTTATGGTTATAGCAAATCTGACAAATGTGTTTTGCTTGTGTATAATCAACTGCGGCCATACTGCGGCACAAAACAGAGCAGCGGTACTGTTTATAGCTCTATAAATTCAAATACAATAGCAACATGAGGAAATGGAGGAGCCCAATTTGTTATTCCTCAACAATTTCACGCAAATTTGCATACGTTCAGTTCTGCATACGGCCTCTGCCCTAATAAAGCAGATTGCATCGCGAGCCGTCCACTGATACGTTCAAACGTCCATCTCATTTTACGCACGAGGAACTGCTACAACTTGTTTTGAAGTGAGATCTAATTTTGATTGGCTCACATTATATGCTGCGCTGTAGCCTCAGTTACCTGCAGTTACCTTCATAAAGAATGTTTGAGTAATAAAAATTTTAAGTAAAATTTAAGTAAACATACGAAAGGTGATAGCCATGAAATGTTCATTAACACTATTTTGTTATAACTTAAGCTATTCTTGCAACAATCAAAGAATATGTAGACCACGAGATAACTTACGTGACGCTACACTACAAAGCCCCTATACTATAACTTAACATAATTCAATTAAAATTAATATTTATTCAAATTAAAACATTATATTTTAATACGCATCATAATATATAATACCCCATTAGCCTGATTTAAATTAGTTTTTTGCTAATAATTATTAAATGGTCCAAATTGGTCATTTCACATAATTCGAAGTGTGACATTAACTTTGGCACCGAAAACTTGGGTGAATGTCAATATAGCCTCGTTTAGTGAAGCAGACGGAAACTCATTAACCTCCTTGTTTGAACATAGTGAAAATTCATCAGTAACGGTGACCAGCGTTAACTTTGCCGGAACAATAACTATTTAGATGCAAAGCGACCACGCTTTCCTATTAACTGTCTTTACACCGTTAACTGCCATGTGTGTTGGTTGCTCAGTAACATATTGCGTTATCAAATATTCTCTAATATTGTTTCTAGAAATCATGTTTTGTTACTAAATAATGAAGTAGACATACCTAGTAAATCGGCAAATCATCGAAATTCATTTTAAATTTCACGGTTAAAATCTCGAACAAATACTTGATATAATTTATCGAGGAGAAAGGTACCAGTCAATTGCAGTCAACATTAATGAAGTGTTTGTGGATGACAAGTCTGTTATTTACTTCTCCGATTAGCCTCTTATCTTCACGCTCGACGCTATTGTTCAAATCTCATCTCGCTCAATCATACATCGTCTCTTCTACAACATGACATGATCCTATTATTGCAATGTTTGAAACGAGCTGACACTTTCACGCTTCGTTTATTGTGTTTGCACATATTAAAATATATGTCGTTTGTCTCTTTAGATTGGCTCCTATGTATAAAATGTTATGTCCAATTGCTCTGCTATATCCAACACTATAGGTACTATACTATACCAATTATTATTTTTTAGTTAGAGCGATATGGGCGACTATAACAAGTCTGAACATAATTACAATTAAAATTTCCAAGATGTAACTATCATCACAAAATATTGTACGTTTCGAGATATCTGCCGTTTCGCAGAATTTTCTAACTCGTTAAATATATAATTAAAGTTTCTCCAACGTTGTTATTAAGGTGTACGTACAACACTATGTTCCACTACATTATGTTTGCGTGTTTGCGTTTATTTACATCGAATTGCGAAGGGAGTTACGCAAAGAAGATGCTTCACCGCACCACATGTAATTCTTTGTTTAGAGCAATTTGTTGTGCCATTTCTTAAATTACATCTCCACAGAAACTGACAGTTCCACGCGTAACATCATTATAAATAATTGCATTACATTTGCAATTAACATTTTTACTACTCCTACATTAATTACCTGACCTATTCTGAACTTACAAGCCAATCTACTTGAAAGACTTGGCGTATCGTTAAATATTTCATCTAATATCTTTTAATTTAAACTTGCATCTAAAACAGAAGTGTGATCCTTTGTGAATTTATATTGCATTCCTTGTAAATTACATCCTTTCGCGTCAATATTGCCTGTACGTCACTTAGCAACAATCGATTTTTTACGCTCAGTCTCATCACTTCCCCTATCGCGTTAACGTACGAGTATTTCAATGCAAGCAAAAACATCCAACTTCTAATGGCCTGCAGACGTCGGTTGAAGTCGGTTCAAATGGATGGTTGGTTGGACGCGCGTGCCTTCATGACCTTTTATTTTTTTGCACCAGCTGCATTGGCTGGATTTAATTAACATTCCATAGATAGACGCCAAGCAACGGCGCCAAACGGATTATTGTAACTACGAGTATATATAGGTTTTCCAGCATTACTTGTTGAAAAACTTGAAAGGCTTTACATTCAATTTAAACATCGAAGAAACCTTTGAAACTCGTGAAATTATACTAACACTTACACCTCTGCAAGTGTTAATTAATTCCTAAAGCACGAATGAGCCCTCTAAAATGGATCTATCCTTTTATTGTGTGACAGCAACATTACTCAACATTGCATAATTTGACATCATAAAGACTTGAAAGTGAGCATCGCGTGGATAATCTTCGCAATAAAAATAACCCGCCATTTATGGCGACCGAATAACAAAAAGAGATGAGGAAGTCGTCCCGTAGATTACATACAATATTATGTAAAGCGAGGTTTAATGCGTTCGCAACGAGAACTAAACAATATTGTACCATTCAACGAGAACGATTCGTGGCACTCCCCGCTGAGAGAATTTTAGTAATAAAATCCCTGTGTACTGTGTATGTCTGCGTCGCCCTATTATTATTTGCATTTCGGTTGATAATTACGCAACGGACATAAGGTCGTCTATATTATTTGTAATAAAACTATATAGTTTCACAATTTTAAAATCAGACTGTTAAGAAATTTGATAGAGATCGCTAATGGCTTTGCGACATAATTAATGCCGCTTTAAATCGAACATCGCACGTCATTACAGATGTGATATCGGCAATAATTGTTGAAGACTATCTCTTTTATTTTAACATGTGAACCTCAGATTATAACATTAATTTAAGAAATGAAATCGGGTCACTACTATCATTAATCGATAAACGCATACTTTCCATGCTTGATCGTGATTCGTGAGTCATCGGTAAAAATTGTTTCACTTTTATGATATATGATAGCTTGTGATCACTCGTACGCGAGAAAGTGATTTTTCGGAAAAACGAGGTCACCTGCAATGGGCCTTAAAACTATACAGTCACTTTTCTCTTCCATCTTAAAATTGATTCCCATTTTAGGAAAAATTTCTCCCAAACATACCTACAGTTTAATTAAATGTTCTTAAAAGGAAGTCGATTATTGACGATTTTTCATCGTCATCGTATTTAAAATTTCTCTTGCTGCGTTCGTCAATCAAGCCCTTTCTCGCTTTCATTCCATATCTGACCTACTAACGTTAGACCTTCGTCAACAATACAATAATATCCATTACTGAATGCGTGATGTTTAAAGTCCATTATACCAACCAAAGTGCATTATTCTTCACAGAGCCGATTCAATACTTTTAAAACTAATTTATAATTCAAAACTCATAGGCTTACTTTTGAAATACATTTATCAGGCTGCATACAATAACTGTATTAATAGTTTTAGTCGTTAACGGCAAGGTCTTGTTCGATAACCGCTAACTTAATCACGATTATTTTCTTTTCAAACGTTATGTCAATCATTTTAAATTAAGATATCTTTTATCTTTATTATCAATCACTTAACACTTAACTGTTTGGATAAAGTCATAACTATATATCTGACCATGGTTGATTGTTTTGCTAAAGTTGTTCACCTTGGATTACTTTTTGTTTTCAATCTCTATGCCCTTGTTTTAATTTTCAAATTATTCTATATTTTAAAGGGACAATCCTTAATAGTTATAATTACTTTTAAATTTAATTGTTTCTGTTTTAAAGTACATGAGTACAGTTATAAAAAGTAGATATGTACATTGTACAGACCCCTCGGTCAGATAGCAACCAGTTTTTATTTACGTTTTTAATCCTTCATCTAACATCTAGCTGGGATGTCAGTTATTATCTGTTTTTAATAATTTATTGCTGACAAGGTTGGCTTATCCTGCACACGGTTTCTTATTTCATTGCATTATCTTTTCAAATTATGTCGAGCCATACGTCTCTTTGCATAATTTTCTTATTTTATGTTAAAGTGCAATTAGTGGGTCGGTTTACGTGTGCTTTGGTAACACTCTTTTACTAAAGGCGTATCTAACAAATGCCACTATTAAAAGCGAAAAGGTTAATGCTAGCAATCTCATATTGTGATACAATATCATTGACATTTATGTAATGTTTTGTTTTAGTTTCATCTTTTGCTTTCACTGCACTATTTTGGTGTGAGCTATATATAGAAGTTTTGAGAATTTTTTTTAAACCGCAGTAGATGCTTTTAAATTGTTTTTCTTGTAAGTTAAAGTATGTATTTTAATATAACTGCAACAGAAGTATTCTCAACTAGTTATTGTCCGCAACTTTCGTGTCTCTCTGCAGCAGTGCTTTTTTCCTACATGAAAGGCAATTTTTATTTCTAAACCCCTGAAGTATATGCAAAATTTCATGATAAACGGTTGAGCAGTTAAGGCGTGTAAATATTTTTTGCAGTTTTTGTATCTGACTTATACATTGATGAAGTAAGTTTACTAAAGAAACTTCGAGTTCGTTTATAACTTAACGTCTTTCAAATAACTCATACATAACTATATGATTAAGTAAAAACTTTAAACGTGCAAATATTTTCTGAACTATTTATATAACCATCAGGTTTGATATATATTCATAAATTAATAATCTATATTTAAATTAAAACTTTACGGCAGGTTACTTCATAGCCTTTGCTCCAATTACTAGGTAAAAGATGAATCTATGTGCCATTATAAATTTTATCTACACATTTCTGTGATATCGTGACTGCTTATCGTCCGAGAGAACGTTACAAACATTGAGTTTGAGAAAACTTTATAATGGCGAAAGCCGCGAGTTTTCGTGAGAAACAGAACATACTTAACCCGATATTATCTCGTATGACATAATTGCACCAGCATAATGATGTTTTAAACTATTAATAGTTGGTTTTGCGTCATTAAAAAGGCATACGCTGTCATTTAGTGTTTACTTGAGACATAAACACGAAGCGCGGTCCATATATTTTCTCGGCTTGAGTCATCAGCAGATTCAGGGTCATTTGTCGTTTCCTGATCTGTATGCGATATGGCAACGACCTCTGCACTTCTTTACATGAAACTTGGCCAAGGATTCTTAAATGACTCAGACAAAACTTGTGAACAATTTCTCGGAATCCCAATAATGCTTACGACGTTACCTTGCTTGAGAATTTGCTGACCTATGACACAATAAAACATCAAAACTTAAGGGTTTAAAGAGCAGAATTTATCTTGGATTATAATAAGTCAATATTCGCAGTTTTTGTCCTAGAATGATACTGTAACTTATGTGTGTTTGTGGATTTAAAAATTAAGAATTATGTAACGTATATTTTAATATGTGCTTGCATGCAAACGAATCCCTTTTAGTCTACAGATGAAAGCTGTTATTAATTGAGAGGACAATGATGACAAGGAAGAGATATTGTTGCTATGTCGGCTTGCATAGCAGAAGCATACCGACTCGTTATTTTCCTGTGTGTTAAAGAAAGCTCGTCGCAACCTTGAACGTAGCTTTCGCAACTCCCACGTACCTACCGAACGGCGACCGGTTCCAACAAGGAACTTAAAAAGCAGCGGCGCGTGCGCGCACCACCACAACGCTGGCGCGCGCATTCCTTTACATTCAATTCAGTTTAGGGTTGCCACTTGAATTATTTATAGACAATTAATAATTAAAAATTACTCCGAGTTTCTATTGATCCAAACACGCAATATCTGCTATAAGTTGCTAAGGAGTTGGATATGCCGCAGACCACTTGATGCTGCAGCATCAGGTCAAGGGAATGCCACCGAAGTAACAGTAAACCAAATTTCACATAAATTTAACATGTGGAAGTTAGTGAAATCCCTTTGTCAACTAGGAAATGGCTTCAAACGCTTGAACAGATCTTCATACATTATAGCTATAAATGATCCCGATCACGTCAGCTTTCAAACAAAAAAACCGGATCAAAATCGATTCATCCATTTGAGAGCTACAATTCCACAGACGTATCACAGCTTACGTTTTCCATATTGATATGTATTTTCAATTTTGTATTACATAATGTTATATTTTTATTAGTTTTACCTTTTATGTACTTCTTAGAATGAGTTACATCCTTAATCGTATTCATCTGTCGTGTTTAATAGTGCATAGGAATAATTGCCTTTTTTGTTAGTAATAATATCACATAGTGTATGTCCGTACTATCGGGAAACAAAATTCGGGACATGTCGTATCTGCCCGGCTAGCTCAGTCGGTAGAGCATGAGACTCTTAATCTCAGGGTCGTGGGTTCGAGCCCCACGTTGGGCGAAACTTATTTTATTTTGTTTGGTTGATATTTTATTTTTATCATAACTAAATTCGGAATAATTCGCATCAGCCCGGCTAGCTCAGTCGGTAGAGCATGAGACTCTTAATCTCAGGGTCGTGGGTTCGAGCCCCACGTTGGGCGTAATTAATTTTTTATTTTATTTGGTTGATGTGCAATTATTTCATATTTGTAATTTTCTTTTCGTAATATAATTTACACTTGTAGGATTCAATGTGTAGTTTTTTTATTAAATTTAAAATATCATACAACTTATTAAAGTAGATGTCGATACCCTTCTTGCACATGGCAGAAATTGGTTTGGCAATAAAGTTATGTTTTATGGCGTGTTCTAGGTTTAATGTGTTTTACTTAACGTTAACACAATACCGCAACACATTACACCGCATCCAATGAATATTCAAGGTCCAAGATAAGAAAGTGTAATATGTATGCAAATTTTCAATGTATGTGCTTACAATAGTCAAGACACGTTACTTACTTTTGCTTGCCACAATACTTCGGTTACTTTAGATAACATACACAAATCCATTTGTACTTAAGGCTTAAACTAACTCTTGCTTGACTATATGTGTTTTACATTGAAAGTTATGACTAAATGTGATACCATTAGGCAAGAAAATATGGTTTTGAAAATAGGGAGTTACACCACTTTTACAATGAACGACACATATATTTCTCCAACAGTTAACTCTAATTAATATTTTTATTTTGATAAGGACATTAACGTCCTTAGAGCGTTTTAACAAAAGCTTTTTAACAGTTAACTTGCATTCGTTTTAGAATTTTAGAGAATTTTTTACTGACTCAAACGAAGACATTCCCCTGGTGGTTTTATCTTCAATGATAAAGATACCACATATGCGCCCGACTCAAGAGGAATCTTACAAAATATGTACGCACCAGGCCCTCTCAATGTCAGATAAGGTTTTCCTATTTTTAGGCAGGATCCATTTCAGTATTCAGTCCTTACTCGTTATTTATTTTATAGTCTATATACCATTCACAACACAACCATAGTTATCGGTCTCTTCGTTTTATGATTTGTCCACTCTCATTTATGTTTTGTGGACAGCCAGCTCACACTTTTGTTCTGTAACGCGGTCACTATGCCGTGAGAGACTATTTATTCTCTTCGTTAGAAAATTCAACATCTTTATTGCGACGTAGCAAAGTGATAAATGCGCCATTGCAAGTTCAAATAGTCTTTAACAACCTCGTTAATGTCCGATGCAACTAAGTTTCAAGCAATGAGTCTGACCATCGATTTTAGTTAATGATATCCCCCAAATATAGCTCACTAGACAAATACGGCAGTGTTTTTATTTTTTTGATATCTTAAAAAATGACCGATTTATAAGCGTTCAAAGTACGCGCGCCACCCAAATTTTTTAATACTACTCGCGAACGTTGATGACGTCACAAGGGCCGATTCTAGATGCAAGAAAGAGAGATTTGTATGTTTGTAATTAATTAACTCAAAAACTACTGGACCGGTTTTAAAAATTCTTTCACCTATAAAAAGCTACGTTATAAGCGAATAACATTGGGTATATTTTATAAAGTTACGCGGGCGAAGTCGCGTGCAACAGCTGGTAATATCATAAAGAGAGTAGATTTCTATTTTTGTTTACGAGTATAATGATTAAACTTAAAAACTACTAGACCGATTTTAAAAATTCTTTCACCTATAAAAAGCTACGTTATCAGCGAATAACATAGGCTATATTTTATAAAGTTACGCGAGCGAAGTCGCGTGCAACAGCTGGTAATATTATAAAGAGAGTAGATTTCTATTTTTGTTTGTAATGAATAAACTTAAAAACTACTAGACCGATTTTAAAAATTCTTTCACCCATAGAAAACTACATTATCAGCGAGTAACATAGGCTATTAACATAGACTATAAAATTACGGGGACGAAGTCGCGTGAAAACAGCAAGTTGATTATAAATTATAAAAATATTCTTAAAATGATTCTTGAGCGATTACGACAAAGATTTCCTCAATACTTTCTGAAGTTATCAGGTTCGGAATAAAAATACGTCAAAATTTTCAAAAATTTCAAAATGGTACAAAAAGTACCAAAAGTCCAGTGCTTATATAAGTACATAATACAGTACATAATATATAGTGCCTATATATTATGTACAAATTCAACACACCTTCTAAATTATTTTTCCAAGTGCCAATGGATACGAAAAGACGTAAAAAGTGGATGACCATGAAGCCCGTCACACACGTATTTTATTTTAGTGTGTGTAAGACATCGTCACTTTTCTCCCTTTAAAAAATATACTTACCTGCCTAGTATACTAACAAAAATACCTATTACACTCTTTATGATATGAGGATGACTTACAACCAAGTATATGCTTGCAAAGCAAAGTTGCAAGTAAAGTTGCAAACCGCAACCTAGCTGATACAACAAAACGTACATTTACATTTTGTGTCATCGAGAGACAGTTAAAACAAATGAATGATCTGTAGTACAGAAACGTAGATAAAAAGAACTGACCCGCAAGATACCTACTTCATTAAGATATTCCGAACCCGATAACTTCAGAAAGTATTGAGGAAATCTTTGTCGTAAGTCCCGCTCAAGAATCATTTTAAGAATATTTTTATAATTTATAATCAACTTGCTGTTTTCACGCGACTTCGTCTGCGCAACTTTATAAAATATGGCTTGAGTTACTCGCTGATAACGTAGCTTTCTATAGGAGAAATAATTTTTAAAATCGGTCTAGTAGTTTTTAAGTTTAATCATTATACTCGTAAACAAAAATAGAAATCTACTCTCTCTATAATGTTACCAGCTGTTGCACGCGACTTCGCCCGCGTAACTTTATAAAATATGGCCTATATTATTCGCTGATAACGTAGCTTTCTATAGGTGAAAGAATTTTTAAAATCGGTCCAGTAGTTTTTGAGTTAATTAATTACAAAATACAAATCTATCTTTTTACTATGAACTTGCGTCTAGCATCGGCCCTTGTGACGTCATCCACTAAGCACGGGCGAACTTGAAAATTTGAATAGCGACCGAAGTTTCGGTGTCAATAACTTCGGAAATACTGCATCGATTTTGATGAAACAAAAACTTTTCACATGTACATAACCATAGGTCTGATATTATGTGTGTTTTATAGTCATTTTCAAACCCATCGGTCAGACCCATTACCGACTCTAAAGTAGTGTTCATAAAGATATTCTAGAGGTAAATTGTAAAATCATGGTATATATAAACCTGCAAAATAACAGCCCATAGGTCCCGTTAGTGCACGACCATTGTGATGAATTTTTATGGTTTCTTTGACCTATGAGTTTGTTTGAGTATTCTTGATTCAAATTAAGGACAAGAGCCTTAATTATTAATACTAGAAACTATTCGAATAAGTAGGTATAGCCGATCAGAAAAGTGCTTTATCAGTTTCGATAACAAATGCCATTCATTTCAGAATTCGCTAAGGCTTAGATTTTAAATAGGTATTGATTACTGATTGACATAATTGTCACTGAATTTTCAAAGGAAAACAGACCTTATCATTCTACAACATACAAAGAATGTTCAATTTTAGGCTGATAAAGCATTTTATTTGTCGACTTTACATACATATAAGTTGTTATGAAAATTTTAATTCATAAAAATCGAAATAAAAAAAAGGTTAGTAATAACGTTTAGTTGACTAACGTTTTAGCTTTCACACATGCATATGCTGCTGCCATTGAACAGTTTTAGTTTTGCCAAGTAATAACTGTTTCTTCTTCAACATTCAATTATTACTATCTTAATTACATTCTTTAATTTCTATCTCCAGATCAAACAAAACAAAATTTGCACGTATGTAAGTATAATACAACGTTTGTAGAAGACATGATGTGTCTTCTATTCTTTAATTACCTACGGCCAAGTAAAGCAACTAACTTTTATTATTGTTTATCGTCGCCGAATCAAGCGCGGACAAATAAACGATGATGACTCAAGACTCGTACACACTCACTACACTGCCCACATTATGAAAGTAAAAGGATTATACTTTCGTTTTCACACTGCAAATTCGCACCATTGTGTTGACGTCTTTAAATAATCAGCTATAAATATGTAATTTCACTGATTATGGTATTTACCTTTTAACTGAAAATAATTGAATTACAAAAAATTGGAGAAATCCACTGTTTTTGACGTTTAAGATTAGAGAAAGATGATTTCTTCCTTAAGAATGGGTATAAAGCAAACAAAATTAGTAATTTCACCCGCGTGGTCCCTTGGACATGACAGTGACACAAAATACGTAGAACTACGCACAACATGCGACGGAAGATAGCGCATCTCGCTCAATAAAAATGTTATAAGTGCCAAAAGTATTAAATGTTAATTATTCGTAAACTACAATGTCAAATAAAAAATTGTTACATACAGCCTTAGATAATATGTGAAGTGAAATTACTGATACACTTTTAGCTTTGTAATGTGTGTCATTTTGAAAATAAAACTAAAATCGATGGAAATGAGACCTCACTTGGTGATTTTTTTCTATCGAGAAAATTTCATTATATTATGTTTTCTGTAAACAACTATTTCAATTTTATACCCTAGTTAGTCCCATTATTTACCTGTAACCTCTCTAGACTCTAATTACTTTTCTAGATTTCCTTCTTTAATTGAGTTTCTGTCTGATATCGATACACTAAATTAACGTTTTAACTAGAGTTGGGGCGATACAGTAATTTTATTGGCATTTTTATGACTACCAGTAGACGACATTGTGTATGTATAGGTACCATACATATAGTTCGTATTATCGGCTCGCACGTGAATGCACGTATATGTTTACATAAAACGTCATCAGATACTTTCGTAATTCAATTGAAGTATGTGCTCCTGTTCGATAACTAAATTAAGGAAATTTGCTCAATAAGCTGACACGTTTCAATAAATATACCTACTTTTTGCAGCGTCGTCCTCTAAAAAAAGATGCTGATGCCCGGAATAGAGGTATAGGCCTCGGAATAGGCCCGGATGCTCAATAATACAACTTATAATTTTTTTTTTTGCTCAATAATACAACTTATAATTTTTTTTATAAAAAAATGGAAAGCTCACTCTGAAATTGAGTTTTTAGGAAATTTATATACAATAAAACTCTAGAACAAAATGTAGATAATAATATTAATGTAATTTAGTCAATAGGGTTTACAATCAACTTGCTATACTTTTAAAATCGAAGCCTGAAAGTTTAAAGCACTACCTAATTTTAACTTCATACTTAGATGGCTTCAATGAAATAATACGTTACGAGTTATATTTATTTTCTTTGAGCGTATTATATGTAGGTATAAATATCCAACGAATTTGAATATACCATATGTATGTACTAAAAATCTTGATCCTTTATCTATCGAGTGGCAAACCTAATTAAATTTTGGATATAGATATCTATCTATCACTTTTCTGATCTGCCTTCCAATATGGAAGCAAATTTTAAGACTTATTTACGTCAAAATTCTTTCGGAAAGAAATAAATAACTGATCCGCAAGGAACTGATAAAACACTGACCTTACTTAAGTACGTTAACACAATTCACATTTCGCTGTCCTAAGCAAGTGAAATTTCAATAATATTTACTTCAATAACTCGAGGCAAAGGTTGTTAATGAGTCATCAAAAAATTGCATTAAGTATGTTACAGTGGCATAAAATAGTAAACAACTAGTAAGTTATTGAACAGCACGTCTAATTGAGTCCAAGTTTATATGCACATATTGTATAGAATTAATTTAATTTTCATCCCTTTAGGCTTCGAAAATGTGTGATTTATAAATGCACTTTGTTAATATAATTGGAGTTACAGCCAACGAGTCATGTAAGCGCAGAAAATCTCTTTAAAAAATTTAAAACTTTAATGTTTTTTTTTTCTTTCTAATATTTATCATAAACCTTAAAGTATTGAATACAAAAACCTATAAATTATGGTATTTGTTGCCCATTTTGTTCAGTCAAAGGTTAAGAAATGACTACTTAAAAAATCCGCTTTTGATAATATTTTTCTACACTGATACACTCGCGACCGATGACCTCGTTCGCAATTAAATTGGACTTTGATTCTAAAATACAATTATTTTTATACATATTATAACACAATGCGAGTGTTTATTGTCAATCAAACGCGACACACCGAGAGATACACACTTCCTTGTATACGAGATACTTAGTCATAAATAATGAAAACGTGAATTGTACGTACTTGACATTTTACATTCTTCCTTATCACTTCATCTCGTAAGACGCCTGTTGAAACGCGTTTAAGATCCTAAATGTCGATCTTTAGACATTTTATTACTCTATAGGCGCCCACATGATTTATTGCCTCAGCCTTTTCTATATAGATAATGAATTAACAACAAATTGCTAACAAAAATCCTTTCTATTTTCAGATGGATAGCAGTTCAGAAGCGATGGAGCTAAGACGGGAGTTGGATGCAGTGAAAAGTGCTTTGCAACATCAATCTGAATCCGTCCTCAAACAAAAACACCAATTGGTAGAAGCTGGGCAGGCCCTCGCAGCACGTGAGAAACGCACCTCTCACGAAAGACGACTCAGACAAGACCAGCTAGCCGCAGTTTTGCGTTCGTTGGTCCTACTGGAGTCCAGCTTGACGAGGGACCAAAAGAAAATCCACATTACGCTACATCAAAAAGAGAAAATCATAAAGTCACAACAAGAGGAAATAGCAAAACTTAAAGCTCGGAAGTCGTACTGCAGCAACTGTCAGCAACTCCTAGGGTTTACAAGTGAACAAACCAACATAGAGACTGATCCAGAATTTCAAAGCCTCGAGAGCACCGATTCGAGGTTTCAGAATACATTCGTCAGGAGCTGTAGTTACCGCGAGAGAAACTCTCCGGCGGTCTTCCAGAAAAACACTAGATTGAGCAAAAGTTTTCAATTGCCGAAACACGATGTCGTGTACGGCAACACAAGTTCCAGTGAGGAAGGAAACAGTGCCAGTGCTAACAGCAAGGGGACATTCGTAAAGAATAAACAAGCGTTTGTAAGAAGAGACGTATTCAGAAGATCTAGAAAATACTCCGGTAGAAAAAATAAATACATCGAGAACTTACAGAAAGGCTACAGCAATCAAGCTAATAACAGCAGCAGTGCTGAAGAGTGCATGGGAATGAGCTATCATGTTAACCATAACGACGCTGATACCACCGCCAATCAAATAGCAAACGACATAAGGCGGGCGTCACTAAAAATCGATCAACTTATTGGAGAGGCCGCTCAAAAAGAGCAAGATTTCACGTCAGCAGGCGAATCTGATAAAACTTACTCGTCAACAATCGACAGATTGCATGGTATCAAGCGACAAGCGTCTGACGAAATAAAGGCCAACCGGCAACTTTTCCTTAATAATGTGCTTAGTGAGGAAGGAAACGAAAAGCCTTGGTATTGCAATGTGAGCGATCCCGAACAAGACGCAGATTGTCTAGACCAAAGAGTTTCATTGAATAGTAATAAATCGAAATCAGCTGACGATCTGTTAACGACATGCTACAACAATGACACTCTTCACGTTGAAGTGGTGTCAGCCAAGAATGAAGTTCTCTGTAACAATGCATTGAAGAACAACAGTGACAGGTTCAACTCTAGGTTCGATGACAAAAACAACAATGTCGAATTAAGTTTGACTAAACAAGCAGCTACTGCTGAAACAAATGAAAACTGGTACTCCTTCAACAGTGACGCCGACGACAGTCCAACTCGTGAAATATACAAGAACAATCCAGTTTTAGAATGCGTCAATCAAATTCTACTTCAAAATTCTTTAGACGACAGTAGCAACGACACTTCGAAATCAAGCCAAACTCCAAGTCCTAAAGCTTCAACGAAACGCGTACAATTCTCTACATTAAATAGTATTTCTTGTGAAGATAACAAAGTTAGGCCCGAAAACGTTCACACGCTGCCCAGGTCAGACAAAAGGGCTAACAAGATCGTTAAATTTAGCCTGGAAACTGCATCGGAACATAGCTACGAAGTGCCAAATACAGCGCAAGGCTTCCATTATGAAATACAAAGTCTTTATAGTAACGAATACGAACCTATAATTACTAAAGCGGCCGAAACGAGACCTGTGCCATTGCCGCGCGCTGTTCAATCAATCGATAAAGTTCCAACCATAAGAGGTTCGCTAGTGAAAAATATTGCTGCAAATATAGAGAGTCGCAACATGCAACACACAGAGAAAAAGGTGGACAATGATTTGGCGTCAATGAAGATTTTCAACAAAAGAAAAGTGCCAAGAACTCCCCCCGCGCTGCCACACAAACCAAAGAACCTGTCGGCTAAATGGAAAGCTGAGAACACTGTCAGAACAGCGACAGAACCGTTAGACTCTGAAGCCGTTGCGGCTAATCAACGGGTTGCAGATGTTAAGATGAGAAAAGTGGGACAAGTAGCAACTATGAACAATGTAGAACCGGACTACTGCTCCATTTCAGAGATAAATGTTCCAGTAGTCAGCAACGGAAAACGCGAGTTGCTACTGACACAACCAACGGTTGAGATTCACAATGAACAGTACCCGGTGCATACAGCGAGTCAGAGAAACAGCGTGGCCAAAGTGGTGTCCTTGCCCAGAATACAAAACAAGATAAGCGACAAGGACATTCCTAAACTACCACAAGTCACCGAAATCATCATTCCCGATGAAGATGAGAAGCCTAACGATGATAACAGTCGCACATTTAATCCAACCAATGACAGTTACTTGAGTAATTTCAATATGCACCCATTGCAACCGAAATTGGACCCTCGTGCTTCCATACAAATGGGGAACTCGGTGTCTTCTATTCTATCAGAAATAAACAAAGGAGGAAAAACTGGCAGTAAACAAATCAACTTAACTGACCTAGATCATCAGTTCAATAGGGAAAAGGTCAAAGTCAACAGCGCCGAATTGCACAAGGCCGAGTATTTCGACGATATCGATAAATTCGATTTGTCGCAAAATTTTGAAGAGTTCAAAATTGACGATGAACTCGGCAGTATAGTTGCGGAGGAATACAGGATAAGTTCCGGGAGCAGCGACGGTTCTATGTCAGATATTGTGACGGAACATATCATTACTATTGTACCTGAAAAAGACCATAACATTAATGGTAATGACAAAGAGAAAAATGAAACATTTCTCGATAAAAATAACGAAAATTTAAACAAAGGTCTGACAAAAAACGCAAAGCTCTCCAATAAACCAGACCTCCTGTCGAATATAGAGAACTTAGAGACTGAATCTGTGAGGAATTCTGATATAGAATCTAGTAATTCATCGGGTAGCAACAGCGGCTCATATAATACAGTTAAATGTGAGCCAAGAATGATCGCACATAATGCGGAAATCAACGTAAATACTTCAAAAGGATCGTTTGATTTCTTCCTAGATGCGTCTGGTCTTAGTTCTAAGTCAATTATAACTCCTAGCAAGACTTATCTCGCGATGAGACCACCGAGTGCCAATCACAAGAGTGTATTGAAGCCTAAGGATGTAAAAATGAGAGTTAGAAATTCTATTGCAACGAACAAAATCAACGAAAAGCCTATGACGACTGCTATTAAATATTTTGAACCATATTTATAAGTTATATTTTAATAACATTTTAGCTTTACACAATTATTACGATGTATTGTGAATATTTTCATAATGAATTGTTTCAAATCTATTTATTGTAAAAATGAACTTGCCTTGCATAATATTCGTATTTATATTGTAAATATAATTATCAATTTAGTTTACATATTAAAAATATTATTTTATAAATGACTTTTATTTGTCTTTAGTTAAGAATAAATAAGTAGGTGCAGAAAATTAAAATATAGAGATTAAAGACCTTGCTATAACTAGATTGTTGCTTGGGCAACATGAAATTAGAACAATATTTTATATGTATTCCATTTTTGGTGTGCTATTTCATTCTCAGTGAATATTTGAACACCTCTAAACCATATTTTTTTATAAGGGCAACATTAATAAAGTAATTATATAACACTTTCCCAATACTGACAATTAATTGGAACATAAATTTATAACAATAATAATAGATCATAATTAAATAAAAAATAACTTTATTGTTAATTATATACATTCATGATTATTATTTATGAAAGAAGTCACTTCTTCTTTTTTGCAACTTTGTCGTCCTTCTTCAAGTCTTTCTTTTGTACCTGTAAAAATATAAAGACTCAATTTTTCATTTTCTATTTCATGTTTGTATTTATAGAGTACAATTGAAAACTATAGTGAGACAAATAAAGAAATTGAAAATAGACTTTCAGAGCTAAGTAGACTGTTCGAAACTATAACTTTAGCGCCATCTGTATATCCAAACTAACATTATACACGCGAGAGTGGCTTTTTCTAGTCTAGCTAGATAAGTCATGAAATTTTGATATATTAATATATATAACAATAGAAAAGAGCATATAAAATAGGGTACAGTTCTCGATTGAATAAATGTTTTAAAACATAAGAGAATAGAGTGCAGAAGTCGCGGGCAAAGCTAGTTATACATATAATTTACAAAAGATGGCGTTAAAGTAAGTTATGTTAAATTTGAATTTCCAACATTTCCAAACTGTTTTAATATCTACTTTGAAGGTAGGCTTAACAGTGTAAATTTACTAAAGTTGTCATGCCGTGGGCATCGAAACTTTCACTAATATTAATAACTAGCTGTTGCATGCAACTTCACCCGCGTAACTTTATAAAAATATAGGCTATGTTGCTCGCTGATAACCGCTGATAGGTGAAAGAATTTTTAAAATCGTTCCAGTAATTTTTGAGTTTATTCATTACAAACAAACAAATCTTCTCTCTTTATAATATTAGTATAGATATATTATGTAGATTGGTTCCGACGTCATTTTAAGGCTAACATGTATAAGCTTAACTCGCCATATGGTGGTACATAGGTGATTCAGTATTACCTATGTATTAAAAACTACGATTCACTATAGAAGCATAAATTGAAAAAGGGACACAATAGAACAAAACACTTGCAGGAAACTAAGAATATAACTGCTTGTTATATTTTATAACAAGCAGGTTTAAGGTCTCTCTTTTTGTATAAACAAAAGAAAGAAATTAAGCCTACTTGTAATTAAGTGACCAGCTGGCCGTCTCATTGACCTTTATTTAAGAATGGGTATAAAGCAAACAAAATTTGTAATTTCACCCGCGTGGCCCCTTGGACATGACAGTGACACAAAATACGTAGAATCACGCACAACATGCGACGGAAGATAGCGCATGTCGCTCAATAAAAATGTTATAAGTGCCAAAAGTATTAAATATTAATTATTCGTAAACTACAATGTCAAATGAAAAATTGTTACATACAGCCTTCGATAATATGTGAAGTGAAATTACTGATACACTTTTAGCTTTGTAATGTGTGTCATTTTGTAAATAAAACTAAAATCGATGGAAATGACAGCTTGGTGATTTTTTTCTATCGAGAA
Source organism: Synanthedon formicaeformis (assembly GCA_945859745.1). NCBI lineage: Eukaryota > Metazoa > Arthropoda > Insecta > Lepidoptera > Sesiidae > Synanthedon > Synanthedon formicaeformis. Next base: position 10,676,873 of record OX243958.1, read on the forward strand.
AATTTCATTATATTATGTTTTCTGTTAGAGACGTCACTTTCATTTATAATGTATTTATCTATTTAAAAAAATTAATTTAATTAGACTTTGTTTACTTAGATAAAATTCAAATCTAGGATTGGCTATTTCTCTTTATGCCCGCTCTTAAAGGTAATATTTTTCAGATACAAGTAAGTGCCTTATAAACCTCCTTAACCGCCAGAGTCGGATTCATCTAAAAATTATTATCAGGTCCATTTCGCCAGAGCCGTATTTATATGCTCTATACGACAAATTCCTCTACTTGTATAATGTTTATTTTTAAATCATTGAGTTGCTTTCTCTTAAAAAAAAATACGAATCAGGCGCTAGAGGCACGACAACTCCTACAAAACCAAGCGGGGTTAAAGATCCAAATTGTTAATCTTACCTTTCCATACCCGCTCAGAAAGTGCCCAACATCATTATTGCTTCTCTTCTTCTTATTACCACTTCTCTGCAAGACAGTCTTTGAAATCATCTGTTGCTTTTCTTCATTTTCTTTTAACTTCTCTTCTTTCCTTTTTTGCATTAATTCTTTGTAATTCACATACTTATTTTTGGGTGGTTTTGCTCCTTTAAAACATAACAATTTATTAGTTCAGCCCTAACAAGCTATAAAAAAATAGCTTTGAAGGAATAATCTAAACAAATTTAATAGACTTAAATTTAGTTGCTAATATTGTGAGGGGGCAATCTATGAAATTAAGGGACAAATTGTAACAAAATTTACTCATAAATATAATCATGTCTACAAATATTTTTTCTTGTCAGTTTCAAAGCGGTAGTGCAATTATTATGATATAAAACTTCTTATCATACCTAAACTTACAGCTAAGGCTATTTTAGCCTCTTCTTTCTTTGAAGCGTCAAAACCACTTATTCCAAATTTAACAACCTCATGCCTTATCGCCTTTAATTCCAACACTTTATTTGGTAATTGTTTTCGTTTCTGCTTTTCGTCGTTCTCATTTTTTAATTCTGCTTTCTTTTTACGTTTGTATGATTCAAATTTCACCACTTCAAATTTTTCTTCTGGATTTTTTAAAGCAAGTGCTGCTTTTGTTACAATCAACGACATACCTACTGTACTGACTACTGACTAGGGAATTATGTTTATGTAATAATTGAATACAGTATTTTTTCTTAATCTCAAATTAAGTTTTAATAAAGTACGTATTAACAAATTAATTTCATGTTACGAAAACATAACCTCAACTCAAATAATTTTTGTGCCACACATGACACAACTTTCACACAAGTGACAGTGAGTGACACTGTGACAGCGTACAGAATATACTTATATAGTAGCCACAGAATATAAAAGAAATCCTACGGGAAACAGCGAAACTAAATAACAAATTAGTTACCTTAGTCTGAAAAATAGCTACATAAAATTTACCAATTTAGAGCTATTTTTAATAGAATTTGGGGGAATTAACACCAATAAAACTACAAGATTAACCAAAATTCAACTCTGCGCACTTCACTCCGTCAACTACTGCTACATTCATTTCATACTCTCAAACTCTCTGTTCACACTAGTACCATCTCTATTTATCGCATTTAATTGCCACTTTTTCAGTTTAACAAACGTGTAAGATTGCGCTCCTTATCTCTACCCTCCTTATTAACACCCATGTAAGATGGCGCTCTCTACCACAAACTAAATAGTAGATACTCTACCGTCCTTAGTTTTGGTATTTTAAATGATACTGAAATGTCAATGTCAACGACAATTTGACTTTTGACTTGTTCATATTCATAGCTGCTGACTGTCTGACTGACAGCAGTGACAGCTGACCTGCTGCTCACCTTTTGGTTGTTATGGAATCTAATAATAGGATGTTTTTTTGTTTGTTTTTCATTTTAAAGTTCCCGTTCCCGTTTGCTTTCGTGTCTTTACTAAAAATAATGTAACAGATATTACGAGTAGTTAATTTTGGACTGGCAGGTACTGAAGCCAACTTGTGTATTTCTGCCTCTGTCTCTATATCTCGTATGTAACTAAAATTGCCTACCGCTGACTGAACTACACATTCCAAAAAAACATTCACTTTCGTTCTCGTGCGCCGATGGAATCTTGTTTTACTTTTAAATATATTTTCCAAGTACAAGTTATTTAAGTTACCTACTTGTAGAAAATGAAAAATAAAGTTAGGAACTCCGATTCTGCTATAAAAGCTGGTGACCTTATACTCACGGAGGAACCATTCGTTTATGTTCTGTCTTCGAAAGAGAAGGGTTATAGATGCGACTATTGCTTAGAGAAGTAAGTAAAAGACATAATGTATATATATATATGTCGGTATGATTGTGTTTTATTTGAGGTGCAACACGTGCATTTGAGGGTTGTGCGTGTAACGAAACGTCTGGCATCGGTTCGGGGGTGTGTGGGGAGTGCTGCGCGGGCGGTGGCACTCAGCAGTCTGGAGCACGCTCCAAGGGGAATCGCATGGCCTAGAGGGATCGTGGCACTTCATTCCTTCGGCTTTTAGTTAACTACTGTTATTTAAATCGTAGTAGTGATAGACTGTCGATTACAATAAGATTAGATGTCAGTGATACTCCCGATGTCGTCCTAATTATTGTGAGAAACAAATAAGTACAGACTTTCACGCCGGCCATTCGGACGACATCAGAAGTGGGATGCAGCCCACCATGATGGATGAAAAGATGGAAAACAAGATCCGCAACCGGGACGGCAACCGGAACTATAGCACTGAAAATAAACTACGCATGTCGACTCAACACATACAATGCGTATGGCAAGACAAGATGGCTGCCGTGCCGCGCCGTCATAACAAAAAAAAGTGGCGAAGTCCGGGCGAAGTGACAAAAAAAATGTATACCGTGCTAGCTAACGTTCGACGCAATTCGACAATAAGTGAAGTTGTTGTGGAAGTGATATTCGTTTGAATAATTTCAAAAAGACAATGTTACGCTTCACGGTAGCTATGTTAAAGTCAAAGATTGTTAAAGTGTTGTTATACGATACGAGTGAAACAAAAACGTGACAAGTCTCAAGAAACGCTGCCACGGTGAAGAGCGGGCCATGTGGAAGCCTCACTGCCCAGCTGCTTTTATAGGGGCAGTGGCCCTGGATATGTATTGTAACATAAAGGAGGTAAAAAACTGTGCAAAGCGCACAGTTACGCAAGTAAGGTCTTTTTATTATTTCTACTTGGGGTTGCAATATTTCGTGTAAGACGAAGCGTTTGTCTATTAATAAGAGATAAGAGAGTTTAATCAGTGAATGAATAGTGAGTTGTAGTCAGTAACGTAACTATGGTTGTAGTGTAGTAGTACCTAGTTGAATTGTAGTAGTGAATCGTTATTAGTGATGGTAAAATGATTTTATTAGATGATGGTAATATTAAAAAGAAAAAAATCATTGAGGTAAAGTCGCGGTATAACAAGGTTAATTGATAGTTAACATTTGCTTTCTTTCATTGGGGCAGTTGTTAGTAATATTCAAAGATTTTATTACAATGTAGTGTACCAACATTCAATTTCAAACAAGGCAGGCAGAGTATTCTGAGTATTGTACTGGCGTTCGCCGTGGGCTGGTTGACTGACGGATCAAATAGATTGACGTAGATCAACTTTTATAATTTTGGACTGTAATTGAGTGAGGTGTCACTGTCATCTGTCTGCCATATTTCAATTCAATTATGTTGTTTATGTTGTTATTGTCAGTATGTCAGTAGTGAAAATATAACAATAATAACGAATTTCTATGTTAAATAACATTAAAATTTACAGTTTCGGGCTAGATAAGTGATTGAGAATTTGAGATAAACAATTTTAGTGGATTAACAGGTGTGTGTAACAATTCAGAGCATTTTTGTTAAGAAAAACATTAATAATCTACGGACTTATTAATCGAAATAGGACTTGGATGCCGTCTGATTCCGATAACTCGAAGCTATTAAAACAAGAGCCCGTGGACAATGTATGATGTGATTGTCTTGTATGATACCTATTGACTTTATCACATTATGTTTTTGTCGCTAGGAGAGTGACTGTTGTGTAGCTGGATGCTGTAGCAATTGTGATGTCGCTGGTGAAGGTGGCAGTCACAGTGTGTTTAAGTGGTAGTCGCAGAGAGCGCTATGTAATGTGGTATAGACAATAGTGAACCGGTATGTAGAAACTAAAAATAAGCGTTTGTGTTGGTTTGATAATAATTACTTTACTCGAGTTATTGTGATTCAAGACCGGTTTCTATTTGTGATAGGCTTTTGTAAAATAAAACAGTAATTGTAATAATTGTAATACAAATTACAAAATATAAGACTTGTTCGTACTAGAGATAAAAGGATTCAGGAATCTTTATGAAATAAAATGCAAGCGAAATGCATCGGACCGAGAGCCTACTCCAAAATTTAAGATTTACCTCAAATTCAAATTTAAATCATTTAGCTTTCAATATCAACTTGATTTATGGATATAGTACGATTCAGTAGGAATACAGCCGTGTAATTCTATGTTTGGTGATAATTATTGTGTTTTTGAGATTTTAGTGAACGCAATCAAAACATTTAGATTGTAAACTTATTTAAAGTAGGTATTAGAAATAGACCGTTATGAACTTCAAAACGTTAATAGCTTCTAAGGATCGGGCTTTGTTAAAGGAAGTGACAGGAAGCATGCATTAATGAGACTTTATTAGCGAGAGATTACATAGAGCAAGGTTACTAGTCAAGAGTTTAAGAATTTAGTCGGGGGTGAAGTGTCGGACAAAAGAGGGGATTGGTCATCAGAGAATCAGAGGGAGAAGGAAGGTATGCAGTGGTAGCCCTCGGGGCTAGCTGTGCGGTGAGCAACTTGTGAGGAAACGGTAGCGGTGCGCGCTGGTAACTCGCGGAGTTAGCCAGGCGGCACGCGTTACGCGTTGAGTTTTGAGAGCTGTGTTGGTGTTGTGACGCCGAATGCTGTACTCCCGTCACTGGCCGCAAGCCCCTGGCCTGCCGCACTCTATATGGGTGTTGGTCCCCAGGTGGTGGTGCGGAGCTGTGGTGGGTGCAGTAAGGGGCGACATTGAGAGTTGAGAGATTTACGGGGTGATGTTGAGTTGAGAGACTTAAGGGGCGATACGAAATTGAGAAATAGATGCTGGATTAAGGGGCGGTGTGACATTGAGAGATAGTAGATTATGACATTACGAGATACATATTGAGTTTGTGGATTTCTGAAGCTCTGGAAAAGTGAACTTTGCTCTATGTAGGCTCTTACACGTTGGTGATGAGTAATATGGGGTGTATTGAGCGTGGAGTAACGTAATGTTTTCTTTTAGATTAACGCACGAGGGCGTGCGTATGTCAGGAAGGCCGTGTCGGTATGATTGTGTTTTATTTGAGGTGCAACACGTGCATTTGAGGGTTGTGCGTGTAACGAAACGTCTGGCATCGGTTCGGGGGTGTGTGGGGAGTGCTGCGCGGGCGGTGGCACTCAGCAGTCTGGAGCACGCTCCAAGGGGAATCGCATGGCCTAGAGGGATCGTGGCACTTCATTCCTTCGGCTTTTAGTTAACTACTGTTATTTGAATCGTAGTAGTGATAGACTGTCGATTACAATAAGATTAGATGTCAGTGATACTCCCGATGTCGTCCTAATTATTGTGAAGTACAAATAAGTACAGACTTTCACGCCGGCCATTCGGACGACATATATATATATTTTTAAAACACAGTATTTATAAAATATAAATAAAGGATAATAAACCACATGGATCTCTCTTCCCCACTTATTTTATTAAAATTTTATAAAATATACTAAGTAGTAGTCCAGGCTGTCCAGGAAAATTTAATAACTCAATAATATTCGCTTGAAACTTTTTTTATAGTTTGTTTTTTTATTCCACTCCTACAGGTTGGAATACAAAAATTCTCTCACCCATCAATATTACTTATATTCTAGAAACTTATATCAAAAATGTCCATAAATTTTGATTAGGATTAAGGACATGGGATTAAAATGAGATATTTACATAAATGAGATATTTAACTAGTTTATCTACTGTTTTACTTTTACCACTCATAACAGAAGATCACTATGTTTTAACAGGACTTATAATCTTGCATTTCAGTGGATAAATAAGGAATGACAGAGCCCCATCCGCACTGCCTTCATCTTTCTTATTCTTTTTTCTTTGTATTTCACCTAAAATACTTCTATTATGACCTGTGACTAAATAGTTTTGTTACATTGTGGTTCTATTTAAAACTTGAACATGAACTAAAGTGACCGTATAACTACTTTTCAGGGGCAAGGTGCTGAAATGTTCTGGATGCCAGTTTGTTCACTACTGTGGACGGTCGTGCCAGAGAGATGCTTGGAATGATCACAAGGTTTGTAGTATGACACACACTTAGCTGCTAGGGTTACCACTAGATCATTCTTTGACAGATTAATATTTTAACGCCTAAAAAGGGGGCACAGACGAAGTCGCTATACAGGGCGTCCCAAGACTATGCGACATGAAGGGCAAGTACCTTAAATATCGTAGATAGGATATTTTTCTGAAAGAAGACTTTATGTTATTTTTAAAAGTTAGAAATACTGCATTAAAAGATTTTCTAAAAATTACTTGCTTCGTCTGGGAATCGAACCGACTGGGAATTGAAAAAAAAATCACCCATATTTTTATGATGCCAGTCAAAATAATGGACAAAAAATAATAATTTTTTGTATCTTAAAAGAAAGGAATAACGTAAAATGTTTGATTCAAATTTCAAGAATATTATTTATTGCTAAAGACGATGTAATTTTAAAAAAAATCTTTGAATGCAGTATTACAAACTTTTAAAAATAACATAAAGCCTTCTTTCAGCAAAATATCCTATCTACTGTTACGACCGAACATTCTCGAAGCGTTTGTTTATCATAACAAACAAACAGCGTGTTGTTGTTTATCATGAGACCTGGGCGTATGGAAATTTCCATAAGTAGGAGGAAGCCCTTCTGTCTCAGAGAAAACTGTTCCTTATGTTCGCGACATAAGGTTCACATTCCTTAAGCCAGAAAGTTGTTTACGATGTTTGTTTTTTATGACTTGTTTACTTGTGTACGAGCTTGTTTACTTTAAAGCTTCTAGTGTTTTCCAAAAACATCGCGGCTGACTGCGCGTGTATAAATACGGGTGCCATCGCTCGAGTGGGACAGTTCTGCGACAACAAGCGATACGAAAACAACTCTTGGAAGCTTTTGCGAAGATATTTGCGACAGTGCATTATTGACACATAGAGTGAATTATTTACGACTTTAGGCAAGTTTTACGGTTTAATTGGAAAAGCTCTCATATTTTGGAAGTCATCTTGGTCTGCGTAATAAATCGTGTTCTTACAACCCTAAACGGCATTTTAACTCACCCCGCACCTAACACTACAATATTTAAGATACTTTCCCTTCATGTCGCATAGTTTTGGGACACCTGGTATAATAACGTGAAAATAAGACTCTAGTATGTGAAGTGTTCTACAGTTAGCTTCATAGTGGGATATTGTCTGAAAACTAGCAATTAAATTTAGGGCATTGTAATTGCTGTAAGCGAAGGTGTCTCCACACATTTAAAGATAATAAATGAAGCAGATATAAATAAACGGTTGCACCAGGCGAAAATGATTAATGTACAATATTATCGAGCGCACAAGTTGTCAACCATTTGCTCAAGTGACGTCATGACAAATGCCAGACACGTTCCGTGGCCGTTTGCCATTTCCTATACGCTTTTGATCTATTCTGTGTCGTTTATTTTGAACGTAGTAATGAACTACATTTAAGTTTTCCTAGTAAATTTAGGTGCTGCTTTTTTTAAACATTTCTAAAACAAATTAGATTACTGTACCCCATCCTACCTCACGACTAGGAATGATTATATACCTGGTAGTTTCTCCTCCTGACGATATATATATCCCAGTAACCTTCTCACTCGTTGACGATTTATTTTAAATAAATGCATTGCGTCTAAAAACGTTAATTGGCAACGACTACCAGAAATCGTGCGAGCTTTTTTGTTTCTTCTGTAAAAAAATCTTTACCCTTTTACAAAGTCCAACTTTGTCACAGTTAGATAGAATGGCTCTCGACAAAATTATCTAAGGCAAGCTATACGCCAATTGCTTATTTTATTTGGTGTTAAAGTATGAAATGAAACAAATTTTCACACTTTGTTTAAATATCTAATAATTAAACATTATAAATTTCAATCAATCAATCGATGCGATGTAAGCACATTCGAAATTTACAAACTTTAACATTTTGTTGGTGACATATCCATGCCTTTGAACAGAATGAACAGAAATATGCTGCGCACCTGCATCACCTGGAGGGACCTTCTGGATTTAATTGTGTGCTTACAATATAAAATACTAACTGGTGTTGAACGATGAAAGGTACCATAATATGTCCGTTCTGGTGTCCCAGACAACGTGTATGCAAAATTTTATGGTGATCGCGAAAATTCGCATTTATAATATTAAGTACGGATTTAGAGAGAAAAATCAAAGTTATAAATAAAAAAATGTTTAAATTTCAGTGGGAATGCGCCAATTTAAAACGGGTATCGCCGAAGGTAATACCGGACGCGGCGCGAATGCTAGCGCGAATTATAAATCGCTTGAGTAGAGGCGATGGACACTCGTACAGGGCGTTCTATTCGGCGACCTCGTTCAGGATGTGGAAGGATTTAATGTCGCGTAAGTATACTCTATCTTATTAATTGGCTTTAAAGCCCTTTTAAAAAAAAATCTGTCATTTAAAGCTCATCAACAAAGAAAAAAGAAAATCGGTTTTTTTAATTTTATTTATGCTTTATCGACCCGCTCCCGTTTCACACAGATGCAAATTTTTCCTGCAAATTATATTGCAACTGAAGGTCTGAGTGCCTGCTCTGAAATGCCTTGGTGGCATCGACCACCGGCTGTTTCCATTTTATAACTCCATAACTCTTAAACGAATTAACTGATTTTCATGAAACTTGGTAGATAAACATTTATAGGTACGGGACACAGGATAGGCTACTTTTGTTTTTTTTCAACGCGGACGAAGTCGCGGGCGCCAGCTAGTATTTATTTATAAAATGATAAAAAAAATGTTCCAGATTACATGGACCTTAAGACCGACATGAAACGCATGGACCATTTCACGTCCCTGTGTGGAGTGTTACACGAGTTTTTAAAGGACCTATCGTTGCCAAACGTCGTTGAGTTGATGGGTTTATATGGGAGGGTATGTCAACTTTTAAATGTTAAACACTGAACTTCAAAAACGATCTAATAATAATTGTTATGTCCGTTTTTGACAGCTCTCATTTTACAATCGTTGACTGTGTGTACTTTTAAATAATGTCGAGAATGGAAAATTAAACTTTTAAACTACCTTCTGAATGCATTTTTTGCTACCTTGCAAAGTATTTATAGACTGTTTTTTTTTCTTACTTGTTCTGCTTTGTAAAGAAGCATGAACCTCTTAGTAAATTTAGTGTTTTTGCCTTAATTAGCCTAAACTAATATTTTATGTATATACTAACTGTTGCCCGCGACTTCGCACGCGTAACTTTGTAAATTATATACTAAAACCTTCCTCGAGAACTACTCTATCCATTAGGGAAAACAGCATGAAAATCGATGCAGTTATTTTATAATATGTAAGGATACATGATTAATAAAAATAAAAAAATAATAATAAATACTAAATATTAATTATTATACTAAAAGTGTATCTACTTTTAGTATAAACTAAACTATAATAAAATCGGATATGAATAAACAGTTTATACTATTTTCAAAAACTGACCTTTGAAAGGGGTGCAATGAGGAAAAATTGCAATGAAGTTAAATGGAAATTTAAAATTGCTTAGAAATTTATTGAAGAGCGATATTATATATTGTTAATATTTATTGGAAAATTTCTAACATTTCAGATGCTAATAAATAGTTTTACGATTTTAGACATAGATATGAATTCAATAGGGTCAGGTATATACCTGGCGTCGTCCATAATGGATCACAGCTGCGAACCGAACGCAGTCGCCACCTTCGATGGAAAGACAATCAATATTAGAGCATTGAAAGACATGGCCTATCTGGATTGGGATCAGGTAATTATTTCATCTCTTTATTAAATCTATTAGGGTCAGCGCCGCCGACGGACGGAGTGGCAGCGAAGAGACTAATTTAGTAACAATTTAAATTCAACCTAAAGTGCTCCTGAATACGACTGTATTTGGTACAATGAAATAAAATGACGGCGAGCGACTCGAAGCGCGGTCGAGAGGCGCGCGGCGACCAAAATACAGTCGTGTTCAGGAGCACTTTAGGTTGAATTTTAATTGTTACCAAATTAGTCTCTTCGCTGCCACTCTGTCCGACATATTATACAGATTATTCTAAAATTTCATTGAAAACATTCTAGGGACTGCACTTGAGAAATCATATCTGTTCGTCTGATATATTAATTACAATAGCTGCTGCTTCACGCGACTTCGCCCGTGTAACTTTGTAAATTATATACTAAAACATTCCTCGAGAACCACTCTATCGATTGGTGAAAACAGCATGAAAATCGGTGCAGCAGTTTTTGAGTTTATCGTAAACAGACAGACAGACGCGGCGGGGGACTTTGTGCTATAATATGTAAAATTGGATTTGGAGTTTTAAATCCTTTGCATTGCCAGTTTAATGTCATTGTTTTTTATTTTTTCAAAAAAACCATAATTGTCAATGTCCATAAAATTTATATAGGGCCACTTCTAAAAAAAAGAATCATCAACATCAATTCCTAATTGACGAAATATTCGCGTAACCTCCTTTTTTGGCAGTTACACGAAATTCATAGCAACCTAAAGGTGTCGGCTGCCAAATCCTAAAAGAAATAAAATCTAAAATTGACACATGAATAACGAAGTAAAACTAGTGCAAACCGAAAGAATATTTTTTAATTATTTGTAACGCTTATTTTTAGATAAGAATATCGTACATAGACCTTATGAAGACACCATACGAAAGACAGACTGAACTTTTGCAGAACTACTATTTTCTATGCCAATGCAACAGATGCATAGGTATGTTGTTCAAATGCTTTTCTTCTTTGATAATTATATTTGTATTTTATTTGTTAATTTATCTTCATAAATTATATTATATCCCATGTCTGGTGTTGCATGTGTTAAGGTCTATTATCATGCCTGGTAATAATAGACAGTTAAAATAGTTTTCTTAACCCTTATTTAATCCTTACCAATATTATAAAATATGTGAATGTGTTTGTTTGTTACGTTTTCACGCAAAAACTACTGAACCGATCACCGTGAAATTTTGCATACACGTTGTCTGCGACACCAGAAAGGACATAGGGTACATTTCATCCAGAAAAGGACAGAAAGGACTATTCCCGAGGATCATCTAAAATAAAATAAAAATCTAACGCATGGCCAAAGTGTTATAGCAACATCAAGTTGTCAAGCGTTATGTTGCTTATTTTTTATTGTTTTACATAAATTAAAAAAAAAAGTAGTTCACTGTTTTTTTCATAATAAAGCGAATTATTAGCTATGCAATGTTCATTTTACTAGTGGTCGACCAGTGGTCGAAATTCATTTAATACTAACTGGTGCTAGCGACTTCGTCCGCGTTGAAAAAGAAAAAAGTAGCCTATCCTGTGTCCCGTACGTTTAAATGTTTATCTACCAAGTTTCATGAAAATCAGTTAATTCATTTCAGAGTTATGGAGGAACGTACATACATACATACAGAAAAAAATTGTAAAACTGGTCAATTTAGTTTCAGTATCATGTATAGAGCCTATAAACACGATATCTCTGAAAACAAAGTACATAACTTACTCCATGACCGACCCTTACAGATTCATTATTAGTATTTAATGATGTCATGATATTTTTCATTATTTAATATGCACTATTTCAGACGAGACTCAAATAAAATACGTCCACGCGGCGAAATGTCTGAACGACAAATGCGACAATCCTATAAATATTCCATGGAAAGAGAACTGTCCATTAGTGAGAAAACCGAACGTCCAATCGGAGAACGGCATCGTTGAGAATGGTCCAATGAGAAACGAGGATTTGAATGGAGTGGGCGTTGACGACGACTCGTTAGAGAGAGACGACATCATACGTTGCACCGAATGCGGGACAAAGTACACAGATAAACAAATAGAACAGTTCGTTAAAACAATGGATTTTACTGAATTGCATCTGCAAAATATGAAAGAAGCTTCCGTGGCTTGTATCCTTTTTGAATATAAAATTGAATTTTGAATTTTTGAAAGAGGGATTTACTCGTATATTTTAATACGAGGAAGGTTTATAATATATTATTGAACTAGCTTGCGCCCGCGTTGAAAAAGAAAAAAGTAGCCTATCCTGTGCCCTGTACGTCTAAATGTTTATCTACCAAGTTTCATGAAAATTAGTTAATTCGTTTAAGAGTTATGGAGGAACATACATACATACATACAGAAAAAAAATCTAAAAATGGTCAATTTAGTTTCAGTATCATGTATAGAGCTTATAAACACGTTATCTCTGAAAACAAAGTAAATTACTCCATGACCAACCCTTACAGATTTATTATTAGTATTGATATATCTCTCCTGCAAGCAGATAAAGTATGTGTTTATATGCATTATTATTACCAGAATATAATAAATTGTATATACAGACAGCAATAATATACTTTATAAAAGGCATTTTCCCAGTACATACCTAAAAAAAACTATTCATTTTATTTATTTAGTCTGTATTTTACTTGTAACGGTATTACAACTGTTATATTTTGAAGAGATCCCTCTATTTGAACTATAGCGCACCACGATAAAAGATAGGCAGGACTTTATAGATATTTAACTCGACTTTTGGCGCAAGACAATGTACTTTTTGGTCAATATTAAAATTGCCAACTTTGTAGAACTTCACTTGCAATATTTACAGGAAGATTAAAATTTAAATCTAGACTCTCTTCCCTCCATCTTCCACAAAAAAACATCTGTTTTCAGTTTACAAAAGCAGAGTTGCGCTAAATAAATGTACACACACACGTCTTATTATATTTGAAGACATGAGTGGATGAAGGTGATATGTCGCATTTTTGGGTTTTTTCGTTTTTTTTTTTTTGCGTTGATGAAGGCAATATGTCCACATAAATGATTACAGACCTTAAGATCGTCGTTTTAAGACATTTTTGGAAAATAAAAAGTTGAAAAAGGTATTATATGTACAGTTTATTTTAAAAAGCAAAAAGTGCAGAAAAGTTTACTTTTATTAATGGAAGAGGGAGAGCTATGTTCACTTTTTTTTTTTAATTAAATAATAGAAGTGCTTACTTGCTATCATACCATCAATATTTTAGGTTGTTTACACAACTTTTGATCATAATTTAGTACAAAAATCAGTTCCGTGGCGACTTATCTCAAAAATTAAAAGTAAAATTTAAACCTCGATTTATTTCAAATTGGAATTATGCGACATATCACCTTCGTCCACTCACGTCTTCATTTATATTAAAATGAAAATACGCGACTTGATAGATATGGAACTGTATGAGTTTAACTAAAATCGCCAATGGTGCTGAATCGTAAAAATGCATGTTGATTGTTGAGCCAAAGTGTTCCTTAGCGACATAAAAATAAAGACGTGGACGTGTGCAAGCACTGCTTGGAGCGGCAACGGGGCGTCGTGCACCCGCTCAACGTGTCGCACGCGCAAACGCTGGACCACGCGTTCGATGCCTTGCTTCAGGTCCAATTTTGGCAACGCGCCTGCGAATGTGCCCACGACCTGCTACCCTGTTTCAGGTAACAAACTAATTGTTTTCTATTATACATTAATGGTAAAAAGTGAATGATTTTGTGGCGATACTCCACAGTTGTGTCGTTCATTGTAAAAGTGGTGTAACTCCCTATTTTTAAAACCATCTTTTCTTGCCTAATGGTATCACATTTAGTCATAACTTTCAATATAAAAGTGAAGTAACTCCAATAGTTGCATTAAAATCCCATAGATGAAAACAATGAATGAATGCTTATATTTTTTTTCCTACACTATAATTCGCAAAAAGCTCGTTATTCTAAAATTCAGTTACAAGGAGATAGTTCACTTTTACAATGAACGACACAGTTATACAACCTCTCCGACTAACGCTGGCATAGAAGATTTGAAAAATCAAGAATAGATTCGAAAATATGAAAACGAATAAACTGTCATGTCAAATTTATGTATAAAAGGGGTTGTCAACATTTTGTAATGATTTTTGTGCTATAGTTTTTCAACCGAACTTTTGCTATGTACATACATAGGCTAATTTGAAAATGTAATTATTGTAAATTCTATCAGTTAATATAAGATTCAAGCTATTGAGTATTTCATTTGGCTACATCCGAATGCATACAAAAGTATAAATGTGGTACTGCTGATGTCCCACAATTTCAATAATTATATTTTAAGCCTCACTTAAAGTCTGTTTTTTAATCTCAGACAAAAATGACACATGCAAATGTCAAGTTTGCAATTATAATGATACCATGTAATGTATGTAATGCATGTCACATGTAATGTCATTTTTGTCTCTGAGATTAAAAAACAAATTTTAAATATATTATACACTAGCTGGTGCCCGCGACTTCGACCGCGTTCTCTATAGCCTATAGCTTTCCACGATAAATTAACTATTCAACACAAAAAGAATTTTTCAATTCGAACCAGTAGTTTCCCGTACGTCTAAACGTTTATCTACCAAGTTTCATGAAAATCAGTTAATTCGTTTAAGAGGTTTGGAGGATCATTCCCAATAGTTTTCGAGATATTCGCGAAAAACCAATTTTGGGTGCAATTTTTCCCAATTTTGGGCCACTTTGATGCGGATTTCGAGGGAGCGATCACGATTTTCGGATTTCTCGAACACGAAAACATAAAAGTAAGCACTCAAGCAGAATCCTAATAAATAGATTAAGTCAAGATCGAGTAGTATACAGATCGTAGGCCACCATTTACTGAACTTATCTATGTACTGCCATTTCACGATGTAAAGTTCGCATACAGACTGATTGCAAGTGCTCTGTCTGTCGACCATAGTTACATAGACCGACCATACACAGTTTCTTGTAGAACCTTGATAAATAAATATTTTGATTTGATTTTGATAGTAGGATTTTAGGAAAAAATAGGGAAATGTGCGTGCATGCCTTGCTCACTCACCGAAACACAACAGACTGTCCCTATGACTGCTTATTTATTGTTTTCAGATTCTACTACGGCGAACGGCATCCATTACTGGGACTGTTGCATTTGAAATACGGAAAGATATTGGTGTACATGTTTGAGCTGCAGAAGGCGTTGCACCAACTCAAGTGTGCTGAGAAAATATTGAAAATAACACACGGAGACAGACATCCGCTGTACAGGGATCAACTTGTTCCGTTGCTGAGACAGGCGATGGTTGAGTCCAACGAGCGTTAGTACAACCGCAGATCTTTGGATATGCGCGCGACCGGACGCCCCGCTAGAGATATGGCATATTAGAACAAACAACCGTGTCACTAAAATTACGCACACTGACGTACATACAGCACACAATGACAACCGACCCGGTGTACTCACTTACACGCACACTCACGTACAAATAGCACACAATGACAACCGACCCGGTGTACTCACTTACACGCACACTCACGTACAAATAGCACACAATGACAACCGACCCGGCGTACTCACTTACACGCACAATCACGTACAAATAGCACACAATGACAACCTACCCGGCGTACCCACTTACACGCACACTCACGTACAAATAGCACACAATGACAACCGACCCGGCGTACCCACTTACACGCACACTCACGTACAAATAGCACACAATGACAACCGACCCGGCGTACTCACTTACACGCACACTCACGTACAAATAGCACACAATCACAACCGACCCGGCGTACTCACTTACACGCACACTCACGTACAAATAGCACACAATCACAACCGACCCGGCGTACTCACTTACACGCACACAACTGCCGGACCAATAGCATGTTGTTCGTGACGAAACACGTGATTGAATTGAAGACGCGAGTGGATGAAGGTGATATGTCGCACATGTCAATAAGTTTTTGCCACGGAACTGATTTTTGTACTAAATTATGATGCGAAGTTGTGTAAACAATCTAAAATATTAATGGTATGATAAGCAAGTAAACACTTCTATTATTTAATTAAAAAAAAAAGGTGAACATAGCTCCCTCTTCCATTAACAAAAGTAAACTTTTCTGCACTTTTTGCTTTTAAAAAAAATTAACTGTAAATAACACCTTTTCAACTTTTTATTTTCCAAAAAAATGTCTTCAATCGACAATCTTATCATTTATACGGACACAAATTACCTTCATCAAAGCGAAAAACCCAAAAATGCGACATATCACCTTCATCCACTCACGTCTTCAATTGTCGAGGTAAGACAATTCCGAGGCACGCTCTATTCTTTATCGGTGCCATATCCCTAGAGGGGCCGCGCGCATTTCCGAAATCTGTGAGTATAAACATCGCAAAACTTGATGGGCTCTGGCGATGTCACGTGTCAAATATGCGCAGTAACCGATTTTTTAGACTGTTTGTGAGGTATTGCGACGCGGGGATGGGGGAGCCAGGGAATGAGCGAGACGCAATGATAACATTTTGTACAAGAGAAAGCAGATCAGCCGTATCAAGACCTCAAGGTCAGAGCCCATTAAGATTTGCGATACCCATACAACTAGATTCGATCATAGACATAGAGAGAATTGACTGAGCGTTCCTTGTCCAACTGTGAAGTAAATACGGACAGAAATCAGATCATGTACTCTACAAAATGTTATTTGAAAAACCACCAACAGAAAGTGTCTCTATGTAAACGAGCACCAATTTTTTTCTTTCTAATCATGCACTTCTGCTCACGGTCCAAGCCTCCATTGAGAAAAGTGGCCTTGTGGCCAAGCAATAGAATCTGGGTATTTTGCGCCTTTTGAGGAGGTTCATAGTATTGGGTACTGTCAGCTGTATACAGCTAGAGCTTTTGGGTGGTATCAGCCTATCCTTGTATTTCTTGTCGCGAGATTAGATTTACTAAGGCACTCGTGAAGCTCCGAGTTTCTAGTGAACCAGGTTGAGTTAGAAATCTGTTTTAGAATGTAGTTTTTTTAGATACATTGTGTCACAGGCAGATCCCCACAAATGAAGTCCATAAGTCCAAACGGGTTTGAAAATTCTTACGTAGGGCTAGAATTTCACTTGTAACTTTTACTCGCGTAAGTTATGTACCTATTTACGAAGAATTTACTAATGTAAACAAAACAACTGTAACAACAAAGCTGGTTACAACGTAAGTTTTTCTAACATACGTAAGCTGTAGGTCGCGAAAGTAGGTAAACATAAGTGAATTCGTTCAGGTGTAAATATATTCATAGGCCACTTATGTAATGCTTACATAAGCCCATAAAGGTGCTCCCTCACCGGGAGCATTCACGTGTAATGTAACATTTAATATTCGACTTTGAGCATTACATTACAATACTACCTCCCTGACTGACGATCATTCACGTCTAACATTTTATCAAGTGATTCGGGGATCGAACGCTGAATAAAGCCGCGATACAGATCAGTGTTACATTACAAGTGAAGCGCATTTTTGTTACAAGTTGTATCATTACAAGGTGCGCAATGTAATGCTCGGTTCTCCTCCTTCACTGATGTACTGTTACGTTACATTACACACGAATGCTTCCGGTGAGGGAGCAACTTAAGTAAAACTTATAAGTGTAATTCTAGCCTAAGACGATCAGAGCCAACAAAAGCTCTCTAGTACCGACTGCAATAAAAGTGAGAGTGAATAGGCATCTACAACAGCCCTACAAGAAAGAGACAGGTATTGACCGCACGATAGCTTTCTCTCTTTCTAGAGCGTGGTCAATTTCATGCGGATATTGCTCAGTTTATTCTCTATGTCTAATTGTTTGATACATCAACTTTCAGCAATATGTCAAGTCAATTTTTTTAGGTTGTAAGTAATTCAATACAAGACACGGTTTCAGGGTTTTTTATGGCCAACACCGCCTAATTGTCCCACACGTTAAATAAGTATTAATCTAAATTTTTTACTAATATAACTTCAAAATAAACAGGCAGCAATTAAAGACAGGGACTGTATTGTTTAATGTCGGAGCTTATGTGTTTAGTTTGTCAAGTCTAGTATATAAAAGTTATTCATTCAAAAAGTTATAAGATATAAAAGCAGAAAAATGCTAAAATTGAATAAATTCATTGAATTTGAATTAAATCATCACATTCCTAAAGCAAGTTTGTGGACAAATTTTTTTTTGAGTGTGTTGTAAAGATTGTTAATTAATTAAATGTTTTTTTTTTTGTTTTTGCTCGTTTTATTTCTAAAATAGTGTAGTGGTAATACACTACAATTGTGATTAGAAATTTGGCCCCAAAAAGTTGTGTTTTCGAGAGTAGTTTTTTGTTTTTCTATACAGCCGAAGAACCCGTAATTGAACGGCTTCGCGGGCGACCTGAAAGGCTTCGTAGGAAACGGCTGGATATGAAGGGCAGAAGACAAGCCTTGGGAGAGGCCTATGTCCAACAATGGAAAGACAGGCTAAAAATGATTTAGTCTTCTTAAAGTATGAATGACATTAATATGATATAATGTAGGTAAATATACTTAAGTATGATTAGATTACTAACTTCTTGATACATACATACTTTGTTGGAAATATATATATATAATTTTGCTTAGCGTTTAACTAATCAATCCACCCATCGACAAGTTTTCGCTATGAGCCAAGTAAGTGACGATGGCTAAAAACAATTCATAATAACAACTAAACTAGCTCAAACATCTTTTGAAATAGCAAAGCACACAACAATATACTTAATTTTTTTTTGAGCTATTAGCTACTTGCTATTCTTTTTACAGATAATCTTGAGAATATTAAAAAAAATATGAACTGATTTACAATGCTATACAACTCAGCTACCTATTTAAACTTAATGACGAATGGGTAAGAGATGGCGCTAAATAAAATATCGAGTAGTAAGAAATTTTAAGATAATAATAACATATTGCCAAAAGTAGCTATATGAGGCGATATCAAAAAAATTGTACATTTTGAAAAAGCTCAATGTCTCCATATTAATACGGGTGTAAAAAAATCCTATGGTGAATAAATAAGCCGTATTTTTCAAAAAGGCGCTTCAATATTCATTCTTTAGTATATAAATACCAGATCAACTGAATTAGTCCAAAGGAATACAATAAAAACTAAATCTAATGAAGTGAAGTTTTTTTTTTGTCATACAAAAAAGTAGTGTCTCCCGTGGTACTTTTAAAAGAAAAAAATAATAACTTTTTCATAATCCATCGAACACAGTTTTTTTTTATAAAGTGTACTTGGAAAACGATCACTGTGCATAAGAAACCTTTTTATTTCTTTAGAAACGTTGTAATAAATAAGAAAACTGAAGTAAAACTGATGTCTCCATATTTCATTACGTTGTGTGACGATATTATGTGTCTTGTTATATACTTTCGGAACGCATTCGTATTTTTTTACATCCGGAAACACTCGATTTACCACTCAACCTCACAAAACAAAACGTCAGCCACCTTACTTTTGCTGTATTGCTTTGATTTGTGAGGTTACCCTTTTGTTGCATTGTAAAATATTTACTTGTGTTACGCAATATCTCAGGTAAGTTTAATGATTTTACTACAGATATATTATCTTATGATACTATTTGTAATAAGTAAATCGTGTGATAGACAAGAATTGTGAAAATCTTTTTACTTTGTTTGTAGCGCGTGGTTTCTTGTTTTGATAGGTTATATTTTGCTTCCATTGGGTGACGCCACACAAAAAAAGGGTGCATACACATTGGCAATTTTTATATTCCATTATGTTTCTTTCGTGTGACACATTTTTTCGTTTTAAAATGTACGTTGTAGTCTGAATATATTTACGTTGTATATTTCTACATTCAAAATATTAAATTTATATGAATAAAAATTCATTGTGATCCATTAATTCATGATAATTTTGTAATGTTTTTTATTTTAAACCGACTAAAAAAAAGTTGGTTCTCGTTTATATGTATCTTCGCGATTTTATAAAGAACTACCTACTGATCCGATTTGAAAGCTGTTTTCGCCATTCGATTGCATATTTTTTCGTTATCTTATCGCTCTTACTTACTGTAAAGAAAAACACCGTGAGGAGCACAGTACGAAATTGCCCATGTATAGACTCTGCACTAAAAAGCCTTAAATATAAAAAAGAAAAAGATTTTTTTTTATATAAGAAATATGAACTTCAAAAACTTACCGAACTAAAACGAAAAATATAAAAACATCAATAGATTTAGACCAGTTTACATTACCTAACTAAATATATACTTTTTCATTTATGTTTAAAAAATCTATTTTGGCATTTTCTTTTCCGTTTTTAATGTGAAAAATTATGTAATTATCTCTATTGGTGTATTTACGTGATAGAACCATAGTTACAATTTGTGCTTTCTGGAGCAGAGAGACAATGAAGATATCGACAAAAGTTGAGTCAAGAAAATCCGGAGAAACTGCTATTGTTTTTACTTGCAAAATGTTGCATTTTAGATTGTTTTCTTTAAGATTTTTAATTAGTGATAATATAAATAAGATTTTTAAACTATTTTATTTTTGTTTATTTTTTAAATACCTAACTACCTTAACTATTCTACATAATGTGTTAAACTTTATAGTTTTGCGTCATGTCAAATGTTGATTAGTATAAAATATATTTATTCAAGTCAATTAAAATACAAAATGTAAAAGATAAAATAATGTCCGTAAGCAAATACACTGTTGGTATAATGCACCTTTATATTCCTTTGTGTTACAGAAATGTTAATATTCCATTGTATTTCTTTTGTGTTACGTACAATTTTTTTGATATTCACTCATATGGTAGGTATCGAAATTGTTTTTGTATATGTCATGTCAAACAATAAACGGATGGGAATGAAGTATATTCCATATAGTGTGGGCAAACCATTATTTGCAAATAGGTAATTCTCTATTTGGGAGGAGTGTCGTCTAAATTAGAGAGATAAAAGAAAATGTCTGTAGATGGGTAATTTATACTTTATTTGTTGCAATTGTAACTACAATACAATGGGCTAAATAAAGATGGCATTATATGTCCTGTCCATGGTAATGTCAGTCCTGCTGTATCTCTCTTTTTTGAGGTTATCTTATGGGTAGCCTTCAGTACTGTCTGTCTGCTTTGTCAAGTTAGTAAGACTTAGTTGTGACGTGGTCTTTTGTTGTTAGGTCCATAGTTGTCCTGTTTTTCCTCAGCTTCTAAAACCTTCATACGAATGCCCCAAATGTCAGCTCCGTGAAGGGTTTTTATAGCTGCATCGGCAGCTTCAACGGATGCATAGAGGGCATATCCTATTGTCTTGTTGGCCAAAGTGTACACGTTTATAAGATCTCCAAATCTGCAGAACACATCCTTTAAAACTTGCAAGGGTGGAGGTTGAGGCTTACAAACTAAGAAGCATCTTTTTTTTACTGCCATATTAATATCAACCAAAGGCTGGCGAGGTGGCAAAGGTACACTACAGTAAGTAGGATCTTCATCATTTGGCACACTTCGTTCAGATACACCTGTGGTTGCAGTTTTAATAAGTTTTGAAGCTTCCGCTATAGCCTCAGCTAGCTGGGCTAAGTCGGGCGTAGAAGATTCTGAGGTTGAGGCAATAGCGTTCTTTAAATTGCTCATAGCATTTGATACCTTAGAATAGTTCTCCTCGTGAGCATCAAACTTTGACTTATAAGGCTTGACGAATATCTTCATACCGGGAGGGTATTCCAATTCGTTTAATTTCTCCACAGCGTAACTTGCCGATATGGAGTTTGTATATGTCACCATTCCTTTACCAAAATTACGCATCAAATCAACATAGTACTTACAATTCACCATTCCGGGAACTATATCGAAAATTCTCTCAACATGATAATGAGTCAAATGGGGGCAGCAAATAAATCGAATTTCTGTGAAGCCACCATCTCTCTGAGGCTTCATCAAACCCATAATTGATGTTTTCGGTGAAGATGTTACAGCTAAGTTATTGAGGCTTGACTCAAAAGCGGTTTCTGGGCGTTTTGCACTTCCTTTGGGCATAGCAAAAACTGCCCTATACGATTTGTCGACTTCTTCAACAGCGAGCGCTGCCTCAGAAAACTTTGAGAACTTAACATAAGCAAAACCTTTTGAATCACCAGTGTCTCTATCCTTTTGGATGATAATACTCTCCACATGTCCATATTCAGAAAATACATTTTCAATACCATCTTCAGTTTCTGTTTTTGGAACTGTTATAAACAGTCTTCTATACTTTTCATTGCTTTTATCTTCTGTTTGTATCGTTGATCTATTAGCAGCGACCATAATTTTTAAAGGACGTGATGATCCTGCGATCGCTTTGTAGTTCAATTCCTCTAAAGCGAAAGCCGCTTGTGATGTTTTGGAAAATTGAATATAAGCAATGCCCCTATGTTCTCCCGTGTTATGATCACGAGGAATACTTATGTCCTGTATGTCGCCGAATTTTTCAAAGGCATCCTTGAATTGGTCTTCTGTCTGTTTTTTGTCACAAATTATAAAAAGTCTCGAGTAGGTAGGCGAGTCGGTAGAGATGTCGTCGTTACGATGTCGATTAGGTTTTGAATCCATTTTCTTAAAATAAGGTAAGTATTAGGTTCAATAAAATCAAAATGAAAATATTTTAATTAGGTATTTAAAAATTGAAGGATCTACTAGGTATATACTATGCAATATATTTTTTACGAATTCAGAAAAAATACCTATTATACCTATTTAAATCTTTGCTTATATGTGATACAGCATTATGTACTAAGTTTGGAAGTATTGGAAATCACTTTATACCTTAACAATATAGGTAGCCAGAAGGTACTAAATAAATAACAGATATTCTGATGAAAACCAACCCAACTAAACTAAAGTCCTAATCTGCTCCCAAGGTAAGTGAAATTAATCCAGAAACGAACAAATAAGAGAGTAGGTAAAAACCGTTATTCTATTCTAAAATTACCTAGTTACTCTTAATCTTAATTCCCATTTATTTTAAAATAAAATAGCTTATTTCGTTTTAATGATATGATAACCACAAAATCCATAAAGTAAATTTAATTTTTAAAGCCAAGCCAAGCATCTCCTTCTCCATAGTCTGTGGCGTGGCTGTGGTGACGTTGAGATCACAGGATAAGGATGAGTGTCTTTTTCACCTCCGTAATCCGTAACCCTGGCCGGATGAAGTTACAAATGCAAAAGCAAAAGCGATTGACTATGTAAAATTAATTGAATTGAGAGAAATATGTATTATTTCCTTGTCTAAGTTGCGCGTAAAAACTGCTCCAGAGCTGGAAAATATTGCTCCACCAACATCATTTAAAAACAATCAATGATTCATTCATTAAATGAAGTTTATTTCATTACATTAATTAATGCAAATTAGGTAATCAATTTGTTTTAGCATCTGCCAGTGTTAATTTCATTGAATTTGAATCATTGATTGTTTTTAAATCATAATGGTGTAGCAATTTTTTCCAGCTCTGGAGTCTGGAGTAGTTTTTATCGCGCACCTAGACAAGGAAATAATATGTATTTCTTAAGATACGAGCGTTGCAATGGTCCAGTTTGTTTTTTCGAATATCATTATAACCCGTCTGAAATATCTGCGAACCAGGCTCAATGACGTCATGCAACGGCGCTTGCGTTGAAAGCGGTACTGAACTACTGAATAGGCGAAAACGGGGCGAGATGCGGGTGAGCGCGAGGGGAAGCGCATTCCAGCGAGGTGTGCAGATATTTTCGACGGGTATTATTTATAAGCTGGAGCCATTTTCGAAAATTTATAATTTGATGGAGCAATTAATTTTACATCGATTTATGCTTTTGCTTTTGCATTATTTGTAACTTCATCCGGCCTGGGTTACGGACATAACATACGGTGGTGTTCTGAACGTGACAAACGCGAAGCTTTTTGGTTTTGGACTTCTGAAGAAGACATTCGAGATGTCAATTTTACAATTACATCAATTTTTTAACATAATTATAAACTAAGGCGGGTAGAGATGGAGCGCCATCTTACAGTGTTAAACTGAAAAAGTGGCAACTAAATGCGATAAATAGAGATGGCGCCAGTGTGATCAGAGAGAGTTTGAGAGTATGGAGAGTATGGAATGAATGTAGCAGTAGTTGACGGAGTGAAGTGCGCCGAGTTGAATTTTGGTTGAATTGTTTACTGTCACGAGCCACACCAGCGCCACCAATTTATCGTCTTTCGACGGCACTTTTAATACTCAGATTGCTTTCCTTATCTCTACCCTCCTTAATATAAACCAAGAGGATATAAACATGGGTTCTGTTCACTTAAATGGTATTGTCAGTATTGTCGATTTCTTAATACTTACTCTATGTTAATACATAGAATACTCATACTTAAAAAAAATACTCTATCAAACATATCTAATTATTACTGAAGTTTTAAACAGAGTTTTACGAAAATGTAAGTTGCATTCGTTTGAACGGACCTGAAAGAATTAAGTGTTTAAATAAATTAACTTAACACATTATATATTTCTTTATACATAGAAACAGATAACTCTAAGAATGTAACCGTTGCGTTTTAAAAATTTGACGCAAGTTTTTTTATGGCCGACCTGTCACTAAGATTGACATGACAGCAGTATTTATTTTTATGCCAATGCCATCTTTATGCGTGAAATTACTCTTTTGTTATAAAATTACATGAAATTATACATAAAAGCAATACTGTACCGTGAAATCTTTTAAAGCGTCTGTTTCCAACAAAAGTGCTCTAGTCGAAGTATTAATTAATAGTGGCAATTTATTTATGTTGTGTTATCAGTTGGCGTAATTACCTCACCTATGCTTTTACGCTATCGTGCACTTCGAAATCAAATCAATGCTAGCACTCGAAGAGATCGCTACTCTTCCTGTGCTAATTCAATCAATGTTTTGGTTCAACCATCGAAATAATTATATACGTAATAGATAACAAGTTTCAAGTGTGTTAGAAACTCGCGAACTATTCTAGTCATATTCTTCCGCGGACTTGAAAAGAGATTTTTGAGTTTTTTCGGTCTGAATAAACAAAAAAACACTATGTTTAGTGAATCGTATGAAAGACGTTTAATGCAACAGTGCAGTCCTGCAAGCAAAAGACAGTCGGTACTTGTTAGACCAGAGGTTATGGACAGATTTGTGCCGTGCAGACTTGACAATAATTGGCAGACCAGTTTTTTGGGTAAGTGTTTTCAACTTATTGACTCTGTACCTTTCTTCACGTCTTTAGATGTCTACTTGTTATAATTTTTTATTGTCATATAGATCTAATTCAATATAGAGAGATGTTATTAAATCCTTATACATATTATAAAACAAAGTCTTCCGCCGCATCTGTCTGTCTGTCTGCATCGGTGCAGTAGTTTTTTCATGCTGTTTTCACCAATGGATAGAGTAGTTCTCGAGGAAGGTTTTAGTATATAATTTATAAAGTTACACGAGTGAAGTCGTGGGCAGCAGCTAGTTAAAAATGTAAATTATTTCATTTAAATGAGACATTAGATATAAATGGTATATTTGTACATTTCAATTATGTGGTTGATTAAAATTATGATTATATATATGAAATAATTTTAGTTATCTTTTAAAATTAATATTATCATTTTTAATATTTTTCATGGAAGGGTATATTTTATGTGTAATATTAGGCATTAATTTTTGTAATATCCTATATATATTATTTTAACTTTTAAAAAATCATATTTCTTTAAAAAAAAACAATTTGCAATATATACATTGAAAATTATTGTTTGAACGTTTTCTGCTTAAGATATACAGAGAGGTAGTAATTGTGATTAATCTAGATGTTTTTAAATACCTAATGAAGATGTATAAGTTAAACACGGTTGTCCATTTAAAAAGATTATATACCATAAGCTTTGGTGCGGTAAAAAATTGAGCTGACCAACGACGAATAAGCTTATTTAGTCAGGCAATGAATAATGTGAAATTAAAGAACAGATTTGATATATTAAATGTTTGTTTAGGTTATTTACTTTTCAGAAATGAATCTTAATTTTGATTTGAATTTAAATTTTACATGAACTGAAAATCTTCTGAATAATTTGATTTTTTTTTAAAGAAAAACTTTTCTATTCACATTATACTTAAATATAACATCTATTAAAAGCTTTTAAAAATATAATATTTTTAAGTTGTTTATTTTTTATTGGAGAAAATTGTAGTTTATCATTTAATGATTTATGCAACAAATCAGCATGCTTGTTGAAGTAAGTATGGAAGACATTACAATATAGTTAAAGCTATAATAAATGATATATAAATTATTTCAATATGATAAAATTATTTCAATAGTTTTTTTCAAATATAGTTTTATAACTAATGTCAACTGATCATCATGAAATTTGCATACACATTGTTAGTAATACAGAAAAGGACAATTAGTGTACCTTTCACCTAGAAAAAAACAGCCCATCCCAAGGGATCATCTAAAAATAAAAAAAAAATCAGAGTGTGACAAAAATATATGAAAAATAAATTTGGAATAAATGTTTTAGCACCTATAAAATGGTGTGCGGAAAATGTTGTGGCCAATAGTGTAAATATTTCAATCTATAGCTACAGTCAATTCAGTAGTATTAGAAATTACCAACATATATAAATACACTAGCTGGTGCCCGCGATAAATGGACTATTCAACACAAAAATAATTTTTCATTCCAGTAGTTCCTGAGATTAGCGCGTACAACCAAACAATCAAACAAACTCTTCAGCTTTATATATTAGTATAGATTAACAAACATATAATAAATTTAATTTTTTTAGTTTGTATTTAAAGAAACTGTTAGATAACTATACAAAGTTACCTTAAAATAACAATATAATAAATATAAACTAATTTTTCCTCCTTAAAATGTTTGTGTAGGTATCTGTTTTGTGCATGAAGACATAAAGCAACTGACAAAAAATAAATTCTATTATTATTTTAAAAAGACAAAAAGGAATCAATCTGAATTTAATGATAGGTTGTATCACTAAGATTGCGCTTCTGTGGTACTCTATTTTTTTTTTGTGACGGCTGACTATTATAATGGTAAATTGATTTTTTTATTCTTATCCTAAAGTGCTGTCTGTACTAATAAAATGAAATTTGTATCTATGATTCAATGTCTGTTAATGTAACTTTTGTAAATTAAAATAACAATTTGTTTATTAGGCGATCATTTTGTAATAATATCCTGAGTTTCTTGCGGGGTTTCTTCTCCGGATCGTCATCTTGGCTTTTTTACCAAAACCCTGGTAACTTTAACTTAAATTTATAATGACAATCATAAGAGTTTCTTGGAAAAAACTAATTGATAAATACATATTTTCATTTTGAATGAAAAATATGTTAATTATAATGCTGTGACAAAAGGGCTTTAAACTAATTAGGCTCTTAACTACTTTTCATCACACCCAAAATTTGTGATGATAATAGATTAAGTTCAGTTGTGATTTTTTTAAACTGTTAGTCATTAAATAATTATTTAACTGTCATTAATTATGATTTGTTTTTAACCTTTTCCTTGCTACTAATAACTAAACTCCTATTATTATTCAGGTTCATTTCAAGTACTTAACTAATGCTTGATTACTAAAATTGTTACAATTTAGTCGACTCTTGTTTGTTAATTGTTTTTAAATGTTTCTTAATCTTTTCTTGACAATTTTTACTACAATTATTGACCCACTTACTTAATTCTTTTACCTGCAACATCCAAATAAATATATGCCACTTTGCCTATAGATATTCTATATTGCTGATATATTTTTGTCAGAGATTATTTTTTTTTAGAAACAGTAGTTTTTTTTTTTCTAAATGAAAGGCTTGTAAGTAGTTTTCTGTATCCCTGACAATGTGTATATATAAGCAACATATATATAAGCAACATTTTATGATGACTGATTGAGAGAGAATGCGATAATTTTTGTTTTATGCTAGGTAGTAAGTAACTAAACTGGAATTAATTTTATAACTAATTAAGAAAGTAGACTGTAATGAGCTTGCTCAGTGGAAATAAAATAGAAAAAAAAAAAAAAGAACGCGACCCAGCTTTTACCACGCCACTTTATGGAAATGTATGGAATTTTAAAATAATTTTATGACAAAAAAAAAATCGCAAGTACTTTCAGGATGCCGAACATGATTTAATTGATTTTCTTAAAGTTTAAATATTAGCGCAATAATAAACTTTTTTTTTCGAAAATTACCAACTCTATTTCATCACGATAAAGTCACGCAAGGCAGAATAAAGGCCCAATAAATGGTAGGTAACCCCACAATGAATGCAAACGCGCTTCCAAGCCTTATAGGAAATGAACTCGGCTCACACATCCCTTTAGTCACGCATCAACACGAGTATATGAAAAATTAAATTTGTAAATAATTAGTTAGTTTTTATTTCCACAATATAATGCAAACTCTTTTTTGTCACAAACTAGTGACCCGCTCTTGGCTTCGCCCGGCGTGCAATTTTTTATATACAATAAAAAACCTTTTCCGTATAGTTAAGTGGAAACTGAATCAAAATCGGTCTAGCCATTCTTGAGTTTTTGCAAGACTAAAGTAATTTAAAGATATACTTACATTTAAGTAAGTGTATGTCGTGATATTTTTCTATTTTTAATGCAACTTGAGATTATTGGCATTTAAGTAGGTATGTAATACATGACTGCATTGCATTGCATTGATTGTATAAATTTATTCATTTATACAATCAAGCACAAGGCTTGTGTTTTACACGGTACGTCGATAAATAGTATACTATTAAACTATGATAGTATAAGCTATAAATTCGCGTCTTTTTTTCTTGTACGAAATGCGATGTGAAGGGCTTAGCGAAAAACGCATCAAGCGTAACGGCTTACGTGAGAATTGTAGCTCGCGTGTTCGAAGCCGAGATTAGGACATTGCCTTCAAGGTATTTTTATAAAAAAATAATTATATAGTTTTATTAAGTATATTTATATGAAGTTTTTCACGGTTTCGCCTGCGTGGAATTCAGTTCAGTATGGATCGGTTCCAGAAATAAAGGTGAAAAGATATTATGTGCTAACTATTGCATTTGCAAAAATAATATTACTTTGAATAATTCTAGGTCGTCAATAAACCTTCACCCCCTTGGTCTTGATTTATTTTAAATAGGCGACGGTAGCCATCTGAACTGCCATCAAAAACTGCACTAATTTATTGCCTGCATTAATTCTTAATTGGTTATATTTAAGAAGCTAGTTATAACTCTATAAAAACTAAAACTTTTATAGAGGACGTATTTTAGATGAAGGTTATGATTCTATGGTAAGTCTCTAAGTAAGTGAATGTGCAGCAGTGGAATGGGTTTTGATGGGTATTTGCACTGATTTCTCCATACACTTTGTGTAGAATAATAGCGGAGCTGTGAAGCGTAGATCATAAACAGTGACCGGACGATGCCCTCAAGAGAAGTCTACGCGGTCTCTCATCCGCGACAGCTTTTTAATTATGTAATCATTACAAAGTTATGATAATTTTCTTTTTGCATTTCACAGCGCGTGTCGTATATGCCTTTTGAAATTACCTTTCTCAGACATTCTCGTCTATAGATCATAGTCACACCAATAGGTTTTTCAATTATATTTGTCGTTTTTGTTAATATATTTTATATTGATTTCGACTAACTATTTCGTCTTTCGCCTAACGTCGACATAAAACACACCTAACGTCTCAAAAGGAAATATTAGAACTGTTTTCATACAATCTTCTTTAAGTAAGATTCTTCCAATATCAAAGTTGAGAAAGCAAAAAAAAATCAAGTAACAATAAAATAGAAACTTTATTATTCGCTACCTAATCTCGTGTCGTTTAAATGCGAAAATTAATTCATTTCACATACCTAGTTATTTTAAGCATTTTTAAATATGATTCAAAAGTCAAAACCTATACCTAAATTTGACCTAACCTGTATTAATTATAATTTAAATTGCAAGTTAATTGCGGAAGCTGACAAATAAAGGTTTTTTTACTAAAGTTGAATTCTTGGGGTATATTATGAGGAGTTCATCCGCCTATTAATATGCTAATTGTGATTCATTAGCAATCACGGGATACGGGGTCGGTCGAATGGCAACCAGAGTCAATTAGGTTCAAGTGTGCATACATTTGTTCGCTCCAGCTATATGTTTTAAATTCCCTGCGCTGGGGAGCCTACGAGTAGCTTATTTTGAATGTATTATATTGTATACGTTGGGAACGTTTGGAGAGGTCGGTAAAGCGCTAGATTTTCCGCAGCCCCCATCAACTGCTTTTCCTGCCACTTTTCTCAAGTCGTTATACTACTTGCAAAGTGGGCGCCTATTCAGCATAGATACTCGGTATGTGACCGTCACTTGAGAACATTATTCGCCATTGGATTTTTATTTTACGAGCTTCAGGGCCTGCCTAATATAATTTCAGCTTACTAATTCTGTGATTATATTAAAATTGTCCTTATTCTATTATATTAAAATTGTCCTGCAGTATAATTTGTAGGTATTCGTTTGAAGCCGGGGTGGGTTGTGTGTTTTATTTTTATAAAATAGTTACTTACGTTTTGTGATAATGTTTTGTATTATTTCAATTAAAAACATTATAATGACGTGTGAACTAATTACAAGCGAGATCTGGTAATTGTCGACCCAAAAATTGCGCATCAAAATAACATCTGCAATCTCATTTTGTTTTCACGCAAAAAATAAAATAGCATTCGTCTTATCGTGGTATTTTTTTATTATACGTTCGAATGCAATTCGCGATAGCTTTTGCAACCTGTGCGCTTCGAGATAACGTTTCCAAAGGCGTCCCACTAACACCCAGGACAAATTGCTTAACATTTGATAACAGTGCGTTATCGGCCGTTTGTAAAAAAATGTGTATTTTACTGTCACCAAGTGACTTTGTTGACTATATGGTGTGACGCGTCGTCAGAATCCAAAGCGTTGCTGGTAACATTGATCAACTAATTTGCTAATAGTAGGTTGATACCAGTTACGTACCACAGAGATTTTCGTATTTGTAACCTGTGTATTAGTTTTACTCAATTTATTCTTTGATATGTATCATTTAGAAAATAATCTATCCTTTGATCCATCTATCTCTTTGATAAGTGTCTAATGATTATATTCGTCAATTATCTCGTATTTTAAACTTTGCTAAATTAGTGTTGCATTCACTGATGTTATTTCGGACTGCTAATTAATCGTGTTCACTACGACTGTAGACATTTATACTACGTCGACGTGGGCGAATGCAAGTCAACATTTAGCGAATTAGCACTATATAGGCGCAACAAGTGCAAGTGTTTCTTTACATTTTTAAATTCTCTATTTTCATCTTAATATTTCTTAACATTGCTATCGTCATATTTGTTGACATTACGAGACATTGTGAACACAGTATGAAGATCTAATAGTTGGCTACAAACGATACCTGACCGATAGCTGGCTGCTTCAATCGAAAAGGACACGGAATTATCAAATTCAAAACCAGAATGGCATAAATACGTGAACCCAAAAATATGTATCAATGAAAATGCACAATGGAGTTGTTTGGCTCCAATCATCAAACTACTACAACATGGAACCCGCGTGCCATACAAAACACTACGAATTTTATGGAACATTTATAAGTGACATATGCGTAGAGCATGAACTGTCATTTAAAACAAAACAAACATAATAATAAGTACGTAATTTAAAGAAAATGTGACTTCACGTCAACCCATTAGAGTTTAAAATGAAATAGTAAAAGTTGATCGTTACTACCTTTTACCATTGACGCGTGAAGGCAAGAGTCCGCCATGATTCTGTCAAAGGCGTTCTTTTTATGTGCCGCTTTGGCATTTGTGACGCAAATTCCATTGTAGTATTTCGATGGCTCCAATAAAAAATAATGCAAAACCTTACTAACTACTTCTTACAGTATAAATCGTCCCTGCAATAATAAGCGGCATCTCCTTCATCTATACTGAAAATTAGTATATCCCACCTTTTCACTGTGGTCCCAGATATCCATAAAAGACGCTACCTACTACAAACAAGCGTGGAAAGTGGTTATTGTCGATTAAGAGTCTAGTGTGGCGGTGAAATCGTTGACAGTATTTCACTAGGCAAACCTGGGAGAGTTTACCACGACCTTTGGCGAGGCATGTTACTCACATTTAGTACGAGTTTAGAAACCTTCTATTTATTAATTAGAAGGTACAAGAATCCCTTCCTATAGTCCTGAAAACAACTAGTCTTGAAATTGAATAGATAATTGTAGATACTCTGCAATCAGTCCGAATGTACCGAATGTTTGAACCCGATTACGCTTCTAAGTTTACTAATGCACTTTTTTATCGCCTTATCTTCTCGCTTTTAACGTATCTCAACTCAACTGTCCAAACCATATTTATGTCTAAGCATTAAAAATAGTTTTGCAAAAATTTATCATCAACATTGTCGCATTGGAACTGATTAGGTTAATGTGTTTTTTTTTTAAATATTCTAAAGCCATGCTATATCTAGCCTATGTCGGTTTAAATAATAATTCCTTGGGATTAGACTTTAGTTAGACCATTAGCTTTAAATTTCGTTACAGAAGTCATGTTTCATTGTTTTACAGACACACATAAAAACACATCGAGTGTTTTAAAAAAAAAAAACAGTAAGATCAAACCGAAACTTGCGAAGAGTGGGCCTCAAATTCTTGACGAATATGGTAACGTTGAGGCGCACTGGTAAGCAAACGCGCTATTTCTGTATGTGTGATATTGATATATTATGACGCTTTTTCACGTTCATAATACAGTCGGCACAAATTGTGGATTTAAGCGTCCCCTCACTGCTCGCAATAATTTTACTAACTATTAATAATAAAGACAAAGGTGGGAAAGAAACTGTTTATTTTTTTTTATTGATAACACTAAAGCTCAATAATAATAATAATCGATTGACAAACAGGAGAAAAATATATTGAACTCTTTTATCTGGATTGGATTTTATTTTTATATGGATTTTTCTGATCAAATTTTTAATTATACTCCACATTGATTGTTTGACCTAGGACATTAAATTTAATTATTTAATAATCTTCCTAAATACCTCTCAATGAAATTTGGTTGCAATATGTTACGTCTCTAATGTAATGATATGCTGTAATGAGTCACCTACTTGTCAAGCATTTTAGGACTTTTTGTTCTAGCTCCTTATTCTAGTAGAAAATACAGAATAATTGTCTGTTTTGTTAATACAATAGTACCCATCATATTTTTGCCTTAATGTCTTAATGTTAATGCCTTAATGTTTTGTCAGAAAACGATAGCAGTACATTAAAAAAATCTTAATAAGTACGATCAGAGCTTCGGCATATAATAATAAAATTATCTACACAATCACTATTTTTTTTTCGAATTTAAGTATTAATAAAAAACGCCCAAAACAATATAAAAATTCAAACAGATAAGTGACGTTTGCATTTAAATGTTAGGTATATGGAATTAACTAAAATGTCGCAAAAAAAAAATATTGTTAAGTGTAGATGACCAGCCTTCAACCAACGATCAGCTGAGTGTATGATATCATCACATCAAATTATGCAATGTTTGCTTTTCCAAACGTATTCGGGATATTACTAGATGACACATCACAAAAACTGATGAAGAAGAAGATTTATCCACAGAGATAGCGAAAAGCCATTTGCAAAAAAAGAACAACCGAAATGTAAGATAAAGAACAAAACTAAAATACTATTTTTTGATGCGAAAGCATACAGTATATTGTATATAGTGTGCATTTTTAAAATTTGTGTGGATGACAAAATACGGAACTATAACAGTAAATTAATTTTCCCAATCGAAAATCAAAAGAGTTTTTAAAACACACATAATCTTAATATTGCACCATTGACAGAAGGGATAAAATTCTGGGAAGTGATTAAATTCGGCAAATATAAGGATATTGTTAATTTTTAATAATCTGATTCATAAAATTGTCGAATACTATATGGTGTACTACACAATAGATACTTTGAAAAATCATAGCTGGAAAGTTGAAACAGGCTGTTCAACTTGTAAACTATTGAATTAAGTAAATTTACAGCGAAATTATTTTGCAAATTCATGTGGTTTTACGTTGCTCAAGTAACAATGAGTCTTAAGTTAACCAAAAGTACTCATAGGTTCAATGCACCCTATTAGCTGAGTCAACTGCATCGCTTTTCCGCGTTTTGTTAGAATCTTTTATGTCTCAACAATGTTGAAATGTTTTGACTTGGCATCACGAATCACCACGATACGTCATTTCAAAAAGAAAAAAAAAGAGAAAAAACTGGTTGCCTTAAAAAGCGAAGTGCAGACGCATTTTAAAAATATTGACCGTAAAATTGGTCTCGACATTTTTCGTCTATTAATCTCCGTACCTACATCAATCAGATGGAAATATGATGTCATCTAGGTATGCTTACACCTCTTTCGTAGATAGAATTTTTTCTTGTTTCGTAACAAGTCTAGACATGCTTAATTGACCAGCCTTCACCCTGGCTGGTGCTACCCCGTCGATAACAGTTGTGTCCGTGATCAATGTAAATATGATAATACGATAAATATTTATTGTCTAACATTCATCATTCATGTCATCGAACGCTAGGATTTAGTCGTGTCTGATTTTTATAGTGCGTTTTATATTTATTGACTGGTCTACGCCTAGCCCCATCTAGGAATCCGGCGCAGGTTTTTTAGACTTCGATGATTCAATAAGTTGTAATCGATTTTTTTTCTAAACTCATTACACGATTAAAATTTCGTTTGTCAAGTACTCATATATGAGCTTTTTTTAACACGTCCTGGTGAAGATGATTTTAAAATTTAAATAATAAACCGATTAGGATTAGTTATAAAGTATGAGTCAATTTATCTTTATTCGTAAAGCAATGGTGTATTTGTTTTCTAGTAGTAATGTTTGTTCAGCACGTTTTGAAAGTAGGTTGGAGAAACTGCTGTGCGTTGAAACTGCACTGATGCGTGTCTGCACCACAGTTCCATTGTTTTCAACGTTTCTTCCACATTTACACTGATTTAAAAAATAAAAATAAACTCCAAATTTGTAACTACAGATTTTATGTTTGAATTATCTTTAGGACTACAATTTTTTTAACTGTTGTTTTATGAGAAGGATGTGTTACTTTTTTGTAATACACCACGATAATTGGCTGCTGGGCTCTATTCTGAAGTCACTCCGTTTTTAGTTAAAGTAAATAATCATATTTGCATATTTGAACTAACTGTAGGGGCCTCTTCGTGCCACTATGTGCCACCAGAAGAGCTATATTAAGTGCGAACTACTATATACAGTTAAAAAACAACTCCAGAACAGAAGCCCAATTAATGTTAAACATTTTAAGATGTCTGACTTAGATATATATGACATTCAATGACATGTAGTGTTTATAACAAATGATGCTCAGTTTAAATAATGTCAGCGAGATGTTTTTTTTTTCTGACTTCAGCAATAGTAAACACGTACAATACATTACCAATGACAATATGCTTTGAAATGTTACAGTACAGAATTAGAGCAGTTTGATAAATATCCAACACGGCATTGTGTTGGGCTTACTTCATATGTAATTGCTACAGTTTTTTTGTCTTTTGTCTCCGATCTTAACACCTGAGTCCAAGACATAAATCAAATGTCAACGTGTTGAATTTTTAGGCCGATGGTAGACAATGTGGGATAATCAATAGATGTCGACTTAGGACTTGTTCGTCTGACATCATCCAACAAACATATCTCCAATGTCAGCTGAATCCTTGACAAGTTTTAATATAGTAATAATGTTGTATAGTGAACTATTAATATTAAACAACTTATTACGTCTGTTCAAGAGGATGGATGTGTGTGCGTTAATTTTTTGCATTGCATCAACTGATATCTATGTTTTCGGGTTCGTTACCATCGAGCTATAATAATCGAACGTCAACACAATCTTTTGGTATTAGGTAAAGCGCACAAAAAAAAATGCTTGAAAAAATCGGTGAATAGTTCACGACAGTGGATTGGTGTTAAGTAATGAGGCACGTTTTTTGGTTCAATGCACTCACGAATCAACGTTTTGCTGAATACCTAGTACCGTGACGATGAATTCATTTCTAAAGCTCATTTATTCGCGGCTCCCTCACGATCTCTCCTTTTGACTTGTCTAGCTAATTAATTCTCAAGTTTACATTGTGTTTACTTACACAATACCGGAGGTTTCTATTTTAACAACACTTCTACTGAGGTAATTATTGCTTTTTAGTGTTTTATGTTTAATTAGGTAGATATTTTCTTTAAATGCTCTCTAGAAATTAAACCTGGAATAAATTTTAAGATTCTATAAATTTACCGGACCGTGTTAAGAAATAGGGGAGTGGGTTATAGCATCACTTACAGATATTCAGAAAACAGCACGCGTACTATTATTACATGATGGTCTTTAGTAAGAAGTTGATTATTGAAGATTGATGAACGTAGCGCACCCTGCGACTGCTGCACTGATATTCTGGTGTTTTATTTATTTATATAATACTAGCGACCCGCTTCGGGCTTCGCACGGGTGCAATTTTTCCTGCAAATGATATATAAAAACCTTTCCATTAGTGAAAACCGTATTAAAATCAGTTGCGTAGTTTAAAAGATCTAAGCGTACATACAAAGGGACAGACTGTATTATCTTTATATATATATTTCTTCTGTGCGTGTGTATGTCATTGAACTCCTCCTAAACGGCTGGACCGATTTTAATTCTGTCTTCACTTATGGATAGAGGGATAATCAGGAATGGTTTGTATGAAAAAAAAAAAATTAGTCGCGGACGAAGTCGCGGGCACAGCTAGTAAAGTTATAAAGTTGAACTATGTAAAAGGAAGATTAAACCGACGCATTCCGGTTCCGATTGGGGGAGTTAGTATATAATATTTATACTAACTCCCCCTATTATACTCCTTGGGTCCTTACGGAATACTATACATGCTTTTCAAATAATGAAACAAAAATGCAGAAACAGTGGTTCCGAAGAAACACCCCACATATGAAGAACGATGTTTCTTCGAATATCCCTTCACATACAAAAAAACATTTAAAAATCCGATCTCTCATTATTAGTATAGATTCGACATAAAATTTATTGGCATATATAAAATATATTTTATTTTTCGACTTTTTTAATAAGTTTGTGTTTGTGGTGCAAGACCATTATTAAACAATCTGTAGTAATCTGAGAAGCCGGTATATTAACGTGGCTAATTCTATATTTTGATTATTCCATCTATAGTTTGTGTGGGTGTTGTCTGACTAATATAATATAATCGGTTTGAATCATTCTATCAGCCTGTTCAGACAATAGGCTAGCAGCCCACCGATGCCGTAGTTCATTGCACTGTATGTAGGTTCTGACTATTTGCTGTTTCTCTCATAATGCACTAGCGCACAGTGCATCGTCATGTACTTACTTGTGCTGCTCTAACAATCATTTTATTTGAACCTAACATGTTTATACTAATAAACCATTATGGTCTTTTACGTATGTATACCAAAACGTTATAAGGAAACTTGTGTGTTTCTATACGTATGCATTACTTGAATCATTTTAAGTAAAATGCATTTATCGTGGTACTGAATTGAAGTTCACGTCTTTATCTCTGAGAAACTCTTTAATATTTGAATTTTATGAAAATTGTTTTAAAAAGTTTCTTGTGACGTGTAAGTTTAAAATGCAGTTTAAAATTGTTATAATTCAGTCACAAAAAGTACCTACTTTGAATACCAAATTTGAGTTTGTAATGAGTGTAAGTACCTATATGTCATTCGTCTCTTTTGCACTCAAGTCAAAAGCAAATTTGCTTTGTATAGAAGTCACAAATACCTAAAAGCTGTGATGCTGTTTTGAATTTTAAGTGAACGTTGCATTTTGTAGGCAAACATTTAGTACAGTTGGATGAAAATTTTGAATGTATAGCCAGGATTTTCTGATAATTATTTTATGTGTACATAATTAGATTGAGGCCTATTTAAATGTCACACACAATATCACAATTCTTTAGAAACACTGTATAAAAAGCTATATTCTATTCAGTATTAAACACGAGGTATTTTTTTTTTTTTTTTCAAAATATAGTTGTCATAAATTTTTTTTCAACTCCGGAATTAAATAATTTTAAATCATAATCTGATTGTGATCTGATAATCTGAAACATCGATGATTGATATTAAGTTTTATTAAGATCTTAGTTGCTAGGTAATTCTATTCCTACTCGAATACAGTGTTTGAACTGTTCTGATATTAGATTTTATGTTTTTTTTTTAAAGCCTGGTAATCACGCGATGTTTTGTATAGTGTACAATACATAATGCTTACTCACGTCACGAACCACGAACTAAGTGCATAAAGATAAACTTGCAAGGTACAAGATAACTATGTTTATTTTGTTTTGCAAAGTAAACGTGTAAATAAGAACATCTTGAAAGAAGTTTAAAAACGAAAAAGTTTAGAAATTCATTTAAAAGAAAAGGTCATCTTGACTCCATGGCTCTATCGTTACTCATGGATTTTGTTTTTGATTTGATTTTACGATATATTATAGAAAAATTGTAAAATATGTGTTTTACAAGAGCATAGTAAACATAAAAGATTTTTGTGTTTGAAGTTACTATAGATATGTCTGTTTTAAAAAAAGAACAAATTAATTTCAATAAAATTGTTTAGTCTATGATTATATTGTACAAGCTCACATAATAGATTGTTTGTGACCAGGTCAAGCGATAAGTTTGAAAGAAACCGATAAACGTTGCATTCAATGCACTAAAACAACGGTCTGTTGTTTTAATAAAACAATCTCGCTTTAGTGTTGTGCCATGTTTCTAATGAATAATCATAATATTAATGCTATATAAGTAAAAGTAAGAAAGTTATAGAAGATTTACAAAATGAGATTCACGGCGGCTTTATCTAAAAATAAGCCTATAATTTTAATAATTTTATCTAAAATAAGTTTATGAAATTTAAGAAAAGGCAAAACTCAAATAACTAGTTATGCTTTTTATTTTAATTTTTTTTTATAATGCTCAGACTTTATGGTGTCTAAACTTGGAGGTGGTTACTGTCGCTTATAAATGCAAGAAACTCCACAGGGATGCAAGTGCATTATAGACCTTGACACGACAAAAATAAGTTTTAACTTTCAACACTTCAACTTCAAGATAGTTTCAACACTGCGGAATTTGATCTGCAGAATACATTATATCCCGATAGAATAATAATATATAAAATAGATAATAAAATAATAATAAATTTACTTAATGAATAGATATAGATGAATAGAATGTTTTATTAAAAACATAAATATATCATTTTATATTTTGACGAATTATTTGTTCAATTTTATTCGGCTGATACTCAATATGCCTTCTTTCCGAAACAGTCCTTGAAATGTCATTTAATATATGTAATTATCTGTAACTTGAACTGACAACACTAGTTTCAAATGATAGTTACAACAAGGTTATGCAACATATCATTGAGTCAATGCACGACAATTCAAGATGCGTTTAAAGTGCATCGCTCACGGATGCAACGCGTTATCCGATTTACCGTTACTGACCTAAGTAAGTCGTGCTGCATTCTGCCTAGGCCACAAGTCTAGAACTTTCCTGTTAAAACGTTAGCAGTGTTCGCAACGCAAATAATTGTGATAGCATCGCTTGAATAAGTTTAGGTTTAGTAAATAGGTTTTCTGATCGATATTTATGGATTTACAGGAAACGTGTAGTTCTCGGCACGTAACGCACCAGGCATTCCAGAAACTGGCTGAAATCTAAAATAGAAATACATCGATTTACATTCATGTTAAACTTTATTCGTCAAGTAAATATAAAGTAGAAGTATATAATAAATTTAATATATTACATTTTATTACATTACATTTTATTTATTTGTATACTTGTTTTTAGACATTTGTTTTAGAAAAAATCTTATTTTTCTTTTCCGTATTTGTAGTGTTAGCATAAAAATATTCAGGAGAACTTATAATAGCATATTGCTTCGAATCTAATCTTCATCTACTTAATAACTACTAGTTTAGAGATAAACCTACGACTGATATATTTTTGTTCAGCGTCTACCAAATTTGATTAATACTGAAAATATCTGAATCAGTTGTAATTAAAATCTAGGAATCTAGACTACATTTTTAAATAAATGAAGTAGCAGTCTGCAAAAATGTCAAGCTATTAAATTACGACATCGTGAACATGCAATTGCAGGCACGTTTGTGGAAGCGATTAAATTGTTGTTATTATAAGTCCTATTGTACGTATGTCTAAACATTATGCAGTGCTTGTCCACAACCTAAAAAAAGACTAAAAGTAAATTACCTATACCTGGAAGAAATACCATATATGGTGACCAAAAGCGGTGATCTGTTTTGTTGCGTCTTGCGTCATTCAGATATGAATAACATCGATTGGTAGGTATATTTCAAGCTCCTGTCACGACGTGTATAGTACTTGTTCATACTAAACACTAGCCTTCCATGAAAACTTAGTGCTTACATACAACACGTGCTGACGTCAAATCACTTTAATACATAATATAATGTATAAAATTTAATAAAAATTTCAATCAGCCGTTTAGATTCTTAAGTATAGGCTATGTTTTCTTCTGTATCGTGTATGTCTGAATTCACCATTTTTCATCAGTTTAACCGTCTGCTTGACTGTACGTTTGTTCCAGTTTGATATAAAAACAATTTTGGTAATGCTATTAACAAGCTTTAGAATCTCCAAATTGTTAAGAAGTAGGTATTTTATCATTTGGGCGTTAGCTTATTGAAGTTAATAGTTGGTACAATTTTACTACATGTTTTATGGACATTAAACTTTTGTGGTTATAATAATGAAAACGATAGAGTCTGCAAGTGGGTGAGCTTGATTGAAGTGGGTAGTATGTAGGTCACTTTATCGTTTATCCGGCAATCATACTTCTAGTACACCTGTTAATGCGAAGTTTATCTACCTTCAATTATTTGTTTGAAGTAATTATCTAACTTTGATTATAATTTAACCTTCCACGTATTTTGGACACTTACAATCGTTCTATTTTTATTTTTAAGCCAAAAATTTCCAGACACAAAACAGTGACGCTTGGTACTTACAACGCTTGGTTTGAGTTTAAGACGAACTATCTAAATATATAAAAAGACAGATGAAGCAATAGGTCTCTGGATGCATTGAAACGAACTCCTAACTAAAATGAAGACCATAGTAGAAAATTTAGTTAATACTGGAGTTTTAACATTTAAAGAAACGGCAACTGTTGGAAAAAATCAAAACATTACAAAGTGTACCACAATCGCTTGAGTAAACGAACCGTTTTCTTCACCTGCGATAACATTCTAGTCGGTGACACACTTTCTGTGAATTCACCTGATAATGATAAAACAGTTGCGATTTTTTTTACAAAGCATGCATGTCTTTAGGGAGTTTTTTAACGGTTTTACGAACTGTTGATTATTTTAAGCCAGAAGTCTCAAACTAGGATTTTCGGTTGCGATTTTTTGTCGGTGGTGTCGGATTTATTTACCCAATTACCCATATTTACATTTATTTTTGGAACCACTGCTGAACAAATTCCTATAATATTATTATTTTAAGATTAAATTTTAATAGAAAACATTATTTCGATCGACCTCTACAAGATCTGATTTTGTGTAAAACGTTTCAATTTCTAATATTGTTTTGGAATAGACTAACATATTATGATTAGCACGTGTCATCTCCATAGATTTGATATTAGGAACATGAGAGGTAACTTGAAATTTCAATACAAAAAAGTAGCTACGCCCGATTTCGGGACAATTTTATTCCGCTTTACCGCTGATTGAATGTGGGCAGCGTCCATGTAGGTGGAGGCCTTGCGAAAGACGGTTAGACTTAGGTAATTAGGCCTCGTGTGATCAACTAAAATGGACTCTAAAGCTATAAGTTAGATGTCACTTCGCAAAGTGCACGCGGTACGAAGTTTTGGCGTTGGTTGGAATTAATTACAGTGGTTTGTCACGTAGATGACCAAATAAAGGTGGTAACGTCCGTGCCTTGTATGGAGGCGCCCAGGAAGGAAAAGGTGTGATTGAACTTCGTGTTTCTACTCGCTGATAACGTTCGAGTTAATTTCTAAAGAGGGCAGTTTAACTTGTTTTCCTTTTAGGAAATTTGTTAAGTATTATAGGGATGTGCGCTACTCATTCAAAAGTAGTCTGTAAAGAAAAGCTGTTGTTTAAAGAATTTTCATTTCATTTGTTGATAAAAATGCAATACTTATTTAAAGCTATGTATAAAGGTTTTGCTAATTACATAAGTTAACATTAGGAATTACACTTAATAATTAGGTTCTTGTGTGTATGTGGAAGCAGCAGCTTCCAAGGTCAGAATAGCCATGATGGTCCCCAACCTTCGTAGAGAAGTGGCATGCTAAGAAGAAGAAGAAGTGTGGTTCGGTAAGGGGTGCCAACAAAGGTCGGCAGCGCACTTTACCTCACCTATGGCTTCGCTTGTGATAATAGGCGACGTAGCCGTCTACCATCACTTTAAATTAAAAAAAATGTAGTTTTAAAGTTAAGGGAAATTTAAAAAATTCTTTGAAATCCTTACTAATATTATAATGTGAATGTGAGTTTGTTTGTTTCTTTGTTACGCTTTCACGCAAAAACTGCTGAACCGATCACCATGAAGTTTTGCATACACCTTGTCTGGGACACCAGAAAGGACATAGGGACATAGGACCTTCTATCGTTCAACGCCAACGAAGTCGCGGGCACCAGCTAGTATTTCAATAAATACTCATTATCCTCAGATTAGTAATGATATTTAATGATCAATACGATCATTGAGCAAGTGCATTAATTTAATGTCGCTTCATGAACTTGGATCTGTCTTGCCGTTAGATTTACCACTTCCATAACAATCGTGATGAATGCAAAATCGCAACTTCCGTCCCTTCGTGTGTGTATAATATGTACAATACAATGTGGAATACAATCGGCGTCTGCAAACAATTGAGTTTATTTCCAAACGATTATATTATTCGAAATGCAATTCGGAAACTTCCGATCGATTTATTCGTCGTCGCGTCGGTGCGTCGACCTTTTACAGGAAACTTGCGTAATTCGGTGACCAAGTGATGGTTTTTGTTTCAACTAGATGATAATAATAACCGGATCCTGTAACATCGTGGCGTTGACTACTGACCTTGAACGTAGTTTGCAATCATATAATAATAGTTTTACCTGTGTACACACCGCTGCTGACTGTAGGATGATTAGAACATTTTATTAATAAATAATTTTATACAGTCGTATTTATTTCAATATTTGTGTTCAATAAAATATATGAAAATTGCTTCTAAAATTTTTCCTTATGTTTTGGCTTGGACTAAAAGTCTGTTTGTCACATGCATAATTTTTTTTTTTTGGTAAATATACTATCATCTATGCAACATATCTATGTTATTTTCAAAATCTAATATTTCGAAATTGAAAATTTCGTTGATATTGAAAATATTTTTGCTTGCGTTTAAAAAAAGGGGAACTTTTAAGTTTTATTTAAATTTATAAAAGGCTTGAATTTAAACATTACTTAAAGACACAAATGCTTTTAAGTATATTTTAATTCAAGGTAAAAAAAAGCAGCGCAGATTTGCCGCAAGATGGCGTTAATGCCGTAAAAGAATGTGTAGGTCTATGAATAGAAACATTACTTTGTCAAACATAATAAATAATAAGTAAAGAAAAGGACTTATGAAAGTGGATGTCTAGTATTACTTGAAATATGGCAGAAGGCTATAGACTAACATGAACCAATACATGAAAATAATAGTCCTTTTTGTTCAGCCGAATACATATTAAACAATATGGTTTACAATTTACTTACACTTGTTGGGAGGATAATTCGATTAGACCTAAAAATGTGTCACTATAAGCTTCACATGGAAAATCCTTTGCACTGTGGTTACTCGTTCCCTGTAACGTGAATCATTTTGTCTTTTTCAATTGTTGATGAAATCGTTCGATACATTTGAGCGAACGTCATTCGAACATTGTTCGGAGAAAGATATTTTCGGAAATCTCCCCCAGGTTGTCGCGGATTCGTATCTCCACATGTTCAAATTGACGAATAGTCATTAAGCTG
The DNA here is from genome assembly GCA_945859745.1 of Synanthedon formicaeformis. Lineage (NCBI taxonomy): Eukaryota > Metazoa > Arthropoda > Insecta > Lepidoptera > Sesiidae > Synanthedon > Synanthedon formicaeformis. The sequence goes on from OX243958.1 coordinate 10,721,312, forward strand.
TGCAAGGTTTAGTATCATTAGTGTCTCTAGGTGCGACGAACTTTACTGAATGTCAATTCCTATACGCCTTTGAACTGTATATGCTGTCTGATTGACGCTCAAGCTCTTTTAATAGTATTTTATTCACTATATAAAGTGCGCATCCAATTAAAAAGGTGTTCGGTTCTATTATTGAGGGGATTTCGGTCAATGTTCATGTAAATGTCAATAAGGCTTATATTTCATAAGATAATTCAGTACCCATTTCGCTATCCACACCATTTCCCTTACCTTATGTCATAACAAAGTCTGCAGTGAACTTACTTATCCCCTAGATCTGCTCATGTTCCTTGTTGTGGTAGCAAAAATACCATTGGGGTATCATTGTTCCCATGACTTCAGCGGGCTTACCATTGTTGTTGTAAATTCGTATCCATATCGTATCAAAGAATTAGTTGAATCAGATAAAACAAAAAGGTTTCTCCTCTTTATTTCTTCCTTTAATATATCCCTTTTAATTCGGAGGAAAATAGAAATATTTTTTACATTATTATAACTTTAAGATAATTAATTATGTCAGGTGCTACATAAATCTATGTCGCTGTAAATAACATTGTCAAACGTCGAATATAAAATTGGAAGTTGCGTGGTTTTTTCACCAAATGAGTCACATGGCACGCGCCACCGCATATGGCCGGCGGGCGGCGGACACGTCTCTGATTCTTCGGCTAATATTAAAACGACCGGACGGTCCTTAGTCATATTTACTTAAATAAAACAAACCTTCCCCCACTTGGTTTAAACTTTCTCATATTGAAGACTTCTCTGTCCTTGTCTCGATTTTATCGTCATTATCTACCTTAAACCTATTCATGTTTACAGTTATTATAGACACCTCACAAATCGTAAGTGAGCTACACTTACCAATCATTTATTAGGACATGTCTATCAATTTTTTTTCATCGTAGCTTCGAAATAGAGCTTCTGTTTTTTTTTTCTAATAAAAGGCTACAACTCGCGCCCGGTTTACTTGTTTCCAGGTGATTACATTCACATTTAGTAAGACAGTTTTCTTAATTACAGCTGTTTTTACAGCTCCCTTTAAGAGCCCTATGAGAAATGGTAACTATGGCGAGCAGTTCTAGAAAATATATATTTTTGAAAATTCAAAACACTAATATAATGATTTGTTATTGCACAAATATTTTAAAATATGTAACTAAATATAATTTGCTTACAAATAAATTGTTTTAGGATTTGCGTAATTTAACCGCAATATTGTATATTGTATTATTAATAAATAATATAATCAGTGTCATTGTTATTGTTTAAAAATCATAACAATTCCAATGCACATTTGGTAATTTGCGTTACCGTCGTCGGACCTAGATATATTTATACATGAATATTTCCCTATAGATTGTTTTGTTTGTGTACATTGTACCTAAACATGACATTTACATATTACAATAACATTTATTGTCAGTTAATTTTGCTTTTCCAAATTTCATACATTAGAAAAATCGGGCAACAGATTAGCGATACCATACAACGAGGTAATGCAGCCAGCATTGGGAACCGAAGCTTTATGTTGTATAACTGTATAGCTGCTGCCCGCGACTTCGCCCGCGTAACTTTGTAAATTATACATTAAAACCTTCCTCGAGAACCACTCTATCCATTGGTGATAACAGCATGAAAAAGTACTGCACCGATGCAGTAGTTTTTGAGTTTATCGAACAGTCAGACAGACAGATAGACGCGGACGGCGACTCAAATGTTCGGTCCAGTGGTTTCCGAGATTAGCCGAACAGACATAAAAACAAAATTGTTACTTTGTTACAATACCGCCTATACTTTGGTATACATTATTTAAAGGCAATTATTTTTATAATATTTGTATTATACATGAATAATTATTTTCTTTTTAGCAATACGCCGTGGCACAGAAAATCAACCCACAAAGAAAGCACGCGGCGAGGGCGGCGGGAGTGACGCCAACGGCGGAGGACGCGACCACCTGGCGTACGGTTGTTTACTCCGCAACGAACTCCTGGGCGCTCAGATAGAGGAACTCAGAGGTCTACCAGCCAATTGTGCCGCCGACAGCAATAGAGCGGCCCTTGGATCTGTCCAATTGGCGTCGGCCGCGAAGACAGCGCAAGCGTATTCGCCAAGAGTATTCAGTTTTAGGACGCCAAATCGCAATGCTGGGGTGAGTATTCTTTTTTATGTTTGAATTTAATAATAATAATCACCAAACACGCATTGTAATGTCTCGAAGAATGTACGAGTAGTGTAAAAGTGTAGTAAAAGCACAACGGACTTAGTATTAAACGCGGTACAATTCTGGCAAGAACGACTTTAATAATTTATTTCGTAAATTCGAACTGATTTGAGCACTAGCAATAGTATCTTCTAACTTTAAGCTATTCAATTTCCTTCATGATTTTTTTTATTATTAAAGCGTCCATTAGATAGCAATATAATACGCCAGATAATAAATAGTGTATGGTCAGTTTAAAAGAAGGAAAAATAAACTAAATAAATTTGTTGAATCGGATGGTAGTAATTAATTAGTGTAGACTCTATTTGTGGTGAAACCATTTAATTATTTGAGTAACAATTATAGGTATTAAAACAATTATAGGCATTTGGAACTTGTTGAAAAAATCCCAAATATATAAATAAAGTGTACAATGATGTGTTACCCAAGAATGACTTTTGTCTGAATGTTGAGTCACACGTGGGGTTTTTTTTATTAGAACATACATTCAAAAATGCAGGATATCGAAAAACGAGTCTTTAAGATATTGCGTTTGGTATTGATAAAATTAATGGAAGGAACTTTGCATGCGAACCTTTTTTTTGTTCAATAACAATTAGTTCCTAACTGTTTTTGAAGATTTTATTTGTCGATTTTTTTTATACCTAATTAGTGAAATATCGTTAAGTGTAATATAAAATTTGAAACAACCGAAATAATATACGAAATATAAGGCTTCTACCGTAAAGTGGGGTGATGACATTCCGTATAACTAAATAATTAGAATGTTTGAAAATTTTAAATAATATAATATACTAGCTACACGCTCCCGGCTTCGCCCGGGTTCAAAATAAAAACTATCCTATCTTTTAAGTTGCACCAAATTACATATTGTTACGAAGTTTTATCAAAATAGTTCATTGGAGACAAACAACGTGACACATAATAGAGATGAAAAATATATTTTCAATAGATGTGTATTTTTTTTATTTAATCTGGTGGCAGGCTAACGGTTCACTCGATGGTAAGTGGCTATAAAAAAAAAACGAAACAAAATAAGTAAAAATATTGTATGTTCTTTTGTGTAGCGAGTAAGTTACGAATGGTATATCATCAAGAGTTGGTTTATTTGTGGCGCTGCTGCCTCTAAATTTTTTACAATACACCATTACAAAAAAATGCAATGCGTGTTTAATTAGCATACTTTATCAGGGGCACATAAAAACGCTATCTCTGAATATTTGACAGTATTTAATTATTGTCCATTTATATTTTAGCGGCCAATAAAAACGAAACCGAACACATACAATATATATTAAAGTGGTCCAAATTACTAATTTGCACGTTATGTGAAAATGCGCCGAGGGTTTTGTGCATTTTGTTGATTGATATCTTTTATGCGTATTATGAACTGAAGTTATATAGTGTCAATTTCTTGTTAATGGACGTCGGAATTCGAGTGCTTTTTTCTTTATTTGTATAATGTATAATGTATAATGTATAATTTGAAGTTGCTTCGTGCGAAAATGTGTGAAAAATAAATGTGAAAAAAAAGCTGTATTTTTATGATACAGATCGAAAGTATCAGCTCCTTTCAAATGACATAATAAGTATCACTTAAATTAAAAGAAGACCGTAAAATTTACATTTTAATTACATTACAAAACAAATTACACGCAACCGTGAATAACTCCAAGGTTAGAAAAATCTTATTTCTTACTAATATTATATTACAAATTGTGCTGTACCTAGTTTGTGAAACTACATACATATTTGAATATCAGTTAGTGACGTCGAATGAATATAGTTAAAATATTGCGAACATACATCCAACGATTTGGCTTTAAATATAAAACAGTTTCTCCCATTTTTAAAACATTTACTCAATCTTTATTGCTCATATATTTTTGTCAGGCGTTAATTTTTTATTTATTTAAATTTTTATATGATCCCTCGGGAGCAGTACTTTTTTCTGAATGAAAAGTACCCTATGTCCTTTTTTGTATTCCTGGACAACGTCTATCATAATTTCACGATGATCGATTGAGGCATTAAGGCGTGAAAGTTTAAAAAACAAACGCTTTCTTCACATTTTTAATATTAGTTAGGATAAACGTGGGATCCCCCTCTGATTATGCAAACAAACCTTTCAATTTGTCACACGCGTTGTTAAAGTAATGACCCCGGGCTACTGTTGCTCGCTAATTATTTGCATCCTTTCAATTTTTATATATATTATATACCTACAAAAAAAAATGATTCGATCCGGAAACACGGAGTGGAGGTGGTGGAGGCACTCTGTAGTTACGTGACCCCGAGTGTTTAACCTGCGCCAACGGGACAAAATTCAATTTGCCTGCCATCCAAATGCCGTGTAAAGTACCGCTTCTAATGAGACCTGAACATTATATTGACAGTTTTCGACGGAGCCGAGTGTCGATTTTAAAATATAAAAAGCTCACATAAAAAGAGATTTTATATACCGCCCCGGTGTACCGCCGCTGAGGAGTTTTATATAACAATAATTTTTCATATACATAGGTATTTTACTACCTACCTTCGTACATCGAGTGCTATTTTAGCGTCTTCACACGTTTGTGTGAAAAAATTCTCGAACACATGAACTGTAGAGATGTTTGCTTATGTATAATATTTACATGAATTAACAAACTGTTTGTTCAGATGTTTGATTTGTTTTAAGTATTTTTCGTTTGATAATAATTAATATTTGCTACTTTTTTTCGTGGTATTTTGTTTTAAATTTCAGTGGTTATTTATCTCGAGAAATATCCATTGGTTGCTTTGCACTGCTTATTTTTTATCTATTATATCTATACTAATAAGTATCTAACATATAATTTAAATTACAATATGATATGTACTGTAAGTATTTAATATTTTATTAATAAAATAAGACAAATTTGTTGTTTATAAAGATTATAATTATGTAACATTGTCATATTTTTGTGCAAAGTGGGTGGTCCGAGTAATTTGGCTACTTCGGTTGAATGAATATTACTCACAAGTTTTGGATGTTTTCATTTATGTTAGATCATTCTGACTGCTGCTATTCAACGTTACGTAAATTAATTTTTAAATATTTGAGGCTAACTGTACAATGGAATGCGCTGGCTCAAATGAAAATGCTTTTCGCTTGTGCAAGCTACTAAATGTAATGTATAGTCTGACTGAAATTGGAATAACTGAGGTAAATTAGTTAGAAATTGGACAAAATTGAATATATTTGAAATTCCGATACAATAAAATCGGCTCCTTTGATTGTTGTTCCGTTGAAATATTTTATTTAACAATCGACTTGTTCGTCGGCGTCAATTGTAATTAAAGTCTGTTTAGTATCGGATATCAATATTTCCAGTAACGCGACATGTGTCAAAATGACAAATAATAATATGCGACGTTGGCACTTACACAATTATCGCTTTTGTATGTTAATAAGGTGTAAAATCAATTTCGTAATTCTGTTGTGGACTTTACATTCCTTTACGCCGACAAAATCATTAATACTTTGCGCTTTTCAATATTAGTTTGTTGCGCCCCGGCTTCTCCCGGATGTAGAAAATTTACTGTGATCCGTCAATAAATAATTATGTATCGTGGTATTTATTGAACGTGTAGTCTCTAGCGTATTGATGGATGTCAATATTTTTTCTATGGATTTCTAGATTTTTTAACATCTAAAAATACTGAACTGATAGATCACAGTACGTGTAACCTCCGCCTTATAAACCTAGCCCCTCCGTCCCACAATAGAGAAAGAGGCTTGTTCGGGCAGTGGAACATAAAATAAATATGTACTTAAATTTGTATGCTGCTTCTTGAAGCTGTGGTCGATTTATATTATATTTTTATCGAAATAAGGTCCAACAATATTCACATGAGAACAAAAATTTAATAACGTTCATTTAATGTATCAAGTAATTGTTTGAATTAAGTAATGTGTATTTTGCGGTTCACATTTTAAATACTATTTCCCAGTTTAGTCGAAAAATACATTTTTGTATGCCGACGACGCCCAATTAGCACAGCCGGTCATTTAGCGTATTCGCGACAATGAGGATGTGCTAATAATGTCTGCAAATCGTAATTTTTACACTTTTTTGCATAGCAGCCGATGCAAAAAGTGCAAATTGTATGTGTAGAAGTCACTTTTTTTCTCCAACGTCCATTACATTAGCGATACAATGGCGCACCGTCTCTTTTTTTTTCTACATATAATAATTTTCGTCCAGTCATTTGTCTGTCTGTCTGACATCACTCAGCGGTGACAACGACCTAAAATAATAAATTATTGAAATTTTACAGACGCACCATTTTGAATATCAAGCTTTTGTGTGTGTTCGCCGTGAATTTTATTTTACGATTTGAATCCTAAATATTCTTTGTTTATTATTTTTTATGTTTGATTCACGTTTTGAATAAATCACTCTTGACGTTGATGTCACTCACAGACATCGTCTTTGGATATGAAATATATAAAAAGACAAATATAGAAGCAGTGCGTCGAGGATTGACTTAAGAGTTTTTTATAACTTCTGACATGCAAGATACAACTAGGGTCTACTCCATGGTTTAACTATGTAAACGACTTGGCAACTCGTTTATCGGTAATTAGGCTCCAAATATAAGACCATAGAGCAGCCAGCGTATACAGGGAGTTAAGGATACATTCCCACAGTGTTATTCTGCACCTTTTACATCTCCATTACACAATCTCCATTAAGTGAGTTTATGCGTTACATTACCAACTCACCATCGGCATTTAAGTATTCCTCTATTCCCAGTAGTTCGGTTAACAGTCCGGTTGACCGAACTAGTGAGACTTTTTTTTCCCAGTAGTCCGGCCGTACAAATCAACCGGAATAGTGGGACCATTTTTTCTCTGGTCCATTCCCAGTAGTCCGGTTGCCGCCCTCTCCTTGTAAGTCCTTTAATTTAAGTCCAGTGTTCTTTCGCTCGCTAGATCATAAGGAATTTGTCGATAATAATTACATAATAGCTGGCGTAAATGGAATTTTTCAACTGTGGAAATTAACTTTTATTCGCTTTTCATCATGTATATTTTCATTACTGCATTTCTATTCAAGTTGGTCATCAAATTTTATTGTCATTGCCGGTCCGTCGTAAACACTTTGCAAGGAAGTATTATTACCAACGTGAATTGCGTTTCTAGCGATAAGTTTATAGTTAATCACACATTACTAATATATCTAATATCTAACTGGCTGTGTTTCAGCCGCCATCTCTAGATAATGCTCCGTTTTAGTCTGACCAACGGCTTTGGAACACCCGCCCGGGCCATTTCTTCGTTTTAGGCTCCTAAGGGTGGTGTTAAATTATCACCTCCCTCAAGATTTGGGCTATCAAATACATAGTTTATTTTTTATTTTCAATGCAACTGTTAGTTCCAGATATTATAGCGCGTTCAATGACACTCTTCAGCTTAATTATATTAGTACAAGTATAAATATGGAGTGGATAAAACCGCTATAAAGCTAGCTATTTCTTTCCCGAAAAGTGTGTAGGCGAACAAAAAAATCTACACACTGGAAATTCAAACGCGCTCTCATGCGCTTGCGCCGAATAGATCGAGCAAAAAAAGTCTACTTGACTAGATCTTCAGTTTTTTATTTCACTGCGATAGCAACAGCGCGTGTCCGACCAAAAAAGCGGTCGCAATATTTAAACAATTTTTATAAATTTTTTTGAATAGTTGGAGCAATTTGCTATTTGTTGGCATGCATTAGTCTCCTGTCAGTGTTGAAGGCTATGCACGACTCATGAGCCTCTCGCACTTGCTGAGATTGCTGTCAACGAGTTGACCGATTAAGGCTGGAACACACGGTCTGCGTTTCAACGCGTCGACCTGTCTGCCCTTATGACTGCTTTAAAATAAGCTTTAACAAACTTAAGGAAAGTTTTTGTTTAAACTCCTGTGTTGAACTCGTCGTGTATCGTTAGGTTTATATAGAAGATCGTTAGTTTTATGGGACACGCACTCTGCCTTACAATTTTTCTTTTACTACGATAGCTATACGATCTTTTACTAATTGCATAAATTAATTTTATTTTTAAAAGTTGAATTAATTTTTTTAGGGAGAGGTTTTCTTTTTTTTTTACACTAAAACCAGCGAAGTTTTTCTATTGGTTTAGCTTCAAAACTATGGATATCCTTCTTTAGAGTCAATGGTTTAACTTTAAAGATGCTATAGAATGAAAAACCTTAAAACCTTTCCTTATAAAATTTCCTCTATGTATGATCGCAAGCGGTGTGGTGATAGCAAGCGGTGTGGTGATAGCTTTAATTAATTGAAAAAAAAAAAAACCCATCAGTGCTGCCCGCGTGATGGGTAATGTTTTGGAAAATTGTTCTTGCATGCGTCAAATTAAATGAAACAAAAAAGGTGTACTTATTAATTTATTCCTAATATTTTTGGTTAATAATTTTTAATGCATTTTAATCGCTTTAAACTTTAATTCTGATATTAATTGAGTACATATTTTATTTTGTTTTTTATGTACTTACTCGAGATGTACTTTTTTCCGAAACTGGTAAATTTAAATTTATAATGACGATCATAAGAGTTTCTTGTAGAAAGCTAATTGATAAATAAATATTTTGATTTGATTTGATTTGAGAATGTCTTTGTTTTTTTAATTATTTTGTTGAAAACTCGTACAAGATGTCCTAGTTTTTTTTATTCACATAATAAGCGTACCAAATTTTTTTGTCTCGCTTAAAATGTTACCTAAAACACTAGAATTTATTATTCATGATATTCCAAAGTTTTTACGTTACCACCCACTGGATTACACATGCGAACAGTAGAATACAAATTTCGGCTACAATGCATTTTAATGATGATTCCATTCTTGATGCGTCTGCGCATAAATCGTACGCGGCTACTGATATTGAATGCGCTAACGGATTACAAGATGAATGGGCATGTAATATTTCAAAGAAAATTCATTGTATATAATAGAAATAGTGTAGGTAAGTTGTTCTTTCTAAATAACTGAAACGTGAAATTGTTCTACTATGAGATTGTATAAATTCAAAGGCTTAATTTATATGAATTTATAGTTCAAATTCATAATTTTATTAATGGTTCCTCAGCCATTAATAAAATCGAGCGTAGCTCGAAAGCTACGCAATGTCAATTTATAGGTATACCTACTTTTGTAAGAGATTGGATATTGGTGGTAATCTCCAAAAGTACTCATCCGATTTTAAAAATTCATTCACTAATGGAAAGTTACATTATCGACCAAGTGCTTTAGGCTTTATTTTATTGGAATTAATATTGAGTTTCAATACGATATCACGTTATTTGTAATAAAATCTGTAATGTAATACAAGTGAACCATATATGATACGGATTCTCTTCATTTTATAATTTTAAAACGGCATATCACCATTAGATTCTTCTAATTTTTATTGCAGTCATTGTTCACCTTTGTTCATTAGATACGCCAAGTTATTTTGATAAGCTACATTACACTTCAGGTTTATATATATATTAGTAAGAGGCTAAATTTGTTTGTATGTTTGTATCTCTAAAATTACGGTTTTTTTTTTAAATAATAGGTTCATGTTTTAACTGGAAATAATAGGTTAATGTTCTAAAGAACAGTACCAGTATTATTAAAAAAACAACGCTGGTGAACGTGCACCTTTATATCGCATTATGCACAAGTACAATTGTTTATATACAAGTTTAGATCTATTCTTAACTAGCTCACAAAAATATAAAAATAATATTGTTGATTTGCTTTAGTTTTATGGTCTTGTTCTTGTTCTTCGTTGTTTTTTGTATTTTTGTATATAAATATGTATAAAGTTTTCTCTGTTAAAAATTCATGGAAAATGTCGTTAATTGCGCTATTAGCTCTATTTATGTATGTTTCTCTTTATTGAAATTTACTATATATGGTGTAATTATATATAATAAAATAAAATAAACTAAAACAAAAAAAAAAAAGAGGGCGATATAGCAGCGGCGGGGCGGCGCGGGCACCGCGGTGGTGTGGTTCGGATTTTTAGGTTTAGGTTCTTTAGGTTCTGTTCACACGTACCACAACTACACCACAAACGCAATCACACCACAACCATAACACGTGGACGGGCGCTAATTTGTATGAAAATTAATAGGTGCATTCACACGGACCACATTTTGTCGTCAAATTCAACCGTGTGGTCGGTACTGACAACACTACGGTACCGCTGTCTGCAAACACTAGCCACAACGTAACCACATCGCAACTACTAGCGACCACAACTTACCTAACTTTTGTACTTTTGTAGTTACCACAACTTAACTGCAAAATGCTGCAGCGACACTTGTCACACGTAACCACTGCTTGACCACTTTTTGTCGCTGCTATGTGGTGTGGTTGTGGTACGTGTGAACAGAGCCCTACGAGTACAATCACCCGGATGAATCCGCGGCAAACGGCTAGTTGTATTCAAAAAACTATGAGTACGCAAGCGCAACGAATCGACACGTCATGGCATAATACACAAGCGATGGTTTTTACATGGAGTCCTTGGACGAATAAAAGTCTAGACGGTTTGCAATTTACAGATTTTGTGGTTGCGCATTTCAATGATGCGTGCGAAGCGATAATAAGGTTCATTGGTCTGCATCTATGTATCACGATCGCAATTTTTTTAACAAGGAGCGACTCTGTGATTAGAATTTTCAACGCACGATACGTGTGTTCACCGTGACGTATTTTTGCAGCGATGCAAAAAGCAGGCTTGGCCCAAATCGACGTTTGATGCTAATTTTAAATCTTAACACCACAAAAAAAATTAAAATCGTACAAATCGAATTGATATTATTACATTTTAAAGTCTTAATGGATGCTATCAACAAATCTCTCTATGAAAGGCTTAAACTTTTTAGTTTATCGTGTTTTAATTATGCGCGTATGCCAGCGTCGGATTGAAACAAAAACTAATAATACTTTAATAACAATCGGACTCAACCAAATACAGGATGCTGAATGCAAGGCAATAATTATTTCAAATGTTCTTATATTGAAGCACTCAAGAACGTTTCCATAGTTGCCACTGTTAAAAAAAACGCTTAATAATACTACACCTTAACGATAATAATTCGCGTTTGCTCATCACTTATTATGAAGTTTTTTAGCAGAGACAAGTTAGCAAAGCATAAACAGAAAAAAGATTAAGTCTAGACTTGCGCACACGGTCAATGCCAGGGGATGATTTGTAATTTTTGCACCGTGAGTTTGTGTAAATGCATTTTTTTCTTTTGATTTTTTATTCGGCTGCATGAAATCGATTTCTTTGTACTTGTTTTTGAACACACGTTAGTCGGCAGCCGTGGTTTGGTTACAATCTAGATTACGTTTTAGATTGTCTCCCGTATTGCTGCACAGTCACGTTTCTGGATGTTTGTGTGGGTGCTCTACAAATTTCTAGATGGCAATCGCCATTTTTAGTTAATTATAACGAAATATTTTTTTGCCGTCAGGTCCACACTCTGGTCTTTGTCGAGTGTAGCCTTGAGTGTTGCTAAGTTCCTCACTGACACCTAAGTGCCTGTTTAATTTTTTACTTGTTGATTCGAAAGTCAGATTGACACATACAAACTGGCTAATCACTCGGTGGACGTTCGAATTGTTATCTGATCCATTCCAGGCACAGTTCCCAAATATGGTGTCGTCGATGAGTGACACACGGCGCACGCGCAGTCAATGTATCATTACAATAGAACATGTATTGAATATGGCCTGAGTTTGAATATCTGGTCTTCTATTTCGTGCCTAGCTTTGACCTTTTACAGGTCTCAAAGTCATTTGTAGCTATTGTTATTACAAACTTATGATAATGTCTTTTAGGCTACACATAGAGGCTCTCTTATGATACCTATTAGCTCTACACAAACGAAAACTTCTGTCAGGTGCCAGTTAAGAAAAACTTCAGTTCTCGTTTAATTATTTTAGTTCAGTAGTTTCGGTAGACGAGTCTGTCATAAACGAGGTTCCTACTGTTGATACTACCAAACCGGTCACCACTCACCAGAAGTGCTTGTTCACTTACCGTTTTGTTTACTGACACAACATGTGTCGAGGTTGCTTGTGGTATTTTCGCGAGAGGCCTACTCTTGACCACATTTTTTCCATCTATTGACATTAACTCACTGTCTGCTCAGGCTTTTTGCTATCGAGGCCCCATTGGGTTTACCTTTGTTGACATTGTAGACGTCTTCGCGTCCGCGGATGTAATATTATTAATGGCGGCGGCACATGTCTTAGTTACTCAACTCAACTCCTCGAAACTACTTGGTAACGCAGAAAAGTAATTTCTTAATTTATAACGTTTTATATTATGTCGACTATAAGCGCCCGTCATTATTTCTTATCAAAAGCGTTATGGTCACAATTGCAGCCGTAATATAATTAATAATAAAAGTAAATACATACTTATTGTGTATTTAAAATAAAATTATCAATTAATAGAATATTTTGAAAGAATCATAAAATAATATCGCATATCAAAGCTTCTATGTTTTCCTGGTGAAAGTACTCTTTCGGTGACCAATCGTTTTTCTTTCGGTGGAACATCTATATCAAAATCTGACTTACTACATAATATAACAGCGGCAAACCACATGACGATTAATATTTACTTGTACTTCTTTTTGTTCTTTGTTCCCATTCCCATGTGTATTATAATAGGTTCAATCCATCTTCAAATTTTTAGTGGACTATTGTGTTGAATAACTTTCTATCTTTAGGGAGAGATATGTGTCGTCTAGTAGTGAGATCAAATTAGTTTTGGAATAATATACTAGGAATTTTCTGTGTTCTTTTTATGAACCTTTGAAAAAACTATGGAAAGGCTCCGCAAGTTTGTTCTTAAATTTAATTCAAAGAAAATTTATGTTCCGGGTTCATTGCATTTGTTATTTTGTATTCTTAGCATAAAAGTCTGAAAATGTCTTATACTCCTAGAAGTTTTAGTTCATCTGTCTTTTTTATTTGCTTGCAACGTGACCAGTGTATTTACGCGCAAGTTACAAATATACCGATTTATGTACCAATCAATCTCCTATCTAAGATTTGGCCCGTACGTGGATATCTAGCTTTTTATGTGTCTGCCGTCTGCGGTCTGTCCTGGGTTAATAAACTTGATTACTGATTGGTCATTCATCTTACATCATTGTGACTTACATACTCAAATTTTTCTTTTCTTTTTCACAAAGCATTGTCGTGTCATTAGTGTTAAATGCGCTTCGCATGTAAAAATCAGATTCATTTATCTTTTTTTTTTTCAATCAAGTCGTGTATGTATAATGCACTTTTAAATTGATGTCGAGTTCTTTTGTAGTCTTGGCCTAGCTAGACCGAGGTTCCATCGAACAATTGTTTGCTCCATTGTGAGTGGCTTTTTGCCTATTTTCGTTGAATAAGGCAATTGTCTATGAAGGAAGAAGCCAATTTAAACTCGGCGTATGTACAATTCTAATACTGATTCTAACTGTCGTAGCGTAAGTAATTTTTTTGGAATGTAATTATCTTAAGTTTTTCTCAATTATGTTTTCAATAGGAGTGCCTTTTAGTTTTTTAACATCATTTTAAAAGCTCTTAACGTATTAAATAAAACGTTCATTTATTGCGATATGACGTGTAAGACACGTTTGCTTCATGTTTTCATCTTCACGTTTGCTATTAATTCCATTTGAGATTGCGTAAAAAATGTAATTCTGGCAATCAAAACGGCATTAGTAAATTTGTGTGTGCTTCGTGTGTTTATTATAATTGTACTAAGTTCTGTATAATATCCGGTGGTTTAGTCATGCTCTACTAATTTTAATGTTAGATTTTAATATGTTCGCCTCTAGCATCGTACATTATGTATGATTTTTTAAGATACTATTTCTAAAAAGAGACATTACAAACGCGATTGCTACTGTTACACAATTAAAGGTTCATATTTCTACTTTATTAAAGTATGCTGCTCTTGTCAGTGCAATAAATCAGTCTAGACATCTCGTATCATAATTTCTTGGAAACCTCAAAAAGTACTTATTCTAAAAATAGAATTCTTTCCCATACGCTCTATAGTCGCAGTAGTAAGCAATGTACAAGTACATAGATGTTATCCGCTAAAATCTCAGCTGATTTACCTGTTCGCGCATCTTCAAAACCAGTTGCAATTCGCTGCAGGCCATGTCTGAGTTACGTAATATAATCTGCATCAGTTATCGTATCCACGTTGCCAAGGCCATTGTGTCATCGACCACAACACGACGCGAGTTGGACCAACTACTAAGTCAATATACATCCTTAAGTGGCAGTTGTGAATGATCACCTTGCATACAAGACGATGCACTTTCAATCTTATTTCAGGTGTTCCGTTACAAATGATTCATTCATCGATTTTACTCTTAAATTTTTTTATTGATACCACTTTTTTCTATATTATATCATCGGAACGCTGTAACGGTGCGATATCTGGTTGTATTTTACATGTGAATCTCGCCTTTATCAGTGATATTTATTGTGAGTGCGTTTAAAGTTAACATTCATGTTTATGTCCCAATGTCTTAACCCTTACACTGGTGCTCGACGTAGGCGTCAGAACTGTCCAACCCAATTCTGTTTCAAAGTTGAAATACAAATAAAAATGTTTCCAGGCGCAACAACTGTTGTTGTTCTTTTGTTGTGATCACCGTTAAATGCGCGTATGTCGCGTGGAACTACCTATATTTTTCACCCACGCTCCAAAATTCTATGCAAAAAGAATCAGTCCCCAAAGGATCCGTCCAAAATACTTATATGGTCGCGGCGGCCCACGTTATGGTCTCGAGAAATTCGCCTCGCGAAGGTGTTATTCTTATTCATCTAAATTACTTAGCGTTCGCAATAAAGCCGGGTTCACGGACGCAATATGAGAGAGAATTCATAAAATTTGTGCACTTTTTTGCAACGTTTATTTCGAATGTTTTGAGAGCGACGTTTGTCAGTGCTAAAATTCGCATTAAAAATGTCAACGTTGTGTCATTACACACGGCCATAAAACAAGTAAATGCACGTTTTATG
Organism: Synanthedon formicaeformis; assembly: GCA_945859745.1. NCBI lineage: Eukaryota > Metazoa > Arthropoda > Insecta > Lepidoptera > Sesiidae > Synanthedon > Synanthedon formicaeformis. Next base: position 10,736,652 of record OX243958.1, read on the forward strand.
TCCATCCACATAAATAATGTCTCTTTTAGTGTTTCCGGTTTTAGCTAACACTGCGATTGTGGGTACGCTCCTTATTGTGAGTTGTAAGTTTTTCTTCTCTTTTAACCTACTCGTATGTAGTATTGTACAATGTGTAATACCAATTCAATACGTAATTCAATAGAATAACCGAAGCGGTAGCCGGCACGTGTATTATTTATCAGGTGTTTTAATTTAGATTGGCAATAAATCCAATCAAACGGTGTTACAAAGAAACTGTGTTGATGATTAATTGAAAGAGCTATGTTAAAAAAAATCGCTGACAATTTGAGACGCTATCAAATGTATAATATGCTATGTGGTCGGTTGCTGAGTTTATTGCATTTTTTTCTGCTGTGTTTTTTCGGTTCGTTTTACACAAAAGAATGGGTAGTCGAACTTTTCAAGGATACGTTCCGCTTCAGGAGTTTCAATCGGTTTCCACGTTTAAATCCTCGGCATATCTTTATTAGTTTCCATGTGATCAACCAGCTCAAGTATGACGAAATTTGCTTAATTTTATTCATAAGCGAATCGCCAACGTTCTTAGATTTGTTACGCCGAATTTAAACTAATCTCGACAGGCTACATGCGTTATATCGTCAGGTGTTTCGTTCACACTGTTCTCGAGGTCTTTAGGGTTCATGGCATTTTCTTTTGTTATATTAATTTGGACAAGCCATATGATAGGTAGGGCGACGACACCACAGAAGGTCCTCAGCAGCATCTTTAAACCTATTTCTCTGAGATCTCTTGATCAGGAACATGTATTCAGCATGGTTTTAGATCGACAGTTGAACAACTCATAGCATTCCTTGTGATTTAATTTACGTTATTAATTGTTTTTTGTATCTATTTAAAACTAATTAATATAGCGCCAAGTCTTAATTAATCAAGTTATCTTAATAATAAAATACGAGTATTATATTATGTAAAATATTTGTCTAGAAGACGCGTACAAAGTATAAAATTTCATAAAATCAAAGTATTTTTTACTATTTCATTTAAGGCCAGGCTTGCCTGCCGAAGAGATGACGGTTCATTATTGATGAAAGGTAGCTACTATCGTCGACACAAGGAACACCGGCAGTGAGGCTAGTGGGCTACCGAATCTTGACTCTTGTATACTATAACAAGGGACAATCGTATATTTCAGTGATCTTAGTGATTTTCCGTAAGAACTTGGTGACTACTGCCAGACGGCTATGACCCCCTCCACTACACCAAAATCGTGTTGCAATTAGAACATTCAATTTGTCAAAATTTTTTACAACAATATATTATTTTTATTAAGATTAAAGCCTGCATATCTATTTTAGTATCACCGTGAAGTTAATTAAGTTCAAAGTCATTTGTATCTCTAACGTCGTCCATTTTTCTAATAGTCTTGACAAATGCGGCAATTTTTCTTCTTTTTTTTTGTTTCCAGACATATATTCAGAAGTCGGTTGATGATTATTTTGCTATAAATACTAATTTGCTTTTTGTAAGTGAACCTATCTACTGTGCCCGTCATCGGTTTGTTAATGAGTTTTATAATGTCAGTAATGAGATTGTCAAGATATATCTCCAGTTTTTGTTTTGATTATTTTGACCACCTTGATGATGCTGCAGAAGTTTGTCCGATATAGCCGTATCGTTTTTTATTCTCTGCTGATTAAACAATAGTTTCTTGATAGAGTTAAAATTGATCTAGTTTTATTTTTTATTTTGTTAGTTGTCGATGTTCTAGCGCGTTTACCTAGAGTAGTACTCTGTCTAGTGTTATATTGATTTTTGGTATCGAAAAGTAGATATCAGAAACCAGGAATTAATATAACATGAACATTGAACATGAAATATGAAGGAGGTTTTCGATAGGCTCTTTGCCAATGCATGCTCTTTTCAAACCTAGGACTTTATGTATATGACACATTTATCTTATAGGTTTTCCAGTTACAGTATGATATAAGGTGCCTATACAATAAGAGCTGTTGTTGTTAGGTGTTAACGTTTTTGACGTAAATTCATTATTCCTGATGTTGCATAAGTTGATATTATCTAATAGGACACAATTGATTAATAATGAAAATAATTAACTAATTTATTATTTCTCTTGTTACAGGAAAATATAGAACCATCACCATACAGCCTCTCACCCGTGTCAGCGAAGTCACAGAAGCTACTTCGTTCCCCGAGAAAAGCGACTCGTAAAATATCGCGAATCCCGTTCAAGGTTTTGGATGCGCCGGAGTTGCAGGACGACTTCTATCTGAATCTTGTCGATTGGTCCGCGCAAAACGTTCTAAGCGTTGGTTTGGGCAACTGTGTATACCTGTGGAGTGCATGTACAAGTCAGGTTAGTTTTGACTTAAATATGTCTTTATTTTGTTTCCATAGTGGGAGGCAATTCTAATGATAACAAAATCGGGCGATATAGTTTGACACTGTAGCTACATATTTATCATCTATATCCCAAATTTAATTTTATTAAACCACTCGATAGCTAAAAGATAAAATATATTTGTTGATATTTATATGGTATATTAACTTTATTGTATTTTTCACTTTGATGACTTTTTATCAGTTACTGTTATTTTATTGAAATTAAATTTGAAGAGAGAATGTCTATTGTTTTATTAAAGGTTCCATTAAACAATTCCAGGTTACACGACTGTGCGATCTGTCCTCTGAGGGAAACTCGGTGACGTCAGTCGCGTGGAGTGAGAGAGGACACCTTGTCGCGGTTGGTACGCAGAAAGGACACATAAGTGTTTGGGATGTTGCTGTAAATAAAGAGGTATATTTTATACTGCCCATGTTATATAGTTTTTAATTTATTGAATAAAAAAAAAATGAATGAAAACTATACTTTATATATATATGAATGCGGCAGTAATGTTGACGATCAAATTGATGTTCACCGCAGTCGAACCAAGTTCATTGCCTGACTGAATGGTCTCTGGTATCCCTTAATCGCGCACAAAACAAATGTGGTCTTCTGTAACGGGATGGTTACCATCGCTAGATTTTGTCTGTGCCTGTAACTATATCTTTAGGAAAGTCTTGATCTCGAATTCTTGACATTTTCAAGGTGACGAAGCTGCAAGGTCACGTCGCCCGTGTCGGTGCACTCGCGTGGAACGGTGATATCCTAAGTTCGGGCTCCAGAGATCGTCACATTAGACAGAGGGACACTAGAGCGTCAGGTAATCTATCTATATGCCCTTATTAATTGCACAGCCAAAAAAAGCATCTGCTTTTTACATATTTTTGATAGAATAATTTAGATTATAAAATTGTATTTGTAGCCGAAGAGGCCCCGCGTGTTCTGCAAGGTCACAGACAAGAAGTGTGCGGACTCAAGTGGTCTCCGGATGGTCAACTGCTGGCGTCAGGTGGCAACGACAATAAACTCTTCATTTGGTCGATGGTAAGTGTGTTTCGTGACGTGATGTTTTGTCAGTGATAAAACAGCTGATAATAATATGCTGGTACAACTGGTAAAATAAAAAAGCGTTATCGTGAGAATGCGGTTGGAATAGTGTTGTGGTCACTCGTTAATAAATAATAATATTTTAAAATATTACATTTTGTATATCCACATTTGTGATAAAATATAATAGTAAAGCTCTTATTTGTTAAGATTTTTTTTTGTATATTTAAATAAATTTCACGTTAATATGTATGGAAAAATGTATTTTTATAATGACCTCAACGATTTCTAGTTGCTAGCTTATCAACCGACTTAAAAAAAGGAGGAGAGGTTCTCAATTCGACTGTATTTTTTTTTAATGTTTGTTAACTCAGAACTTTCGACTGGATGAACTTGATTTTGATGATTCCTTTTTTTATTTGACATCTGGTGATTCCCGTGTGGTCCCGTTTCAATTTAGTCCAGTTTTGACAGTGGCATCCATGAGAAAACTGTTTGAAGTTGGTTTTTTTTTTTGTTTGTTAAACTAAACTAAATTATCAAAATATGATTGGACAGTTCTATTAAGACACAATCAAGTCGTAAGAATACTCTAAGAATTGTTTATGCCCCTCTTCACAGCAATCGACTAGTCCGGTGCAGACGTACTCGTCGCACGTGGCGGCGGTGAAGGCGATCGCGTGGTCGCCCCACCAGCACGGGCTGCTGGCGTCCGGCGGCGGCACGGCCGACCGCTGCATCCGCTTCTGGAACACGCTCACCTCGCAGCCCATGCAGTGCGTCGACACGGGTTAGTGATGGGACTAATAATCACTAAATCTCAGTGCGAGTCCGACCGGCATTCGAGTATTAATATTTTATATATATATATATATATATATATATATATATATACATATATATATACATATATATATACATCTCGGTAACCGAGGATAATTAAAATTATAAGAAATTGAAACGATGATTTAAAAGTATTTTATGTTTTTTCTTGATAATAGTACCTATCAATTCTATGATTTATGCCGCTCATACTCGTAACACTCGTTCAAAATTGGTCAGCAGTTTATGATCTAAAAATAAAAAAAAACAAAGAGTAAATCGAAAAAATATATTCATCAAAATTACACTGATTTGATACAAAAAATATAAAGAGATAAGGCTACAAACAAAAGTCATAGTTGTTTTTTGTTGTGATGTTGCAGGTTCTCAGGTGTGCAACTTGGCCTGGTCCAAACACTCGAGTGAGCTGGTCTCCACTCATGGCTACTCTCAGAACCAAATACTGGTGTGGAAATATCCCTCACTGACACAGGTGCTTTATCATTCTATCAAATAAAGGATATTTTGATGCTATTTTATACATAACTAGCTGGTGCCCGCGACTTCGCCCGCGTAACTTTGTAAATTATATATATACTAAAAACCTTCCTCAAGAACCACTCTATCCATTGGTGAAAACAGCATGAAAATCGGTGCAGTAGTTTTTGAGTATATCGCGAACAGACAGACAGACGCGGCGGAGGACTTTATTTTATAATATTAAGTAAAGTATGGTCTCGGAATATTCGCCATTACTACGACTTTTTTTTTAATATGACCTGTTAGTTTAAAACAGTTCAGTCAAAACTTGCTTTGTCAGTGAAATAATAAAAAAAAAAATTCTAGATCAAAAATATTGTGTTACCAGACCATCAATGTACTACAACTATGGATTTCGATGGTCTCGGAATATTCGCCATTACTACGACTTTTTTTTTAATATGACCTGTTAGTTTAAAACAGTTCAGTCAAAACTTGCTTTGTCAGTGAAATAATAAAAAAAAAAATTCTAGATCAAAAATATTGTGTTACCAGACCATCAATGTACTACAACTATGGATTTCGCACGTCATACAAAACACTACTATGGAAAATATAAATGTGACATATGTGTAGACTTTAGAGCATGAACTCTCTCATTTGTCATTTAAAACCAACCAAACGTCTGTCATTTAAAGAAAATGTAATTTTACGTCAACGCATTGGAGTTTAAAATGAATAGTAGAACTCGGTCGTTACTACATTTTACTATTGATGCGCGAAGGCAAGACTCCGCCATGATTCCGTTTTAGGACGCGTTCCCACTGTGTCTTAACGATTAATTTATCGTCGGACGGCTGTCGTCTCTAGCTGTTCCCATATACCGTCATTGTCGTGATAATTTGTCGTCACAATGAAAAAAAGTCGTAGGCCAGTGTTAATCGTGTCGTCCTATATGTGAACTCCTCCATTTAAATATAAAAGCGACTATACTTTAAACTGCACGACTATCTGTCGTCACACATAGTGGGAACGCGCCCTAAAGGCGTACTTTTTATGTGCCGCTTTGGTATTTGTAACGCAAATTCCACACTTCGCTGCTTAAATTCAAAAGTAACACAAATCAAAAAATTCCAAAAATGTTTTTATTGCAAAAATACAATCACAATCCTTCATATTGTATGTTGCAAAAAGACTTATGGTTGTTTTATTCCGTATTTAGTATATTTTGATATTTTTTCTAATATTCAAAAGTAACTTATATGCTTATATCTCTTCTAGTATTCAGTTTATTATAAAAGTACTTAAAACGTTTAATGCTACTTAAAAATACGCTTCTAACTATTTATAATATGCATATATTTGATATATATCTAATAAGAAAAAAAAATAGACAAAAAAATAATTTAATATTTTTCGATTAGCTCTCCTGTAAAAATGTGTAATTTTGATTTGTGGTACTTTTGAATTTAAGCAGCGACTTGCTCACTTCGATGTACCAGACATGTGTTTTATGTACTACTAGTTGGCGCCCGCGACTTCGTCCGCGTTGAAAAAGAAAAAAGTAGCCTATCCTGTGTCCCGTACGTCTAAATGTTTTTCTACCAAGTTTCATGAAAATCAGTTGATTCGTTTAAGAGTTATAGAGGAACATACATACTTACATACATACATACATACATACATTACATATACATACATACATACATACATACAGAAAAAATTCTAAAAATCGTCATTTTACTCGTAGTTTCAGTATCATGTATAGAGCCTATAAACACGATATCTCTGAAAACAAAGTAACTTACTCCATTACCGACCCTTACAGATTTATTATTAAGTATTGATTTTTTCCAGGTGGCAAAACTGACTGGTCATTCGTACCGAGTGTTGTACTTGGCCTTGTCTCCCGACGGCGAGGCGATAGTGACGGGCGCCGGGGACGAGACGCTGCGTTTTTGGAACGTTTTTTCAAAAACGCCATCGCACAAGGAGAACAAGAGCGTTCTCAATTTGTACACTGCGCTCAGATAAATTGCAGTTTATTTCGTTTATTACACAGTGTAGTAGGTTCTAGAGTCTATTGTTCCTTGGCGTAAATTAAAAATGTAAGACATTTTAAGTGTTGCCAGTGTGCAATAATAATAATAATAATAGTGATTGGTATTCGTGAACTGCGACGAGTTCATCTGAAAAATGTCTCTCCTCTGCAAGTTTCGGTTGATTGACTTTTTTCATTGATATAATTTTTTTTTTTGTTATTTTGTTCCTAACTTATGAAGTGTAAGTTTAATAATAATAATAATAAAATAATAATTATTATTAAAAGCATGTTTCTTCCCCTTTCAACCCGAAATTTTCAAATCGGTTAAAAGGCGAAGAAATATCCAGATGTTGTATTGTATATGTATATTTAAATCTTAGCATCTGACTAGTCATACGAAGGTAGGGAATTAAATTTTCTTTAGTGTCTGTACCAAAATTATATATAATATATATATATGTATATTAAAAAAAAAAGAGCTAAGCTAAAAATAATATTGTTTGTATTGTATTTATTGTCATAAAATTATTAGTACATATACTTTAGTTTTGGACGTGTACTTTTTCCATGTGTTGAATGGGTGGGTATATATATGTATTGCTTTTTATGAGTTTTTGAATCAATGTTGCCAACTTGTAAAAAAAAAAAAATGTGGGCATATATACTTAGACGAAAAGTTCTTTTATATAATACGTATACATAAGTTTGTGTAATCATTATTACTAGTTTGTTATGTGTTGTATATATTATAGTTATCTTTCGGACACTTTTACAAGCGATTTTTTGATACTAAACGCAGTCGTAATTTAATTTGTGTTTAAATTATTTGTGTATTATTTGCTTTAGAAATTGAAGTTTTTATTAAAGTTTGCATACATAGTTACAGGCCGAGTGTTAATTTATTTAATACTAGCTCGTTGAAAAATCCTACTAATATTTATTATAAATGCGAAAGTGTATGACGATGTATGGATGTTTAGTTTATCGATAACTCAAAAACAGCTGAACAGATTTTGATGAAATTTGGTGCACATGTAGTTTATTATAATAGACTAAACATAAGTGATACTTTTTATCCTGAAAAAAAAAATGTCATTTTTTTATATTTTTAGACGATCCCTAGGGACCCTAATATTTTTCCAGGATAAAAAGATAAAGACTAAATGTTAATTCATGTGATAAATTATATCTGTGTGCCAAATTTCGTCCAAATTATGTTCAGCTATTTTTGCATGAAATACTAACAAACATCCATACATTTCGCATTTGTAATATTAGTAGGAAATTGTCTCGGATTTCTTACAGAAACGAAAATTATGTTTATAAATAGCACTTAAAGGTTTGAGTGTTTTTTTTTTCCATTTAAATTAATATTTCATTTAAAAAATATAGAAATTACAAAAAATGTGACTAACACGAGATGTTTTCAAACCCTTTAGATTTCTCACATTTTTATCTTTTTCTTTATTTTTTTTTTCTATTCTGCTATTGAATGCTAAATGCAAGTCATTCTAAAGTGTTTGTTGCAGTATAAAAAAAATCACATTTCGATTTTTTTTTTTTGAAAGATCAATCCAGACTTTTAAAACGGAGTCTGTTTCGTTTCTAAAAATAAAAATTCGAAAATTCGTTTTTTTTTTTTTCAATTTGTATATTTATTACTATTTGTAGGGCGCGTGCGAGAATTTTGTCGGCATTTACTAATAATATATTGTAAAAATCAAATTAATTAATTGTCTAGCTAGGCTAACTAATTAGGGGTTTCTTTTTTCATTATTTTGTTGTGTGCACCAACGGAATATGGAATTGGGTGGTAATATTATATTAAGATCTCAAAACACGAATTCTTCATAGAGAGAGAGAGAGAGAGAGAGAGAGAGAATTGAATATTTTGTAGTCGCTTTAAAAAGGACATCGTCGTTGTTAAACACAAATGTGCTATGAGTATAAAGTTTAAATTTTTGAGATTTTTATATGTACGTAATGTACGTAGACTTTTTTGTATTTTAAACATGAAAATTAGTTTATTTACATAATATTTTGATGATAGAGTAAATTTTGCACATGAAAGAAAATAGCATATATTTATTTTATTAAGAGGTACAAATAGCACTATAGTATTATGCACTTTTATGCTATAAATGAGGCAATGAACTATTCACTAAAGTTAAAAATGTCAAAAAAAGTACACATAGCACATTTTGACTTGGACAACGATGATATGACCTCAAAATAATTAAAAGTCTGGTACTTCTATACCTTTTATATTTATTCAAAAGTGTTCTTTTATTTATTTAGAGGCTAGTGAATAGTGTGTATAATGCTTGATACTATACTATACTATACTATACTATACTATACTATACTATACTATACTATACTATACTATACTATACTATACTATACTATACTATACTATACTATACTATACTATACTATACTATACTATACTATACTATACTATACTATACTATACTATACTATACTATACTATACTATACTATACTATACTATACTATAGTTTTGTGTGAGAAAAGTAGTGTCACGTTTATTTTATAGTTTCATCGGTTCATTAGTTTCATATTTCATCGTATAAATAGTATTCGGTAATAGTTTTTAAATTATATTCGTGTTTCTTGGAATAGTGCAATTTAGATATAGTGAACTGTACATAATTATTTTTTATTCGCTGATCGAATGATACTTATACATCGATGTAATAATAATTTGTTGTTGACTTATTGAAAATCTGTGAAAATTGCAAAAGTTTAAAATATTTAAAACCGAATTTTTATAGCAAATGAATTGAAAAAAAAAAAAAGGAAAAAAACCGAATAATGTACAAAAAACATTAATATTTTATTGTAAAATCATCTTGGATTCATCCTCTATTGGGAATCATAGTTCGTTCATCGCGTAGGTGGATATTTTGACAAATATTTCCCTAAAAATATATAACCGATAAATAAAAAGCACTATGAAATACTTCTATGTTTAAATCTAATCACACGATTTTTATATGACAATGACAATTTATCGGTGTATGGTCGGCAAATAAAGTTTTTAGGGCTCTTCAGAGAATTAATCATCAGACATTTTCATTCCATCGCAACTAACTACAGAGCGGTTTGTTGTAAATTTAAAACAGTGTCTGGGTCTCTTGTATATATATATAATAAAAAAAATATCTTCGGCTCTTGTATAATTGTCTATTTTACGATTATATAAGAGCCGTTAAGTAAAAGTACATAATTTGCGTTTGAGTGTACTTCAGAAATTTGGATAAATATGTAACAAAAAAAAAAAAAAGAATAGGACTGAGCGTTCCCTATCCACCTGTAAAGTGAATACAGGCATAAAGTGGAAAAGAAACGAAGCGATCGTTGTGTTTTTCTAAAATTGTGATTGGTCCTCGAACCTCGGAAGTTACTAAAGACCATATTTAATAAAGCAAACAAAATTTGTAATTTCACCCGCGTGACCCCTTGGACATGACAGTGACACAAAATACGTACAACTACGCACAACATGCGACAGAACATAGCGCATCTCGCTCAATAAAAATATTATAAGTGCCAAAAGTATTAAATATTAATTATTCGTAAACTACAATGTCAAATGAAAAATTGTTACATAGAGCATTAGATAATCTGTGAAGTGAGATTACTGATACACTTTTAGCTTTGCAATGTGGGTCATTTCATTCTGTCGGAGTCTTCACTTTCATTTATAATGTATTTATCTATTTTGAAAAAGTTTTTAAATTGGACTTTGTTTACTTAGATAAATGCAAATCTAGGATTGGCTATTTCTCTTTATACGCGGCCTTAATGTGTATGGTCTTTAGTAACTTCTAGGTCTAGGTAGTTTAGGTAGAGAGGAAAGATATGGGTATTGGCCACACGATCGCTCTCTTACCGCGCATAGATAATTAAAAAAGCAAAAGCACAGACTAATTAATTTTTGAGCGAAGTATAGACAAACGTTTGGTCTCAAATCGTATAGATAAAAAAAGTTGTATAGGTTTGCATCGGAGCGTACTCTTGGCTTAAAATGCGTTTTGCACCAGATATAATTACATTTTTTTTTATAAAACTATTATAAATAAAGCAACAATTTACCTTTAAAAAAATACTTTTAATTTCATTTTAGTTTTCATATTTTATTTTATTTTAATACTAGCTGGCGCCCGCGACTTCGTTCGCGTTGAAAAAGAAAAAAAAGTAGCCTATCCTGTGTCCCGTACGTGAAAATGTTTATCTACCAAGTTTCATGAAAATTAGTTGATTCGTTTAAGAGTTATGGAGGAACATACATACATACATACAATACCTACACTTACAGATTTATTATTAGTATTGATAGGCCTCGCAACGAGGCAGGTATCGAACAATATCGCGATGTTTAAAATTAACACTGTTTTTTTTTTTCAAAACAATTTTTAAGTTTTAAGCCATTTACTCTGCAATGCAAACCTCTGACCATTTTTTTTTTCGTTACACTGAGAGTCGTTTCAATTAATAAATTCTTAACATATTTCATTGTAATTAATTTCAAAGCGTTTTAATTGAAAAATGTTTATATATTTCTTTCATATCTTTTTTATTTAATAATTTACACTACTTACCAAAAGCACGTATTTACAACAATTTGAATGCAAAACATCCCTTTTCTCTTATATACTAATTATTTCATAAACATATTCTGATAAAGGAAATAGATTTATATAAAATTTTATTTATATGTAGAGAAAGTATAATATATTCTTAATGTATGCATTATGCAATTAAAACTTATATTTAAGTGTTTAGATGTAATGTTTTTTCTTATAAAAATCTTTATTAAACTTGTGTGATCAGATCAAATGTTTTATTTTTTATTTTTACCAAGTCGTATCAGAGACGTATAACATTTTTTTAATAAAACAAATAAATGGTAAATAGTACTTTGAAAAAATTATAAAAAAATAAAATATTCATAAATAAAAATTAAAAACAATAGTAACATTAATTATGTTTATAAAAATGATAATAAAAATTCCCAAACATATAAAAGCCTACTACAACCATTTTTGAAAAGCCTGAAATCTTGACAGAGCCCATTAGTCGATTAATTTTAAAGTTGTGTTAGCCTTAGCGCTCTGACTCGGACAGTACTAGGATTTGATTCCTATTATAGGGGGTCTGTAGACACCTACAATCAAGTAGAATCTTCGGTTTGTCTGACGACCTATATATAAAAAAAAACTACAAAGTCTCGACCTCTCAACAACCAGATATACTTGAGTCGATATACTTTTTACTTAAAGTATATATATAGGGCGTTGTAAAAGTATTTGTCAACAAATTTTAATGAAACTTTACACACAAGTAGACCACACTTAGGATTACCTCGTAGTAGGTAAGTAAGTATATGGATATTTTAAATAGCTTCTTTTTAAAGGTACTGGCGATACCAAGTAGTATCACTAGTACTATTATTGGTACTAGAGCAACTACATCATAATTTGATGTTGAAACTTATTCACAGATGGCAAGTGGTTTGTTTAGATGGCGTAAACAACAGTCAGTAGATACATAAATAAAGACCTACCTCGGCTTAGTAATGAATTCGCGTTGAAAGCATGAATTAATTAAATTGAATGCAAGAATTTGCATTTAAAACCATTTTGCATCCGTTTACCTGAACACTGCTTCAAAGGGAATCTCATAACGTTAAGCCAGAATTCATTACTTTAATGGATTTGATGCGTGTCTACCTATTAGTACAAATACATAGGTAACAAAATAGGTTTTTTAAATCAGGACAGAAGTAAGTACTACGTAAGTTACGTTACGTAAGTACTTAATAATGGTCAGATACGAAAAAGGTTCACTTCCCTCACTCATCTGTTTACCAGACGAAAAGTATAATTTATCTATCTATGGGAAAATAAATAGCGATTTTGTTGACCATTAAAATATGATGGATATCCTTAATTTAAAAAAAAACTGCACGCTTGCTTCGATTTTCAAATTTCTAAGCCTTGCAATGCATCGAAATAATATATGTATCTTGAACGAATTTTCGCAGGATTAGGAAACTATAATTTAATAATCGAATTAAGTCTAGTTTTTAATGAAGATTTGCAAAAACCATATCCTAGTTTGTCTCAAGTCTCAATTTAGCAAAAAAAAATTAACACGCGTATTGTGACCTAAATTACTTTTAGGGCCTCTTTCTCAAACTACAAGTAATGTGTTCATTAGTTACTTTTAAAAATAATTTTCTGTTTTATTGAATTATGCACTCGGTTTACTGCATCATTCGATAGCCGATTTTTTTAATTATTTTCTATTTAATGTTTGGGACGTTTACCGTACAAACAAAGGTATATCAGCTCCATTTACCACGGTTACCGGTGACTTTAAATGACAGTTTGGCCTACTTGACGTTTGAGAAAGAGGCGCTTATCCATTTAAAAAACTAACAACCGGTTTTAGTTACATTATACAAAGGACTTTGGCCAGGCTATCGGAACGGATTTCGCCCGTTCAGTCCTGTCACGACCAATACGGATGTCTGATTGCTTTTGGCTCGAAGCCAGCGACGGAAACAGTTTCATAGGAAACTTTTTACATTATGTACAACCGAGAACGATTCTCCTGATTTGATTAGGTGCGGCCAGTCTTTGGACATGATGTTACCTACAGTGAAAACGGCTTCAACAAACAGAGACATAGACAAAAAAATATTAGTCAGCAATATAAATGCCAAGCATACACCATAACATTCATATAAGAAGGCTTCTTCGCTGGCTTCTCTATAGTCCCGGTGACATGTATGAGCGGACTACTGAGACCTAAAAGTCTTATTAGTCTTGTCAATCCACTACTCATGTCAGGAGTCCGTTTTTTACGTTAATGATATAAAAAACCGAAGTAAGAATGAGTAAGTAACACAGTAAATAGATAGAGTAGCGCTATGTCTTTTCGTTATTAGCATGAATCTACTTTGAAGAGGTTTTTTGAATAGATAAAAGAATACTTAATATTTTTTATATGAAGACAGGTTGACGATCCACTTGATGTTATCTGGCTACCGTTGCAACGACACAGGTACCTACTGTATGCCACAGTGGGATTATTAGGATAAGGAAACGATAGGCGAATGGGCTCTGGCATCTGTTATGCTAGCATTTGGCATGCTATATCTGTTATCTGGCACGCTAACAGCATATCTGTCTATATACATTACATGTATAAGGACATAAATGCATCGAACCAAGCATAGGTGCTATTAATTGTTTTAGGACCATCTATATCTCTAAAAAAACAGTTTATATAATATCAGCGTCAGCGGTATCTAGCTTATTTAATTTCCTTAAGACTTTCTACTACTTGATATTTTAACAAACATTAAAAAGACAGAATATTGCGTGAAACTTAAGACAAGGAGTCTTTATAATATTTTATGCGCAACAGTCATAATTTGAAAGTTAAATGCAGCTGTAATCCATTCCAGCTGCAAAGATCCCAAACGACTTTAAAATGTTTTATTCGAAAGCTGTCGGTAAGTTTATTCGACAATACGAAATTGGTATCTTATTTCCGTCCTTTATTCTTTTTAACTCTTTTAAGCTTGGTTACGGAATTTGCACTTTTAAGGCAACTAAACTAATTCTATATTTAAACATTCCACAGATTATAGCTATTGCAAACTTGATTTGATCCTTATTGTACATTTAATTGTGTAATTATGATTAAATGATGTTTATACGAATGATGTTTATGTGCTCATTAGAAAAATAAATATTATTTTCATTCTTGTTTTGGTTTTGGTGAAAAAACTACTGTGGCAAATGTTCAAAAATCCAAAATAAATTTATTCAATTTACCTCATAAAAATAGAACTGTGGTAAATTTACACTTTTTTTTGTGTGGCGAATTAACTTTGTAGCAAACTAACTATGACCCCTTTAATAAATTTCAAATGAATTCTTTATTCGATGTGAGCTGCTACAAATGGTTTATTAAGTATTTAATATACAGTACAGTAGAGCAATAAGATTTGATTCCATATTTCAAAGTTAAAAAAACAATAATTGTTGAATAAGCAAACATGACCGCGCGAGGATGGAATGATCAAAGGCATCGCGGACGGCATGTTTACTTTATTGAACGTAAAAGCGCCGACAGAACACAACACACGTCTACACTATATATGGAAGAATACTGGCCATTCGGAAAACGGTTAATTACGTTCATAAATTCAACACATTCTATTTTTAAATTGATCAAACAGTGACTCAAAGTGAAGGCAAAGAATGAATGTTGGTTTTGAATAATGAATGAATTCATTTTATAGTGTTTCATGCTGAATTCTATTTTTAAAAACGTCAAACTTCAATTCATTTGTCAAATATATTTTCACATCGATGATTTTCAAAAACTATTTCAAGTTCTGTAGAATTATCTAATTATTATAATAATAAATATAATTTAATAATAATATTTTAGTGGTAAGAAGAACTGGGTTTATTACATTTAAAAAAAGTCACATAAGTTTGAAACACCTTGAAATTGGCAATTTTCTGATTTTTTTATTACAATTAATATTGAGTGTTTACTGAAAGAAAAATGGCGCTCAAAAGAAACTTTTTTCAACAGTAACAAACAATCGTCTGATATTATGATTTTTAGAAGATGCAAAGGCCTATTTTTAAAAATATGTTATTTTTTTCTCTCTCCCAGAGCTCTGTTTCGTGTTCTATATCTGACGAGTTGGACGTCAATTACAGAAATCGGCTCACAAACGGAACTAGTACGGTACGTGTGTTTCCCGACCTCGTGGTTTTAATTGGACTATTTATTGCCTTCTCCATATGGACGGTTTGATTGGTTTGTTAACATTCCGATAAATCTTTAACATATATTTATATACTTATGTACCTATATAGGTGAATGTCGACATGTTATATAAAAAATACTGGTTAATATTAATTTTTAAAATATGAATTAGATACATAGCTGGGTCTGGATTTGGGAAGTAGTGCGGGCAGTAACTATTGGGTTATGGGAAGCAATGAAAAATTAAATTTTTAGTTAATGATATTATTTAATTACTCTTTTATTTTAGCAGAAAGGTGTGTTCGTATTTACTAGTAGGTAAGGGGCGCAGTTAGAACAGAACTGACTCTGAAGCTCAGCCAAACGTAAAAGACTCTTGTAAGAAACAAAAAGCTATTGTAAATAACTTAATGTTTATAATATGTGAAGGAGAAAGACCTCAATCTACTTGTTAGAGTGAGACAGATTTATTTTGGTATATTCCAACAGTGACCACCCCTTTACAGAAGTAACCAACCGTGAAATAACAGCATGTGTGCTGTTGTGTTTCGATGAGTAAGGGATGCCAGAGCCCATTTTCTCAATCCCTTATCCTTAATCCTACTGCGGCGGGCACAGCGCACTTGTAGAACCTGTGGCGTTGCTTGTGTTATAGGCGACGGTTATGCCTCCTTCCATCAAGTGGACCGTCAGCCTGTCTGTCGACCTTAACATAAAAAAAAGCAAAACTAATCCATCGTAATTTTTTGTGCTAAAGTATGGCAGACAGGTTGATTTACCGTAGTCGCTACTACGCAGGTTGAGTTGATGTACCTAAAACATTACCGGTGGATGCAAGTAATAGATAGTAGGCATAAGGGTAAGTGCCTCTTTCACAAACGTCAAGTAGGCCAAACTGTCATTTAAAGTCACCGGTAACCGGGGATAATGGAGCTGATATACCTTTGTTTGTACGGTAAACGTCCCAAACATTAAATAGAAATAGAAATTTAAAAAAAAAATCGGCTATCGAATGATGCAGTAAACCGAGTGCATAATTCAATATAACAGAAAATAAATTCTAAAAGTAACTAATCAACACTTTACATGTAGTTTGTGAAAGGGGCCCTAAGATAATTATATTAATTATGGTTTGTCAAGTGTCAACCAAAAACTATTTTAATTTTTTTTAGATAATGGTAGAAATTCAAATTTAAAATACTTAATTACTCATTTAATAAATACTCAAAAAAATACTTCTCAGTTGACTTAAAACATTGGCTCATTAACAGATTGCTATGATACCTATTAATACACAGAAAAAAGCAATAAGAGTTCATTCAAGATTTCTATAAAATTTTTAGGAAGTTTGGCCGTTGGTCGCTATATTCAATGTGACACATCACTCCACCGGAAGCAATCGCCGCCCGGTGACGTCACTTCCGGTGACGACAGCTTCCGTCGTTCGTCGTGCTGCAGGTGACATGGTACTATCACTCGGAACTATCTTTACGGCTATTATTATGATTTATAGAAATGTCTGTTCAATTTTTATAGGAAATTTATTTGTATAACGTTATTTTTTTTATGATAAGTTTGTCAAACAGGCTGACAGTCCACTTGATGGAGGTGTAGATGGCTACTATCGTCCCTTATAACACAAGCAATGCTGCAAGTGCGCTGCCGACCGTAGAATAAATAACTTAATTTCACCTGACTGCTTGCAAAAATCTATTTTGTCAGGCATTATACAAGCAATATATTATTTATAACTAGCTGGCGCCCGCTACTTCGTCCGCGTTGAAAAAGAAAAAAGTAGCCTATCTTGTGTCCCGTACGTCTAAATGTTTATCTACCAAGTTTCATGAAAATCAGTTGATTCGTTTAAGAGTTATAGAGGAACATACATACATACATACATACATACATACATACATACATACATACATACATACATACATACATACATACATACATACATACATACATACATACATACATACATACATACATACATACATACATACATACATACATACATACATACATACATACATACATACATACATACATACATACATACATACATACATACATACATACATACATACATACACATACATACATACATACATACATACATACATACATACAGAAAAAAATTCTAAAAATCGTCAATTTAGTTTCAGTATCATGTATGGAGCCTATAAACACGATATCTGAAAACAAAGTAACTTACTAAATCACCAACCTTTACAGATTTATTATTAGTATTGATTTTCGATATTAGTTAAGTAAATAAAAATAAAATTTTGATATGAATACGATAAATTCTGTATTATGTATTCAGAGTTCAATAATTATGTAAGGTGTATATCATTAGGTATGCCATTACGAATGAAGTTCCATTATAAGGTTTACAGACAGATGATTCTGACTGGCAATACATTGGCTGATAAAAGAAGTACTATTTAAGCGATAAAATATAAAATTTAAATTTAATCCTTTTAACTGTGACCACACCTTTATTTCGCCGGCTTATCCTCTCACTGAAAAGCGGTTTAAGTTCAGTAAATCTCCATATCAAACGGTCGTCAAATAAAATTGGGGTTTACCTTAGAAAAGCTATTTTTTATGTAAAGTAAGGTATTACATGGTACGCTTGATGGTAGGTGAGTACAGTTCCCTATTAACACCATCGATGTTTATGGACCTTTTCCATAGCAAATAACACTGGCAAAACAATTGTACACGTGTACTTGAGTATATTGGTTTCATTCTGTTCGAAGTAGCAACCAAAAACATTAAATTACTATAGTAAACAACCGAGTCTACTAATTTCGTTAATCCCACCGAGCAACACGTCCAATCAATGAGACCTACCTACATGAAGGCTGATTTTTACCTACAAAAATCAATCTGATTTTGGAAATCAGATTGATTTTGAGGGATTGATATTTTGTTTGAAAAGGCCCATCCATAAACATCGATGATTAACACCAACAATCCCATAGAGGTTGTGAGTGAGATGTGGATCTTGACAGAATAAGAGCGATAAGGACTTTAGGCGAATGAGCTCTGTCATCGTTTATTCAATTATCGAAACACATCACAAAAACAGACGTGGTATTATTTAACTGTGGTCTTTTTTAAAGGAGTGGTTACAGTTGCCAAATGGGATACCCGGTATTTATACATTTAGCCGTAGACTCGGAGTTTATCCACATTTATCGGATAGGGAGCCGCTTTGTATGTTTCGGACCAATAGAAGTTTTATCCCGCGAGATTTGGAATAAACTTTCTAAATTTGCGGCTGAGTTATAAGGGATATCATAATGCATTACCTTTATCAAAGTTGAAGGCATATGTCATCAAAAACTAAAGAAATATGACATATTCTTTAGAAATACTTCTTCTTCCCCCCTAGGTGGGCCATTACCTTGTCGTGGGGGGCTTACCTTCGACAGTCCGGGGGGCCGCGGGGGCCGGTGGTTCTCACCGGCCTTTCCTCGTCCCATCGGACTGTTGTTGGGGACCAAGAAGTGCTCCGAGCGGACTCGGTTCAGCGGAGCTCGTGGCGGAGTGCACTTTGTTGAGGTTCGTCCCATCAACATGAAGTCGCTCCTTTTGTTTTGTAACGTGGCACTGACATGACATTGGCAGATAATGGCCAATCCCAAAATGAGCCGAATACCATTATATAAAGAAGAAGAAGGACTTCTTCTTAGAAACAAAGAAATAAATTCAATCGTACAAGCTATTCTCAAGTAGGTATATTTAAACAATCTTTAAATAAATATCAGAGTTTCCTGTTTAATTATAAATAAAAGACAGAAAAATCGGCAGTTAGCTATGAGTATTATACAATTACTTACATTTTGTCAATTTTATTCATGTTGACCCAAGGTTTTGGAGTGACTGTTAATTTTGATTGATTGATATGAATCGATAACATTTTGTTTTGTTACGAAATCAAGGCTGCTTGTTGGTTTACTTACAATTTCCTTAATAATATATAACAAATAACTTTCAAATTGATCAAATTAATTAGCGCCCTGAAGTTTTGACCGCTGAAACACTTCCTAACAAGTAATATGTACCGAAACCTTGTTAAATATATTTTATGTACTAAGTATAACTGAAGTAGACAACGATTTATTGTATAATATGTATGTATATTATGCATATAAGTAATAAATATAGATTTCCACAATTTTTGCAACTATGTTGCTCGATCGTTTATTATATAAGACAGAGAATGTTCACAACGCGGTCTTGTTATAATTTCACACACGTGTGCAACAGTATAAACGTTAGTCTATGGTACAAGTTTTAGAATCAAACAGGGTATTATTTAAAATTATTAAAATCAATTTTATATAACTTCTCGATGTTTTATTTTCACAGAATTAACAGTTTGTACAAAAATAATTAAAATATGTAAATAAGAAAAATTTTAATTCTTATGTTATAGGCATCGAAATAATAAATCTTTGAAGGTAAATAAAATATATCATAAATGTCAGGGATAATTATTCTCATCTTTTATGTTAAACTTTTATGGCGCTTAAAAGTAAAATGACAACAGAAGAAAAACGAGAGACATGAGAAAAAATATAATTATGTAAATGTAAAGAGATATTAATACGTAATAGTTATGATACATAACTCAATGTCAAGAAAACCCTATAAAAGGTTTAAGAAAAACATCAGCATGTGCTGTGTGTTCCTTTGGGACCTCTATTTGACTTCACGAAGGTCAGCTTCGGTTTAATTTACTTACGTAGAGTTAAAATTAACTAATAGTAAAGAGTTCATGAATACTTATAAAGTTTCTTGAAGGAATTATTCACCGGATAATAATAGAAAATAATGAATTCGCTTGTCGATTGTACTGGACGAGAATCGTAATATGAAATATTTTCGCCACGGGACCAGCTCTGCTTCGAACTTATGTCCGCCGTGAAGCGGCGTTAACTAAGTTTAATGAAGTAGTTTTACGAGCTGGCAATTAGTGTGTGTACTGAAACGGTAGTTAGTACCTATATTAACCGCCAAGTTAGTACAAACTGAAATCCTATAAAATAAACTGTTCAACTGATATCAGTTTTAGTAGTTGCAGGGCATACTGTGCTACGCAATCATTTTGGCAGCCCGTTGCAGAACCACCCCCTTGCAGAATACCAGCGTGAAATAACACCATGTGTGCTTTTGTGTTTCGGTAAGTGAGTAAGGGATGCAACAGCCCATTTTAACCTTCCAAATCCCTTATCCTTAACTCTACCATAGTCGGCAGCGCACTTGCGGCACCTGTAGCTTTGCTCGTGTTATAGGCGACGGTAGCCACCTACCATCAAGTGGACTGTCAACTTGTCTGCCGATCTTAAAGTTTTCATACAACTGAGTTTTCTTACCGTTCTAATACCAGCCATACACGATCAAGCCTAATCAGCACATTATGACAGCCAGGTCTTTTTGCATGACAGCCATACTTTTCATTCATGCACCCTTAAATTGGCTCTATCATTTCAATCGTATAATGCCGATTCAACGTTGGGCTTGATTGTGTGTGGCTAGCATTAAAACGGCTTCTTACAGCTCGGTTTCATTGAGATTTTCTTACGCTCAGGTCATTTCAGGATATGCAGGTTTTGGCACGACGATATCTTGCTTCACTGTTTGAGCTAACTTAAGCATTCTCACATGAAATCAAAAAACACGTCACGGCTCATAATATACATAAAAAATGACATGTTTCTATCTATAAATATGTCAAAATTTGAATTTAAGCTACTCTTTTTACTTGTAGGTAAAACTTGAAAGTTTCTTACTCCTTTTTATGAGATATGTGAAGCATTCGTAATACGTGATTAGGTTTCATAGAAACATACGATGTACAATATAAATTTCGGGTTTTTTACGCACACTTGATTCGCAGATATACATCACGAGATGTGAAATTTACGAGCCATCGGCATTCATATAATGTAATAAAAATTTTGTGTATACATCTTTTTTATGTCAGCTTTACGTACTTTTATTTATTTGTGAGAAAATACGACAAAACAATAAACTATATTTATTCTAGAGTTCGCATAATTTTATGAACAGATTGATATATGCATAGTATTTTAAAATTATAATATTATGTTTAACTATATAGAACCTGGGTTATATGCAGATGCATTTTTTTAAAATTATATAAAAACTTTCCTCTCTTATCGTTCTTTAACTATTAGGTAATTTAGAATTAAATAAATCGCCAGTTTTTATACTATGCAAAGACAATATGGATAGTCTTAAAAGTATTCGAAGTTTGAAAATAGTAAACACCGTGCTCCGATATTCCATTGGTTCTGGAATGCTACTTCGGTTCTTGGAACATGAACTCTATGTCGTAGCCGTAGAGATCAGTTTCCCTTTGCACCTGTTTAAAGGGGTGCGGCCATCATCTATCGTGTAAACATAACATCTTCTATAGGAATTTTCCATGCCTTCAGCGCGATCTCGAGTTCCTTCGAAAAGATTCCATGGCCATAAGCCGCAACAATAATTTATAAAATAATAACAAAAAATATTAAAGTTCTTAATAATTTCAGATTATTAACGACTTAATTTTTTTGTCACATTATTAAAGGCAACAATTTAAAAACTATAATTAATATAGAGGCTTCTATTTTTAATGAAAAATATTTTTTTTTAAGCACACTTTCTGCGAAAAATAAAAATTATGTCACCGCCATAACAACGTGTATAGTTTAAAAATAGACTGGTACGGTTAAATTTATCACAGAGCTGTCACAAACAAAGCCACACTCAAGCTCAAGTGTCTGTGTTTCTACGAATTTCTCGTAGCGCTGCCACCGTAGACACGCTACGCCGTAGCAAGTTACGCCTCAGGCAAAGTGGTGCGACGTGCTACGAGTATTGTGGAATTCAGACGAACACAATGACTAAAATGACATGATAGTTTTCTGGTGAAGAAAATATACCTTCGTACTTCTTCATGATAACGGTCCGCAAGCAGGCTTTATGGTCCAATTGATGCGAGGTTATTTTATGCATATTAATTATTTACTGCCATTATAAATGCAAAAATGAGATTGTTTGTTAACAAAGAAAAGGACACAGGTTAACTTCATCTAGAATAAAAGTACTGTTTCCGAGGAATAATCTAAAAAAAAAAAAAAATTTAACGCCTTCAAAAATATAAGACTGAATTAACGTTTTAACACTTAAAAGAAAGGGGTGCTTACGAAGTCGCGGGCAAAAGATAGTATAGTAAGTAATTATTATAAGTAATATTTTTTATTACTACTAATATAGTTTCGTAGTCATTTGTGTAGCCCCCTTACGGAAGACGGCCGTGAAATAACAGCACTTGTGCTATTATATTTCGGTGAGTAGGTAAGGGATGCCAGATCCCCTCTATCCATATAATTTTATTTAAGTATACTTTCATAAAAGTGTCTGTTTTATTTTAAGAGTAAATTTTAAAGAGGTTTAATCATAATTATTATGTTAAAGTCGATAGGAATAAAATTCAGAAGATGGTTTTTCTATATGTCGAGTTTCATCCAAATTCGTTCAACATTTTCAACAATATTGATATTAACTCTCACATTAATTAATACTAATAATAAATCTGTAGGGTTGGTCATGGAGTAAGTTACTTTGTTTTTAGAGATATCGTGTTTATAGGCTCTATACATGATACTGAAACTAAATTGACCATTTTTAGAATTTTTTTCTGTATGTATGTATGTTCCTCCATAACTCTTAAACGAATCAACTGATTTTCATGAAACTTGGTAGATAAACATTTAGACGTACAGGACATAGGATAGGTTACTTTTTTTTTCAACGCGGACGAAGTCGCGGGCGCCAGCTAGTTAATAATAAATCTGTTAGGGTCGTTCATGGAGTAATTTACTTTGTTTTCAGAGATATCGTGTTTATAGGCTCTAACCATGATACTGAAACTAAATTGACCATTTTTAGAATTTTTTTCTGTATGTATGTATGTTCCTCCATAACTCTTAAACGAATCAACTGATTTTCATGAAACTTGGTAGATAAACATTTAGACGTACAGGACATAGGATAGGTTACTTTTTTTTTCAACGCGGACGAAGTCGCGGGCGCCAGCTAGTTAATAATAAATCTGTTAGGGTCGTTCATGGAGTAATTTACTTTGTTTTCAGAGATATCGTGTTTATAGGCTCTAACCATGATACTGAAACTAAATTGACCATTTTTAGAATTTTTTTCTGTATGTATGTATGTTCCTCCATAACTCTTAAACGAATCAACTGATTTTCATGAAACTTGGTAGATAAACATTTAGACGTACAGGACATAGGATAGGTTACTTTTTTTTTCAACGCGGACGAAGTCGCGGGCGCCAGCTAGTTAATAATAAATCTGTTAGGGTCGTTCATGGAGTAATTTACTTTGTTTTCAGAGATATCGTGTTTATAGGCTCTAACCATGATACTGAAACTAAATTGACCATTTTTAGAATTTTTTTCTGTATGTATGTATGTTCCTCCATAACTCTTAAACGAATCAACTGATTTTCATGAAACTTGGTAGATAAACATTTAGACGTACAGGACATAGGATAGGTTACTTTTTTTTTCAACGCGGACGAAGTCGCGGGCGCCAGCTAGTTAATAATAAATCTGTTAGGGTCGTTCATGGAGTAATTTACTTTGTTTTCAGAGATATCGTGTTTATAGGCTCTAACCATGATACTGAAACTAAATTGACCATTTTTAGAATTTTTTTCTGTATGTATGTATGTTCCTCCATAACTCTTAAACGAATCAACTGATTTTCATGAAACTTGGTAGATAAACATTTAGACGTACAGGACATAGGATAGGTTACTTTTTTTTTCAACGCGGACGAAGTCGCGGGCGCCAGCTAGTTAATAATAAATCTGTTAGGGTCGTTCATGGAGTAATTTACTTTGTTTTCAGAGATATCGTGTTTATAGGCTCTAACCATGATACTGAAACTAAATTGACCATTTTTAGAATTTTTTTCTGTATGTATGTATGTAAGTATGTATATTCCTCCATAACTCTTAAACGAATCAACTGATTTTCATGAAACTTGGTAGATACACATTTAGACGTACGGGACACAGGATAGCCTACTTTTTTCTTTTTCAACGCGGACGAAGTCGCGGGCGCCACCTAGTTTATAATAAAAAATAAATATTGACAAGAGATTGCTTACCTACTATAGCATTGGAGTGGTGTAACAAAATACTTTATCAGGTGGTCCCAGAGGCTTTGGTAAGCCGCCTTCGGTTACTGAGTACAAATCTCACATTATCCGACCCTTACTCAGAGTCAGCGACCTTTGACCTTCAAAGACTTCACGAATTATACTTCTATCGCTTTTTATTTGTTAAGTATGGGAGTTTGAGATTATGTTTGGACGGAAAAATCAAGTCACTAAGGGTTTATTATTTGATTAACTTTACTTTTCATTCTTTATTTATTATTATTTCATTTTTAGTAACCCGCTCCCGGCTTCGCCCGAGATACAGTTTTTATATACACAAACTTTCCCCTTTTATCCCTCTTTCCATAAGTAAACATATCTCTGGTTAAAAAGTAAAGGGCCATAAAACAAAAAATCCAAAAATGTTTTTATTGCATAAATACAATCACAATCCTTCATATTATATGTTGCAAAACGACTTATGGTTGATTTATTCCATATTTAGTATATTTTGATCATTTTTATATATTCAAAAGTAACTTATATGCTTATATCTCTTCTAGTATTTAGTTTATTATAAAAGTACTTAAAACATTTAATGCTACTTAAAAATACGCTTCTAACGATGTATAATATGCATATATCTTTATATATATATTTCTTCTGTGCGTGTGTATGTCACTGAACTCCTCCTAATCGGCTGGACCGATTTTAATTCTGTCTTCACTTATGGATAGAGGGATAATCAGGAATGGATTGTATGTAAAAAAAATTGGTCGCGGGCGAAGTCGCGGGCACCCACTAGTATTTTATATATATCTAATAAGAAAAAAATAGACAAAAAATAATTTAATTTTTTTCGATTAGCTCTCCTGTAAAAAGTGTAATTTTGATTTGTGGCCCTTTAGTTTTTAAGCAGCGATAGAAGCAGTATTAGAATACTTACATTGATTTCTATATTATTCTTATATAAAGTTATGAAGTTATTATAAGAGTACACGAATCCAACTCCTTTATTGAAATAGTCATCTTTGCTTACCCGGACCAAAGTGAGCTCGCCAAATTAAATTTCATAGTTGTCTTCAGTGACTTTAACCCGGACCTTTAAATAGAAACATAGAACAAAGTACGAAATTAAACCATTGAATATTCATAGTAAATAATTTATTGTTTTAAGACATGTGTTTTTTATCCATTTTATTGGTTTAAAACTTACAGCGTTTGGTTCAAAATGATCAGGTAACTTAATTATGGTATATCACTTTTCCGTCTGCCAAAGGTTTAATAGGTTTAAATTATTTATAAGTATCTTTTCAAAATTATTTAGTTAGTTTTTAAGTTTTTATATTATTTTATAGTGATTATGTATGTAATTTAATTTAATTATGAAATATAATTTCTTCATGTATCAAGAATAAAATTTTGTATGTTTGTTTATGAGTTTCGTGTTATACGTGAAAGGAAAGGAATTCGGAAAATATTAATGCTTACAATTTTTTTTATAAGAAATTTAATAAAAAAACGAATAGTAAGCATGACATTTATTTCTATGTAAATAGAAACACATTCTAATTAAATGTGTTATATTAATTAGTAAAGTTCATATTATTGAATGTGGTTGTAAACTTTCCCAATAAAAAACAAATAGGTAATGCATTAACAATTTTTTTTAATCACATATCAAAACAGGTTAAATAGCACATATTATTATATTATGTGTACTGTTGTTTCCCTGTGGTCTTACGAAGATATATTAAAATTTAAAATATCAAACAGATACCGTATTCGAGCAGTTAGAACTAAAAGTACTATCCTTTTATTGTTATTTTATTTTTATCTTGTTTTCAAAGTCGTATAAGTTGCTTTAAGACCTAAATCCAATTGTGAAGTTCCAAACTGAAAGACGAGCAGCGACCATTCAAATTTATGAGATTGTGATTCCAATAACTGTTAGACATGAATTGTTAGCCTTCCATTCTAGTTTTAACAATAAAATCTATCTCAACCTAACTACTGAACTTGCGGCCAAAGAAGAGCCACATTGTCTCTACAATTTTGGTTAGAACTTTTCATGATAATTATCATCAAGTGGAAAGTTAGCCTGCTAGACTGCCTTCAATATAAAAAGTAATAAATTTAATATAGTTATCTTAATCTTAAGAGCGAGTATAAAGACAAATAGCCAATCCTAGATTTGAATTTTATCTAAGTAAAAGAAGTTTAATTTAATTAATTTTTTAAAATAGATAAATACATTATAAATAAAAGTGAAGACTCGGACAGAAAATATAATATAATGAAATTTTCTCGATAGAAAAAAATCACAAAGTGAGCTCTCATTTCCATCTATTTTAGTTTTATTTTCAAAATGACACACATTACAAAGCTAAAAGTGTATCAGTAATTTCACTTCACAGATTATCTAATGCTCTATGTATCAATTTTTCATTTGACATTGCAGTTTACGAATAATTAATATTTAATACTTTTGGCACTTATAACATTTTTATTGAGCGAGATGCGCTATCTTCCGTCGCATGTTGTGCGTAGTTCTTTCTACGTATTTTGTGTCACTGTCATGTCCAAGGGGCCACGCGGGTGAAATTACAAATTTTGTTTGCTTTATACGCACTCTTAAGAAAAGATTTGCATGTTTGTAATGAATAAACTCAAAAACTATCGCAGATACGTTCTAAAGGACGTGACAATGTTCATGAGCTCGAGATCAACAAAAATATACGTGGAAAGTTTCCATCGCTGTACACATTCTAAAAATAGTCATTCCCATTATAAATCCTTCGTTAATATGCAGAATGCATCTGCATTTGTGAATTTATTATGTCGACAGTTTCATTGAACCCGTTTAAAAGGTGTAATATCGGAAATGTTTATTTTTAGATTGTTGATTCACAATTGGTATTTCAATGATTATTTTGTTAAAAACTAGCGATCCGCTGAAGGCGTTTGCTTTTTTTTCAGCAAATTATTTACAAAATTTTTCCACCTTCTTACCATCAGTGAAAACCGCATCAAAATCAGTTACCTAGATGGTTTAGAAGAAGTAAGTGGAGAAAAAGACAGAGGCGAACAGCGCATTTTTTTAACTAGCTTTTGCATGCCACTTCGCCCTCGTAATTTTATTAAATGTAGCCTATGATACTCGCCGATAAAGTAGCTTTCCATAAGTGAAAGAATTTTTACAATCGGTCCAGTAGTTTTTGAGTTTATTCATTACAAACATACAAATCTTTTCTCTTTACTTATAATACTAGCTACACGCTCCCGGCTTCGCCCTGGTTCAAAATGAAAACTAACCTATCTTTTAAGTTGGACCAAAAATCGGTTCAGTTTAGGAGTTCATCGCGGAAGAACATGTGACACGTAATTTTTATATCTCTTTATAATATTAGTATAGAGTATAAATCCGTTGCCTGACGCAAAAGAGGTCCAACGCTTTCCGAGTTTACTAGAAAAATCTTACTAATTTAATACGTTTAATACGTTAATACGTTGACGACACGTTTGGTCTAGTGGCTAGTAACCCTAGCTGCTAACCATACGGTCGCGGGTTCGAATCCTGCTAGGGGCAAATCTTTGTGTGTTAACATTTTGCCTTTGTACCCGAGTCATGGATGTTTGTATCTATAATATGTATGTATTTACAAAATAAATAAATAATAATCTATGTAGTATATCAACTTTGTGGTGTCCATAATACAAGCATTATTTGCTTACTTTGGAACTAGATGCAGCGAACTTGAAGAGATATATTATTTCAATGACTAGATGGTGCTGTGTGGAATGTGTGAAGATATTTATTTATTTATTTATAATACTAGCTGGCGCCCGCGACTTCGTCCGCGTTGAAAAAGAAAAAAGTAGCCTATCCTGTGTCCCGTACGTCTAAATGTTTATCTACTAAGTTTCATGAAAATCAGTTGATTCGTTTAGGAACATACATACTGACATACATACATACAGAAAAAATTCTAAAAATCGTCAATTTAGTTTCAATATCATGTATAGAGCCTATAAACACGATATCTGAAAACAAAGTAACTTACTCCATGACCAACCCTTACAGATTTATTATTAGTATTGATTGATGATATAATACGTGGTTTACCAGAACTTAACAAGTAAACAATGTGACTAATCGCGAATATAAATTAAAGGTTCAATTTGAGCACATGCAGTGAAGTGCTAAAGGCAAAAATGTGGCTTGTGTTTCTAGTGAAGCTATTGCTATCTTATTTGAACGGAGCCTTCGCAGACAGAGGGGTGTGCGAGGTCATCGAACCCGCCTAGGGTACGGCCCGCGAAATGCCACACTTGAAAATGAAACCTGACCTCACTCGATTCGTTATTACATCCACGAATTAACTTGTTAACTCCTGTCTGCGATCGGATTGAATACTTTATTACCACTTCTATTATGTCATTAATTTTTCAATAACTTATGCCGTAAGCTTTGTAATTAGTGTCTGTTTTTGACTGAAATATCAATCATTAAGGTATGATAGCACATTGCGTCGATAAAGATATAATTAATGCGTACCTATCGCGTTATTTCAAAATGTTTATTTCATCACTGATTGTTTATAATGATTGGAATTTTCTCGTTGCCTATAAAAATTTTAGTAGTCAAGACCTTAATAGTTCCATAAGGAACTTGTTTTTTGGACAAAGTTTAGCAATTCTTTCTTAGAACTTAAAGATAAATACTCATAGTAAAAAAAAATGGCAATTTTAGCAAAATAGTGTTATTGTCACGTATAATGATAATTATTCATAATGTTAATTTCAATAGTTAAGTTGTCTCACTTTAAATACAAAGCAATTATTTTAGCCTTGAAAAAACACTCATTAAAAAATGCGACTTTTTGTAAAATACTGTAGTTATTCAGGGCTGTATGTAGTATACCTTAGGTTTTTATGTAAAGCTCGGCAGACAGGCTGACCATTCAGTTCATGGTAGGTGGCTACCGTCGCAAATTGCATAAGCAACAGAATACTGCGATTTTTCAACCGCCGAAAACGAAAAAACAAAAAAGGTTCTCAATTCGACGCGTATATATTTTTTATTTTTTATGTATGATCACGCATAACTTTTATATTAGTCAATTTCTTATACACAGAATAAAGCAAAAAAAAAACATAAAAAATCCCAATCAACTATTAAAAATAATAATCCAGTATAAGCACAATAAAATAAAAAAATCACGGATTTCGTGCTTCACAATACTATCGAGCACATTGGAAATGAATCTACGGAATTCGAAGTTATGTTGTTCTGACTGGTTGACTTCTTTCAAAAAGGTTAAGCTACAGGGCAAACTCTTAAGGCAATCGTTTTTATTTTAGGCTCAAATTGTAGCTGACTAAATTGTCCAGAGGAACTTTTTTTTTAATTTTTGATATCATTCTTCGTTTCCAAAATATCGGGCGCCAAAATCAAAAATTCGGAAAAAATTCAAATTTTTTCACTATTTCGGCCATAACCTTTTTGTTTTTGACGTTTTCAAAAAAATCTTTTTACACCTTACAACTCTCGTGAGTACGCGTCTTTTGAGCTCTTTTTGAATAGCATATCTTTACAACTCTCCGAGATATAAGGGGATCGTACTTTTTCGTGAAATCGGGGCCTATACTGAAGCGAACGGAAAGACATTTCCAATGTCAAAAAAGTTTCACTAACGCGATGTTAACAGTTATCAAATAACGCAACGCGTTTGTACAAAACACGTGTCTCTGTTTGCAGAGACTAATCTATCTCTATCGCACTCGTAAGTAAGAAAAGGACAGAATTTTTTTTCAGTAAATTCAAATTCGCTATACTTCCGCAGTAGGACTGCAGTGTCAATGACCAGACAAAAACAAAGCCTGCGTAAGGTAGGCACTCAGAATAACTTCTAAAGGATATTTTTAATGACATACTTGTACGAGTATATCGCAGGAAAGATATATAAATGTAGTTTAATGCACTCTGAAACAGGGAATTTTTTTATGGAAAGCTCGTGAGACAGCCTGACACTGCATATATGGCTTTTTTTGTGTTCCGTAGGGGACGGTAGCCATCTACCATCAAGTGACCGTCATCCTGTCTGTCAAACTTAACATAAAAAAGCTGGCTGAATATATTTGTTGTTGCTTTAAAACCGATCATTTTCACCTGTTCGCGTGTTGAAGTTTAAATATATACCTACGCATTATAATTGTATTTTGTACAATTATAACACAATTATAATATTATTTAAATACATGCCAATTATTTAAATTGTAGACATTTCTGTTTACAAGGTTCCACAGAAATATTTATAACTCATGACCCCACACTATCAACTTCTGTTATAATTGCTATTATTTTTTTTTACAGAGATTTGATCCGATTCTGTTCCTAGTTGCATATGAGAGTAATGTAAAAAAGTTTTAATGCAATTTTTCTTAATTCAAATGTTCGTACTAAGAAAGAATCTGAATCTGAAAGTACAAATCTGAAACCATAAAGTCTTTATGGTTTCAGATTTGTCCTAACTGACCCATATGGATCGATTGGCCTGTAGGTATATTTTCTGTTTATAATCATAAGCAAATATCCCTTCTTGATTTATGAATTTAAAAATATTTGAAATAAATGAATTTCATTTTATTTGAATATATGTATATGTGGAGGTTAAATAAAATTATTTAACAGATAAAATGTAACTTCTTGGTGTTTCACAAGGTTTAAATAGATTTCCAGCGAACTTTGCAAAGATATATATTATTTCGATGTAGATTTCCCATTTAACAAACCATCTCAGTAATGTTTCGCTGATTTCGTCTAACTTCTAATTAATACAAGACCGTTCTGAAAAGCGATTTTATGTTCCGTTAACCATTTGTACAAAACAGAAATCGTTCGTATTTTGAATTTCAAATAGCAAAACAATTTGTTGTTTTATTTACAGCCACCCAGAGTTTTATACAAAACTTTATATAAACCAAACTTTTAACAATACTTAAAAGTTTTCCTGTTAAACGTCTTTGCAGTTCTAATACGACATAGAATTCTACAAGTAAAGTACAAGTATGTGGTTTGTATAATTGACGGTAGCCAAGCCACATACCGTTAAGTTGTATGGCAGCTTTATTTTTAAAAGTTAACTTTTGTGTAAAAGTCATTTTTTTATGTAAAACAGTTACGCTGACGCAATTTTATTGACGGTAGGTGTCTCTGTCGCCTGTAAACACAAGTAATTGCTCCCTTCAATACCCATAGTACTACCAGTGGTACAACTGGTAGTACCAAACTCATCACTCACAGAAATATAACAGTACTCATGCTTCTATTTCTGATGTAACTTTTTTTTTTTTTTTAATATAAGGAGAGGAAATCCTTCATTGGACACTTAGCCTGACTAAGCAGTTAAGTAGTGCCGGACTCCTACCGGCTAAAACCTCTCCTGTCTCCCAGTTATCCATGTACCCGCCGTTAAAGCCTAGACCATGGTAACTGTGTTAGCCTCACAAATTCGCTTTTTCGTCTACCTCCTTTGACTTAATCACCAACTCCAGAAACTCTTGGACGCACTGCCAGGTTTCCTTATTTTTTAACATCACGCTTATTAGATTGTCTGGAGTTAACAATCCTGTCTCTAGAAATAGCTCCTTTCTCTCGTTCTCCCATTTTTTACACACGAAGACAGTGTGCTCCGCATCATCTGCATCACATTCACAATACATGCAACGCGCACTTTCCCTTTTTCCAATTTTGGCTAAGTATTTCATAAATACGCCGTGCCCACTGAAACACTGTATCATTCGAAATGTTGTATACCCGTGCCTTCTGTTCGTCCAACCCTGCAAGTCACCTATGAGACGGTGTGTCCATCGACCCTTGGTGGATGCATCCCATTCTTTCTGCCAGTGCTCGACCGTTTTCGCTCTGAGTTGAGACCTAATTCGGGAGATTTTAATTCCTCGCATGTCCGCTCTCTCTTTAGCAAGCAAGTTTATCGGCACCAGGTTGGCCAATACCAATGCTGCATCCGTTGACACAGTTCTGTACGCGGAACAAACCCGCAGAGCCATTGTCCTCTGTGCAGACAAAACTTTATTTTTATTTTTTGCTATGCTCAGAGACGGCTCCCAGATCGGTGCAGCATACAGAACGATGGACTGCACAGCAAACGCCATAACTCGTCGCCTTTGAGCACTAGGACCCTTAGTGTTGGGTAATAGAAGTCCTAGCCTAACAATGGTATTTTGGGCCTTTTCACATACTCCTTTTATATGATTGCTAAAAGTTAGAGCTCTATCTAAGGTCACCCCAAGATACTTCACATTATTGAGAGGCTTAACGGTAGCTTCACCACAAGTAAAATTGATCTTGTTAGCCGATTTCCTTCTATTGAATACAATGGCGGTTGTTTTCTCAGGCGCTATGTGCAGCCCATGTCGTTGCATCCACAGATTGATATAGTGGAGCGATTCGTTAGCTTTAAGTACTAGTTCGTGCGCAGAACTTGCAGTTACAGATATAGCTAAATCATCTGCATAGCAAACGAGTTGCACTCCGTCGGGAACTTCGATTGACATTACTCCGTCATACAAAATGTTCCACAAGGTTGGGCCAAGGACAGAACCCTGTGGAACTCCACCCCCAATGTCAAAATTGTCTCCCTTTCCTAGTTGTATAGACCTATTTCTGAAGTAATCTATCAGTACATTCGTTAGACAACCGTTCAATCTTCTGGTTTTCAGCTTTGAAACTATTATCGACCAGGAAGCTGTATTGAATGCGTTCCTGACGTCAACCAAGATAAGTGAGTTCCAATAACCATTTCGTTTTGCCTCCTTTGCAATATCTATAACCCTCCCTACTGCGTCAGATGTTGACCTGCCAGCTCTAAATCCGTATTGATTTTCGTTGAAATCCCCATCCTTTTTTATCTCAAGTATCAGTCTATTATTAATGATACGCTCATAAACCTTTGCAATAACATTAATTAGACAAATAGGTCTATATTTTGTTTCTTCTTCTGGTGACTTTTTAGGTTTTTCAATTAAGACTAGTTTGGCAGATTTCCATCTCTTCGGAAAGACACCCTGCTCAAGTAGGCTGTTAAAGAGACACGTAAAATATTTCGTGCAATTTAATATGGCTGCTTTAACTACCTCCGGTGGTAGGGCATCAGGTCCTGGTGCCTTTTGTACTTTTATTTGTTTTGCTGCATCAGACACCTCTTTATCGGTAACCATCACAAGTTCACAAGGTTCTGTTATAATTTCTCCATCCAGATTATTGCCCTTTTCCACAATGAACAGAGTCCTAAAAACCTTAAACTTTTCTTCGAGTGTTAGAATAGTCGAGGGGTTTGGCAATTGGAGCTGGCTTTTAACAATTTTGTATGCCTCACCAAAGATATCAGTCTCAAGATTAGTACATAAGTCATCCCATGCTTTAGCTTTGGCTACGGACACAATTCTCTTTAACTCCTTTTTACTCACACGGTAGTCTTCCTTTAATGATAGCCTCTTCGTCTGCTCTTTGGCTCTTTGGAAAAGTCTACGCTTCTTTTTAGTATTTCTAATAGCTTCTTGTACGTCATCTGTCCACCAATATGGAAGCCGGTAATAGTTATCGCACCTTACCCGTGGTGTACAAAGTTTAAACGCATTTTCTAGACCTTTCTCACAATTCCTAATATTTACTTCTTTCCCATCTGTAAATTTTTTGAATGCCTCTATAAATGTTACGACATTTGTCTTTCCATACTTATATTTCGATATCTGTTTTGTTTTATCGTTGGGCGCTGTACTCATAAGGATGAATCTATGGTCACTCATCGATTCTTCATCCTCTAAAACACACCACATAGGACATTCTTTAGCTATGTTATCACACACCATTGTAACATCGATATAAGAGACCCCATTAGGGCGAATACAGGTAGGCAATATTCCGTCATTAATCACATTAAGGTTTAGAGAATTCGCCCATTCAAACAGATAACTGCCCTTTCTTGTTGTTAACGATCCTCCCCAAATTCTGTTCTTAGCATTAAAATCACCTGCCACAAATATTTTTTTCTTTTCATCGACATTACTTTGTATATCTTGTTGTATACTTTCAAGGTGTTTTTTAAAATTCTCAGATGTATTTTTGTTAGGACTTAAATAAACACTATAAATTACTAGGTCGTCAGTTTCAATACACACGTAACAATCTGCGCTACGGTAGCATCTAACTGCAAATTTCCTACTAAAATTAATTATCATAGCGTCCATATTTCTACTAACATAACTGTGATCCGTATTTATTTTACATTTTTTTATATTAGGTTCGCTAATTACAACAAAATCGCATTTTCTTTTAGCAGCCACCACAGTAGCCAGGTCGTGAGCAACTGCACTTCTATTTGTGTTTAATTGAAGAATCGTGAATTTTTTCTTGTATAGTTTCTCTCCTTCGCCTGGTTCTAACTATCTCGAGTGCCTCGTGCAATTTACTACACTTAGTATTACCAGCGAAATGACCCGATCTATCACACAAAGGACAATACGGTTCATTTTTACAGACTTTTGCTTTGTGACCCCCCTCGCTACAATTGTGACAATTTTGGCTTCTGTCTTCTCCTTTACAATGTACAGCCTTGTGGTTATATTCCCAACAACGGTAGCATTTTAGGATCTCTAGTCTTTCCAGGACTGGGCATATACTCAATCCAATTCTTATTTTCCCTAGCGCTAGTAAGCTCTTAGCTTCATCTTCTTCAATCGCGACTGTTGCAATTTGGGTATCAAAACTTGCCGGCCGAATTGATTTTACTTCGAAATTGCTATCACAGCGGACCAAATTTGTGTGTTTTATTCCCATTTCTATCTCTTCTTTATCAGCGGTAATATCTATCCCCTTTATATGTAGAATCCTACGTTTCTTACTTCCCAGTTTTATAACTTTCCTGTCCTGCATTACTTCAGTAATCGTTTTAGAAACTTCCTCTACGTTATCCCTAACTCTAATAAATACTTGGCCCTTATTCGTCTTTCTAACTCCCTTTATTTGTTCCAAAGCATCTCGACCTTTCATTCCTTCTTTAAGTTTCTTCAGAGTTTCTGCATATGTGCTTGCCTCTCCATCAATAACTATTACTTCCTCTTTATGTCGATTTTTCTTAGTGCTTTTATTATCCTGTTTTTCTTTTGTATTTCTTAAAAATAAGTTATAATCAGTGTCATGAAATATTACTTCCAGTAATTTCCTCATCATGCTACTTTCTATTCCATGAGGTTTTACTATAGTTACTGCCTTGTCCTTGGAGTCTTTTAGAATATTTTTTATTTCACGGCAGATATCAAAAACATCACGCAAGCTTCTACCGTCTTGTTTCGTCGGATCAAAGAAAGCTATAATAACACTAGTTATCTTTGTATGTACTCCCGTCATGGATTTATAAGATGTGGACTGTTCAATAGTAACATATCTACCACCCTTGCAGTCTATCTTTTCCATTTCAGAAACGATCGGGTATCTATTTAGAACTCTTTTGCTCACCCGCGATGATTGCGATTTTTGCCGTTCATCGCAGAAATATACCACATTGCTCGAAACCTTGTTAAAAATATCACCACTGTCCATGACAGTTTTTTTAAAGCTGTCCGTTGTCCATTCAAAGTCAGCCACTTCAGTGAACTCGTCAAAGCAACTAATTTTCTTCTCATTCAAGTTAAAAATCTTTTTATTTTCCATATTTCCTCTACTATACTTTGTACTTAATTCTTCAACTTTACGTTCTAATTCTGCATATTTCTTTTCTTGTAGTCTTCTATATTCTTCGGACTCTCGTTGTATTTCTTTAAACTGCTCTGCATCATATTTATACCTCTCTATGACTTGTCTAAAAAGACTAGACATTTCTCCTGCAAACTTTTTTATTTCTTTATGTGTGTTTCTATTATCTTTAGTATATTGTGAAAACTCGTCTACTTTACTGCGTAATTTTAATAGCTCCATCGGTGGCTCTACGATAGCTTGTTGTGCAGTTGTTGGACTTGACAACTTCCTCCTTTTTTGTGGTCTTGTATTCTTTTTAATATTATCGTCGGTGCTTTGATTACCCAGCTTAAATATTTCGAAAACATCCTTCGGTTTATCTGTATCTGGAACCCTTATTTGTCCCGGTGGTGTTCTCTTAACCGGTCCACTACTTTTAAATGGATCTTCTGGCTCTCCTCGTTTGTCTGTTTGATCAGGAAGTGCTCCTGACTCGCTTGATTCACTGCGACGAATGTTGCTCCCCCCAGAATACGAGGAGCTGACTGAAACTAATGCTTCAGTGAGGGATTCTCCACTTGGTTCACAAGTGGTACCCTCCTGGGGTAGTATATTTTTACAGTTCGCCATCATGAATTATTTGCTGATAGTACAGCTTCCCTTTTTCTGTCGGGGTGTAGTCCCTTAGGCCGAGTCTAAACAGACTAAAGGCACGCCCATGCCTACTAGTTTTTGTTCGCGCCAGTTAATTGATTTCCCTGGTACCCCTCATACATATATGAGAGGCATTCCCCAATCCACCACCTGGGGACGCACCCGATGGGAGGTCTAGCAACTCCGCTTGAGTGGATTTCTCACCACTGACTTGATTTAAAGGTTTTATTTCAGAGTGCCTTCTCCTAGAATGGTTACCAACCAAGGTTAACGAAGCCATTCTCTCCGGGTTTGGGCTTTATTTAAAGTGGCGGCCTATTTTCGCCACTGTCGTCCACTGTCATTGGGTTGTGCGCTACTTTATAGAAAATGCCCAACCACGAGCAAGTCCAGCACCCCTCGAAATGGACCGCCCAGCTGTCCGCGACTGCATAAGGCAGCTAGCTTTCATATCTGAAAGCCGTTTCGCTATCCGCAACCTGCGACGCGTGTGGTGGCACAGGGCAATGCCCCTGGGAATGGTCGCCCAGAACCACACAGATTTCTGATGTAACTAATTAGACGCATAATTTAGACGTATTATACTGCCTAAATGTATAATGTCCTAAACGCGAAATGAATTAAACGCAATACGTTCTAAACTCATACGTTAGGGTCATTGTCCAGCGGCGGCAAGTGCCCAATATAAAAAATGAAAGAATTTAATTATAATTCAAAATCAATAGAATTCGACGAAACAATAGTGACGCAGTACTTTTACGGAATACGGAAATTAATGTGAGGTTTATTTTTATAACTGTCATCGATTTGTTTGCCAATAAATACGTTTACTACAATCAAATATTAAAACATCACAAATAGCTATACTTTTAGAACGATGTATTTTGAGTAGCTTTCTCCATTTCCGAACAAAGTATGGTAGTCAATTATTAAAACACTTAGGGCCTCTTTCTCAAACTACAAGTAAATTGTTGATTAGTTACTTTTAGAAATCATTTGTTATATTGAATTATTCACTCGGTTTACTGCATCATTCGATAGCCGGTTTTTTTATTATTATTTTCTATTTAATGTTTAGGACGTTTACCGTACAAACAAAGGTATACGAGTATCAGCTCCATTAGCCCCGGTTACCGGTGACTTTAAATGACAGTTTGGCCTACTTGACGTTTGTGAAACAGGCGCTTATTATAGTAAATGTGCACATACACACTCGTTACCTACTTAATATGTCCCTGAATTAACATGGTAATGTTATAATTGGCACTATGGAATATTAAATATATTGAAGTCTATATTTTTTATACTCATTCGATTAAAAGGAAAAACATACTTTTATTCAAAACCTTGCCTTTCAAAGGTATTAGTGTCTATTTTTGGGACATAATATTTTGGAACATTCGTAAAGACATATTTATGATGAGAAAAATCTTATATAATTTATGATTCCTTTAGAATTAAGTATATATTATATTATTCTAATGATTTAATGATGTAGTAAATACATACAGACGTAAGGCTGGTTACCATCCTCATCTTGTCGAAATCCTTCTATTTCAGACCAAGCGATTTTAACACCCTTTATAATGCGCACTGCCAAGGTTTGAAACTCCCTGCCGGCGTCTGTATTTCCTAACTCATATAACCCAAACCTTTTCAAAGTTCGAGTGAATATGCGTCTTCTGGGTGAGCTCGCTCCACCTTAGGCCTCATCCATGCTACTTAGCTGGTCGTTGGCCAAGAGCAAACCCATCTCTAATAAAAAAAAGATACATATTTGTAGTGTAGGTTCATTGCATACCACATTAAAATGTGAAGGGAATCCGTCGGATGTCCTTCTGAAAGGCCACCGTGATATAGCACCGTTTGTGCTGTTGTATTTTGGTGAGTGAATAAAGGGTGTCAGGACCCATTTTCATATATTTTTGTAAGGTGTTGAAATTTTGATTCTTAGAAAAAAGGGATTCCCCTTTTTTTTATTTCTCTTGGCGATTTATTTTTTATTTTATGAAGGTGCAATAAAACAAAATGGTATATTCCTATTAAAATTATTATTATTGGATAATTTAAAATGCATTATCAGCACTTTAAGGTGCCAACCGTTATCTAAACATACATTTAGATAGATTTGATTATTCACATTTCATAATTTGATAATTTAAAATAAATATAAGAAATAAATTATAAAACCCGTTTCGTAACATTGCTTTTAGGATTCTCAAAATAAGATTTTGAAAATAATAACAAGAATATTGCTACAGATTTCCATAAAGCGCGTCAATAACTTAATTTAGTATAATCACAGCGAAGTGAGAACAGTGATATCTCGTCGAGTAATTTTTTTTTATTACAATTTATACTACATAGATTAAGATCAACATTAACACCAATTATATTTAAAAAAAAATACATAGATACAATTCCAAGGCGTATAGAAAGATTGGGACGTAGTGTTTTCAAATAGTAACTGTCGCACTTAGGGTATCAATTTTTTCTAGGCATCAAATATTATTTAAAATACCCGTATGAAAAACAATTTTTTTTTAAGTTATTGAACTGAAGGGGCCTGGGAGACAAGTAACACCAGATTGCCACTGAATCAACAAGAACTCATTTAAGAATTCCATCTTGCAGCAAAATAGAAACGATGTACTAAGTATGTGGTTAAATTTAAATTATTTTAATTTTTTTGGGCTGAGAATACGAGTATGTTGGATAAAAAATCATCCTGTATACATTCACACTAATTTATAACTAGCAATGCCCATTTCTCTTCACGTATTCTAGACAATCCTCTGTCACACAAACAGAGCTCTCACTTATTCAGCCGCCATTGTAATGTTTTAGTTGTTTGAAAAACTGTTCGCTCTTTCCTATACGGCCTTGGATACAATGATAAGCACTTTGGAATCTAATTTCACTATACTTTACAACAAGTTCCGTCCGCGAAGATGCTACGTACACTTAGAAAATCTATTTTAATTACAAACTTTTACTAGGAATCTAGACTTTTGGAATTTTTCAATGATCGCGTACTAAAAACTGGTTTGCTCTTTTTGGTTTTATTATCGACTGTAGACGATGCGAAATCACTCGCCCCACTGTTTGGTGGCGTATTGAATACAGAGTTTTTTGAACTGGGCACACTGTTACCGGGAGACACTCCGCTATCGGTGCTGATGGACGCTGGGCTCGGGCTGTCACTGGTGTTGTTACACACTGTCAAGTCTTGGCCTGGTATGGACACAATCTGACCAACGGGCTTCTGCCTGATTAGGTTTATACTTTGGCACATATTACTTTTCACGTCACCGTCACTGGGCTCCTTCTTGTGGTATCTGGTCAAAGTTCCCGCAGATCCCGCAGAGTTTGGTCGGTACATTGGCACGAATTGCGGCTGTGGGTAGTATTGCATTTCTGGCGGTACTTGACCGGGGACCCAAGGTCCCATTGTTGAAACGACCGGTGGCATGTGCGGCCACATTGGCATTTGCATCACGTGTGATCCATCTGACAGAGGATTATAGCCTGGAGGTACAGGCATCGGTCTCACTACTCCGACTGGCGTGGGAGCACTGTGAGGCCTCATCGCCGGGTGTCCATATTGTGATGCGAATTCCTCTCCTTCATACATCCTATTAGGAGTCGGAAACTCTACATTTGGAAATACAGTATGCGGGCCTCTCTGTAAATATGTAAACATCTGCTGTTGTGCTTGTTTCATAGCAACGTACTGCTGTAAGTGTATAGCAGTTTGCTGTCTCTGCTGAGCGATGTCCGGAGCAACACTCGTAGTTGCGTTGCCGTGGATGTAGTAGATATGAGACGGATTATTTACTTGGGACGCCGGCGGTTGTCTTTGAGTGTTTGTTGGTGTGTACTTGTTATCTACAACATTGTTCTGAGGGTCCTGGTATTCCTCAGGGGGCGCGATGTATTTCGGTGTGGACGGCGGCGTTACCTGCTGTGACATCGGATAACTAATAATTTGTGCTATGTAAGGCTGTTGTGTTTTAGCAGCATGAGCGGGGCTGTGTGTTTGGAATGTAGGATTGTATGTTATTTGTGATACATCTTGACTAGATTCTGATAATTCTAAGTCTTTTTGGTTAGCTCTTTGGTGTTCATTCGCTTCGTTCTTTTTTGGTTTTTGATTGTACGGTGCCACTTTTGGATTATTTTTCCAGTTTGCTCCGGCGCTCTGCGGTCTTTTAATTGGAGATTTTGTCGGATCGTGCCAATTGTCTCC
The DNA here is from genome assembly GCA_945859745.1 of Synanthedon formicaeformis. Classification (NCBI taxonomy): domain Eukaryota; kingdom Metazoa; phylum Arthropoda; class Insecta; order Lepidoptera; family Sesiidae; genus Synanthedon; species Synanthedon formicaeformis. The sequence continues at coordinate 10,778,136 of OX243958.1, forward strand.
GTTGATTTGCCGAGGATCTGGTTGATGATGAGACTGAGCGCTGTGAGCCCTTCTGGGTGGTGGTGACATGCCATCAGGTACGTGTTGTTGTCTCGCGTAACATCTTCTGGCTGAGCCAGGACTGCTTTGTCGTTCTGGAGGTTGTGGCACTGGCCTCGATACACGTCTCCGGGCTGGAGTCGGCGGACTCGGTTGTGACTGGGAAGATTGTATCGACAGTGAAGTTGAACGCCATTGGTCTATAAGTATTCTGCGTCTTTCTTGCTCAATCTGTACCTCCGATTCACTGGACGAGTCGTAATCTTTACCCTGTAAAGCAAGTACTGATTAGTAAAGCAATATCGAACTGTGAATTATGTTAAAGTTTTCAAAATCACTGGTAACCTTTTCGATTTTGTCGTCCAGCATCTTAAAGAAATCTTGCTGACTTGCTGACACCTCACTGTGAAATGAAAAAAAAAAAACGTAAACATTACAATAATCAGTAATAATCATAAATAATTATGACGTAAACAGTAGTGAAGTGTGTTCTATAGTGTTTTGGGGTATAAGGGATAGTGCTGCCAGTCCTCCTTACTCATATAAAACCACTACTATCGCAATCTATAATATTAATAAAATTATATGGTTTCATTCTTGTGATAGCCATCTACCATTAAGTAGATTGTCAGCCTAAGCCCACATTATTATAAAAAATTGAATAATTTGATATGATACAGGAAAATTTCAAAGACAAAAGACTTGATACATCCACAAAGTGGCATTAAGAGAGTAGAAGCTTAAAATTATGTAATGGATTGTGATTAAATGAATTGAGGGTTTCCTTTGATTAAATTTCTTATGAGAGAGAAGTTAAAGAACGTAATTGAAACAACTCAGAATCTGGCCGAAATTCCGAACTTATTTGAGGTATATTTTCAACTTTGTTAACTAGAAAAGCGAAATATACTTTGCTTATTAATAAATAGATGTAACTTTATATAATTTAATACAACGACGTCACCGTTCGTTATGTACTTTATTTAATTTAAATAACAATATTTCCAGATCTAAATTGTTATAGGTTTCATAAAATGGACAAGATTAGATGGAGTTTGAAGTATCTTTCTGTCAATGTCCAACTAATTTTAAAAGAGGGATTCTTTAAACTGTCTTTTCTTCCCGTCGCTGTTGTAATGTGTAAACTATATATAATGATGATAATGTTTGTCTAGGTATGTTGCGTATATATACTATAAATTTATTTATAAAGTGTAAAATATTAATGTTAGTAAAAAATGTTTTGTATGTCAGCATGTGGGTTTATATTTTATATTGATGCGCCCCACAAAAGCATATTTTAGCTATGAATTGTTCTCACCAAAAAGCTTTTTCGTTGGAATTAAATTTAATTCGGCTAAATTTTAGTTCAATTTCCATGCCAAACTTAGTCGTTATTATAATCAATTGTATTTCTACGTATGTGCAAAATAACTAGAGCCCGTTTCCCCAGTTTATTTGCTTTTTACTAATGTTTATCGATTTATGAGCGATCGACGAAGTCATTGCGACCTCTCCTGGGCTTGTACAGTGTTCTACAGGCAACATTTCATATTGTCTACATGTCCGTCATATATTTTCATAAAAATACTTATTATAAGAGATATTTTTCGCACCGTATATTATACTAGATCATTTATACTCAATTACTGAGTATCTTCTTTATGCATGAAGTGAACTAAGTATTCTTTATGTTATGCACTTATAGCAATGAAAGTTCCGTCATAATCGGTCCAGCTGTTTCGGAGATAAACCGAAACAAACAGACAAAATTTTTAAAAATTATATTTATTTTGTTATAAGTGCCTATGTATACTTACATACTTTGATATACATTTATTAAAAATCAGTTTTTTTGACATGACAAACAGACACTTCAATTTTATCATCAATACTAATAATAAATCTGTAAGTGTAGGTATTATATGTATGTATGTATGTTGCTCTATAACTATTAAACGAATTATCTGATTTTCGTGAAACTTGGTAGATAAGCATTTAGACGTACGGGACACAGGATAGGCTGTTTTTTTCTTTTCCAACGCGGACGAAGTCGCAGGCACCAGCTAGTTTATTGATATAGATAAAACTTACACGGTGGGTGGGTGTGCAGAAAGCGGCAAGATGTGTTTTCCCCTGTCGGCGTCCTCTTCGGTGTCGTCGGGAGGAGCGGCAGCCCCCGCGCTGCCTTCCTCTTCATCGGTTTCTTTGTCCGCTGCGCCTGCGCATACATTCATACATTTTTTTGTTATACGTCGGTTTTTTTTTTTTTTTTTTTTTTTTTTTTTTTTCGAACCCCTCCAGCACCATACGCTGAAGCCTATGTTTACGATATCTCTTTCATTCCAGTTCTCGCTTGCTTACCTCTCGCACATTCATTCTGCATACTTGGTCTTTCTTTCTTTCATCCATCTTTTCTTTTATTCCATTACGGGTGGGATGCCCGTCTCATTCCCTACTCTAACTAACTGTCTTATTTATCTATCATATATTATATATCTGTCTTTTATTTTCTTTGTTTGCGTTTGGGGTAATGATTTGATACACAATACTTTCATTTAATAAACTTTCGACTCAATAATACAGTGAATATACAATAATACCTACAATAAATTACAATTATACAATAAAATTTAAAATAACTATACAATTTAAAACAAGAAATATATCACAATTTAAATATTAACATTTAGAAAGCATTGCTTGTATACAATTACAATTTAAACTATTCACAGATTACTTTTGTTCCTTTTATACAACTTCGGCTATGGCAGTTGTGGCTATCGTTAACTCAGGCTAGTGGGGAATCATCAATATCAATAATAATAATAAATATGTAAGTGTTGTATGTATGTATGTTCCTCCATAACTCTTAAACGAATTAACTGATTTTCATGAAACTTGGTAGTTAAACATTTAGACGTACAGGACACAGGACACGTTTTCTTTTTCAACGCGGACGAAGTCGCGGGCGCCAGCTATAGTATGAAATAAGAGTCGGGCGAATGGGGAAATCTTTGTTGGTTTTATTAAAATTAATTAATTCGCCCAGGCCAATGGGGCCTAAATCATTTTGTACCATAAAATTTTCTAATTCGCTGCAAAAAAACCATAAGGCTAGAATATGTTTACCACCTTATCTCAGCACTCTTTTTAGTCTTTGTTTTTTTTTTTTCTAGATTTGAGCCTACATAAACTAAACTGCGATTATTCGCAGAGATGGCGCTATATTTTAAAAGTGTGTGTGGCCATAGATAGACGCATTGTTATTTTTACTGGCGTATTTTCCTTTAATAATAGCATTTTCAATTTTGTCGATGGGCTTGTCGAGATTTATGGACCCGATTCCCTTGTTATATCTCACTAGATCCATAATGGATCTAGCCTGACATATTTTTAATTTTACTTTAATAACACATATGTCCATACTTGGGAGGCTTTTTTTATAATGTAGCGTAGATAGAAGCAAAAAAGCAAGTGGTTCGATCGGTGTATAAGTAACAAGTTTCCATGTGATAAAATATAACTTCATACTTTAGCGTCTGTTTGAAATCGTATACCAAATAAAAAACTGAGGCATTAGCGTCTGCATCTTAGAAACCAGGTCATATATATTTTTCATATTCAACTCGTACAACTCTAATCTATTTCTTTTGATAAGAAATTCCGTGAGATATTTTATAACAAACTGTCAAAGATAATTCTATTCAGATGAGAAATGTTAATTTATTCAGATTTGCATATCTTAATTGTTGAGATATTAAGAACTGACAATCACCCTTATTTTGTATCATCCACTTTATGAATAACGCAACCGTTATAGACATCATCAAAACATTTATTGATCTTTAAAATCAAATATCTCAATTGTGAAATTTGATTTTAAAGGTTAATATTTATGTCTATATTATAGTGAATTTGCTATTATGGTGTAATTGTTAGTTTTCCCAAATAAAATAAAATAAAATATAACGGTTGCGTTCTTCATAGAATGAATGATAAGAGTGAATAATTCGAAGTAGGTGCATAAGATGTATTCTTTTTTCATTGATCAAAAAGGTAAACAAACAATTCACGATATAGAACTAAACAAACAATACGAACAAATTCTTAATGAGAATCACTGAGTCAACTCTCTTTGATAATGCCTAATGTACAAATCACATCTTTAAAACAGTCCAGTGACCATGGCGACGCTATATTTGTTTACGTTTTTGATCAATAGAAAAAGTATAGATCATACCTAGTTAAATCAACACACCTAGCAATCAAGTGTAAGCCTGTCTATCGACCTTAACACAAGTAAAAAAGTGTTATAAGTTTTATTTTAAGTGTTTTAAGTTTAATAAACAATCACCATATCAAACTTGACAGAGAATACGGAACAAAGTTGGTTTTATTATAGTGTAATGAGCCGAAAACTCATCACGACTTTACGAGTACTCGTTAAATGTCTGACGACATTAAGGTCAGACTAATGCGATTTTTTTGTCCCCTACAGTGAGTGTTTTTGCTAATAAATGACTTCTGAATTTTTACAGCGTTACTAATAAAAATTTTTGTACAGTTTTTGTCAAATTGTACGAACCGTTAGTTTGTAATTAATCTAGTGAGATTATAAACTGTCGACAGATTGTGAACGGACATTAAAATTTACAATTTAACCCTCATATTTTCCTAAGTATCTATGTAATATGAACGATCCAAAAATGTCAATATCCGATGTGTTACTTACTAATAATAGTAGAGTAGTATTAGTTAGTAGGTACTACGAATAAGTGCCTACAATAAAAAATACTCGTCAAATCGAATAACTCTTAGTACTATTATAGGCATTATTGATTGAACAGACTGTAAAAACTGTTTAAAAATGTAAAAGTTAAACAGAAATCCATATTTATAACTGTGTAACGTTTATATTTATGAACATTGAAACCTAGTTTAGTTTTAGCTAAACTTAGTTTCAACTGGATTGGTTTAAAAATTATGAAAGTGAAAAATTTATGAAAAAATAACTATATTATATCTATAGATTATAAAGAGAGAAGATTTATATGTTTGTAATGAATAAACTCAAAAACTACTGGATCAATTTTCAAAATTCTTTCACCTATAGAAACTACGTTATCAGCGAGTAGTATAGTAATATATATAAATAATATATATATATTCAAAGAATTTTGAAATTTTACTCAAAAAATATGCAATGAAGTTTGACTCAACACACTTAGGGCCTCTTTCACCATTTGTCAAGTAGGCTAACCGTCATTTAAAGTCACCTGTCACCGGGAATAATTCAGCTGATATACCTTTGTTTGTACGTTGAAAGTCCCAAACATTAAAAAGAAAATAATAATAAAAAAATCGCCTATCGAAGGATGCACTAAACCGAGTGCATAATTTAATAAAACATAAAATTATTTCTAAAAGTAACTAATCAACACTTTACTGGTAGTGTGGTGAAAGAGGCCCTTACCCATTACGTAATTGATGTCAAAAGTACTACACATTCTACTGTCGTCCTTATATTCATTATCTTTTATTCTATCAAGGGCCGCAGGGTTTGCATGCCCTCTTGACGTTGCTTACGTTTTCAGACGACCGTAGCCACTTATTATGAAGTGGATCGTCATTTTGCCTTTTTTAACATAAAAAATGTGTACCTACATACCTACCTACCAGTTTGAATTAGATATTACATATACATATACACTATACTAATATTAAAATTAATATTTTTATTTTTATTTTATTTTTTGATATTTATTTTAAATATCAAAAAATAAATTTTAATCAATTCATGAAGCACACGATACAGGCTTGCAAGCCTAGTGTGTGCTTTCATGGCCAATTAAATTAAATATAATATGTTATTGTAAATAAATAAATAAATAAATAAATAAATACTACAAGACGTAATTCAGAAAATGTACTTATAGCATAATTTCCTACCAAGTAATGTACAAGTGTGTGTTGTTTTTTTTTTTTTTCATTTTTATTTATACACATAAATATTAATTAGTAGGTAATAAATAAATATCTTCACACATTCCACACAGCACCATCTAGTTCCACATAAAACAGCTATAGGCTTGTATTATGGACTAGCTGGTGCCTGTGACTTCGTCCGCGTTGAAAAAGAAAAGAAGTAGTCTATCCTGTGACCTGTACGTCTAAATGTTTATCTACTAAGTCTCATGAAAATCAGTTAATTCGTTTAATAGTTATGGAGGAACATACATACATACGAAGACGTGAGTGGATGAAGGTCATATGTCGCATTTTTGGGTTTTTCGTTTTTTTGCGTTGATGAAGGTAGTATGTCCATATGAATGATTACAGACCTTAAGATCTTCGATTTAAGACATTTTTTTTATAAAGCAAAAAGTGCAGAAAAGTTTACTTTTGTTAATAGAAGAGGGAGCTATGTTCACTTTTTTTTTTAAATTAAATAATAGAAGTGTATACTTGCTATCATATACCATTAATATTTTAGGTTGTTTACACAACTTTGCATCATAATTTAGTACAAAAATCAGTTCCGTGGCGACTTATCTCAAAAATTAAAAGTAAAACTTTAACCTCGATTTATTCAAAACTGGAATTATGCGACATATCACCATCATCCACTCACGTCTTCATACAATACCTACACTTACAGATTTATTATTATTGATTGATTGATGATACCAGACAGTTGATATAGTAATACATTACTACATAGATTAAGTACAATTTATTAAGCACATTTATAATTATCACATTGTCATATAAGATAACATTTCTGTTCAAAGTTCTCTTATTATCTTTTGTTACTATTAATTTTAAACCCCGACGCAAAAAGGGGTGTTATAAGTTTTACGTGTGTCTAAATATCTGTGTATAAACTGAATTTGATATGTTTTTTTTTTGTTTAAAAGCTGACGTGTTTGGAATGATTCTTAGCTATAATTTATGAATATCTGTTTACGCGTTTGAAGACCATCAGCCCATTTCTCAGTTAACGAAGGCATTTCACAAGCTTGTGAATGTGTCACAATGTGACATTTGGTATACTGTTACTTCGGTGGTATTTCCATGACATAGTAACCTTGACCTGTTGCTGCAGCATCAAGTAGTCTGCTGGATAGCCAACTCCTTAGCAACTTACATCAGGTATAGCGTGTTTTAGCTCAATAGACTTTTATTTCGTTAATTGCAAAGTTTCTCTATTATTATCACTATAGACCGGATTATATGCATTTGCATATTTGCATATATGCATTTGCATATTTAAGCCATCCTCAGCGGTAATAGCATATTTTACCTAAGATTGAGTTATGATGCATATTATCGGTACATTTACAATATTTTTTCAAACAATGAATAAAATCCGCCAAATGAACTCCACGTTGTCAATGGCATTGCCGCATAAACTCAAAGAAAAGTTTAAAAACATGTTGAACAATAACCCAGGTTTTGATCGTTTGTGTCAAATTAATAGTTTTATTAATGGGACGGCAGAACTTTTGCCAGAACTAAGTGCACCCAAGTTCAAATTCTGCCTAGTTACCTCAGTGGATGTGGAGCGAACCTTTTTCACTTATAAAAATATTTTTAATGATTGAAGACACAATCTTACCGTTGAACATTTAGAACAATACCTACTTGATTGTTTACGTTTACAAAAATATTAAATAATTGAAATGTCATGTAATGTTACTGTACCTAATATCGCCTATCAAAGGATAATTTACCAATTGTATGCTGATTTTGAAATAAAAAAAATTAAAACTTACTTTTTTTTTGATTTCCCAAAATTTATCATTTGATTTTGCATATTCTGCCAATATTCGTGCATATTTCAAGCATTTTTCATGCATATTTGCATGCATATAACAAGCTTTTTATGTTGCATACAATCCGGTCTCTAATTATCACCATGTCCAACGAAACAGTAGTTCAGATTGGAGGCGAGACTACTCTGTTATAAATTCCAATAAACCGCTACATTGCAACTGCCAAAAAGTCGACGCTAGAACAATAATTGGAGTTCGGAAACGATCAAATGTTATTGTTTTCGTTTGATTGATAGTTCGTATCTGTTCAATGTTCATGCATGTAGTTCGTCGGATGCCTGAGTTAGTCATGGGCTAGTTACACCAATGAATATATGGATTGATGGACGCAAAACGCTATTTTTAAAGTTAATTCGATTGTGACAATGCGTTTCGAAATCATAAATTTTATGATAAAAAATAGACCTAAAAGTATTTTATGTTTTTTTTTTGGAAATTCGGCACCCTTTATTACATGCCGTTCCCACAAAAGAAGGAATATTTCCAAACTGTTTTCACTAAGAGTGGTACTATGGAAAGATATTTAGTATTTTGCAATTTCTAGATAAATTCAGACCGATATTATTAGTTTTAATCGGATCAGCACACTGCTTTTCGCAATCATAGTCAGTCCCTTTGGTGGCAGTAACCTTTTAAAGAAGACCACCGTGAAATAAAGGGGCAGTAGACCTAATTCATTTGATTCATTAATTTTTTTGACCTTCTGGAATAAGTATTTCTTGATTTCTTTCCATCAAAATAAGTATACTTACAAATAAATATTGGTTAAAAAATAATAGCATCAATTTTTGTTCTTATAGTTTTAACTTATGTTTCAGGAATTAAAAAAATTAAAAAGTCATGAATTAAAAAGAATATTACTAACATAATTTCTTATTTTCGTGTGACATTTTTCAATCTCTTTTCTTGTTAAGAGCTCTATTCAAATGAAGTAGTGCTCGCCTTTCACAAACTGATCGAGGTCCGGAGGCGGCATTTCCCAAACGATTTGGCGCTGTGCCTAATTGTGTATTTCTACTACGTGTGAGCGAATGTAGATATTAGCATTAAATTGCGATCTTAAATTATGTAGAAAATATTTAAGGCTTTAATTGGTAAAGATTACTTGTTTTCTAAAGATAACTTTATAATTATTGTTAATTGTTTGCTTTTTTTTTGTAACTGTCTAGTACGTTTTTATTTTTGTATGTTGTGTTCACATGTAGTAGGTTACATTCCGAATTAATTGATGTATTTGTATGTTCTAGCTATTTATTTATTTTGCTTGTACATGGAATTGTATACAAGTTTTGTGAACCTTAATAAAAAATTAAAAAAAAAAAACAAAAAAAAAGATACACGAACGAAGTCTATTATAATTCCCTGAAACTAAACTATGAACTATGGGAATGGACCCCATTCTACATCATTTTCTGTATCCCTGACAATGTGTATGCAAGATTTCATGATCGCATTTAATAAATTAAAGTAAATAAATAAATTAATAAATGTTGGAATTTCCATAAAAAAAGCTGTAAAATCTGTTAGAATTTTTTAGCACTTAATGAGCATCAGTGAATAACAATTGGTAAGCTAAACGCTAACTTAAGTCTTATAGAGCACATATCTATCATTTATTCGGCGTTGGTATATGTTTGTTTGACCATAAACGGCAATATCTCATAGTGTGACCGCGATGTGCAGCTTCATCAATAAATTACTAACATTGCTTCGCCCGCTCCGAGTGGGAGTTGCCTCAAAAACGACTCCTATTTAAACATAGTATATATCAGGAACAGTAATAATACTGAAATAAAAGAAAAAGGAAGATTCTCGGATCGGATGTTTAAATCAAGTGATTTTCATTTCGAATTTTGATGTTTTAAAACATGGGGAAACTTATATTTTAAAACATGGGAAATTGCTTATAAAATTGAAACTATCAGGGTAATCACGATGATATCAGACAATTTGTAGAGAACGACAATTTGAGAGTTAATATCATCGTGATTACCCTGATAGTTTCAATTTTAGAAGCAAAAAACTAAAAAAACAGCGATTTTTTTTTGGTTTTCGTCTAAGACTTTTTACACAAAATGCTCACACCAAATCTCTGCAGCTTGATCTGTAGGTGAAAGAATTTTTCAAATCGGTGCAGTAGTTTCAGAGCCTATTCAATTCAAACAAACAAACAATCAAATCTTTCCTTTTTATAATATTAGTATATGGTGGTCACGGTTGTCAGAATATCTTTCCAGTTTACAACTTCACGCTTTCAAGAAAATGTAGTAAGTTTTGTATAATCATACGAGTATCAAGGCAATGTAGGTACTTAAACACAATAATTATCTGGTAATAACTTAATTTATCTAAGCTACAGGATGTCTACAACGCAATTAAGCACTGGAAATAGATTAATGACCCCTTCACTGAATTCTAGAGAAGTCTGTGAAAACGTTGTGGAACGTGTTTCTTTGAACCTAAGTACATCAAAGGATTCAAAATGTTTCTTAGAAATGAACGTTCGAAATTGGGTTCACATTAGGACTTTTAGGAACGAATTTACGAGTATGACGAGATTTCGGTGAGTTGAGTCTTTACATAAAAAAATGTTAACTATATCAGAGAGGCTGACGATCCGCTTGATGGTAAGTAGATACCGTCGCCTATAACACAAGCAACGCAACAGATCTGCAAGTGATTAAGCATAAAGGATTAGAAAGGGATATGACATCTCGTCGAAACGCAACAGTTTAATCTCTTACTGAGATTATATATTTCAATATATTTATTTTAATTTTGTAATGATTAAAAAGCCATTTTTTTTCTTGTCTTGACATTTTTATTTTCTTATTTTATTTCATAGACAACAGAGTTGACAACACAATAGTTCTTAATAAGTTTTTATATTTAAATAAAATTTAATGTTTCTAACACTCGTGCTGTTATTTTATCGTGGCCATTATTAATACACTTGCTATTATTTTACTATAAGGTAGTGGTCATAGCCAAAGGACAGGTGGCCCATATTAACAGGGACAGGGCCACCTCAGCGAAGGCAAGACGCGAAGGAACATTAGGAACATTAATCCCAGTACATCAATACTGGGAGCGCAGATTGCTCTGCTTTTGCTTCTCCTACCTTGACCTTCTGAGGGTTCTTTTACTCTATCAAACGCATAGAACGCGTAAATGTCAAATTGTATGGGAATGAAGCAGCGCTACCTGGTGGCTAACGTGTAGCACTACTTCATTCCCATACAAATTGACGTTTACTCTTTCGACGCGTTTGATAGAGTAAAACTCGCACTAGGCCCCCTGTTGACTTCTGTTCCTAGACGACGGTATACTTTACTCACAAGTAGACCATCATCCAGCCATAACTTTTTTTATCTATACAGTCACATCAATACTTATAATAAATCTGTAAGGGTTGGTCAAAGAGTAAGTTACTTTGTTTTCAGAGATATCTGTTTTCAGAGATATAAAGCTCTATACATGATACTGAAACTAAATTGACCATTTTTAGAATTTTTTTCTGTATGTATGTACTTATGTATGTAAACATTTAGACGTACAGGACACAGGATAGGCTACTTTTTTCTTTTTCAACGCGTATCGAAACGTTTGTTTGTTATAAAAAAAAAACCAACAATAAATAAAATCAAAACGAATCTAACGTAGCGCTCAATTAAATATGAGTATGTATGTACATTGTATGAATTTTAACGTGAGTTTTCTATAGTAACCCGAACTCTGTTAAATTTACGCGTTCCATTAAAAATGTGCGATCCATTTTTACGTCGGTAACCATCTGCTTTGGTGCGGTAAGAAATATTTTATATTGTTTTGTACATCGAAGAATTAAGGTAAATTTACACTGTAGGTAACATTTCATAAAATTTAAATAGATTTTTTTCTGGTTTATTTTTTTTATTTGTTTTTTGTAGCCATATATTTTTGTATTTACAATAACAACATTGCGCAACTTTGCACACGCTAAAGTTAGTTTTTTCAAAATCTCACAGGAACGTACCATTTTACCAGGATAAAAAATATCCTATAATTTTAATCCAGGTAATCATTAATACTTCAATAAAAATCGGATTCATATCGATTAAGCAGTTTCTGAAATTGGCGTGCACAAACGGACAAAATTCTAAAAGCCTTTTTTTAAATTTCGGTAACATAAATACAACGTGTACAAATTGTTTTATTGAAAAAATATTTAATGTACAAGACACGGCTCGTTTACGATTTTATTATTATATATAAATCTTCGTACGGATTAAATATTTTTCTGCAAATTATAATTATACACAAACCTTTCACGTTTATCCCTCTTTGCATTAGTGAAAATCCGTTGGGTGGTTTAGAAGAAGTTAGCGGACAAACAGACAAAGGAGGACAGCGACTATCTATTTTATAATACATATGTATAGATATAGATTATATAGACTTAGATATCGATAGACATAAATAGAAACATATAGAGAGATTGTCATAAAACCAAATTACAGTCACATTTGCACGTATATGCTTATAATAATCATATTTCAGAGAATATCTAGTGTAAACAAACCTTTACAGCTAAGAGTCGTGAAAATGACTGTTATAATACCGAAAAACAAGCACTAAATATTACGAAGGTTTTATAAGGGGATTTTGTGTTTACTTATTCTGTGTGAAATTTTAACTTCGTTTACAACTTACAATGCTTGTATATTTTCATGTTCAGACTTTGTTACTGAATTTTTTTACGGGAGTTTAAAACTAATTGAACTTTTATTCATGAAGTTAGACACAATAGTTTTGTTTTCATGATCTTACGAGGAGAATTTTTGAATTAGCTAAGAATTCTACTAATTTAATTCTTAATTCTGATTAAATTTAATTTCTGATTTAATTGTTACTGTATTTATTTACTTCTTCCCTTCTCATTAGTGTTTCTTCTATATCTTGTGCCTTCCTCACACTTTTTGTATTTTGTCTGTATTTTTTCCATCATGATATTCCTACAGGAGAAAATACTGTTAAAGCCGCAGTAGGTAGGCACGTACTAGGTAGACGACCTTTGCATATGTTCCAGGTTTCTCCCATCCGGTGGTTATTTTCCTAAAGGAACGCTTGGAAACTTTCCTATGGGAACACTTGGAATATACTTAAATTCTTTCACCGAATCGGATCTTCATCTATGGCGTCTATGATCGCGGAACCGTCTTCCCTTTATATAATAGTATTTTTTTAATTTTTAGTAAGAGGAAAAATTGATTCAAAAGAATCTACTTTGGACTCGAATAAAATAATATAGCTGTTTTTGGTCCAGCCGTTCCCGGTCTGAATTTTCCGCTAACATATTTATTCATGCCCATTAATATTAATATTAGTAAAAACCTAAGTATAACCTAAGTAAACAGTAGGTTCTTCAAAATTATACTCAGTCTATTTATGTTAAAGCATAAATAGACTTTAAAAACATTTTATTCCGTCGAAGTTCCTGCGGTGACTTTGAAAGGTTCTCATGAATATTTGAAATCACGGCTTCATTCGAAGCTCCGTGCGAAATTCAATAACACTTTTATACCTCATATTATGCATCTAATGACCACTCCTATAGTTGTGGGAGAGAGTAAAGTGGTGACTTTATTTAGTAAAAAATTCTCATACTTTTTTATCAGAGTAGTCATCAGAAAGGGTGGTAGGTGGCTACCGTCGCCAATAACACAAGCAACGTCACAGGTGTTGTAAGTGCGCTGCCGACCACAGTAGGAGTAAGAACTTAAGGTATTTGGAAGGGATAGGGAAATGGGCTCAGAGACATATCTTACTTACTCACTGAAACACAACAGCACATATGCTATTTTTTCACAGTAGTCTTCTGTGAGAGGGTGGTTACTGTCGCTAGACGGGCAACCCAAATATTATAAACTGCAAATCGCAGTGTGACCTGCCATTATTGCAGCATAGGTTTTTATTTTTCATTTATTGTTAATGGAAGATGAAATTGCAACTACAGAGGTTTCATTCCCTGTAGAAACAGCCTTCCGAACAGTTGATAGATTCATTAATTTTCATCGTGTTTGAGTATGTGAGTAGTGTATAAATATTTGTAAAAGTTAAGAGGATCTATAATATTGTAGATAGATAAATAATAAATGCATAAAAAATAACATCAAACATTGGAATAAAAAAGACCACATTTACAAAAAAGAATTAAAAATCTATTCCAGCGTATGCGTAGATGACAACTTTTAATTAACTATATTTAATACTACTAAATAAATTCACAAAATAAAGAACACTCAATATAATCCAGTATCCTTCACCTGGATTTTTTTCTGATTACTAACAGGCTGAAGCTTCTAACAGGCCATTTTATTATACAAATGTTTACTAAGCTGCAGACAAAAAATCAGCTGGTTAGTAATCCCATCCCCCCCCCCAAAAAACCACTCCCAATATATCACAATAAAGGGGTCATAAAAATTATTAATAACCCAGTACATATAATAACCCCAGTACAGTACGTTTTCCCAGTCCTACGCTTGGAAGATTTTTACGGCTGCTAACTCCTTTAGCTACCTCTATCGAGAATTTTCGCAGAAGAAAGAGGTGGACGTCTCGGCAAACCGAAGCTACTCACGGAGTTTCAGCCTGTTAGTAATCAGAAAAAAAAAAAAAACAGGTGACGGATACTGGACCAATAGTAAATACTTCTTTTAGAGCTGATAAAGAAAACAAAAAAATAATGAGACATTGTTTTATTTAAAATAAGAACGATTCGAGACCAACCTGACTTTTTGGCACTGTTCCCTTTCCCGCCATTTTTGTTCCGCCTCGGGTACAGATTTATTTTGCTCTGGCCACACCCCATCACAAGTTTTAATCGTCCTTCATCGTCATTATCACCTTCATGCACTTATAAATCACACCAATTCGTTTCGATCAGAACACAATTTCAGTCTAAAATGTTTATGGGTTTTTGAATTTGTGTCGGATTCCATTTGACTCTGTTCTTCGTCAGCTTTCTTCTAGGTCTTGAGGCAGCATATGCCATCATACATCTGTAAAGAAGAAGTAATATTTCTTTTAACTGAACCGCATAAATTCAGAAACAAATGGTTTTTAAGGGAATTTTTTGATTATCAATGGTTCATAGCGCAAGCAGGTTTATCCAGGGATATTAAGGGCTAATAATAAATGTTATCTTAATTTTATCGGTATATTAAATTTCAGCCAATGGATGAATAAAACTCAATCAACGATGAACTTTTAATTCTTTTACGAAACATCACTGGTGTTCGCAAGCATATGCAATTTAGACAAAAAATTAAGGAATATATTCATGTGCAAAAAAGTTTACTATTTAAGGGTACATAGCATCAGGGCCGGGTACATAGCTCAGGCAAATGTATACAGCAATAAGCGATTTTGAAATATGTACTAACCTTGAAATAGGAAACCTATTTGCACTTTCAACTTCGAATTTTCGATTACCGACTTGAATGTAGACTTGCTCTAACGCTGAAGAATATCATCGAAGACTAGCAATCTTCGAAAATAACACGCTAGAGTATATATAACAGAGAGAATAGTATAATAACTATATGTGCTACATATTATACTACGAGCATTCTCCATGGTGCCTGCGCCTAAGCAGAGATACATAGTATCTGTATTCTGGGTTAATGAATGCAGATAATTTTATAACCTTTATAGACAGAGAAAGCAGTTACTTTGAAGAGGAAAGATTAATAATGAGGTGTTTGAAGTCTACTTCAAATTTGGTAATGCGAGCTATGGGTGGAGAGTACTCATTTACTTTGGGTTGGGCATATAACCGTAGAGAACCGGTAGCCTGGATTAGCTTTAGTGATTGGAAGAGTAGATAGAAAGAGGTCTCGTGGCCGATCTCCTAGCTGGTGGACAGACCAAATAGGTGTCTTACAGGCCTCACAGTTACGACCGCTATGAGGAAAGCTGACGGCAGAAGAGGATGGAGTTTAATGTCACCAAGGCATTTCAAGCACTTTTGATTGATTGTTTGACTAATGGCACAAAATGGTACAATTGAAATAAAATATACTTCATTAAATAAGACGCACGTCTAGTCCATAGAGTACTCTGTAATACAGACTAGTAAGAAAACTATTCTAGTCTACAATAGAATAAAATCTGTTGATTCAGTTTTATCCGCGGTCGTTCTTTATGATTTTTTCATTACACTGAGGCCTCATTATACCGTCGCCGTCTCTCTCAGGTTGTTTACGTAGTGAAATTTTATTAATCTATAGAAAATTGTGGTTGTACAATCCGTCGTTGCTAACGAATAAGTTCAAACTTCATTTGCTAGTTTTTCCTTCATAAATCAGAAGTTTTTCTGTATATTATTAAGTATGCATTGTTTTGCTTTGTAAATATCAAAAATAATTTATTAGTAACTACAGTGGGAATCCATAAGAATGGCATAAATTTGTGTACACGAAAAGAGTACTCTTGTACGAAAAAATGCGGACAATATTTTATTTTATATATAACACTTGCAATTAAAACAAAGAAGGTAAGTCTTACCTGCTTTATAAATGGCGAGAAGGAAGCGAATTTTTCTCTATAAAAACGGACGTTTAGATATTTTTGTCAACATTAAGATTAAAAAAAAAGATGAAAGAATTCATTCGTATTATATACGCATTTCATGAGCTTATTATATGTTTTAAAAATAAAAACTTCACAATGAAAAAAAACATTCATTCGGATACATTTCCGTGAATTTCTAAATACTGGAATGTAACCTAGATATTTGTATAAAAGTTTAGCTCTGACGCAAGGTCTCTCCATCACAGTTGCCCAGAGGGAACGGGGCCGTGCTGATTTGCAAATAATAAAAAAAAACTGTTCGGGAGAAAGCTATGAATAATTTCTATGAATTGTACACTATAAAAACAAAAATTCATAACGTAACAATGTAAGTTCCGGGAAACCCATATAACTTGAGAATCGTCTATATAAAAAGTCAGATAAATGTGAACAATAAAAATTTTATTTTCAGCCATTTTTATTGGAAATGACCACAATTTTTTATGCTTTTATGAGTGAAATGTTACAATGTTGTTAAGGTGCCAACTGTAAAACCAGTTGTTCAAATCTCTATACAGATATCTTTCAAATTAGAAGTTATACAGGTAATTCAAAATAGAAAATATGCATAAATACTGTAAAATTCTTATAGACATGATAGTTCAACAGATACAAACTTTTCAATAAAAATAAAGAGATCACAAAGTGTGATTATACATTATTACTTAATCTAAGTAATTTATCTACATAAATAAATCTATTTTATTAACAAATTTAATATAACTGAATATACAATAAAAACTGTCTATTCAGAAGAAGTTATACAGGTAGCTAAAACTAGTCAATGACTTCTTCCTCGATAGATATCATAATCGGAGTAGCAAAATTCATAAGGTTTGGTAATACATGTATGAACGTAACTGCTGATCGGCGGGGCACCGAAGTCGTGTCATAACGTCCCCGCGACCCCGCCCATCAACGGCCACGCTAGAAAGTCATTGGGTCTTATGGTGAACACAGACTTGTCCGCACCGCACGCGCCGCAGTCGCCGCATTCGAATTATTTTATATGAAGTTCTATGCAACCTCACACACCTGCCCGCGCCGCAGTCGCCGCAGTCGCCGCAGTCGCCGCAGTACCTAAAACGGCCGAATTCCCCAAACCGCAGCTGATGACGTCACCAACGCCGGCCCGCATACATCGGACGGAGTATACGGCTTAGTAAAGGTCGTTCGAAAACTGGTAAACCTTGGTAACCTTTTCATTATTTCTTATCCATAATATAAAGACGTGAACTTAGATACTCGTATATTGCGCATAAAAAAGCATAGAAAATAATTATAGGTACTTATACGTTTAACTAATGATCAGAACCAGCTTCGAACGGATACAGTTTTTTTTTTTTCAAAATTAAGTTTAGCGAAATTCCGAAACCGCTACCTGCTATAAAAAAAATAATTCAAGTTATTTTTGAAGTTTATTTATTTTTTAAAAGTTATTTATCCTCTAAGATAGTGGTTTATTTTTAAGGTTGCAAAAGACTTTCTATTACCATAACTTATAAACCTGTAGCACCAAAAATCCTATTATTAATGTCAATAATAAAATTGGTAAATTGAACATTCATCATAGTTAATGTTGCGATAATATAATAATCATATTTTTCATTACAAATGTCAGAGAATGTAACTTTTCGAATACATTACCGCGGTTTGTTTATCTCAATATGTACTATTTTACAAATTGCCGTAACTCTAACAATAAATCTGAGTCGTTACACGGAGCAGTTATTCTGTAATGTGTTCTTATTTTAAATAAAATTTCATGTTTCAAAATATTTATATAAAATTTTATATTTTCATTTCATTTTAAAAGTTTCAGCATCAGTTGTTCACACATTATTGAGTGACAATGACAACCAATTCAAGGTGAATTCAAACGCTATACCTACAGTCTCATAAATACACTTTGGATAGCATGCTAAACCTAAATAATTAAAATAATGGAGTGAAAACATTTATAAAAGCAGTATGAAGCACATCAATACTAGTAATAAATCTGTAAAGGTTGGTCATGGAGTAAGTGTGTTTATGGGCTCTATACATGATACTGAAACAAAATTGACGATTTTTAGATTTTTTTTCTGTATGTATGTATGTATGTATGTATGTATGTATGTATGTATGTATGTATGTATGTATGTATGTATGTATGTATGTATGTATGTATGTATGTATGTATGTATGTATGTATGTATGTATGTATGTATGTATGTATGTATGTATGTATGTATGTATGTATGTATGTATGTATGTATGTATGTATGTATGTATGTATGTATGTATGTATGTATGTATGTATGTATGTATGTATGTATGTATGTATGTATGTATGTATGTATGTATGTATGTATGTATGTATGTATGTATGTATGTATGTATGTATGTATGTATGTATGTATGTATGTATGTATGTATGTATGTATGTATGTATGTATGTATGTATGTATGTATGTATGTATGGATGTATTTATGTATGTATGTTCCTCCATAACTCTTAAACGAATTGACTGATTTTCATTAAACTTGATAGATAAACATTTAGACTTACAGGACACAGGATAGCGTACTTTTTCTTTTTCAACTCGGACGAAGTCGCGGGCACCAGCTAGTATCAAATAAAAATAAAAAAAAGAGAAATAATTACAACGAAAAAATTATTAGAACATAAACCAAGAATAATAAACGGAAGAAAAAAAAGCAATGACCAACCAGTTCAAGTTAATTTGAGACGATTTTATATGAGAAGGTATCAGAGGGCCTAGTGTGAGTTTTATCAACACGTTCGACGCGTGTTGATAAAACTCACACTAGGCCCGTAAATAGACAAATCCGTAGACGTACGAAAGTTGCCGATATAAACCGGCACATAATTGCGACAAAGCATATAAATGTGTCGTTCATTGTAAAAGTGGTGTAACTCCCTATTTTTAAAACCATATTTTCTTGCCTAATGGTATCACATTTAGTCATAACTTTCAATATAAAAGTGAAGTAACTCCAATAGTTGCATTAAAATCCCATAGATGAAAACAATGAATGAATGCTTATATTTTTTTTCCTACACTATAATTCGCAAAAAGCTCGTTATTCTAAAATTCAGTTACAAGGAGATAGTTCACTTTTACAATGAACGACACAAATGTCAATACATATCTATGCAATAAGTACGAACTTATGATGTCAAAATCCAAGGACATGTCCTTGAAGTTCAAAAGGGACAACTTTATTTCTTTTCTGTCTTTGTCTGAATGCCATGCCATTCATACGATTATTTATAGAAAATAATACAGTTTGGTTTGTGAATAGCCCTAAGGTCGTGTTTAACAGGTGGAGCTTATCACATTAGCGACTTAACGCTGGGTTTAATTTTCTTTTTTATTTGACACCTCAGTTCCGACTATAAATAAACAACGTTACTACATTTTGTTATTTCTTTTTAACAATAGATAGACGAGAGTGCGCTCGTGAGAAAAATTAAGAATAAACCGATACTAAAAGTAATTTTGGTCTTCTCAGTTGTTGAATTTTCTTCTTTTCTTTAAAGTTTTAATCTATCTAATCTAATATGATCTATCATCTTTATAAATGCGAAAAAGACTTTGTTTGTTTGTTACGCTTTTACGCCTTAATTACTTAACCCATAATCACAATTTTTTGTTGTTCTCAAAGGATCATCT
This sequence comes from Synanthedon formicaeformis, assembly GCA_945859745.1. Taxonomy (NCBI): domain Eukaryota; kingdom Metazoa; phylum Arthropoda; class Insecta; order Lepidoptera; family Sesiidae; genus Synanthedon; species Synanthedon formicaeformis. Next base: position 10,798,309 of record OX243958.1, read on the forward strand.
AAAAATAAAAATCAACGTTTAAAAAAAATATATGAACAATAAAGACTGAATAAATCTTTTAACACCCAAGAGAAAGGGTGGATATGAAGTCGCGGACAAAAGCTATTTATAGAAGAAATCGCGAACTTCTTACAGATGATTTCATTTGAGATTTAGTGAATGGTACTTTGATGTTTTAATTTCAATCAATCTATACTAACTACACAAATCGAGGCTATACAACCAAAAAATGGAAATAATTAAGAAAACTGTCACCTGTGGTGATTGGTTACCAACTTGTGAACGGGCTAGTGAATAACAAAGACCAAGTGCGAGCAATCTCAAAGAGTTACTAAACTACTGGCCGAGATTTATCTCGCCCGAACCTGCGAGTTATATCATGTTTGATTTTTACCCATTATTTAACTAGACAACTCGCTTGCTAGCAGAATTTACAGTCCGTTACATAAAGGTATTAAACGAATTGTCAAACTAGAATAGAAATATACACTAGTGCGGTTAGATGCTATATCTGCTATTCTGTTACACACTGTTGATGCGAGCGAAACCACGGTCGCTTACGCCCTTCTGAAACTTTGGGGTAAATAAAATCGTTGCTTGAAAAGAACTAATTCCACCGTTGAATTTACATAACTTTTAGTCCGTGACTACATTAGACTTTGCACCAACGTTAAAGAAGGCCGCTCTCAAGCAAACAATGTAGGCAAGGCATATAGGCTCTCGATATCAGAGGGGTTACCGGCGAAAGGCGCCTAAGGGACTCAAGTGTACTTGTGCCACTTAAACAGTGTGGGGTTGCACGTACTGCTTACTATGGCTTATGTGTATAATGCCATTTGAGTGGGCGTCTCAATAGGTAGTCAAGTGAAACTTTAAATTACTTGCCCTGACAAGTTTTCAACAGTAAATAACTATCCATAACTTTGTGCCGGATGTCTAATGTTACTTGGAAACAACTTGTCTATTGTCATCATAGAAAAAGTATTGATAGTTGTTAGGAACATTATACACTGACGGACTCATAAACTGCATCAAAGTAACAGACGACTTTGAAATAAATATTTTAACCAAGTATACAGATTTAAATTGAAACCTCTAGATTGGTTCGTGAACTTTAAAACAGCGTATCCTTAAGTTTAAGTTTGTGTACTGGAAAGGACCTTAAGACTTTTTTGAAGAAAAAACAGAAATTTAAGGAAAATTGGTTTAATAAAAAAATTGGTTTTAACAATAGACACAAACTTTATGCAAGGGTTTATTTATGTTTTAATAGGGTTTATTACCCCCACGTGCCCTTATTACGGATTCTAATCGGTTCCGCATAGATTTTATTAGGGTTATTAAAAGATCTTGCGGAATATTGTTCCATTCTTCTGAAAGTGCTGTTCTTAGTGCTGCCACTGTCGTGGGCACAGGATTTCTCGCATATACAGCTCTTTTTAAATTGTCCCAAACATGCTCAATGGGATTAAGATCCGGGCTGCGTGCTGGTCAATTCATTGTACGTATCCCAACCTCTTCGGAATATTGTCGAACTTGTGCAGCAGCGTGCGGCCGGGCATTATCCTGCATTAAAGTAAAATTTTCGCCTATGAATCCCATGTAAGGCACCACGTCATCTTCTAAGATCTCTGTTATGTAGCGATGTGCAGTCAAACCCCCTCTATTACCGTTTTGACGGACCACATCTATGAACACAAGTTCTGTTCGCCCGTTCATCGATATGCCACCCCAGACCATACACGAACCGCCTCCAAAAGGAACACGCTCCTCAATGCAACTTTGAACATGTCGCTCCCCACGTCGACGATAGACTCTTCTGCGACCATCTGCACCATATAAACATGTCCTACACTCGTCCGTGAACAATACGGAGGCACATTGCTCTTCTGTCCAATTTAGGTGATCACGCGCAAATCTTAAGCGAGCTTGTCTGTGAGCTACAGACAACTTTGGACCATTTGCTGGTCTAAAAGGGGTGATATCCGCTTCCTTTAACCTTCTTCTTATTGTTCGTGCACTCACATTTACTCCACGCACTTCATTAAGCTCTATTTTGAATTTTAACTGACGTGAGGAAACGATTTCGCAGGGAAGTTGTAACAATAAATCGGTCATCACGACCGGTGGTTGCTCGAGTCCTGCCTGTACCACGTCTCCTTCTGTAAGAACCTGTCTCCACAAACCTTCTGTATATTCTAGAAACCGTAGACTGGTTTAAATTTAAATTTCTACCAATCGTTCGTTGATCCAAGCCCTCCCGCACCAGTGCTACAATTTGAGCCGCTTGTTCGGACGAAGTATCCATATTATGGTTCAAAAACTCTCGATGAGTTAAAAAACTAACCCAACAATTCTGCTGGTAACAATAATTCAATTGACAAAAGAATAAAAAATCAATGCGAATCAATTTAAAACTTTGCTTTAAATAACACGCAAATCTGATACTACGAGTAAATTTTCTTTTCTCGGCTATATTCATTTGTTTTACTGCAGTTCTATTTTTAAATTTTGCTTTTTTTTTAAGATTAAGAGCCAGTCTCCCCATATTTATATAATTTAATCTAAAAAGTTTGCATACTTATTAAAAAAAATCATTTCAAAGTAATCCTGAACTTTAATGTAGTTTATGAGTCCGTCAGTTTATAAATGAAAAAGAAGATGAATGGATTCAAAATGTACATATCGATGCTTAAAAACTAAAGGGCCATAAAACAAAAAAATCCAAAAATGTTTTTTTTTTGCAAAAATATAATCACAATCCTTCATATTGTATGTTGCAAAAAGACATGGTTGTTTTATTCCATATTTAGTATATGTTGATCATTTTTTATATATTCAAAAGTAACTTATATGCTTATATCTCTTCTAGTATTCAGATTATTATAAAAGTACTTAAAACATTTAATGCTACTTAAAAATATGCTTCTAACGATGTATAATATGCATATATTTGATATATATATATAATAAGAAAAAAATAGACAAAGAATAATTTAATTTTTTTCGATTAGCTCTCCTGTAAAAAGTATAATTTTGATTTGTGGCCCTTTAGTTTTTAAGCAGCGATATGTTTAAATCAAACAATTCATTCTACCGAACGGAAGTATGATAATTATATACCCATGAGGGGGTAGCATATGTCGTGTAAAAATGATCCTGCTTCCTGCGACCCTGTCCAACTATAGCAGCGCTAAAAATTCGTTAGGTTTTAGCCAGTAGCAAAGATTTAAATCGAGAGATTTGGCATTACTAGCGAAAGTGTGTTACAAAATACAACATACATTATACTAAAGACAAAAGTATAAAATACATATACCTTTGTCTAAACACACTTTTAAACACAGACAACACATTCCTTACTTCAAACGTGACTGTGACGATAGCGACGCTCTCAACAAGCGACCGTCACTCACTATAGCTGGCGTGCAACTGTAGTTGGGTTGAGCGCCTGCGCCCAACCCATTGTTAAGAATTTTCGGTGTGTTTTTAGTATGGCGCGAGGAGATTACGCCGCATCTTTCGATTTAAATCTTTGGCCAGTAGACGTCCGATATAACCCCGTAGCGTCTCCTACGCTGCCGAGTAACCATGAGGATTTCCCAATATAAAAAAAGGGTAGGAACTGGTAACCAAGATTGCGAATTTAGTTTTTCTTTTGGAGAGTTTAGACCGAATAATTTTCTTGTGTTATATTTCTGTTGGACCAGTCTACAACTCACATACAATAGAAATATCGGACGAACACAAACTAATAACTCAAAACTACTTACAGCACATTACGTAGTTCACACAATAGCATCGATTGTACTTACACTGTTTTCAAACGACGCTACTACGTAGAAACTAACTTCAGTTACTGAACTTTCTCAGGGAACGAGAGATGCGGAATGTTATGCTTAGCGTATGCGTACCTATATAGTATAGTTATAAACTTAGCGCCTTTTTCACAAACGTCAAGTAGGCCAAACTGTCATTTAAAGTCACTGGTAACCGGGGATAATGGAGCTGATATATATACCTTTGTTTGTACGGTAAACGTCCCAAACATTAAATAGAAAATAATTAAAAAACTTCGGCTATCGAATGATGTAGTAAACCGAGTGCATAATTCAATAAAGCAGAAAATTATTTTTAAAAGTAACTAATCAACTAATTACTTGTAGTTTGTGAAAGAGGCCCTTAGCCTGCTTGGTATTTTATAATTTCAAACATTCCAAATTGTTACTTTACTTGTATAATATATACCTCAAACTACTAATTACTTGCAATCACGATTTCGTGATTAAAATGCGCATTGATTTGAGCAGATATTTTTGTCATCTTTTTAACCGACGAAAACGAATAACGAATTCGACCATATATATATATATATGTTTTTTTTTTCGACAGTGAGATGTCGACAGTGAGAAGTGTTACTGTAATAATGGACCTAATAGTTTCAGTGAATAAATCCGTTAAAAACGTTACTGTAACTTTAAAAACTATTTGAATTCTAATTAAACCTAAAAACTAACTTAGAGCACGTAGAAGGCTACTAATTATAAATGCGAAAGTTTTAATGTACGTTTGAATATTTATTCCTCAATAACGCAAAAACGTGTTTAGATATGTATGAAAGGCACACATACAATTTATTACCTGGATTAACATATAGGGTTAATCCAGGTAATAAATGTTAGGGTTCCGGAAAATGTCAGGTTCACGAGGGATCGTCTAAAAATATTAAAAAAAAACCGCGCCACTGTCGTCACAGTGATAAAGATATTAGGCGTTAACTCATATATTTTCATTTTTAAACGCGTTGGAAGTCGCGGGCACCGGCTAGTACTAAATAAAACAAGTGTTTTATAATTCACGTAGCATCGACGTAGCATTAATTATATATATAATTGAAATCCCTTGATTATATCTAAGAATACTTTCGATCAATACGTCGGCGACATAATTAGTCATTGTCTTGGAGGTTTATAAAAACAAAACGACCATTAATTTTGGTTGAGTGACATTTAGTGGCTCTATATTTTTTTGTACTTGTTACTAGATAAAATATTTTACAAAAATTATAATAAACACTCTTTTATTCATACATCAATCATCATCATCATCAATCAACAGTAATAATAAATCTGTAAGGGTTGGTCATGGAGTAAGTTACTTTGTTTTCAAAGATATCGTGTTTATAGGCTCTATACATGATACTGAAAAGAAAATGACGATTTTTAGAATTTTTTTCTGTATGTATGTATGTCGTATGTATATTATGTATCTTCCTCCATAACTCTTAAACGAATCAACTGATTTTCATGAATCTTGGTAAATAAACATTGAATTTTAGACGTACAGGACACGGGATAGGCTACTTTTTTCTTTTTCAACGCGGACGAAGTCACGGGCGCCAGCTAGTACTAATAATAAAATCGTAAACCAGTCGAAAACTTTTTTTTTAAATATTTTTTTTTCTTAGATACTATCAACAATAATAAAAAATATGTATAAATAAAAATTAATCCCTAAATGTGTTGCTAAGCGCAAAACTTGAGAACGGCTGGACCGATTTTAATTCTGTCTTCACTCATGGATAGAGGGATAATCAGGGAAGGTTTACGTAAAAAAATGCACCCCGGACGAAGGGTCGCTAGTAAAAGAGTTATAAATTCAGCTCAATAATTAAACTATGTTCTCCAAAGTCATTTTATATTTAATGTCGACACAATTACACATTTTCCAAAAGACAATGCAAATATCACAAAAACCTTTGTTCGCCTTTTCAGAAAAAAACATGGACTCCCTTCATCCAAGCTACAGAACATATAAGTAACTTGGCCACAGCCTAAACAAAAACAATATTATGATCGTAAGCTGTGGTGCCATTACAGACATTACTAAATTAGGTTCACAGACAATATTATGGCCAATGTAATATAATAGGTTAGCCTTACACTAGTAAATAATAAAATTATGATGTGTGACTATACATTTTATAAATATAGTACAAGAACACATTCACATGCGCTGACTTATTTTGAGTGTGCCACAATTATTGTCATTTCGCATTCATTCAAAATTAAGTTTACATCTAAAATTTAAATTCTCCAACAGTATAAATAAACAGAATAAGAAATGAAATTATTTCCCATAAATTGTCTAGAACCTTTTAAGATTGTTTTATTACTAACACAACAAATTGAAAGAAAAACAAATTTGTTTACGTTAAAGCTAGAACGTTTCTAGACGTTGTAATTTCATTATTTACTTTAATAACTACCCGCAGCCTCATAACTGAATTAACGATAGCAATTTGCAACGGCTCACGATGTAATAGGTCTTGTAAATTAAAAGATCCGTCCTCTATTAGACTTCAGTTAGGTAAGAGCTAAGAAATAATAAAGAATCAATAATATCACAATAAGAATTAATAATGATTTGATCCACACTAATGTTATACGAGTAAACACAGAGAAGAGAAAGATAAATGAATTTTTATATTTTTGTTTTTAATGGATAAACTCAAAAACTGTTTAACTGATTTTAAAAATTCTTTCAACTATGGAAAGCAACATTATCAGCGAGTAACATGGGTTGCATTCAAAAAAAGTAAAAAAAAAAAGGTCTATATATGAACGAACAGCCTAGTCAATAATATTATATTTATACGCGGACGAAGTCTCGATAGCTAATTTACGATAAAATAGTACTCAAAAAATGTCAAAAAGTGACGCGCAATACTAAAAAAAACATTTCTCTTTGTATTTTTTTCGGCGTCATTCTTTTATGCTTCAAGAAATATTTATTTCCATAACTGCAATCTGAAGGCGCACTTTAAAAGGTCTTTCGAGAAAATTGGCACTTAACTTTAATGCTAATATCAGCTACGAGTACAACGCAAAGGAACTATGTATAATAATACCTATGAATTGATATTAAGCAATAAAGTTTTGGTGATAATGGCAATACAGAGCTTAGGTATATCTTTAAAATTACATATCAATACTAATAATAAATCTGTAAAGGTTGGTCATGGAGTAAGTCACTTTGTTTTCAGAGATTTATCGTGTTTATAGGCTCTATACATGATACTGAAACTAAATTGACCATTTTTAGATTTTTTTCTGTATGTGTGTTCCTATGTTTCTCCATAACTCTTAAACGAATTAACTGATTTTCATGAAACTTAGTAGATAAACATTCAGACGTACAGGACACAGGATAGGCTACTTTTTTCTTTTTCAACGCGGACGAAGTCGCGGGCGCCAGCTAGTATTATAAATAAATAAATAAATATCTTCACACATTCCACACAGCACCATCTAGTCATTGAAATAATATATCTCTTCAAGTTCGCTGCATCTAGTTCCAAAGTAAGCAAATAATGCTTGTATTATGGACACCGTACAGGACACAGGATAGGCTACTTTTTTCTTTTTCAACGCGGACGAAGTCGCGGGCGCCAGCTAGTACATAATAATATAACGTGTAGTTATGAGCGATGTCGTTAACGAAGCGAATGTAACGAGAGGCGGCGAAGCCTCCAACCTCATTAAATAGCTTGCACGCGTACCCTTGCTGACTTTATGTAGGTCAAGTTCTTTTCTAAATCGAGACGCGTTCGCAACTTATTTTAGGATACCTTTTTGCGACAGACATACGTCCAAACAAGAAGGGTTTTAACCTAATAATTGAACTTTGCAACACAGGGTAAGTCAAGCAAAAAGTGTACAAATGCAATTAGTCTGAAAGCTATTAGAGTATGAAAGAAGTTGGTACAAGTACTTTAGCTTGTTTAAAAGCTAGTTGTGAATAAATAAAATAAAGCTTAATAAAAGTTAATTAGCATCACTCTCACGTGTTAAAACTTTTTATATGAATAAAATAATATTTTTCCTAGAGAAATTCTGCAAGAAAAATATTTTTTCACTTGCCAAAAATATCTTTCACGACATCTTTCGGTGTTTTTTTTTTTGTTTTTACGTTGGGGGTTAAGAAATAAAAAATAATGTCTATGAATCTCGTGGCCTTCCTCTCTTCCAACCTATAATGCAGTAGTTCTAAGTAACTACTACTTTGCACTATGATCATAATGCGATTTAGTCCCTCCACGCATTAGTTACCTATCTCAAAGTTTTTCTACAATCTACCAATGTCTATGTATTAGGATTTCAGAACTTATCGGCAAGTACATGCCATTTTAACATTCTAATGTTGAGAGATAAGTGGCCAAGAAAGAAACTTGAAGCCCGCCTATAATAGACAAACAATAGTTAGAAACGATGCTTTTCCTTTATCCTGAATTCAGTTACAGAAACACATCAGCATATGGGGCTATTTCATTACAGCTACCAAACATGCTGCCGAATTTATAAACGCGAAAAGCAGTGTGCTGCCACTATTTATATTAGTAATTAATGAATACCTATAATGAATCATGTTGTTATCGATTAAAAAAATGCGTTTCTTTTACTAAAATAAGAACTTCCAGAATACTCGTATATACTTTCGTTACTACTTCGTTACGAATTTACGATATATGATATCATACATACTTAAGTATATAAGTCTACATACTTTCAAAAGGCCTAAAATGTTTGAGAAAGACTTACTTTTTGATAAACCTTTAAGTTCGTAACCACTTCACTTGTTTAACTTAATTGTAAGTAATCGTGTAAAAGTTGTACTAAGTAAGTATTTTAAGAATTCTCATAATGAAACCCCGCCTACAACTTGACATTTTCGTCTTGCACGTAAAATATTTTCTCGGGAGTTCGTCGAATAATCTCAAACTCCTCAAGTTTCGGAGGTAGAACATCAAAGTGGCATTTTCAGAGCATCACATCGTTGACTTGGAATAGCTTTAGTGTTTCAGTGCACGAGTTAGAATTTATAGTAGAAAACTGTTTGAATATTTTAAAACTTACATTTTTGTTTGCATACCATCTGCATTTACTAATAAATATATCCTTATTAGGTATTTTATTGAGTATTTTACCTACACTGATCATAGGAACCAACTGCACAGGAATATCACTTTAAAATGGCCGTTTAAGTATCACTTGCCTTACCTAAACCTTTTCAATTGTAATGTTTCACAAAAATAGCGACCTTATATATTATTAGATCTGCAAAAAAGTCCACAACAGTAGGTGAATGTCTGTCTTGTAAGGATAATTAACAGAACCATCTTCTTCTTCAAAATTTTAACATGCAGTTTTTTTATGAGGAAGGTTTTACGCAGTCAATTTTCACTGTGGGGGTAACCAGCTATGGATAAAAGGACTTTTATACACATCAAAGCTGCAAGTTCATTAGTGATTTCAAACTGAGCGAAAAATTCCATATTTAAATAATTATATACTGGCGTAACGTGATCCACAATCGCACCCTGAGTTTTCCAGGAAAGTAGCTGTTATTTCAACGACCCAATTCGCTAATTGCACCATTGTACCTCGAGAAATGTGGTTCCGCCAATTATGCCACTACCTTTTCATAATGAACGGTTTAAAATTCATTTTTTATGCGTCAACTGTTTTAATTGCGAGTTTTCTTAAAAACAAAGTGCGGTAGACAAGCTGACAGTCGGTTTGATGATAGGTAGCTAAGCGTTGCTTATAAACATGTTCTGGCTGTATAAAATATCATATCATACAATATAAGGTAATATATCGAAAGACATATTATATACTAGCTGGCGCCCGCGACTTCGTCCGCGTTAAAAAAGAAAAATTAGCCTATCCTGTGTCCTGTACGTCTAAATGTTTATGTATCAAGTTTCATGAAAAATTAATTAATTCGTTTAAGAGTTATGGAGGAACATACATACTTACATACATACATACAGAAAAAAAATATAAAAATGATCAATTTAGTTTCAGTATCATGTATAGAGCCTACAAACACGATATCTCTGAAAACAAAGTAACTTACAGATTTATTATTAGTATTTATACAGACATACACATTGTAAACAGGCGAAAGAAAGCGAAAACATTTTATATTATTTTATTAGAGATGGGTTTGCTCTTGGCCAGCATCTAGCCGTGTAGCAAAGATGTGGCCTGTGATGGAGAGCTCACCCAGAAGATGCCTATATACTCGAACTTAATGACCTTCAGAATATGACCCCATAAACGCTAGAATTCGCTTAATTATCTACATCTATATCCTAAAAAAATCTATTATCTGTTTCTCTGTTAACTCTATTGTGAAAAATTGACAGACGTTTATTGTGACGTTGATAATATTTGGATTTTTAAACAGCCGTATAGAATTGAATCAATAGATTTTAATGTTTTCTAGTATGCATTGAAAGCAATTTGAGAGGGGAATGCAAAGAATTGGAAATTCAAAACTTATAGCTTTGTCAGCGCTCCGTAAGCGATTTATGAATGGCCAGTGAAAATTTTCCCGATAATGTTAATATTAAATTTAGATTGGGATCTCCTTTCTCGGTATTACGTGAAAAGAATATGAAATAAGATGCAGGTTTTTGAAGGAAAATTATTAAACTGTGAATCATTATTATTACCTATAGACTAGCTGTGCCTGCGCCTTCTTACGCGCTATAGTTCTTTTTTTTTTTTTTTGAAAATCCTACAGGAACCTCATATTTTTCCAGGATAAAAAACATTCTTTATTTTAATCCAGGTAATAAACTATCTGCGTGTCAAATGTCATTCAAATCTGTTAAGCCTTTACTGAAATTAGCGTGCAAAAACGCACAAACTGACAAATTCTAAAAACAATTTTTTGAACTTAGTAACGTGTACAAATTGTTTTTTTTTTTTTTTTTTTTGGAAAAACCTTTAATTTAAGTAGACACAGCTCGTTTACGATTTAATTATAAATGTAGGTATAGATTTACTTCTAACGAGATGTTTTTGGATACTGTGTCTCTATTAATTTATGCTGAGACGATCCATTTTGATGGTAGGCGGCGACCTTTACCTAACACAACACAAACACAAGTGTGGTGTCGATATTTAGTTGTATTAACATAAGGGATAGAAGGAAATGGGCTCTGGCATCCCTTACTCACCGAAACACACGGCTACATATGTTATATTAATTACTCTTTACTAATATTATAAGAGGTAAGTAAGTACTTCGAAAAAAAAATCACCAATAGAATGGAATTTCAAGTTTACATGGGCTAAATATATCTAAAAATAAAGATCTGAAGCTTGGCAAAAATATAATGTCAGGCGTTATAAGGTGAACTTCCGTCAATGGACCGGAATCACGGGAGTGGGAGAGCTGGGGCCCTACTATCAACTCTTAATACGATTTAATTTAGGACCTAAACTGGATTGCATTTGCTATTTCGTATCATCAACTTCGTTTTAGTATGAAAGCGATTTTGTTTAGGAACCCAAATTAAAATCCTCTGAATTTGAATCGTCTTTTAATGCCCGCCTTCCACCGCGAGCGGAGGGGACCCATTAAGGACTCCGTTTAAACTCGCACGACTAAACTGCATACTTGTGTTTCCACCAACAAATAGGCGAACGCGAGGAGCAATTTAGCGAAACTAAATTGACCAATTTTAGAATTTTTTTCTGTATGTATGTATGCATGTATGTTCTTCCATAACTCTTGGTAGATAAACATTTAAACGTACGGGACACAGGATAGGCTACTTTTTCTTTTTCAACGCGGACGAAGTCGCGGGCGCTAGCTAGTACCTAAATATAACCAAAAATACCAATCCTTTTAATTTTAAAATATGCAAGTTGACATTATTTCTTTTATTGAAGAATTTTCTGGACAATATTAAAAATCGTAACAAAATCCTGTTGAATAGTTACATTAAAAAATAAATAGACACATACCTAGACAGCATTTATAATATATTAGCTGCTGCCCGCGACTTCGCCCGCGTAACTTTGTAAATTATATACTAAAAACCTTCCTCGAGAACCACTCTATCCATTGGTGAAAACGGCATTAAAATCGGTGCAGTAGTTTTTGAGTTTATTGCGAACAGACGCGGCGGAGGACTGTTTTATAATATGTAAGGATTATTATTTTTTATAACATTTACAGTCATGTCGAACCATATTCTGTGTACTAACATGGTGAATATTAAAAAACAAACAAAACTTATGATTATGTAAATCATTCCGCCAAATTAATGTTATAAATTGAACCAAATTGTAAATTCGCGCTAGTAAGCGTGGCTATTGGCAACAGGTGTTGTAGGTGACTTGACTTATAGCCTCCAGTGAAGTTAGCTTATTTACGAGTCATTCGCAGAGTAACGACCTATAAACTTAGTCTCTTCCGAAGTAGGTGTACAAGTTTTTACACATTTGTAAATTATAAAGTTCATGCTAAAAGGTCACACCTTCATAATAAATTGTTTCGGTTGTTGATTTGAGAAAAAGGTATGATTGAAATACAGGGCGTCCCAGACTATGCGACATGAAGGGAAAGTACCTTAAATATCGTAGATAGGATATTTTGCTGTAAGAAGACTTTATGTTGTTTTTAAAGGTTAGTAATACTGTATTCAAAGTTTTTCTAAAAATTACTTGCTTCGTCTGGGAATCGAACCGACTTAAATGTGAAAAAAAAAATCACCCATATTTTTATGATGCCAATCGAAAGAATGGACAAATAATAATAATTCTTCTTAAGTAACATAGTATCTTAAAAGAACGGAATAACGTAAAATGTTTGATTCAAATTTCAAGAATATTATTTATTGCCAATGACGATTTATTTTTTAGAAAATCTTTGAATGCAGTATTACTAACTTTTAAAAATAACAAATTAATCTTTCAGCAAAATATCCTATCTACGATATTTAAGGTACTTTCCCTTCATGTCGCATAGTCTTGGGACGCCCTGTATAAGATACGAATCGTGTCCTTTTTAAATACTTTTATAGAGTGCTGGTCGAACAAAAGAAACAGAGTCGGATGTTCCTTTCATACAGCTAATTCCTCTGATTAATTTCTTTGTCTGCGTATTGATCGGCCGCTTCTATTGGAGTTATGTTCGTCTATTTCACGCGCGCCGACCAATGTCGGGGAAATGCCTGTCTCTTATCTATCACACAATATTCTCAATGGTTTTATTAACCATATCATTTCATTTTGAACAGAACAATGAACTCGTTAGTCCCATATGACTCACTAAAAAAAATCTACGCCCGATTCTTTGATCGGACAGAGAGGAAGAATGAATTTTTAGTAATGAGTTCGGACAAGCTTTAATAATTATATTGCTGCTTAAAAACTAAAGGGCCATAAAACAAAAAATCTAAAAATGTTTTTATTGCAAAAATACAATCACAATCCTTCATATTGTATGTTGCAAAAAGACTTATGGTTGTTTTATTCCATATTTAGTATATTTTGATCATTTTTTTATGTATTCTTAAGTAACTTATATGCTTAAATATCTCTTCTAGTATTCCGTTTATTATAAGAGTACTTAAAAGATTTAATGCTACTTAAAAATACGCTTCTAACGATGTATAATATGCATATATTTGATCTAAATCTAATAAGAAAAAAATAGACAAAAAATAATTTAATTTTTTCGATTAGCTCTCCTGTAAAGTGTAATTTTGATTTGTGGCCCTTTAGTTTTTAAGCAGCGATGTTAGCTTTTGCTAGCTACTTCGTCTGCGACGAATTCGATGTTTTTAATGGTTAATAAAAATAGCGTTACAATAAACTTTTCTATTGTTTTTTTTAGATAAAAGTTCCTTTTTTGGATGAAGAGTTAAAATGATCTTTTACCTTATGATCTTTTTTGTATCTCTGATGTGTTAAAGCGTAACAAACAAACAAACAAACAAACGCTTTAAATTTATTATAAAATTTTAGTATGAATTTGAAAGAGCCGTCACTGAAGCAATTTCGGTCTGCATATACCTATTTACTCCAAACCGCTTCTATTTTCTTTCGTCGGAAGGTAAAGAAATTGCGTCTTGAAACTTGACAAAAGCACTGGTGGAAGTTTCATATAAAACGTTCACAATGTTTGTCCGTTGTACACAAACCAACGGGTAATACAATCTTCTCGTTTCCACTGCTCGTAAATCTTAAACCGACCGTTATCCTGCCATTTTCGTGGTTGTCAACTGTGTTTAGTACAAAATAAACGTGGCCAGAAGGAACACTTCCGAGACGCACGAAAATATTTCTTTCATTCTACGTCGTCCGCAAGCCTATTGGAGTTGGTACGTGACTCGAATGAATGGACGGATCATAATATCTGTGTTACTTACAAAAGAATATGGAGATATTTTGATTGCGTTGTGTTATACGACTTTTGATATCTTCACAAGGGGTCCGTGAATATTTTTAACTGGATTGCTTTATCGGATTTGCTAGGTTGAAATATTAATGAGGGAATGCTATACAAAAGAATGTCTACATTGTATAAAACGCCTTCCGCGTCTCTCGGTCGGTCCATTTGTTCAACCGCTAACTCCTCCTAAGCCACGCAACAGATTTTAATGCGGTTTTCACCAACAGTTAGATATTTTTTCAAGGAAAACAGTTTTTATGTAAGTAAAAAAAAACATATTTGGTAACCAAGTCGCCAAAAAAATTACATAAGCTAATCTGAGATACATAAAAATAATGTACAAGAGAATTGTAGTTTTTGCAAAAAACTTCCTGATGGCATATGTCTATCTGTTACGGTTGACTACAGTAACCATTTCTTTCATTGAAACTTTAAGCTCTATTATAAATTTGAATTGGCTGTCTGCGTCTATTAATTGTGTCTCCGCTAATTTCTTCTAAACCAACCACCCAACAGATTTTGTTACGGTTTTCAGTAATGGAAAGAGCGATCAACGAGGAAAGTTTTGTACACAATTTGCAGTAAAAAATGCTTCTTGACAGGGTGGTCCGATTTTGATAATTCTTTTTTTATTTGAAAGCGTGCACCCCCAAGGGGGTCCCATTTTAATTTGAAAAAAAAAAATTCCAACCCTAAGGGTAGGAAAACAGGGGATGATTGATTGTTCACTCACCGATTGTAGCGTATAACCACGCATAACTTTTTACAGAGTAGTTCGATTTTGATAATTCTTTTTTTAATGGATACGTCAAAGTTGGTCTCGTATAATTTTGGAAAAAAAAATCCTACCCTAAAGGTGGGAAAATGGGGATGAAAAATTAAAAATTAAGCATGTAGTAAATATTAGATTAGAGCCACAAAAAAATATAAAATAAAACTTTTTAACAAAAAATAAAACCGCCGAAAAAACTGAAAAGCATAAAATAATCTTATTATTTTACCTAAGTAATTTTGAGCCGGTGCCAAAGAAGCAAAAATTACGTAAAGAGTGATGCGCGGCGGCGACTCAAAATTACTTAGGTAAAATAATAAGATTATTTTATGCTTTTCAGTTTTTTCGGCGGTTTTATGTTATGAACACTCGGTCAAAACCAATAAACGAGGAAGGTTTTCAGAACCCTCCTCGCAGAAAAAAATGGATTCGTGCGTAGCCGGCACAGATCCTAGTATTTAAGCGATAATAATGTCATTTCATTTACAAATTATTTGAAATTCGATGTTTATATTACACAACTGTGCTGATACGTATTAAAGATATTAACCCGCCAGCAATAATTTAGCTTTGACTAAAATTTATCAAGGCAACGCAATGAAAGACATCACAAAGGTACGAATGTATTTGCATAAATGGAGGCTTCCCTTTGCGCAGCGAATGGCAGGCTTATAATGTCGGGACCGTCCTTCAAATGTTAAATGAATTATCATTTTTGTGGCTTCATTATAAAAGGAATTAGCACCCGCAAAAGTATTTGTAATATAGACAACAACTACGCTTCATTATCTAAATCCGCCCTTATTATACTCAATCTGCCCACAGCGTATAAGACAAACCGCTTATGCTTGGGCCACGAAACCAACGCTCGAAGACGAATTCGCTTAAAAAATTCGATGCAAATTGCAGCTCCGTGTTGTGGCCTCTTACATGAACTACAATTATTTGTTTTTGACGCTTGCAATGCAAAGCGAATTCGCTTCGAGTGTTTTCATGGCCCACGGGTTAGGCTGAGTTTATGAAACAAGCGGAACGGGGTGAAGCGGAGCTCGAACGATACATTCGATACCGAGTAAATTATTTATCTATACTTTTGTTCTCGATACTCGATACTGAGCCAAGTACCTCTATAATGAGTTATAATGATCGCACTCGCTAGCGAGAGCGTGAAATATTTTTTGGAAAATTGTCAATTTGACATTGACAGTTGACAGTTTTTCATATAAATGTTTTAGGCTCTCGCTAGCGAATGCGATCATTGTAAACTCATGGTAAAGGTACAGTAATTCTCACGGAAATCGACGGTATCGAGTAACGAGAATCGAGGAGCAACAACAGAAAGCCATCTAGTAATTGTAATAGCAATGATATTGACAAGGAAATATTAAAAGATAATATTTCTTTGGGAACACGTTATGAAAGCGCTTGTAAAGGTCCTTATTCAGAATTCTTACTAACTCCGTATAAAATTTTATGAATATAGGTAACTACAGTGGTATCGGACATCCAAAGTTAGAAACTTTACTATTTTATAATAAAACTAATCTTTTATAATAAACTGGATTTCTAATCAAGTTCGATAATTGATCGAAGAGTTGTAATATTAGGGGTGGCCGTTTCGTTTGGCGGGGCACCGAAGTCGTGTCATAACGTCCTCGCGACCCCTCCCATCGACCGCCGCGCTAGAAAGTAATTTGGAGAAAAAAATCCATACGAAGCCGGGGGCGGGCCGCTAGTGTAAATAACAAGAACAAATATATTGCACATGAATAATTTGTAAATCATTCACAATCGCAATTCATCCTTTTTTTGTTGGCAACTAAAGATCGATTTAAATCTTTGTTAAGAACCTATTTTATAGGGAATGTCGTGTAATTCGAATTTCGAACGAACATGTACCCGCGGGCAACGACCGAATTAAATATCTGGAATAACAGATAAAAGAATTTAATAACGACCTCGTTTTAATTCGGACCGTTGCGCGTTGGTGTTCAAATAAAATGTAAATTACATTGAGTGGAATACGAAACCAAAACTTTGTGCAGTGCGATTTGAATTGCTGCAGGGCATTCCTTGACTAAGTCAACCTGGCGTACCAGTCTGTTTGACTTGTGACTGTGTGATAGCCGTAGGCGATATTCGCTTGAAAATCTTTCAAGAATTTCTTTGAGGTGGAATTTTGAATTGAAGCTCTTATCAATAAATTATGTGAATTATTTTTACTAGACATTAAATAATTTTACTTTGCGCCTCTTTCACAAACGTCAAGTAGGCCAAACTGTCATTTAAAGTCACCGGTAACCGGGGATAATGGAGCTGATATACCTTTGTTTGGCCTCTTTCACAAACTACATGTAAAGTGTTGATTAGTTACTTTTAGAAATCATTTTCTGTTATATTGAATTATGCACTCGGTTTACTGCATCATTCGATAGCCGATTTTTTTATTATTATTTGCTGTTTAATGTTTGGGACGTTTACCGTACAAACAAAGGTATATCAGCTCCATTATTCCCGGTTACCGGTGACTTTAAATGACAGTTTGGCCTACTTGACGTTTGCGAAAGAGACGCTTAATGTTACTACGTAACCACCACTGTCCGTCATCCTTAATCACAAAATAATGAACACGAATGAAGGTATTTATAACACTTTCCTGTTACAACACTATTGAGAAAAATACTTTTCAAAATGTTTATGAATTTACTCGACTTTCGAGACTTAAAATTATTCGTAACAATACACAGTGCAGACGATAATCCCACATGAGACACTCCTGTCGGGCTTGTCGCCATTATGGTGACGTCAGCGCGACAGCGACAGATAAACATATACAACATATATGTACAACATATGTGTAGTAGCTGTGTGAGTGATCTAAGTGTTGACACCTTTTTGGAGTCCATCAAAACGGGAACCTTTGCCGGCGCTCTTTTGTGCTTGGATGAAAAACAATCACGGCACGATAAAAGTATCCATTGTACTTTGCCCACAACCTATTTGTACTACGGTGTGTATTGAGGATATACATTATGGTTAGGGAGCCCACGATGCTAAATGTGTAGTCACTCGAGCGTCGTGGGGACCTATTATCGTGGGACTTTGAAGATTGGATGGTAAGAAGAAAAAAAGGTTATATGAAATTTTTCATTTCAGCGGTGGGGTGAGCGTCTACAGGCGTTCAAAATTTTGTAGGCGCTGTATTTTAAAAAAATCCTCCATATAATCGTCAGATTAAGAATCAGCACGATCAGGAATTTAGGCTGAACCGTCTGTATGAAAATCTGACGCGCTCGAGTATTACAAAATGAGAATCGTCAAAAATATTTTTTGCATTTTCAAAAAGCTGCCACGAGCTTGCGTTACATCCGAATCGTCTGAATTTTAAATGGGAGCTTAGTTTAGGTTCACTTAACATCCCCTCTGAAAATCTGACGCGCTCTAGTTGTATTTAAAATTTTACCCCCACCCCCGCCAACCCCACCAACCAAACCGTCAGATTAATACATATCCGTTATCGAAGACACGTGGGGTATATACATTGGCAATATCTGACGCGAGTAAATCCAAAAATCCCCTCTTGGGCTCCCCTGCCATTATACATCACTTAAATAATCTATACTATTATATAAAGCTGAAGAGTTTGTTTGTTTGTTTGGTTGAAAGCGCTAATCTCAGGAACTACTGGTTCGAATTGAAAAATTCTTTTTGTGTTGGATAGTCCATTTATCGAAGAAGGAATTAACAATTTGAACGCGGACGAAGTCGCAGGCACCAGCTAGTATAAAATATTTAACATTTGTCTGGGTTCTCTGATTGTATGAACAAGGCTTCTTTTGAAAAAATCATAGTTTTTTAATAGTTTTTCAAATAAGAAATCAATTTAAATGAATTTTATATCTATACTTTTAATTTTATAAAGAGGATGTTTGTTTGTTTGCTTTAAACAAACAAAATCATCTTGTTGTTGTTTGCTTTAACAATAGGCTCCGAAACTGGGTCCGTGGTGTACGCCCCCAGCGGTGTTCGCACCTGTAGTGGACGCCCCCGATTCGAATAAATTAAATATCATAATTAACTACTGTACCGATTTGAAAAATTCTTTCACTGTTGGGAAGCTATATTATCTTCGAGTAACATAAGCTACATTTTATAAAGTTACACGGACGATGTCGCGTGCAACAGCTAGTAGTTAATAATGGGTGAGAACCACACCACAGCAGTGGGCGTTTGTCATTTTATGGTTACAGAAAATGACAGTTTATGTTGCATATAGCAAAGAAACATTAGCTAACATAAACACACTGGGGGTTGTAAGAAGATATTATTAATAGGTATGTTAAAAGTAACCCCACAAGTGGCGAGTGAGCAGAGACAACCCTTCTAGGGACGCAGATGGCAGACTGTCTACCAAATGTTACATGAAAAATGAGCGTTGCTCCGAAGCCTTTCGCTTACAATGTTAAGGCTTAAAGCACTCCATCAATGTTTTGTCAGTTGTAAAAGTTTATAAAAAAAATGAACACCTGTTTATTTTTTTGGAAAGAATTTTAACTTCATTGTTATCCTTCATAATCCTGTTACTTTCTACAGCGCATTTTCAGCACCTGTGGCACCTATGGCGTCTCTAGGTATTATCTATACTTTTACATAAAGCTGAAGTTTGTTTGGTTTTAAGCGCTAATCTAAGGAACTACTGGTTCGAATTGAAAAATTATTTTTGTGTTGGATAGTACATTTATCAAAGAAGATTATAGAGAACGCGAACGAAGTCGCGGGCACCAGCTAATACTATATATTCCATAAACTTATCGTTAAATAGAGAGCGGGAGGGAGGAGACATAATCAGGAACCTTATGAATCCTTTGGTATGTTAAATATAATCAACATTTATATTAAAAAAAAATTACACTAACATAAATTTGCAATATTTCTAATTGCTAACATTTGTTTCAATACTTATTTTAATATGTAAAAATCGTGTGTTTACGCGATATTCGCTTACGCTAATCTCCAAAACTGCCCTACCAATGTGTATAGTTGTATACCAGGGCCCTGATTCTGTATGACAACTACGATTCCACACTCTTGTCTTACTTTTTTCAAACCACGTCAATGTCTTGCCTTGTCGTGTCATTCTGTATGCCCCAAGACAAATTATCTATGGCACGACAAATCATAATTTCACAGAAACCACAGTAGGTATACTATTGTATTTATTTTATAATTCCACTGATGAGTGATGCGGTTTTGAAGTAAGGAATCGCGAAATGGCGTTACAGAATCAGGGCCCAGCTTGAAAGACGGGATATAATTTATAAGGATACGCGGACAAAGTTGCGAGAAAAAGCTAGTCTAGACATAAATGCTAAAAAAAAAACTTTAAAAGGGTTGCATTTAATTAAAAAACACATTATATTTTTTTTTAACATAGCGACACTGTCTTTGCGGAAGTATAGCGACCTTGAGTGTTTTAAAATGTTTACGCCGCTTCTGCGAAGTTTATGAAAAATTAAGAATTTGTTACCAAAACACGCGGCGGGCGGTAATATAAATATTTGATTTTTGCTATCTTCCCTCTTAGCTATTATAAATTAATTATTATTTATAGACCTTGCATAAACATTAGAACGGTTAAGAGAGTTTGTGATGGTCAACATGATTTGTTTTTAAACAATTGTTTAGTTAATTTTATTTATGGTTAACAAAATTGTTTATGTGATACATTTTCACCGCTTAATCTCATCGTGGTATTAAAAAGTTGTGGGAGAAACAGACTCAAGCGGACAGCTACATTATGTTATAATATAGGTATTAGCTGTTGCACCCACTTCGCCTGCGTATTTTGTTTTTTAAAAAATAGCCTATGTTGCTCGCTGATAATGTAGCTTTCTAGGTGAAAGAATTTTTAAAATCGGTTTAGTAGTTTTTGAGTTTATGTACGCTAGATCTTTTAAACTATACGCAACGGATTTACGTAAATGTGGTTTTCACTAATTTAAAGATTAAAGAACGTCAGAGCGCTACCTCACCGGGACGCCACGGCCACGTCGCTGGTGACGTAGGTTGGCTACCCACGGTCGCCAAATTGAGTGGCCAGTGACGTCTTGGCTACCTTCTGTCAGTCAGTTTTCGTATAGAGAATGGACGCTTTTGTATTTCAACAATGAACCCCCGGTATCGACTCATTCTTTTTACTAAAAAATCACACAAAACTTAAAAATAGAACTCTCGTGCTACCGTCTTGGCCACCGGTTTGGACACTGAGTGAAACGCAGTTTACTCGCATACATTTTACTGGCGACGTCGTCGCGTCGCCAAAGTCTCCAGTCTCCACGCAGAGTGCCGACGTTCGTGGCCACGCTTCTAAACTAGCCACGCTTCCAAGCCGTCGCCAAGTGCGTTATCTGTCATACACATGTCATACATGTCAATATAAATTGTTGGCCACGTGGAATATTTTTATATATAATTTGCAGAAAAAAGTTGCACCCATGCGAAGCCGGGAGTGGGTCGCTAGTCTCCAATAAAAGATTTTTTCTCGTTTACAATTTCCCAAGCCTTGTTAGTTATGCGAGTTCAAAATATTAGGTATATCACTGACTTAAACGCGTATGTCGCGTGTGGTTGTATGACAAACGAAAATTTGCCTTTGCGTGATCGGAAATTATCCATTAATTCGTTTTGTTTGTCCAACAAAATGTATCCATAAACATCAAAGTAGTAAAATCGTGAATTGTCGCGACGTAAACCACCCCATCTGCACACATCGTTACGCCTACCCCAGACGTTTGCGTCTCGTCCAATTTTCTGGGGTCGGTATCGACCGCTCCAGGGCGTACCCCCCGCCACTTACTTGGGGCTGCTTGGTCCTCCAAATAATCTGAGAGATTTTGAATTTTACTAGCAATTAATGTGCACCGTTAAATTCTACTCGTTGTACGTTTGACGTGTCTGGGTTACCTTACAGAACTTTACTACAGTACGGTAAGGTATTGTAAGTACCTTAAAGTGGTATGTATGGCAGCATTAGTCGCACTTAGGTACTGCTGGATCACCATGAAACGCCTTACAATGCAATATGCTTTGCCTAATATGGCTTTATTTATTGTGCCGGTATAATGTTTTGTTTTTTATCTAATTCAAATTTTAAAAACGTAAGTTAAATTTAATAATGTACTTTCTCTTAACAGTCAATATTTAAATCATATATGTCATACAAGTTATGTCCGCAACTTCGTTCGCGCTGTAGTTTTTTTTTTTTAAATCCAACAAAAATGAGTAACCTAACATTTATCCAGGATGAAAAGTATTCCATATTTTAATATAGGTAATAAACTGTCTGCGTTAAATTTTATCCAAATTAGTACAGCCGTTACAACAATCTTCCAAACATACAAACTTTAGCGTTTATAGTATTATTATAGGATTAGGATTATATTTCAATCAAAAAACCTTTCATCTAGAAACGAGTTTAGCTCAGCTGGCAACCAACAGTTCTTCTTTTTTAAACAAACCACCTCCTCGACATAAAAGATCTCGTGGAAGGGGCTAGAAGCTGAAAAAAATAATCCAATTTAAAAGGATCAAGGAGCGACTATCCGTTTTAAACTTCAATGCGATAAAATATCAGCGACAGTGAACTAAAAAATGTGATTGATTTCATTATTCACCCCAGTAGGTAGGTAATCTAATTTAATGTCAAAGTATTTAAAATAACTAGTACTCACCCGCGGTTTCGTTCGTATATTTACATATATTTTTTTAATGTAAAGGCCAATGCACATCTGACGCGAGATGCATCGCTTATCGTAGGCCGCGTAACACCAAAACGGTTTAACTATTCCTAAACCTAATCTATCTATTAAAAACTACCTGACCAACTTTGAAAATCATCGCGATAGAATTATTGCGATAAAACTTCGTCTTCGGCCTACGGCGAATGTGCATGGCCACATTGCAAACAGAGAAAAGTCGCAATAGTTTATCGCGGAAAAATGGACGAAACTGTCGCTCTATATTTTATGGCGTTAAACAATTACTTTCTGCATTTGTTTTGGATTCCATAATATTGGCTCGTCCTCGTAATTGGTTATAAACTCTAAAATTCTGTCATTACTCCAATCCGCTAGTTCCGCTACGCACGACACCTTTCGGCCGACTGAAGTGTAGCCACACAAGCGAAGTTCATCGCGATAAAACCCTTTGATGTGCGCGAGTTTACCGACAGTGGGGCGAAGTGTCTGCGGCTTCGCCCGAAGTGCCGAACTATTCGCGAATATTCGACTACACACATCGCGATAAAGCGAATGTTCGCGTTATCGCGATGTGTGTGGCCCTAGCTTTATAGAAAGCTACATCATCAGCGAGTAACATATGTGTCGTTCATTGTAAAAGTGGTGTAACTCCCTATTTTTAAAACCATCTTTTCTTGTCTAATGGTATCACATTTAGTCATAACTTTCAATATAAAAGTGAAGTGACTCCAATAGTTACATTAAAATCCCATAGATGAAAACAATAAATGAATGCTTATATTATTTTTCCTACACTATAATTCGCAAAAAGCTCGTTATTCTAAAATTCAGTTACAAGGAGATAGTTCACTTTTACAATGAACGACACATATATAAAAAAAAGTCGTGTTAGTAACACCATTTGTAATTCGAGAACGGCTGGACCGATTTTTATGATCTTGGATTTGTTGAGTGTCTCCGTTCCGAATAGCAGAATAAGTTCTACTGTAGAGTATTGGACTTCAGCTAGTAATATTATTAATGCGAAAGTTTGCATGTTTGGTTGTTTTAATGTTTGTTACAAGAATGACTACGTATTTGTATGAAATTTTAATAGAATACATACTTTATTTACTGAAAAATAAATAAATGTAAAATATTACATTTTTTTATTTTTCAGTACATTTATTACATACATACATACATATTACATTTATTTATTTTTCAGTAAATAAACACTCTGGAATAAATAACTCTGGAACACCAGAGGGAAAAACGAACTGTAGTTCGAACGAACGAAGTCGCTGGCAAAGCCAGTATGTAGTTAATAGAACATACACACTCAACCGATGATGCGTTATGAGCGCGTCGAGCGTACTGACTACGCCTACGTTAATACAAAGCGTCTTTCCCATTTCGGTCGACCTATCGTCGAAAAAAAGGTAAAGATTGGACCCAATATACCTTTCTTTCTTCATCTTGTAAAGCCTTCCAAATAATTTATTTCAAAGGGCTTCCTTCATATACAAAAAAATTATCACTCTGTACAGCTGAATGCAGAAACTGACTAGGTATAGACGCGCAAAGTGGCAGGTTTAAATTTAACTGAGTACGTTGTTTCACAAACGTCAAGTAGGCCAAACTGTCATTTAAAGTCACCGGTAACCGGGGATAATTTAGCTGATATACCTTTGTTTGTACGGTAAACGTCCCAAACATTAAATCAAAAATAATAAAAAAAAATCGGCTATCGAATGATGCAGTAAACCGAGTGCATAATTCAATTATAACAGAAAATGATTTCTAAAAGTAACTAATCAACACTTTACTTGTAGTTTGTGAAAGAGGCCCTTATTGTCGTAAAAAAAAAACACATGAATAATTGTCAAGTCTTGACATCGAGCTTGTCGATTCATAAAAAAATTGAAAAAATGTTTATTAATTCAACCCTCTTTATCCTTCTGCTAAGGTGTTCACAATATATTATTTACAATATTAGCCCAAGGTTGTATGCATGTAAGTAGCAGTCATGTTAACATAAAACTGACTTAAAGGTATAAATCAATAAAATTACATCTAAGTAAGTACTTTTTACATTAAGGGCCTCTTTCACCAACTACAAGTGAAGTGTTGATTAGTTACTTTTAGAAAGAATTTTATGTTTTTTTTTTTAAATTATGCACTCGGTTTACTAAATACTTCGATAACTAGGCGATTTTTTTTTAATGTTTGGGACTTTTACCGTATAGTTACAAACAAAGGTATATCAGCTCCATTATCCCTGGTGACCGGTGACCTTAAATGGCGGTTAGCCTACTTGACCCATGGTGAAAGAGGCCTATGTATGTCGCTAAGTATGTATGGTAATAGTGACTATGTATGTCGCTTATGAAAACAAGTAGGTAACGCAATAGACGTTCGTAACTATGGAGAGGAAAGGAAATGGGGCTCTGGCATCCCTTACTCCACTCCCCGAAACAGTACATGTACTTTTATTACATGACTAGCTGGCGTCCGCGACTTCGTCCGCGTTAAAAAGGAAAAAAGTAGCCTATCCTGTGTCCTGTACGTCTAAATGTTTATCTATCAAATTTCATGAAAATCAATTAATTCGTTTAAGAGTTATGGAGGAACATACATACAGAAAAAAATTCTAAAAATGGTCAATTTAGTTTCAGTATGATGTATAGAGCTTATAAACACGATATTTCTGAAAACAAAGTAACTTACTCATGATAAGTTTCATGATACTACTTATCATCTTTTGTAATATCTTTTACAAAAGACACTCAAGATATCTTAATATTTTGTACTTTATCTATATCTACTATCTATACCTACTATTATTATATGAATAGAAAAATTTGTATGTTTGTAATGAATAAAGTCAACTAAGTACTGGACCGGTTTGAAAAATTATTTCACTTATAATAAGCTACATTATCAGCGAGTAGTTAATTTATTATAAAAAAAGGCAATTTATTATATAAAAAAAGTACGGGTGGCGAAGTCTCGTGCAAACGGCTAGTCAATACTAATAATAAATCTGTAAGGGTTGGTCATGGAGTAAGTTACTTTGTTTTCAGAGATATCGTGTTTATAGGCTCTATACATGATACTGAAACTAAATTGACCATTTTTACAATTTTTTTCTGTATGTATGTATGTATGTATGTTCCTCCATAACTCTTAAACGAATCAACTGATTTTCATGAAACTTCGTAGATAAACATTTAGACGTACGGGACACAGGATAGGCTACTTTTTTTCTTTTTCAACGCGGACGAATTCGCGGGCGCCAGCTAGTATTATTATAAATGTAAAAGTATCATGAAATTTTGCATACACGTTGTCTGGGATACAAGAAATGACCTTCACCTTTCACCTAAAAAAAAAAACGTTTCCGAGGGATTATTTCAAAATATAAATAACAGTGGCGGCGCCACGGTCGCCACAGCAATAAAGATGTCAGGCGTTAGATTACTCAAAATATATATTTACTGAGGTTTTATATTTTTTCATTTTTTTTATGCGGCCGAAGTCGCGGGCACCAGCTAGTTTGCTCAATATCGTAGCAATATTGAATAGGTAAACAAATGCCATGCCAACTTGTAGTGTATGTATACACACATTGGCACTAAAATTGTGGAAAAAAATATTCATTTCCATCTTATGCAAACATCAAACGGCACGGTTGCAACTCTAATCAAATAAACCTTCGGTTCTCAAACATGTGTATAATAGCACATATAGGCACATAAAGGGCTGGCGCATAGTTAGTATAACCACGTATAACTTAAGAACAGTAGACAATCTACAAAAGTTCCAACTAGACATAATATATGTGTCGTTCATTGTAAAAGTGAACTATCTCCTTGTAGCTGAATTTTAGAATAACGAGCTTTTTGCGAATTATAGTGTAGAAAAAAAAAATAAGCATTCATTCATTGTTTTCATCTATGGGATTTTAATGCAACTATTGGAGTTACTTCACTTTTATATTGAAAGTTATGACTAAATGTGATACCATTAGGCAAGAAAATATGGTTTTAAAAATAGGGAGTTACACCACTTTTACAATGAACGACACATATTACACATTTCGTTTACTCTTATATAATTTTTTTTTAGTTCTCCATACTGAAATATAGTAACCTTTTCGTTGTTTCTATAGAGATAAGGATTAGTCTATAGTCTATATTAATCTCACTGCTAACATTATTAGCTGCGGAAGTAAACTGTGTTAAAAAAAAATCACTCGCTGTTCAAAATGTTTTTATTTTTATTTTAAAAAATATACTTGTTACGATGTCATTATTTTTATTTTATGATGTTTTTGTGTGACGAACAAGCAGTTAGCATATAATCTATAATATCAACCGGATCTAGATTAAATTATTGATAATATTGGATAGGACAAATTTATAGAATCTATAGAATATTTAGTTAATCAATACTAATAATAAATCTGTAAGTGTAGGTATTGTATGTACTTATGTATGTTCCTCTATAACTCTTAAACGAATTAACTGATTTTCATGAAAATTGGTAGATAAATATTTAGACGTACAGGACACAGGATAGGCTCCTTTTTTCTTTTTCAACGCGGACGTAGTCGCGGGCACCAGCTAGTATTATATAGTTTTCTACAATTACCGCCAAGTATTGCATGAGACAGTTTGATTTTCAAAGTTCGAGTAAATAGGCATCTTCTGGGTGAGATCTCCATCACAGGCCTCATCTTCGCTACACGGCTGGATGCTAATAATAATAATTAAAAACTCTCTCTAATAATAATAAAAAACTTATAGTTTAGCCAAAACTAAGCCAAGTAGCGCATGTGTTTCCATAGACATTAGTCACTGACAATATGCAATACACTGTGCATTGCTTTCACTACATCATTAGTGTTGCCGACTTTATTTTGTTACACCCCGTTGACTTCAACAACATCAACTGTATATTAATTTTCCAGTTGCCAGCGATTTTATTTTTAATACAGTCATGTTTTCAAGATCCTTTTAAAACATTTATGCATTTTCTTTAAGAGCGGGCATAAAGAGAAACAGCCAATCCTAGATTTGAATTTTAACTAAGTAAACAAAGTCTAATTTAATTAATTTTTTTAAATAGATAAATACATTATAAATGAAAGTGACGTCTGTAACAGAAAATATAATATAATGAAATTTTCTCGATAGAAAAAAATCACCAAGTGAGCTCTCATTTCCATCGATTTTAGTTTTATTTTCAAAATGACACACATTACAAAGCTAAAAGTGTATCAGTAATTTCACATCACATATTATCTAAGGCTTTATGTAACAATTTTTCATTTGACATTTGACATAATTTACGAATAATTAATATTTAATACTTTTGGCACTTATAACATTTTTATTGAGCGAGATGCGCTATCTTCCGTCGCATGTTGTGCGTAGTTCTACGTATTTTGTGTCACTGTCATGTCCAAGGGACCACGCGGGTGAAATTACTAATTTTGTTTGCTTTATACCCCTTCTTAAGCATTTATAAATGCTTTTCGAATATTTATTAATCTTTTTAAGAATAATATATAGATACGCTTTCAAAAAACATAACCTAAGAATTTCATAAATTATACGAAATACGGATAAATGAAAACGACACCATCATTTTTAAATTTTTATTTTTCTAAATAGGGAACTTTCCGAACGACTGTATTCGCCTTGAAGATAAGAGTAATTATTTTTATGTGCACCAGCCTAAAATATTACGTATTTTTATGGAGTGTTAAAAAACGTTATTATTTATGGCCTCGTGAAGAATTGTTCTGCTTATAATAAACGCAAACATAACGGCCATATATCTTATCTTGTCTACCTATTTTTATTTTTGTAAAATGTAATGGATTCTTTATAATATTAGTTATAGTGAATAAGGTCACAAAGCAATACCAATTTACCATCTTTGTTGGGCCTAGATTCGTAAGTTACCTTAACATTTTTTTATTGTTTTAGATCGTTGAACTCAGCGAAAGCTATAAAAACCCCTAATAAAGTAGCCTACTGAAGGGATAATCGGTTTTTTTTTTTCACTTTTTCCTACTAGTAGTAGTAGTAGAAGATAGGTGGAATTTTTTCTTCCATCTATCGCTACTGCTTGTAGTTACTATAAAGATATATTAAATTTACCTAACTATTATTCAGATGAAAAACCTTCTATAATAATATATTTTAATCACACTGCCTTAACTGAATTCCGATAATTTAGATAATTATAGCGTTCGATGGACTACTGCACGAAATTCGATGATTCTTGGTCATTTGTGATAACGTGACTTTGTGACGTGACCCAGATAACTTTGCCGCACAGTTTGACTATCTCGGTTTATTTGTTTACGATATTATTATGACTAGCTTTTGCTAGTCATAGTTATAACATAGTTATAACATTTATTCAATCTTTAACTGCTCTAATATTCTGCCAAAAATTCAACACCTGACAAAAATACATACTTATACGAAGACATTTTTATATTCATAGACAATTGCTCAGGAACAGTACTTTTTTCTGGATGAAAGATACCCTATGTTCTATTATGTATCCCTAACAACGTGTATACAAAAATTTTACGATGATCGACGTATGTTTAAGGCGTGAAAGCATAACAAACATACTCACTTTCGGGTTAACACATCTGTTAGGATTAAAATTGCATTTTGATCAGTCAATTGCACCGGTGCGAAACCGGGTGGGGTGTCTAGTTAATTGTAAAATGGTTGAACGGCTATAGTATTACAGTTCCTTCCTCCCCAATGGCCGAGGACAGTAATTTACGACACTATGACGTCAGGCCGAGCCCGGGAGCGGTAGCATCGCGCCGTCTCTTGTGTAATAGAACTGTATAAAGCGCATTATTTATTGCTTTTTATACTTTTATTTGAAACGTGGTATTCTTACGTCAGAATTACAAGTCATATCTGAAACTGTAATATCAGCGTGTTTATGTTTATCTTAACATATCTATATTAGAGCGACGCGCTCGACCTAGCTTCGTCTGGAAGCGGTTAGGGATTTACTCGTAGCATGCATAATATATAGCCTATGACCCTACTAGGGCAATAATATCGGAAGGTTTTCAATTCCGAAACTGAGTTACGATACTGGATACCCAATATCGGAATTCCGGAACTGTTCCGAAACTGGAAAAATTGCGTCATGGTGTCTATGTGTCATGGTTGCATGCAGAAAGAAGTTATAGTAGTCAAAAAATCGACATCGGAATAACGATATTGAATTGTTTTAATTCCAGAATAGAAATATCGGAAAAAACTGTCCGAGGTTTCGGAATTGCGAAATTTCGAAATTCCCGAACACATGCCCTAGCTAGACGCTACGTCCATCTGGAATGGACAGAGGCTTACCAAACCACATCAACCAAACCAAGGCCACCTATTTCAAAAATACAAAACACTGCATGTTTCAAGTCAAGTCAGCTATGTTACTATACTTGTATAGTTTTTTTTTTTAATCTCAGACAAAAATGACATTACATTTGACATGCATTACATACATTTCATGTCATTTCATGGTATCATTATATGCAAACTTGACATTTGCATGTGTCATTTTTGTCTGAGATTAAAAAACAGACCGTAATAATATTTATCTACTTGTTCTGTGGCCATTGTGTCATTAATTAAATCAAGTGTCATATCCGCCATGTTAATATCTCAGTTATTATAAGAGATAAAGTCGCAAGAGTATTTGATTATTACCTCGTATTAAGCTAAAGAGGAAGCTTGTATAAAGCTCGTATTTTACTATGCTATTACAGTAACTAGTGCCTTCACTACTTTCCGTTGCAAGCACGTAAGGGCTGTCTAGAGCCCACTTGTCAGCAGACTAATTAGTCTTTGCAAACATGACTGTGGATCTTCGAATTACTCGTGATTGTGATTGTGTCATAATTACAAAAAATAATTATCTCTTCACATTTAGTTACTATGGGCAGTTAGGATTTTACGGTTCAAGTTTTTCGAATTTCCGAGACAGAGACAAGACAGACGAGAGAGAGCATCTTTATTGCTCATACATTTTTGTCAGGCGTTGAATATTTATTTTTATTATTACATGATCTCTCGGAAACTGGATAAAACGGCACTCTATATCCTTTTCCGTGTCCTAGACAACGTGTACATACAAAATTTATGATTTATGCATAAAGTTAAGATATGACATTTAAAAAAGTGTTAAAACAAATTTATTCGATCTTTATTGCTCATATATTATAGTCATGCGTTGATTTTTTTTTTGTAATTTAATATGCCTTGCCAACAGTGGGTACTTTTTTGTGGACAAAAGGTCCTTTTCTGTATCTCTGACAATTCGCATTTATATTATTAGTTAAGATATGATCAAACGAAATTACATTTAAAAAAGGTTAGATACATTTATTTATATTTAAGTGTATTACTTAAATGAAAGAGTATCCAAGGTAGGTGAATTGGAAGTCCGTTCCTTGAGGCTCCCCTTCTCCAGATTTAAACCCCCTTGGACTTTTTTGCTGGGGTTGTTTGGAAGAAAAGCTTTATTGCAAACCAATACAAAATGTAGGTAGGTAGAACTTCGTCAATGAATCGCCAAAGTTGCCAAAGAGATTAATTCCCGACTCCGAGTTTGGGGGATCAAATCTTTTAAGGAGGAAAAACTCTACAGTTACAGAATGCATTCGCGATCGTGATTCAATTTTAAAAATTCAATGAATAGTTGAAGGTTGTAACTTTCATTTATTAAAAATTTCTATTATTATGTAACTTGATGCCAAATAAAAAAAAAAAACTTTTTGTATATTAAAAGTGGCCAACGCTTGAGGCACGTTTTGTTTTAAAAGCTAAAAAAATGTTATAGGAAAATTTATATTCTTTCAACGTAAATAATAATAATAAGTTTTGTAAGCTATTACTAACACATTTGAGTCTGAGTGACCCGAGTAAATGATTATAGGTGATGTGGATATATAGATGTAGGTACTAGCTGGTGCCCGCGACTTCGTCCGCGTTGAACGATGATAGGTACCCTATGTCCTTTCTGGTGTCTCAGATAACGTGTATGAAAAATTTCATGGTTATCTGTTTAGTAGTTTTTGCGTGAGAGAGTAACAAACTTTTGCATTTATAATATTAGTACCTATTTGGTACCTATGGATTATTCTGAGGGAGGTTGGCTATTAGTGATGTGCCGGATCGTTAAAAATGTAGATCCGCGGATACGGATGCGGATATTTGGTGTCAAGATCCGCGGATACGGATACGGATACGGATCTTAACTTTCTTACAAAATCGGTGCGCGTGACCTTGAAGCGATAGTTGACGCTTGCATTATAAAGGTGTCAAATGTTTGATTTTAAAAAATAAAAAAATATCTGAATGGAATTTAATAGTTTTCCATTGCTACCTAATCACCTATATGTAGAATTTTTAGCTATAAATTAAGAATTAATAAGGGAAAAGATCTGTAAAAAGATCCGCCAAAAAGTAACGGATACGGATACGGAACTTTCTTCTCCCTCGGATATCCGCGGATACGGATACCCGGCACATCAACTAGTCGCTATACTGCCACCAA
This sequence comes from Synanthedon formicaeformis, assembly GCA_945859745.1. Classification (NCBI taxonomy): domain Eukaryota; kingdom Metazoa; phylum Arthropoda; class Insecta; order Lepidoptera; family Sesiidae; genus Synanthedon; species Synanthedon formicaeformis. The sequence goes on from OX243958.1 coordinate 10,830,685, forward strand.
ACGGGATATCCAGTTTATAACTGCTGAATATTATGCGCTACTATTAATATTATAAGATTGCTTGGCTACAAGATTTCATTTCATATCTTATCACATAAGATCTGAAATCTTACAGACGTGCACATATATGTATAGGTATACCTATATAATCAAACGTCAGCGTGGATTCGGGTCGGATTATGTAATTTGCATTTTGATGTGAAACCCACGAACTCAGAAGCCATATTTCCGTTGCTAATATTTATATTAACACGGAATGCATTGAATACATTTTTATATACTTATGGAAAACAGTTGTGAAAACTAAAGTTATGCTCGATGTAACGAGTTTTTATTCAATTCAATTGTTACCGCTTTTAAAAACTTCAAAGTAGGCCGTGTAGTTTTGTATTTGTTTGAAATTTAACTATGTACATTGAAAATAACAATTTAATTGCTTTAGATGTTTTGACATAGGTGGTGCTAAAAGGCTAACGAGACGAGATGAAAAACGTAAACAAACTGACAGACAACAGTGCCACGAGCGCTTTGTAAACTCAAACTAGCACCACTTTGGTGTTACCAACTTCCATATACATACTTGCCTATTTATGTTTTTATATTAAGTCACAGTACTCATATAAGTTTAGTTTTGTTTTGTGACTAATTTTCCATTATATTTTTTGTCAAAGTTTTCCGATATTGTAAACCAATTAGTGAGTAATGAGTATGTCAAAATATAATCTTTTTCGCCGAAAACTAATTACTAACATTTTTGAACTCCAGCCTCAGATTAAATAAGACTTACTGTCGACTCCAGCTCAAAAAGTCTTTGAAATAAACTTAAGTTTTCTTAACTAATTACATAAATCATCATTATTTCATTTACCTAAAAAATTCACAAAATTTTCACAGACAAACCTTTCCCATACAAGCCTGTAATTCGTTTTTTTTTAAAAAATCTCATATGTGCTTACTTATATATACCATAATTTTATATGACCCATATGTTTTATAGTTTTATACCACGTATATTCTTATTTACTACGTACATAGAACTAGTAGATATATATTATTATGTTTTTAAGTTATATCAAATAAATATACATACTTACAAAGGTATACTTACATATTATATATTTAAAAAAATGTTTATGAAAATGCAATGTTCATATTAATATTAATCTCACCATAGTATCCTCCGCAATGAACAATCCAATCCCATAAACAGTTATCATTATCACATCTATATCCATTTGGCATCACCGTTATCACATATCACAAAACAAAACACGAAAAGTCAATACCTATGCATGGCACTCGCGAATTGTAATAACTGAAACATTTGAAAATCGAAAAGGGAGCACCAATCCGGGGACGAGTTTTGAAAATAGAATATGTCAGATTCCATTTTCCATTCATACGTCTTCTAATACAGACAGTTTTGACAGAGTACTTTATATTTGTATCTTTTTATTAATGATTAGATGTTTTTTTTTAAATGTAGTACACTACAACCGCAGAACGTACGGTCGCGCGACTCTCCCGTTGTTTCCCGACGGACTGACTGAATGAGCGAATGGATGGAAATTGAACGTTAGTTAGTACCTGTTACATTTTCTAAGGGATGTCTGACGCTTGCGTACTACGTCACTCACTATCTATAGGTACTACCGTAGCTAGCATCCCACTATCTCCTTCCCACTTCCCCAATAGGGAAGACTGTTTCCCTACCAACATTTATTATTTAGTTTGCGAAGTTTATCATTTTAACGTAATTATTTATACATTGATTTTGTATATTCGAAAACACGAACGTGTCATGATTGACAGTTTATTAAAAATTCAATAACACACGTCACGAAATTCAGATTTGTGATAACTGGCTGAATACAAGAGACATGATTTTATTATGTCAAATTATACGAATTTAGAATTGTAGTATTTGTAGTTCGAGGGGTTTATTCTTTTTGGGCGACTATTTTGATATTGATATATGATATGAAAAAAAATTAAAAATTGCCCGTTATTATGATTTTCAGCAAAAACGATAATTTTAAACATTCTGGAGATTATGAAAAATAAATCGCAGCACTTTGAAACTTTCAGAGTTATTCAGGACACATTGAGGTTGAAAAGCTATAAAAAATATCCTTCGTACCTGTATTATTTGCAAAGTTATTGGAAGTTATTCAAATATCCTTAAATTTACAGTTTTTTACCATTTTTCGGCCAACATTTTAAGTTTGTATTTTTTTTATCAAAATCCAATTTAAGCACCTTGTAGGGAATGTTTTGCAGTTTACAAAACCCTAATACTTTAATTTTCCCTACAACGATTATTGCCCCGAGTACCTAATCGATTGTCCAAATCAAAAATGACTTTTTCGCTTTGATTGATCAACGATAAGTCAGTGGAAAATCATCGTACAGAGCTCATAACGAGTCAAGTTATAGGGAATCAAATTCTCCAACCACTAACGGGTTAGCGATTACCCATAAACCACTAACGGGAAAAATATTTGAAGCCCGGATTCAAAAACTAGAGACTTGAAGTTACAATTTACTTTTTTAATGAGCTCTGTACGACCATTTTCTTCGAAGTTACAGACAGTTGAAAATCACCTAAAAAAATTTTTTTTTTTAATATCCTTTAATTGTTGCGTTTAGTGTAATTCGAGGGTTCCCGGGTTCGATTCCCGGCAGGGTCATCTTTGGAAATGAACTTTTCCTAGTTGGCTCTGGTCTGAGGGCCTAGTGCGAGTTTTACTCGATCATACGCGTCGAGCGCGTAAACGTCAATTTGTATAGGAATGAAGCAGCGCCACCTAGTGGTTAACGTGTACGTCTGCTTCATTCCCATACAAATTGACGTTTACGCGTTCGACGCGTTTGATCGAGTAAAACTCGCACTAGGCCCTCTGGATCTAGAAAATAGTGGCACGGCATACGTTTCGCAGTCATTTGTCAGTAAGTCAGTCTGGCGGAGGTGGCACTCACAGCAGAAGACTACTGTGAAATAACAGCATGTGTGCTGTTGTATTTCGGTGAGTGAGTAAGGGATGCCAGAGCCCATTTTTCCTATTCCTTTCAAATTCATTTAATACTAATAAGTAATACCCATTACCTACTAATACTAGTTAAGAGTGCGTATAAAGCAAACAAAATTTGTAATTTCACCCGCGTGGCCCCTTGGACATGACAGTGACACAAAATACGTAGAATCACGCACAACATGCGACGGAAAATAGCGCATCTCGCTCAATAAAAATGTTATAAGTGCCAAAAGTATTAAATATTAATTATTCGTAAACTACAATGTCAAATGAAAAATTGTTACATACAGCCTTAGATAATATGTGAAGTCAAATTACTGATACACTTTTAGCTTTGTAATGTGTGTCATTTTGAAAATAAAACTAAAATCGATGGAAATGAGAGCTCATTTGGTGATTTTTTTTCTATCGAGAAAATTTCATTATATTATGTTTTCTGTTACAGTCGTCACTTTCATTTATAATGTATTTATCTATTTAAAAAAAATAATTAAATTAGACTTTGTTTTCTCTTTATACCCGCTCTTAAGTATAGTCCGCAGCGCACTTTCAGCACTTTGCTTGTGTTATAGGCGACAGTAGCCACCTGCTACCATCAAGTGGACCGTCAGCTTGTCTGCCAACATTAACATAAAGAAAGTGTCTACCTATAATAATATGTAAATCGTTAGTAAAGTAATCAATACTAATAATAAATCTGTAAGGGTTGGTCATGGAGTAAGTTACTTTGTTTTCAGAGATATCGTGTTTATAGGCTCTATACATCATACTGAAACTAAATTGGCCATTTTTAGAATTTTTTTCTGTAGTATGTATGAACCTCCATAACTCTTAAACGAATAACTGATTTTCATCTTGTCTTGTAATTTGACGTTGAAAATATGAAAACAGAGAATTTTATTATTGTGAAATATTTTGAAATTGAAAATTATTATAACATTTCTAATGGAGGCTGATGAGTTTTTTTTTTTTTACACCTACGTGGCCTGTTATAGATAAAGCGCCATCGCACAACACTTTGAGGTAACTGTTGATTTGTCATCCATCAGCAACAATACAAGTACTAAAAAGAAGATGGCGCTTTAACATATAGAATATGAGAATAGAATATACTCAAAATCCTTACTAATATGTATTATAAACTAGTTGGCGCCCGCGACTTCGTCCGCGTTGAAAAAAAAAAAGTAGCCTATCCTGTGTCCCGTACGTCTAAATGTTTATCTACCAAGTTTCATGAAAATCAGTTTATTCGTTTAAGTTATAGAGGAACATACATACTTACATACATACATACAGAAAAAAATTCTTAAAATGGTCAATTTAGTTTCAGCATCATGTATAGAGCCTATAAACACGATATCTCTGAAAACAAAGTAACTTACTCCATGACCGACCCTTACAGATTTATTATTAGTATTGATGTGAGTTTGTTTGTTTATTACGCTTTCACGCAAAAACTACTGATCCGATCACCATGAAATTTTGCATACACGTTGTCTGGGACACTAGAAAGGACATAACCTTTCATCGCGGACGAAGTCGCGGGCGGTGTTGGTGCTAGTATTTTATATTCCGTTTTAGAACTATCTACAACATAGAGAAATATTCACCTAATATAAATACGCTAGATACAAATTTCGATAATATATTTTTTAAGAAAGATATGTATAGATTTTCTAAATGAAAGTTACATATTTTACGTTTTTTTTATGTAGGTAGGTACATATTTAAGTTTATTTTAAATACATAATAAAAAAGTATAAAGATGTTGAAAATTGTTACTAAAAATGATATGTAGACTAATGTTATAAATGTTACTTAAAAAAATATAGGTACATAATGTATACTTAAATAAAATAATAAAACATATTTTTTATTACAACATTACTTACTTTTTTAAATTAAGTTTTACCCAGAAAAAAATAGCTAAACAAACTTCACCGAACGAACCAATTCACCGCCAAACAGACATATGTAATTGTGTTAATCCTCTTGTTATTGGTAATACAATTTGCAATTTGAACCCAACTGAACGAGGCAAATGCTGTAATTATGTAACTCAACATACCGCTGGTTAATCGCTAAGTGAAAATTCGAAAATACGTCAGTAATTTTCGATTTGTGTGAATTAGAAAGCGAAGGGCTGGTTTACACGGGCTCAGTAGCTAAGTTGTGCTAAGCTAGCTATTTAGCTAATGCTAGTGATACACGACATTTGACACTAGACAGTGTACCTATACATCGGCTATGTGTCCACTGCCGCGACACTGATTGATTTGACGCGAAGTCGCGACACTGATTTGACGACACGTTTGGTCTAGTGGCTAGTAACCCTAGCTGTTAACCAAGCGGTCGCGGGTTCGAATCCCGCTAGGGGCAAATGTTTTATGTGAACATTTTACCTTTGTACCTGAGTCATGGATGTTTTGTATTTATAATATGTATGTATTTACAAAAAAAAAAAGTAACCTATGTACTTATATCAACTGTCTGGTATCCATAATACAAGCATTACTTGCTTACTTTGGAACTAGATGGTGCTGTGTGGAATGTTTGAAGATATTTATTCATTTATTTATTATTTATTTATTTATTTACTTAGTTGCAGATGTAGTGTCGGTGTCGCTCAGTGTCCGTGTTGCAGCCAATACATCAATAATATAATTATAGTACTTTGTGCAATACATTTGAACCGGGACACCAATGTCGACAAAAAAAAATTACATGTCAAGTTCAGTGTTGTCGTGTATCTGTATCTGATTGGCGCTAGAACTAGAACTAAAACCTGTGCAAATTTGATACGCGCTGAAAATGCGCCTTGTGTACGCGCGCGGAAAAATTGCGGATTCCATAGGCAGGCTTTTATTATTAAATTTAAACCTAACATTATTTTGAATGTTTATACTCAATCATGCAAAAACAGCTGAACGGATTTGGATTAAACATGGCATGTCGATAGTTTATTACCTGGATTAAGATATAGGACACATTTTATCCTGAAAATTTTTAGATTTTTGTGATTTTCAAAAAACAAACTATAGCGCGTTCGAGGTTGGTGCTAAATAAAATCCGTAGCATTGATTCAGCTGTGAAATATGAAAAAATGGTGAAATGTTTTTAATTATTTTTAATCTAACTACTTATAGTTAGTTTCGATTCGCAAACACCTTTTCGAAATAGACCACAGTAACGTACTTGCACCCTCCGTAAGATGACAAAAAAAAAACATTCTATCTTGGCTTTTTTCTCCGAAACTCTTGTAAACTTATATTTATAATGACTATCATAAGACTTTCCTGTAGAAACCTATTGTATATTTATTAAGGAATTATTTGTAAAAATTAAAAGCAAATTAAATACACACACTTTATTGTAAACAAACTAAGATAATAATATACCTTAAAGGCTACATTTTTCCATCCATTTTTTACATAACATTACATACTTACATACATAGATACTTTCCATTAGTGAAAACCGCATCAAATTCCGTTCAGTACTTTCTGAGATCATAGTGAACATACAATACAGACAACAAACAGACTTTATTTTATAATTCACTAGCCGCTACTTCGCCCACATAACTTTGGAAAAAACAGTAAGAAAATCGGTGCAATAGTTTTTGAGTTTATCGCGAACAGACAGACAGACAGACAGACGCGGCGGAGGACTTTGTTTTATAATATTTAAAGAGGAAGTAAAAGAAAACCACAACATAATTTAGCTAGGTGACATTTTGGAAAGATTTGTAATTCACGAGGTGATAATGAAGAAACCTGACTGTGGATTTTAATAAGAATATTTAAAATTTAATTTTAATAAATTAAATTACATACCTATTCAAATATTTTTCCAAAATGTCAAATAAACAATTAAAAATTATGTTACTGTTTTCTTCCAATTGTATCGTTTTTGATTCCAACTGCATTCGCTCTCTTTCTCTCTCGTGTTCCAACAGCATTCGCTCTCTTTCTCTTTCGTGTTCCAACTGCATTCGCTCTCTTTCTCTTTCGTGTTCCAACTGCATTCGCTCTATTTCTCTCTCATGTATTAATTGTAATCTGCGAAGTTGTATTTTCGAAAACTCTCTTGCGGCTCTATCATAAGGAGATTGCTATCTATGTATTCTCTGGAGACTGCGACGTTGCAGACTACCCGCAATGGAGGATCGGCTTTTTGCATACCGCCTCAGTTTTTCCCATGGAACTGCACCGGATGTTGGTGGCACCAGGAGTGGAGATGGAACCTCTTCAGAAGATAATGCCATAGATGAAGGGCCTGTTCATAAACAAAAAAATATACTAAATATTTATATATTTTATTGTGGCAGTCATTTTCATCACTGACCTATTTGGAAACTTTGAAAAGATTTGGGCTATATGAGCTCCGAAACACAGAAACTAGCAGAGTTCCAAACTTTGGCAGTGCTCATAATAAAGTATGTTTTAAAGTGCTTGGTCAGAAAAAGAGGGATTTGACAAGATGAAGATGGTAATCAGCCGTACGTCTGTATGTCCAATGGAAGAAAGGGGAAGGCAGTATGAGCTCATGCAGCTCCAGAGCACACTCTCCAAAGTACATCTTATAAAAGACACATAAAGGCAATTTTGAGTCCATTATATTTTAACATTTTTGACGAGCCCGTTGAACGAGTGGTAACGTCTCAGGGGCCCCGGGTTCGATCCCCGGCTGGGTCAACTTTGGTCAATAAACTTTTCAAACTGTTCTGGATTTGGAAAGGGGTTGGCTTTAGAATCCATGGCCAAACTTTTAGAGTATTTATATGCTTAATCAGTTAAGAATGGATGTTAGTTTTGTAGAAATATAGTTTTTATGGTGAGAAAATTCATTCAAAATTATTTTTTTTCACAATTAATTTTAAAACATAACCTGATTTTGTTTACAATACAAATAAATATGTACATACCAGTAGTGTGTTTGGAAGCGTGATTATTTAGCAATAGATGTTAGTTTTATAAAAATATAGTTTTTATGGTGAGGAAATTCATTCACAATTAATTTTATAAACATTTTAAAACGAATTCTGAAATTGTTTATTAATATTTACTAGGTATATTAGACATAGAGTAATAAATAGTGTTTATTTATTTAATATTAATACTCTGTTGTAGCAGAACGTTGTGTGCTTATTACAAAATGTGTTACAAGACTATTTGCACTGGAAACAAATAGGTTAGGTTAGGTTCAGGAATGTTATGAAAATGCGAGCGGAGCGCAGCGGAGCGAGCTCACCCGATTACAAAATGTGTTACAATACTTTGCATTGCAGAAAATAGGTTAGATTGGGTACTGGAATACTGGTTGTAGCAGAACAATTGTGCTAAACCAATTTTAGGTTATGTTTTAAAATGTTTATAAAATTAATTGTGAATGAATTTTCTCGCCATTAAAACTATATTTCTACAAAACTAACATCCATTCCTAACTGATGAAGCCTATAAATACTCCAAAAGTTTGGCCATGGATTCTAAAATTTACCCTTGGAAAGTAGTGGCAGGGCACACAGAGTTTCGCAGTCAGTTGGGCAGCCCGTGTGGCGGCTGTAACCACCGTGAAATAACAGCATATGTGCTGTTGTGTTTCGGTGTTGATTAAGAATATTTCATTAAATTAGAATATTAAAAAAATACACATTGAAAAGTTTTTACCTTTCATTGCGTACTTGGACTAACTTGTAGACGTGAATGTTTTGTATGATGTTCGTTACTGATGCTGTATAATAAAGAGATTTTATAACTTTTCAATTCAATATTCCCCCTATTGAACAGTCAGTTCCAGTTCCAGTCAGGTCAGTTCAGTTGCTTGCTTGAATTGAATATTTAAAATTTTGTTTTTTTAATTTAAATTTGTACACAGTCACAGTCGGTCAAAACAGAAACCACAGAACACTATATGTCATAACTTTACTATAGACAACTAACACTTTCAATCATCTTGCAACACTGATCTGTAATAATGTTATAGAAACACTGATCTCTAATAAACCTCTGGATAACCCTGCTGTCAAATTATTTTTATGTCTATTTGAAAATCGCCATTCTGGCGCTGTAGGCTATTAGACTGGCGGTGAAATCTCAAAAGACGCCTGCTTTCAACGGTTAACGGCATTTAGTGAAACTTTTTGCCACCGGGTCTTTTTAGACTAATTTGACCCTGCTGATCACGATTCTGCCTGGTGTCAACCCCTCCCCCGCTCCCTTCCCTCCCTTTCCTCCCCAAACGTGTCCCGATCTGCGGTTTTTATCAATTTATTTCGGAATCTATTAGAGATAAAAGAAAACTGTCAGTGACAAAAACAATCTGCACTAAATTCTCTACAAAATTTGAACATAAATAATTTGATAGACATAATAACTTAAGAAATAATGTGTATCGAAACTATGTAAATTTTTATTTTTTTCAAAATTTTTTTATTTGCTGTTAATTTTTTCAAAAACAAACGAAGATGTGATAAAGTAGTTAAGGAGTGAATTATTCTTGATACTTTTAGCTACAAAATAAGACCTTACTTACCCTCGTACGAGTATTCTTCCACGATTTATAGGTCGTAGCGCAGACGCCACCATTAGACTCGCCAATCTTAATTGTAAATTGATTTCCTCGCTATAAAAACTATATTTCTATATAACTAACATCCATTCCTAACTGATTAAGCCTATAAATACCCTAAAAGTCTGGCCATGGATTCTAAAATTTTTCCCCTACGACATCAACAAATAGAATAAAACAGATACTATTTACATATCTATGGATTAAAAATACGCAAACGTCAAAATTAGTTCCCGTACTTCCATACGACGGCGCTCTTCAAAATGGTACACGAAAGTATCTGTATTTTGTATAGGATAACCCATCCAGAGGTATATTAGAGATCAGTGAGTCAATCAATGTCTTGCAATCATCGCACGCATTTTGACAGTATTGACACTTTATGCTTTGCCTGACGTTTATCAACCACGCCGACTCCGATTTGTTCTGTGGACTCTTGCGATTTCATTCTTTTCATTTCGGCCATTCCTGCCGAAAGTACTATTTTGTTTGGAAGTCACGAATCTCTTCGTGGCTTTTGAATCATAATTATAAATAGTTATCAAGATGGTGCAGAAGAAGGTAAAAACCAAGTGCGTTAATAAAATTATTATATTTTTCTCCATAAACTATAAAATACCGTATTGTGTTGTGTTAAATTTGGTTCGTCATGAAACTTGTTTTTCGTTCAGACATGCTTAATAATGCAATCAAAAAACAAAGTATCGTGTGAATATCTTTATTTAGCAGTTTTCGTATATCCTATATTCAATTTTGGAAGGTGTCTGTATTTTTTTTGTAATTTTTCTCAACATAACCTCTACACACCATGATGTGTATTTTGCCTTGCACTTAATTGTTGTCAAATATAAACGAATATGTATATAAGTACAATTTAATTTTTGATTTGTAGAAAGCGGTATTTATGTGTTGTTTTGTTTATTTTAGCCTAAGAAGAAGGTGGGGAAAAAGGTAGCAGCGGCCCCTCTGGTCGTGAAGAAAGTGGAACCAAAAAAGATTGTGAATCCTCTTTTTGAAAAGAGAACAAGAAATTTTGCGATTGGTAAGCATTTTTATATATATTAGTGATTAAAATCTTTACTGTTAAGTACTTACCTATAACGTTTTTTATTAGCTGTATATAAAGATGGAGCCTACTTAAGTGATGTAAACATATCTCTGAAATACCATGTGGTTATAAATAAACGAGCTTTTTAACACTGATAATAATGGTTCCTAGATTTTAATATCTATTTTAAGTTTAACTTTTAATTGCATGTTGTCTTTATGTTTTTATGTAACCATGTATTTCTGATGTGAACCAGGCCAAGACATCCAACCCACAAGAGACTTATCCCGTTTTGTTCGCTGGCCAAAATACATTCGTATTCAGCGACAAAAGGCAGTGCTCCAACGCAGGTTGAAGGTCCCTCCACCGATCAACCAGTTCACTCAGACTCTCGACAAGACCACAGGTACTTTTTACTGGTTATATAAATTATTATTAAGGTCCGACAGGCAAGCTTAATTGTTATTTTACAGTGGTCTTATATTATTGACAGAATTGACTGCCTTTGTAATGAAAACCCCTGTCAACTAAAATTTATCGCTACTGGTTATTTGTTCTTAGACAGAAGCTTCAGTATGGCTGAACTTTCTATAAAATTGGATACACCTTTTTGATGTCATGATCTATTAAAATTTGTGCATTTTAATATGCATAGATGAAATAAATTTATCACATGTTGAATTTCCCCCACATTTTTGATGTTTTTCATTTCTACCAAGAAATAGAAAAATGTGTGCAAAAGTTGAATCAATTGACTGACTGGATTAGTTTTTTTAAATCCATTTTATGAATAGGTTTGTTCAAAATTCTTATCTTTTTAGCACAATACTTCTAAATATATTATACTGAAAATAAATAAAATTGACGCTTGTTAAATGATGAATTCCAAATGCAACTATGAATCACTATGATTAACAAAAACAATCGAGCTTTTTAACTCTGATATAAATAAACACTATGTTGATAAATGGGTAATATTTCAGTTGATTTTTTTTTAAACATTTATAACTCCCTTGCGTTTCAGCCAAAGGCTTGTTCAAGATCTTGGAGAAGTATAGGCCAGAAACTGAAGCAGTCAGGAAAGAACGCCTCAGGAAAGCGGCTGAAGCTAAAGTAAGCATAAAAATTGTAACCATCATGATGATATGTGTTAAATATGATACTGTAATTTAGTAATATCAATCATCATCAATACTAATAATAAATCTGTAAATGTATGTATAACTCTTAAACGAATTAACTGATTTTCATGAAACTTGGTAGATAAACATTTATACGTACAGGATGCAGGATAGGCTACTTTTTTCTTTTTCAACATGGACGAAGTTGTACGCACCAGCCAGTATAATAATAAAATTTTGTCTACAACTTGTCAATCAAGTAAAATTAATACAACAAAGATCTCTATTAAATATTCTATTAACTAATGCTTGTATTATGGATAACCAGACGGTTGATATATTACTTTTTTGTAAATACATACATATTATTAATATAAAATACAAACATCCATGATTAGGTACAAAGGTAAAATGTTAACACATTTGCCCCTAGCGAGATTCGAACCCGCAACCGTTTGCTTAAGGATGCATATAAAGAGAAATAGCCAATCCTAGATTTGAATTTTATCTAAGTAAACAAAGTCCAATTTAAAAACTTTTTCAAAATAGATAAATACATTATAAATGAAAGTGAAGACTCTGACAGTAAACATAATATAATGAAATTTTCTCGATAGAAAAAAATCACCAAGTGTACTCTCATTTTCATTGATTTTAGTTTTATTTTCAAAATGACACACATTACAAAGTTAAAAGTGTATCAGTAATCTCACTTCACAGATTATCTAATGCTCTATGTATCAATTTTTTCATTTGACATTTTAGTTAGACTAATTAATATTTAATACTTTTTGCACATAACATTTTTATTCAGTGAGATGCGCTATCTTCTGTCGCATGTTGTGTGTAGTTCTATGTATTTTGTGTCACTATCATGTCCAATGGGGCCACGCGGGTGAAATTACAAATTTTGTTTGCTTTATACGCACTTTTAACAGCTAGGGTTACTAACCACTAGACCAAACGTGTAGTCAAATTATTTCTATAATTATTAGTACAGTAAATGATGCATAAAAATATAACAGATGGCCATGAAGACCTTTTCCACCAAGATCTCTGATAAACTGTATTTTCACAATGATTAAGAAATGCGACAGTTATTTGAAATAGTGTTGTAACATGAAATGGTGATTGTCATCAGATCGCCAAGAAAGATGAGCCTCCAGCGAAGAGGCCCAACACTGTGCGGGCCGGCACCAACACCGTCACCAAACTGGTGGAAAAGAAGAAGGCACAGCTTGTTGTCATCGCCCACGATGTGGACCCTATTGAAGTGAGTTTATGATTGTTTTTATTTTATGATGTGTTTCTTTAGTAGAGTAAGCGCCTGTTTCACAAACGTCAAGTAGGCCAAACTGTCATCACCGGTAACCGGGGGTAATGGAGCTGATATACCTTTGTTTGTACGGTAAACGTCCCAAACATTAAATAGAAAATAATGAAAAAAAAAAAATAGCCTATCGAATGATGCAGTAAACCCGAGTGCATAATTCAATAAAACAGAAAATGATTTCTAAAAGTAACTCATCAACACTTTACTTGTTGTGTGTGCAAAAAAAAAAAAACTAATCTGAAGTCCTACAAATGTGCACATCAAAGTGGCCCAAAGTGGCTTCAAGGTTTCTATTTGTGAATATTTGCCTCTAGCAACTTCAACTTTTGTCTGATTCTTTTTAAACATGAACACTACAAACTTAGCAGCGTAGTTTACACTTACAATCATTTGAACTAAATCAATCCTCTCTTGGAATATAGATATTTATTATTTGCACATATTTTGTGATATTTTTTTTTGTTAAAAAATGGCTACGTGCGTTTGTGCACGATAATCTCAGAAACAGCTCAAGCGATTTTCAATGTGGTTTTCACTGTTTTATTGTTGCAAGCTTCCCCTAACATTTAGTCTTTGTTTCATTCCATTCGGTGTATAAACAAAAAAGTTATACCAAAATTTACCAAGTGTACGAAGTTGCAAGCATATCAATTTAAAAAAAAAAAACACATTTTGATGCTGTTGGAATAAGTATTTTACGGTCTATTTACTGATATAAATTTGATGAAAACAAAAAAGTTTCACTTTTGATTATATAATATATATGTTACAAGTTCAAGTCATTACATGCGTACACTTGGATGTTTATCATGCATACTGAATAATTTTCTAAATGTAACATTGAGGGTATTCTTGCAGAATCGAATAAGTGCAAAATTTAACGAAAATTAGTTAGATACATAGGCATACTTATTTTTTTCTGCTCTTTTTACCTAGCAAAACATTATAACTGAATGAATTAACTTTTATTATGGTATTATGATTTATTTTTTCACTGTTTTACAATGAGCCTTCAAACTTTTAAATGCTCTTTTCTCATTTTGACACTGTGTACTTGTCCGTTTCTGCCAGAATACCCTCGATATACAGTTATAACAGTGATGTTAGAATTTCTTCACCTGAGGCTGCAAAATGAAATGAATTTCTATTGCTAGCTGCATGAAGACCGTTGACTCTGAGTCTCTCCATCGGTTGTAATCAAATTGTAATGAAACCTTTTCGGTGAGCGCTTCAACGGTGAATGTTTCTCTGTTCAGCTGGTACTGTTCCTGCCAGCCCTCTGCAGGAAGATGGGTGTCCCATACTGTATTGTGAAGGGCAAGTCTCGTCTCGGAGCCCTGGTTCACCGCAAGACATGCACCTGCCTCGCACTCACCAATGTAAGTCATTCGTCTATTGCTTTTTCATGTGATGCCACAGTCATTTTAAGAATTTAAAACTTTGTCAAGTCCATAATTATATTAGTCAAGTGACTATTATAAGATTTAAACAAAATATAAGTATTTTAAGTATGTCCCCATTTAAGAATATAGAAATAAATTATACAGAAATTCATCATTTGCTTTGGATTTTAAAAAAATTTAATACTTTTAAATATCAGTTGCTTTTAACAGTTTTAACACTAGAAACTAGAAAGGCCAAAGCAGTCAAATGAATGCAATTGGATGGAATTATTGCATTGTTTTTGTTTTATAAATTTTAATAATTTGACTATGAATACCTTATTCTGATAGTTGGACAAATTTTTATGAAAAAAGACCTATGATGAGTAGGTAGACATGCTGGGATCAGCCATTTTAATGTTAAGTCCTAATTGTCTAAGGGCCGGTATTTCAGTCTTTACTTAACTATTACACTTAACTAAGCTTCACTTTACCATAAAGCTAAGCTTACTCAGGAACGAATTAAAGTAAGCCTCACTTAAGTAACAGTTGAAATACCGGCCCTAAAAGTTCCAAAGCGGAGGCGCAAGTATTGGCTCTGGACTTAAGTTGTGATGTTTTACAACACGACCTGCGCATCCTATTTTTGAGTGGCAATAAAATTTTATTCATCCTGTATGTATAATATGATGATTTATTTGCTATCTAAGCGCCGTGCTGACAACCATTCTACCACCAATAGATTGGTCTGACTGTGTTTTGTCATTGGGAAGACGAGAGGAGTGTTGGAAAGCGGAAGGTTGTATACGCGGGGGGGTGTTTATGTTCAGGTGGAGTCTGGCGATCGCGCGGCCTTCGCGAAGCTGGTCGAAGCGATCAAGACCAACTTCAACGAGCGCTACGAAGAGCTGCGCCGTCACTGGGGCGGTGGCGCTCTGGGCAACAAGTCCAACGCCCGCATCGCCAAACTGGAGAAGGCCAAGGCCAGGGAGTTGGCCCAGAAGCAGGGCTAAACTTTAATAAACCTTAATTCTTACACAAGTGCGTTTTGTTTTGCCTCTACCCTACCCTGCACAGTTTGACTCGGAACACTGAGTGAGTAGTGTTCCGAGTTTATCTTTCAACAAAAAAATACATGCCAAAAATATTTTGATTTTTGTTCGGCAGGCCGCAATACAAAGCAAATGTGCCAAAATTTTTGTTGACAATTATAAAACTAAGTAATTTTAATACATTAAGGGCATCTTTCACAAACTACAAGTAAAGTAAGTTACTTTTAGAAATCATTTTCTGTTATATTGAATTATGCACTCTGTTTACTGCATCATTCGATAGCCGATTTTTTTTTATTATTTTCTATTTAATGTTTGGGACGTTTACCGTACAAACAAAGGTATATCAGCTCCATTATCCCCGGTTATCGGTGACTAAATGACAGTTTGGCCTACTTGACGTTTGTGAAAGAGGCGCTTATTGCTATAAAGGTAACATGATGTAAATTCAATGAATGAATTATCCTCAATGAGATTTAAGATTTATTATAGCTCTAGTAAACATTTTCTAGGAGATACAAACTAGACTAGACCCTACGTCTAGAAATAATAAGGTCAACTTTAGCTTTCGATTTTCTAAGACTAGATGAACGGCGACACTTCTGAATGTGGTGCGTACGTATGTAAAGTATCGACGGACCATGAAACGCTGTCGCAGGATGGAGACCACTGATGGTCAAAATGTAATTGTCCAATCGATATAATGAATATACGAAAAAGCCGCTAATAGTCAGACACCCATTAAATCGTGGATATTCAGTTGAGAGAAATGGAAAGCGACTAAAAGAAAGTACATAGCGATTTTTATAGGCGAGCAGTTTTGGGTAGACACCGAAAACCTACATATCCTAACAAAATTGGCAGTATTCTAAAGAAGGATTATGGGCAAGAAGACCTAACTAGAACCCCTCCCTTGGATAGGTATGGACCTATGCAAGTGAGTCCTAATTTTTTTGTCGATCTCGGCGATTCACATAGTTGATGTAAATTTTTTCTCTTGAATGTTCCTCGTCTACTGTAAAGACAAAATGTGGGAATATGACATGTTTCTAACACTGGAACATAGATGGCGCTGAACGAATATTAACTGCTGTTATGAATTCTTATAAGCCTCAATAAATCATATGACTGTATAAGACACAATTATGGAGTATTATTGAACTACTGAGAAATATTTTCCATGTCAATACTTCTTACGCAACGAAACTTAAAATAAACGTTCCTAGACTTGATTTCTGAAAAAAAAAAATACAATCCAAATTTTTTTTCTAAAAATTAAAATAATCCAGATTTTTGTGGTTATCGAGGTTCAAACATAATGAATCTAGACGTTAAGAAACGGCCTTATAAATCTACTTAATATAAATATATTTAGGTACATACAACCTTTGGAAGTTTATTGTCTAATGCATATTGTAAATCTGTTAGTTTCGTCAGGAGAACCGTGAAACAAAAGCTATAAAAATTTATTTCATTTTTCTTGCATTGCAATGAAAACGTCATAAAAAATTGATTTTTTTTACATTTTACAACCTCGTTTTTCAAGAATGTTTTACACCCGATTGCTTCTGGTTATTGGTAAATCTTTATTATACCTACTGTGTTTCTGTTTAGACACTTACCTTTTCTCTTTTTCTTATAACTGTTTAAAATATAAAAAAAGAAAGTATTAATTTATTAGTCATTGGGTCCTGGGAAATGTTAACATTTAAAACAATGAGCTATTACGTGTATGAAAAGGAGAATAGGGTTTGATTATATTAGTTTTTTATTTAAGTACCTACCTACCAACTCCCGTAATTATGTGTGTAATAGGTGTTAAATTAAATAAGTAATAAATTAATAAACCACAATTTTGATGATTTCAACTGTAAAAGTAAAACCACATTACTTTTTTATTATTATACCGTTGAAGCACACATTAAAATGTTTAAAAATATTTTATGTACTATCGCGGTCAAGGGAGCAGTCCCACCGTAAGGAACAATTTCGTGTGCACATTTTGTATTTATCTTTGTTCCTACTTCAAATACCTACTCGTATTTCGTATTATAACATTTACGTTACTACGACAACCTCAATTACGTTAGACAAATTTGTATGAAAAGTGGGTCTGCTCTATTGACCGCGATAGTACGTCGGCATTCAATTTAGTTAGCAATATAAGTTGGTTTACAAGGCAAAGTATAAATTATAAAAGACCCATGTTATACCTATAGGTAGTGTATTAAACAATAAAAATGGGTGATAATTTTTATCGAAGCAAGATAAAAAAATATTATAAACTGACGGACTCATAAACTGCATCAAAGTTCAGGATTACTTTGAAATGATTTTTTTTAATAAGTATGCAAACTTTTTAGATTAAATTATATAAATATGGAGAGACTGGCTCTTAATCTTAAAAAAAAGCAAAATTTAAAAATAGAACTGCAGTAAAACAAATGAATATAGCCGGGAAAAGAAAATTTACTCGTAGTATCAGATTTGCGTGTTATTTAAAGCAAAGTTTTAAATTGATTCGCATTGATTTTTTATTGAATTATTGTTACCAGCAGTATTGTAGGGTTAGTTTTTTAACTCATCGAGAGTTTTTGAACCATAATATGGATTCTTCGTCCGAACAAGCGGCTCAAATTGTAGCACTGGTGCGGGAGGGCTCGGATCAACGAACGATTGGTAGAAATTTAAATTTAAACCAGTCTACGGTTTCTAGAATATACAGAAGGTTTGTGGAGACAGGTTCTTACAGAAGGAGACGTGGTACAGGCAGGACTCGAGCAACCACCGGTCGTGATGACCGATTTATTGTTACAACTTCCCTGCGAAATCGTTTCCTCACGTCAGTTAACATCAAAACAGAGCTTAATGAAGTGCGTGGAGTAAATGTGAGTGCACGAACAATAAGAAGAAGGTTAAAGGAAGCGGATATCACCCCTTTTAGACCAGCAAATGGTCCAAAGTTGTCTGTAGCTCACAGACAAGCTCGCTTAAGATTTGCGCGTGATCACCTAAATTGGACAGAAGAGCAATGGGCCTCCGTATTGTTCACGGACGAGTGTAGGACATGTTTATATGGTGCAGATGGTCGCAGAAGAGTCTATCGTCAACGTGGGGAGCGATATGCTCAAAGTTGCATTGAGGAGAGTGTTCCTTTTGGAGGCGGTTCGTGTATGGTCTGGGGTGGCATATCGATGAACGGGCGAACAGAACTTGTGTTCATAGACATGGTCCGTCAAAACGGTAATAGAGGGGGTTTGACTGCACATCGCTACATAACAGAGATCTTAGAAGATCACGTGGTGCCTTACATGGGATTCATAGGCGAAAATTTTACTTTAATGCAGGATAATGCCTGGCCGCACGCTGCTGCACAAGTTCGACAATATTGCGAAGAGGTTGGGATACGTACAATGAATTGGCCAGCACGCAGCCCGGATCTTAATCCCATTGAGCATGTTTGGGACAATTTAAAAAGAGCTGTATATGCGAGAAATCCTGTGCCCACGACAGTGGCAGCACTAAGAACAGCACTTTCAGAAGAATGGGACAATATTCCGCAAGATCTTTTAATAACCCTAATAAAATCTATGCGGAACCGATTAGAATCCGTAATAAGGGCACGTGGGGGTAATACACCCTATTAAAACATAAATAAACCCTTGCATAAAGTTTGTGTCTATTGTTAAAACCAATTTTTTTATAAAACCAATTTTCCTTAAATTTCTGTTTTTTCTTCAAAAAAGTCTTAAGGTCCTTTCCAGTACACAAACTTAAACTTAAGGATACGCTGTTTTAAAGTTCACGAACCAATCTAGAGGTTTCAATTTAAATCTGTATAGAAAGTTTGCATACTTGGTTAAAATATTTATTTCAAAGTCGTCTATTACTTTGATGCAGTTTATGAGTCCGCCAGTGTAGATTTCACATGCATTAATTTTTCATAATTTCTATTTGCAGCTATTGTAAAATTTGCCAATCCAGTGAAGATAAACCTTTCAGGATCAGTAAGTCTAGGAAAAGAGATAATAGATACGTTGACTTACTATATTACTAATGACCAATTGCAACAAAATGGAAGGCGATCAATGAACAGCCACTTTGACAATGTGGACGAAATTGTAAAATCTGCAAACGTTTGCAAAGATCTAGACTTCTGTACAAAGGAAATAAATACATTTTTAAACAAATACATACTAGCATTAGCTAAAACAACTGATACTTTGATTAAAGAGGTAGTTAAATCTTTTGAAAGTAACCACTCGTTCAACGTATCCAATGACGCTGTTGACTTAATAGTAGAAGCAAGTTTTAAAAAGACAATCAAACATGTTAGAGATGTTCTTGAAGATGTCGAAGAAAATACTTCAGGCAGAGAAGATGTTTATACGTTTATACATTTAATTAAAAAACTGTGTGCAGTATTCCTTGAACTAGGAATTACATTCCTCAACTATTCCTTAGACCTCGTTGGAGATCCTTCAGAAATGATCGAGGCAAAGAAAATTATAGTACAGAAATTGGTTATCGATTTAGTTCAAATAGAAGACACTTATTTAACAAAGATGTGTAACAATTTAAATATTTGTGCGATTTCTTTCGAGTGTTCTACATTTTTGAATAAAATTCTGGATAACATCACCAAAATGGACAACGAAGACATTAATGATTTCATCAGATCATTTTACAGGGAATTGATTAAAACGAGGTTTTACACTACTTTGAGTGAGACGACAGTAAAAGACTTTAAGAAGATAATAAATGATATGATTCAAACTGATACTGTCCCCACCAAGAATATTTTAAAAGTCTACTGTAGAACAATACAAGTAAGATTGGACGAATTGAAATCCAACAAGAAATTGACCAAAACTGGAGATATACAAGTGCTTTTCTCAATTCTTTCGGACATGGATTATTTTTACAGCAGAAGTGAGATAAATCACTTTGAAGACTTCTACGAAAACTTCTTAAATAGTACAAAAGAACTGGACAGTGATAACATAAGGGCAGATATTCACAAACTTTTTAAGGACGTGGGGAATTTTTTGTCTTCGCAATCAAATGACCTTATCCTTAAACTTACCAATGAAGTGAAAGTCTTTTTAGAAACGACAGTGGAAACAGAAAAATCATAAAATTTAATTAAATTCTTTATATTTTCATCAGCCAACCTGTCACTATATTCAAATTCTATGTAGTTTATTTAATGTTTGATGTTTTTTAAACTATTCTTTACCATGACACCATTACAAGTAGTTCAACTTAATCAATTTAGTGTACATAAATGAAGAAGAAAACGAAAATAAAATCGAGGGCAGTAGCACAATAACTCTTTTGATCATTAATTTGTGTTACAGCTTGTAGTTTAATCCCAGTTATTATAACCTGACAACCACTCCTGAAAAGGTTTTACTTAACGAATCCCCTTTATTTTTATCAGTGGGTAACGCGATTGTGCGCCGCGGTTTAACAAAATTATCATGAACTTGTTTTTATACAGGTGTATCTTCTATCTTATATCTTATACTAGCTGGTGCCCGCGACTTCGTCCGCGTTGAAAAAGAAAAAAGTAGCCTATCTCCTGTGTCCCGTACGTCTAAATGTTTATCTACCAAGTTTCATGAAAATCAGTTAATTCGTTTAAGAGTTATGGCGGAACATACATACATACATACATACATATAGAAAAAAATTCTAAAAATGGTCAATTTAGTTTTAGTATCATGTATAGAGCCTATATAGACGATATTTCTGAAAACAAAGTAACTTACTCCATGACCAACCCTTACAGATTTATTATTAGTATTGATTAGGTAATTATTGTCGTCTTGATGGGAAATAATTCCAAAAGAAGTCATCTTGTAAAAAATTGGACCCTTGAAAAAAATTCCCATTTTCAATAGAATTTCGTCGTACCATTAATGGGACTGCGACAAAATATATTTCCGGTTCCATCGCACATTTGATGGCCGCTGGAATTCGGACTGCAAAGCGTAGCGTAGGAGTAGCATGTCTACCTACGAGATGGACTGAAGACTTATAAGGGCCGAGGGTCAACGCTTGGATCCTGTATCTGATCGGTACTACTGGAAAATTATGGGATATGGCTATCTATGTCTAGCAGTAGACGTCCTATGGCTCATAATTATACACAAAAAGTTATTACTTACACGAAAACAAATTCCCAAAATTTCGTCTTATGATTTTTATGATTTTCACGTTTTTTACTTAAAAGCGGATAAAAATTCAATAGTGTCTGCAAAATAATCCCGTTTACCGAGAAGAAGTCGAACAAAGGCGAAATTCAAACAGTCTGCGTACATTATCAAACAACGATCAAGTTTCAAAGAAATTCTTGAGAACTCACTTAACAATGTTGGTTGAAACCAATATATATTAAATACCTATATACAAGAGGTGTCTACATATAGTTTAAACGTAATTGCGTGTAGTCCGTTTTGCCATTTTTGTTCATAGGATACAACGATTTAGACTTTTTTGTAAAACAAGGTGACAGTGAGGTCCACAATGGTCTAACAGTGATTCATTTTTATTATTATAATAATAATAATAATAATAATAGCCTTTTATTTCCATATCTCTCTAAAAATATAAATGTAGGGTACAATTAAAGTTAGTGAAGTGTTAGTATTTAATTTTGTAAATTCTTATAATGTAATTGTTAGTGTTTCGTTAGTTTTTCTTCTGAATTATGAAATATGGATCCCTTTTTGGGTAAAGGCCTCCTCCATCTTTTTCCACGATTCTCTATTTAATCCAGCAGTCATCCAGTCTTTCCCAGCGATTTGGACAATTTCATCAGTCCACCGGCTATACGGTCTGCCAACATTCCTTTTGCCTGGTGGTCCTTTCCATCGAGTGGTTTGAATTGTCCATCTGTTGTCGTTGATACGTGAAATGTGACCCGCCCATTTCCATTTTAGTTTGAGGGCATGAGTAAGAGCATCAGTGAAAAAAAAAAAAAAAAAAAAAAAAAAAAAAAAAAAAAAAAAATAAGAAAAAAAATTAACAAAGTACGAAGCGATTTAATTTTTATTATTATAAGGATGACAAAAATATTTTTCAATCTTCATCCAAGCAATGCCAAGATTCCTGGAATCTTTCAATTTCAATTCAATCTTCAATTCAAGATGAAAATCGGTACATTCGTTTGGTGTTATAACACCCCTTTTTGCGTCGGGCGTTGGAGGTTAATAACAGGTTTTTTTTTTGCAAAAACTTTTAAACCGAGCTTCAAATGCCTCGACTTCAAAAGTAACATCAATCAATACTAATAATAAATCTGTAAGGGTTGGTCATGGAGTAATTTACTTTGTTTTCAGAGATATCGTGTTTATAGGCTCTATACATGATACTGAAACTAAATTGACCATTTTTAGAATTTTTTTCTGTATGTATGTATGTATGATCTATTCTTTTTCTATTGATCAAAAACAAACAAATATAGCGTCGCTATGGTCACTGGACTGTTCTAAAGATGGGATTTGTACATTAGGCATCATCGAAGAGAGTTGACTCAGTGATTAACTCATTTAGAATTTGTTCGTATTGTTTGTTTAGTTCTATATCGTGAATTGTTTGTTTACCTTTTTGATCAATGAAAAAAGAATAAGCTGTATGTACTCGTAAGTATGTATGTTCCTCCATAACTCTTAAACGAATTAACTGATTTTCATGAAACTTGATAGATAAACATTTAGACGTACGGAACACAAGATAGGCTACATTTTCTTTTTTAACGCGGACGAAGTCGCGGGCGCCAGCTAGTAACTACATAAATGTCTACATACGAGTAAAACGGAAATTCTGAGAGAGCCTACAGAGATAGTATCCAGTAGTTAGTTTGTAACTGCGTTTCTCATAGTTACAGTGAAGTGTACTCTGGAGTTTGCTTTGTAACTACAATATTGCTTTAGTTGTAGAAAAGTTGCCAACTAGATGCATTGTAATAGAGTTTTGTGAAGAACTTTCAAGAAAATTTATTATTATTATTATAGCTGAATTGTATAGTTAATAACAAAGATTTAAATCGAGAGATGCGGCATTACTAGTGAAAGTGTGTTATAAAATACAACATACATTATACTAAAGACACAAGTATAAAATACATATACCTTTGTCTAAACACACTTTTAAACACAGACAACACATTCCTTACTTGAAACGTGACTGTGACGATAGCGACGCTCTCAACAAGCGACCGTCACTCACTGTTTGTAAATTTTTGTTTGTCACTGTTGTAGGGAGCGCCTGCGCCCAACCCATTGTTGAGAATTTTCGGTGTGTTTTTAGTATGGCGCGATGAGATTACGCCGCATCTTTCGATTTAAATCTTTGGTTAATAATGATGTAATGTTGGCATGAAATTCTTTTTGCAGTAATTAAATAAAGCTGGGCGTAACCCTTGGTAATAAATATTAAAGATTTTGGTTAAATTTTTAATCATACATTGGCAGAAAAACTAGCTCAAGCGTTTGTTCCTTATAGTTTTTGTTACCTAAGTTAGCATACCTACCTTCCTGAATTTATAGGTGTCAAGTAGTAGCCACATACTTTTACATTAAAAAAAAAATAGAAAAATCTCAGTATCCGGTTGAATTCATTTATCTTTAAACTATTTTTTATTTTCAAAGTGTAATAGGTTCTAAAAATTCAAAGAATCAGTTACTGTTGAAGATGGTAATTGTAAAGAACTTGTGTCATGTTCAAGAAGAAAATTTCCCGAGACAATTTTCTCTCGGCCGAAGCGGCTTATGCCCGAAGGCTTTAGTTTTCTTAACGACCTCGACTGAGCAAGTTATAGAGGATTTCACAAGAAAATGGCCCCAGGGAACTTGTTCACGGCTTGTCGAGGTTATTTTAGAAAAACAGGTGTATAATTCAATACTGTATTGACCTTTAAGCAAATAAAATGTTGTAAAATAAATTGACATTATTTTTTAATTCTTAATTTGAATTTGACATTGACTTTTCTTTCCTAGAATATGAGAAAATACTTCAGCAGGTATGTCATGTGTTACTCGTATAATGAGGGAATACATAAATATATCTATTTATCTAAAACAAATTAAATTTTGTTTCCTATGTTGATTTCTAGGAATATTTGCTGATGACCATTGAATGCCTAAGTAAATCTCTAACTTTTTTGTGAAATGGTAAAGTATTAGTTAAAATTTTAACTAAGTATATAAGAACCCTAATAAAGCAATTATTCTACTTAAAAAAAAATGTCGAAACTTTTTAAATATTAATAATTAATTTTCCTGGAAAAATGTTAGGTTCCTGTAAGATTTTCAAAACACGAACAAAAGCGCGTACGAAATCGCTGACACAGCTAGTATTAAATAAAATATACCTACTACTAATAGTTCAGCTAAACAATGTGAGAAGACATAGGCTATACCTAGTCCACCACGATAACCTAAGTACAGGATGTTTTGCAGGAATTAATATACCTTCGAAGGTTTTGTGGTCTCACTCAAATTTTCTTACAAATTTTTCTTCCATAATGATTTCTAATTTACACGTGAAATCACAAAACACCAGAAATGCATAAACAGGATTCGAACTTACATCATCTTACATCAGATTAGGTTTTTAGTAGGATTAGAAACTACTAAAAACTTAATCTGTCGATTGCTCAAGTACTAGGTTTTTGCTACTTCATTATTAGGTACATGTAGGTTACCTTTGCATGGAGCAATATTCATATAAAAGGAGAAAATAAAAAACTTATAAAAAGCGTTTCCCTTAATCCATTTCAACGTCTATTTGTGCGCAATGCAATTGCGAGAGTACGTGAGAAAAATTGAAAGCGGAAAACAAATGGAAAAAGGGAAAATTTCTCGTGTTTTGCTGTTAAACTGAGTGGCAAATATTTATAGTTATGAGTCTGACCACCTTTTATCATATTCACACTGCTTTTATACATATACCTAGTATATAAAATGGCACATTCAGCTCGAATTTTAGTCTATCTATCTGTTTAATGTAACTGTGTGATTACAAACTATACTTTCACTAGTAGCCTAGTAGCCAACCTAGTAGCTATTAGCCTCTAAGTGTACCACGTCTAACTTTGCTTGTGTTGTAGGCGACGATAGCCACCTAACAAGTGGAACGTCAGATTGTCTGACTACGTTAACATTAAAAAATCATAGCAAAATCTGCTCTTGACGTAAAAATAGACAGTGTTAGGACGTTCGTATAAAGCTGTCCGTCCTATTTTGTTACGCCAGGTGCCTTCGATATTCAAACGTTGAATAGTACCTACGTTGAGATTTCAATATCACTCAGGGAAGTCTCTATAAACGCATCTGAGCCTGCAACGAGTGCAGAATATCAATGATGCGAGTGCGGGGGGCTATTCTGACAACCTACTCACTGTCACTTTCACGCTCACAAGGATAACAGAAATAATACTCTTTTTTTTTGAGCATGATATCTATATCTATAAAATAATATCAAAAAGTAGCTGTTCGACCCGAAGTCAAGTAGGACCTCTTGTTTGACGGCAGTAACAATCCGCGAATGTTGTCAGGGATATAGAAAAGGACACAGGGTACTTTTCAACTAGAAAAAAGTACTCTTCCTGAGTGCCTCCAAAATTTAAAACCCTACGCCTGGCAAAACTATAACAGCAATAAAGGTTGAATAAATTTTTTATCATATATTTTGTCATGCGTTATTTCTTTATATAACGCCATCAAGTGAAGCTTCTGTCTCAGTTTTGGAAGCTTTAAAGACTTATTACGTATTCACCTAAAAGTCCATACTAGTCCATACTAATGTTATAAATGTAAAAGTAACTGTCTGTCTGTCTATTACCTACTCAACCGATCATCGTGAAAGTTTGCATGCACGTTGTCAGGGATAAATTCAAGGACATAGGGTACCTTTTATCCAGAAAAAAACATAATGTTCCCGAGGGATCATCTATAATACAATTTTTAAAACAAACGCCTCACCAAAGTGTTATAGCAGCAAGTTGTCAATCAGGCGTTATATTGCTTTTATATTTTTCATTATTTAACGCGGACGAAGTCGTAGACACCAGATAGTAATGAATATGTAACAATTTAATTTAATAACACAACTTTACTGTGACCAAAACTACAGCAGAAAAGTTTAGAACAACTGTAATAATTGGTTGAACAAAACTCTCGCTTGCCAAGTTTCAACAATTAAAATTATTCGTTTGTTCACGTAGTAAAATGAATGCTGGTACAAGAGCAATTAGTGTATGCACTCAGAACAGTGGTAGAGGTACTAATCGACCTTAATAATGTTAGAACAAAAAGCGGTATTTCAAAGCGGAGGAGAACATATTATATACATATAAAAATATATTCTCTCTAAACGTCATTTGACAAAGAAATTTCTGTTTAATTTAACACAAAATATTATTAACATTAAAAATAGTTACAGAAATAAATATATTTACAGCACTGTCTAAGCACATTTGTAAAAACTTAAAGTATGTATTTTCACAAGGATACTGAAAAATAGGGAATATAAAAATAAAATAAGATATCTTTAGTTCTATAAAATCAGTAATTCTTTTATCGGTAAAAATATAAATATTTTATAGGTTAGATTTACTTTATAGGTTTTATTTGACCCGTTGGTCGAGTGGTTAAGTTGCTAGCCTTAGTGCTCTGTCCCAGGTTCAATTCCCGACTTCGGCCAACTTCGGAAGCAAATTTTTTAAAGCTGTCTCTGTTCTGGTGAGTGCAGTGGTGGGACACACTGCGTTTCGCAATCATAAAGTCTGTTTTTTAATCTCAGACAAAAATGACACATGCAAATGTCAAGTTTTTATATAATGATGCCCTGTAATGTATGTAATGCATGTCACATGTAATGTCATTTTTGTCTGAGATTAAAAAACAAACTTTAAATTGGACTAGCCCGTCTTCTGGGTCAGTAATAACCACCCACTTACAAAAGACTCTTCAAATTATTCGTCTAGTTTCTGTATTTCCTAGATGAATATAAATTAGGTTTGTATGCTGGAAAAAAAATATATTTTTGATTACATCATATTATAAATGATTTCATCTCCTGCTTGTTTCAAATTTCACTTCGTGAAGTGCGAAAGCAGCGGTTTGAGAATAGACCCCGCTTTTCACTGATCTGCTTTACAAAGGAAAGCAATTGCTGCGTGCACCCGTCGTGAAGCCCATTCAACCCCACGCGGCTCCTATAATCAGAGCATATAATCCCCTGCATGTTATAAATGGATTTAAATCACGCGTAGCAATGCATGTTTCATCTACTTAACTTACTTTTATTTTATTTTATTAAGGGCCTCTTTCACCATCTCTGAGTAAGGTGTCAAGTAGGCTAACCGTCATTTAAAGTCACCGGTAAGAAAGCGTACGAGTCTTCGACTAGCATTACTTAAGGTTAATTTCAATGAAATTGACACAAGATACTCGTAACATTTACTCGCCAATTTACGCCGTGGGCGATATCGTTAACGATGCCAAATGGTTTGAAGTTTATGTGAGCCAAGGAAGCAGATTAGATAATATTGGCAAATTTATGTCTTTCTCTGTCATAAATTAGGCAGCCAGCCCCTTACAGAAGACCTTTGTGAAGTAACAGCACGTGTGTTGTTGTGATTCGGTGAGAGTAAGAGATGCCAAAGTCCAATGACATAATCTCTTGTTTCAGATTCAGATCACTTGATAATAATATCAGATTGAGCTCAAGCACTGAAAGCAGTGAACCTTTTTTTTTTATTATTACATCGAGGCAGCGCTTGGCCGCAATCTCACTTGATGTTAGGTGCAGATGCGGCCAAAGATGGATCACGGTTACCTA
Source organism: Synanthedon formicaeformis (assembly GCA_945859745.1). Classification (NCBI taxonomy): domain Eukaryota; kingdom Metazoa; phylum Arthropoda; class Insecta; order Lepidoptera; family Sesiidae; genus Synanthedon; species Synanthedon formicaeformis. The sequence goes on from OX243958.1 coordinate 10,859,078, forward strand.
GTAAGTGACCATTTACCCTAGATTTGAAGACCCCGAGGTTGTAATTTTGGGGAAACACAGACGCAGGCAATGAGTTCCACTCCTTAGCAGTTCGGACAAGGAAGGTGGAACTATAACGCTTCGTGCGTGACCGGGGAACATCAACCACGAAGGGATGAAAACCCCGCCCGCGCCTCGTGTTCCGCAAGTGGAACGGCTCTGGCCGGATCAGATCCCACAGGATGGACGCACATTCTCCATGGTGTAGACGATAGAAAATCGATAGGCATGCTACTTTTCGGCGATGCTGCAGGCTTTGAAGCTGAGACTCCTGTGTGTAACTCACGGTAATCTTCTATAAAATATCCTGACTGGGTCATGTTCTTAGAAGAATATATGACTTGTTTAAGCTGGTGATGATGGGTAATGTCACTAGAAAGAGTAAAGTTTGGCGAAATCAGATGTCGTGGCTAAAGAATAACAGACAGTAGTCCGACTAACAACTTCACTAATGTCTACCGGCTAAAACTCAGCGACTTTCATTCTATTGCGGCCGTTGATGGGCGAGGTCGTGGGGACGTTATTACACGAGTTCGGTGCCCCGCCACGGCTATCCAACACGGGGAGGCCTGTGCTCCCTGTCAGAACCTCGGCGTACCCGAAAGTGGAGGTACGCCGCGGCCTACTCGGGGGACCTTACGACGGGCGGCAGTCTTCCCCAAGACCACCGCCCGGTCACTAAACTTCCCTAGCTAAAGAGATACCGCAAGAAGATACTGTATAATAAGGCCTGTAGAATCTGTGCTAACATTAAGTAACACTTTAAGCATTGATGCACTCTTATTAGCATATTACGGACTTGTTGAATCTGTGTTAAGGTATGGGCTTCTATTCTGGGGCAACTCGACAGACAGAAATTTGGTTTTTAAGGCACAAAAGAGATGTATTAGATCCATGTTTAAATTAAAAGTTATAGATAGTTGTATGCCCTTCTTTAAAAAGTATAAAATTCTAACACTTCCATTACTTTTTATATATGAGGTCGTTGTATATGTTAAAGCCAACCCCAACCTATTTAAACGAGTCTCTGATAATAGTAAAAGAGCACAAAGAGATCCCGATAGATTATGCATTCGAAAAACACACACAGCCGATGCACAAAAATGTTTTTGGTCAAGCGCCAGTTATATATAATAAAATTCCAAACACTATTAGAGAACTTAATATTAATTTATTCAAGAAGAAAATGAAGAAATTACTCGTCGATAAGTGTTATTATAGTATAAAAGATTATTTGTATGATAATTCATTGTAATAATTAGTAATATTAATTAGCTTACTCTTTTATGTAGTATATTTAAAATATTTGCACACCCTCGAAGGGTAGAATGTAGCGAGAAATATCTATTGTAAAACCATTGTAACCTATATTCAGCAAATAAATTATTATTATTATTATTATTATTATTCACTTATTTATTTAATTTTCTTAATTTTAAATTTTTTACAATATACATTTATATAAATACAAAAAAAAAAAAAAAAAAAAAAAAAAAAAAAAAAAAAAAAAACAAAACAAAACAAAAAAAAACAATATATATTATAAAAAACTTAAAACTAGACATCCGCTAGTAGCGGGGCTAAGCCCAAGCTACCGGTGGTTAGGGCTGCAGAGTGAGGAACCTCCTGACAATTCGTGCCGTGTTCAGAAGTACCGCCTTCTGTATCTGACCCTTGATCCAGCCATCTAGCGAGAGACTCTTAAGATGTTGGTCGAGACTCTTCGCTATAAGACCGTTCGCCGATACGACTATCGGGACGATGATTGTCGAATCGACATCCCACATGGCGGTCACCTCGTGAGCCAAGTCTATGTACTTGGTAAGTTTGTCTTTCTCGGCTTTCACGAGGTTTTCGTCATGTGGGACAGTAATGTCAACAAGCATCGTCCGGCGTTGGGATCGATCAATAACCACGATGTCAGGCTTATTAGCGACAATAGTCCTGTCCGTGATTATGGAGCGATCCCAATAGAGCGTGGCATGACCATTTTCGAGGACGGGCGCAGGCACATATTTGTAATACGGTACTTCAAATTCAACAAGGTGATATTGAAGAGCAAGTTGTTGGTGAATAATTCTGGCTACTTGGTTATGTCTGTGCAAATACTCGCCGTTAGCAAGATGAGAACAACCGGAAATAATATGTCTCAATGATTCTCCTGGACGGTGGCATGCTCGACAAATGTCGGCCGTACCGTCTTTGAGAATATATTTCCGGTAGTTTCTCGTCTTGATAACTTCATCTGCTATTGCACAGACAAAACCTTCGGTTTCCCCAAATAGGTCACCAAAACGTAGCCAGTTTATTGAAGCGAGCGGGTCTACATCGAGTCCGTTGAGGGCTCGATAGAACCGCCCGTGCAATTCCTTGCTCTTCCATACCTCCCTGCGATTCTCAGCACTCAATATTACTGGTTTGCGCCAGTTCTCGTGAGATAAGCATAGAGGAGTGAAGTGTTTGTCAACTGTCACAACATCATGATGTATCCCGCACTCGTTGTTAAGGAAATATTCCCTGAGACTGCATATTTCTCGGTTATGAAGATCCTTGGCATTCAGATAGCCTCGGCCCCCCAATTTCCGAGGAATATACAGTCTCATAACAGACGAGCGCGGGTGTAACATCCGGTGTGTGGTGAGCAGTTGACGAACCCTTCTGTCCAAGGCATCTAGTTCAGTCTGCGTCCATCTTAGTATGCCAAAGGAGTAGGTTAACACGGGCATAACCCAGCTGTTGAAGGCGCGCACCTTATTACCACCCGACAAAAGACTCTTAAGTACTTTTGTCAGGCGACAAAAGAAGCGCTCCTTCACCCTCTGTTTTATGTCCCTGTCAACGATACCCAATGACTGTGACATACCAAGATACTTGTAGGTTTCGATTTCAGAGAGAGATTTAAAGGTCACTTCAGTAAGTTGTAAATTAGAAGAATTTACAACCTTGCCCCGCTGTACATGCATGACCGCACACTTATCTACACCAAACTCCATCTTTATAGAGTTGCTAAAAGTTTCTGTTATTTTCAGCAACTCTAACAGATCTTGGCGTTTGGATGCGAATAGTTTGAGATCATCCATGTACAGTAGGTGAGAAATGACCTCTCCCCCTCTCCGTAATCGATAGCCTAGTGTTGAATCCTTCAGCAATGTGCTGAGAGGATTCAAGGCTAGGCAAAACCATAGTGGACTCAGGCTGTCGCCTTGAAAGATGCCTCGCTTTATGCTTATTTCGTCTTGCAGACCAGAGGCGCTCTGTAGACTGCTTGGTTGATGAAGGACAGTGGTCCATTGCTCCATGCATATGCTTAAGAAGGATCTTAGAGTTGAATCAATTTTATACAACTCCAAAATCCTTCTCAACCACGAATGGGGCATCGAATCATAGGCCTTCTTATAGTCAATCCAAGCTGTCGACAGAGCCCCTCTGTTCCGCCTGACATTTTGACAAATGGTCATGTCTATGAGGAGGAGCTCCTTAGTACCACGGGACCCAACTCTACATCCATTCTGAGCTGGGGCCAAAATATTATTTGCAACTATGTGCGAATTAATTTTTGTCCTCAGAATGGATGTGAGTAATTTGTACAATGTTGGTAGACATGTGATGGGTCTATAGTTTTTGGCTTCCATGGTACTACCGGATTTGTGGAGCAGGAAGGTGATGCCAGTTGTTAACAGACTAGGGAGGGCACCGACATCAAGGGCTTTTTGAAATTGCATTGCCAAACATTCGTATGAGCATCGAAACCATTTAATCCAGAAGTTGTGCAATCCGTCCGGTCCAGGACTTTTCCAGTTCTGGGCCGTACGAATAGCACAACTAACATCATCGGGGCTTATGGTAACAGCCCCCATGGGTTCGATGGATTCACACGTCTGTTTGACAATGTTTATCCAATCGCCCTCCGTGTGTTCGTCGGAAACCGACCAGATGTCGCGCCAAAATTTGACCATAGCGTTTGCATCTGGAAGCTTTCCGGCTTCCACACGGTTATCGGTTCCCTCCCATTGTCTGTATACCTTCCTTTGGTCACTTTGGAAGAGGCGGTTCTGACGAAATCTATTCACGCGTTGTTTATAACGGCGTATTCTGTTTGCCCACGCATAGACTCTCTGCTTCAAGAAATCAATACGTTCCGTGACACAGGCCATGTACTCTTTAGGTCTAATGTTAGTTCCTACAAAAGCCTGAGTCACGAAACGCATGACTCGAGGTCGTTTATTACCGTTCTTGAAGCAGAGCAACTTTGCAATGAGAGTCCTAAACGTACTGATACGCTTCTCGATACGAATCTGCCACATAGGGATGCTTGAGACATCCTTCTGTGTGTGAGCATTGTCTAAAAATCTCACCTGGGCAATGCGACATACAGTGATGGCCCCACAGTATAGTATCGAGAGCGTATCAGTTAGGTCTTTGCTGTCCTGTATATACTGGGACAGCAAAGCGTTTACGGCTCCCATTAAAGCAAAGTTACGTCTATTCGCAGGCAAACGTGGTAAGCGCGGTCTATACTCGCTTGTATAACGATATCTCAAAATCGTCTCTTCCAAAGCCCTCCTCAATTGCTCATTAACCTGTGTACTTACGAACCTGTTCGCATCATCTTCCTCACCGTCAACAGGGTCTATAAGCGTCATCGGTTGTGGTGGTGGAACCGGTGTCAACGCCGCAGTAGGTAAGACCTGTGACGGTTCAGTTGACGCGCGAACAGGTAGTGAGTCCAGGCGCAGCCTATCAAGTGCAGGCTGGTCCAACAGTTGACACCGCTGGATAGCCCGCACCTGATCCGACAATCGTTGAGCGGTGACGGTGACGGCTGGTTCAAGGGCCTGAAACAGAGAGAGCATTCTGACACGATACGCCGTCAGGTTAGTTCCCCCCTCTGTGGCCCCGTAATAGGCCCGCATGCAGTTCTCGTTCATTGCTTGAGTCCATCTCATGCGGCGCACTACACCACCGGTAGCGGGGGCCGGGCGCGAGGCGGGTTGCCTCACAGGCCCCAAGCGTGCCGGAAGTGGGGGTCGTCCTCGTCGCTTTGGTCTTCTTCGCGGCGAAGGCGACGTTGGTCCGTCTTCGTTGCTCGACGTGCTCTTATCGTCGGCGGTTAAAAATTCCTCCGCCGAGGAGCACGGAGACGACGAGACGGGCAGTGATGGTAGTCGTGCGCATCTTCCCGCTATACGTTTTCGTAGTTCCATTCAGTTCATTTTAAATTGTGTTCATTTTAAAAGGTTCTTCATCCATTTTCATAAGATTTTTGTATTTTTCATGAATGTAATTTTACTAAAATCTGACGTGTGTGTTTGACATGTCATTCATACTCTAGATTTCGCATTCGCTTTGATTTCGGATTTCTTCACTTGTAAATTATAATTTATCACCTCTATTGTACATTAATAAAACAAAAAAATATTGTAAATAATAGGAAAAATAAGCAAAACACAATAAAAACACAAAATATTGAAATGTAAATAGAGAACTACGACTGTCAGTGTCAGCGGTTTTTCGGTTATTATTATTATTATTAAACACTGTATCCTGACTTAAAGAAAACAATATACATATATTTATAAATTATGTGCGCTTGGTTTTACAGAGGATTTCCACAATCGAAACCAGATGAAAACCAATCAGTGGGTCAATAGATTAGATACTAATGTATTGACCTCCTAATAAGATTAGGATCATTTATAGTATCAAGCAAGAATTAAATATTTGTTTACTTTGCTTGTAAATAAAACAGGAAAATGTAGTGGATATTTATAGAAAAATGTCAATATCTCGAAGTGCCGTCCAATAATATAAAGGAACTAATAATAAAGTTGCTTAGTAACTTCGTTCACCACGGGAAATTATATTTGCCACAATATTTAGAAGTTTATCTGAAGTTTTGTACAAGGTAATAGACAATATAAGCTCACCAGTTACTTTATGTTTATTACATTCTTTATAGATATTACTGCTCATGGTATATTTTATACGATATGTATGATATTTGTAATATACAGTTACATTAGACAGTCAAATTTGTATCAAGACGACCTTAGCAGAATGAAGGATACTTATAGGCTTATGAGGGGACAGAAATTTGCTCATTCTCCACTCATTGCCCGAAACACAACATTGTGCATGAGACTTCTCCCGCGTAACTTTATATTACCTACTCGCTGATAGTATAGCTTCCTATAGGTAAAATAATTTTTAAAAACGGTACAGTAGTTTTTGAGTTTATTCATTACGAACATACATTTCTTCTCTTTTTATATTATTACTAGCTGGTGCCCGCGACTTCGTCCGCGTTGAACGATGAAAGGTACCCTATGTCCTTTCTGGTGTCTCAGACAACGTGTAGGTATGCAAAATTTCATGGTAATCGGTTCTGTATTTTTTGTGTGAAAGAGTAACAACAAACATACTCACATTCACATTTATAATATTAGTAAGGATACATAGTATAGATAAAATAAATAAAATAAATAAAATAAGCCTTTATTGCTGTTAGGTTAACAATATTATACATTATTTTGCCTACATAATATACTTTGAATACAATATAAAACAGCTAAGATTATAAACATTATCAGGTAAATAATATCGGCAATCGGTCCTTCAACTCTTAACAGCTTGTCCTGAGACAAAGGCCTCCTCTAAAGATTCCAACTTCTTCGATCTTTGGCTAATCTGGTCCACAAAGGCCCTGCTACTTGTCTTATATCATCCTCCCAACGTTTAAACTGTCTCCCCTTACTTCTTTTGTATAGATATAGATTACTAATAAGCAACTGTCGCCCAGAGACAAAGAAGCTGCAAGCTATAGTGTCTGGAGTAGCCATAAAATATATGGGCACATGATATGAAACATACAAGGATGTCGTGTCTAAGTATACAATAAAACGCGTACAATGCGATAAAGTATACAATGCGAAGTATGAAAAAAACAACAATAAAATAACTAATATGAACTCCGCCGTCGGCGACGCAATATGTACCTAATGTCATTTGTAATAAATTCCATTTTCTCAGCTTCACCCCCATAAAGCCATTCTTTTCCTGACAACAGTTGTAAGAATTACGCAACTTATTGTAACAAGAAAAGTGTCTGCTTTATATCATTCGTAAACTTAATTCAGCCCATGTTACGCAGGCCTCTAAAGAGGATGATATATTGAAGCTGGCTTTTACTAAATCACTATGAATTATAAGCAAAATGATATCGTATTATTTTTGTGTTAGGCGTGAAATTTAATTTCACTTTGGTCAACTCTTAAAATGAAATTTTCAAAGTTGGCTCTGGTCTGGATTTGGAATGTATCAAATATTTCCAAAGTCATCCCTGTCGGGAACTGAACACTGGACCCTAGGGACATCCACTCATCCAACAGGCTTACCAAAATTAAATATAGTTCTTTGACTACATATTTAAAAAATGTCTTTTTGTGTATTTTTATGACCCTGTTTAGGGGTAACTGTTTCCGCTTCTTTACTCCTGATTTGCTGGATCGGCCAAAAAGGAAAAGTTTGAATTGCTGTTTTATAAAAAAATAAAACTAAAATGTGTATTGGTCGGCCGTTTTTGAGATTGTAGCGGAGTTCCGGAACCTCGGATCGCTTATAAATCACAAAGGGAGTTGTGAGCCGGAAATACAACGCTGTATTGGAAACAAGGAAACGACAATGACCAAGCTAGAAAGAATATGGAAGGACAGAAATATTACCAATCGTACAAAAATCGGCGCTGAGTCCTTGAGCCCTACAAACCACTGATTCAATGAAGGCAAATATGCTTTATTATATCAGCTCGAGGGATGATCTAAATATAACAATATATATGACTAATCTTCATTAATACCTAAGAAAAAGGGATGCGGACGAAGTCGCGGGTAAAAGCTAGTTAATTTAATAATTTCAAAAATCAGTTACACCCTTGAGCAATCATTCAATAATGAAGCCTCTTAAGAAAATAATAGAGCTGTAATTAAAAAGTAATTATATTTTTTAAACAACATTTTGATGTCAAGAGCTTAAGATTCTCGCGAAATTCTATCTTAATTATTTCGGCGCATAGAGCAATAAAAAAATTATATGCTAACGACCACTGCGAGGGTGCTGGAGAATAAATTAAAGTCCGCTGTCTTATTGTGCGCTGATGTACGAAATAACCTATGCAATAGGTGGCAGGGGTTTCTGAGTTCAGGAGACAATCATTTTTTAAAGAGTTCTTCTTTTCAAACTTTCCTTTTTGAAGTGAAAACTTCTTTAGACGCTTTGAGCAAGCACCTTTAGTATTGCGAAACACTGAACTCGGCCGTCACGCTCTGTGAGCGACACCCTCAGTGACGTTTAACTGCATACAGTTAATTCATAAATTAAGCGACATCTACCCGAATTAGTAGGTACTTCTTGGTGCATAACTTAACTTCATTAATAGTTTGTTAAGGTGTTAACAGATGGCGATGAATTAGTGTTCGAAAGTCATAGCGCTATGTGCCATAGTTTTTCACTTCTGACGTGCAGTCCTACGACTGTCAACGTTGGTATTTTATATTTTATATTTTAATGATGACAAAAAGAATAGTATCCTGAGTTTATTTCGGGGTTTCTTCTCAGGATCGTCATCTTGGCTTTTTTCCGAAACCCTGGTAAATTGAAATTTATAATGATCATAAGAGTTTCTTGTAGAAACCTAATTGATAAATAAATATTTTGATTTTGATTTTGGTAAATCCTCATGGGTACCCGGCAACGTAGGGGACGTTGCGGGGTTATGCTGGACTTTGGATGGGACGAGTTATGGACAAGATATCCGCTACCCACCACGGCTGTCCAGCGTGGAGAGGGCCACGCTCCCTGTCGGACCCTCGGCGTACTCGATAGTGAAAGTACGCCGGCCATCTCGGGGGACCTCACGACGGGCGATAGTAAGACACAGGGCCCTAGACAAAGTGCCATTTTAAAAACGATACCCAAGTTCGATAGAATAAATGTATGGGAAGTATCACGTGATTTAGCGAAGGCATATTATGTCAATCCCATACATTTTTATTTAGCGAATCGAATCGAATGCGAATCGAATGCACTTTGTCTAGGGCCCCAGGGGTGTTCGAAGCACGAGCAACGAAACACAAATCGAAACGCCACATCCAAGTTTTTTAGTTCCACAATTTATGTATGTAGGGAAATGTAAATGTTTGCAACTAAGAGCAGAGTGCTGGTAAAGGTGTTTTTAAATTTTGTAAGATAATTTTTATGCATGAATTGTTAAGTTTACATTTTAATAAATTATAGTGACAAAATTACAGTCTGTTATCCATCAATCCTCACAAACTTTGGCATTTATGTAGGTACTAACTGTTCATTCCCGTAACTTTATAAAATACATGCTGCTGCACGCGACTTTATAAAATATACCCTATGTCCTTTCTGGTGTCCCCGACGTGTATGCAAAATTTCATGGGGATCGGTTCAGTAGTTTTTGCGTGAAAAAGTAACAAACATCCATACAAACTTTCGCATTTATAATATTAGTACGGATGTTACTCGCTGATAATTAATCATTCTATGATGTATTCTTTTTTCATTGATCAAAAAGGTAAACAAACAATTCACGATATAGTACTAAACAAACAATACGAACAAATTCTAAATGAGTTAATCACTGAGTCAACTCTCTTTGATGATGCCTAATGTACAAATCCCATCTTTAGAACAATCCAGTGACCATGGCGACGCTATTTTTGTTTACGTTTTTGATCAATAGAAAAAGAATAGATCATATAGGTGAAAGAGGTTTCACCTATATGAACCTTTTTGGGTTTATTCATTACAAACATACTACCTCTTTTTATAATAATAGTACGTATATAATATAATATAGTAGGATACCAAATAGGAGTAGAATTAGTGCCCAGAATGATGCCATTGATATAAATTTCAGCCTGTACTTATACTTCGTCAACTAATGAAAGATTCAAAGACTGTTCAAGCATCAAAGTATTTTAGGGTCTCCGTCACACCTGATGCCCTAGTTTCAGACGATTTTGGCCAGTAGGTACCAGATGTTTCGTAAACACTGTTAGCAGAAGAAATTCAATTCAATTGTATATAAAAATATAGTGTATTAATTAACAGAGGTTCTATAGAATATATAGAGTTGAAAGGTAAAAAGTTTTAAAAATCACAGTCAGCCAAAAAGAATCACCTTTATCTTCTAACTCTGTTAGTTTTATTTTTAGCAAAAAAAGTTATATAAACATTTTTATGTAAAAGTGAATTTTCTTCAATATTTGAGTTTGAAACTTTTTTATAAGTACTTAACATTTTTGTATAGTTTGAGGATTTTTTTTCTCCACCTCTTCTACAAGTTGAATTCGAAAATTTCTTTCAAGAAACTTTTTCCAATAATTCCCCTGAGGGACTCAAATATTGATTGGGTAATAAATTTTCCTGGACTATCAAAATAAAGACGAGCTAAGTTAATACTTCAATTAGTTTAATGTTATCTAATCCATAATAAAATGTGGTGTTTTTGTTGACAGTACTTCTTACACCTTTCATTATAAAGACAATAAACTTTAGTCGTAAAACATCAGCAGAAATGTTGGGACTAACTTGGTTATACTGCCTCCGTAGGTACTTTACGATTCGATGGATCTACGCAGCTAAAACTTTTGTCTTTATTAAAATATACTTTCCACCTGCGGAACCAAGTTTATAATGCTCTGCTCATATAAAATCTATAAATTGCAAACAAATCTCTATTTATAATTATACTAGCTGGTGTCCGCGACTTGGTTTGCTTTGAAAAATAAAAGATGTAACGCTTGACAAAATATGTAAAGCAATAACACATCTGACTTTTGGCAAGCATTGGGGGTCTTTATTTTTAGACTAGATAGCTTTTTGTTGCAAGCAAAAAGCCGCGTTGAACGATGAAAGGTACCCTATGTCCTTTCTGGTGTCCAAGACAACGTGTATGCAAAATTTCATGGTGATAGTTTTTGTGTGAATGCGTAACAAACAAACAAACTTACATTCACATCAATACTAATAATAAATCTGTAAGGGTTGGTCATGGAGTAAGTTATTTTGTTTTCAGAAATATCGTGTTTATAGGCTCTATACATGATACTGAAACTAAATTGATCATTTTTAGAATTTTCGTATGTATGTATGTATGTATGTATGTTCCTCCATAACTCTTAAACAAATCAACTGATTTTTATGAAACTTGGTACATAAACATTTAGACGTACGGGACACAGGATAGGCTACTTTTTTTCTTTTTCAACGCGGATGAAGTCGCGGGCGCCACCTAGTTTATAATATTAGTGAGGATGTTACTCGCTGATAATGTAGTTTATTATGGGTGAAAGTATTTTTAAAATTGATCCAGTAGTTTTTGAGTTTATTCATTCTTTAACATACAAATCTTTGATTTTTCCTCACCCAGATATTCACTCGAACTTTGAAAATATTTGGGTTATATGAGCTCGGAAATACAGTCCTAACTGTGGCTGGTCGCATTATAAGCTAAACGCCTTAATAATATTGCTATAAAGTTATTGTTTAAATAAAAATAATATTATCAAAATGTCGAAGAGGTAACATAGTTAATGTAGTAATTGTCACTTCGGTCGAGACCCAATTAGTGGGAGGGTCCAGTATAATATTGGAGTTTAACCGGCTACGGCATAAATATTAGAGACGACCCTCCGTCCGATCCTCTACTAAAATATTTATTTGTTAAACAAAGACCCCTAGGAGTTAAATGTTCGAATTCGCTAAATACAATTAGTAACCTTTGTACCTTTTTGACACTTGTTAAACGATTTACGTTAACTCCGGGTTTTGATGCGATTTTCACCATCAGTTACATAATATTTCACGGAAAGTTTATCAATACTAATAATAAATATGTAAGGGTTGGTCATGGAGTAAGTTACTTTGTTTTCAGAGATATCGTGTTTATAGGCTCTATACATGATACTGAAACTAAATTTACCATTTTTACAATTTTTTCTGTATGTATGTATGTATGTATGTATGTATGTATGTATGTGTGTGTGTATGTATGTATGTATGTATATATGTTCCTCCATAACTCCTAAACGGATTAACTGATTTTCATGAAACTTGGCAGATAAACATTTAGACGAACAGGACACAGGATATGCTACTGTTTCTTTTTCAACGCGGACAAAGTCGCGGGCGCCAGCTAGTATACATAATAAAACCTAATTAAATTTTTATGTAAGTAGAAAAAAAACAATAATTTGCATAAAAATCGCCGCAACTGCATGAAACTGTCCACGTGTGCTTCTACTTCTGAATCTCCCAACGAATCTTAATTCGGTTTAAACCTATTAGAACTATATAGAAATAGGTTGGTATTGCGTATAAAATTGCAATGTGGGCAAAGCCGGGTCGCTACTGTAATAATAATTGTACATTGTGTTCACAGTACAGATTGATAAAAATATCGATCGTATCGTATCGATAGGTCTTGAAATTTCGTGAGCCTGAATTTGACTTGGACTTTTGTTAGCAACAAATATCGTCAAAGTCAAATCAAAGTTAAATTGTTTGGAGACAAAAATGTTATACCTAAATGGAGCATAAAATATGCAGGGAACACTTTTGCGGAGTCAGTAAGTAGGTGCTTTTGTCGTATTTTTCTCTGACGCTGGTTATAATGAATGTTTTAATCTAGAATCCCTAGTGAATCCGTTATGCTGTGCGAGCGTTCCGTTAGAAATAAAATATGAATGCTATATTTCCAACAAACTCTAGAAATTTATCAAATATATTAACAAGCACATTTCTCTCGGAATATATTCTATGGGTATAACCTAATTTAGTTTTCAGAATCAAAAAGATGCTTCTCATTCTTTTCAAGTCCGGGAAAGATGTAGACCCCAGGTCTTGAAAATGGAATTTAACCAGGAAACTACAAAACGTTTTGGAAGTCCGAGTAAGAAACAGACTCGAAAGGACGAAAACATGCGGACCAATTGGTCAGCATGTTTTATCAAGTAGAAGTTAAAAATATCAGAAAATAATTACATAAACTTATTTTTCGACCTACATAAACTTATGTAACTTAGTCTTACTTGAGAAATCGGATCGGTTTTGTCTCTATTGAGATAAATATATGAGGGGTATACAATCAAAGTTGGGAAAGTCCACATTGCCAAAATGTTCAGTAAACGATAAAAACGATTATTTTAATATTGAATTGAAACTCAACTCACTTGGACTTTGCTAGGTTTGTTTGTAGTCAATTTTCAATTTGAAATAACAGTCGAGATTTCTAGAATTTGTATAAAATTATTCTACGGGGTAAATATAGATACGGAAATAAATGTGTTGTAATTTAAATCTCACTTTTAAAATTTTGTGGACTTTACCAACTTTGATTGTATACCCCTGATATATAAATAAGGCCAATTTGCGTGTATACGCAGTTTTCTACTTGGGTAAACCAATTTAAATGTAAAATTCAATATTCGTGTCGCGAACGTATCGGTAATATATAGTGACCTGTCACCGCAGCTCCCTTATGTGCCGAGAATCGAAATAAAATTCCTACACCTGGAGAATAGGGCTGATCGATGACCGTAGTAGTCTGAAAAGTTTTTATACGAGTCTGCCTACGAAAGTTATCACTGTAATCTATTCTATTTTCATAAATTTTAGCTACCTGATGGTTTAGCTGACAGTCTACTTGATGGTAGGTGGCTACCGTTTTATATACCCACAAAATGCTTACTAGGTACTACCATCGAAATACTACAATGAAATTTGCGTCACAAATGCCAAAGCGGCACATAAAAAGAACGCCTTTGACAGAATCATGGCGGACTCTTGCCTTCATGTGTCAATGGTAAAAGGTAGTAACGATCAACTTCTACTATTTCATTTTAAACTAATGGGTTGACGTAAAGTCACATTTTCTTTAAATTACGTACTTATTATTATGTTTGTTTTGTTTTAAATGACAGTTCATGCTCTACGCATATGTCACTTTTAAATGTTCCATAAAATTCGTAGTGTTTTGTATGGTACGCGGGTTCCATGTTGTAGTAGTTTGATGGGTACTACAGAAAACTAGTAGAGATTAGGTATAAAGAATGGAATTCCTCATCCTTACTCACTTGCCGAAACACTGCCGCCAAACGGTCTCCCTGCCTACTTGCGCCCTACCACAAATAAAGATGCTGGGTCTCTATGTTTTTTTACAAGTTTTTAGATAAACATATTAAAAAAAATGAAAGGTTCTAAGAAACTCGCGGCGGATTTTGCAATAGAACAAAAAAAAATTACCTTAACTTTATTTTTAGTACCATCAAGTCTATTATTAGGATGATGAGTCAATAGAACAATATTTCTTCATTTACCTAAACTTTTTTAGACAATATAAAACACAATACTAATAATAAATCTGCAAGGGTTGGACATGGAGTAAGTTACTTTGTTTTCAAAGATATCGTGTTTATAGGCTCTATACATGATACTGAAACTAAATTGACGATTTTTAGAATTTTTAGAATTAACTGATTTTCATGAAACTTGGTAGATAAACATTTAGACGTACGGGACACAGGATAGGCTACTTTTTTCCTTTTCAACGCGGACAAAGTCGCGGGCGTCAGCTAGTGTCATATAAGTTATGACAGGCAAGCCTAGGATCTTACTCCATTTGCTTCGAATATGCTGAAAAACCAGCGCAAAAAATTCTCCTGTAGAATAAAACATATTTGTACAAGTTCTCGTTTATTTGGAATCTGTGTATGTACCGATGTCGTCACACTCTGTTATGGTACGATTTTTATTTACTTTCCAAACAGTATACTGAAAATAAAATAAAAATTATATCAATAACAGACAAAAATTCTAAAAACTATTTTTCACCTCGGTATAACGTAACGTAAGTAAGTTACAACGTGTACCTAACATTATTATTTTTATATTTAATACACAAACACAGTGTTTACAAGTTTATTAAACTTTTTAAAATTCTATACAATTACCCTAATACTCGTATGTAATATTATAAATGCCAAAGTTTGTATGTTTGGATGTTTATTACTCAATTAGGCTAAAACGGATGAACGGATTTTCATGAAATTCTGCACACGGAAAGTTCATGATACGTTGATTAACATATAATATGATACTTTTTATCTTAGAAAATTGTTAAATAAGTGTGGAATTTTCAAAAACGAAGTACAGCGCGTACGAAGTCGCGGGTACATATGTGTCGTTCATTGTAAAAGTGGAGTAATTCCCTATTTTTAAAACCATCTTTTCTTGTTTAATGGTATCACATTTAGTCATAACTTTCAATATAAAAGTGAAGTAACTCCAATAGTTGCATTAAAATCCCCAAAGATTTAAATCGAAAGATGCGGCGTAATCTCCTCACGCCATACTAAAAACACACCGAAAATTCTTAACAATGGGTTGGGCGCAGGCGCTCAACCCAACTACAGTTGCACGCCAGCTACAGTGAGTGATGGTCGCTTGTTGAGAGCGTCGCTATCGTCACAGTCACGTTTGAAGTAAGGAATGTGTTGTCTGTGTTTAAAAGTGTGTTTAGACAAAAGTATATGTATTTTATACTTTTGTCTTTAGTATAATGTATGTTGTATTTTGTAACACACTTTCGCTAGTAATGCCGCATCTCTCGATTTAAATCTTTGAAAATCCCATAGATGAAAACAATGAATGAATGCTTATATTTTTTTTCCTACACTATAATTCGCAAAAAGCTCGTTATTCTAAAATTCAGTTACAAGGAGATAGTTCACTTTTACAATGAACGACACATATATAACGAGACCAAAAGTTCGCGACTTTAGGTACTGTAATTAGGGATGACTGAACACAACGCTATATCAGTGCTTGCCTCGATTTAAATAAAATTTGGGTTAAAGTCAATATACTCTTCCCTTTCTTGTTGACACTCGTACGCTTCGATACTAACAGTGTGGTAGTTCTAATTAGTTTACACTACAAATATTTGTATCGATCTAAAAGGGATTGCTCGCGTACTGACAACTTAGTTTTCACTAGTAAAAAACACATCAATACTAATAATAAATCTGTAAGGGTTGGTCATCGAGTAAGTTACTTTGTTTTCAGAGATATCGTGTTTATAGGCTCTATACATGATGCTGAAACTAAATTGACCATTTTTAGAATTTTTTTCTGTATGTATGTAAGTATGTATGTTCCTCCATAACTCTTAAACAAATCAACTGATTTTCATGAAACTTGGTAGATAAACATTTAAACGTAAGGGATACAGGATAGGCTACTTTTTTCTTTTTCAACGCGGACGAAGTCGCGGGCGCCAGCTAGTAAGTAATAAATGGAAAAAATGCACGATAACCGTAGATAGAAGTAAAAAAAGAAAGATACGTGTCTCACTATTCGCGCATGGATCTTATAATTTGAGTCGAATGGACTCAGTTTCATTCAGTCGCTCAAAAAACACTAGAACGGGGAATAACAGCTTCCGTGTGGATGTGGATTAGAACATAATTATATAGACTATTATATATATAGAGCATAGATTTAAATCTATGATATATACTTAGAGTGGATTTTAACTTTGTATGTGTATATTATTTAATTTCCAGGAAAATTTATCAGAGCGAAGCTGGAAGCAGGTCGCTAAGTAAAGTTTTTTTTTAACTGCACTGTGACATCCGCTGCGTCTGTGTCTGTCTGTCTGTTCGCGATAAATTCAAAAAATACTGCACCGTTTTTCAAGCTGTTTTCACCTATGGATAGAGTTGTTCTCGAGGAAGGTTTTTAGTACCTATATAATTTACAAAGTTACGCGGGCGAAGTCGCAGGCAGCAGCTAGTTACTTATATAAAATATTTCGGAGCAAAAAGAAAAGAAATGGAATTATTATCCTATGCGTAATTCCATTAAGCCCCGAACAGCCGTTTCTCGCGAAAATATCTCCGAATACAATTGAACGAGAGTTGTTAGAATGAAATTACCTTTGGAAAAGAAGAGACGAAATAACCGAGTTGAAGGTGGTTTAATTTAATTTAAGACGCTCTCATTTAATATACAATTTAAATGGCTACTTCATTTCCCAGGGCATTAGGCTGGTGCTGCCTAAATAACCTAAATTTGGCGGCAGTCCATCCACTGTTTCCGAGAATGAGTGGTATTTGTATCGTGCTTAGCAAATTGATTTAAAGCGCCTACACCCGGCCCTAAAATCGGTGGCAAAATCGGGCAGTAGTGGGAAGCCCCTAGATCGCTCCCTGGATTGCTACATGTGTAGACAAATCGTACATAATTAGAGGCGATCTAGAAAGCGATAAAGGGGTCTCCCCACCACTGCCCCAATATTGCCACCGATATTAGGGCCGCGTGTAAAAGATTTTACTGAGGCCTTGCCCATATGGGGTTTGCGATCCCATAGGGTCATTTTTCTAGGTGGAAATTTGCGGGAAATTCGCCCTTATATACCGCATCCCGCTCTAATCCCGCAAGAGATTAGAAAAAAATATATTTAAATACTAGCAGGCCCCATCGACTTCGTCCGCGTTGCAAAAAAAAAAAAATTGGACCGTCTAAATGTTTATTCACCAAGCTTCATGAAAATCAGTTAAATCGTTTCAGATTTATGGAGGAACATACGTACATACATACAATACCTACACTTACAGATTTATTATTAGTATTGATTGATTGATTAAAATAGCTATTTTTTGGGGAATATTTATATTTAACCAAACATTAAAAAGTATATTTGTTAACTAAGAATCAACAGAAAACTGATATTCAGAAACTTTAGGAGTCTATTACTGTAATTAGATGACCATTACCGAGAAGAACCGACATGTGCAATGTCGGTGAAACCGCGGGATACAGTTAGTCATATTCACGTTATCTAATCATTTTTTTAGTTAACACTTTTAACATGTAAGTGTTAAATTAATTAACACATAGAGTTATTAACTTTAGTTAGCAATTTTTTCCACCTCAAAGGAATAGACCGTTGTAAACAACCCACGCGTTACTGAAGTAAAATATTATTACAAGCGTAATCCCTTTTAAACAACTTTATGTTGGGTCATTAGTTTTAATGGTGAATACGGCTTTGATATTGAAAGTCGTAACTTGCAGTTAGTACTACGCCATGCTGCCTGTTATTTTACAGCTAACGTTGTTTTGTACTATCGCGGTCAATGGAGCAGACCCACTTTTCATACAAATTTGTCTAACGTTGAATTATATTTGTTTTATTTTACCTCTCTATACTCCTAAGAATCATGGAGCTAAGAACTAAGAGTTCAGCACGTATTCTTAGCTTCATGCCTAATATGTATAAGACGAGGTTGTCATAGTAACGTAAATGTTATAATACGAGTAGGTATTTGAAGTAGGAACAAAGATAAATACAAAATGTGCACACGAAATTGTTCCTTACGGTGGGACTGCTCCCTTGACCGCGATAGTACAATTTTTTTTCCCTTGTAATTTCCATTGCAACAGTAGCCAGGATAGCCCGGGGGACGAACGCTCGGATACCTAAACGTTTGTCGCTGGTTCAAATCCTTGTGAGATTTTCTTAACGCAGCAAATGAAAAGTTAATACAGTTCAATACCTATTTTCATTAGTATTATGCAATGAAATGCAATAATATCAATAATTTTACAATATACACTTTTTGGTGAGATTTCTTGTATCCACACATACCTACTTATAAATTTTCGCATTTATAATATTCAGGGCCTCTTTCACAAACTACAAAGAAATCATTTTCTGTTATATTGAATTACTAGTTGGCGCCCGCGACTTCGTCCGCGTTGAAAAAAAAATAGCCTATCCTGTGTCCCGTACGTCTAAATGTATATCTACCAAGTTTCATGAAAATCAGTTGATTCGTTTAAGAGTTATAGAGGAACATACATACTTACATACATACAGAAAAAAATTGTAAAAATGGTAAATTTAGTTTCAGTATCATGTATAGAGCCTATAAACACGATATCTGTGAAAACAAAGTAACTTACTCCATCACCAACCCTTACAGATTTATTATTAGTATTGATTGATACTCGTATCTATTTATATTGATCAAAGCAACTTTACGTACGCAAAATTGCTACTCATTCTTAGCCAATTTTTTCAAGTGAAAGCAATAACAAAATTTATAAACTTTGAATGTTATTACACTTTATTTAGTTCTTTTAATGAGTTATTCAAAATCTCGTTATAACTTAGTTCTCGTCTAGTTTTACTGGACATAACGAAGCTCTTTCATGGAATGCAGAGTTTACTCTTAAGGGAAAATGTTATACAATATCGCACTGATTACCCGTTCAAGATCGAGATTCCCTTGTGGAAAAACAAATGTGAATGGAGCATTTCGATTTTGTATTCAGTAAAAGGAATTTCTATTTCAATTTTTTTTTTGTGGAGTTTTATTGTAGGTTTACGATTATTTTTTTTAATAACGGTGGCTGAGAGATACAATTCTCCCATTTTAATACATTTCACTCGTGTGTTGATAAAATAAACAAATCTGCGGTGTACCTACATATACATATATACGATCACTAACATATAAGTAAGTAATAAGAAATTAGTTATATTATTTGAAAATTATAATGATAAGTGATAAGGAACGGATAGGAAATTTATCATTTACTAGCGACCCGTCCCCGGCTTCGTTCGTTCAAAATATTATGTAATTAAATAAACCCATGTTCCAAGTTTCAGCTTTTCAGACTTTACTAGTTTTGGCTGTGCGTTGATATTTAAAAAAATAAAAAAAAGTTTATTAGATTTTAATTTTTTATTATCTGTGTATGACTATTAACTATTATTAGGAATGAACAAACAGTGTAGGTACATTGAATTTTTGTAATACAATAAAACACAGGTCTTGAAGCGTTCGATACAATAAGGGCTGAAAAATGATATGTAGGCCTTTATAAACTTACTTTAAAAATTCAAATATGTATATTCACTTTTAATTAATTGGCACGACAAGTAATTTATATTCTTACTGATTAGGATTACTTATAAAAATTATTTATTATTATTCGACTCATAATTATAACAACCTCATAACGTTAGGACTAGTTCTCAACTTGCTAAAAAGGTAAATAAAAATTAGATGTTTAATAACAGTCGTAAAATTTAATTAAAAACGTAAACTAATATATTGTTTTTTTTTTTTTTAAATATCGAATCAACACTTTCGTAAATAGGGATCGATATTGATGTAATGTAAATTTAAAAAGCAAGACAGGAAGCCCACTTCCCGTTGTAGCAACTACGTCGATAAGGTTGCTAAGCGTCCGGCAAAAACCGGACATCCGGTTTGTACAGTTTTTGTCTTATTTATCCCAGCGCTCTATGCGATATTACAAAACTAAATCATAGTTAGTTCTCGAAGCTATTGATTTGATATTTTAAATTAAAAAAAAAAATACATTATTTTTACAATTATTGCTGTATATTTATATAACCCAATAGGCATAAATAAGAGCAGCTACGGATCATAATCCAAAAAAATAATAAGCATATCTTCACACGTTTTCACGGCAAAACTGTTGAGTAAATTTTGATGCAATTTGCATTAAATATTCGCAAAGAAAAAGTATAAAAGCAATGAATATGTCAGCCGTTATATTACTCATATATTGTCAGTTATATATTTTATTTTACAACGCGGACGAAGTCGCGGACATCAGCTAGTTCTGCATAAATAAGACAACATTCTAATTTAAAAAACCAAAAGGTCAGATATTGATTAAAAGTAACTGAATAACTAAAAAAAGGTACTCTTTAGTTTCTGTTAATAAAAATACTTTATAGCAAGTTGAGAACCGCAAAATTTTTGGAAAAAATATACTTATCCACAGACATTGTAAAGCCAAGCATGTTACATAAATAATGTTCCTAACTAATAAAACAAAGCTATCGAACAAAAAATTGTTAGAACTGGACACATCAAAGAACAACAGTTACTTCAATTCCGATCATAAAACGATTTTTTTTAAAACTACAATTTATTAAAAGAATTAAAACAATCAGTCCTTAGGAAATATTATTTACTATAATCGGGCAAATTCACAGCCTCCAAGTAAATAAAATAAATTAAAAAAATGTACAATTTTCAAATTGATCATGCAAATAATCTAACTTGAATATTTGCATTTTCCTAATCATAGTAAAAACCCTACAATGAATTGCCTGTGTTTTTATTATTAAACAACAAAATCCACCGTCAACGGGCGGTTTATAAACTTTTTTTTTAATAATAATTATAATAAAATTTAAGAAAATAGCTAAAAAGGTGATAATTTTTGGCGATTTGTTAAGTATTCATGCTTATTTATTAGATTATTATGATTAAATCATACATTAAGTAGATAAGACGTTGACGTGAAAATTGTGATTTTTAAATCAAAAACACTACCGTCTTAAAAGTAATCTTATATAGGCTTAAGAAATTATACAAATATATACAATAGATCAAGTATCAAGAATAGTGAAAATGCCTCTATAGTGTAAAGCCTTTAGGTACAAAGTTTAACATATAGGTACATATTAAATCTAGAATATTAATCAAACATTTTGTAACTGACATTAATTCTTCTAAGGTTACATAGAATTTGACTACTTTTGAATTCAAACGTATTATTAATCAGACGAAAGGTTTTCCGAACAAAGATTTTTTTATCTATTGAAGCGGTAGGTATCAAATACGTGATTAAGATAAATATTTGTAGACTCAAAATGTCTTGCGAGATCTATAAACTTCACACGCTTTTTAAAACGTACTGAAAATTAACAAAAATCCTTCAAAAATAAAATTCACAACGCACTGCTTTTCAAGAATTAAACTTAAAGGAACTTTAAAAATTAGGCATAACTCTGAGCATGCTCTAATGGAACGTTGGACAGCTTGTTTCCTTTGTCCACCCAATTCTTTAATCGACCTCTCAGCTCTTCCAAACTCTTGGACTTTGCTTTATTTATCCTTTTATATTTAACATCCTTCGGCTTCGTCACGTTTCTGTGGTTTGACATAACACGGTTGTATGTGACAACGTGATTGGTCCTCGGCTCTGGATCGCCTTCATCGCTTTCAGCATTCGATGTCGCTTCATCGTCAGAGTGGGTCGCAGGCGTCATCCTCTTTGGCACATAACTATATGACCACATCTCTTTATTATTTTTAGATTTGAGATCTTTATCATTTCCTTCAGTTGTTAACACGACACTTCTTGTTCGGAAATTGTCTCGTCGTTTTGCAAGAAGGCTGGTTTCCTTAAACTTCTCCTCATCAGTTTTATTAGCGTCTTTCAGCTCTTTTTCTGTGCTATTTTGCGCGCTTAAGCCTTTAGTAGAGTCGGCGTCTACTTCTTCTTCAACGCTGTAAACCGTTTCCAAGATTTCTGGCCTTCGCAGGAAGCCGTTGGATCGTCGCACTATATTGTACTTCAGGTTTGGATCTATCGCATCCGATATTGATCTGACTATAGTAACGCTATCGGGATTCGCCGATCTAAACCTTGGTATATTAGGCAAATTACTGCAATCCGAATCCACATCCTCCATTATTACAGCAGAATCGGAATCGTTGAGGGAATCGAAGTCTCCAGTTACGTGGGTGTCTTGAAGCATTTCTCTAAAATCAGGTATTGTTTGGCTCGTGTCAATACCGTTATCGAGTAATTTGGTTTGAAGTGATTCAATGACCTTCTGTTGCTTCATTATTATTGTTTCGCGTAGAGCCAGCATGTTACTAATTTCTTTTTGTTTTCGTACAAGACGCGACTCAAAGAGCAAGAGCTGACCGGAGAGTGCTTTGAGTTGCTCAGCTTTCTCACGTTGTAGGCGAGTGACGAGCTCCTCCTGAATGCGGTGCGCTCGACGCCATGTCAGAAGCTGGTGTGCTTGCGCCCGATATTTCATTCGGAGGTCTCTGAAAATAAGAACAATTACCATGTTAATTTTTAAGACATAATCATCATAGATCCCACTGCTAGGCACGGGCCTCTCCATTGTATGAGTACATAGTCCACCACTATACTCTACTTTGGATTGGCATCTCATATATATCTTCAACTAGTCTTCCTATACCAAAGAGGGTGACGGTTTAATTGACAAATTAGCATTCTACCCAATAATCATTGTCATTACTTATGTTCACTTAGGAGAAGCAAATTTGACTCAATTTTATGAAAACAACACGTATGTTGTTTTCATAAAATGGAGCCAAATTTGCTCAAAATGGACGCAATTACATCCAATTCTAGTAATTTTGAAATGTAAGTAAGTACGTATACATTACTATAATGGTCTTGATTATGTATTGTTTTGGTCAATACTCATTATTTATTTGACACAGTGCATGTTATAATAAAGTAGAAGCCATATATTATTTTCTGTATTGTCTGTATATTAAAAGATGGCCAAATCTTTCAAGAGTGCATATATCACAAAATTCTAGACATACAAGTTCATGAAGTATGTTTTTTTTACTTGTACCTCCCTACATTAGTCTTCAAAACCCCTATGTCAAATGAAGTGCAGATAAGGATTAATTTTATATATTTATAGTGATTATTACTAATTATGATGACAAATAATTAAATAATTTGAATGTAAAATACCTGATTGATCTTCTCGCTTCTTCTAAAGTATGTGCCTCCAAGGGGTCGGTGAGAGAAGCTGCCAACGACACATCCGGCTCGGTTGGACTGTTGAGTGCTGATTCGCTCCTGCTGTGAACAAAATATTATCATTTCATTAATTTTTTTCCCACAGATTAACTCAATACTGATGACAATAGCGATCTATTGGATACTAGCTGGCGCCCGCGATTTCGTCCGCGTTGAAAAAGAAAAAAGTAGCCTATCCTGTGTCCTGTACGTCTATATGTTTATGTACCAAGTTTCATGAAAATCAGTGAATTCGTTTAAGAGTTATGGAGGAACATACATACATACATACAGAAAAAAATTCAAAAAATCGTCAATTTAGTTTCAGTATCATGTATAGAGCCTATAAACACGATATCTCTGAAAACAGAGTAATTTACTCCATGACCGACCCTTACAGATTTATTATTAGTACTACCTGGCGCCCGCGACTTCATCCGCGTTGAAAAAGAAAAAAGTAGCCTATCCTGTGTCCCGTACGTCTAAATGTTTATCTACCAAGTTTCATGAAAATCAGTTGATTCGTTTAAGAGTTATGGAGGAACATACATACTTACATACATACATACATACATACATACATACAGAAAAAAAATTCTAAAAATGGTCAATTTAGTTTCAGCATCATGTATAGAGCCTATAAACACGATATCTCTGAAAACAAAGTAACTTACTCCATGACCAACCCTTACAGATTTATTATTAGTATTGATATATACTACTTCTACGATAAGGTTAAGGTAATTCTGTTAGATAAATTTCTAGAAAATAATTGGCTACATATTAAACTTAAGGAACAAAAATATCAAACCCAGCCTCGCCTTTAATTTGGTTGTGTATTTTGGTGAACACAAATAAAAACTTTTCGTAAGAATTAAATGAAGAGAAAAATTCTCTTAAAAAGGTCCAACGCGAAAGCTCTTAGCAAATACAATGCCTGTAATTTGAATTTTCAATACGAAATCCCTGTATAATATTTTCGTTGTAGACCTCCTTTGTCAGGTAAAACAATATTAGATTGTCTTTTTGAAACATTTTAATTGACTTATTACAATTCGCTTCTCTTTTTACAAATTGAAACTTGACTCAGGGGAAAAATGTTCTGATTGGTTTGAAATGAAATTCAGGAACTTCTGTGTTATCGTTGTTATTTGAAGGCACTTGAAATGGTGGGGCGGATTCTCAATAAATGCGGGCCTTGAAATCAATCCAAGCGCTCTTACACCAGTGAACTTTATTTTTTTATCTAGCTTTGAGACTTTGTTTTTTTAATGTAAAGTCTATTTTGGGGATAAGTAGCTGTTGGCGTGGCTATTACTAATATTATAAAAAGAGACGATTTTTATGTTTATAATGAATAAACTCAAAAACTACTGGGCCGATTTTGAAAAATTCTTGCACCTATACCTAGAAAGCTTATCAGCGAGTAACATAAGCTAATACTATCATCAATACTAATAATAAATCTGTAAGTGTAGGTATTGTATGTATGTATGTATGTTCCTCCATAACTCTTAAACGAATTAACTGATTTTCATGGAACTTGGTAGCTATAAACATTTAGACATACAGGACACAGGATAGGCTACTTTTTTTTTCAACGCGGACAAAGTCGCGGGCGCCAGCTAGTATTTTATAAATAGTTACACGGTGCAACAGGTAGTCTCTTATTTTTTTTTTTAATTTTTTTTTTTTTTACAATAACATATTATATTTCATTTAATTGGCCATGAAAACACACACTAGGCTTGCAAGCCTGTATCGTGTGCTTCATGAATTGATTAAAATTTATTTTTTGATATTTAAAATAAATATCAAAAAATAAAATAAAAATATTAATTTTAATAATAACAAATTATAAATTACTAAATATACACTAAATTAATAATAAATAGGTACATATAAAAGTAAATGACACAATAAATTTAGAATATAAAATGAGGCTATCGATATATTATGTTTTTAAATTGATTTAAATAGTTTTTCAACATAGTCGTATTTTATAAAGACATTTTATAAGACATATATTATAAAGACAAGGAATCCAGGAAGGAATTCAAGCGTGATGTCGACTGTCAAGGAAAATATAAGACGGTAAACTTGTTTTGTAGAGTTGTCTGAAATATTTAGAGTAACATTTTGGCTGATTCGAATTCGCAGTTACCTCGAGAATAGCCTCGATAATACCTCTTTGTTCCATAGCTCTTTGAAAGACGTTGAGCTTACTTACGAGGCCCATAGTCAAGAGACCATGTTTCAGCACCATATACATATCATCCGGTCTAAAGCATATATTATTTTATTGATAAATCGTGGGCTACAACTATTCGTTTATTAAAAAAAAATATATTTTACGAGCCTAATAGAGGGTGAGAAGTAGGTCATCAAAAATAGTCGAGAACGATGCACGTCAATTTCCTATTTCGTTTCAGAACGAAAATTGTCAAATAGTTGCCTACGATTTTAGACCAACTTGACACCTTCCCATTTATACTCGTACAAGCAGTATTTATACAATACAACATTTATCTATACAAATATTCTTTGATACTAATATTATAAAGACAGAAGATTTGTTTGTATTTTTGTTTGTATTTTTGTTTGTAATGAATAAACTTAAAAAATTACATCGATTTTAAAAATTCACATA
The DNA here is from genome assembly GCA_945859745.1 of Synanthedon formicaeformis. Classification (NCBI taxonomy): domain Eukaryota; kingdom Metazoa; phylum Arthropoda; class Insecta; order Lepidoptera; family Sesiidae; genus Synanthedon; species Synanthedon formicaeformis. Next base: position 10,885,488 of record OX243958.1, read on the forward strand.
TAGAAAGCGACATTATTAACGACTGACATTGGCTTTATTTTATAAACTATTAAACTAATTTTGATTTTTTTTTAATAACTATTAAAAATTATCAAAGGTAACATGATTTTCATTTAAAGCCGTCCGATTTCGTAGCCATCAGACTAGTATAAATATAGACGTTTCTTCAAACATACTCGTAGATTTCAAGTTCTCTGTCAATAAGTGTGCTCGTCACGCGAATAATGATGTTTACCCATTGTTATAAGTTCCTCGTATGAGCACATTCTGTAATTCTTCATGAGGACGTTCAAGCATTACGTAACGCAATTTTTGAAGATTTTTGACGCCCCCTCCATCGCCAATGCGTCGCGCGTAAACGTTTTCTGTAACACCCCAACTCCCTAAACGTTAAAGTGGCTATACACGTCCCTGCAGGCAGGGGCAATATTGGGGCAGTGGTGGAATGCCCCCTAGATAACTCCGTAGATTGCATCGTGTGTAAGCAAATCGTAAACATACTTTATATTTATTATTACTCCGAGTTCGAAATCGTATCGGGCGAGCTCACAACTCAACGGCAATTTATCGTCAAGGGAGCGTTGACGCAACGTGTGTGGCGATGTTGGGGCAATTTCACCGCAATGTACTTGAGAGAGCAGCGCGGTCAAGACGTGTCGGCGGCATTTTAATAGACAAACAAGCGCTTTGTTGCACGGTCGGATTCGCACTAAGTGGCAGGCTGGCAGGGACGTGTGTGGAGTAGTGTGGTCGATTTTACCCCACTACCACCCTCTCAATATTGCCTGCAGGGGCAAGTTACGTTAAGTACGTTAAGTTACTTTTACGTAACAACCAACTGGCAAAAAAACGTCAAAAAATCTTCAAAAATTGCGTTACGTACTCGAACGCCCTCTGAGAATAAACTAAGTCTAAAATTAAAAATGTTATCGAAAAAGCTAATTTTGCTTCTGGTTAGGGAGCCCACGATGCTAAATGTGTAGTCACTCGAACGTCGTCGGGACCTATTGGACTTTGAAGATTAGATGGTAAGAAGAAAAAAAGGTTATATGAAGTTTTTCATTTCAGCGGTGGGGTGAGCGTCTACAGGCGTTCAAAATTTTGTAGGCGCTGTATTTTAAAAAAATCCTCCATATAATCGTCAGATTAAGAATCAGCACGATCAGGAATTTAGGCTGAACCGTCTGTATGAAAATCTGACGCGCTCGAGTATTACAAAATGAGAATCGTCAAAAATATTTTTTGCAATTTCAACAAGCTGCCACGAGCTTGCGTTACATCCGAATCGTCTGAATTTTAAATGGGAGCTTAGTTTAGGTTCACTTAACATTCCCTCTGAAAATCTGACGCGCTCGAGTTGTATTTAAAATTTTACCCCCACCCCCGCCAACCCCACCAACCAAACCGTCAGATTAATACATATCCGTTATCGGAGACACGTGGGGTATATACATTGGCAATATCTGACGCGCTCGAGTAAATCCCAAAATCCCCTCTTGGGCTCCCCTACCATTCTATTTACAGGTATAGCTTTAAAGTGGGTACTATTTTCCTACCTCGCATGAAAATCTCAATTCTAGTTATCCGTTTGGGTTGCGAAATGGTTATTTTATAGTAGCAATTTTCCACGACCTACGCGAAGCCGGATGCGCTGGGTTTGTTTTAAAATTTATGTACGTTGTTTTATTAAAATACTCCTTGTCGAGGCAAAGACATGTCGCATATTATATTATACTCGTAAATAAAGTGCATTGCAGTAAATCAACAGAACGTTACGTTTAGTGAGTACACACGTCCTGTTAGCTGGTGGCCGATACACAGCACTCTAGCGGAAAGAAGATTCGTGAGAAAATAACTGTACAGTTTTTGAGAAAAAATCTAAAACGAAATTAAGTAATCTTGGTGGCTCTGGTTATGTGATCAGCATTTCTGTGTCAGAGATCGCGGGCTCAAATCCTGATTGAGACAAACATTAGTATGTATTGCATGAATATTAATGTCTGCTGGTTTTGATACTATATATGTTAAACAAAAATTTGTCTAGTACTTAGCATTTAGCACAGCTTGGGTCTAGATAGCGTTTTCTGACAGGTGCTTACGTAACAGTTATCAATGCTGTTAAGGACAACAATGGTGCTCCTATCTTGTGAAAGGTCAGCTTGCCTACCGCATTTTATCATAAAAAAGAAAACTAGAAAAAACGAAAGAATATGTATGTAATAAAAAAATAAAAGAAAATGCTTACTGAGGTCTACAGCGTATTTGCAGTTCCTTTCACGTTGCTTATGTGTTAAAAAAAAGTTATACGCACCAGAACATTTAGACGAAAAGCTTCTGTCAACAAGTTTTTGAACCAACAATTTGCACTAAGAAATACAGCCAATTTAATTAATACAATTAAAAATGAGTAAAGGTTTCCGCGGGTCTAAAAACGACATTACTTGTGTCGTATGCACCACAAAAAGCACACCCTCAACTGTTCGAAAGCTCTGGAAAGTGTAATCGAACCGTTTCGGGCCTCTCCCTCCGTATCCGGCCGTTTCGCTTGACAGCCTGTGCAAACGCAACAGGTGGCCACTGTATCCGTTTAAGCAGCTGTTTTATTATCTTTTAAAACTAAAATTTACTTTTATTTATTAACTCGAAACATTTTTAATGATAATACATCATTATAAATGTTTCTTTTTTTACTGTGAGGTTTTGAATTTATTATTATTATTTATTTTTAGGCGATGCTTCGAGAACAGTATGACTTTTTTCTGGAAGAAAGGTACCCTATGTTCTTTTCTGTATCTCTTAAAACATGTATGCAAATTTTTTTAATGATCGGTTGAAAGCTTATCCTTGGTTTAATGTTACCTACGGTAAAATATACTATTTCTAATGAAATAATTAACATAACCGCAATTAAGTTTGCTAAATTAGATAAGTATTACACCTCGTTTGCAAGTCTCTCAGAGCTACAAACTACTACACAGTGTATGTTTACCTATTCAGTATGCATTAGAGGGGATCTCGCTCGTCTCGTCTCGTCGAAGGAGCAACATGTAATTTAACATAACAAAATAAAGCATAAATTAATGCACATAGGGAACAAATAAAAAGATATTAAATTATTTAGTCTAAAAAAACAGCTGAACACGGACGTATTTAGAGCACTTGAAGTCTTACTAATCCTATTAAATTTTACTAATCTGACTAATCGTAATAATAAACTAGCGGCCCGCCCTCGGCGTCGCCCGGTTTTTTTTTTGCAAATGGTATATTATACAAAAATATTTCTTGTTGATCACTCTTTCCATCAGTGAAAATCTCAAAATCCTTTGCGTGGTTTAGGAGTTTTCAAGCAAAATATACTAAACGGATTTTGATGAAATTTTCAACCGACGAAAACGAAAAAACAAAAATGGAGGAGGTTCTCAATTCGACGCGTATTTTTTTTATTTTTATTTTATGTATGATCATGCATAACTTTTGACAGGGTGGTCCGATTTTGATAATTCTTTTTTTATTTGAAAGGGTGTACGCCCGAGGGGGTCCCATTTCAATTTGGAAAAATAATTCCAACCCTAAGGGTAGGAAAACAGGGGATGATTGATTGTTCACTCACCGATTGTAGCGTATAACCACGCATAACTTTTTACAGAGTAGTCCGATTTTCATAATTTTTTTTTAATGGATAGGGTATACCTCGAAGTTGGTCTCGTATAATTTTGGAAAAAAAAATCCTACTCTAAGGGTGGGAAAATTAAAAATTAAGCATGTAGTAAATATTAGAAAATAGCCACAAAAAAATATAAAATAAAACTTTTTAACAAAAAATAAAACCGCCGGAAAAACTGAAAAGCATAAAATAATCTTCTTATTTTATTTTACCTAAGTAATTTTGAGTCGGCGCCAAACAAGCAAAAATTATCTAACCAAGCCGGCGGCCCGAACTCATCGGTCTCCTGAGTACTGATACTAATTATAGAGGTATGTGAAATAGCTGAAAATATAATAAAAAGAGTACAATTCATATAATTGAAATTTCAAAGTGCATTCAGACAGTAATATTTCAATATAAAATTGTATCAGGACACGTGACGTATGAGTAGAGCAATAACACTTCGATAGCTAAGCGAGCAGGCGAGCCTCCGCACTCAACACGCGTTGTAAGCCCAGACATTACTTTCCGGGCGGTTGAATTATGTATGACGTCTATAAAGCCTATTTTATGTTGTACCGACTCCGCGGTGTACGCCAAATGTTTGCTGTTGAGCTCGGCTAACATTTCAAACATTTTAACCAAGCTCCTGAAAATACTACACGTGAAATAAGAGTAAAGACAAATAGTGCTGACCTTAGAATAACAACGCCTAGAAACCGAGTACACGGACGAAAAGTGAGGCAACTTTTACCAAGCCGTATAAGCTTGGTAAGCGAACAGCTCGCGTCACTCGCGTCATAGTGCTCATAGTATTCAACATTTTTTGTATACTTGTGTGCGTGTCGCCGAGCGTACTCATTACGTGTGGTTTACGCATACATCTATTAAATTTGTGCCTCAAACTCGCCAGTCTTTTGATATGAAACTATCGTTCTAGGCGTTGTTATTCTAAGGTGCTGACGCTTTTAATAAATTTAGTTATGGAAGTTTTACATAGAGACTGCCTGTTGATGGCGGTTTTGTCGTGTAATTATTATGAATGCAGTTTTCAACTTATATAAAATTAAATTATAAATAATACAAGCGTTTCAGATCCCGACTTCGCACTGATTTCAATTTATCGATCTTTCCTTTTGTGAAAACTTAAAAATTCATTGTTATTTTATTTATATATAACAATCTGATGGCTTCGAATTCGTCCGCATTGAAGAGAAAATATCTTACATCTTTATTGCCGTGAACAATTTATTTAAATACTAGCTGGCGCCCGCGAATTCGTCCGCGTTGAAAAAAAAAAAGTAGCCTATCCTGTGTCCTGTACATCTAAATGTTTATCTACCAGGTTTCATGAAAATCAGTTAATTCGTTTAAGAGTTATGGAGGAACATACATATATAATACCGATTATTATTAGTATTACAGATTTATTATTAGTATTGATAAAAAAGTGGGAAAAATGTTAGATTCCTGGTATCGTATACTCGTATCCCGGTAATAAATCTATCCTCATAAACTTTCTCATTTATAGAATATAGAAGATAATTGTAGAATAAACTTTATTAAATAAACATCAATATATTAATATTAAAAATTGCTTATTTAAATAGGCATTTATAAACATGCACATTTCGGACATTCTCGGTGATATGTGATCAGTTAACGTTGGCACAGAATAAGTAGTAGTACTACAAGTAGACAATTTATTTGGTAATTTACTTGGTGAAAAACTATAAACTTGCATGGCTTAGGGTTGGCTTCCATTGTTTGATGTTGTGCCCTTTCCGTCCTTTCAATTGTACCCCAAAACTTCTGAAGGACACATTCCAATCCTTTCCCTTGTTCTGGTTCATCATATTTGCGGTTAGTTGTTTTAAATCAGATTTTCGTTAGAAGAGGCGTCTAAACACTAAATTAAATAAGACCTGAGCAGAGGCGTCTGCAGTAATTTAAGCCATAAATTAAGTTAGGTAGGTAGGAAGTTAGGTATCCCGCAGGCCACTAGATGGAAATACCATCTAGTGGTCTGCGTCATGGAAATACCACCGAAGTAACAGACAACTAGGAAATGGGCTGATGGTCTGAACAGATCTTCATAAATGATATCTAGAAACAATCCCGATCAGGTCTGCCTTCAAACAAAAAAAAAACGGATCAAAATCGGTCAATCTTATGACATCCTGTTTTTGCGACAGGCGTCGAGCTTTAAAAAAGTGCTCAATCAACATGTTAATTGGTTAACCGTTGAATAACAGTTATTGACAGCTGCTGTGTAGTGCCAGTTAATCTTAGTTTAAAACTACGAGACTATGTGAAAGCTTTACTTGTGTATCCAAATAGATTCTAAAATTGCTTTGACCTAAGCTTCTAACTAAGGCGGACTTTATAAAGTTGCCGATGGCCTTCGATGTTCATACATTGGACTTTATTAACTTGACATACATTATTGGTAACCAAGGCAACATATAAAAAGGTTTACATGTAATATTTATTTATTTATTTATTCAAAACAGCAACAGCCTAGCACACTTAGCGCCTGTTTCACAAACGTCAAGTAGGCCAAACTGTCATTTAAAGTCACCGGTAACCGGGGATAATGGAGCTGATATCCCTTTGTTTGTACGGTAAACGTCCCAAACATTAAATCGAAAATAATAATAAAAAATCGGCTATCGAATGATGCAGTAAACCGAGTGCATAATTCAAAATAACAGAAAATGATTTCTAAAAGTAACTAATCAATACTTTACATGTAGTTTGTGAAAGAGGCCCTTAACATTTTAACATCTAGATCTAGTGTGCAAGCCAATTAGACCTGAACACATGATTTATTTTGGTACATAAACTCCAACAAAAAAATTAGAAAACTATGTCAATTGTTAAAAAAATTGCAAAAGTAAAAAAAACCAAAAGTTAAAAAATATCTAACGTATAACCCTTTACTGACAATAATTTTCCATAAACATATTACGCTCTTGCTAGTGACTGCGATAGCGATTATAAATCAATGCTACACCCATTGGAACCAAACAAACAAACTCGTCAGATTCATTATATTAGTATAGATTTATTAGTGAGTAAAACTTGATCTTTTTTATTATATTTAAGGTAAAACTAGTTCTATATGAATATTCATCGAAGCACAAAAGGTTGAGCGAAAAATAAACATACCTTTTCACAAATTGAACGTCATTCAATCGAAATAGAGGATACAATAAAGTTTCCCTTCTCCGATTGAAATAAGCTTTTCTCACAATTCGTATTTCTTATATCAGAAGAATTTATTATTATATTTTGAAATCCAATAGGCAAAGCCCTTTTTTAAGATTTCCTTTATTAATTCTTTTTCTAGAAACTTACTTAGTGGGGCAGAGCACATTGTGTTTCGTAGTCATTTGGGCATTCTGTATTGTGTCCGATATGCGTATCCGTATACGTATCCGCGGATATCCGAGGGAGAAGAAAGATCCGTAACCGTTACTTTTTGGCGGATCTTTTACTTTATAGATTTTTTTTTTTCAAAATGAAATTCTATATATTATTATAGGTGATTAGGTAGTGATGAAAAACCATTCAGATGATTTTTTATTACTTAAAATTAAACATGTGGCACTTTGGCACCTTTAGGGTCAGCGCCGACGGACGGAGTGGCAGCGAAAAGACTAATTTAGTATCAATTTAAATTCAACCTAAAATGCTCGTGAATACGACTGTATTTGGTACAATTAAATAAAATGACGGCGAGCAACTCAAAGCGAGAGGCGCGGGGCGAATCGACTCCAAGAGCCGGCGAGAGCAGATTCGCGGTGACGCGCGTTCAGTGGGCTTTGCAACCTGTAACAGGTCTTCGCCGCCACTCCGTCCGTCGGCGCTGACCCTTATAATGCAAGCGTCAAGTGGCGGGCGTTAACCATCGTTGGTCACGCGCACCGACATCCGTATCCGCGTATACATTTTTAAAAGTGCCTGATCGCCATCTGTTTACGATAAACTCAAAACTACTGCATGCAGTTTTCATGCTGTTTTCACCAATGGATAGAGTGGTTCTCGAGGAAGGTTTTAGTATATAATTTACTAAGTTACGCAGGCGAAGTCGCGGGCAGCAGCTAGTTTAATATATTATTAAATACAATATTAATTTTATATATTTAAGCAAAGTGTTGATTAGTTACTTTTAGAAATAATTTTATGTTTTATTAAATCATTTCTAAAAGTAACTAATCAACACTTTACTTGTAGTTGGTGAAAGAGGCCCTCGGATCAATAAATTTACTTAGACGACGAGGAAAAATTACGAGGAAAAATTAAAAACAACAATTTTCTTTTCCTATAAAAACCACTCAATCCCCAGCTACAAGTATCAAACATTTGACGTCAATCAAAACAAAACGTACGTGTCACCTAGCAACCATCTAGCAACCGTTGTTGATAACTTACAAATCTATAACAGAAACTGTCAAATTTTGTTTTCAGTTCATAAAATACTAAATTAAGTTTATTTAAAAGGTAACATAGTCTAAGATCCCACTGCTTGATCCTGCAGGTATCTGTTTTTTTGATGAAATTAATTTTAAATAAATCTTGAGAATGTATGCAATGGATTAAAGATAGGTTGCCTTGTAAAAATTAGCCGCAATTACCTGTAATTAATTTTAATGTCATTAATTCACATCAATTACTGACCAACCGTAGTCTTCTGGATTGAAGGTGATACAATTTGGCTAAGTTGCATTTTGCCACATGCAATTTATGAAAATAGTTCTCAACATTTTTTGCTTTAATGATTTCCAACAAGGTGGAATTAATTTCGAATCAAATCCGACTGAGAGCTGGCAACCATTTTTATTTCAATTCGTTACATCATTTTCTTTCAAATGACATGAAATTGACTAAAAAAACATATAGCTGCAAGTTATATTAGTGAATTAATGACATTAAAATTAATTACAGGTAATTGCGGCTAATTTTTACAAGGCAACCTATCCTTAATCCATTGCATAAATTCTCAAGATTTATTTAAAATTAATTTCATCAAAAAAACAGATACCTGCAGGATCAAGCAGTGGGATCCTGTACTAACACGACAATTATTGACTGTTAGGCGGCACGAAGTTCGCCTGGACAGCTAGTAGGTAATATAAGTAGAGTACATAATAAATAGATATCTATGAAACAACCGGTGCCATTTAATTTCATTTCGGGCACTTTCATATGCACCCGCACCAAGGCACGCGATATTGCGTCACTGCGCAAGGGTTACCACACGTTGAGCGACAACGCAACAAAGATACGGCACACACTTTCAAATTTAAAATAACGATAATAAACAACCACTGACTCTTTCAAAGTGGCAACGGTAACATCATTCGTTATCAGTATGTATTCATTGACACCAAATGATTACTTTTATTGGGCTAACATTCTTTCTTTAATTATATACTTCACTAGCTGTTGCACGCGGCTACGTCCGCGTAACTTTATAAAATATACGCTATGTCCTTTCTGGTGTCCCAGAGAATGTGTATGCAAAATTTCATGGTGATCGGTTCAGTAGTTTTTGCGTGAGAGTAACAAACATCCATCAATACAAACTTTCGCATTTATAATATTACTTGTGGGTGCCCGCGACTTCGTCCGCAACCAATTTTTTTTACATACAAACCATTCCTGATTATACCTCTATTCATAAGTGAAGACAGAATTTAAATCGGTTCAGTCGTTTAGGAGAATTTCAGTGACAAGACAAGACAGTGACATTCTACAAAAAAGTGTAGAAATTAAAACTTGGCAATACTGTAGTGTTCTCCCGTTCTAACCATATATGTAGTTGATAAGAAAGAGACAACACTATAGTATTGCCACTTTTTAATTTCTACACTTTTTTGACAGACTATACACACGCACACGTGTGTGTATAAGGATATAGATAGCCTATGTTTTTCGCTGTTAAATAAGTTTTTAAAAGGCGAAAGAATTTTTTAAATCGGCCAGTGTTATTGGTCACCGTAGTAACGCGTATGCCGGTAGCGAAGTGAGCTGCGCATAGACACGGGCGAAAGTGATTTATCATTCCACACATACCACACACACGAACTAGCCAATCAACAATTTGTTATCTGCCGTCGATTAGATACCTTTATTTATACAATACAATTATGCAAACGTGCTCTTAACTGACTTCCCACAGGATAGGATTGAGTGACGCTATCCCGTGAATAACGTGAAACAGCGCGTGGGGTAGTCAATAGCTTAAGAATTAGCTTAAGCTGGCGCCCGCACCTTCGTCCGCGTTGAAAAAGAAAAAGTAGCCTATCCTGTGTCCTGTACGTCTAAATGTTTATCTACCAAGTTTCATGAAAATCAGTTAATTCGTTTAAGAGTTATGGAGGAACATACAATACCTAAACATACAGATTTATTATTAGTATTGATGATTTGATATATCAAAATAATAAACGATTTCATCTAATGGTAACATGTCACAAGCAGTTCTTTTGTATGCTCCTAAGCTGCAAGTTATTATAGCTTTCAAAGTTACAGTTTTTTTAAATGAAAATGTTATAAAACTTTCAAAACTATTAATTAAAAACCATATAAGTAAGCCAAAAACAAATTCACCGATAAATTTATACCAGAAAAAATATACAAGCTGATGGTATATTGTCATCTTTTTATATATATATTTATTTATTTATTAAATTTTTTTGGATCTACAACTGTATTAGTATTTTTTTAAAGTTATCGAACAGTACTGAAAGAACACTAAAAATTTTTATTCGTGGCAGACACGACAAGCACTGCTGCTCTTACGAGTCTGCTACAAGACCATTTACTCAAGGGTAGTAGGTTAAGAAATTACTGTTTACTATGTAAACAGCTATGATTGATGGAATGGCTCGCTGTACGCTGTATACTGGGGAATTTCTGAAAACATTTTTTTTAATGAATATCAAAAATGGAAAGGTGTTCTAAAAAAAATAGAGATGTAATTTCCATCTCTCTATTTTTTATGCCAAACACAAAACATTATTGCGATAAGCCGATAATCTATAATCTTGTTTATGAATAAGAGCATCTTCTCGGGTAGTTGGCGTAGTTAATTGCAGTTAGATTGGAAGGTTACAATAATATAAATCATATGAATGCCAAAGTTTTGCCATTTATCACTTTGTGTTCTACACTTATCTTAAATTCATAGTTGTCCTTGACCTTTCGCTCGATCAGAAGTAGTTTCGTAAGGTGTTTTCGAGATTTTAAATCACACGCTTCACTTTATTGCTTTAGTCAATGGTCATATATTGTATAAAATATGCTCCAGTTACTGGAAAACTCGTTTCTTTGTTTAAAAATATCCACACTAACTTGTCAGCAAGTAGACTGTACTCGCCCTTTGGATGAATAGTTAGAGTTCTTGCTTTAAGGCGGGACCCCCGAGTTCTGGGTTCAATTCCGGAAAGGTCAACTTTGAAAATGAACTTTTAAAATTGACTGTGGTCTGGATTTGTACAGCACGTCTGGCTGCAGTGCAAAAACAAAAGACTACCGTGTAAAATTGAGTCACTCAGCTTATTTATTCAAAAATTAGAGAGGTACATTCTGACAGATGTTTAATTGCAAGAGTAAATAGGAAGGAAGCAGAACAGAAGATATGTTATAATCAGTTTTGTACACCTACTCTCTCCTACTAATTTCACAGGTAAACAATTCGATGCATAAGCAATGGAGCAATCGCTTGCAATGCACATAACATCTAGGTATCACGGATTGGATTGAAGCAGATGAAAATGAAATTGAATTTGATGCAGTCAATATTAAATGCCAATATAGTACTCGTGGCTGTGATGCAATTTACAGACGGAAATAACTGTACCAAATCAAATGTTATTGCAATATCTATTTTAAGAGGTATATTGAATATATATTGAATATTGATAATATATTGCAACCAAATCCTCGAACCAAATGGTATCGTACGAGATGATGGCAAAAGATCTGATGGTATGTCCCTAGTCCCATGGAGGATGTGTCGTCAACTAGTGTGGGGTGCTACTTGCGTCGACACTTTGGGCACCGTCTCATCTTCATGGAACACTTGCCACAGCTGCGAAGGCAGCCGAGAAGCGTATAATCCACAAATACAGAGACATCATTTATTCCCTTCGGTGTCGAATCTCTGGTTCCGTGGTGTCCCAACGCGCTTAATTTTTTCATTCACATCCTGTCTAAACGTTTGGTCGACATAACCGGCGATTATAGAGCTGGCTACCTCGAGCGATAGATTAGCATTGCCATACAACGAGGTAATGCAACCTGCATGCTTAGTACCCTGCCTAGGAGACCAAAGGTTTATTTTGTATAATATAATATGTAAATAAATATATATATATAACTTAGAATTAAATAAAATAACTAGCTAATAAAAAAAATAACAGGAACATTTATGTTCTAATATTTTTTTCTACGTCAAGATCGACAGACTACATCCTAAAATTACGCTGAGAATAACATACATTGAAATTAACCTTTAGTCAATAAAATTAATAAATGTAAAATGTTTTAACATAAAACCTTTGCGGGTAGTATAGTTAAGACAGTTATAAAATACACATGTCCAACGAGATAGGCAAACCCTTTAAATCTTTGAAGAAATACAGCGTCCTCAAACAATTATTTCATGCGGACTAGACTGGCAATAAACTGGCCGATGAAATATATTAAAACGTCAAACGTAATGGCCGCTTTAGTAATCTGTTCCTGGTTCAATAATATAATTGTTTAATAGTTCACCATAATCCGCAACCTACTTTAGCCGAATGCTATTTATAAAGCGAAGTTAAGCGGAGATTTATCATCGTGGCCTTTATTTTCCTTATAGGGGCTCGCACGACTCCGACCTTAATCGACTGTGAACAGAGTTAGTGCAGTTGCTTGCCGATAACACGTGAGCTACAAATGTGGAGGTAGAATCGTGTTTATTATTGACTGCAGCACACGATTCCGAAGGTTTCCATCCGAAAATACTTTTGGAAACTAACTTTTTTCAAGTAAAAGTTTGAACAGTCACATGGTACATTTGATGACAGGTGAATACTGGCGTTGCCGACCTTAATAAAAGGGCAGAAGTACCCTGTCATCCCGAAAGTTGTACTCTGGATTCCTGAAACAAAGCGTTAAGGTTGGCAATAACAACCACGCGACCAATGGGTTCATCATGTAACAAGTTATAGGTAAGTGTTTCTGTTTTCCAAATCCTTACGTCCATGAAAGTACTGTCAGTGAATAAGGGATGCCAACACATTTCTCTTTCTACTATAGTCGGCAGCTCATTAGTAACACCTGCGGCTTTGCTTGTGTTATTGGCAGAACATATTAACGGTAGCCGCCTACCATCGCTGTTTGACGATCTTTACATAAAAAAACTGTCATGTTAATTGAGTTTTGACCGTCTAGCTCCAATGAGTTGGAACACAAAATACAGTTCTTTTGCTGTTTTGTCAAAGGTGAAGGTGCATTACTAATTATTAACATTAACCTGAGATCAAAGAATATAACAGGCAAAACAAAACAACTCTCGGATTCTTTTTGTTTATTCTAATAATTTTGCGATTTTTAAACTACGTTTTTCTCTTCGTTTGCTTTGACAAGGAAATGTGCGGGGAATGGAATCACAAATGCCCCAGGCGTGCGCAATCAAAGCTTAGCGGTTGTTTATCTATGTTGATGCAGTGTAAATAATGCCTGCGTTTTGTACACATCGCTGTATTTTATCTTTAACTACATGAACTGTTGCAAATTTCATTTCAGCCTAAATGTTACCATCATTCACTGTCGCAGATTTGTATATCGAAATTTCATGAAATAGAACAAGAACTCAGTGTTACTGAAAGCTAGACTTTTTTAGGTATAGCTCTTTCTAAAAACTTTGAATAACTTAACTCAATTTACAAGAGAAATGTATTAAAAAGAGCAGATCAGATTTCCTGATAATCTATAAGTACCACTTAGCACCCATGATTGACCTATTGATTGGTTTAATCCGAGTCTGCAGGATTAGACGATGCAAAGCGACATACGATAAGTCGCCTTTTGTTAGACAGTAATTGATGAAATTTTCTGCATTCGACATTTTAATATTCAACTCAGAAACGCAGAGGATGCACAATGGAAGCTTCGGCGAAGTCACGAGATCGCCATGAACGAACAGATTAGGGGCAAAGCGAGATTTATGACGTATATTACGGTGGCATACCCATTTCATAAGCCGGACTTGAAAACTATATGGGAATTTGTTGCTAATTTGTTGCTAATTTGTACCGGAAAAAAAATTTTTGTACCTCCATTAATTTACGAGAAATGATGGGTATGCTGACGTAATATTACGCTAGCATACCCATTTACGATATCTTGCACCTAGCGAGTCCATTCCAACGGCTTATTTTGTTGCTAATTTGTTGCTCTGAGATAGGCTAGTTAGATGTTAAAAAATGTCACCCCTTCAGAGGGGGTGAACTACCCCTATATATTAAAATTGAGAATAGCGAGCTCGTTGTAACGGCTTATTTTAATGCTGATTTGTTGCTCTACGATAGGCTAGTTAGATCTTAGAAAATTTCACCCCTTCAGAGGGGATGACGTACTATTACGCTAGCATACCCATATACAGTATCTTGACAAGGAAAGCACCTAGCGAGTCCATTCCAACGGCTTATTTTGTTGCTCTGAGATAGGCTAGTTAGATGTTCAAAGATGTCACCCCCTCAGGGGGGGGTGAACTACCCCCATATATTAAAATTGAGAATAGCGAGCTCGTTGTAACGGCTTATTTTAATGCTAATTTGTTGCTCTACGATAGGCTAGTTAGATCTTAAAAAATTTCACCCCTTCAGGGGGGATGACGTGCTATTACGCTAGCATACCCATATACAGTATCTTGACAAGGAAAGCACCTAGCGAGTCCATTCCAACGGCTTATTTTGTTGCTAATTTGTTGCTCTGAGATAGGCTAGTTAGATGTTCGAAGATGTCACCCCTTCAGGGGGGGTGAACTACCCCCATATATTAAAATTGAGAATAGCGAGCTCGTTGTAACGGCCTATTTTAATGCTAATTTGTTGCTCTACGATGGACTAGTTAGATCTTAAAAAATTTCACCCCTTCAGGGGAAATGACGTACTATTACGCTAGCATACCCATATACAGTATCTTGACAAGGAAAGCACCTAGCGAGTCCATTCTAACGGCTTATTTTGTTGCTCTGAGATAGGCTAGTTAGATGTTAAAAAATGTCACCCCTTCAGAGGGGGTGAACTACCCCCATATATTAAAATTGAGAATAGCGAGCTCGTTGTAACGGTTTATTTTAATGCTAATTTGTTGCTCTATGATAGGCTAGTTAGATGTTGAAAAATTTTAACCCTTCGGGGGTTATGACGTGCTATTACGCTATTATTATTACTAGCCTATTTATTATTATTACTAGCCTATCGTAGAGCAACAAATTAATATTAAAATAAGCCGTTACAACGATCTCGCTATTCCCAATTTTAATATATAGGGGTAGTTCACCCTCTCTGAAGGGGGACATTTTTTTACATCTAACTAGCCTATCTCAGAGAAACAACATAAGCCGTTGGAATGGACTCGCTAGGTGCTTTCCTTGTCAAGATACTGTATATGGGTATGCTAGCGTAATAGTACGTCATTTCCCCTGAAGGGGTGAAATTTTCTAAGATCTAACTAGCCTATCGTAGAGCAACAAATTAGCATTAAAATAAGCCGTTACAACGAGCTCGCTATTCTCAATTTTAATATATGGGGGTAGTTCACCCCCTCTGAAGGGGTGACATTTTTTAACATCTAACTAGCCTATCTCAGAGCAACAAATTAGCAACAAAATAAGCCGTTGGAATGGACTCGCTAGGTGCAAGATATCGTAAATGGGTATGCTAGCGTAATATTACGTCAGCATACCCATCATTTCTCGTAAATTAATGGAGGTACAAAAATTTTTTTTCCGGTACAAATTAGCAACAAATTAGCAACAAATTCCCATATAGTTTTCAAGTCCGGCTTATGAAATGGGTATGCCACCGTAATATACGTAGATTTATGAGCGTAGAATTTCCTCTTCACTAAAGGTGAGAATATGACTAACACAGTGTCTTGAGAACTATTGAAATAGACACTGTCATTATTCAAATGAGATCGATGATTGAATATATATATTTTTTAATGTTCTACTGTGAATTACAGTGCAAATAGACGATGCAGACGTTGTAAACAGTTTAAGTGGATTCATTGAATAAATGAACAAATTATTCGGTAAAAACTATTTAAAAGAATAAATTTTATTACAAATTTTTAGATAAAGTCGACTCACATATCCCCCTGTATACTGACTGTGGTGTCTGGGTGGCACTGGCTCTGTAGTTTCACTGTATATCCGGCAAGACACGCGTCCACTCTCCAAGGTACATTATTATACTTCCAGTCTCTCCCGGCTCCGGCCCACGCAACGCTCCAGTGTGACCACCATTCAGTGTGTCCAACATTCGGTGTTGCCCCCATCGGTGTTGTCACCGTCGGTGTGGCCATCATATACAATGAACGCGAGATAGTGTATATAACTATGATTTAGTTTATCTATGCACATACACTACATCCCTTCCTTATCAAAAGTTTTATTAATCATTTAATATAATTTTGCATCTCCTTGTCAACAATCGTTAAAACTCGATGATTTCATTTCTTGTCAGTATTTTTCCTGGATTACGCAGACCTTGTCAAATTTTTGATTTGTCACATTACACTCCCGTCAAATCCCTTGATTCGTCAATTTAGAGATTGATCAAAACCTTCCTTCCTCCTTCTCCTTCTCCTTCTTCTTCTTTCTTATTCTGCTTCTTTTTCTTCTTCTTTTTTCCTAACCAACAGTACCTTTGTACCAGGTATTTCCATTTAAATGGAGGTTACCTTTTCAACCAACGCACCGTTGTACCAAGTGGGTAATTCCATGGTAACTCATGTTACATTTTTACTTCCCTATTGAAACTAACAAAGCTAACATACCATATTTATAATTATATCCACTACCCCCTAAATGGAAATTTCATTGTTATAAAGCATAAAATGTGGGTCTCGTTTTATTTAGAATTTTCTAGGTTTAATTTTTTTTTTTTTTTTTTTTTTTTTAGTTTCAATAAAGTTTTTTGGTAACTTACGTTACCCTTGGCGACCTTAGCTTTTAGGCTAATATGTATCCATTAAAAATTCAGTTCCGTTTAAATTAATTAAGAATATTAAAAATCAAATCCGTTTTTTATTAAATGTCTTACATATGAGATCATTAGCAAAATTAATGGTTTTAGAAACACGCATTTTTTTAGAGAATCAAATAATGGTCACTCATGTTACATGGATTTACCCAGGTATTTCCAATGTACCTCCAAATTCAATTATATCTGTGCCAATTTTATGGTAGCCAATGCCTCCAATTTAATGATAACCAATGCCTCCAATTTAATGGTAGCCTCCACCAATCTAATGGCAGCCTCCACCAATTTAATGGCAGCCTCCACCAATTTAATGGCAGCATCCACCAATTTAATGGCAGCATCCACCAATTTAATGGCAGCACCCACCAATTTAATGGCAGCATCCACCAATTTAATGGCAGCATCCACCAATTTAATGGCAGCACCCACCAATTTAATGGCAGCATCCACCAATTTAATGGCAGCACCCACCAATTTAATGGCAGCATCCACCAATTTAATGGCAGCACCCACCAATTTAATGGCAGCATCCACCAATTTAATGGCAGCACCCACCAATTTAATGGCAGCATCCACCAATTTAATGGCAGCACCCACCAATTTAATGGCAGCATCCACCAATTTAATGGCAGCACCCACCAATTTAATGGCAGCATCCACCAATTTAATGGCAGCACCCACCAATTTAATGGCAGCACCCACCAATTTAATGGCAGCATCCACCAATTTAATGGCAGCACCCACCAATTTAATGGCAGCATCCACCAATTTAATGGCAGCCTCCACCAATTTAATGGCGGCGTCCACCAATTTAATGGTAGCATCCATCAATTTTAGGCATTGGCCATTCCGTACCATCAACCAAGGCATTGGCTAATCCGTACCATCAACTTCGTTTTACTATACGATATTTGTTTTCGTTTCAATTTAGGTCAACACTAATCATTCACTCTTTTAAAGGTACATTGGTATAAACTTTTATTTGCAATTTAATGCAAAACTCGGTATTCCGCAATTGGATGATTTAATTTCACGCAATTAAATGCGCTAACTCTACGTCACGCATTGAGTGCAAACAGACGATATTCCGCAATTTAATGCAGTGGCTTCTCTCTCGCAATTTAATGCATAAAACCACAGTATTCTGCAATTCCATGCAGTAACAAACGCAATAGTTCATAGCGATCAAACAAGTATACAATAACAATAAGTAGCCGACGATAACTAACAAGTAGATGATACATTAATTACTTAATTTGTAACAAATCTAACGATTTATTATAATATTGAATTTAACTCGAAGGATGTTTAACATTTCTATATTGCATATACACACCTCGTAACCAAATACGTTGTATGGATTGTCTTCAACTTCATTAAATGGGCGTTACCAGTCACACGTATACTTTTCATGTCTGACATACCTATGTGGCATCGTATCGTGTACTTACAGGATTCACCTGTACCGAATTACATTATGAAGTTTTTACCGTCCCCTGTTCCGGGACTACCAGACATCTTCTGGTAAAATCGCAACAACACAGACGTCTCGTGTTCTCGTTTGTTAACATCATTACTTGACAGAGCAACATTACTTGATACAATAAAATGATCCAACATAACGAAAATCACTCATGAAGCTCAACAATATTTACACAGACGTCTCGTGTTCTCGTTTGCTAACATCATTACTTGATAGAGCAACATTACTTGATACAATAAAATGATCTAACATAACGAAAATCACTCATGAAGCTCAACAATATGTACGCTTTTTGTGTATATATTTATTGTAATTAGAATAATATATACATATATCCAATTTTAAACCAAACGGGGATCGAACCTGGACCCTTGTATAATAGTTCAGAAACAATAATTTTAAATATAACTTGTATTCGATAATTGTATGACATTCATTAAATCATGAATGACCCGCCGCGTATATAAATTATTAGAAGAATTACTGATCGCTAGTCCTATCCGCATACCGCCGTCGTTTGTCGGTTGAGTATGTGGACATACCACACTACCCATGTACAACCA
Organism: Synanthedon formicaeformis; assembly: GCA_945859745.1. Classification (NCBI taxonomy): domain Eukaryota; kingdom Metazoa; phylum Arthropoda; class Insecta; order Lepidoptera; family Sesiidae; genus Synanthedon; species Synanthedon formicaeformis. The sequence goes on from OX243958.1 coordinate 10,904,454, forward strand.
TATTCAGCAAATAAATTATTTCGAATCCGAATTTAAAATTTGAATTGAAAACTTTTCTATTAGCCTGAGACTGAACTTGTAAATAGCACAATGGCCCTCTGTGGCATTACACAAAAGCAAAATACTGTAAGTCACTATTATGGAAGTAGCTACAATACACCATAATTCCTCTCTCTTTTGAAGAGATGTGTCCGCTCTTTAGCCAACACCCAGCTGTGATCTTCACGGCATTTAAGTACGTCACAAGCTCGCGAATTGTTTAACAGCGTAAACAGCCTACTATAATTTAAAGGCTTATATTAGTTTATTAATGTGTGATCCCACTGTATTTTGTAATCGACATTTATACTTAAGGTGATACAAGTCAGCCTTTCCTCCATACAGACGTAGAAAGATTATGACTCCGCTGTTTCATGTTTAATCTACAAAAGTAATCACGATACCGATTCATCCTGTCGCTAATTAGGTTCGTTTTCATACACTTTTTTTTTTTCCTAGCATTTAAAATATATGATCTTTGAAAAATTTCATACTTTAACACAAGCCTCAATGTAATTTTGAGGGTGAATAGGCTCCAGTGTACAAAACTTCAAAACACTGAATTCAAACATTGATTTTCAAGTTCAAACAACTTTACAAGAAATAGATATAATGCGGTAGTTCCGTCAAAAAGAGTATACGTCCATACGTCTGTTTATGATTTTTTTCTGTGCTCATTTTTTTGATATGAAACATTGTGCATCTCACACGACCGCTCCTCCCGCACATTGCACTTCTAGCTACACGCACCGATGAGCTCAAATCGCCGATTAGTTTTGCCTTAAGACATGTAATCGACATTTCATTTGAACCAGCTCCAAATCTTTCTGTCTTTCTACAAAAACATCAAACACACTTTAAACAGACCTTGAACACGTTTAAATAAACTTTACTACAAAAAGTGTCTAGGCATATTTTTGGGTTAGACAATGTCTGAGCATTATTTGAATTTATACCCCGCCAGACGCCAGATGGTAACTACGAGAATCTAACCAGTTAGCGGCCTCTCTTTTCTGGACGTGCTCTGTCAACTTGAAATCGTCTGCGCAATATTTTTGATAATTTACAAATACGATTCGATTATGCGCAATGTTTTTTGGTATAACAAACATTTATAAATAATCTAACGTATTTGTTGTAATTTAGGCTTTATTCCAATTTTTTAATTTGTTTATGTCATTACTGTAGTCTGTATAATAGCTTGTGGAACCGAAAATTCATCTTTATACGCCTATCAGATCTGCGTAAAATGAAAAACGACATGAATGAATGAATGCCATTTCACGCATTTCAACACTGTCCACAAAACAAACATAAAGAAGGTTTGTGGTAACAATGTTACTAAACTATGTTTAAATAGTTATACATTGTCTAGGTTAAAACAGTGCTATTTAATCTTGTAGACGGTCCCATTTACATGAACGTTATTATCAATTGACATAACATTTGGAAAAGTGAATTTAATACGAGATTACTTTATTTATCGATCAAATGATCAAATAATCGGACTTCTAAATTCTGTCCTAACTTTTCAATTTTTTTTTTCTATCTTCAAATATAATTGTCCTGTAAACTTATTCTAGTCTCCACGGTACCCCTGAGGTGTAGGATTATAACAAAATATATCTAAATTTGGTGCTTATAACAAACACTATAAAAAGTATATTTTGGTAGGTAGATATTCTCTCTATTGCGCTACGCTTTAAAACAATGCATTTAAACAACTTGACGCACGGCTTACAATTCCTCAATTACCCACTAGGATTCCTAGTCTTGTTTGAGGATGCCATGTACACACCTACGACACCCAGGCAAAGAAATAAACATCTAAAGTCGTCACCTAAATATCTGCTTAGACCAGGAATCGAACCCGGGACCAACTTATCTACTGCCCAATGATATCGTACCCTTAAAATCTTTTACATACATACGTCCATGACTACAACCCACCTCTTGTACTGGTAACTACGTATATTTCAAAATTATTATTTTTATTTTTAACCCAATCTACTAATGAATCAATTAATTTCATTACATATTTAATGCTAAGTACCTATTAGTCCTGATACTTGCTCAAATCTGTATAACTGGAAGGTAGGTTCTAATTTTTTCTTTGCCAATAATATCACCAAATCAAACAAAGGTTAGCTCTATCATTTTAATAAATAAGGTACAGCTGGCCCCACGCTCTTATCATCATAATAAGTAACACTCTATTTACTTTAACGCAATTACAATTATTATAAACTGTGCGGTAGGTATTCTTTGTTTCGAGAATCTATTGTACTTATTTGTGTAAAACAAAAGCTATTATTTTAACCACGCCATACCTTGGTCAAACTTGGAATATGTAAGGATAGCAAGGATACTACTGCATTAAAAAATTTATAATTTGTCATTTGCCTCGATAATTATTCTATTACACGACTAAAGCCCATTTTTTTTTCGGCAGGTAGTGAAAGAAATCTTATGAAACCCTTTTCATATTACTTACGACAAATTATCTAATGAAACGATTTATAATATAACAACTGATTTAAACAAGAACACATTGATTTCAAATCAGTTGACTTTTAAAATGAACTTTTTTAGGACATTCAATATAAAGTGTTTTACTTAGCTCCCTCCTCTTTCCTTTTTTTTGAAGTTTGGAGTTTATCCTCGTCGCCATTTGTGGTGTCTGGGTGGCACTGGCTCTGTAGTTTCACTGTATATCCGGCAAGACACGCGTCCACTCTCCAAGGTACATTATTATACTTCCAGTCTCTCCCGGCTCCGGCCCACGCAACGCTCCAGTGTGACCACCATTCAGTGTGTCCAACATTCGGTGTTGCCCCCATCGGTGTTGTCACCGTCGGTGTGGCCATCATATACAATGAACGCGAGATAGTGTATATAACTATGATTTAGTTTATCTATGCACATACACTACACTGACGTTTATCATTTTTGGTCTTTCATAATAAAATTTGTAAATTAAAAAATAGACAAAACAATTTTAAGTGTTGACCTTAAATAAATAAATAAATAATAAATAATTTTATATTTCAAAGAATTTTAAAGAATGCTTATGAATATATATTATAGTTAAGTGGCAAATGACCCTTATTTAGAACTAAATGGTGCCTGCGACTTCGTCCGCGTTGAAAAAAAAAGTAGCCTATCCTGTGTCCTGTACTTCTAAATTTACCAAGTTTCATGAAAATCAGTTAATTCGTTTAAGAGTTATGGATGAACATACATACAGAAAAAAATTGTAAAAATGGTCAATTTAATTTCAGTATCATGTATAGAGCCTATAAACAGGATATCTCTGAAAATTATTACACATTAATTGGAATAAACTGAACGATGCGTAATTTGGGTAAATTTTGAAGTAATTTTGTAATAAAATAAAAAAAATATATAGCACACCTTGTGTACATGCCTTAACACACCTACAAGTAGGCCATCTTAACTTTGTACAAGTTCTGGCGCCTAGAATATTGTATTCACGACGTTCGCCTACAGCCTATCTCCTGAATGTCACTGGGTAATAAATTATAAACACCATAATTTATACCGCTAAGTACGCTTCACATAACTTTATGTAAAAACTTTACTTAAGATATAACCACATAAGTACGAGTATATTAAGGTAAACTTCAAGCACAACAAATATTTTTTTATGTTAAAATCGCTAGACAGGCTGGCGGTCCACAAAAGCACACATGCTATTATTTCACGGTGCTTTTCTGTAAAGAGGTGGTTACTTCTGCCAAATGGATTGCCAGAAATGAGTGCTTTAGCAGTGAGTTTTGCCAACACCTGCCAAATTCAGACCAGAGCCAACTAGAAAAGTTCATTCCCAAATTTTACCCTGCCGAGAATCGAACCCAGGAACTTTGGGCAGAGCGTTAAACAAGCACCTTAACCACTCGACCACGGGGTAGTAAAATAAATATGACTTAAATATGAGCACGAAACGTACTTAATTCTTGATGCATTGTTACAAACTCACTTCTTCTTCTAACTGGAATATAAATAAAGTTTAATAAAAGATCTCAGGCTATAATTATTTGACGACTCGTTGGGTTTAGTGGCTAGTAATCCTAGCTGTTAACCAAATGGTCGCGGGTTCGAATACCGCTAGGAGCAAATGTTTTGTGTTAACATTTAACTTTGTACCTGAGTCATGGATGTTTTGTATTTATAATATTATGTGTATTTACAAAAAAAAAAGTAATCTATGTATTATATCAACTGTGGTATCCATAATTCAAGCATTAGTTCCTTAATGTGGAACTAGTTGGTGCTGTGTGGAATGTGTGAGGATATTATATTATTATATAGATATATTATATCATATTATCTACGTATACTAACTCGCCCAATTGCACCCTGGCGAAATATAAAATCAAATATATTTTTTTATAATACATAATACTCCGCACAATTTAACTTGGGAAGCTTATTAGTAATTCTATAATAATATGACTCAAAGAACTGACCATAAAACTAAATTCAAGGTTAAAAAAAGATAAAATCTATTAGTTAAATGTACACAATCATCAACTCGACTGAATGTCAACAAAAAGCAACCTTAACAATTACACGTGCTATTGAACATTAGTATTGTTATCGCTTTCCATTGAGGCTTCAATATGGATTGTGCTAGTTTTTTACCTTTGCAACCTTGAGAACAATGAGCGATGGATAGCAAAAAACATTGTGAGTAAATTAACAGTTGTTCAATTAACAATGATTGAACGGGTTGGGAATTCTAACAGTTTTTTGCTGGTAATATCGCGCGCTCTAGATTTAATATCTTCTATGCTTCTATACATATCTATACTAATATTTAAAGAGGAAAAATTTGATTCTGATAATATAGCTTAGGGAGACGAAGTCGCGTACAACAGCTAGTTGTAAAATAAAGTCACTGCCCGCCCTTTGTCTTTGTTCTGCAAAGTTCTCGCAGGTTCTCTTACTCAGAAGTCCCAGTATCGATTCCTGGTAGCGCCATTTTTGGAAAAGAACTTTTAAAAAGTTGACTTTTTTTTATGTAAAGGTCGACAGACAGGCTGACGGTCCACTTGATGGTAGGTGGCTACCGTCGCCTATAACACAAGCAACGCCATAAGTGCTACAAGTGCACTGCCGACCATAGAAGGATTAAGGATAAGGGATAAGGGAGGGATGGGGTAATGGGCTCTGGCATCCCTTACTCACTCACCGAAACACAACAGCACATAATGCTGTTATTTCACGGTTGTTACTGCCGCCAGACGGGCTGCCCAAATGACTGCGAAACGCAGTGTGCCCTACCACTACTTTTAAAATCTAGACCAGTCAATTTTGAAAATTACATTAAAATTTCCAAAAGTTGACTCCGCCGGGATCGAACCCGGGGCTCCTGAGACGTTAGGCAAGCACCCTTGCCACTCATCCAACGGGCTCGTCAAAGTCTCTGGTCTCTCTGGTCTGAGTCTGTAGGGTTTTGCCCCCTGTCCCTTCAATGGTTATCCTAATAGCACAAGCCCATAACTTCTTTATTTGGGGGCCATTCAATTGGTGTCTTCAGTTTCGGCGATTCGAAGGGACTTTTTCGATTCAAAAAGATTCGAAGGGAGACGGGAATTAACTTAATTTATGTAGATACAATATTTAATATGAATCTAATTCCAATAGTATTTCACTTATTCATAAACCCCTCTTTCTATATTGCAAGCAAATCCTCTATATACTCTCGAGGAAATTTATTATTCTCAAATACGAGTGCTTCGGGAATTACTTACTTCATGTTGAGAAAATTTAGTCCAATATGAATGAATAGTCAAGTTGATTTCTTTTTGAAAGTAGATTACCCGTTTTGTATATAAAATATTTTTACTCATACTTCGCTACATCAATATCAAGAAAATACTGTAAAATCGTCTACGCTTCACATCACAAGGCCATGAGTTTACTTATGTCATTACATATGTATTTCTTTACTACATATCGCTGCTTAAAAACTAAAGGGCCATAAAACAAAAAAATCCAAAAAAAATTTTATTGCAAAAATACAATAACAATCCTTCATATTGTATGTTGCAAAAAGATTTATGGTTGTTTTATTCCATATTTAGTATATTTTGATCATTTTTTATATATTCAAAAGTAACTTATATGCTTATATCTCTTCTAGTATTCAGTTTATTATAAAAGTACTTAAAACATTTAATGCTACTTAAAAATACGCTTCTAACAATGTATAATTTGCATATATTTGATATATATCTAATAAGAAAAAAAATAGACAAAAATAATTTAATTTTTTTCGATTAGCTCTCCTGTAAAAAGTGTAATTTTGATTTGTGGCTCTTTAGTTCTTAAGCAGGGATATTATAAAACAAAGTCCTCTGTCTGTCTGTTCGCTATAAACTCAAAAACTACTGCACCAATTTTCATGCTGTTTTCACCAATGGATAGAGTGGTTCTCAGAGAAGGTTTTAGTATTTAATTTACAAAGTTACGCGGGCAAAGTCGCGGGTAGCAGCCAGTATTTTTATATTTCCTAATGTAATTCGTAATTCTAAGGCTCTATTCACACTGGGATGGCAGCGGCCGGTAGCGAGCGTTTTTAGTATGAAACTATATTAAACATTATCTACACACGCTATTAAATTATCCAGAACTCAACTTTGAATGGTTTATTTTAAAAATTTAGACCTGCTGGTAATCGAACCAGAGATCCCTGTGACAGTGATAGGGTGAAGCACTATTTTATCAACACTTTCTATATGAACTTATATTAATACTAGCTGGCGCCCGCGACTTCGTCTGCGTTGAAAAAGAAAAAAGTAGCTTATCCTGTGTGCCGTATGTCTACCTATGTTATCTACCAAGTTTCATAAAAACCGTTAATTCGTTTAAGAGTTATGGAGATACTCGTACATACATACATACATACATACATAAATACATACTTACATACATACTCGTACATACATACATTACATACATACGGAAAAAAATCGAAAAATGGTCAATTTAGTTTCATATCATGTATAGAGCCTATAAACACGATATCTCTGAAAATAAAGTAACTTACTCCAGGACCAACCCTTACAGATTTATTATTAGTATTGATTTAGGTACTTAATTACTTAATTATATTAATATTATTTCGAATTTTTTTGATAAATTTTGATATAGGTATAATATTTCTCTGTGAAAAGTGATGAGGGACGTCACGGCGGGCGCCATGTAAGACACATATCTGACATGTATCTGACAGCTGTCATGTCGTCCATTGGTTAAGACTGAATGTGGATTAGTTATAATTTTTTTTTTTAATATTCTGTGTGTAATATTAGGTAAATTAGCAAAGCAAATGTATTAGAAAGATTAGCTATTGAATAATTTATTCATTACAGTGAAAGACTTGATCCTACCTGTGTTAAAATTAATTTCAAAATTCCTAAGATCCTGCGAATTACGAAAATAACTTTTTTTTAATATGTGCGAAGGGAATGTCCCTGGTTCTTGCAGAATTCGAATTAATTTTTTTTTAACAAATCTTGGTATTCCTGTGTTGGAATCTCGAATATTCGAATTATATTCGAATATTCGAATTATTAGGAATATTCGAGATATTCCTAGTTATAGATTTTATAAAATTGTGTGTAATACAAAAATATTCATATTAATTTTTTGATAAAAATTTTGGTAGGTAGTTTGATTTAAGTGTTAACTACAAAAATAAATGTTATTTTTGTAGTTAAAATAACAAAATTAAAGAAAGTTAAAATAGTTAAAAAACAGTTATTTAAAAATTGTTAATAAAATGTATGTACTCGTACCCTTACATTACGATACAAAAAAGAGAAAACAATATTATTAATTAAAGTCCAAGCAAAAACACATTAACAAAGAAAATGTTACCTAATTGTATAAATTCCTCTTATAAAAATTCCTTACAAAAACTCTTAATATTCTGTTTCAAAGTAAAACTCGTGGAGGCAAACCTTTTAGGCCTCGATTTAACTTCGGACAAGATAAAGATAAAAATGTTTTCTATTCATGCCACAGGAAGTTACGCCTTTTAGTTTTTAAAAGACATGGCAGTATTTACATTTTGAAAGTAGGAATTTAAGAGTACTTAGCAAACGAGAATTTTTTTTGCATGATAAATACTAATAATAAATCTGTAAGGGTTGGTCATGGAGTAAGGTACTTTGTTTTCAGAGATATCGTGTTTATAGGCTCTATACATGATACTGAAACTAAATTGACCATTTTTAGATTTTTTTTTCTGTATGTATGTAAGTATGTATGTTCATCCATAACTCTTAAACGAATCAACTGATTTTCATGAAACTTGGTAGATAAACATTTAGACGTACAGGACACAGGATAGGCTACTTTTTTTCTTTTTCATCGCGGACGAAGTCGCGGGCGCCAGCTAGTTGTAGAATAAAAAGTATAGAAGTAGAGTACTTTAAGGGTTTGTAGACTTCACGAATCCTTTACGATTTTAGACTTTAGTAAAGAACGGAGTATCAACAAACTACTGTTTTCCATTTGTTATTTTAATAATTATCTATTATATTAATCTACAGTTATTTAAATATGTGTACCAGAAAATTTTCAATCCATTGTTGTCTCAATATTTTTATAGAACCTTTTTTTTGCCTAACAAAGACAGGGATTCAGGCAGGATGAAGGCAGGAAGTTCTTTTATAGCTAAGGACCACATCGAATACGTCACCAATCAAACAAAATAAACCAAAACAAAATTTATCTATCCCTTTGAGAGATACGATGCCACAAACAAACAGACATGCAGATACAAAAATACACAGGTCAAAGTTATAACACCTCTCGTTTGAGTCAGACCCTTTCATTAAGCAATATTAAGTAACACTTGAATGTATTGCTCCTTAAAAACTATAGGGCCACAAATCAAAATTACACTTTTTACAGGAGAGCTAATCGAAAAAAAATTAAATGTGTATTTCATTTTTTTTTCTTATTAGATATATGTCAAATATATGCATATTATACATCGTTAGAAGCGTATTTTTAAGTAGCATTAAATGTTTTATGTACTTTTATGATAAACTGAATACTAGAAGAGATATAAGCATGTACGATACTTTTCAATATATATAAAAAATGATCAAAATATACTAAATATGTAATAAAACAACCATAAGTCTTTATGCAACATACAATATGAAGGATTGTGATTGTATTTTTGCAATACAAACATTTTTGGTTTTTTTGTTTTATGGCCCTTTAGTTTTGAAGCAGCGGTATAGTAACTAGAAATTGAAAAATATTGTGGCTATACCTTTATAACCGTGTAAAAATTTCATGATACTCGTAGTATCCCTCTAACAGCATTCAAATATGTTCGAATTTGTCAAACTTCATTTTTGCCGAACATACTACAAGAATAGTTAGATCATTTTATGCGGGCATCTTGACAAGGGTTCAACGTTTTTGATGGACTGGCGATGTAATAGTTTTCTGATAGCCTATTGTATATCATACTTGTATGTGACCATTTCATATTTCTACAACTGTGTATTATTTCTGAAAATATTGTTTCTAATGTTTATTTTTTCCAGTGGGGGCCATTAAATATCTATCTACATAATTAGCTAGAATATCGTAAGATTCAAACCGTTAGCCTCTCTGTCTACAGCAAAAATGTATTTTGATTCGGAGATTTTAAGAAAATAGTAATGTTACTCATAAATTAGTAGTGAGCAAAAATTTCCGAGGATTTTTTTGAAATTTCAAACTTATTTATTAGCTATACTATATTATAATTAACGAAGCGTACGAGGCACTTTAAACAAGTGAGCCCGAGTGCAAATATTTGCTCACCTTTCAGAGTCCATGACTGTGTATTCAACTCGGCTCCAGTTTTGCGATGCACGGCTACACACTGCAACAAAATTTAAAAAAAAACTAATTAACGTATGCATTAAAATTTATCGTTTATAAAATAATATTTATGCACAAAACTCGAGAGGCTAGACCAATTCGGTATTTTTTTATATTCGTTGAAGTCCGAGGAAGGTTCTTTGGCCGGATTTTTTTTTAATTTAAATCACACATAAATGCCAAAGTTTAATATCTTTCGACAGAACGACGTCTATCGGGTCACTGGGTCAGCTAGCCTATAATGTTAGTTTATTCAAAACCGTAATTTTCCGAAAACACTTTTGGATATTATTTTATTATAGAAATAAAGATATCTAATATTGATACGGTCATTATAAATATTGATAGGTAATTGTTTTAGCTAACAATTTATAAAAAAGTTTTTGAATAGATGCTTCTATAAATAAAAAATTGTGTTTTACTAGTAATTGAAGAAGAAACCTTATGCAATGACTTAGTTAGTTAAAAGTTCAGCCCATTATTAACTTGCGCTGAAAATCCTTCAAGAAACTTTTAATACGCTTGCGTTTAAATGGATCCACTCAGCAAAATTTGAATATGGAACATAAAAGTTTAATAAATGCTAAAAATTAACAAATATACCAAGTCTTTTTTTCAATACTGGCAATGTACATCACACACAGTGGTAAAAAAAACATATTGAAACAAAACATTGTGAAGCGTGAAATAGAACGAGGCTGCTCTCGTGAAAATCGTTTAAAAAAGCATTTTAGTTCTTAGCAACTCGTATTTATGAGCGGTTTTAGCTCGAGTGCTTTTCACTCACACGAGTAGGCATTGCGTACGAAATGAAAAATACAAATACAGCTGCAAATTAGCCAGCTTTTGTATGTGATTGCTTCTGCGGAGATTTTTCAATTTAGAATTAATCAAGAAATAAAAACCTTTAAGTGCTAACTTTATGACAGGCTGACGGTCCACTTGATGGTAAGTGGCTACCGTCGCGCTCCTACCCCCCCCCCCCCCTAGGTGGGCCATGACCTTGTCGTGGTGGGAGGGCTTACCCTCGACAATCCGATGGGGTCGCGGGGGGGCCGGTGTTTCTCACCCGTGTGCTCCGAGCGGGCTCCGTGCAGCGGAGCTCGTGGCGGAGCGCACATTGTTGATGGTACCCCCGGCGGCTGGGGCGGGACTTGTAGCCCTCCATGCTCGTCCTCGCCAGCTGTCGTCGGGGGTTTGACGTTTGTTGAGGTTGAGTTCAGGGGAACAGGGAGGCCTGGGGGAGGCCCTGGTCCCCTGCTCGTTGTTGAGGTTCCCCCCGGCGGCTGGGGCGGGGCTTGTAGCCCTCCATGCATGTCTCGTCAGCTGTCGTCGGGAGTTAAAGTGGAGTTCAGGGGAACAGGGAGCCTGGGGGGTGGCTCCTGGTCCCCTGCTCGTTGAGGTTTCGGAGGTGTTGAGGGGGGGGGGGGGGGGATCCAATGGACACTACTGGTGTCTATTGTGTCCTCTCGTAACATCATGGCAGATGGTCGGGCAGGAGAAGACCCATCTTCAAATGCCCTTGGCTACCGTCGCCTATAACACAAGCAACGCCACAGGTGCTGCAATGTTGGTATAAAAATAAATATTTTATTACTTATTTTATACCAATAAACTAAACACCAGTACTTTCAAGTTCCAAGTCAAATTTGAAACAAGAGTCCCCTTAATTACAGGTGTTAACGACTCGCCAGAATGGGCTATTTAGACAGATCTAAAACGTCAATTTAATATTAAAATTAATCATAAAAATTAAATGTAAATTTTCATCAATACTAATAATAAATCTGTAAGGGTTGGTCATGGAGTAAGTTACTTTGTTTTCAGAGATATCGTGTTTATAGGCTCTATACATGACACTGAAACTAAATTGACCATTTTTAGAATTTTTTTCTGTATTTATGTATGTATGTAAGTATGATGTAAGTATATGTAATGTAATGTAGTATATGTAATGTAAGTATAAGTATACTAAATATGTAAGTATATGTATGTTCCTCCATAACTCTTAAACGAATCAACTGATTTTCATGAAACTTGGTAGATAAACATTTAGACGTACGGGACGCAGGATAGGCTACTTTTTCTTTTTCAACACGGACGAAGTCGCGGGCGACAGCTAGTTATAAATAAACTTTCTCGTATTTATCAAATACAAAAGCTTAAATGTACGAGCTAAGATAAACACATAAAACTTCTTATAAACTCAGTGCTTCGCACTTAAACTTATGCTAAAGTATACATTACTGCAGCAAGTAGTGTTGAAAGAGCTACAATAGTTTTTATTGTGTGGAAACTAAACCAAGTTTCTAGAGGCAATTTAATAATAACTTGCGCAGTATCTATGTATCTAAGTTATAAGTGAAAACCTATGGGAATTTCCAGCGTAATTCATACCGTATACATATTTTTACATTAGAATAAAAAAAACAATCAGAAAGCCATTGTTCATACAGCCATTGAAGAGCCCATTGGTCAAGTAGCCAACTTTGGAGATGTACTTTTCAAAGTTAACTAGTCTGAATGTGCAGACAAAATATCACTATCTGTTCGCGATCTGTCTGATATCGCCATCTGTTCGCGATAAACTCAAAAACTACTGCACCGATTTTCAAGCTGTTTTCACCAATGGATAGAGTGCTTCTTGAGGAAGGTTTTAAGTATATAATTTACAAAGCTACGCGGGCGAAGTCGCGGGCAGCAGCTAGTTAACGATAAAAATATCTCTGTAAACATAACAGTTTCAAACTTCAACCGGTTCTTATGGAAAGTCCGCGAAAAAATATATACAAATATACATAGTTTTCTTTTTTTTGTTGATTATATTAATTGTAGAAAACATTATATTGTCTACGTATTATTATTGTTAATTTAAATTACATTCTATTACATTTAGCTTTTGCTCCAGACGCGAACAAAAACTTCGTCCGCGTGATCTTCTATACTAGCGACCCGCTCCCTGCTTCGCCCGAGATACATTTATTTATATACACAAACCATCCCCGTTTATCCCCCTTACCATTAGTGAAAACCATATAAAAATCCGTTGGGTGGTTTCGAAGAAGTCACTCAAAGAAAAAGATAGAAGCGGAGAGCAACTTTATTCTATAACTAGCTGTCGCCCGCGTTGAAAAAGAAAAAAGTAGCCTATCCTGTGTCCTGTACGTCTAAATGTTTATCTACCAAGTTTCATGAAAATCAGTTAATTCGTTTAAGAGTTATGGATGAACATACATACATACATACATACATACATACATACATACATACATACATACATACATACATACATACATACATACATACAGAAAAAATCTAAAAATGGCCAATTTAGTTTCAGTATCATGTATAGAGCCTATAAACACGATATCTCTGAAAACAAAGTAACTTACTCCATGACCAACCCTTAAAGATTTATTATTATTATTGATATGTATGGATAGATAAACTTTTATTAATATACATTTTAATATTACGGCATTACTTGCTGAGAGACGTAACGGCAAGAATATAGTTATTTGTCAAACACTACAAAGGAAAATGAAGCTATTAGGACGACCAAAGGACGACAGTGAACAGTTCTTTGACGTAACATAATCGTTATAATGACGCCATGACAATGAGATGAATTCAAAGCTGACAGCTTTATTAAAATAAGGGTCGCAAATACTTTTCACATTATAATAATTTAAAAAAGTAGGCTATATTTAAAAAAAAGTGCGCAGGCGAAGTCGCGGGCAACAGCTAATCAATACTAACAATAAATCTGTAAGTGTAGGTATTGTATGTATTTATGTTCCTCCATAACTCTTAAACGAAGTAACTGATTTTCATGAAACTTGGTAGATAAACATTAAGAGCGGGTATAAAGAGAAATAAGCCAATCCTAGATTTGAATTTTATCTAAGTAAATAATGCCTAATTTAATTTTTTTTTAAATAGATAAATACATTATAAATGAAAGTGACGACTGTAACAGAAAACATAATATAATGAAATTTTCTCGATAGAAAAAAATCACCAAGTGAGCTCTCATTTCCATCGATTTTAGTTTTATTTTCAAAATGACCCACATTACAAAGCTAAAAGTGTATCAGTAATTTCACTTCACATATTATCTAAGGCTGTATGTAACAATTTTTCATTTGACATTGTAGTTTACGAATAATTAACATTTAATACTTTTGGCACTTATAACATTTTTATTGAGCGAGATGCGCTATCTTCCGTCGCATGTTGTGCGTAGTTCTACGTATTTTGTGTCACTGTCATGTCCAAGGGGCCACGCGGTTGAAATTACAAATTTTGTTTGCTTTATACGCACTCTTAAGACGTACAGGACACAGGATAGGCTACTTTTTTCTTTTTCAACGCGGACAAAGTCGCAGGCACCAACTAGTAATATAAAATCGTAAACGAGCCGTGTCTGTACATAAGTACAATGTGTACTGATTGATTTTGGAAATAAATTTCATAATTTTGTCAGTTTTTGTCTGTGCACGATAATCTCAGAAATGGCTTAATCGATTTGAAAGCGGTTTTCACTGATGTATTGATAATTACCAAGATGTTATGTTCCTGTGAGATTTTCAAAAAACGAACTACAGTGCGAACGAAGTTGCGGGCACCAGCTAGTTTTAACTAATATAAAATACCAGAATTTTATTATTACGGAGCGCAAAGAGCAAAAAAATTTGTTAGGAAAATTCTTTATTGTAATATGGTGTATGTATACTGTGGTCGGTCGCCATGAGCATTGGTGTCAGCTGTAGCAGTGTTTATTGACCTTGTGTCAATAGAACTTCTAACAATATACCTAAAAACTATGTTGCAACATCCTATTCGATAGATAAACCTGCGTTGGCGCCGCCTGTATCGATTGCAAAAACACGAAAAACAATATAGCCATAGAACGTTCAACGACCTACGCAAAGATTTAGACAAAGACAACTTATATTTCAAGTAAACCTTTATAGATTTTAACGCCCAAGACTTAAGATGTAATGTTGAATAAAAGTGAATTATTGACTTTATCTTTAATGCTTTGTTGAAAAAAAAAAAAAAAACAAATAAAATTAATGAAAACCGTTAGTAAATCTGTTTAGTTGAAGGTGAATGTATAGTTCGACAACTTTAATATAAGTACCCACAACGATTGAGTATGTGCGCTGCCATGTCAATTCCATTTTTTGGGTTTATTCTTATTCGAACAATCACTATCACTACATATAAAACAAAGTCCTCCGCCGCGTATATTTGTCTGTCTGTTCGCGATAAGCCCAAAAACTACTGCACCGATTTTCATGCTGTTTTCACCAATGGATGGAGTGGTTCTCGAGGAAAGTTTTAGTATATAATTTACAAAGATACGCGGGCGAAGTCGCGGGCAGCAGCTAGTTATGTATAAAAATAATAATTATTTTATAAAATTTAAAGGAATATTTTTTTACTAACAATAATTCATATTTTTTCTAACTAGTCCATAATACTATAATCAGCAACGCACTTGCAACACTTATGGTGACGTTGCTTTTGTTATAGGCGACAGTAGTCACCTACCAAAAAACCACCTACCAATTACCATCGAACTTTACGTGAGTAACGTGAGAAAAAATGATTCTAAATTAGGTTAAAAAATAAACCATTTTACCTGCTAATTTATTTAAAAAAAAAAAAACAATAATATTATGTATCACAACTTTGATACTTAAAAATAATTTTCTACATCCAACACTGATAATTAATACAGATTACAATAATACTGTTTATTTTTTATTTTATTTTTTTATATAAAATCAGAATTGACGGTTACGCGTGTGTAAAAAGTTTTCGTGCGTGCTCTTTCTGAAGTTGTCCGATAATAGCGTTATGTGGTGGGTTTACTACTTACTATTGAGAAATCGAAATTTATTTACCGTACTGGTGATAAATGATAACATTTATGATCAATTGAAGATTATTGATAGGACTTATTATGTATAAATCATTTTGTGAGTACCAACATCTTAGACGAAATAAATTTAATACAGGCTACTATTATCTACGAGTCAGGCGAGCGAGATAGTTGGAGAGTACAGTTATTAAATAGAAATTTACAATTCATAAATCATTAGCAGGCTGTCAAATTGTATTAAATATTATGTTTTTCAATGGAGTCTTATGAAACTCTCAAACAAAAAGCCAACAAAAAACAAAAAGGTGATCTTTTTGAAAATAAATATGCCTTAAGACAAATTGTCTCTTTTGTCTTACTATTTTATAATAGAATACAACGCAATTTTTTTTAATATTAAACTCGACTGATGGTAGGTGGCTACCGTCACCTATAACACAAGCAACTAACTCTTAGACGAATTAACTGATTTTCATGAAACTTGGTAGATAAACATTTAGACGTACAGGACACAGGATAGGCTACTTTTTCTTTTTCAACGCGGACGAAGTCGCGGGCGCCAGCTAGTACTGTTATATTTTAATGTGAGCACGGCCACACCAAGTAACAAAAAGTGTGCTAAAATGTGGTAAGCATACCGTGTACGGGTTAGGATTAACTAATAGCTTCACTGACTCGACTAGACAATCTAACTTTAAAAATACTACATTTACCAACTTTTTTGCACATACTACATCGACATTTATATTACACTCAATTTATTGGCATCTCATATCTACCACTCGCCTCTAAGCTGCTCTTAAATTGAGCTTCTATTCAAATGTTATGCCAAATCCAAGGCGACGATAAACCCTTAAAACAATGCGATTATAGCCGGAAATTTAACACGATATAACAAGGCTCAAACGCGTGTACCATTGTCCCGCAAGCTTGTAATCTAACTAAACTTGCTCACAACAAACAATGGTTTGTTTATGAATTGTAAATAACTCGAGAACATCAAAGACAATACATGAATTTTAATCACTTATTTTCACTATCCGCTATCGGCCAATCTTGAAATTTCGCTGATGTCTTCAACGGTACGAGTATTATATTCAAATGTTGGCGATGTTATCGGAATGTATTTACAAAACGCACTTGCAAAAATGAAAGCGACAGTGCTGCTGTGGTGTTGCCATATGATGAAAGAGACTCTCCTGAGGTTTCTCTCATGTATCTTCCTATATTTCATCCTGATATAATTATATATCTACCTATATTCCTTCCAATATATATACTGATTCTATAAATGCTTTAGTAAGGGTGGATGTACGTTATTCTTTCACGCAAAATTACTAAAAGTATTTTGATGGAAAAGCTTCATTCACATCTACAGACACGTAACGTAACAGACACGTACCGTAACAGACACGTAACGTAACATACACGTACCGTAACAGACACGTAACGTAACATACACGTACCGTAACAGACACGTAACGTAACATACACGTACCGTAACAGACACGTAACGTAACAGACACGTAACGTAACAGACACGTACCGTAACAGACACGTAACGTAACAGACACGTACCGTAACAGACACGTGACGTAACAGACACGTACCGTAACAGACACGTACCGTAACATGCAAGACACAGACGTAACTATTCATATCTACGAGCAACCAGTTCACAGACGTCGTCTGCGAATTACGGGACAAAGTTTAATTAACCGACAAAGTTTAATTACGGGAAAAAGCTAGTTATAAATTAAACACAGCGCATATAGATAGTTTTTCTTCGAGTATTTTATGTAGACTCTATATCTTAAAAGCCTCAGTTAGTGCTTGCAAACATTTAATAATAAAAAAAATGCATAACACAGTATACCATCACCGTTAAGGATGCGGCAAGCGATTAACATCGGCCACTCATTTGCAACCCTTATTAGGGTTCAATATAAGAAATATTTCTGAACAACCTAAGAGAAATGTGTTAGACAATTTTGGACTTTATCCTTAAAGCAGTTGTGAATATATTTGTTATACATACTTTACTCGAGAGGTATTTAGAAATTTACATTTCAGATAAGTGGTCGTGTATTACAATGACTAATTAATGTCTTCATCGTCTATCACATTAGCTATATTTAGAAAATAGTTTGAGAAATATAGTCCGTGCGCTAGGGTGACTAATCAAATCAAGGGTAAATTATATACTAAAACCTTCCTCGAGAACCCCTCTATCCATTGGTGAAAACAGGTAATCCAGGTAATAAACAATCCGTGTGCTAAATTTCATCCAAATCCGTTTTAAAAAATAATTTTTTTGACCTCGGCAACATAAAAGTATTAAGGTGTACAAATTGTTTTTGAAAAAAAAAAATTTTTTTTACAGACACTATGCTTACGATTTTATTATAATATTTTTATTTTCATAAGTTTACAATTGACTTTGTGTAAAACTGTTCTTTCTGTTTTCTTTTATTTAAAACAGCAATTTCAAAAACCACTCTGTTATTTGTTTAAATAAACATTCACGACAAAACAAATAAAATCGGTTGGAAACCCTATCTATTTCAAACACATAAATTGTTTCAATATGGTTAGACATCGTATACAATATTATTATTATACAAACCACGAATCTCTTTGAATTTCAAGTCATATATGGGTAGTGCCTAAGTAAACACTAACACTGTTGTCAAAGGATATTCAACCTTCACAACGTCGTAATACAAAGTAAAGTACAATGATAGTGTAAACATTTATTTTTGTGAGTGGAAATTGATTATATATTACTTTAAACTCTTTGTTTATTATTAATTTTATTATAATAAACAAAGAGTTTAAACGGCGAAGGAATTTTTTTAAATTTTTATATTACATTTTACCCATCAAACTACTACAACATGGAACCCGCGTGCCATACAAAACACTACGAATTTTATGGAACATTTAAAAGTGACATAATGCGTAGAGCATGAACTGTCATTTAAAACAAAACAAACATAATAATAAGTACGTAATTTAAAGAAAATGTGACTTTACGTCAACCCATTAGTTTAAAATGAAATAGTAGATGCGTGAAGGCAAGAGTCCGCCATGATTCTGTTAAAGGCGTTCTTTTTATGTACCGCTTTGGTATTTGTGACGCAAATTCCTTTGTAGTATTATGGTATTTGTGACGCAAACTTTATTAGGTAAAATTCGATGATTTTACCCATGAATAGTAGGGTCAGGGCATTTCGCCCATGCGTTTCGCAACCATACATTGGGTAACCCCTCACAGAAGACCACTGTAAAGTAACAGCATTTGTGCTATTGTATTTCGGTGTCGGTGTTTTCGCCAGTCTACATCCCTTCCTCTTCTGGTAAAAGGTAATAAGGTCGGCAACGCACTTGCAAAATTTGTGGCAATGATTTTTGTGTCTGAAGATCTTTACATAAAAAAAGAGAATTAAAAAAAAACACTCCTAGCTTCTCATCTAATCTTTCTAATTAATCTATAAGGCGTATAAGGCTAATCTTACCATGATGATTAATACCTACCGAAGACATAATTATGATTACACTAGCTGGCGCCCGCGACTTCGTCCGCGTTGAAAAAGAAAAAAGTAGCCTATCCTGTGTCCTGTACGTCTAAATGTTTATCTACCAAGTTTCATGAAAATCAGTTGATTCGTTTAAGTTATAGAGGAACATACATACTTACATACATACATACAGAAAAAAAATCTAAAAATGGTCAATTTAGTTTCAGTATCATGTATAGAGCCTATAAGCACGATATCTCTGAAAACAAAGTTACTTACTCCATGACCGACCCTTGCAGATTTATTATTAGTATAGTATTGATGACAGAGCTTACAATGGCATACTGTATGTCGGTATAACATAAAATACATATAAAAAAGAAATTATGTAGAATTTTGATTGGTTCTAGAGATAAAAAAACATACCGTACAGTAAAATAATAAATGTGAAATTTTGTGAGGATATTACTCTTTCACGCAAAAACTACCACAGAGTATACAGACGAAGTCGCAGACTAATAATATACCGTCATAAATTGCGTAACTGTGATCACCATTGAAATACTACAATGGAATTTGCGTCACAAATGCCGGTTTAGTAGTGGTTTCACACAATTTTGTTTCGTACGAATTGTGCGAAGAAGTGACTTTAAAATTAAATATATTTTTAGTCGTTGTCTAAAGCGGCACATAAAAAGAACGCCTTTGACAGAATCATGGCGGACTCTTGCCTTCGTGCGTCAATGGTAAAAGGTAGTAAACGACCAACTTCTACTATTCATTTTAAACTCCAATGTGTTGACGTAAAGACACATTTTCTTTAAAAGACATAATGTTTGGTTGGTTTTAAATGACAGTTTATGCTCTACACATATGTCACTTTTAAATGTTCCATAAAGTTCTTAGTATTTTTTATGGCACGCGGATTCCATGTTGTAGTAGTTTGATGGTGATCATAACAATAACGTTTGAATTTTATATTTCGAAGGGTCATTCAAAACGGTTATCTTTATATTAAAACGTAATCAATTTTATTCTTTAAAAATGTAAGTTCTCTCGACTCGAAGCAGAATCTTGGATGAGTGAGTACGCACACAAAAAATACTTTTTCCCATGTAACCTGTTTTATAGGACCCACGCCATTTTGTAAATCATGTTCTAATTTTGCTTGTAATATATTCGTTTTGTGATATTTTTAATTTAATGTCTAACAAACATTTCGGTTAAAACACTCAAATGTTCAAAATGGCACCTATTAAAATGGGAAAAACAGGTTTTTTTTTCCAATTACATATATAATTGTTTTCTACGTTACTACTTTTGGGTCGAATGGAATGTATTACCGAAAAATATCAGTATCCCATATTTTATTCAAATAATGGTTTTTTCTGTATACCAAGTTTTATTCAAATGTAACAAAACAACAATTCAAACATCTCTGATTCTCGAAATTTATAATATATTAGTAAAAACGAAAAAAATGTGGTTTAAATCGAAGCCAAAAGAAAAAAATTTTTCATAGAGGTCAGCTAACAGGTGTACATTGGGAACAAGTCAAAAAGTGTACCGAACAGGTGTCCGCAGTGAATGAACTGAAGATCGTCAGGTCAACGGACTTTATGATTACGACTTACGAGTAGTGTACCCACTGTCTGCGTACACGTCATACACTTTTCAATTAGTAGAACAAAAACTATTGATATTGCACCGTTGCTTTGTTCTCTCACGACGGAAATTCATAGAAGATTTAAATTTGTTCGCGAAGTAGTAATAAGTAAGTGGATTGGTCAATAATAAATCTAGGCATAATATTATAAAGTAAAGTTGCTGTCTATCCGTTACTGTGGTTTTAGTAGTGGTCTCGCACAATATTGTTTCGTACGAATTATGTCTGCTATTTTGTTCTAAACCACGCATACGAATTTAATACAATTTTCATTTCACTAATGAGGAAGGTTTGTGTAAATAATTTGCAAAAAAAATTGCAACCGTGCAAGGCTGGACTGTATCCAGCTAGTTATTAATAATTTAAATTTTGATTACCATGTTTGTTTTTAAACCTAACTAGCGATCCGCTCCCGGCTTCACCCGGGGTGCAATATAAAAATCTTCCCCGTATACATATCTCTCTTTCCATATTTTGAGTCGAGTTTTTGAAGCGTACACATACTAACTTAACATTTTTAAAATATAAAAAAAGAATAAACAATATAAAGAATAAATGCAAAATGTATTGATATCAGGCTTGTTACTTGCGAGGAAAAAGCGACGAGCAAGAACGAAATAAAAGGGAGATTTTCTAAAAAATAATTTACCTTCTTTTTCTTTTTTCATTTGATTAAATCTTCGTACACCGTCATTTCAAATTTCTCTCTAGATTTTTGTGGTAATAAATTTTCAGATAGTATTAGTCTCGATGAAATCAATTTCTTCCGATGAAATATTAATTTTTAAATATTATAAATAAATATTAATGTAAGACTGTTGAAAATAATCGTTCATTTAGAATAGAATTGATAGTGAATAAAATGGCGGTCGTCTTCTTCCGATATAGTTGGTAGTCTATTGTAGTTGGTCACACTTTAAAAACTGTCTAGCAATTTCTATTATTGTCCTCTTGGATATTGTTGGCTTGGGACAGACGATTCGAAAGAGGTATTTTTTTAAAATAATGAAGCCATTTCCAAGCAAGTGGGAGAACATAATATAATGTAACCCACTTATACCTAACCTTTAAAATGCTTGACCCAAAAAATCGACTAGTACATAAAATATGGCCCAAGGGCTCTTAGGTGGCATAACAAATGTATTAAAATGAAATTTTCATGTGCTAACACGGACACCTTTTGGCACAGTACAACAAAAAAGCGTATATAGTAGGGAATTTAAACGTTTTTATGTGATGGAAGGGCACACTTTCATTTGTCATTTGGGCAGCCAGTCTGACAGAAGTAACTCTTACAGAAGACCACCGTGAAATAACAGCACTTGTGCTGTTGTGTTTCGGTGAGTGAGTATAAGGGATGCCAGAGCCCATTTCCTTATACCTTCCCAATCCCACCATACTATAGTTGGCAGCGCACTTGTAGCACATATGGCGTTGGTTGGGTTGTAGTTGACGATAGCCACTTACTCGTACCATCAAGTGGACAATTAGCCTGTCTGCCAACCTTAACATAAAAAACGGTTTCTCTTGTGTTTCTGTGAGTGAGTAAGGGATGCCTGAGTCCATTTTTTTTATACATTCTTAATCCACTATCCTTAATTCTACTATAGTTGGTAGCGCTCTTGCAGCACCTGTGGCATTGCATGTGCTTTAGGCGAAACATGTCACTCAGTTTATAGTTTACATACTACCGTATTCCCTTATACTGTGCCATTTGCGAGCAAAATAAAGGTGAATGCCCACTGTACCTGACTTTAATAGACAGGCCGGAAGACTATAAACGAGAAACCAATGTAGGTATACATTGGGCAGGTGCTATATATAGCACCTGTTTGAGGCAGGAATTGAGATGTGATTAAGTAAAACATGTTATGGTAATAACCAGACATGATAGGCTATTTATAGAGCACTAGATAAAAAGTTAAGTTAATTGAACCTTAGACTTAGATCAGCAATTATTTACTTTACTACTATGCTAAGCTCGCCTTCGGACAGGCTAATATCCTGTTTGAGGTATGAAAATAACACACATGCAGATGATAAGCCATGATGTAATTAAAAGTGGAACTATATATAAGATACTAGCGGGCCGCCTCCGGCTTTGCACGGATTATTTTGCAAATTATATATTAAAACCTGTCTCCACTCTTTCCATTAGTGAAAACCGCGTTAAAATCCGTTGCGTAGTTTAAAAGATTTAAGCGTACGTACAGAGACAGATATCTGACCTTAATTAGGGTGGTTCCGTACTCGTCCTTGTGAAAACTCATCCCAAATGTATTAAAATTCCTTACTCATCCCAAGGCAAAAAAAATTTATTGTAATATGGGACAAAATATAGGGGCAAACGAGGCATAAATCATTTATTTATATGTATATCCATGCAAAATTTAAATAATAAAATCACCCTGACCTGCATTGAGCTATAATTTGTAAGAATTTCTTTAATTAATATTTGATTATCGACACTAGGTAATCCAAAGACACAATATATCCTCAACACCGACAGCACACGTTTGTTTTTTTATTCTCTGATTTAAATCTGTAATCAGTCCCCAGGAAGCGGATCCGTTGGGGGAGATGAATAAATCTTTCTTTTAGAGAGAGTGGGCCAGCGCCCAATCATCTCCATCATATTAAACAGGCTGTCTCTTCAGCCTGTTTATTTGATTTGTGGTGTCCAGCAGCTGAGTGGCTAGACTATTGGGATGCCTGCGCAGGCGCTCGACGTGCCGCTTTCTGTATCTTGCGAGTTCATGTGAGACAGTAAGAATGACAGCACACGTGCTGTTAATTTTACGGTAAGGGGTGGTCACTGCCTGTAGTGTATGGGTGGCACTAGCTCGGTAATTCACTGTATATTTGGCAAATCACACGTCTACTCATTAAGGTACATTGTACTTCAATGCCCCTACTCCGGCTCGCGGCCACCATCCGGTGTTGTCACTATCGGTATTGCCATCACACAATGAACGCGGGATATAACTATGATTTAGTTATATCTATACACAAACACTACACTGCCTCCAGGCGGGCTATCCAAATGACTGCGAAACGCAGTGACCACTGAAATTTTCTATCAACGTTACATCTTCATTTTTTAGAAAATGATTAGGATAATAATACCCAGTTTAATATAGAAGGATTTGTATTTTGAATACAGGGATTGCGAGAAAGAATCACATTTTCTATACATAATTTCTTATAATACAAGACCGTGCTCATGTAAGCCTTCTCTCTTGGGAGATGTCAGTCTCATCTCAACCGGATGTCTGAGTTAAATAAATTCCAGGGAAATAATGAAAAAATATTACCCCTCCAAGTTTCTTTGTGATTTTAAAAATAGAATAATGTGTGTAAATTGTTGTTTTATTTTTAATTTTACAAACCTCACATACAAGTTACTCTTGGATTGGATTACTCTTGTAGACAGTTTATTCGGGTCAAATGGGTCGATATAATTGATGACTATAATCAGAATTATCATCACATTTAAAATTTAACTCAAAATCCAAGATTATAACGCGATTATCATTTCATTTTTCACAATAATTATAACAAGGAGTGATTTTCTATCGCTCGATAAGATATCACAGAATGCAGTAGACACTGTGATGACGTTGTACTCAAACCGGTGCCAATAAAATTAGTCTTCGCCAAAGAGTAGTAAAATAAATTAGACATTCAGAAATAAAAGGAGGTTAATAAAAAGAGAAAAGGGAAGGTAATTTGCCTAGTTTCAGAGTAATATGAATTTAGTAGCAGGAAAGGAGTGAGAAATTGAACGCCGTGCCTTCCAGTGGCGAGAAAAGTTCATTAAATATTCCGAGGACGTTCAAAGGATTCAATTAGACTCGTTTTGCTTTGACATAATTGCGTCCTTTAGCGTTTATAAAAAAAACACCTGCATTTAAGAATTATTAGGGAGCCATTTTCTTCTTACCTAAATATCTTTTTTCAGTCATTATATTTCCTTCATTAACTCAAGTACATGTTTGTAGCAGAAGTAGCAACAATACTCGTACCCTAAATGTTCCTATGTTTTGCATTTGCCGTTGCCTTTGCTTCTGTATAGTATACTACTGCTACATAGTACTGCTATGTACTATGTATATGCTATGTATAGTACATAGTACATACTACTGCTGTATAGTTATCGTTTCTCTACGCTGAAATTATGTGGGCTGAAACTCAAAGTATATTCGCATATCGCTTTGTAGTTTTCAGCCAAATTTTATCAGCAGAAACTGTCACTTTGTTTGTTGCGAACGATGTGGGGTCACAAATGTGATATTGTTAAATAAATTACAATTGTATAATTTTTTAACATACAAAAATCAATGGAAGGATAGGCGTTTACCATGTCAGCAGCTCAGCCCTACACTAGTAGAGTAATTAATATTATATTTAAAAACTTGGCAAAAAAAAAAACAAATTTAGACATTCAGCTGAAACACTTGACAATATTTATTGCGATCATGCAACGATGAATAAATACTAGTTACTTCTTAAACACAAAATAAAATATTCAGACCAGTTTAGCACTTCGGCCCGAGGCGGTTCGATGCAGGCAAGCTCCAGTAAAGTGGAAAGTTTCGGAAAGCACCAATCGACAACAACAAAAGTGCTACAGAACTTTACCGGAGAAGTGAAACTTATTTCATTGATAAACGAAACACGTCAAGAATTTGTTAAACTAATTAAAAGCTGGACAGGTTTGAAACAATGAACAACTAAGACCCATTTTGAAGGAGGATTCCTTATAAGTAAGTTATGTCGTCATTATTCTTGTGTACCGCAGTTATAAATTATACCCGTCAATAGATTTAAACACACAAAAGTTATATTGCTAAACCTACTTCTATCGGTGGTTTCAGTATCAAAGAATAGTTATAATTTTGGCGAGTTCACGGGTTATTCTATAATTAGAGATTTTATTAAATCAAAGGTTGCATCCGTCTATAGATTTATTAAAAACACACACACACAAGTTTTACTGATACCTACGAGTAACTACTTCTATCGATGTATTGAAAGGCGGTTTTTTTTAGCGAATTCACGGGTTATTCTATAATAAGAAAGATTTTATTTGATCAAAGGTTGCCGATGAGGCAGCACGTCAATTAATTTTTAAATAACGCCCATAGAAGATAATAATTTTGACAATCAAGTTTTAAATTTATTCGTGACAGGAGGAAATGCTCGGATAGCAATGAAAAGCAATTAATGTTCCCCGCTCCGTAATTACTGCTTAATTTTGCGTATTCTAAGAGCTACTGAACCATCCGACTAACCCGCTTGACACAAGGCTAGGAATTTTTTAATGGTGTTTTATTATCGGTCAATTAAGAAAATACCGGTCTGGCAGGCATCTCGCGGTTGCGTTGTTGTCAAATAAATTTTTGAAAATGTAAAAAAAAAAATTTAAAACCTCGCACAAGGCTGAAATTTTAAGGGCATACTTGTATTCTATCAACAGTTAAAAAAGTTTGTGCAAAGAGCCAGCCTATTCTGGCGGTTGCAAGTGCGTGCCAGACGAGTATACAGGGCGTCCCAAGACTATGCGACATGAAGGAAAAATACCTTAAATATCGTAGATAGGATATTTTGCTGAAAGAGAACTGTGTTATTTTTAAAGTTAGTTCAAAGATTTTCTAAAAATTACTTGCATTGTCTGGGAATCGAACCGATTTAAATGTGAAAAAAAATCACCCGTAGTTTTATGATGCCAATCGAAAGAATGGACAAAAACTTCTTCTTAAGTAACATGTAAAATGTTAGACTAAAATTTCATTTTAATCTTAATTGACCTATAATAAAACATCAATAAAAAATCCTAGCCTGGTGCCAAGCGGGTATACATTTTTCGAATAACTATGTTCATAAATAAGTCTACTTTTCTCGCGTATAATTCATGATTACGAGTATCAAGCACCATTTTTTTAGAGTTCGCTTAGAAAATGCCATTTAATTTCAAACATAATCAACATTCAAAATATCTTAAAAAATGTTGGCTCTATTGACTCAGGCAAATGTGTAACAAATCATATATAATGTATATTTGTATAAATAATAGTATTACAAAATATATATCTGTATCTCCACTACAAAAAAAAATTATTAAAAATAAAGTTTCATTTTAAGATATTTTATTTAAAGAATGTATTTGACATCACCAATTATGCAATGTGAACAAAATGTGAAGTTAGATTATTTATTAATACGACCTCATTTTAAAAAATATATCACTTGTATTTAGGTCTCATTAATTTATTCAACATGGAAGACGTGTGCGGCTTGCTTTTCGCCTTTTATATATATTGAAAAGAAGAAAGATTCGTCTACTTTTCATTCATGGCTTTTTTATACTGAGTTTCTCGTGTTCCTTGTACGAACCGTATGTAACGAAACAAAACAACGCACCTGCTGTTGTTTTATAGTGTTCTTTACAAGGGTGGTCACTGCCTTCAAACGAGTCATTGCTCAGCTCATGACTGCGGGCAGTACTATTGACTGTCACTAAAACTAAAATCTAAAACAAACTAATGGCAATATAACATACTGTTTATTTATTTTTACTGTCACACTTCGGTGTCAGATCAGCATTCATTTTACGGTAATTGCGCATTCATGTCACCCACATCATTGCTATCAATGTTGAGCCCGAAGAGCGTTGTTATAATGCAAGCGTTCGTCACCTCGTACATGAATGAGTACGTATTTAGAATTGAATAGAACAGAACAGAACAGAACAGAATATGTTTGTAGCAAATGACATAAAACATACATAATAACATATCAAAAGACATACACAAACGTCCCCCACCAAAAGGAATATATAATTTAGTGTTATTATCGCAAGATCTCTAACTATTCGTACTTTTTTTGCCATTACATATTATTATTTTGACGAGCCCGTTGGGTGAGTGGTGAAAGTCTTGCCTAACGTCTCAGGGGTCCCGGGTTCAAATCCCGGCGGGCTTAACTTTAGAAATGAACTTTTTAAAGTCGGTTCTGGTCTAGTTTTGGAAAGTGTGGCGGAGCTCACTAGGTTTCGTAGTCATTTGGGCAGGCCGTATGGCAGCAGTTACCACCACTTTACAGAAGACCAATTTGCGCTGCCAAACATAGTAGGACCAAGAATAAGGGAATGGATAGAGAAATAAGAAAAAAAAAAGCATCCTTTACTCACTCACTCACTGAAACACAACGGCGTTTCGCGGTGGTCTTCTGTAAAGCCGCGTCCTCACTAGGGCCGCACGGCCACATCAGGCCGGCCGCTCGGCCAGGCCTTGTATAGTGTGTACGCGTGTAGTGTGTACAAGGCCTGGCCGAGCGGCCGGCCTGATGTGGCCGTGCGGCCCTAGTGAGGACGCGGCTTTAGGGTTTGGTTAACCGAAAAGTACCATGCCTATCGATTTTCTATCGTCTGCACTATGGAGATCTAATCCAACCGTAACCGTTCCACTTGCGGACCACGAGGCGCGGGCGGGGGTTTCATCCCTTCGTGGTTGATGTTCCTCTGTCACGCATGAACCGTTACAGTTCCACCTTCCTTGTCCGAACTGCTAAGAAGTGGAATTCATTGCCTGCGTCCGTGTTCCCTCAAAATTACAATCTCGGAGTCTTCATATCAAGGGTAAATGGGCACTTGTTAGGTAAGCGTGGTCCACCTTCGGCCGCATCTGCACCTTACATCAAATGAGATCGCGGCCAAGCGCTGCCTTGATTTTGGTTTTTGCCACTACTTGCCAAATCCATACCAGAGCCAACTATTTATGAAAATTTCGTTTCCAAAGTTGGCCCTGCCGGGAAACGAATACGGAACCCCTGAGATAAAGCGTAAACGCAAGCACCTTAACCACTTGAGCAAGCAAGGGGCTCGTCAAAAGCTCATGAAAATGTGTTAGTTGTTTAAACTAAAGAGTTTTTAAAAGGAGAGTCAATTTAAACACGAATTAATCTCTGTCAGATGTAAACTGGGATTGTATACGTACACCGCAATCCACAAATCCCGGTCGTCTAACGCGGTCTTCACTAAATTCTCAGGGTTAAAACCGTCGCTTAACGGTCCTTAACAATGGGGATAACGACCTCAGTTAACGCTCGTCTGTCAGCAATATTTAAATTCTAAACAAAAACGAATAAAGGTTTTGTATGTCAAAATAAACTTATTAACTATTAATACGTTTAAATATCAATATATCAAATCAAATACACACACTTTGGTCATTTTGTACAACTGGACATTTTGATACTCCGGTCATTCTGACACATAGGACCTAATGGACATGAAGGCATAATAATATATGTTACATTTTTAAAATAACTGTGTTCCTATGACTGCTTTACCTAGTTTTCTTGTGTTTTCATTACTTCAATTAATTCATTATTCACAACCGCCATGATTAGAGTTATATGTATATGAAAATTACTGTTATATCTATCCAAATAATATATTCGACATTTTAATTATTACAAAAATATTGACTATTATTGTAAATGCATATGTATACACATTATAATATTATTCTAAGTCGCAGTCCCTTTCTGTCTGTTTCTCCGCTAAGCAACCCAACGGATTTTCATAGGATTTTTCAATGGAAAAAGTGATAAACGAAGAAGGTGTTTTTTTATGGGTCGACAGACAGGTACGGATACGGGCGACAAAAATATATAATTTGCAAAAAAATCACATCCGTGCGAAGTCTGGAGTGAGTCGCTAGTATCTAATAAATACATCCCGATTCTTCTTTTAACCTTTACTCAGTGACTGATGTGACTGAGATCCACGAAGGGATGTCCTCCTAATAATGAAAATAGGACAAGGATGTTAGAAAGATAAGGTCTTTCTATCTTACTGTTGTTGTATCTCGGAATTGTTGTAGTAAGTCCCATTAACCAAAAGGGTTAAAATTTAGTTTAATTCAAAAACGTAGTTTATAGCACGGTATAAACACAATGATTTACGCAACATTACCCTCGAGCAAATCAGAAACAAAGCTTAGCAAAAACAAGTAATTCATCCTGTAACCAATGGGGTCTAACGTAAAACGAAAATTCGACGTACTAGTCGACCCATATTCCTATTAATTTCCTTGGTTCTAATAATATATTTAAGAAGTTGTGAGCCGACATCATCAAACTACTACAACATGGAACACGCGTGTCATACAAAACACTACGAATTTTATGGAACATTTAAAAGTGACATATGCGTAGAGCATGAACTGTCGTAATTTAAAGAAAAAGTGACTTTACGTCAACCCATTAGAGTTTAAAATGAAATAGCAGCAGTTGATCGTTACTACTTTTTACCATTGACGCGTGAAGGCAAGAGTCCGCCATGATTCTGTCAAAGGTGTTCTTTTTATGTACCGCTTTGGCATTTGTGACGCAAATTCCATTGTAGTATTTCGATGGCCGACATAGTTATGTGGTTTAAGTCATAAAAATGTAAATAAATGAAATAAGTATATAAAACATCGACATTTTTCCACTGTTAACAAAAAGATATACCTATGTATACTGACTTGGCTTTAATCTATTCAAAGATTGATCGATAAGCTCGTTAGTGGTTAAGGGCTTACGTTAGCTCTCTTATTCAGTGCTCCCGGGTACCCGGGTTAGGGATAGGACACACTGCAGTCGTAAATTAGTAAGCCCGTCTGGTGGCATTAAACTCCCCCTTACAGAAGCCCACCGTGCAGTAAAGGATGGCACAGCCCATTTTCCCTATTCCATATACTACGGTCTGCAGCGCACTTGCAGGACATGGCTTTTACATAAAAGACTAAAAAAGTATAAAAAGTTATATTTAATAGTTACTGATTCTATATTTTGAAAATGGGACGAAAACGAAAACTAAAATATTATGGCTTTTTTCGGAAACCCTGGTAAATTTAAATTTATAACTAATGACGATCATAAGAAGTTCTTGTAGAAACCTAATTGATAAATAAATATTTTGGTTATGATTTTTTTTATTTTGGGACAAGAGAATTTGGGTCGAAAGATGACCAAATCGTCTATCCTCCTGTGAAACTGTAGCGGGCGGGGAATAGCGAAAATAAAACTTTAGTGAAAATGTACAAAAAATATTCCAAAAGTGAAGTTTAATTTATTTAGAGTAGGTAACGATTTAAAAAAAATATATCATTAACTATCTGAGGAAATAATTCCTACAGAAATTGCGATTTGAATTTTCGCATTCCGTCAACAATATAAATCCCGCTGAGTTGGGTGGATTAGGGTTGTATTTAACCCTCACTTTGTCAGGCCGTGACAGGCCCAAAAGACCAGGGGCATCAACGTTCACAACACAAAGCGAAAACGGCCTTTTAACAAGTTATTGATTCACATTGTTTGAGTTTTGTACATATTTTGTAAATTTAACTGAAGAGTAACTTTTCAAAAACATTTATACTTTTAAAACTGAAAACAAACGTGAACGCTTTCATAAAGCCTACTATGTACTCGTATTATGTAATTTTATATGATGTTAGTTGGAAGTACATTATTATTTGTAAGGTTGGGATTTGCACAAACAAAAAAACAAACAAAACTAATGTTTGTATTCTAGTTAAGAAAAGTAATAAAAAGCTAAAGATCTGACTTTGCATGACAAGTAAAAAATTAAACTATTTTTGTGACTGAGGTGTCTATTTTTTGTTACCGCTTCGAAAAACTTCAAATTAATAAAAAATGAGAGCTAATACTTCGCTGCACTATATGTTTTTGAAATTTACGATAATGAAGCAATAATTTAAGACATATTTTATTAAAGAAAGGACATATTTAATTGTTTAACAAATCTTAAAATTTACCAGTCGAATTGTCGGTAAAAAAGAAGAACGTCCCTTATGTATATATCCTAATAACATTATCAATGCGAAAATTTCTATCTTTGGATGTTTGTTCCTCAAAAACGCAAAAATAGCTAAACGGATTTGTATGAAATTTTGTAAACAGATTCAACGCGGTCAGTCGCGTGCACCAAGCTAGTAAGTTTTATAAACCTAGCATTTCCGAGAGAAGTAATGATACTCGTAAGAGAACCCGATTTCTTTCACATTTTTAATAAACACAAAATATAGTTTGACTTCAAATTGAAAAGTCCAAAGAACAACTACACTAGAGTCTCTCGCGTTAATCGAAAAACGATCTCTTATCAATGGAATTAAATTACTGCTGGATTCATGAATATTAATTTGAGCCTCGCGATTTCCGTTAGGTAAAGACGTAGCGTGCGAATATTGTGTTTTATTTATACCTACATTTATATGTATACTCAAAAATTATATGTTCGAGAGGTATGGCGGGTATTTTGCATCGGAATGGTATGGCATGGTAACTTTCGTACATGATTAATAAAAACTATTGTTTAAAAAAAATCAGCCTGTAAGAAATAAAAAATTAAAAAAAATTCCAAAAAGTATGGCGGGCCTAAACACCCATCAGAGAATATGGCATAAAATATAGAGAGCGCAGATTCTTTTTCGTTTAAGAGCGGGTATAAAGAGAAATAGCCAATCCTAGATTTGAATTTTATCTAAGTAAAAGAAAGTCTAATTTAATTACTTTTTTTAAATAGATCTATACATTATAAATGAAAGTGACGAATTTCCATCAATTTTAGTTTTATTTTCAAAATGACACATTACAAAGCTAAAAGTGTATCAGTAATTTCACTTCACATATTAACTAAGGCTGTATGTAACAATTTTTCATTTGACATTGTAGTTTACGAATAATTAATATTTAATACTTTTGGCACTTATAACATTTTTATTGAGCGAGTTGCGCTATCTTCCGTCGCATGTTGTGCGTAGTTCTACGTATTTTGTGTCACTGTCATGTCCAAGGGGCCACGCGGGTGAAATTACAAATTTTGTTTGCTTTATACGCACTCTTAAATACCGATAAATTGAAGAAATTTTGTGAAAGAAATTGTCCGACACCTCCGGATTTTCGAGCAATTTCAATACCTACTTGTTGGAATTATACCCCTATGGTAAAACTTTATCCTTTAGCGAGCTGTAAACAAATTCTTACAGTTCTGTCCCTAGGCGACAGTAATCACCTACCATCAAAGTGGACCGTCAGCCTGTCTGCTACCATTCATAATATACATATAAAAACAAAAATATTTATTTGATTCATACCTTTCTCACTTAACAATTTTTTGACCATCCAGTAAATGTGTAAAGAAAATTATTAAAATCTTGAAAGTGGCTTTAAATGTAAATGGATCAGATAAGGCAAATTGTATATTAAATTATGCTAAATATACGCCAGTCTGTTTGGCATATGTTACGGTTGTTTTTTTTTTAATATAAACTTTCTACTGAATATTATAAAATACCACTCAAATCGATGTAAATATTGTTAATGGATTAATTAGCTAAAAAAACAACAAACACATTATATGTAATTTACAGAGATTCCAAACTGTTTTATCGACAAATTCTGCAAACGATATCGTAAGTATATTTTAATTGTTCCTATGAATAGACGCGATAATATAATAAATGTAAATGTTTTCATGAAACGAATCTATTTCTCATACTAGCGTAAAGATAGGTTTCCGATAATCTCTCATCAATCAATGTAACCGTGAACAAATGATTGAACATTGTAAAGTGGCATACACACTATCATAGACTATGTTTTATTTAACATTAACACATGTTTTATTTAACTTTAACACTATTAACACTAGAATCATCAAACTACTACAACATGGAACCCGCGTGCCATACAAAACACTACGAATTTTATGGAACATTTAAAAGTGACATATGCTTAGAGCATGAACTGTCATTTAAAACAAAACAAACATAATAATAAGTACGTAATTTAAAGAAAATGTGACTTTACGTCAACCCATTAGAGTTTAAAATGAAATAGTAGAAGTTGATCGTTACTATCTTTTACCATTGACGCGAGAAGGCAAGAGTCCGCCATGATTCTGTCAAAGGCGTTCTTTTTATGTGCCGCTTTGGCATTTGTGACGCAAATTCCATTGTAGTATTTCGATGACTAGAATATTTAACTTTATAATGAATTACCTAAAGATGTTCAAACATTAACTTTATATAAATTTAGGAGATTTTTTGTTCGCTTTTTTCTATACTAATATTATAAAGCTGAAGAGTTTATTTGTAACCAATAACCAATATTGGTTGTATCAACAACCAATAACCAATATTGGTTGTACGCGCTAATCTCAGGAACTACTGCTTCGAATTGAAAAATTCTTTTTGTGTTGGATAATAGTCCATTTATCGAGACAGACAATAGGCTTATATAACATTTTGAACGCGGACGAAGTCGCGGGCAACAGCTAGTACTTGATAAATGTTTTTATAGTGTGAATGCCTACCTTAATTTTAAATAACTTTTATATTGAGACATTTTCAGTGACTTTTTTTTGTTTGTGATAATTATTAATTGACTGTAAATTGGTTTATTTTTATAATTGACTTCTGAATATATATTTTTTGTACACCAAAATAGATGTGGTAGTACATTCTGGGACGCTATGCTGTTTGTAGCGTCTGGTTATACACCCATGTACACTCAAATAAATGATTTGACATAACAAAACAAAGTAGACAAGGGTTACTTTTATTTTCTGGTTTGAAAGAAACAATCAAACTGAGATGTACGAATAATACACAATGGCGGTTGGCTCAGAACTAATTTTATTTCCTACAACATACATCGATTTACCCACATGTGTTAGGTCTACCCACATACATTACACAAACAACAAACAAAACAAATATGTATACATAAATATACGAAAAATTAAGTTTTCTCCATGCAGTTAGTGGAATTATTCTGTGTAAACCGCCCAAAACACAAGCGAATTGTTATACCTATTTATTTATTTTTTCCTAATAAGGATCTATAATTGAATCCGTAGTCGCGTGAAAAAGTCCCGTAACAAAATCTTTATCTAACTACCAAGCAAAATACCTTTGCACTAGGCCGGCGGCTATCCGCTATTAGGTACTTTCTGATTCGTGAACCCTTAGTTGGGGGCATCAGATCGCAAGCGGTCCGACGGGTCTGGGCTGGCTCAACTACCGTTACGCGAGCATAAGTCACTGCAACCAACCTGTAACAAAACAAAATTGTTTAATAAATAATACGTAACCTTTAAACATTCATTTCCACTTTAATACTTATTTTTAAAATAAGTATTATTAGGGCCTCTTTCACAAACTACAAGTAAACTAAAAGTATTGATTAGTTACTTTTAGAAATCATTTTCAGTTATATTGAATTATGCACTCGGTTTACTGCATCATTCGATAGCCGAATTTTTTTAATTAATTTCTATTTAATGTTTGGGACGTTTACCGTACAAACAAAGGTATATGTATATCAGTTAAATTATTCCCGGTTACCGGTGACTTTAAATGACAGTTTGGCCTACTTGACGTTTGTGAAACAGGCGCTTATTGTTTTATTTTATTTTAATTTAAGTTTAAGTTATTACATTTATTTCATCTCAATTTCTAGTTTTTGGTTTATTTGTGTATGCCTTAAAATTGCCTTATGTTATCTATACCTATTTTAGGTTTTTTGTTTGGTGTACCTTTTGAAAATAAATAAATAAATAAAAGTATCAATGGTATGGTATGGTATGGTATGGTATGGTATGGTATGGTATGGTATGGTATGGTATGGTATGGTATGGTATGGTATGGTATGGTATGGTATGGTATGGTATGGTATGGTATGGTATGGTATGGTATGGTATGGTATGGTATGGTATGGTATGGTATGGTATGGTATGGTATGGTATGGTATGGTATGGTATGGTATGGTATGGTATGGTATGGTATGGTATGGTATGGTATGGTATGGTATGGTATGGTATGGTATGGTATGGTATGGTATGGTATGGTATGGTATGGTATGGTATGGTATGGTATGGTATGGTATGGTATGGTATGGTATGGTATGGTATGGTATGGTATGGTATGGTATGGTATGGTATGGTATGGTATGGTATGGTATGGTATGGTATGGTATGGTATGGTATGGTATGGTATGGTATGGTATGGTATGGTATGGTATGGTATGGTATGGTATGGTATGGTATACATGGTATGGAGATACAATTTTTCACGGTTTACTTCAGTATACACTTATGTATACACTTCAGTATACAATATGTTATTTTCAATTTATTTAATGAAAATTCGGGCTGTGTCTAGTCATAGCAAAAACCCAAATATCCTTATAGTCCATCTATACTATAGTATGGACGTACAATTTTTTGACGATTTTCTTCTGTATATAAATATACCTTTTCCTTAATCCTTCTATGGTCGGCAGCGCACTTGCGGCACCTATGTCGTTGCTTGTGTCATAGGCGACGGTAGCCACCTACCATCAAGTTGACCGTCAGCCTGTCTGCCGAACTTAATATAATAATAGCGTCTAACAGCTTACGATTTTACTGTAATAGTTAAAAATCAGCCTGTATCAGCCAGTTTATAATCAGCCTGTATATTAAAATATGTTACGCCCCGGTCCCACAGCGAGTTGTCGGGACTTAAATTATGTCTTGAAAGATTGCTAGGGACACTTTCCTCGCTACTTTTCATGAAACTTTCTCTTTCATGAATAGGTAATATAGAGTTACGATATCCCCAAAGTTTTTCAAAGTTCAAGTCAAAAATAGAAAGTTTTTGACTAGACACCAACTAAAACGATGTTACCCATTCACAAAAAGATCTCAAATACGTCATACACAAAATTACACGATAAAAGCTATATAGGGAATGTGTTTTTAAATGACAAATCGATATTTGCTTTTTTCCATTTTGACAACTGCGCGTCCAAATGGCTACTTTAAAATAATAAATGTCAAAACGATATTTATTAAATGACAGATAAATATTTGCCTTTTTCCATTTTCTCAAAAACACTCACATCAACCCACAAAAACGATTGTCAAACAACTTCGAGTCCAAAATGGCTGAAATTTTGGCTGAACACATTCTCTAGCTTTTATTGGTGAATGCTGCCAACTTCATGATGAGGTTGGAAACTTTTCAGACCACCCTTGTAAAATATAAATAGTTATAAAAATATTTATTTTAATTTTATAATAATTAATTAAGCATAAATTTTAAGAATTATAAAAATTATTAAAAAATAATTAATTATAAAAATAATTTTTAAGAATCGTTTAAAACAAACGATTGTAATTTCTAAAAAAAAATGTTTATTTTATTAAAAATTGTACAAATAAAATAAATTGTCACATAATAATCCCTTATAAATGCGAAAGTGAGTTTGTTTGCTTGTTGTGCTTTCATTCACGCTTGGATTGCTCGACCAATCGCCATGGAATTTTGCATAGGTATTATTCATCGAAATAATAAAATATATCTACATTCAAGTTCGCTGGTATTATTATGTTTTCAAGGCTCTAAAAAAAGGGACATAGGCCTCGTTTTTTTCCTTAAAAAGAAGAGTACTATTCCCGAGATCACTAAGAAAATCTAAACATTAAATAATTGGTATGTTTATTGATCTATCTACGATCCGGACGAAGTCGCGAGCACCAACTATACTATCGAGCAAAAGTATGGAATCACTTACTTGAAATTGGTTCCGCGCGTTCTCGAGTACTGAATATTTTTTTAATAATAATAAAAATGGCACCATTTTAAATTAATTTAAAGTTAACAGTTTAACCTTTAAAACGCGCGGAACCAATTTCAAGTAAGTGATTCCATACTTTTGCTCGCGAGTGTAGTATATATATTACGGTAAATGTGATTACTGTGGTTATTATTAATAATAACCAGTAATAATTAATACTTAGCTCACGATTTGGTAAATGTGATAAAAACTGTGAAATTCATCACTTTTACTGGTTTTTATTAATAATTGACTATGTGGTGTGGTAAAAGTAATAAAACAAACAAGAAACAATCTGTGTTGGTCAATATTTTTTAGCAAGTAAAATAATCCTTACTTATATTATACAGCGGGCATCATAAAATCAACATTAAAAGCTTACAAAAATTATTATTTATTTTTGAAGAATTATAAAATCAACAATAAAATGAGTAAGAGAAATTATTATTTATGCAATAATCATAAAATCAACATTTAATAATAGAAATTATTATTCATTTTTGCAAGAGTCTCCCCGCAATCCCCGCCTGCCTCTGTAGCTTGAAACAAATGCCCAGCGTCATTGATCTGAACTATAGATGCGGCGTAGCAAGCAAAAAGCCCCGAAATCTTTGGTAGTATTAAAATCATACTTACGAACTTACTGAGAGATTGACACGCAATTCCAAATGTATATTGCTTTTATAAAAAGAAACTAGTTAAAAGTGTTCTGTACTAACGCATCAATGAATACTGCACAACGATATTGACTAGCTTACAAGCAACAAACCGCTAGCCGATGGTACATCTGGCTGGAATACAACACGTGTTACGTGTCACAGGGCCGCATTTGGAAGCGTGTAATTTAAAAATAAGTAATATAATTTAATTGGATGTTTGATATAGAAATGAAACAACAAATAGTACGTGATTAAATGAATATTTAATAATAATCCGCGGTTTCGATTACAGCTGTTAAGAAGAAACCGCAAGAAACACAGTGTTCTTAACAAATTAGTGAAAAATAAGCATAATATGTTTAATTATAGTTACTTCAAAACTTATTATTTTTTATGTAATTATATACATACGAGTACTATTATGATCTCTTATTGTCCCTCAAATAAAATAAGCTTATTGAACTTTTGCCGCTTTGTGAGTTGTTGTGTTGATGGATCTGTGTCATAATTTATGGAAGGTACTGCTGTATTTATTATTTTCCGATATCCCTTAAGATTAGTGTAAAAGTCATCATGATGGAAATGCGCAGAACATATAATACTTGAATTTGTTGGATTCCAATATTCATCGCCCCTTTGAGTACGTAATAAAATTGTCCATTTTTCTCTTCTTATTAGGTTAATAGGAAATCTATTATAAACATATTATTACTGAATATCAATCGAAGTATTCACGCACCAATTTAAACACAAGCATAAAAATGTAGTACAAAACAAACAAAATTATTATTTTTATTTAAAAATATTACAAGTGCGGCCCTGGATCAACCGCCAAACATATTGAAATGATAAGTATATTTGAAATCTATATGTATCTCTTTCTACGAAAGGACGATCTTATACTACACAATAAGTAAGAATGAGACAGCTATAAGGTTCAAATGCTTCCTTTTGAAATATGAAAAGGTTTAGCTAATTAATTAAATATTTTGTTAAAAATATTGTAATTAAGTCTATTTATATGAAATACGTATGATACTTTTTCTTTTTGTCCTTTTTGAGGTCTATTTTTACATAATTTCACACAACACGATGGCATTTTGTCAATTTTTAACACAAATTAACAGCAACCAAACGGCTACAGCGCTAGCGAGCGACTAAGTGCGAATTCGTCCACTTCATCTCGAGTGGACGAATTGTATTACTACCATATTTTGTGGGCTATGCCGTGTCTATACTACCAAATATACTTATATAGTCTTTGCCCAGCGTACGTTATTTTTGAAAATTTATTACATTTACCAAAAGTAAGGTGTAATTATTAATAATAACCGGTAAAAGTAAATAATTCATTACTTTTGCCTTCAATTTTGGTAATTATTAATAATTGTTGGTAATTATTAATAATTTTCAATTAATCACACTAACCGTAACATATACATCAATACTAATAATATCTATAACTCTCAATCTATAAATGTATGTATAACTCTTAAACGAATTAACTGATTTTCACGAAATTTGGTAGATAAACATTTAGACGTACAGGACACAGGATAGGCTACTTTTTCTTTTTCAACGCGAACGAAGTCGCGGGCGCCAGCTAGTACTTAAATAAGCTAGTACTTAATCAAGTCCATACAAAGTGCTTATAAGGAAAAAAATCATTCGCCTTGTTTGAGTATTCGACAAAAATAGCAACGGCAAATACCAAATACACGCTCCGCATCAAAGAGGTCATCACACGAATAAGCAATACGCAACAGCATGCCGTCTCTCTCACACGCCTGTGTTCAGTCTGTCAGTTTATCTCGCTTCGCCGAGTCATACGGTCGTATTACTATTTCCTATTAGTCGCGCAGCGCAGTTATTTGTTTGCAAACAATGATTTGGGATAACGACATGATTCTGAAGTTCCTCGAGCTATACCAAATGCACTCGTGCATATGGGATATAACGGATGAATCTCACAAGAATAGACAACACGTGAATAACGCGTGGAATGATATACAGGAGAATTTGGGCGTGCCGTGCACTATTAGAGAGCTAAAGAAGAAAAAAGAGTCTCTAATGGCCGCATACAGAGGGTATAAGAGTAAAATTAAAAAGTCTGAAAGATCAGGGGCAGCCGCTGACATATATCGACCGAGCTGGTTCGCGTTTTCATTGATGGACAGTTTCTTGGGATCAGTATATATATGCAACACTACTGTTAATACTGAAGTATGTATTGTTTTTTTTATTTATATAATTGGTAGACAGTCTGACGGCAATTGTAGATTGTCATCTTCGGATAAAAAGACAGAAGATCGCTGGTGACTTATAGTACAAAATTAATTCATCAATACTAATAATAAATCTGTAAGGATTGGTCATGGAGTAAGTTACTTTTTTTTTCAGAGATATCGTGTTTATAGGCTCCATACATGATACTGAAACTAAATTTACGATTTTTAGATTTTTTTTTTCTGTATGTATGTATGTTCCTCCATAACTCTTAAACGAATTAACTGATTTTCGTGAAACTTGGTAGATAAACATTTAGACGTACAGGACACAGGATACGCTACTTTTTTCTTTTTCAACGCGGACGAAGTCGCGGGCACCAGCTAGTAACTCAATAAATACGAGTAGATCTCGCGAATAGAGCCGCGTGCAACCGCTCGTATTACTTATTTTACACTGTAATTAGTAAAAAAAAACATATAACTAGATTATTGGATTATTACCAAGTACGCCATCTTAATTCTTCATTAATTGTTTCGCTGATTTTAGGGGTCCTTTGGAGCACTCTTGAATGCGGAAAACACAATGATAACCTCTTCAGTGAATATTATTCCATCAACTTAGACCAAATTTTGTACTGATATTTTTTATTTCTAGCAAGTACTACTACTTATTCTGTGCTTGTAGGAGGAAATATCTACTGAGGGCTCACTGACCGGTCGAGATTCAATCGATGAATCAAATCAATCAAACACAAAGCAAGCATTGCCTGCGGCTCAATGCTCAATGCGACAGAATTCTTTAACTAGAACCCTTCCTGTACAGCCAGCAAGAAGAAGACCTTATAAACCACTCGAGGTAATTCAAGCCAAACGAAAAATTGACGAAGCTTACAATTTCATAAAACAGGTAAGTACAACTTCTTTAATACCAATAAAAAAAGTTGCCTAATAAACTTATGACAACTATACAAAAATGCTTTATCAAATTGATGACATTAGACGACACGTTTGGTCTAATGGCTAGTAACCCTAGCTGTTAACCAAACGGTCGAGGGTTCGAATCCCGCTAGGGGCAAATGTGCTAATGTGGAACTAGATGGTGCTGTGTGGAATGTGTGAACATATTTATTTATTTGAACACATTTTTTATAATTTTGGGCTCTCCACATTCAGAACTCTAATTAGTACTAATTACCTATTAAAGTTATTTATGGCCCGGACCAATATTCCCATATTTTTATAATAAGGGCCTCCTGAATCAACGCATTCCGAACTAATTGACGGTTCACTTGGTGGTAAATAGCCTTTAAGAATCATCTGAGAGGTTACCCAGTGCGCTACCGACCCTAATGATACTTCTAAACGCATTGAAATGCAGCAAGGGTGCTGGTAAGTAACTTGACGGTTTCTTAAGGGTGTAATTACTTACACGAGAGGGGCTTTTTAGTTTGTAAGCGCAGAACAGTGTTCTCTGTCACCTATTATAGTACATGAATCTTGTAAGATACGAGTAGTAAGATAATTAACAAAGCTCTTGTATCGCCATGCCTGCATCCAATTTGAAACTGAATATGTTTACAGGTTTCAAGGCAGCAAACGAAGAATGAAATCGACGATGAATGTACAACTTTTGGAATTCTTATAGCGAAGAAATTAAGAAAACTAACTGAAAATCGCAAGGATGTTATGATGGTGAAAATCAACCAGTTGTTCGTTGATGAACACAGTGATCATTATAGGGCACGAAACTCGACATCCAGTTACTCCAATTATACACCATCGCCGCCACAAATTAAAGAAGAATTTGTTCCAGCATTCGAAGATAATTCTTGTGTTTATGAAGATAACAGTACAGTACCTACGACGACACCAAATGTGGAATATTGTATAATCTCCAACAATATTCATGAGGATTAAACTGTTTCACAAAACGATTTTATTGTATTCTAACTAAAATAGTACAACAACCCTTAATTGCCTGCCTAATTGGTCATTTATGCTCATACTTAAATCTGTTCATAATAAACTTAAGTTTTTTACCTTTACTTACATCTCTTTTTTTTACACATTACCATTTTATTACATACCTATTAGATTGAAAAAATAATACACATGGATTCAAAACAATACCAGCAACTGTAAAAACCCAGATTTCTAAGAATCCTTTATCCGCAGTGTGCTTTTGTCCTTAGATGAGAAACAACTACTTTATATGAAGTACCTAGATTAACAATCTGCCTGTCGCTCTTAGTCACAATAAAATCTTTATGAGACGCGCCAAGCTAAGCTGCCTATGCTAAGCGGGTGAAGGGAGTTTCACCGGCTACATTAATAAAATATAGTTTTAATATAGCTGCGAAAACAGCATGAAACTCTCTATATTACGCATTGGGGGAGTTTATTATTTAAAATGCAATGACAAAGTGCTGTATGCGTCACTTTTAAACAATGCTGCCCCTGAAGCTTAAAATGTTTAGACAAAGAGAAATCGTTCTAGCTATATTAGGAAATGCAATCGCATCGCATCCATTCCCATAAAGAGATCGCATGCAGATCCCATAAAGAGCAAATGAACGCGATAAGTTAAGGATCTCTTTTTGTGAATGGATACAGCCTACAGATACAGATACAGCCTGTTGCCTAGAGATTTTACAGAGAGCAATGAGATCTATCTTTGTGATCAGATACCTTCAATCGCCTACAGGTGACACAAAGAGCAATGGAAAGATCTATTTTATGGATCTCCTTCCGTGATCGGTTTCGCAATAGAGAAATTCAGAGTTAAGTCATAAAGCAATGTTAAAGTGGACAGGCCTTAAGATCATCAGAAATATACCGGATATACATATGAATTAAAGAGAATTTAACTCTATGTTGGACAGCCAATGATCGAGAAAAAGATATTTAACCGAATGCTGACATGACAAAAGTGTTACATAATACGTGTTCTATAGATCTGGTTTTAAACTATTCATTTGCAATGAAAACATTCCGGTACCAGTAATAAACCACTCCGGTTCTTGTAAATTGATAACACGTTTGTTGGTAAATATCGGCTATTAGCCATGCGTCAACGAGACTTCAAATAATTTATAATTAAATCTCTTACTAACGAATAGAACTTAGTTGTTTTATGTATGTGTAACAGAACCCGGTTCGGAGCTATCAGTTTGGTTTCACTATTCCAAATCTCAAAATCTATTTGATAATTATGTATAAAAACACCTAATTAAGTGGGAGCAGGTCGCTGGTTTTATCCATACCAATACTGATATTATAAATGTGAAAATAATTGTCTGTCTGTCTGTTACCTTTTCACCCCTTAATTACTCAATCAATCATCATGAAATTTTGCATTCACGTTTTCACGGATACAAGAAAGGACATTGAGTGCCTTTCATCCCGAAGTTCCCAAGAAATCATCTAACTAAAATAAAATAAAATAACTAACGCCTGGTCAAAGTGTTATAGCAACAAGAGGTCAAACGTTATATTGCTTTTTTTTTCAATGCGGACGAAGTCGCGGGCGCCAGCTAGTATACAATAAAAACACCATTCCAATTATAAGTGAAACTTGTGTTGATGATAAATGCAAAAGTTAAGAAACTTTCTTCAATTAGAGCTAGTTGCTTGCTAAATTTTCCGGCATCAATTATTCCTGTGATCCTGTCTGGTAATCGTGCTAAGTGCTCCTTAATTGCAGCACTGTTCTTATAGTGCTGTAACTTGTTTATGTCACAATTAGCGGAAATTAGTGACCCATAAAAATGAAGAGATTTACCGTATACATTAATTTCTCCTAATTCTTTGTCATTTATTCTATTACTAGCTGGCGCCCGCGACTTCGTCCGCGTTGAAAAAGAAAAAGTAGCCCCGTACGTAGTAAGTACGTAAGTATCTTGTGTCCCGTACGTCTAAATGTTTATCTACCAAATTTCATGAAAATCAGTTAATTCGTTTAAGAGTTATAGAGGAACATACATACATACATATATACATACATACATACATACATACATACAGAAAAAAATTCTAAAAATCGTTAATTTAGTTTCAGTATCATGTGTGTCGTTCATTGTAAAAGTGGTGTAACTCCCTATTTTTAAAAACATCTTTTTTTGCCTAATGGTATCACATTTAGTCATATCTTTCAATATAAAAGTGAAGTAACTCCAATAGTTGCATTAAAATCCCATAGATGAAAACAATGAATGAATGCTTATATTTTTTTCCTACACTATAAATCGCAAAACGCTCGTTATTCTAAAATTCAGTTACAAGGAGATAGTTCACTTTTACAATGAACGACACATGTATA
The DNA here is from genome assembly GCA_945859745.1 of Synanthedon formicaeformis. Classification (NCBI taxonomy): domain Eukaryota; kingdom Metazoa; phylum Arthropoda; class Insecta; order Lepidoptera; family Sesiidae; genus Synanthedon; species Synanthedon formicaeformis. Next base: position 10,949,370 of record OX243958.1, read on the forward strand.
GAGCCTATAAACACGATATCTCTGAAAACAAAGTAAATTACTCCATGACCGACCCTTATTGATTTATTATTAGTATTGACTAGCTGGCGCCCGCGACTTCGTCCGCGTTGAAAAAGAAACAGCAGCCTATCTTGTGCCCCGTACGTCTAACTGTTTATCTACCAAGTTTCATGAAAATCAGTTAATTCGTTTAAGAGTTATGGAGGAACATACATACATACAGAAAAAAATTCTAAAAATGGTCAATTTGGTTTCAGTATCATGTATAGAGCCTATAAACACGATATTTCAGAAAACAAAGTAACTTACTCCATGACCAACCCTTACAGATTTATTATTAGTATTGATGTTCGGCAGTGCATTTAATAAGTGACGGTAGTCATTTACCATCAAGTGATTCGACATTGCCTATCGGTCTACTTGATTACATAAAAATCGATATGTGTTTCGTCTTTTTTTTATGTAAAGGTCTTCAGACAGTATGACGGTTCAATTGATGGTAGTTGGTTACAGTCACGTATTAACACAAGGAACGCCACATTAAGAATAAATTATTACGAAGTTATAGGCAAATGGGATCTAGCACACTTGCTCTTATTTTACTGCTAAAACACTCCAGATCAGAGCCAACTTCAAAAAGTTTATTCCCCAAATGTATCTGTCACATTTTTTTACGTGGGGAAACCTGGGACCCCTGAGTCAAAACGCTAAGACAAACTCCTTAACCATTCTACCAATTATTGGCTTGTCTTATTTCGTTATATTAAAACATTTAGAAATGCCATTATCAATTAAGACACTACAATTGTAATTAAAAATTTAGATATTGAATTTTCCTGTTGATATTATAAAAATTTAAGTAGCATGATGTGTGTGTTTAAAATTAGCGAAAATATTAACAGGATTTTATATAAAGTAACTCCTTCTCTTTCTCTATTAAGGCTTTATCAAGCGAGGACGTCGCTGTGTAGTGAAATTAAAGTTAGACTCATTCCAAGTGCTTCTGACGCAGTATAAGAACATGTAGTGATGATAGTAAGAAATGGTCAAAACTAGAGATGTTTGCGTGGAAGTATGGAGATAAATATATGCGAGAACCAGTGATATGTTAAGTAAGTACTAGATTGAGCACTCCCTACGATTTCTTGCTAAATTCATGTTCCAACGCGGAAGGTGCGCGGGGGACGGCGCGGCAGTAGTGTCAAGGTTAATACGTCAAGTCGTAGACAACTGAATATTAATATGGCCGACCCGATAAGCACGTCGGTTTTAACAAATTAAATATTAACCAATTAAACGTTTCAATATTAATAAAACTTACCTATGGAACGTCACACCAGCAGTTTTACCAATATTTTTTGTTGTATTTTTGCAATATCTCATCACACAAGACGGCATTTTTATTGGTTTTGAAAATAATAACGCGCCTAATCCCTACGAGCGCGTATGACAGACTGTGAACGGGTAGGACGTCGGAACTCCAATCACTTGGAACAATCATCGCGTCTTGAGTGTTCCATCTAGTGCGTAGTACTTAACATATCACTGGCGAGAACGGATGAACTTGGAATGTGGACTGGCAGGTGTTCGCGGATGTCTTGAAAGATTGGTGGTCTTCAAGTAAAAGCAGATAATTTAAAAAATATAAAAAAACATAGTTAGTGCATATTTATAAATATAATGTATAATAGGGCCCCTAAATACTAATGTGTATAGTGTATAATATCGAGTACGTATTACCAGCAATGCAGCAAGTGCATATAGATGCAACGTACGCGGTTGAAAATATGTCATTTAACGGACGACAATATTGCTCGCTGTGTATGTGGTACCGATGATATAAATTCAATATTTTGTGCTGCAGACGTGAGATAAAATGGATTGAATGGATAAAATAAAACCCACCGAATTTTAAAGAACTATATTATGTACTAACAGTACTTTCATAGTACGTTTATTAAGTTAACTTGATGTAGAGGTACGTTCATAACAATGACTTCCACAATTTAAACTATAAATAAAAATAAACTCGTGATTCCTACTTTTAGGGTTCATTAAAAAGAAAATATAATTTTTTTAAATATAAATTTTATAATATTTTATTTATTCCAAATCCAATAAAATAAAATACTCTGTATCACCTAACATGTAAATGATCTGTGTGTAATACATATTGACTGTATGTTTACTGTTATTTATTGTTCTGTGTCTTGAGCTTAGTGCAGGTATGTAATTACCACTGGCTGATTACATTTTGCACAGTCACTGGCAGTCATAGACAAGACAACGTACGCTTTTTTCTGTTCTATTTTTAAACAAATTAGATACCTGAATGAAGCAACTTAGCGTATTTAGTATATAAATAGTGTCTGTGGGGTTGATGAAACAAAATACAAATACAAGCTGTGGCTTCTATTGTACGTAGAAGTTTAGGCTTATTCCCAGTTCCCACCTATTAATAAACCTTAGCTACCAATAAACCTGAGCTAAGTATATAATGTTCCGCAATTAAAATTACAAAGACATTAATGCCGCAAATAAAATTTCCTTTTGCAATCAAAAGAAACCAGATATTATGAACTGAACACCTCAGCCGGTATTGACATAAATGCGATATTCGATATCCGATTACCCGTTTGTTTCCGCATCATAAAGAATATTTGCTGATATTGACAATAGTGAATAAATGAATATTTTTGTTTGAACTATTTCAAAATTATTTTGAAGGTTGCGAGGTGTTATCTTTTTATATATTTTAGGTTATCCCTCAGAAACGGTACTTTTTTTCTGGACGAAAAGTAAGTATACTATGTCCTTTTCTATACAACTGACAACGTGTATGAAAGATTTCATAGTGATTGGTCGCACTAAGGTTGAGGGATCATCAAAAAAATTAAAAATTCAACGAGTGATAGAAATATTTGAGCAACAATTAAATAAATATTTTTATATCTAAGAAAAGGGGGCGCGGACTAAGTCACGGGCAAACGTTGGTTATAAATATAACATTTATTTTTTTAGGAGTTTAATATTTTTAATCTAGTACATTCAGTTCGCAAGCCTGACAAAATGTACACACTATAGCTAGTGTGTGGGAAACGATCAAGCCCATATTTCGAACTAAACATCGCACGCCCACAATTTTTAAACAGGAGTGCTCGTGTGGAAACCTATACACAGCCTTGTGTACACTGAATTAATGGTGTAATCAGTGTATGAGTTATGTTTAACCAATCTACATATAACCATCAAACAGTGCCGTGCCTGATTGGCAGACAACACACACCTTAAGGTCCAGTTTGAATATCGCAATAGCGCATCTGCTCAAACTCGACCTTTACTTTTAGATGTTATGTAAAGTCTGTGTTTTAATCTCAGAGACAAAAATGACACATGACATGCAAATGTCAAGTTTGCATATAATGATACCATGAAATGTATGTAATGCATGTCAAATGTAATGTCATTTTTGTCTCTGAGATTAAACAACAAACTTTACATACATTTTAATATACTGTTAATATTATTATTTAAATTTTTATTTTATATTAAAGAAAATAATGTACCCAACGCTGAGAGAATTTTAATCAAAAATATAATGTTATCAAAAAACACAATAGTGTATACAAAAAATACAAAACATTGAACATGTAAGCATGCAGCACACATTGAAAATTTACAACTATGTAAGAGAAATATGTTGAGAAGAATAAATATGTAAATTGATGTATGACATAAATATAATTAATGACATAAATATAATTGACATAATTAAATCGAATCTAGATCAAGATTTAGTCATTGTAAGTTAATTATGTTGGAGAAGTCCAAGTTATTTAAGTCGATTAAGTTTCCAAGTCCACTTTAAGTAAGTATGATAATAATTTGACAGTTTAATTGGAAAACTTCATGCATTAATGATTTTCCTTCAGTGACGTTGACGCGCCTCCATGTTGACCCCTTTGAGTTTTAAGCAGGTAATTTATGGGAGTATCTGTTTACGTAACATCTTTGACAATAACTTTATTTTGTAAGAAGAACTAGCTGGTGCACGCGACTTCGTTCGCGTTGGAAAATAAAAAAATATGACACTTGAGAAAATATATATATTTATTTATTTAATTGCTAACCTTACAGCATTTAATATTTAACAATTACATATAATAGATAAAAATTTTATATAGCCTATTACAAGGTTAGACATCTTAAAGTTTATATGTACAAAAAAAAAGTGCTAGTACCTAATTAAAAAAAAATAACAATATACGAATACATACCTACATGTACCTATAAATTATATAAACATTATATATGAGTATAATTTTAGACGATTCCTCGAAAACCTAACTGTTTTCCAGGAAAAAATTATCCAATATGTTAAATCCATATAATAAACTATTGGAGTGCCAAATTTAATCCAAATCTGTTCAGCCGTTTTTGCGTAAAAGAGTAAAAAACATACATCTATCCTCATTCCTCATGAGTCCGCTCGTGGGCTCATAAACGCTCATATTAGTAGAAAGAAAGTAAGATAGCTATAGATAACACATAGGCTACAGTTTATAAATATAAGCAAATGAAGTCTCAGACAAAAGTTAGTTTATTATAAAGTAAATATGCCGGACCAAAAGGCCGTCTAGTTCAATTGTTAATTAACAGCAAACAATTAATTCACGCTAGCCGCCGCACACTAGAAGGTTTTAGTTTACGGAAAGTAATTTCCATTTCAAGGTTTTAGGGGAGAGTGGAGCTTAGAGGTTTCATGGTTCACTTGTCTAACAAGACCTTCAACAGAGAGTTCACACTGAATATATGCGAGTAACAATTAGTTAAGTGGAATTTATAATATTCTTGAAATTACCAGTGATTTTTGTCACGATAAGAGCCGTTATGACGTGTACCTTTTCATCCATAAACCGTCTTCAGAAGTCGTACAATGACAAATTTTCCTCGGCAGACTTGTTCTGTCGTTGCTGACATTCAAGAATAGCATTGGCAACATTCTTACAGGCTAGCGTCTGTTTAAGGCAGTGGCTGTTCTATGTATTTATATTTAATACTAGCTGGCGCCCGCGACTTCGTCCGCGTTGAAAAAGAAAAAGTAGCCTATCCTTTGTCCTGTACGTCTAAATGTTTATCCACCAAGTTTCATGAAAATCAGTTTATTCGTTTAAGAGTTATGGAGTAACATACATACTTACATACATACAGAAAAAAATTCTAAAAATGGTCAATTTAGTTTCAGTATCATATATAGAGCCTATAAACACGATATCTCTGAAAACAAAGTAACTTACTCCATGACCAACCCTTACAGATTTATTATTAGTATTGATGTGATTTTTATAGTTTATTTAGTTTGTAGGGAATCGTATAATTTTGTATTTTTGTTATTTTTTTTTTTTTGTATAAATGTAAAATCCATAATTGGCTGTAGAGTGTGTTTTTGTTTTTGTCAGTAATTTTTGAGAGCTGCGGATTTTGAATAAATATAAATATAATATATAAACATAGGCATTCTACCTATATTTTTTTTAACGTTGGGAAATCGTCGTGGTTACGCGACAGTGTAGGAGACTGGGAGACGTTGCGGGGTTATGCCGGACTAAGTACTAAGTACCGACTAAAACACATTTGGAGACGGCCGTAGATAGGCGGAATGGAGAACCAAAATGATTTTTTTTTTCAGCAAATCTGCAAAATAGTTAACTCGAGAAAAAATAATCTGTTTTTATTTTTTTCCTATCTTCAAAAATGACTGAGATATTAAACGTTAAAGTACGACTTCCGCGACTAGTGATCTTGAGTGATCGCGCTAACGTGTGACGTCATAACGTAACACGGTTCTGCGTATCTACATACTTTCGCTCGTTGCGCTCGCGGTCTCGCTATAAATTTAATTGTTTTTCTTATAGTGCATCACTAAAATTGTTAACAAATATAGTATTGTGCCTATGTGTACCAACTCCAGTGAAAAAACAACCCAAAAATAGTTTTTTTTCTGTACCACGCGGTAATAATATTTGGAAAAAGTGGTTAAAATTTATGAAGTTAAAAGTTAGCATAACGTAATATCTATTTAGTAGGTACATAATAATAAAATAGTAAAGAACGGATCGAGTTTTATTGTGTCTCAGAATTGATAATTTTTTTTGTTTATGCACCTCTCCCAAAATCTTTGTATCTTTGAAAATAGCTCATCACAGTAAAGAATTTCATAAATCTGAAATTTGTTGAATACTTCAAAAATACTATTTTTTTTCTTTGTTACATACTTACATATAGCTAGCTAGCTATCCTATCTAGCATCTAGCTGTTAACCTAATGATCTCGCTCGGGTTCGAATCCCGCTAGGGGCATATGTTTATGTGTTAACATTTACCTTTGTACCTGAGTCATGGACGTTTTGTAGTTATAATAATAATAATATGTTCGTAAAAAAAAGTAATCATAGTATATCAACTGTCTGATATCCATAATACAAGCATTAATTGTTTAATGTGGAACTAGATGGTGCTGTGTGGAATGTGTGAAGATATTTATTATCCATTCATTCATTTATTTATTCATTCATTTTATTCACTCTATCATTCATTCGTTCGTTCATTCATCCATTTTATCGTTGGTACATTGATTCATTCATTCATTCATTCGTTCGTTCGTTCGTTTATTCGTTCGTTCGTTCATTCGTTCGTTTGTTCATTCGTTCGTTCGTTCCAGATGCGTCGGAGTAATATGAAATTTTACAGAACATACATCCCTTTTTATCTGAGTGATGTTTTATGACGATCTAGTCATATCACTCAGTTTATTTGTTATGAAGGATGAAATGAACTTTTTGTTTTGTACCAAATAAAAAAATCAATAGGTACATATTTAAAAATGAAATTAAGAAAATATTTGTCACCCCTGCCATTTAAAACTCGACAAAAATAAACCTTTTAATAAAACAAAAAACTTTAAAAATCCTTTTTATTATTTTTTATTGAAAAAAGGTTTTTAAAAAACCCTTAATAAAACTTGATCGAAAATCTCACTTACTTTATGTTATTTACTTATTCAGTTTTATTTCTCTCTATTCTGCGGCTACAAAATCACCATTCTAAGATATCGCGCAACCATAAAAATGTCGACTTTTGGTAGGTTATCCGACTGTCCTTTTACAAAACTCTCTTCCATCACTATGTTTATTTAATAACAATAATATTTAAAGTAATCGCTAACACAAATACTTAAAATAATAACTGCAAACCACAACAATCAAATTTTATGAAGGTAAACACTCCGCATTACTCGCAATCGGACAGAGACTGTTGCGTTGTGACGTCATAGCAGTAGCGCGCGTATGAACGAAAATTTTAAAAGCGGTGAAACTTCACAACGCTATAACTTTGGAAATCCTGGCCCGATTTCGATGAAACAAAAACTATTATTATTTGCACGAGTAGGCGCATCAAATCCAGTAATTTTTATAGTAATATTTGGATGTGCTGGTGTTCTCCATTGCGGGAATGTTATGACACGACATCCGCTACCCACCACGGTTGTTCAGCGCGGGGAGGGTTACGCATACTGTCAAAACCTCGGCGTACCCGACAGTGGAGGTACGCCGGCCATCTCGGTGAACCTCAGGACGGGCGGTAGTATTACTTAACTACCGCTCAATTCTACCTATCCTAACTAATAAGAGATCTGTATACATACTGCGATCACCAACCAACCCGCCAAGCGTGGTGATTATGGCAATAACCCCCTATGTTTTTTTTTTTTTTTTTTTTTATGTTAAGGTCGACAGACAGGCTGATGGTCCACTTGATGGTAGGTGGCTACCGTCGCCTATAACACAAGTAACGCCATAAGTGCTACAAGTGCGCTGCCTACCATAGAAGGATTAAGGATAAGGTATAATAAGGGAGGGATGGGGGGTAATGGGCTCTGGCATCCCTTACTCACTCACCGAAACACAACAGCAAAGTCATATGCTGTTATTTCACGGTGGTATTCTGTAAGGGTGTGGTTACTGCCGCCAGACGGGCTGCCCAAATAACGGCGAAACGCAGTGTGCCCTACCACTACTTTTCAAATCCAGACCAGAGTCAATTTTGAAAATAACATTAAAATTTCCAAAGTTGACCCCGCCGGGAATCGAACCCGGGGCCCCTAAGACGTTAGGCAAGCACCCTTGCCACTCGTCCAGCGGGCTCGTCAACAAATGGTTTTTAACATGTGATTAAAACATTTGTTGTTATTGTTTTATTTATTTTCACAGTCATAAAAATATTAATTGCTTGTCAAATAAATTTAACTTTTATAACTCTGTAGATACGGTCATTAGATGCTCGCGAGCGATATTATAATTTTACCGTTAAATTTACATACATATTCACAATTAGTTACGAACCGTAAAAACATGCAAATACATACATAACCGTAACTAAACACATGATTAATAATTATTCGAATATTAATATAGATTATTCGCAAAAACAACCAGTTATAGATTCCACGCAACGTGGGTCTGTACGGGCGACATCACGCATGCAGGCCAACGCGGCGATCGAACCCGGAACTACTATACCGAACGGTTGCAAGAGTTACGAAACGAGTTACCCAACGAGTGCAGTCCTTTTGTAATTCGAATGCGTATTGTTATTGGTCAACGCTTTCGATAAAATTAAAAATAAAACCAATCTTCATTTTATAAATGCATTCCTATTTTATAAATCGAACGTGATAATGCTAACCAGTAGTTTTTTATGTTTGAAAAACTACAGATAGAATTTTGTGTGTAAAATATATATTTAAAGGCACATTTCAAGGCACTTTTTCTAAGGTTTTAATATTAGATCTAAATTTTGTAGATTTTTTTTTATATACTTAATTGTATGAAAAATTAACACTAGAAACACAAATAAAATTTACTTTAAAAATCTCTTTCTATAGGAAAAAATTGGAAAATTCAAACATTTGATCATACAATCTTGAATCAAAAGCTATCGGCTTCTGTCTGTTTCTCTGCTAACATCTTTTAAACAACCCTACGGATTTTTAAATGGTTTTCATTGATAGACAATTAATGTGTTACATGTATTTTGCAAAAAAAAAAGGACCGTGTGCAGCCGGGGTCGGGTCGCTTGAATAAGAAAGATCTTGTAATTTCTTTAAGTGTATTTTTTGCAAATTTTTGGCTATGTCAACGTTTAATTGTAGTTAGGATTCGATATATTTGTATGTAAGTACTTTTTTTTTTTAAACTTTTACATTGTAATATTTAATCAACACAAGAAAAAGTAATTTCAGTATAAAAATTATAGGTTATTATTATTACATCATAACTAATTCTATTAAATTCATTACGTGTTTCGTAAACAAAGTTGGCTAAATTGCCATCTGTCATTGTCAATATGTATTATCATAAACAGATAGTTTTTATAAAAAAATATATTTCATGGATAACTATAGTCAGTTAAATAACCTGTTAAAAGTTCCATTAAGTGCTAACTGTTTATCGTGTAAATGTAATGTATAATAAAATCAATTTAAAACGATTCCAGTAAAACGAGAACAATTGGACGCACATTCACGGCCACTTGAATCTCGGTCAAAACAATATTCAAAGAAGCCCGTTAACCACTGTCAGCTAAGCTATTTTTTCAATAAATAAGTTTTAAAATTTAAGAATTATGGCTCTAGTTATGGTAAACTATACTAGATAATATTATATATGATGACAAAGCTGATTTTGTGAGTTTGTTTTTATCAGCATCTATTTCAAAATTGCTTTCACTATTTGAAAGATTTCATTATTCACTATTCCAGATGGAGATGAGCTATATATTTTGTATAAGACCGAGAGCGAGCGAGAGAGAGAGAGAGAGAGAGAGAGAGAGAGAGAGAGAGAGAGAGAGAGAGAGAGAGAGAGAGAGAGCAATCTATAAAACCCATTTGAAAAATTCTTTCAGCGTTTGAAAGGTGGACTATTTTAGATAGACATAGGCTATATGTATAAAACTGGCCGAAGCCGGCGCTCGTCAATCAATCCAGTAAAATATTTTTGCCCCTGTATCAGGGATTCTAATTTCTTTAATATTTATATATTGATACTCGTACACTGTGGGAGCATCAATGTTTCAAAATAAATCAATTAAATTTTATTCAAACTAATATATACACGAAACAACAATTTGTACCTGGAAACAGGTCTGTCACCGATGTTTCCACATCAAACATGATTTATATCTTTAGTTTTTCAGTGGTGTACATTCCTTAATGTTTGAAAGTAAAAGCCTGACATGCGGAGATGCGTGAGACATGCAATTTACCATCATTGATATATCATCAAAACAATATTGTCATAGTCTTGTATGAATTTCCTCGTTCGAAAATTATTATATAAGTATTATATACAAATCTAATAGTATAGGTATATTTATAACACTATAAAAATCAAAATCCCTATTGGGGACCTGCAAAGTACTAATAATTTCAGAAATAAATTAAAGAAATTTTTATTCGAACACCAAAAAAGCGAGGAGCAATTGCGTAACGACACCAGTGCCTTCTGAATATTTTTTTTTATTTTTATTTATTATAGTAGATGTTTTTTTTTCTTCTTTGTATAAATATGGGTTATATTCTTTTTCTATATTCTTTGTATAAATTTCTATATATATTTTTTTGTATTATAATACATTTTAGGTTGTATTTTAATTTTAACTATTTTATTTAAAAAAAAAAAATGTTTTCTTTTTGGAGCATTTTGTATTATGTTTTGTTTATGTATTATTCCATTCCATTCCATTCCATTCCATTCCATTCCATTCCATTCCATTCCATTCCATTCCATTCCATTCCATTCCATTCCATTCCATTCCATTCCATTCCATTCCATTCCATTCCATTCCATTCCATTCCATTCCATTCCATTCCATTCCATTCCATTCCATTCCATTCCATTCCATTCCATTCCATTCCATTCTATTCTATTCTATGCTAATCCGTTAAATCCAGATTTCATAGTCGTTTAAATAATCAGCGATTAATATTTAAGCGATAATACGATTATCACTCAGAAAAAAGTACTGTTCACGAGGGATTATCTATAAATAAAAAATCAACTGTTGACAAAAATAAATGAGCAATAAGTATGGACAATTTTTTTTATATAAAATCAAGGCAGCGCTTGGCCGCGATCTCACTAGATGAGGCCGAAGGTGGACCACGCTTACCTAGTAAGTGCCACTTTACCCTTGATTTGAAGACCCCGAGATTGTAATTTTGAGACAACACGGACGCAGGCAATGAGTTCCAGTCCTTAGCAATTCGGACATGGAAGTTGGAACTGCCATAATGACACATAAAGGCCCATAATAAGGACACATAAGAACCGTCTAAGAACCTAAGGGCGCTGGCGAAGTCGCGGGCAAAAGTTAGTGTAAATATAATTTAATAAAGCGGTTTCATATAATGAAATATGTAGTTCTAATTTTAAAACTCTGTTTAATTAGGGTTGTCATTAAAAACAGACGAAAACAAGTTATTACGGGAGAGGACTGAACACAGTTAGAGTAGAATTACAAAGGTCGTTTGATTACATGGCTTATCCTACTCAACTTTAAAAAGACATATTTTCGTAACTCAACCCCATTGTTCTTTTCGCTCTTTGATTACAAAATTATTTCAGATACATTTTAAAATAGTAGTAACGTTATCTCTTTTACTAATTAATATTAATTTTAGGTTCATACAATGATAAACTAGACAATGCTATTAAAAAAATATAATTTCATTGATTACTAGCTGGGGTTAGGTCTGCGTTTAGTTGGAAAATAAAAGATATAACGCCTGACAAAATATTTAAAGCAATATAACGACTGACATACCTTATGTAATATTTAGCCTATGTCCATACTGAAATTTAGTTTTAAGTTATTTGTGATATTTTTTTATCGAATTAGTAATTTCGAAGATTACCTCTTACTTATACATACAATAAAATTAACAGTAGGTATACAACAGTAGGTAACATTAGTTTAGATTCGCAATATTGAATTAAGTTAGATATTAATTGATTTAGTAAGTACCTATATTGACTTAGTAAGTAAGTATCCATTTGATTGTTTTGTTAAGTTTACTCACAAGCCATTGAACTCCAAAACAATACTCCCTCAGGCCTCTGAAAATGTTTAGCTTTCGGGTTTGCCAAGATAAATTAGTTGGGCAAATATTTGCCAATTATTTGTCAAATGTCGATTTGAATTACATAATTGAATTGTGTTTAATAAATTAATTATTCACGGTGTTCTTGTCAGAAGTTGAAACGGGGATTGCAAAATTACTCGTACTATAGTCTTTAGCCCTTTAGGCGACAGAGTCGGATTTATCCGACAATTATTTTCGACGGATATATACGACAAATTTCTCTACTTGCATAATGTTTATTTTCTCTTAAAGAGTAGAGTAGCTCTCTCTTAAAAAATAAAAAAAATAATTACAAATAAATTTCATCGAGATTCATTTTTACCTACTATTTATATTTAAATAGCAACTCATCTCCTACTTTACAAATACGATTTTTTTTTTTTTCTGAAAATTATCAAAAATTCAATAAACAATAGTCCATTTCACCTAGATTGAAATTACATTTGTTTCAGCTGTCGGTGAAAGTGAGCACTCAAAATGGCCCATTGTTTTGTCGCAAACTTCACTTTCTATCCTATCTAGACCTGTTTGCCGGCGTGTCCAACACAGGCTTATCTCTATTGAATCAGACCGAAGCCGAAAACGTCATTGTTGCTATGCATATAAAATTATATTGAACGGTATTTCCATAGCAGCAGAGATGATAACTGTATATCAAATGACAGCTGTCAAAATGGACATTTTATTTGAGCACTATAGTCATCAAACTACTACAACATGGAACACGCGTGCCATACAAAACACTACGAATTTTATGGAACATTTGAAAGTGACATTATGCGTAGAGCATGAACTGTCATTTAAAACAAAACAAACATAATAATAAGTACGTAATTTAAAGAAAATGTGACTTTACGTCAACCCATTAGAGTTTAAAATGAAATAGTAGAAGTTGATCGTTACTACCTTTTACCATTGACGCGTGAAGGCGAGTCCGCCATGATTCTGTCAAAGGCGTTCTTTTTATGTGCCGCTTTGGCATTTGTGACGCAAATTCCATTGTAGTATTTCGATGACTATAGTCCAAAACTTCTGCTGTGAAAAAGGCACAATCAACAACACCACACAAAATCGATGTGAAATGCCATTACGAATTTTCATAACGAAATATATTTAAACAAAGAGGTCGACAAGTACAAGTTTTAAAAGTATGATGTTTTGGCTAACCTGGTGACATAATACTGCAAAGTCTCCATTGTAAAATATTTATCTATACGGATCTACTACTGTTTCGCAATAAATATTAGCAAGTATTACAGCAGCTGCCAAATTGCGATCAAGATAACGAGTTATACCTGTTGAATACAGATGCATTTAATTACATCATTCCTCTATGTCAACTCTTTTTCATTATGTTATGGTCGTCAGATAAAGTGACGATCCACCTGATTGTAGGTGGATACTTTTGCCAATAACACAAGCAACGCCACACACAGTCCACCTTAGTTAGGACTTAGAATATGGTTAGAGATAACGAAACCGGCTTTAATATCCCTTACTCACTCGCCGAAACACCAGCAAACATGATGTTATTTCGGGGTAGTCTTCTTTTTTTAACGTTGAGAAATCGTCTTGGATACCCGGCACTGTAGAGGATACTGGGGAGTTATGTCGGATTCCTACCGGCTAAAACACAACGACTTTCTAGGCGTGTTATGACACGACTTCGGTGTCCCGCCACGGCTATCTAGCGTCCACTTTTGGGGTACGTCGGCCTTCTCAGGGTGATGTGTGCCCTACCACTACTTAACAGATCCAGACCAGACATTATGAAAAGTTCAGACACTTGATTATTGGGACACTTGATATAGAATGTTAAACTAAACTTGCTTAACCGCTCGAGTTCGGTTTACATGTACAGATTGCTGAATGTCATGGCTAACCAAATGTCTGATGACTGAAATGTCTGAAAAATGGTCGTAGCAGGCAGAACGTCTGAATAAAATAGATTTTTTTTCTCTTTATAACATTAGTATAAGACCATTAATAGAGCTCCAGGTTTAGTTTGAGTAAAGGTTTATGGGACAGCCTCTATATGTTAGGTACATAACCATCAATGTACTTTATTACCATTATATCGTTCCACACATTTAAATTTAAAATATTATCAAGTTCTGATTTTTAATTATATGATTCTTTAAAATTACACGAAAAAAATATGTTGTATTCATAAAGCGAAAAATCTAGGCCTCTTTAAATTTTCTAAAAAGAAATCTATCCTCAAAAAAATTTAAAAATAACCATTGAAATTTAATTTCATTAATTAATTAAATTATATTACATAATACGTTCGAGTTAACAAGACATACATACTTTAATATCTTTAAAGGGATTTATTCATATAAATAAATACCTATATGACCACACTATGAAAATTCCTAATTTTGATGGCTTATAAAATTTATTGTATACAGTACTCAATGTTTATAATAATTCCGTTTTATATAATTGGAAATATAGCATTTCGAATGATTGACATTTCAGATTAGTTACAAACTTGGAACAACCAAATACAAACAGAATCCGGTTGTATGAATACAAATTAGCATAATACAATTAACCTCATATTATGATGTTGTACCGAGTAAGCAATATGATATTGCATAATTAAGTAGAGAGCGGAGTAAGTTATACAACTGATTAGTCAACAGTCAAAATCTAGGTATACATGTGTTTCAGAACAGATCGGGTTGATCTAATTTGAAACTTAAGGTCAGACAAAAGCTAGATAAGTTTAAAACGGCCCAATATTATTCTAAATTTGAAGTCAAACGAATTCATAATATAATTTTTCTAGTTTATATCAATAGTTACTTTTAACAATTACATATAATTCAATTGATTTATTATCATAAACATACATAAGCAAACAGATAAAATTATAACGTACTAAAATACCAGTTATAAAAATTTTAACATTACAAATATAACACTGTATGTAGTTGAAGTTTGAACAGACGACTTAGCTAATAATTCCTGCACCATCTTCACCAAAAGGTCTGATGTGTCTTCTCGAGCCTCTCATTCTTATTGAGACGGCTCTTATAATCGAAATTTGTACTTTTACTTTCAGCCAATACATTACTTGTGAATACGCATTTCCCCATTTCATATTTAATTTTGATGCTGTTTTTTTTAAGAAGTTGTTATATTCAGTCCCTATGGCTCCATCGCATGAGATGATAAGTGGTGTAAAGGAGGCTCTTAAGTCCTCTGCAGCTCGGTCATATTTAGAGTGTTTCTCTCGGCTATGTGTCTCTGTGTTAATAGTTACTTCATTACTTCATGTTATTTCATATTCAAATTTTATGGTGGTTATGTTAAGTTGGACAGGTCATAAAAATTTATTATTGTGTCATTAAAAATTAACTGTCTTAACCGATTTGAATGCGGTTTTCACTGATGTGTACTAGTTGCACTGATTTTAACTAAGTTGCAAATAAATGAGATTGATTTATTGATTGATTGATGTGTGTAGTAATCTTCCCGTAATTTTAGTGTTTGTTTTGAATTCCAATCGGTTTACTCCAATCCACAATTCCAATGGCACAGCAAGTCTTACTAATAAGTATTATGGTTTAGATGTCATCTCGCACGATTTTATTTCGAAAGAAATGTACGAAAAGCCAACTGTTTAATTTTAATATTTTTTAGATTTTAGTGGTCATATCGCACACACATTATTTTGTTGCGGGCGACATGACACCTTCAGAAAATCGTAGTAGGCGATTGGCACACATTGAATGAGAATTGGCACACAGATGGTTTATTACCTAGATTAACATATAATATGATACTTTTTTACCTGGAAGAATGTTAGGTTTCCGAAGGATCGTCTAAAAATATAAAAAAGATGTCGGGCGTTATAAAACTCATACATTTTCTCAGGTGTCATATTTTTCATTTTCGAACGCGGACGAAGTCGCGGGCAACCACTAGTATGTAATTAAGGGACAATAAATTACTGTTGTACATAATATTGTCAGGCTGTATTCAAACATTGTCGCAGTGCGACACACACACTCATAATCACGTGGGATCATTAAGAATTCACGTGAACAATTTTAGCTACAGCTCTTGGTTTGTACGCGAGAGAGGTTCTATGTTTTGTTCAATGTTATTATGAATCTTAATTTTACTTCAGAAGCTAGGCGAAGTTATCGCCCACACAATTTTCGCGACAATGTCTTTGTTTAATGTGCTTTCTTTAATTATACGAATCTTATATCTATAATTCTAATCTTTAATTATACGCGTCTAACTTTACACTAATTGTTTACAGAGGCAAAGTATCTTTTTATTTTATGCCCAGCATGTGAAGAGAAAAATTGTTCTTGCGAAGCCGCAGTCCGCAGTTAAAATATTTTTTATAGTAAAAAAATATTTTATCTGTACAATTATATCTACTTATTACAAATACTAGCTGGCGCCCGCGACTTCGTCCGCGTTGAAAAAGAAAAAGTAGCCTATCTTGTGTCCCGTACGTCTAAATGTTTATCTACCAAGTTTCATGAAAATCAGTTAATTCGTTTAAGAGTCATAGAGGAACATACATACATACATACATACAGAAAAAAATTCTAAAAATGGTCAATTTAGTTTCAGTATCATGTATAGAGCCTATAAACACGATACCTCTGAAAACAAAGTAAATTACTCCATGACCGACCTTTACAGATTTTTTATTAGTATTGATTATAAAGATTATATTTTTGTATTTTCGTTTGTAATGAATAAACTCAAAATCTACTGGACCGATTTTAAAAAAATTTTTCACCTATAGAAAGCTACATACATTATCAGTGAGTAACATAGGATATATTTTATAAAGTTACGCGGACGAAGTCGCGGGCACCAGTTAGTACTGTGAAACTTCATCAAAATCCATTCTGTACTGTAAACTTTCACATTTACAGTATATTAGTAGGATTAATACGAGTAACATAGTACCTAAGTATCTGTATAAGTAACTGCTTCCTTTGGAGTGCAAAATCAACTCTGACACGAATGTAAATCAATTACACGGGAGTGAGAGACAGTACTTAACTGATAATATGCCAAAGTATCTTATTTACAAAATTATCAAAACTCAACATTTCAAACCAATATTTCGTGAAACGATTTCGAGCATAAACTTCGGCTTACTTTAGTCAACATATTAATTTTACAAAGAGAGAAAGAGCGATTTTTGTAAGTTTGTTTATACGTGGATAGTTATCTCTGGAGCTACTACCAACATTATTCTTTCTATCGAAAATCCTAAGTGAACACATTCAATATCTATACTTATAAAGTTGTAAATAATAGGTTTATTAATAAATATAATTAATGATAATGGAAAATTTCACGGAGCCAGGGCGCTTCGGTCTCCTGGGCGGTAGTCTTGAGGGAAACTGCCGCCCGTCGTAAGGTCCCCCGAGTAGGCCGCGGCGTACCTCCACTTTCGGGTACGCCGAGGTTCTGACAGGGAGCACAGGCAGTAGTAAATAATCGGTTTATTAATAAATATAATTAATGATAATGGAAAATTTCACGGAGCCAGGGCGCTTCGGTCTCCTGGGCGATAGTCTTGAGGGAGACTGCCGCCCGTCGTAAGGTTCCCCGAGTAGGCCGCAGCGTACCTCCACTTTTGGGTACGCCGAGGTTCTGACAGGGAGTACAGGCAGTAGTAAATAATCGGTTTATTAATAAATATAATTAATGATAATGGAAAATTTCACGGAGCCAGGGCGCTTCGGTCTCCTGGGCGGTAGTCTTGAGGGAGACTGCCGCCCGTCGTAAGGTCCCCCCGAGTAGGCCGCGGCGTACCTCCACTTTCGGGTACGCCGAGGTTCTGACATGTGAGCACAGGCCTCCCCGCGTTGGATAGCCGTGGCGTGGCACCGAAGTCGTGTAATAACGTCCCCACGACCCCGCCTATCAACGGCCGCGATAGAATGAAAGTCGTTGGGTTTTAGCCGGTAGGAATCCGGCATAACCGCAGTGTCCCCTTCACTGCCGGGTAACCAAGACGACTAACTTCCCAACGTTAAAAAAAAGGGCGTTCTGTCTAGTTTATTACATATAGAACAAATTTTTTTCTCAAGGCACAATTTAAAAAAAAAACAATATAAAAATAGCAATGACAGAATACAAGTATTTCCTTTTAAATAATGGCAAATTGTTAACATAGCATGGCAAATTGTTAACACGTTACCTGTTGGGTAACGTTTGCTTTTTTTTACATTAACCAGAAGCCAGAATAAACCGAGATCATGGTTATACTAACCCAGTTACAGTTGGAAAATAAACTCTCCAATTTGGAAAAAAACAGTCCAATTTGGATGATCCAAATCCGAGAATAAGATCATTAGTCGAATTCGGGAAGCTCCGAGACATATGCAACGTAGAATTGCATTCAATCATCTCAAATATTCAAATGAACTTGAAAGCAACGGTTGCATCAATGAGCATCAATCTTACAGAATTGACAATAGCAATTGTCTGGTCTCAAGTGTCTCTCAGTCACGTTCGAAAAATGTGTTCTTTGGGTTAGACGTAATTATCATTAGGACAAAGGCCCGAGGCGGAAAAAGCGGACGTGGTCCGAATAAACGTGAAAAACTGGAGGGCAAATTAATTTAATATAACATTAAACATCTAAGACGTCCTTAAGGGAGGTAAAGATTGGGTACTATAGCGGTGAATGCAAGAAAAACGCAATTATAATGTAGATGTAATTAGAAATACATATTTAATTTTTCACGGTGGTCTTCTGTAAGGAGGTGGTACTTCCAGTAGAGGGGCTTCACATTTTGAGACTATAGAACTCTTTTTTTCCCAAATCTTTTCGCTTTCATAGTCAACCTTGTCAGAAATAGAATCTAAGGCCCTTGAAACATAGGGCTAATCCGAACCAGTTTAAGAGACACTTCAAACATTATAAAAGATTCAAATAAAAGTAGTTTCAAGAAGAATTAACTGAGGCACACTGCATACATTTATATTAAACTAGCTGGCGCCCGCGACTTCGTCCGCGTTGAAAAAGAAAAAAGTAGCCTATCCTGTGTCCCGTACGTCTAAATCTACCAATCTACCAAGTTTCATGAAAATCAGTTAATTCGTTTAAGAGTTATGGAGGAACATACAAACGTTATAACTACATACAGAAAATAATTTTAAAAATGGTCAATTTAGTTTCAATATCATGTATAGATATTGAACAAATCAGTACTGAAAATAAACTGAATGAAACGATAGTTTTGTGTAAAAAAAAAGCTCCGAGATAGACAACCCAACGCTAATGTGACCCTTAGACTTCGAGAATCTAGTAGCAAGTGCCACTCCAAGAACTTGAAAGCCTTTATCTATTGAAGCCATTGTTTCTCGCAAGAACTGTAAGATTTCTAAGACAAAAAGTCATATTTTGTAGTAGGTACAAGGTCGAGTTTGCAACTACTTAATCTACAGTAAAGGGATACATCATAACATCGTCTACAAGGTATACAGAGTTCCATAAAAAAATCTTTATGCTAATTATTGTCGATTTCACTGCTTAGCACAAAACATTTCACATAAGCAACTGCACACAATAAAGTTTATAGTTAGGTGCATTACCTATTCTATTCTCACGAACTAGGAAGTTATAAGGCAAATTTTAATGGCATTAAATAAATAAAGGTAGCCCTAATGATCCCCATTTAAATCGCCTACTCGTGTCCCAGACAGGAAGCCTATTCGCTTCAATGAGCACAATACACTCCCATTAAGGTTGCACACAATTGATATTGTCAAATAGACCTTACCGCCCACTCATAGAGCTGTAATTAAATAGAGTTATACTGCGATTGTTCCAAACCTACTCTGACTCAAATGTCCAATACAATATACGTCCGTCCATTTTTAAAATTAGAATATTTGTTTTTTTTTTAAATGAAATTTTATAACTGAAATTATAGCGTTCGTTTCAGTTTAGCACTGGTAAAGTTTTTAACATTTTTGAAGTAACGAAAACACTTGAGATTTCAAGTAGGGAAGCCAATGTAAACAAATCCATACATTTTAATCAGATTAACCTATTTATTTTTATCATTGGAAACAGTATTTAAAGAAGATTAAATTTTCGCTATATTAACTAATTGAATTGTTTGTTTATAGCAACTCTTTTTTCGTTATTTTTAAAATGTTACAAACTACAAAATATTTCTGACTATACCGTCAATGGAGGCATTTTTTTTTCAAGTTTTCTTTTTAATGTAATATATTATATAATTATACCAATACAAAACTTATTTGATTATATATTATTCCTAACAGTCTACTAAAGGAATAATTTTCTTCAATCGAACGCTTTAGTTCTGGTAACTTGTTAAGTAATCGTGATATTACTGTTTCCAGTTATCCGACACTAACATTAGTTCTAACTTTCACTGGTTCAACCAAAAAACTGTAATTACGAGACGCCATCACTGGCGCAGTTTAATCTTTTAGCTTGAATTTTGTTCGGTACAAGCCACAAGAGTTGGCGATTTTGAACGATTTTTCACGACGCGCTCACAATTAAACACAAAAAACATTAGTACTTTAAATTAACACCTTATTTAGCCTTTTAAGTATATTCGATATCATATATATGCAATTGATGATAAACACAAGTTAATGATTAAACTCATAAAAATATTTAGAGGACTTTTCTCTATCAGCTCATCAGATTCGGCTATCACTTTTTTTAAGCCACTTTAGGTATCAAAAATAATGTGGTTAATTAGTTTTTGGTAACAATGATCGTAATATATAACTCTGTTTTTTACATGGTCTCCTACTCTTGTCTCGAGAGATAACTCCTTTGTTTTAATAAAGGATTCTAAATCTGGGGTTCTGCTAATTTAGTAATTAACTAACTGCAACTTTGTAAATTGAATGAAATAAAAATATTATTACTATGTACTAATATTCCATCAAACAGATTTTTTTTTTTCATTTCTCTTAAAAATGTATATATATATATATATATACCTTCAAATATCCCGCTAATTGCTTATGACTTAAAACCCATAGTGAAGACGTCGCCATTCAAAGGTCATTGCATCACTCACGACAATATCTACTCATGAATTTGACATAATACACAAATAGAGTTGCAAAGGTTACGTTCTTCAATCACTATTTGCCACTTAAACTTAATGACAACTCAAGACCACAACGCTTACCTACACTTGAATATTGACTTGCCTAATTTACACAAATTGGCTAGTAAATTTATCCTACTACAATATTATAAATGCGAAAGTTTGTGAGGGTGTATGGGTGTTTGTTACTCTTTCATGCAAAAATAGATTATTTGGCGCACAGAAAGTTTATTACCTGGATTAACCTGATTTTTATACAAAAAAAGATTAAAAATCGTATAAAAATATTAAAAAATCGGGCGTCACCGTCGTCGTCGTCACCGCTTGAGAGTCATAAATTACTTACCACCAAGTTAACCGTCATCCTGACTGCCGATCTTTACAATAAAAAAATGTAAGTACTGATCCTCACAAAAGCTTTAATGACCAAAAATATGGCATTACTATCTATAATAATGTATTATATCTATCTATGTATCTATATATAGGTACTT
Organism: Synanthedon formicaeformis; assembly: GCA_945859745.1. Lineage (NCBI taxonomy): Eukaryota > Metazoa > Arthropoda > Insecta > Lepidoptera > Sesiidae > Synanthedon > Synanthedon formicaeformis. The sequence continues at coordinate 10,971,172 of OX243958.1, forward strand.
CCACATTCCACATACATTTACATACCTAGTATAAATTGAAGTCGCTGTCCGCGTCTGTCTGTATACCTACTGTATATCCGCTAACTCATCCTATACCAAGCAACGGATTTTGATGAGGTTTTTCACTAATGGAAAGAAGGTTTTTGTATAAAATTTGCAGAAAAAAATCCATTTGAAGCCGGGGCCGGGCTGCTAGAATAAAACAAAGTTACTGTTCGTTTCTGTCTGTTTGTCCTTCTCTAATAACTCCCTTTAAACGACCCAACCGAATTTTGATACGATTTCACTGATGGAATAGCGATAAAAGAGAAAGGTTTTTGTATACGAGTATAATTTTCGTGCGAAAACTAAGGGGGGGTCGCTATCAATACTAATAATAAATCTGTAAGGGTTGGTCATGGAGTAAATTACTTTGTTTTCAGAGATATTGTGTTTATAGGCTCTATATATGATACTGAAACTATATTGACCATTTTTAGAATTTCTTTTCTGTGTGTATGTAAGTATGTACGTTCCTCCATAACTCTTAAACGAATCAACTGATTTTCATGAAACTTGGTACATAAACATTTAGACGTACGGGACACAGGATAGGCTACTTTTTCTTTTTCAACGCGGACGAAGTCGCGGGCGCCAGCTAGTACTTAAATAAAGAAAATTCGCTTTTATAATTCAACTAATAAGGTTAGGTTAATTTTACAAACACATAAAATATCTAAATAAAGAGAGACAAAGGAATAATTTTATTATGAACGTCCAAGACAAATTCTTCACGATTGACCTTTGGTCAAAGGTTTTCCTTTGATCTTTACCGTTTCACTTCGGTTTAAGTTTGAAAATTAGCCGCGAAGTGCGAAGTCGCGTCGCGTCGTGGTCTAATTTAAAAGATTTCATTTTAATGGCCTAAGAAGATGAAAGATTACTTCAACAGTGTTGCTAATTTCACTAATAACTTTAATGTTCTTATATAATGTATTTTATTAATATTTATTTATCTACCTAATTTTTAGAACATGTATTATTTACATTGAGGTAACTATAATGTAACTACTAACGTACTAAAGGAAGTATTCTAAGTACATGTTTTGCTCAATTTTGACAATAGATATAACTATAAAGATACGCTGTATCGCTGAACAAACATTAAGAAGTTTAATCAAAAATATCTCGCAATGAAAAGGTTGTAAGCACCGTGTTTTATACGGCGTGTTTGATTTTCTGATGTGTATAGGGCTGGTTCAAGGAAACTTCGGATGATTGTCTTCTAGCACTTTATTCTTAATAATTATATTACTAATTTAAAAGACGTGTGTATGCACTGTGTGTTGTGATTTTAGAGAGGGGTGAGATGCGACTGACTGAGACAGAATGCTTGCTTTGACATAGATTAAATTAGGTATGTATATAGTAGGTTTTAGTTGAAAACTAAACACGGCGCTTACGCGTTTCGTTCAAATCCTTACTAAATATAGTGTTCAAATTACAGTACAGTTTTCTGAGTGTTCGTGTTACACAGTGAGTGTTCAAAATGCAAAATCAAGTACGTAGTATTTATATAATTGATTTTTTTTATTTTTTTTTTATTATTATTTTAAGGTCAACAGACAGGCTGACGGTTTTCTCGATAGAAGCCTATAAAGCCCATTGTATACATGGGACCAAGGTGTTGGGCCAACATGTCGGGCCAAAATGATGCATCCCCAAGGTTGCTGTTTACACATTGGCTTACTGGCATTGGCGCTTCGATAAAGATGGACGTAGACTGTCTGTACTTTCTCCGCTAACGAGTAACAACGAACTGAACAAGAGACGCCAACGTGTGAACGCTGTTTGCGGAGCGCGCCAAGATCCTTTGATGTGTGCACAAAAACCGACACTATTCGGTTGGCCTGCCAATGTTGGCGTCAACTAGACCAATTAAGCCAACATACCACCAAGTATCTCTCTACACGTTGGCCCAACACCTTGGCCACATGTGTACAGCCGCCATAACACAAGCAACGCCACAAGCGCTGCGAGTGCGCTGAAGACCTCGATAGGGTTAAGGATCAGGGTTAATAAGGTATAGGGCATCCCTTACTCATTCAACAGCACATATTATGCTGTTATTTTACAGTCTTCTGTAATGGGATAGGAATACGCACAGCATTTAAATAGTAAAGTGGCAATTTGTTTTTTAACAGAGATTAATAAAGAGGTGACGCCACTTTTATGTCATACGAGTATCACATACAATGTTGCGTGCGAGAAGCAAACGACGCAGTGGGCCAGTCAAAGGTAGCACGCGAACGATTTAATTTATGATTTCAAAGCGAACATTATGACTGATTTAGGGTGTCTTTGGTCAACAAATTTGAAACAAGCACCAAGTGTTATCTTTGTAAATTCCTACGTTTCATTTAACTTGTTGAATTCAATTTAGACTTATATTACGAACAGCAACGAAACTCTGTTTAATTGTTTGTTACGTTTTCAAGCCTGAATTGATCAGTTATTTTTGATATTGCCAAGAAAGTAGGTAACTACGAGATTTTCCGGGTTTTTGAAAAACAATAGTTTTTTTTTATGAAATGAGAACCCTGTAGATTTACAGTGAGGGTTGCATCTTAATGTAGTGTGTGAGTTTGTATGTATATTTGACTAGAATTTAGAATTAAATAAAGGCCTAACACTTAAACTAAGTTAACAGTGTGGTGGAGAGTGTACATTGGTGTAAAAAAAAGATACCAAAAAAACGCAATCTTGGAAAAAAATATAAAGTAACGGCAACGGAAACAAATCAAATAGTTAAATTTTAATGTGAATTTCGGATTTCTTAGAGAACCCGGGTGCCTTCGGTGCACCCGGGTGATTGGTTATAAATAGGGTTTCCTTCCCCTTACTCGGGATTTCCCAGAATTACCCCACAATAACCGTTCATTACGCATGGGTACTTATTACTGGAATAACAATTATTTCCGGATTATATATATATATATATATATATATATATATATATATATATATATATATATATATATATATATAAATATATATATATGTTTCAATACGTAGGTATATTATTTACGTATCGTTTTGATTACAAATAGTAATTTTTGTAACGATAGTAATTTTTTTTAAATCCATGGCCGATGTTAGGTTAGGTTAGACTAAATAATACATCACTGCGTACGAAGTTACGGGTACCAGCTAGTGGTGACTAATGTTCATCAAACTACTACAACATGGAACACGCGTGCCATACAAAACGAATTTTATGGAACATTTAAAAGTGACATATGCGTAGAGCATGAACTGTCATTTATAACAAAACAAACATAATAATAAGTACGTAATTTAAAGAAAATGTGACTTTACGTCAACCCATTAGAGTTTAAAATGAAATAGTAGAAGTTGATCGTTACTACCTTTTTCCATAGACGCGTGAAGGCAAGAGTCCGCCATGATTCTGTCAAAGGCGTTCTTTTTATGTTCCCCTTTGGCACTTGTAACGCAAATTCCATTGTAGTATTTCGATGCTAATGTTGATAAATATGCAGATTATTTTTATAAGCTGAGGCTTTAAATAAAACATCAAGAAAAAAGATGCAGGTTTCAAGGATAAATGATAAGATTGGGGTCAGAAAATTGACCCTGACATACTTTATTTACACGCCGAATTTGTGTTATTCCATAGGATATTCATGAGAATTTTAAGTTAATTTTGTTAATTTCTTTCCGGAAACTAAGGCGTTGGGGTGAGTGTGAGTTTTTAGGTCCTCACGACTCTCCTCTGATTTATTATCATCTCATCCTCATTTAGTATAGGTTTGCCACTAGTGAAGTCACGACGGAACTATCTGTTGGGGGAGCCACTTCCAATATTTTTCCAACACGACTTCGCCGGCAGAATTGAAATCACGACTCTTTGCACACGAACGTTTAGCCCCTACCATTGAAATTAGAACATTTCAAGTGCTCGTAGTACATAAAATGGTAAGGTCGACAGGCTAGAACTGGAAAGTAGTGGCAGGACACACTGTGTTTCGCAGTTATTTGAGCAGCTCCTCTAGCGGCAGTACGTAAAAAAACAGCATGTGTGCTGTTGCGTTTCGGTGAGTGAGTAAGAGCCCCTCCTAAAGGTTCAATATCCCCTCCCAGACCCTTATCAAGAACCCTAATATTTCATTAAAAATTTGTGGCTTAAAGATTTAAGAAAAATATAATGAAAATACTACCTTTGCATTAAGTCTCGTTAAAAGCAACGAGTTTTTATTTTTTATTTTATTGTTTTACTTTACTGAATGAAAGCCTTCATTCCACAACAAAAAGGTAATTTTGATTTATCTGTACACATAAAGGATAAACTTTTAAGAATCATAGTAAAACCCAGTCTAATCTCAGCACGATCTTAAGTCGAATGAACCTGTTGCCTATACACTCAACAGTAAACGCTGGGAATGGCCGCTGTAAAAATAAACACGGCTTAGAAAAGTGCTGAATCTCTCAGAACCTTACACTTACTTCCTATTAACATTTAAACGAAATACGACCTAATTTCCAACGTGTTACGTATGATTATTATTTGAAAGTAAACTTTGAAGAGGTCAGCATGTTCAAATTCCGTTCTGTAATTTTCATATTATGCAGTTGGCTTGTTTACTATACTTTACATATTTAACTAGACCCACACCCTGCTTGGCACGGATGCAATTTTTTTGTCATCGCTCTTTCCCTTAGTTGAAAAATTCGTTGGGTTGTTAAGAAGAACAAAATTAACAGACATACAGAAACAGGCTGAAGTGTACAACGACTTTATTTTTTCATTAGATATCAATAATATTTACTCTATACATAGATCGGAAATCGGAACATTAAAAATCGGAAATAAACCGGAATATGAGAAATAATCAGAAATTCGTGACATCAAGATCAGACACTGGTGCGGATAAACATTGCGTATTAATATTTATACGGCCAATCCAATTTAATACTTTTTTTTTTATTTAAAAATAGATTTTTCTCCTTTTAGACTAATTAGGTATATGTACTTCATGCTCATCTTTAAAGAATTTAATTTCTTCTAATTCGTTACTATATAACTATGATCAGATTCGAAATAATATATCTCTGCGAGCTGGATCAGACTGCCAACATTCTAAAACCTATAATATTTATCAAATATTTGACATTTCAAAATGTTCGTAGGCAACCGCATCGGCGTTTGGTATTTATACGTGACGGATGCTAAATGGCGATTCGTCACATGCAACGAGAATTATTAAGAGAAAATTCAACTAATACATAAATATTTTTTATAAACTTATAGGATAATTGAGAGTGACTGCTGGACTTGAAAAAAAATTGTCTCATGAATAAAAAAAATATTTTATTCGCGGCAAAAAATCTTCTCCAAAATTTTATTTTCTGATATTCATAAACTTCATAAATGTTAGGTACAAACATCAATTATTTATGTATTTTAATTAAAAAAAGTTTTTTTTTTTTCTATAATAAAACGATTAAGTATAAACATTTTCATAATAAAATTACGTTGCTTTACTACTAGTAGTAGTAAAAGCGCCTTGTTACATGGGCAAAGATAATATACAACCTTTATTGACTATGACATTTTAGGATAGCTAATATGGGACGTATTACTTGTTTGAAATATCCCACCGGGTCACTTTAATTCGATTTTTCAACACTGTATTCTTATTTACGAAGTAAGCACATTACCCATTGATCTCAATTGTAGATTATAATAAATTACTTTTTAGGTTTTTATCGAGAAAAGGGTCCCATTGTTGTTGGACCGTAGAGATAGAATCGTTTAAATGGCTCCGTTTGGAGCCGATAGATTAAAGATTAACCACGGCCACGGAACCATTTCGTAACTAATTGGCAATAGCAATGATAAAGACAACTTATTTCTTATTCAACGCTTGCTTATAACTGGTGCTTTATTTCTTGCCGCGATAAAAGAATCAATGTACTCAATATCAAATGAAAATCCCGAAAGATGAATTAATCGAGCAGTTAATTGGTATTGGCGATTGTCAGCAAACAAATTAAATTGTTGTCGAAATAATTTATCTTTACTTGATGTTTTTTTTGTATAGGCCAATGACCTTGAGAGGTTATATTTAATTCCAACTAAAATAATAGTGAACGACAATGGTATGTTAAATAATTTATGAATTCAGAATTTTTTTGAATAAAAAGTACTCTATGCTACTGGCTATGCTAGTATCATTCAAGGTTAAAGAAAAACTTACCCTTCAGTAGTTAATTAAAATTAAAATTAGTTAGTTAAAATTAATTATTCTGATCTTACGAAATCAGATCGCTTTTGTATAAATTTAAAACTACTTTTATTACTTTTCATAGACATCTTTAATTACTAATTATTTAAAATATTACTAACTAGTTACAATAACTTATTTAATCTAATAAATAATATACCAAAGTAATAAAATATTAAATTGAAACCAATTCCAGTAAACGGTTTTACGAAACCATTATATATAGTTAAGGCAACATAAAATTATGTAATACAATTTGATGGCAATAGAATATATCAAAACAGTATCTTTAACACGTAATCGGGTAATGTCCCACGGTTTACGTGACCATTTCTCGCTTTAGTTATTTAGTGTTAGCTGTGTCAATTCAAGCGCCGATAATCAATATCCCATGATAAAAATTAAAAATGGCCTTATATACATTGTTATATTCATATTGACGACACGTTTGTTCTAGTGGATAGTAACCCTAGCTGTTAACCAAATGGTCGCGGGTTCGAATCCCGTTAGAGGCAAATGTTTAGTGTTAACATTTTACTTTTGTACCTGAGTCATGGATGTTTGTATTTATAATATGTATGTATTTACAAAAAAAGTAGGTAATCTATGTAGTACGAGTATATCAACTGTCTGGTATCCTTAATACAAGCATTATTTGCTTAATGTGGAACTAGATGGTGCTGTGTGCAATGTGTAAAAAAAAATATACATATGTATATAGATTCCTTATTTACTGTCGACCACACCTTGACCTTCGACATCGAAATTAGCGATGATGTTAACAAATTTTCATACATATTTAATAGATGTTGAATTACTCGCTCTTCTCTATGAATGACAGCATTTTCCGTCAAGTAAATTACACCGTCTGCCTGTTACTTTATTGCAAGAAAATAATCAGAGAACAGCTAACTAGTTGCGACTATAAAACGAATATGGATGTTATTGATAAAACACGATTACGAACTACGTGGGCGTTCTAAAGACCGGTTCCTTTACTAACTAAAATTATTTAGTATTAGTTATTATAAGAATGTGTTCATGTTTGTTCTGAGAAAAAAATAAAATTATAATTATGTGGACGAAACTGAAAAGAAATATTTCTATTAGCTATTCATATATTCTTTTAGAGGTTATTTTTAATATGCGAATTGTTTGCGATCGAGTTAGTTGCCTGTTGAAGCAATGAAGCGTATTTTAAACATATTTATCTCCCTATCTCCCATTTGCTTGAAAATGGTGCAGTTTAACAGTAATACCTATAGATTTTTAAATTGTGAAAATGGTTTAATTAAAAAAAAATTGTGTGTCAGCTCCGACACACGACTGGAGTTTACTCCTACGATTATAAAATTTAAATTTTCACAATTCGACAACGCCGAAAGAACAATACAACGTATAACTGAGCTATAACGCATAACAACGCATTCGTGTGACAATTCTGATTTTACTCCCATAAATTTTCAAACTCCAAAAAAATACGTAAAACAATTCTCTTCTGTCAGAAAATCAGAAGACGACCGCCATTTTGTTTTATACATAGGTACATGTTTTATACATACTTAGTTACATTCTATTCTGATTTAAAGAATGTTTTAAGCATTTTTACATTTACCTAAATTGGTTTTTTTCCTATTATTTCCTCGCAAGTTAGATAGAAGTAGTTACTATACAAATGTCGAGCTTAACAAACAAACGTTCAACTTATAGGAAACGTTGTTTTCATACAATACCAAGGTCACGGCGGAATTTCTGGCGGGAATCCGCTCCGCCCCTTATTGCACCCGCAAGTGCAATAAGGGGCTAAGAAGGGGCTAAGGATAAGGCTAAGAATAAGGATAAGGATGAGGGATAGGGCAATGTTGCAACAGCAATTCACACAAGTTAAACATTTCTAAGTAAATCGAAATGGTTAAATTGCAAACGAGTCTGATTAAGCGAATAATGTTGGTTTAATGTTAGAATGCAAATGCATAAGCGCATTGTAGGCGTGTTCCCACGAATTTCGTCATAGCCTTTTCGTTTTCACACGAGAAACTCAATTCGAATAATGTTCTAAAGCTGAGTAGGCCACACTTCACTTCTAATGAGGGAATTTTCTTTAGGAAAATTCTTTTTTGTTTAGTCGTTCGTTAATAATTTAAACTTGTGCAACAAAATATACCTTAATAAACGCATTTAGAAATTGGCTTCGGCTTTGGATTTAGATCTTTGGCTTTAAATTATTACATGTCCCCTGGTTAATTATGCGAAGAGCGATAAACAAGAAATGTTTTCAGGATAAAGTGCATCAGTTCAAAGCTGGGAGCAGGTCGCTAGTTAAGGTAGAAAAGCATCAAACTACTACAACATGGAACACGCGTGCCATACAAAACACTACGAATTTTATGGAACATTTAAAAGTGACATAATGCGTAGAGCATGAACTGTCATTTAAAACAAAACAAACATAATAATAAGTACGTAATTTAAAGAAAATGTGACTTTACGTCAACCCATTAGAGTTTAAAATGAAATAGTAGAAGTTGATCGTTACTACCTTTTACTATTGACGCGTGAAGGCGAGTCCGCCATGATTCTGTCAAAGGCGTTCTTTATATGTGCCGCTTTGGCATTTGTGACGCAAATTCCATTGTAGTATTTCGATGTATAAAAGTATTATTATTAATGTACTAAAAGAAATCAAAATTTGCGACAAAAGTTAAAACACTAAAAAAAAAGACAAAATACTAACAGAAAAATTAATGTTTCTTAGTTAAATTATTAACATTAATTTATAAATGCACAAAATGTATTCATTAAAATTCAACAAAAAATAATTACCTAGTTTTATTTAATATCGTGTCCTTACTTTCGCAATTGACACAACATTGACATTTTTACACAATGAAAATTGGTCTTAAGCCCAGTACTTTAAGGTATATTTTAACGTAATCCTGGATTAATTTCAATGTTTCATTTCTTTTTTTTTATCACCAAGGCAGTCTAGACGAGGCAAGGTTTCACGCCGTTCTCAAACTGTCAACCAACAAAGACACGTGTGAGTCAATTATGGGGCTGATTGTAGTCTGTGTTTGTGCGAAAAATGTCTGCAATTTATCATGCTTACTTACCTACTTTGCGCAGATAATCTCACAATTAAGTTAATTTATTGGCAAAAGAAAATTAAGTAATACAGTTAACAAAGTGTAAAGAAAAAAGTAGCTTATCCTGTGTCCTGTACATGTAAGTAAGTTTCATGAAAATCAGTTAATTCTTTTAAGAGTTATCTAGGATCATACACACATACAATACCTACACTTACATATTTATTATTAGTATTGATATTGATATATATATATCGTGTAAAGTTATTTGATAACTAATCAACGTTTAGGCAAAGTATTTTGGAGTTTTTGTACACTAGAGTGACCTATTCACCCTTAAAGTTGCATTAAAACTTGTGTTAAAATATGGATTTTTCAAGGATCATATCTTTAAATTAATTAACGAATTAAATAATTAAAGAACCTAGTTAACGACAAGATAAATCGGCATCATGATTACTTTTATAAATTAAACATAAAACAGCGGAGTAAATCATTCTACGTTTGTATGGAGGAAAGTTGACCTGAAGGTAAACAATTTATTATTAAAAATTATACCTACACTAATCCATTGACATTCTATTCTAATGAGCCTAAACAAGCTATGTCTGCTGTAAGGTTTTGAGGAGATGGATGTCTCGCAGACTCCTTGCTGCTGAAGCATCAGGTCAAGGTTAAGAAGTCATGAAAATACCACAGATATAACTGTGCACCAAATTTCAAATCGATCGCACCTGTGGAAGTGAGTGATCTCACTCACTCACTCACTCACTCACTCACTCACTCACTCACTCACTCACTCACTCACTCACTCACTCACTCACTCACTCACTCACTCACTCACTCACTCCTTCGTCAACTAGGAAATGAGCTGATGAACTTCAAACGCCTGAACAGATCTTCATAATTTATAGCTAAGAACTATCTCAATCACGTCAGCTTTCAAACAAAAAAAGGATGAATTCAATATCAATACTAATAATCAATACTAATAATAAATCTGTAAGTGTAGGTATTGCATGTATGTATGTATGTTCCTCCATAACTCTTAAACGAATTAACTGATTTTCATGAAACTTTCATGATTTTCATGAGACGTACAGGACACAGGATAGACTACTTTTTCTTTTTCAACGCGGAAGAAGTCGCGGTCACCAGCTAGTTCTTTATATATGAACTAGCGACCCGCTCCCGGCTTCGCCCGCGTCATATCGGTACTAAACTTCACAGGATTACCCGCTGGACTAATCTGAAGATTGTCTGAAAGTTTCATCTAAATCGGTTCAGCGGTTTTGGAGTCCATAGGGAACATACACACACACATCGCCTTTTATATGTTAAAAGAAGATGTGTTCATTTTTTGTTTACAGAAAGAATAAAAGTAGGTATAACAATAATGGATATGGACTAGAAACGTATCCTATATAACTACAAAGAAACTGACTGGCCGGAAACACACCAGTAATGATTTAATTAAATAGATTCTCTTGCCTAACCGAAAACAAGCCGTGGGAACATAGCATTACTTAAAACTTACTTAAAAACCAAGTTAACATCTACAAAATATAAATCAAAGTGAATTCAAAATAAAAGACATTGCACAAACAAGACGATTATAAATTACTGTCGCCATGTCTGACGAAACTTTTGACGAAAGAACACAATTGAACATTTGCCAAGAAAAATGTTTGCGTACCTTAAACTCAAGGACATTCTTTTTTATATACAAATACTAGCGACCCGCTCCCGGGAAAAAATTAATAAGGTTTTATTATACATTAAAAAAAATATGTAACTGATGGTGAAAACCGCATCAAAACCTGTTGCGTGGTTTAGGAGTTAACGGCCAATACAGACAGACTCAGAAAACGGCTCAAATTTCAAGTTATTCTATGTTACCGACTAGTAATTTTATTTAATACTAGTATTAAATAAAATTACAGCTAGCTGGCGCCCGCGACTTCGTCCGCGTTGAAAAATGAAAAAGTAGCCTATCCTGTGTCCCGTACGTCTAAATGTTTATGTACCAAGTTTCATGATAATCAGTTAATTCGTTTAAGAGTTATGGAGGAACATACATACATACGATACCTACACTTACAGATTTATTATTAGTATTGATGATGATTACCTATATAATGTGTAAATATAATAACAATTAGGGCCTCTTTCACAAACTACATGTAAAGTGTTGATTAGTTACTTTTAGAAATCATTTTCGGTTATATTGAATTATGCACTAGGTTTACAGCATTATTCGATAGCCGATTTTTTTATTATTATTTTCTATTTAATGTTTGGGAAGTTTACCGTACAAACATCAGCTCCATTATCCCCGGTTACCGGTGACTTTAAATGACAGTATGGCCTGCTTGACGTTTATTAAAGAGGCGCTAAGAGTTATGAAGGAACATACATACAGAAAAAAATTCTAAACATATATTTATATACATGAGTATAGAGCCTATAAATACGGTATTTCTGAAAACAAAGTAACTTACTCCATGACCAACCCTTACAGATTTATTATATTAGTACCTATTGATGATGATAATAAATACCTCTTCAACCACTAATAAAACAGTGATCCACAACTTGCGATCTTCGTAAAATCTAATACTAAAAAATATGTTGGAAAATACACATAATAACTTAAATTATTAAGCGCCTGTTTCTCAAACGTCAAGTAGGCCAAACTGTCATTTAAAGTCACCGGTAACCGGGGATAATGGAGCTGATATAACTAACTACCTTTGTTTGTACGGTAAACGTCCCAAACATTATATAGAAAATAATGAAAAAAATTCGGCTATCGAATGATGCAGTAAACCGAGTGCATAATTCAATAAAACAGAAAATTATTTTTAAAAGTAACTAATCAACACATTAGGTACTTGTAGTTTGTGAAAGAGACCCTGAGGGTAATTAACTTTAATTGTATTTTATTCTGTCTGTGATCAAAAACAATTACTTTTAATTGTTTACTGTTTTTCTTATCATTTTTTATAGTCAATGTCATTTATTGCACAATTCTTGCATAAAAAACAAAATCCAACAAGTTTGTAGGCGGAGCAACATTGTAACAATACGACTCATAAGGCTATGTGGTAATGGTCACATTAAAAGCGGGCGGTTAAATATACGAGTATAAAAAAAATCATATAATAGTAATAAATCACTACTGATATTATAATTGCGATGGGTTTGTTTGTTTGTAACGGCTCTTAACTACTCAACCTTGTAATTGTGGACGAATCTTCCAGAAAAAATCCATACTTTCGTAGAAAATCCTTCAAAGACCGCAGTCAAATACCAACATTAGGCTGTTGTTTTTCGGTGACTGAGTAATGGGATTTCCTATTCTTTATAATACTAAGAACGGCAACGCAATTGCGGCATATACACTGCAGCTGTAGACCGTTAGCCTACCTGCCAACTTTTATAAAAAAAAATATATAAAAAGGTTTAATGTGCTAGTGTATTGACAAACATGTATAAATAACTGCAACTCCACTTTAAGTTCAAAATTAAAATACACAGTTATGTCTTAATTAAAATATATTTTTGAAAAAAAAAAGAACACTAACTACATTTATATTTTACTAGCGACCCGCCCTCCGGCTTCGCTCGCACGGATAATTTTTTAATGCAAATCATATACGTAAACTAACCTAACTAACTAACATTAGCGCAAACAGACAGAAGCAAAATGCTTTAAGTGGTTTAAAACTTAGACAAGAAACAGACAGAAGACACTTTATTTGATAACTAACTGGCGCCCGCGACTTCGTATGCGTTGAAAAAGAAAAAAGTAGCCTATCCTGTGACCCGTACGTCTAAATCTAAATATCTTTTATCTATTTTATCTACCAAGTTTGATGAAAATCAGTTAATTCCTTTAAGTTATGGAGGAACATACATACATACAATACCTACACTTACAGATTTATTATTAGTATTGATTGATTGATATGTTAAGAGCGGATATAAAGAGAAATAGCCAATCCTAGAATTGAATTTTATCTAACTAAGTGAACAGTCTAATTTAATAAAAAAAATTAAATAGATAAATACATTATAAATGAAAGTGACGACTGTAACAGAAAACATAATATAATGAAATTTTCTCTATTTCCATCTATTTTAGTTTTATTTTCAAAATGACACACATTACAAAGCTAAAAGTGTATCAGTAATTTCACTTCACATATTATCTAAGGCTGTATGTAACAATTTTTCATTTGACATTGTAGTTTACGAATAATTAATATTTAATACTTTTGGCACTTATAACATTTTTATTGAGCGAGATGCGCTATCTTCCGTCGCATGTTGTGCGTAATTCTACGTATTTTGTGTCACTGTCATGTCCAAGGGGCCACGCGGGTGAAATTACTAATTTTGTTTGCTTTTTACCCACTCTTAAGTTAGATACATAGATTTAAATAAAGAAATTTCTATACCCGCTCCGCTTATAATAACGCGCTACGCTAACTGTACGAGTTACAATGTTTTGTAAATTTTTTTGTCTCTATAAAACACGGCGTGGACGCATTTCTATATAGGGCATATCTGTTGAAACGACACAGACATGTACTTGATATTTTCTCACGAAAGCAATAAATACTGTGCGGGGCTTCTCATGTTGTAATGTATTGCTGAGTTTGATTCTACAGTTACATATACTCGTAAGTATTACTTAAGTGTAAGTACAAGTATTTCTTTTTTGATGCCTTTGTGGTACATCAGCAGTACCACATTTATGCTTTTGCATGCATTCGGATGTAGCCAAATGAAATACTCAATAGCTTGAATCTTATATTAACTGATAGAATTTACAATAATTACATTTTCAAATTAGCCTATGTACATAGCAAAAGTCCGGTTGAAAAACTATAGCACAATAATAATTACAAATGTTGACAACTCCTTTTATACACAAATTTGACATGACAGTTTATTCGTTTTCATATTTTTGAATCTATTCTCGATTTTTCAAATCTTCTATGCCAGCGTTAGTCGGAGAGGTTGTATAACTGTGGAGTATTGCCACACCTTCTTCAAATTAATTTCTATGAATAAATAAGTCCTTGAACACATTTAAGTAAATTAATTAGACGTTCTCTTAAGCTATTGTTAATAATTTGTTGAATATTGTTAATTAATTTGTTATTGTTTGCTTGGTCGAACGTTGTTCATTGTTATTTAACAAAACAGACATTACAATATAGTGTTGTAATGTTTGTTTTGTTAGCTCGGGCTTCTCTATGGTACAAATCGATTGAGACAGTCCTGGCAGACAATAAAGCTTTTCAAAGAAGTGTCTACTAACTGAATTTATCCCTTAAACAAATACACACACATACATAATCATAATCTTAATAAACAACCTTGTTACTAAAATAGTACCTAACTATACAAATAAAAACATAACGTGTTATGAAGGAGTGCAGTTTAAGTGATACTTAAATGTCAATATGACATTTTGAATTTTTGACTTCTTACTAATAAGGGAGCATAAATGGTAAAAAATATTAAATAATCTTTAACATATAAAAATTATATTGTCTCATTTTTATTATATTTTTTTGCCAATTATATATTTATATTACATAGCGTCATCTGTTGGATACTTACTCAATCCAGAAATTATTTGTTATAATAATCTGTGAGTTCCATAAGAATCTAACAGATGGCGGTGTAAGGTTATCGGATGGATTTAATAAAAAATTTCACTCGTGCGAAGCCGGGAGCGAGCCATTAGTACCTATATAGATCCCATAAACTTACAATGTACAAGTTCATTTGGAACAACACAGAAATAATTCAAATTCAACATTGTACATAATTATAAAGTTTTGACCGCAAGGTAGTTATTGGAATTGCTAATTCGTTTTTCAAACTTGCAAAACCAAGTAACTAAACCCTACCTAACTATTTGGGATACATAAATAGGGATAGGTGGAACGGGCGGGATAGATCAACGAAATATTTTCATACATCAGTGGGGATAATCGGAAAAATTCCGTTTATTAATATCGTTGGAGATACATTAGTGGGGATAGGTGAAACGGGCGAAATTCTCAACGATCCTTGTTTTCAAAACATTCAAATTAAACTTATAAATACTTAGGCCTTAATTTCATAAACTTTCATAAAAATTTCATAACCTTCATATCATAATTCATAAGCTTTTAACATAAACGGCTATTAACCCTTTAACCGCTTGGTTTTGTAGGAGCTGTCGTGCCCCTAGCGTCTGACTCGTAATTTTTTATTTATTTATTTATTTGAGAGAAAGCAACTCAATGATTTAAAAATAAACATTATACAAGTAGAGGAAATTGTCGTATATACTCGTATCCTGAATCAGCTCTGGCGGAATGGACACAAAAATAATTGTCGGATAAATCCGACTCTGGCGGCTAAAAGTTAGGAAATGTTTAAAAAAAAAAATTTTTATTTATTGAAAAAGTACGCTTTTCATAATAATATTTTCATACTAAGGAAAATATGCTATTTAATGAATCAGAATCAGAACGAATGCGTACAATCTAGCCGCTCACAGTACAATGCGATTAGAATAATAGGACCGCACGGGCGGGCGCCATATTGTGACGTTTTTACTCATTAAAGTACGGTCGGCAATAAACATTCATTTTGAGAATTTAATTTGATATCTCTATTTTGTTTTAAACTAGACGACAGTCTCTTTGTTCACCTCTTCTTATCACGCTTTTATTATTAGGCCTATTCATGAATTATTTTTTTACTCATCTTCCTATACACTTAATTTAGATAAAATATTTTTTTAGTTATTAGGTAAAGTACCAATAGCAGCATCAATAACGATGTCGAATCAGAGCCAATTAAATAAATTAGTGGCATAGTTTAAAACATTTTTTTAAATATTATTTACATAAAAAATAAATATATAAATAATATTACTTTTTTTTATTCTAGTGTCTACCTCAAAAGCTTCGTTGTATAAAAACCTTGTTATTTTTGTTTTTTGTTATTTTTGAAACTTTTTGTTTTTTTTTTTTCTTAAAGTATTTTGTGTTATTTAAAATTAATTCTCTTTTATCATGTCATGCTATTTTGCCCCTAGTTCCCAAGCAAGTACAAAATATATTAAAAATAGTGGGTTTTTTCACACTATCAAATCCGACATAAATTAAAATAGGTGACGTCACAATATACCCCACAATAACGTGCATTCCCTATTATATTCTTTGATAGGTACCATAGTATAATACGCGCGCATACGCCCGCGGCGCGTAGATACTAAGCGTCAAATTCTTCTTAGGGCAGTATACTAGCTTTTACTACTCAGTATTGCAAAAAGATACAAATACCTCTTATAATGTGCTCAGGAAACAGCAGGAAAAAAGTCCTTCTTTTATCAATAGAAGCAACAGGAAAAAAAGTCCGCGTCGTCCGATCAATCGGACAAACGGGAAATAAAGACCGCATCGTCCGATCAATCGAACGAAGCAGTCGGACCACGAGGTCTCAGGGTTTTTTATATTCACTAAAGAACACAATATTTAAGTTTTCATAGTGAAAATTAAATCAATAACAGTAAAAAACAGAATAACTGTGAAATAATCATATAAGTGTGTTACGAAAGTATTATTTTTTTGTTATGCAAACGGAGACCGCGACTAATCTTTTCAATGACGTCACAGTGCACCAAAGCTTTCACATCTCTTGCAGTTTACATTACGATTCTGAATGCACGTCGGCCTACTGACTGGTGTCACCACAGTTCCGGTGTGAACGTCGCCTATCGCGACCGCAGACAACCTATTGAATCTTGATTTCCAGACATTACTTGTACCACGATGCTCTTAGGAACAGAGACTAATGTTGCGTCATGTAAATGTTGCATCTATCGAAAGTGACTATTTAAAATTTTCTCTGGTCTGTTTTAGTAGTGGGAAGACACACTGGCGTTTCGCAGTCGTAAATTGGACAGCACGACTGAATAACAACTACAAAAGGACCACCATGAAATACCAACACGTGTTTTATTGTGTTTCGGTATGTGAGTAACTGATGCCAGATCCCATTTTCTTTTCCCATCCTAATTCCTCATAAGGTTGGCATCGCACTTGCCAACCTCATGAGGTTCAAGTATGACCATCAAGTAAACCGTCTGCCTATCTGACGTACACAAAAATAATAATGTATAATTATTTTAATTCACCAACCTAATTGTTAACTTGATTAAATAACTTTAGTTTTTGGAAAGTTATAATAGTTTAATTGTTCAGAGTAAAGGTTGTTTTCAATAATTTGACCCGGTACATAGTTGTATAACCGCGAGTTAGTTTCGCATTTAGGGCAGGTAACTAATTTAGTAAGGGGATAAAAAATAATATATTTTATAACATTAATTGGAAGACGCGGAGTGCCCTGCGAAATAACAGCACGTGTGCTGTTGTGTTTTGGTGAGTGAGTAAGGTATATAAGAGCCCATTTCTCTATCCCTTCCCAATCCCCTTACTCCCTATAACTACTATGATTAATTTTTCTCTATATTTATCCTACTATAGTCGGCAGCACTCGCAGCACCTGTGGAGTTGCTTGTGTTATGGTAGTCCACCTCATGTCAGCCTGTCTGCCGACCTTAACATTAAAAAAGACCAGATGGACAGACGAAGAGCGGATAACCCAAAAAAAGAGCACAGACGAAGACGCGCGCAAAAGCTATAAAATTATTCATTAAATGTAAATTACTTTAAATGTAAAATATACTTAATTCAACGCGTCTCCGGGGAATCTTGAAACTTTGTTACAGAACATACAGTAGCGGAGTTTGTGTTGTGTGAATTAATAAATTCGCTCGAAGGCGGCTTCAATTGCGGTGGATGTGAAATAACCTTAATAAGGGTACTGAAAGACAACGCGGTTAAGAAATTGATCCACCCGATCAATTGATTGAACGTAGACTGCAAGGTACCTACACGTGTGAACCCGTCAGCTGTGAATGAGGCTTTTAAATTGCTGGCTAGACGTTTGCCACAAACTTGCCGTGGAGTGGAAATATGCTGGAAGTGCGCCCGCTTATTGAAATGTCACTCATCTGTCACTTCGGTTGTTCGGTTTGAAACGTCCGTTGCAACAACTTCGAAAACGATTCGAATCTGTTATTTTAGAATAGAATAGAAAATATTATTCTGTTGCTTGTTGAGGATTATGACTAACCTATCTAGAGAAGATTTGTATTTTTCAATGTTTGTAAGTAATGAATAAATTCAAAAACTACAGGACCGATTTTGAAAATTCTTTCAACTACAGAAAGCTACATTATCAGCGCGTAACATAGGCTATATTTTATGAAGATACGCGGGCAAAGTCACGTGCTACAGCTAGTATTGTATAAAACATACGGCTTCCTACGGAAAACAATAAATAATAGACGCAACGTGAAAAGGAATAGGCAACAAATAGTTTTAGCAACAAAAAGGATATATATAGATTGCAAAATTTCAACCAAATTATGTTTCATGAATATTTAGCAATAACTTTTGTCAAATATTCAAGCGATCCCAAACAATGTAAAGCCTAAAGCGGACCTAACGTATTTGATCCGAGTTAAACATTTTAATTAAACTATTATCCATGAAGGTTGTTTAACAATAGATTGTAATTAATTTAGGGGATAAAGCCATTAATATTTAATTTAAATTCAGCAATAAAATAACGACCGCTATATTTATGTTGAGATTTTTAGGTATATTTAAGATATTATGAGAAAAGATGGCACGTTTGACGAAACGATTGGTCTAGTGGCTAGTAACCTTAGCTGTTAACCAAACGGTCGCTGGTTCGAATCCCGCTAGAGGCAAATGTTTATGTGTTAACATTTTCCTTTGTATCCGAGTCATGGATGTTTGTATTTAAAAAAAAAGTTATCTATGTAGTATGTCAACTGTAAAAGTAATCCATAATATAAAACCATTAGTTGCTTACTGTGGAACTAGATGGTGCTGTGTGGAATGTGTGTTAAGATATAATACTAAGCGCCTGTTTCTCAAACGTCAAGTAGGCCAAACTGTCATTTAAAGTCACCGGTAACCGGGGATAATGGAGCTGATATAACTACCTTTGTTTGTACGGTAAACGTCCCAAACATTTAATAGAAAATAATAATAAAAAATCAGCTATCGAATGATGCAGTAAACCGAGTGCATAATTCAATATAACAGAAAATGATTTCTAAAAGTAACTAATCAACACTTTACTTGAAGTTTGTGAAAGAGGCCCTAATAATACTAAGCGAGGAATTCTTGTATGCAACGACGATCTCGTAAACGGCTCTAACGATTTTGACGAAAATCTAGGGTTAAGGGTTTTTTAGGTCTAGAAATCGATCTGTCAGGGTCTTATCTTTGAGAAAATTCGTTTTAGATAGTTTCAAGTATTCTTGAATTTGTTCATAGACTTTCTTTCTTACAAACCTTTCATTAGCCCGAGTCACCCAGTCTAGTTATTATTATTATGGTAGGCACGCTGAGGATCTGGTGGTACAGTGGTATCTAAAATCCTTGGCCTTGGTAGCTTTGTAGGGATAAATAGGCTGAGGAAAGAAAATCATGCAATGAAATAAGATCTTCTATTCTATAAAGCTCAGTGTTGTCACTACTCAATATTAAAATGCAGATGTAACACGTCGGGATTAAGAAATTTCGGTGGACACAGATTAGGCAACATCTGTAATCGTTTTCAGCGGTTTTTTACTTATAAAAGCGTTTAAGAAACTAGAATGACATTAAGAAATCACGTCTAATGATCTGAGAAATAATTAAATTCTTTAGAACTGACTTGGTTTAACAAGAAATATCGTCTTGGTTTTCATTTCATCATTCATTCATGAAAGATGTTATTCTGCTGCGTATATATTACTATACTAGCTGGCGCCCGTGACTTCGTCCGCGTTGAAAAAGTAGCCTATCCTGTGTCCCGTACGGCTAAATTTTTATCTACCAAGTTTCATGAAAGTCAGTTAATTCGTTTAAGAGTTATGGAGGAACTTACATACATACATACATACATACAGAAAAAAATTCTAAAAATCGTCAATTTAGTTTCAGTATGATGTATAGAGCCTATAAACACGATATTTCTGAAAACAAAGTAAATTACTCCATGACCAACCCTTACAGATTTATTATTAGTATTGATATTGACGTGTAAGTTTCATGAAAATTGGTTCAGTAGTTAAAGAATAACGAACATCCTAACAAACTTTTGCATTAGTATTATTATTAAACAATAGGTATAGATATTTTATTGCAGATTGCATCTAAGTGACTTTTAGTTTACATTTAATATTTGATAGTTACAGAAATGTGTTGAAGGTTGAAATAAAGGTCTTTTTCTGTATCCTTGACAACGTATTTGCATAATTTTATGATGAACGGTTGAGTAGTTAAGGCGTGAAAGCGTAACAAACAAACATACATACAAACTCACTTTCGCGTTTATAGGTACCTCTAATATTAGATATTACTTTCGTCTTGTTATGATTCTTGTTTATTGTTAGCATGTGTTATATGTTTTATTGAAATTGTGAAGGACGTGAAAAAAAAAATCCCAAAATATTTAATAAAAATACAATTGATGAAACAGAGTTCTAATTGTTTAATTGTTTGATAAATAAATTTAATTTTGTTTGCTTTCAAAAGTTATACAAAGCATAGAAAGCAAAATATTTTACAAAATCGTTCGTTGTTCAGATGCTGGTAACATAATGAAACAAGCGGTAAACGAAATGTTAGCAATTTACCAAACAAAGCCCGATTAATGAGGTGGAGGGGATATTTTTCGTTATTCTCTCTTCTTATCGAGCCTCTATGGTCAATTAACAGCTATTTATTATGGACTAAATTAAACCCAGACGGTCGTAATTATTTACCAGTCGTTTAGCAAGGTAAGGGGTTATTAGTAATTGGCAAGAGCATAATAAAAAAGAGCAAATTTTTATCATACCATTTGATTTCGATTTTTGAGTTGAAAGTTTGTTTATTTATGTAGATTGTAAAAATTGTGGAATTCAATTTTTTTTTTTTTAAATAGTTTTTGTGAAAGTACCTGCCACTTTGATGGCAGGTGGCAAAGATACACAGCAAAGTCGCGGGCTAAGCTAGTAGTTAAATAAATAAAAACATTGAATAGTTAGACTCATTTGAAATAAAAACTAACAACCATCCGACATGGATACGTATGTTCACATTCTTGATTTGCTAGAAAAATACCAACGTTCTTTGTGTTCACTTGAAAATTGAGTTTCTTACTGAGAATTGTCGTTTCATAGACTGTTCTAAGTAAGTAACGCAATGTCCGCTACATGTATAAAACATACGAATTCTTACGGAAAACAATAAAAGAATTGACGCAATGTGAAAATGAATAGGCACCAAATAGTTCTAGCAACAAAAAATATATAATTTTGGCAACAAATAACCTATTGAGCTACGAGTAAATCTCTTCAATTAAGTACCTATGCATAGTTCTGATCCGTTTATTGTTTGAACAGGTTTAAAAAGAAACTATTTTCAGTTTGTCGCTCTAGCCTAAGGGCCTCTTTCACCATCTGTCAAGAAGGTTAACCGTCATTTAAAGTAACCGGTCACCGGGGATAATGGAGCTGATACCTATACTTCTGTTTGTACGGTAAAAGTCCCAAACATTAAAAAGAAAATAATAAAAAAAAAATCGCCTAACTATCGAAGGATGCACTAAACCGAGTGCATAATTTAATAAAACATAAAATTATTTCTAAAAGTAATTAATCAACACTTAACTTGTAGTTGGTAAAGGGGCCCTAAGATAAATAAACCTATAATCATGAAAATAATTGAATACGTATAAATTCCTAATCCCTTATCCTTAAGCCTACTATGGTTTGCAGCACACTTGCAGAACCCGTGGTGTGTTATAGGCTAAAGTACCATCAAGTGAGAAATGAAAGAAAAAAAATTAAGAAAATTAATTAATCCACTTAAAATCGGCTCTATCGCCCAATGCCTATAGTAATACCAAAGTTTTATTATGTAAAAAGTAGCCTATCCTGTGAAAAAGATCCTGTGTCCACGTTGAAAAAGAAAAAAGTAGCCTATGCTGTGTCCTGTACGTCTAAATATTTATCTACCAAGTTTCATGAAAATCAGCTAGTTCGTTTAAGTTATGGAGGAACATATGTACATACAATACCTACAGTTACAGATTTATTATTAGTATCGATTGATTGATTGTAAAACTGTGGTAATACCACAGATGCATTGGTGGATGATAAAGCACTGCCAACAAAAATTAATTTATTCCCTTAAGTTTCGAAATTAAAAAAAAATTCTACCGGAAAGCCAACGCCAGTGACTAGTTGCTAACCTTTCAACTTCTAGACGTCAAGATGACTTTGACATTATAAACGGCATCGCTAATAATGACACAGCACCACTGTCACTGAAACTTTATTAAAAGTTAAAGGACAACGGCCGCCGCATTTAATGTTGAAAAGTAAAAGGATCTTCAAAGAAACATTATGTAGAAATAAACGTTTACTAGTTATAAATTCAATACGTATGCAATCAGAAAGAACACAAAAATAACAAACAGTTTTTATAACTGCTTAGTGTGCTCAGTACATACAGACGTACGGCTGATTACCATCTTCATCTTGTCGAAATCACTCTTTTTCGGACCAAGCACTTTTAAACATAATGCGCACCGCCATGGTTTGGAACTCTATGCTGTATTTCCGAGCTCATATAACCAGTTCTTTTCAAAGTTCGAGTAAATAGGCATCTTCTGGGTGAGCTCGCTCCATCATAGGCCTCATCCTTGCTACACGGCTGGTTGTTTGCCAAGAGCAAACCCATTTCTAACAAAAAAAAAACTACACTCAATTCTATATGTAAATCATGTATACAAAGTATTTACTATAAACAGTCCAACTAGCTAACTTTGAGAAAGAGGTCAACCGTCAAATCTGCCTAGGATTGGCAGCGTTCTGAAAGCTCAGATAGATTTTGTCCAAATTTTTTTCTGTGCCGTAAAACAAAAGCTTTCGACCAATGTGTGTTGCCAGATGATGACATAAATTACTATTATTATAAAAAATAGTCGTTAATTGTTACTTAATATTAAAAAGTTAAACTATGTTAATATTGTCATATGACAATGTCATACCTACGTGTGGTCTGGTCAATGAACCAGCTTTGTAAGGTGACATTTACAATGAATCAAAGCCGTAAAAAAACAATGGAAATGTCTTTAAAATATTTTATGGGACAGCGTTGCAGTGATTTTTATAGTTTAGGACAGACACACGTTTTGTTGTGAAAGGCTACAATTACTTGAAGGTAAATAACTCGAAAGGTATGAAATTTTAAAGTTTTTGTATTATACCTAGACAAAAAAGGAGGAATAGATTATTCTAATCTAACTAATAATAACCAACAGATGCCAGTTTTTTTTGAGACATCCTCGTAAGAATAGCTACACTCCAGTTTTCTTTAAAAAAATATTTTTAATACTTTAATTAATATTTCAATGTTTCATTATAACTTTTTTAAATTATACATGTTTTTTGACAATTTTTTTAAAGCCAAGCACGAGGAAGTTTATTCCTTATCATTATTATTTATATTTCTATTAACTATCAATATTTGAAAAAACTCCATAAAAATAATTTTATCGTTGTCTTTATTAAATGCAAAACCAAGAAATAAATTTGTGTTTATTTTTTTCTAAAATTTTATATGTCATTTCTACTTCCAGAAATTTAGGGCCAAAAATTTTTTATTGTGATGGATAGATACCTACATATTATGTACTAAGCTGCTAATAGTATAATTTTAAAGTACCTACGCGAATTTTGATAAACACGTAAGACACAAGAGATGTTATGTAGGTACTTAATATTACTTACTTCTACTTATTAACAAGTTTCCTTCACTTGCTAACTTATGTGCAGCCCACGTCATATCACATTATGAATATGGCATCGTTTTGCATTTACTGTTAACAACTGACGTCTTACATAGATAGCGGTACTCGCGGGTATTGGGTACTCTTTTTTTACCTATAATGAAGGAATTGTATTATTTAAAAAAAATGTGAAGTGATCTTATGCACGACAATATTATTAGCGCCCCCGGCTTCTACCTACAGTTTTACGTGGGATTCAACCAATAGGTACGTATTTGAAAAAAAAAAAGTTATGAAATTGTACGTTTAGCAACGCATTTTTTTATAATACCTAGGTTACCAAGTACTTGAAAATTTTCTTAACTATGTTTAGTAGGCTTTCTTTCAAGTATTTTTTTTTAATAATAATATATTGTTTTAATAAAATCCTTAGCTTTAATTTTGAGCTTTAGCTTTCCTAGAAGAGGAAAATCTTGGCGACACTAGCACATAGTCTATAAAATTACCTAGGTACATGAACGAAACCGCCGGCAAAAGCTAGTCATATAAAAATAAATTGTATCTATAAAATGAAGTTAAAATATACCTACAATAGCTAAATTTCAACTAACCGGTTGACCAATCATCGCGTATAGCAAGTGTAGGTAATTTTTCATACTTACCTTTTAGTTCTGTTAAATTTCAAGGTAGGCGAAGCCTCAGGGCACATATAGTTAAATACACTTTTGTTTATTTAACTACTAGGCTAAGTACTAGGCGACTTTTGTTGGTCGACTGCCAAATATCTAACTTAGTTATTTTATAACTTATTCATATTGAGTTGGATTTTGAATTGTCGAGCAGGATATTGGAGGTAATATTCATTATTTAGGAATGGTTTTTAATAAAAACATAGTTTTTATGGTACATTGTTGACAAAATGTGTTACAAGATTTATTTGTACTAGAAACCTAATACCTAGGAATAAGGACAAAAGAAAATAATTATTACTTAATAGGACAACACTGCGTTGCAAGGATAAAATATGGGTAAAATTTCTACGTTAACAACCTATTGTTACCAACCTACATGACCCAATATGTCTTACCTACCTGTTGCTAAGCAATCTAATAAGGTCTAAGTGGGAAAGCTGTAGGTGTTTGGTTTTATTTTCAGGTTCACTTACGAATTTTTGTTTATTTATTAAACACACAAAAATGGGTAGGTAACAAAAATCTCGTAGAAATATTTATTATTTAGGTATAGGTACCCGCTGATGAAAATCACTGGACTCCTCAGGTGTTCTTATTACACCTTTTACCTACTTAGATGTTTCTTATAAACTATTTACTAGTAAGTTTACTAGTAGGTGCCGATTCGGCCCGTATGCTTCTAGGTACTTCAGTAGTTTTTGCTGTGCTGTGCGTTGTAGGACTTAGGACAAACAATTTTATAATTCTAGAATACTATTATAATATCAATGCCTAAGTACGATACTTTTGAAATTTATAGGTCAGTATATATTTGAATTTTCAAATAAGGAACAAAAATAAGCTCTGGATTTTATGACAGTTACGTAAGTACCTATGTAATAAGTAACTGTAAAAAAAATCAAGAGCTAAAATTTATGACATAAACTACTTAGCCAGTCATTTTCAGCGAAAATTGAACTTCCTGGCATATTAGATAATAAAATAATAATTTGTTACAAAACGGGTTTATTTATATGTATTATATTTTTACATTTGGTTCACTGTTAACTTGTATAACTAGTTTTACACTAGTAAATGTGTTTATTGAATTATTTATTAGTTAAATTGGTCTTAAGTTTAAACCAAATTGTTGGAATTGCGCTATAATTAAAAGTTAATAATACACCCCCTGCACACCTATGTTATATTGAATAAGAAAAAATAATTTTGCCGCCAAAAAATAAAATAAAACAATACCTGTTGAAGACCACGGCAGTTCCCTCCAGTGACGAACCTTTTAAATCCAGTTCGAACAATTAATTTAAATCCAAAATCGAACACAACACAAAACACAAATTGTCACACAAATCCTATTCTAATTTCTATGCAATGATAATTTCTATGATATACAAATGATAATTTCTATAATTCTTTATATTATGGAATTTTGCAATTAAACTTTTCTTTAAAAAGAACCGGTACCACTAAAAAGTGTACTCAATGTACATTAAATTATAATTGTAACGGTTTTTTAAAAAAAACCGTACACTTTTTAACGGTTTTTGTTTTCGATATTTTCGAAGATTGCGGCCATGACGAACACCAGGCGAGGCGCGACGTGATTGCAGGACTGCGGCGGACAAACTGAGCGAGCGAGCTGAGCGAAGCGAACGGAACGAGCAAAAATGGCTGCCGTAGCTAGCGAGCGGCCGCCGTGTGTCATAGATTAGTTTATTTTGTGAGACAGAACAGCTGAATGATCTCATGTGCCCACTAGTCGAGTGATTAAGAAACTTGCCTTGACGCTCTGACTCAAGGGTTCGATTTCCAACAGGGTTAATTTTAGAAAAAAATCCTAATTGATGTTAGTGAGTTTGTGACTGAAGGCAACAACTTCCAAATAATCGAATTCGGACATTAGGACCAAACTTTTGTAACGTTTCCTTAAAATGATGTCTTTTGTCTTCAATACTAATAATAAATCTGTAAGGGTTGGTCATGGAGTAAGTTACTTTGTTTTCAGAGATATCGTGTTTATAGGCTCTATACATGATACTGAAACTAAATTGACCATTTTTAGAATTTTTTTCTGTATGTATGTAAGTATGTATAACTCTTAAACGAATCAACTGAATTTTCATGAAACTTGGAAGATAAACATTTAGACGTACGGGACACAGGATAGGCTACTTTTTTTCTTTTTCAACGCGGACGAAGTCGCGGGCACCAGCTACTTAGTTACTTAGAAAAATTTACACATTCGTTCACACACAGTCTGTCTACCTGACAGCCATAAAACGTGGCGCAGGCGAAATAGTCCACTTTATGGTAGATGATAATCCTCGCCTGGAAACATCATTAGGAAGTTTGTAAGTATGCTACCAGCGTTAACGGACAGGAACACTTTGTGGTTACAAGTTGGCTACCGTCGCCTTGAAATACAAGCGGTACTAGGAATACGCATTTGTGTTGCCGAACTTGACAAGGAAAAGGTGAGAATAAAAGAATGGCAACATATATATTCACACACCGAAACGCAATAGCTCTTGTGCTACCTTCACAGTAATCCTCTGAAAGAAGTTGGTGACAACCGTCATACAGTAGGTAATTAAATCATAACACATAGATTAATAAATGTCCAGTTCTGTGTACGTACCTAACTTGTTCTTTGACGTAAATTTTGTTTCTACCATGTGCAGAAATACAGGTTTGATACAAGTAGCTAGGTAGGTATTAGGTACCGTATACAATTAGTATCAAAATCCATTTTTGTGAAAAAAAAAAACATTTAGATTTTAATTAATATGCATCTGAAATTAACGATATTTAATTGCAAATTGGAATGCCCGTTAGTTACGAGTAGTTATGATGTTATAGGAAAAAGGATTGCATTTCTTAATTATTCTAGTATTAATTCTTAATTATTTCTAGTACCTAGAAGAATTCGCGCTATTTTGTTTTTTTCTATATATTTTTTTGTGTTGAAATCGACAGACAGGCTGACGGTAAACTTAATGGTAAGTGGATAATATTGGGATTAATTAGGTAAGGATTGGGAAGACATAGGGAAATGGGCTCTATCTACTGAGTGCCTATGGGTATAGTTAAGTATAGTATTTAAATCTATCTATTAGGTACGTATTGTATTGGGAAATCATGGTGGAAGCCTACGCTACGTCCAGCAATGTCCTTTCTACGACTGACATGATAAATAGATTTTAGGCATTTAAAACAGAATCACATGCAATCTCTTTTTAAAATTCCTCAAACTAAAGGAAGAAACAGAATTTTGTAGATAACAGATTAAACTATTACCTATACTGATGCCCGCGATTCCGTTTGGGTACACTCCATCATGAAGTTCATGATGCGCAAGATACGAAAATAATTATAAATAATTGGGCTTATCACTTGATGGTAGGTGGCTACCGTCGCCTATAACACAAGCAACGCCATGTAGAGCGGCGGTGGAATCTCAAACGACGCCTGCTTTCAACGGTTAACGGCATTTAGTGAAACTTTTTGTCACCGGGTCTTTTTAGACTAATTCGAGCCTGCTGATCACGATTCTGCCCGGTGTCAACCCCTCCCCCGCTCCCTTCCCCCCCTTTCCTCCCCAAACGTGTCCCGATCTGCGGTTTTTTCAATTTATTTCGGAATCTATTAGAGATAAAAGAAAACTGTCAATGACAAAAACAATCTGCACTAAATTCTCTACAAAATGTGTTTATAAATAATTTGATAGACATAATAACTTAAGAAGTAATGTGTGTCGAAACTATGTAAATTTTTATTTTTTTCAACATTTTTGTATTTGCTGTTAATTTATCCAAAAACAAACGAAGATGTGATAAAGTAGTTAAGGAGTGAATTATTCTTGATACTTTTAGCTAAAAAACAAGACCTTACTTACCCTCGTACGAGTATTCGTTCACGATTTATAGGTCGTAGCGCAGACGCAGCCATTAGACTTTCGGAAAAATCTCAAAAAGCGCCTGCTTTCAACAGTTAACGGAATTCAGTGAAACTATCTGTCACCGGGACTTTTTAAACTAATTTGACCCTGCTGAACACGATTCTGCCCGGTGTCATCCCCTCCCCCGCTCCCTTCCCCCCCTTTCCTCCCCAAACGTGTCCCGATCTGCGGTTTTTTCAATTTATTTCGGAATCTATTAGAGATATAAGAAAACTGACCATTACAAAAATAATTTGCATTAAATTCTCTACAATATTCGTATATAAATCATCTGACAGGCGTAATAACTTAAGAAATAATGTCTGACCAACCTATACAAATATTTTTTTTTTTAACATTTTTGTATTTGCAGTTAATTTATCGAAAAACAATCGACGCTGTGATAAAATAGCTAAGAAGTGAATTATTCTTCATACATTTACCTACGAAACAAGACCTAATTTACCCTCATACGAGTATTCGTTCACGATTTATAGGTTGTAGCGCAGACGCTGCCATGCCGCGCACGATACTCAAGTACCTACACTATGCTCGATACTTCACGTACCTACTTAAAATAACTATTTTTATAAACATTTCGTCATCGTCATCATCTCAGTCAAATGACTTTCACTGTTGGACTTTAATTTTTACTAAAGAAAATCGGAGACCACGAAGAAACAGACACAAGGCTGATAGTATACGCTTTGAACAGTCCGTTTGAGGGCGTTATTGTATTAGTGAGGGGTTCTGATAACTTTTTCTTACTTCTACATCATTGGGGGATGATTGCCTCCAAACATCTGTGGATGATGGCACAAGGCTGTACTACCTACCAGCCTTGTGTCTGGTTCTTCGTGGTCTCCCGTTTTCTTCAGTAAAACTTTAAGTACAGCAGTGGAAGTCATTTGACTGAGATGATGATGACGAAATGTTTATAAAAAGTAGTTATTTTAAGTATATACGTGTCTATGTGATGTATCGAGCATAGTGTAAGTACTTGAGATTCATGGGCGGCATGGCGGCGTCTGCGCTACGACCTATAAATCGTGAACGAATACTCGTATGAGGGTAAGTAAGGTCTTGTTTTGTAGCTAAAAGTATCAAGAATAATTCACTCCTTAACTACTTTATCACATCTTCGTTTGTTTTTGGATAAATTACCAGCAAATACAAAAATGTTGAAAAAAATAAAAATTTACATAGTTTCGACACACATTATTTCTTAAATTATTATGTCTATCAAATTATTTATATACACATTTTGTAGAGAATTTAGTGCAAATTGTTTTTGTCATTGACAGTTTTTTTTTATCTCTAATAGATTCCGAAATAAATTGAAAAAACCGCAGATCGGGACACGTTTGGGGAGGAAAGGGGGGAAGGGAGCGGGGGAGGGGATGACACCGGGCAGAATCGTGTTCAGCAGGGTCAAATTAGTCTAAAAAGACCCGGTGGCAAAAATTTTCACAAAATGCCGTTAACAGTAGTTTTTAAAAAAAAAACCACTGATCTAATGGGTGCTGCAAATGCGTTGCCGACCGTAGAAGAATTAAGGATAAGTAATAAGGAAGGGATGGGGTCAAAGGGTAATATATATAAAAATTTCGTCACATGTTTGAGGCCATTGAACTCCTAAACTACTAACCGATTTTTATAAAACTTCGTAACTATGTTGAAGCTGGGCCAACTTAAAAGTTTTAATTTTGAACCCGGGAGCGTGTAGCTAGTTAATATTTCAGTTTACGGGACCCCTAAAGAAGAGCACAGTGAAATAGAACGTGTTCATTGACTTAAGGTGGCGCTGGACGAGCGTGGGAACTCAGTAATAGGTATTTGGGAGAATTTGTTGTCTCAACTTACTATAATGCTAATAACCTAAGACAGAATGCGAAGCAACACATTCGCGCACTTATTCAACTAGCGAAACATACGCCAGCAATTCCAATGTTTTAGAAAAACCTTTATAGATAGTAACTATTGACATCCCAATTTTTAATGTACACTATAGCTAGGATGTTTTCATTGGAAAACATTATTGGCTTTCAGTCAAAAATTACGAGATCTCAACCAGAGAAAATGTGACAAATTCTGCACATTTTAGAAATTAATTATACTAGATATAAAATAAATTTCAGTTTTTTGTTTCGATGTAAACCTTCATATTATGTCTCAGAAAAGTCATATTTTTTCATGTATTACTACGACCAATACCTAATGAGTAATCATGGAATTACGTAGTATGGAATTGGTACGCCGCTCGAGTTGGAAAGTGGCCTCTTAAAAAACAAATTAGAAAGAACTGGATTAGAACTGGCGTTTGGCGTTTCTTTATTGTGAGCGCAGTGACAACTTGTTAGGTCTATGACGGTTCTAAAGTCCCCTCAGGACTGAACCATACCCATCCCGAGTTGGAGTTTTAGTGCGGTAGAAATCCCACATAACCTTATGCAATTTGCATTGCATGCGGCATTTGTCATAAGGTACTTTTTGAAAGTTTCTTCACTCGTAAAAAAAAAAGAACGTGTGTTGTGTATCGGAAAGTGAGGGAATGCCAGAGCATCTACTATCAATTGAAATATAACCAACAAAAGAAAGATGGTTCACAATTTCACATGCAAAAAAAGCCCTGTGTCATTCATCGAAATAATATATCTCTGCGAGCAAGTTCATTGGTGTCATTACAGTTTTTCATACCATTTCATTTATATTTAGAAGTTTGATTTTTAAGACATAGGTACTATTTAAAAGCGAACTAGGAAAATAAAATTACCATACTAAAAACAGAATAAAACTTTTAATATATAATTTAATAACTTGTACAATTTTTTGAAAACTTACATTTATTCTTCAAACAACACTATATTATTTGGTCAGAACGATGGTGGACATTAGCGGGTAGGTATATAGGACAAGTTTTCAATTAGCTTCAAATTCTTCTTTGTCGGCTTCACTCTTGACAGAGTGGTCATGGTCATCATTTCAGGTGTTGGTGGCAAGCTTCACAACACGCCGCCAATCCTTTGTGATGGCCGCCTTCCCCGTGCACCCTTGCAGTGATGAGCCATTCACTGCAGCTTTTATTTGATCCGTCCATCTCATAGGCGATCTTCCTCGTGGCCTGGTACCCTCAACCTTTCCCTGGACCACAAATCGCTCAATAACCACCTCCCCTCGGCGGCAGACGTGGCCAAAGAAGGTGGGGATACGGCACTGTACCAAATACCTACCCGGAAATGTCTACTATCTCTCGGAATGTAGGTATATTCTTACATTATGTTTATTTTAATATTATTCTTAAGTTTTTACAATTATGGAACAAAACTTATTAGCAAATAAGTGGAAATCTGTAATTTAAATCTCCATGTATATATACAAGATGTAATAAATAAAATTATTCATTTACTAGCTGGCGCTTGCGACTTCGTCCGCGTTGAAAAAGAAAAAGAACCCTATCCTGTGTCCCGTACGTCTAAATGTTTATCTACAAAGTTTCATGAAAATCAGTTAATTCGTTTAAGAGTTATGAAGGAACATACATACATACATTCATACAATACCTACACTTACAGATTTATTATTAGTGTTGATGGATGATGATTGATTTATCAACATACCGCCATAATTAATACTATATATTTATAACTCTGCTGCCCGCCACTTCGCCTGCGTAACTTTGTAAATTATATACTAAAACCTTCCTCGAGAACCACTCTATCCATTGATGAAAACAGCATGAATATCGGTGCAGTAGTTTTTGAGTTTATCGCGAACAGACAGACAGATGCGGCGGAGGACTTTGTTTTATAATATGAGTGATATAGTTTATTTAAATACACATATATGTATATAAATGAATCATAATACATACTTAAATATTATTTTATTTTGAACAAAACCCTATAGCAATACAAAAATATAACCATACAATCGAGACAGATTACATTGCCAATTACAGGGTTTCATTATATAAACAAATATTATTAATTTTAAAAAATAACATCAATTCTAAATGATAAGGGCAAGAGGATCTGGGTAAGAAGGTAGGCAATAAATAATTAGTAAAAAGTTAATAACTATTTAGATATACCTGCAATTTCAATTTCTATCATATCTTCATATTCTTTACCCAGTATTGCATTTTCTTTTTTTACATTCACAGAATTCTTATCAGCAAACAACATCATCGACCTATGCTTCACTCTTACATGTTTTCCCACGGAATCCTTTCTAAAGAATTTCATATCGCATTGTGGACATTGGTATTTTTTCTCTTCGAAATGCCTCCTCTGGTGTAAAGTTAATTTCTGCTCATTCTCCAAAAACATACCGCATACAGTACATGGCAAATCATTAGTAGAATGCTGCTTCTTATGCTTATTTGTTCTCTCTGATCTTGTCGATTTAAAATCGCATATGTTGCAGTAATACCAAAACATTCCTTTTTGATGTACATTTCTTCTGTGATTGCAAAGTTCGACATTTGTGTAAAACGATTGAGCACACTTTTCACAAGTGTACGATTTCACACCGCTATGTCTTGCCATATGATTGATCAAACCACCTCTCCCTTTAAGCATTTTCTTGCATATGTCACATTGGTATGTCGGCGGTGTGTGTATCTTCATGTGTCTATATATCTTACTTCTCCCTTTGATGTTCTTACCACAAATGTGACATGTTATTTCTTTCTTATATATCTTGTGCTTGGCTTCCTTGTGTGCATCGAGACTACCCAATTGTGTATATCGGCTCGGACACAGATTGCATTGGTGCGGTTTCTCACCGTTATGCTTCAGTAAATGCATCTTTATGTCTTTAAGTCTACGTGTCTTATAATCGCAATCTTTACAACAAAACTGTCGCGATTTTCCTATTCCTTCAATGTTAACATTTTGCAAAGTGCTACAACTCTTCGACTGATTCACTTTATGTCTGTTAAAAGCTGCGTAAGTTTTAAAGGTGCGTTTGCAAAGATTGCAGAATAACGCTTCAGTTAGATGAACTTTTTTCCAATGAACGCGAAGTTTACATTTACTTTTAAAGTGATTTCCGCATTCATTACATTGTACGTCTCCTGTTTTGCTGTTCTTAGATACTCCTTCAATTAACAGCTGTTCAGGTTTTATAGTTTCCAAGCTTTCCTCGTGATTGAAGTATATGGAGTCTTCTTCTATCGATTCTTCGGGCTCCTCCTTTTTAACTTTTATTTCTATATCGATATCATTTGTTTCAGAAGACACAGAACTTCGCAAAATTAAATTGGACTCCTCACATTTCTCCTTAAAGTTGATAGCAGTTTTGAATTCTATTAAACAAGATGTACACATTAGATCTGGTAAACCATCGTTTGGTTTTATCTGAATGTTGGTGATCGAGTTTAAGTGGTCATAAATGTAACCATCCTTGAATGCATCAAATAATGATTTACACTTTTTAAAGTCTGTATTTAGGCAAAGCCTACAAATATTAACGTGTTTCTTTGTAACGTTCATTTTTATAATATTTTATCTAATGATCTATAAAACTACGTGCAATAAAGATTATAATTATTTTATTTCGACACAAATTAAATCTCACAAAAAAAATAAACAAGCAAGAATCAAATCAATGCTGTCTTACTGACATTGACACTTTGACAGTAGACTTTTTTTGGAATTTTATGGCCTGGTAATTAGACCTTAAGCCAAGTCTTTATAATACAGAATTCTGATTAAATATTACGAGCCGAAAAAGCTAATACGAATATACAACCTTTAATTATACATAGGTATGTACAGTCGGCCGCATAAGTCGATTAACATATTCAAAAGTGCAAAACAACTGAACACTCAACTTACTTACTTAATTACTTACTTACTGAAGCTTTTTACGATCGTTTGTACGTGAAGTTTATTTTGTTCTCTAGTCGTGACAACGACTTATGGCGCGTTAAGTGTTACGTTGTTTTGCACTTTTGAATGTGTTAATCGACTTATGCGGCCGACTGTACTACATCAATTAGGTACCTAGTTTACTTTTTAATCTCAGAGACAAAAATGACACATGCAAATGTCAAGTTTGCATATAATACCATGTAATGTATGTAATGCATGTCACATGTAATGTCATTTTTGTCTCTGATAACAACAAACTTTAGTACCTACTCAAAAGAGTTTGACACAACAGCCCTTGACAAGCCCGTTGGATGAGTAGTTAGGATGTTTGCTTTAACGCTATGTTCCGGGTTTGATTCGCGGCGGGAGGGACAACTTTGGGAATGAACTTTTCAAACTTGGTTTTTGTCTGGCTCTGAATAGCAGTGGAGCAAGGGCACACTGCATTGGCTTTCATTTGGGTAGTTCGTGTGTCGGCAATAACTATCCCATTACTGAAATCAAATTAAATAACAGCACGTGTGCTGTTGTGTTTCGGTGAGTAAGTAAGAGATGCAAGTTCATTCGACGAACATGTAGACGAAGAAGTATTTTGGGAGCCTATTAAGCCCACATATGTGTTGGCTAATATGTGAAACAAAATATTGTTTTTATTAAACTTAAACTAGACAGACAGGCTGACGGTCCACTTAATAGTAGGTGGCTACCGTCGCTTATAACTCAAGCAACGTGCGATAAGGATTAGTAGGATTATTTAATAGTTCCGTGGCGGAACTAGAGAGAATTTTTTCCATATTTTTTCCGTCAACGGGACCTTATGTGTAATTTGATTCTCACTAGTTCCGTTGAAGAAAAAAATTTATAAGGGATAAGGAATATTCTCCAATGATGTTGATAAAGTATAATTATTATAGTACTGAACCAAACTACTGGTTTTAGTGTTACTGGAGAATTCTTCTACATCCAAATATCACGTTTTCCAAATGTAAGTATACCCATAAATTCAACGAACCCATAGATTTCCAGGGACAAACCTTCAAACCAGAAAAAAAACGATTTCAAGTAATATCACTTCTGTATTTTTATATATTATAATACATTATATTTACAATGTTTTACACACTAGTCGTATCGACATACCAAATAATGGAATTTTTTTATTATCTACCTACCTACTTAGTTATACTTACATATTCTTATATAAAATACTTAATAGGTAAACAATACATTGTCTAAAATTAATAATAAGAAGACTAGTAACAACTTAGATATATCAAAAATAAGTAGTACAGTCGAATTTCTTCTTCAATTTAGTAACTATTAAAATAAATTCAAGATTTTTCCTTCCACAGAACCTGCCAGAACAGATAGCTTTGTATTTTATGTTTTGTGTTTTTTATTAGAACTGCTCTCAAAAAACGTTTATATAGCAGCTTGTCATAATAATTATTCAGTAAGAATTTAATCAATAATAATAATAACGAATTTTAATTTGAATACATTAGGAATAACTTGGTCATAAGTTTAGAACTAAATATTTTTTATATTTCTGATAACAGTTTTCTGAGTATCATATCTTTATATTCTCGACACAATTATCCCCACTTGTGTATGTGTTTTTTAAAATAAGTAGACATCTTTATGTAATTATAAAATGTTAAGTATTTAGGTATATATTGTATTGTAATTAATAAGAATTTCTTTTTTGCAAACATTGACTTTGTAGGATATTACAACGCAATAATTTGAAAGAAAAAAAAGTATAGATTACAGTTTTGACACTTAACGTTACTTAAGTAAGTACCATCGAAGTACTACAACTATGGAATTTGCGTTACAAATGTAAAAGCGGCACATAAACAGTACGCCTAAAACGGAATCATGGCGGAATCTTGCCTTCGCGCGTCAATGGTAACATGTAGTAAGTATAAACTACAAACGACCAAGTTCTACTATTCATTTTAAACTCTAATGTGTTGACGTAGTCACCTTTTCTTTAAATGACAGATGATAGAGTTTATGCTGTACGCATATGTCACTTTTAAATATTCTATCTATAGGGACTTGACCTGACTGCTTTGGACTTGACGGACCTGTTTTGGAAAACTAAGAAAAACTTGTCTTGACTGACTGGTCTTCGGATCTGCCTACTTTTGATTTTAATTTCAATTTTGCCTTTTTATTTTTAAAAAAGGCTATTACAAATTGCTATTTTTACAAATGATTCACAAAACGCAGTCATAACGCGACATTGACATGACATTGGCAGATAATGGCCATTCCCAAAATGAGCCGAAATGCCATTATACGTAAAGAAGATATACGAAGATATAAAGTTTTGCATGGCGTGCGAAATCCATAGTTGTAGTACATTGATGGTAGGTACATACAGAATAAGAGACTCTTTAAATATATTCAGATATTACTTAAGATAATTCAAGGCACATATTATTTATACTTAGTGAACGGTTTGTAAATGACTATTATTTAAATAATCTACAAATTGATTGGTAGACATGATTTTACTATAAAATTTAACTTTGTTTCGTATTATTAAAAGGTACAATTTTTATTTAACAATTGGTCCCAAAGTTACAAAATAAATATGTAGAACTAAATGGCTTTATGGCTGGCTAGATACAAAATTTTGTATATTTCAATAGTAATATACAATAGGTATACAAATATATAATGTTATTTACATTGGTACCCTTTTGTTTATAAAATATTAAAAAACTAAAATATACTTATACCAATTTTAATTTTTGTTATGTCTGGATGAGTGCATTTTCTATAAAAATAAAAGTAGGTAACAAAATTTTTCCAAAAAATATATAATTTTTTAAAGCTAAAATTTTATAAAACGTATTGTATTACTTACTATCATTAGTATATAATTAGAAATTAATCATATTTTAGAATCTTTAGAATAAATGCTGCCAGCATTTAGTACTACAGTAAATTTTGAGAAGGCAAAATCAGATCACATTTTTTTTTGGAAGATCATTTTAGACAAAATTTTTGAAAAAAAAATGAAAAATAACATATATTTTTATTTTAATAATTAATGTAGTGGAGATTTCATTTGACGTAAATAAATTGTAAACCCAATACATTACATAATAATATGGTGACATAATACGTATTTGGTTATCTATTAGAAAAAAAATAACATATCTTAAACAAATAAAAGCAACATTTGACATTTTTGTTTTTTTATAATTGATAAAAAAATAGTGATTTAAAAAAGGGAAAGACACAGTCAATAAATTAAAAGGTGGCAATACTTTAATGTCGTCCCTTTCTTAAAACAAAGGTTAGAACAGGACAACACTAGAGTGTTGCCACTTTTCAATTTGTATTTTGCCAAGTATTCAAATCACATTATAGATTTAAGTGCATACGTACAAATATACGTTTTTATATTATATATTTCTAAGAGACTGCTGCACATTTATTCCCACAATAGAGTAATCGAGATTGAAACATTGAGACTGTGATTTTGAGATTATTTTATTTTATTCGATTTTATGTGTTCACATACATTAATAGATTTATAATTTATGTATTTATTTTTTGGAAGAGAAATTATTACACTTTTTTTTTTAATTTTTACCCATACATTTAGAAAGGTTTGGAAGCGTACAAGCGTTTTGAT
This sequence comes from Synanthedon formicaeformis, assembly GCA_945859745.1. Classification (NCBI taxonomy): domain Eukaryota; kingdom Metazoa; phylum Arthropoda; class Insecta; order Lepidoptera; family Sesiidae; genus Synanthedon; species Synanthedon formicaeformis. The sequence goes on from OX243958.1 coordinate 11,009,642, forward strand.
TTTAATATTAGTGTCTTTCAAATCTTTATAACTACTCATTAAAAGACATTACTTGTTCTCTTTTAATAATGTCAATGATGGGTCAGATTTTGTAAAATGGTTGCTCGATACTTAATTACTTAAAATGTAAGTAAACGAGGGGGGCAAAGGCGTTCAATCTGGAGGCTCTTGATGAGAGCAATGTGGAACTGGTGTCGGTGATGACTTGAATGCTCGCGGGAACAGCGAGGAGTACGAAGGGGGCGGTTCGTACTCTGGGGGGTTGGGGGGGAGGGGTTGCGTAAACAGTTGCTGTGACGCAGCTGTCACTGTGACAGTCGGTGACATGTCGATGCAAGATGGCGGCATGTTGAGCGGCGTGTCGGACGGTTTTGAACGTTTGCAACAGCATTCTGTAATTTGAAATACATTTCTTGAGTTTGATACACGAACATATTGCTATTTTTACTAAGTATATAATTAGGAATATGTTTGAATGACATTCACATATATTAACACGTTCATTGCCAAGGACTCGCCTGGCGAGTTCACTAAAATCGCGTACTGGGGGCTTAGAACTCGCTACGTGAGTCCAAACTATTTATCGGTTTTTCTTCAAAAATACTAGGAATTAATGTAAAACACAACTTAAAATGTCTATTCTCCTCATTCGTACAGCCGACGATTAACCACACGAGTTCAAAATATTATTCAAGCGCACCAAAAATTTCAAGTCTCATATGAGACTTGAAATTTTTGGTGCGGCAATGAATGTGTTAAAACAAACAAGTTATCAAAATCAGCATCAAAAGTATAAAAATATTATTAGTCAAATCTTCTTTAATTTAGTTCTCTGCTTCCTTCCAAACATTTTTTTCAAGTATGCATCTATGGAAATAGATACTTATTGTCATATATTTTTTTCTGATTCAGTCAGTTATGTTTGAAAAGAGTTTTTTTTTTATGTTAAGGTCGACAGACATGCTGATGGTCCACTTGATACACCGTCGCCTATAACACAAGCAACGCTATAAGTGCTACAAGTGCGCTGCCGACCATAGAAGGATTATGGATAAGGGATAAAGAAAGGGAAGGGGTAATGGGCTCTGGCATCCCTTACTCATTCACCGAAACACAACAGCACATAATACTGTTATTTCAAGGTGGTGGTTACTGCTGCCAGACGGGCTGCCCAAATGACTGCGAAACGCAGTGTGTCCTACCTCTACTTTTCAAATTTTTTAGTTTTTTTGAGTTAGTTTTTGAGATAATCAATTAACACAAACTGTTCCACTGAAGTATAGAAATAGTAGCGATAACTTTTATTTGTTGGGATTTAATGGCTGAACAATTAGAAACAAAAAGGAAAAAGAAAAGAAAAGACTCACCCCAAGCCAAGCAGAACATGAGTATGGTCGCACAGACCAACATTCCCACTACAATATAACTCCAAGGGCCGTAGGGCTTCAGAGCCGCAGCGAACTCCATAAATGCGTTTGACTTCTGCTCGCCCTCCGTTATTTTCACTGGAAGTTTCAAATCACCTGTGCTCAATTACATCTGCCCTTCTTATCCGTTTTAGAAGATTTATCGATACTAATAATAAATCTGTAAGGGTTGGTCATGGAGTAAGTTACTTTGTTTTCAGAGATATCGTGTTTATAGGCTCTATACATGATACTGAAACTAAATTTACCATTTTAGAATTTTTTTATGTATGTATTTATGTATGTATGTTCCTCCATAACTCTTAAACGAATTGACTGATTTTCATGAAACTTGGTACATAAACATTTAGACGTACAGGACACGGGATAGGCTACTTTTTTCTTTTTCAATGCGGACGAAGTCGCGGGCGCCAGCTAGTTTGAAATAATAGTTTGCATTACTGATTGTAAAAATGGCAACAATTAATTAATTAATTTAATATCAATATGTAAAATCGTCTTAATATGTATTATTAAATTGGTGGACATATTTGGATAAAGTAACTCAAGTATACTTAAATCGCTAATATATAAATGTTTTGTGTACACCTTGGTTAAAACATCATACGAATATATTGACTACGAAACTAAATGGCGCTTCTCATGTACTTAGATCATTTTACAATATTTTTTAATTGGGATATTTGAATGTTTCATTTCCAAAGCATTTATTTAAACAGAACACAAATTAGTATTTTTTTTACCATTGACAGAGCAATACACAGTAAGTAACTCTTTTTATATATTCGCTAAAAGTATTAGATACTATTTGGTGGGAACTCTTCCCGTAACAAGCTGATAAACGCTGAGCAACCTCCCTTTTATAAGGATAAGGGAGGTTGCCTATCCTATCCTATTATGATCGGCAGCGCACTTGAAACACCTCTGGTGATTTCTGTGTTAATAGGGGACGGTATAGCTACTTACCATCAAGTGGACCGTCCGACGACCTCGCGACCTTGTTAAGTTTAGACAAATATGAAATAGTACAGCAACATCGAAATACTACAATGGAATTTGCGTCACAAATGCCAAAGCGGCACATAAAAAGAACGCCTTTTACAGAATCATGGCGGACTCTTGCCTTCACGCGTCAATGGTAAAAGGTAGTAACGATCAACTTCTACTATTTCATTTTAAACTCTAATGGGTTGACGTAAAGTCACATTTTCTTTAAATTACGTACTTATTATTATGTTTATTTTGTTATAAATGACAGTTCATGCTCTACGCATATGTCACTTTTAAATGTTCCATAAAAATCGTAGTGTTTTTTATGGCACGCGGGTTCCATGTTGTAGTAGTTTGATGTACAGCAATTGCTTGTAACTGTTATCACTCACTTATAACTGAAGGCTTAGTGATCCCATCCGACTGGTCAAGACCGAGCAACTCCGGATTCCTCGCAGCGAACCTCCTCAACAGCTCGAGGAGTGGAGGATCCCGTCTGTGCGCACACGCACTCGAGTCCTCGTCCTCGCCGCCGGGGCAGTGGCGCACTCCGTCGCACACAAGGTACGACGATATGCACAGGCTGGTCACTCCGCACAGAAATTGAGACTCGTTGTAACAGACTGACCCTGCAAAAACTATTCGGTACAGCAAAAAGAAGAAAATTAAACTTAGAACCAGTTAATAAGAATTTTTTGTCTAATAAATAATCTATACTTATGAAATAGCTTGTCGAGTCGGGCTATCAACGCACAGCTAAAACTACTAAATCTAGAAAGCTGAAATTTTGAACATAGGTTTCATAACGTAAAAGTATCCGCTAGGAAAAGATTTTTGAAAATTTCAACTAACTAGCGACAACTATAACTAACAATTAACTGGCGACTAGCGAAGCTGTTCGCTAGTTAGTCCACAGTTTTTATCATAAAGAGTATGGCTCCAATTATCTAGCTAGACGAAAGGCGTCAAATAAGAAGTGTTATGACTTACCACTGTTAACAGAAGTAACGACGAGCCTCAACTTCTCAGTGTGGTGGTAAGGTGTGGTAGGAGGGTTCCACACTATCCTTATCTTTGGCGGTAGCAATTTGGTACCAGCTCTAGCTGCGACGGCAGCAGCATTTCCACCGCACAGTGAGAGTCTCCATATTGGAACTTTTGCGTCGCCGATATACTGTAATTGAAAATATTAAAAATTAAAACTTTGTTGACAAAATGGATGTCGTAACGTCCCACGTGAAGGTAGGTAGCTACCGCAATAAACACAAGCAAACCAGAAGTATGAAGTTCGCAACAGAACTTGATAATGTAAGGATTGGTTAGGAGAATGAGCTTTGGCCTCTTTTGTTTTTGGCGGTTTTTTGCTATTTCTGAGCACCCCAACCTCTCATATTTCTGAGAATTATTTTGCATATAATAATATATGATTATCCGCAGTTAAGAGCGGAAATTGATGTAATTTGTAAGCACAGCAGGGCGTATGAAACGTGCTTCACAATAATTCTGGACACAATACATAGAAACGACAGATATTTTTATCCTATAGAAAGCGCTCCAGATGGATATTTTGTTATAATGAGCTGCTCTATTGCTCCGTCACAGCCTCTTTTTTACAGGTACAGATTCATAAGAATAATATATTGAGGTACATATTTAAAAATATAGTCTTTACTATAGAATCCAAATGATCTTTTTTTACACAGTAAACAGCTGTTATCTATTCTTACATAAGACGACCAGTAGCTGGTCCAGATAATTATGACGTTTACTTAGTTCATTTAAACGTTTAACTCCAATTAACCTGAAGGGTAATAAACTAAATTAGCGAGGTTACATTTGTATCAATAAAAGAGCTCGATATACCTACGAGCCGATGCTTCCCAAACACTTAAGGCCACCTGAACTTTATCGATTCTTAAAAGTCTTTAAGGATTCTTAAAACCAATCAAATTACATTACGAGTTTTCCCATCTCTCAATAAAATCTTCTTTTACGATTTCTGTGCGTTTCCTATCACCCAGTTTTTGTTATCACATAGAAAGCCTTTAAATATGGTTTTCTCGCAAAGATTTTCTTCACGGTTAGAGCAAGTGATATACATGCATAATAATTGGATAGATTCGAGATTCCACAGACTTCATGAACAAGAGCTGATCAATACAAAAAGTGACAGTGTTGCATTTCATTTTTTCTTTAAATTTCACATTGATATTACCTTTTTGTTTATTCGTATTTAAATTACGTGGTCATGAACTGTGATTTCAAGTCTTTCCATAGCAAGCTGTAAGAAAGTTCTTTCCATAGCAAGCTGCAACTGAATCACCAGGTCAAAATTAGGAATCACGTTTCATGAATTTGTGTTCGATACATGTTTCGACACGACCCGGTACAGAGTTACTCGTGCGTAAGCTTCAAGATAATGGTTAATTATAAACTGCAATTAATGATATAAGAAAAGCCGTGACCGTGACGTATCAACTGTGAATAAGCTGCGTGCAAATCTCGTGTTGATTATGCATACACTAGTTCAATGCGAGATTAAATTGAAATGTTTCTGTACTTGGGTTTTACTATTACTAGGGGCCTTAGTCAAAGTAACAACAAAATTTAAAACGATAAAGAAGTTCGGAAGAATAAAATGTATGGGACACGTGATTTAGCGACGATATATGTCAATTGTTTTCGAACTTGTTATCGTTTTAAATTATTACTTACTTTGACTAGGACCTGTTCTGTGACTTAGGAGTTAGGTAAGTATTTAGGTATTTATTAGTATACAAGTCTAATTAAGGTTAATTATGATACCCAAACATATAATATAAATGATATTTTAACCCCAAGCTGTTGAAATTGTTGACGCAAGTAAAACAATGAGTATGTGATTTTGACTAAACACGATTAGAGGTGATATTAAGGTGATTGAATTATTATGCGATTTGTATTGCCATGACATTTATGTCGCTAAAACGTAACCTAACTATGTGTCTCGCAAGAAAGTTTAACTTCGCTCTGATCGCTATGATGACATTTGACTTCAGAACCATAGCTAATTTTCTTTTTCTTATTGAAAGAACAATTCAATTCAACACGACGATCGTTAGATTGGCTAGGAAATTGTTTTCGTCATCTCTGAGGCGATGACGAACTTAGATATCAAATCCCTAGGAACGAGGAGATCCGTAGACCTTGCCGTAGACGAACAAATGTGGGCAGTGGGCAGGACACGTAACACGGAGATCCGACGTTCGCTGAGGCTATTAAAGCTCTAATAAGAGTTTTGTCGGCTTACCGCCCACTAAGTTATAGCAGCCAAATCGACGGCCAGTTGTCACCCAAACGTCAAGCGAAATGAAAAAGTTTTAGAACATATTATGTCTGTTTGCTACGACAAGTGAGCGGAAACTTCCCTATATATATTGTATTCTTTTTTCATTGATCAAAAAGGTAAACAAACAATTCACGATATAGAACTAAACAAACAATACGAACAAATTCTAAATGAGTAAATCACTGAGTCAACTCTCTTTGATAATGCCTAATGTACAAATTCCATCTTTAAAACAGTCCAGTGACCATGGCGACGCTATATTTGTTTACGTTTTTGATCAATAGAAAAAGAATAGATCATATATTATTATACTCTTTGGCGGAGACTGACAGCAGCCACATACATTCGCCTAGTTGCTAAACTACTCGCTCTGGCCGCGCGCAGCCAACGGGCTGCCGTGCAATCAGGCGCGTTCTATTGGCTGCCGCAGCCGGAGATTTGTGGCTGCCTAGTGCGCGAGCTCCCATATACCGCCAATTATGTTCAATTAGCTGCTGCAGCCTGGCTGCCTAGTGGGCGATAGGCCTTATACATCTATTGGCATATAGTAATCGATCCATAGAGAACAAATATTTACTACTCACAACAAGTAGTTTACAGGTGTCTGTGGAATTGGTAACGGGCGCAGATTCCTCCGAAGCGGTGTCCTGTGCGGTAGCTGACCGTGCACTCCACTTGCGACCGGACGCACCTGCTATGGGCGATGGTACTTGTACGTCGCTTTGTCCCCTCTCCCATCCTGACACGGATTCCTGGAAACAAAGAAGACATTTTTAGTCAAATTAAAATCTCGAGGACGATTTATGTTGATGACTTTACTGATTAACAAAATGTGTAACATTATAATTATTATAAAGAATTTTTTATGAGTAGCTTTCCGAAATTTCACCATGTGTCTATTAGTTATGGTCTAATATATTACATCTAACATTAGTTCTCGAGCAACCGATGAATAACAAAAATGGCTTCTTTTAATAAATCTGCACGAGTCAATAAACTAGCACGGTCAAGTCCTACTTTTAACATAACCGAATAGCTACTTATGACAGAAAAGAAAACATTTTATATTCAGAACTAGTGAGTCTTATGACCCAGCTACACATGACGAAAACAGAACAGTCATGCATGAATGACATAGAAACGAAATCACAATGTGTTTTTAATAGTTTTCACCTAAAAAGTTGTTTACCTTGAAACTATTAGTGGTTTTATTGTTTTTGTTATAAAAACTTCCGGCAAATAAATCTTGTCTAACGGACAATTTTGTAAGTCAGCTCTTAAGCTTGTTCGGGTAAAGAATTAAAGTATTTATCATTTAAGGCAATGTAAAATTGTAAATACGTAAGAAAGAAACATAATTATATATGTCGGTATGATTGTGTTTTATTTGAGGTGCAACACGTGCATTTGAGGGTTGTGCGTGTAACGAAACGTCTGGCATCGGTTCGGGGGTGTGTGGGGAGTGCTGCGCGGGCGGTGGCACTCGACAGTCTAGAGCACGCTCCAAGGGGAATCGCATGGCCTAGAGGGATCGTGCACTTCATTCCTTCGGCTTTGAGTTAACTACTGTTATTTCGATCGTAGTAGTGATAGACTGTCGATTTCAATAAGATTAGATGTCAGTGATACTCCCGATGTCGTCCTAATTATTGTGAGAAACAAATAAGTACAGACTCTCACGCCGGCCATTCGGACGACATCAGAAGTGGGATACAGCCCACCATGATGGATGAAAAGATGGAAAACAAGATCCGCAACCGGGACGGCAACCGGAACTATACCACGAACATTGCACTGAAAATAAACTACGCATGTCGACTCAACACATACAATGCGTATGACAAGACAAGATGGCTGCCGTGCCGCGCCGTCATAACAAAAAAATGGCGCGAAGTCCGGGCGAAGTGACAAAAAAAATGTATACCGTGCTAGCTAACGTTCGACGCAATTCGACAATAAGTGAAGTTGTGGAAGTGATATTCGTTTGAATAATTTCAAAAAGACAATATTACGCTTCACGGTAGCTATGTTAAAGTCAAAGATTGTTAAAGTGTTGTTATACGATACGAGTGAAACAAAAAGTGACAAGTCTCAAGAAACGCTGCCACTGTGAAGAGCGGGCCATGTGGAAGCCTCACTGCCCAGCTGCTTTTATAAGGGCAGTGGCCCTGGATATGTATTGTAACATAAAGGAGGTAAAAAAACTGTGCAAAGCGCACAGTTACGCAAGTAAGGTCTTTTTGTTATTTCGACTTGGGGTTGCAATATTTCGTGTAAGACGAAGCGTTTGTCTATTAATAAGAGATAAGAGAGTTTAATCAGTGAATGAATAGTGAGTTGTAGTCAGTAACGTAACTCTATGGTTGTAGTGTAGTAGTACCTAGTTGAATTGTAGTAGTGAATCGTTATTGGTGATGGTAAAATGATTTTATTAGGTGATGGTAATATTAAAAAAAAAAAAAAAAATTGAGGTAAAGTCGCGGTATAACAAGGTTAATTGATGGTTAACATTTGCTTTCTTTCACTGGGGCAGTTGTTAGTAATATTCAAAGATTTTATTACAATGTAGTGTACCAACATTCAATTTCAAACAAGGCAGAGTATTGTACTGTGGCGTTTTCCGTGGGCTGGTTGACTGACGGATCAAATAGATTGACGTAGATCAACTTTTTATAATTTTGGACTGTAATTGAGTGAGGTGTCACTGTCATCTGTCTGAGCCATATTTCAATTGAATTATGTTGTTTATGTTGTTATTGTCAGTAGTGAAAATATAACAATAATAACGAATTTCTATGTTAAATAACATTAAAATTTACAGTTTTGGGCTAGATAAGTGGTTGAGAATTTGAGATAAACAATTTTAGTGGATTAACAGGTGTATGTAACAATTCAGAGAATTTTCGTTAGAAAAACATTAATAATCTACGGACTTATTAATCGAAATAGGATTTGGATGCCGTCTGATTCCGATAACTCGAAGCTATTAAAACAAGAGCCCGTGGACAATGTATGATGTGATTGTCTTGTATGATACCTATTGACTTTATCACATTATGTTTTTGTCGCTAGGAGAGTGACTGTTGTATAGCTGGATGCTGTAGCAATTGTGATGTCGCTGGTGAAGGTGGCAGTCACAGAGTGTGTTTAAGTGGTAGTCACGGAGAGCGCTATGTAATGTGGTATAGACAATAGTGAACCGGTACGTAGAAACTAAAAATAAGTGTTTGTGTTGGTTTGATAATAATTTCTTTACTCGAGTTATTGTGATTCAAGACCGGTTTCTATTGTGATAGGCTTTTGTAAAATAAAACAGTAATTGTAATAATTGTAATACAAATTACAAAATATAAGACTTGTTCGTACTAGAGATAAAAGGGTTCAGGAATCTTTATGAAATAAAATGCAAGCAAAATGCATCGGACCGAGAGCCTACTCCAAAATTTAAGATTTACCTCAAATTCAAATTTAAATCATTTAGCTTTCAATATCAACTTGATTTATGGACATAGTACGATTCAGTAGGAATACAGCCATGTAATTCTATGTTTGGTGATATTGTTTTTGAGATTTTAGTGAACGCAATCAAAACATTTAGATTGTAAACTTATTTAAAGTAGATATTAGAAATAGACCGTTGTGAACTTCAAAACGTTAATAGCTTCTAAGGATCGGGCTTTGTTAAAGGAAGTGGCAGGAAGCATGCATTAATGAGACTTTATTAGCGAGAGATTACATAGAGCAAGGTTACTAGTCAAGAGTTTAAGAATTTAGTCGGGGGTGAAGTGTCGGACAAAAGAGGGGATTGGTCATCAGAGAATCAGAGGGAAAAGGAAGGTGTGCAGTGGTAGCCCTCGGGGCTAGCCGTGTGGTGAGCAACTTGTGAGGAAACGGTAACGGTGCGCGCTGGTAACTCGCGGAGTTAGCCAGGCGGCATGCGTTACGCGTTGAGTTTTGAGAACTGTGTTGTTGTGACGCCGAATGCTGTACTCCCGTCACTGGCCGCAAGCCCCTGGCCTGCCGCACTCTATATGGGTGTTGGTCCCCAGGTGGTGGTGCGGAGCTGTGGTGGGTGCAGTAAGGGGCGATATTGAGAGTTGAGAGATTTACGGGGTGATGTTGAGTTGAGAGACTTAAGGGGCGATACGAAATTGAGAAATAGATCCTGTGTTAAGGGGCGGTGTGACATTGAGAGATAGTAGATTATGACATCACGAGATACATATTGAGTTTGTGGATTTCTGAAGCTCTGGAAAAGTGAACTTTGCTCTATGTAGGCTCTTACACGTTGGTGATGAGTAATATGGGGTGTATTGAGCGTGGAGTAACGTAATGTTTTCTTTTAGATTAACGCACGAGGGCGTGCGTATGTCAGGAAGGCCGTGTCGGTATGATTGTGTTTTATTTGAGGTGCAACACGTGCATTTGAGGGTTGTGCGTGTAACGAAACGTCTGGCATCGGTTCGGGGGTGTGTGGGGAGTGCTGCGCGGGCGGTGGCACTCGACAGTCTAGAGCACGCTCCAAGGGGAATCGCATGGCCTAGAGGGATCGTGCACTTCATTCCTTCGGCTTTGAGTTAACTACTGTTATTTCGATCGTAGTAGTGATAGACTGTCGATTTCAATAAGATTAGATGTCAGTGATACTCCCGATGTCGTCCTAATTATTGTGAGAAACAAATAAGTACAGACTCTCACGCCGGCCATTCGGACGACATATATATAAATCATTCGGCCTATAAGCTCTACTTTAAACCATCCCTCACGATAATTATATTATGGCATTTAGGTACAATACACAACGAGGGGAAAGGTCAATCACGCCCTATTCTATATTATTAATAATATACATATACCTTTATATAATTAAATTAAATCTTATTATTTATTAGAAACTATAGAAAAATTAGAAAATTATTTATTTATTTATTTCTTAAATAGATTAGCAGCTTGCGTTGATGCGTCTTCATTGGTTCCTATCTAACTTGTTTTTAAACTGGTTCAAATTCTTCATTATATCACCTCTGAATATGTTTCATGTCATAACCACTCTATTATAGAGAAAATGGTAGAATGCTTTCGAAAAAATGGTAGAATTGAAAAATATTCAACGAACATAATAATTATGATAGTGAAAAATCTTTGATCATATTGATTAACATTTATTTTACTCTGCGATAAGAAAATTGGTAAGTTTCGATTTCTTAGTTTTCAATATACAGTTGCAATATAATAGCATATACATATAAAATTAATAGTTGTAGGAAATGTTATCTTCATTGTTCACGCCCGATAATTAAGTTCATAACATTATTGCAGTAATGAAGCCACAATGGAGCCATCTAACCGTCTAGCTAGAGGCCTAAGTATTTCTATGTGTGTGTAGTAATTATAACACTTAACGTCCAGAATAAACGAGTGACGGGGACTAATTGATTTTATATAGATAGGCAGCGTATTCACTAGAACACATGTAGCAGACATATCGCCGGACATTTCGTGGTCGACATTTGCCTCGTTCACACTACCCAGTAGTGATTTAGTATGTCGTCCGAGGTAGCAGAACACAAAGTGATACCCGAGGGCATAGTGCGAGTTTTACTCGATCAAACGCGTCGATCGCGTAAACATCAATTTGTATATGAAGCAGTGCTACTAGCTTCATTCACACACAAATTGACGTTTACGCGGTCAACCAACACCCACTACAAAGAGTTCGACGCGTTTGATCGAGTAAAACTCGCACTAAACCCTCTAATAAAAAGCTTGTCGGGCGAGTGTCCAGGGGCCACAAAGGTCACGCATGTCGACACGCAGAGCGTCGGCTAACATATCCCGCGACATTGGGCGACATCGCCTGCGACGTCGCGGGATACGAATACTTCGTGTCGGATATAGGTCGCGAGGGACATATGTCCCCTACCTAGTGTATTCGCGGCTTAACTCTACGTTCTACTTCCGTGTTTGTTTTGCTTTTTAATTGCTTAACTCGTTTAAAGTATCGCATCGTATTTATATACTTAGCCATATATACAATATTACGATTATCTCAAGGTTCTCATTTAGGACCATTATTTTTATATTACACAAAAGCGATAATATCAAATTCTCATGCTTTATCATACGCAGATGATACGAAAATTTCTGAATTGTATGTGATTACTGAAGTACTAATACGACTACGTCTACTGAAAGAACTAACGTGAACTACTATTGACTAATTTTTGACTAGGTACCTACTTGGTTAGCTTTCTTTTATTGTTATTGACATGTAGAATTATGTACTTCGATCTTCTTATTTGTATATCTATACTTTTTGTATAATAATTATTGATTTATTGTTAATTTTTTTTTGCAGTAATAGTCAATTAAGTTACAGTTATGTTTTTAGTATATTTCCATTATTTTAATAATTTTACAGATAAAACCTGAACAGGATACCTGAACCTGAATCTGGATAATTGTATTTTTATATACTTCTAATATTGCAATGAAATAAATAAACATGTATAATGGTATGCTTTACACAATTTAATGAAAACGTCCTCTATGGGGAATAAATTAATGATGTGCCTTAATACCATAAACTGGACACGCCTAGACTCAACGATCGATATCACTATAAAAGGTCAAAAACCGAAGAGCAAATTTTTACCGGACACAACTAATAACTTAAAAAAAACATATTGTGAAAAAATGCAAGGCGGTCGCGTCAACATATTACGTAATGCAAAATCCTCGAATTTCACATGATTACATGTGGCTTTGTCCTCTGTATTTATGGAAATTATTTTGCAAGGTCCTGGTATATACACATAAATATGTTTGGTACTGTCAAATGTAAAATACATTCAATTTCATAGAAAAAGTTATGAAACGGTATAGAATTATTTGGTAACAAGTATGACAATTAAGAATATTCTTTTAAATTGTACTATCTGTCATACTGTGCAGTAGAACTAGTTGGAATTTTTTTGTCAAAACAGTTGTATCGTAGAATTCGTAGAACTAATAGTAGAACTGTTTGGAACCACCCAAATTCTATATTATATTAAATCCATTTTAATAATAATTTAAAATGATATGGCACAAGATTAAACCTCATTGACTTTTTGTGATATTAACTTTTAAAATTGTTAAAATTATAAATATACGTGGCAGTACCAATAGCATTCTGAAAACAATTGCAGATAAGGTAGACTGTCCTATACAAATATTTTGGATGGGACTAAATAGGACATATAGCAAAATGTGAATAGGATAGGTATTTATATATATTTTTGCAGCATCTGTGGCAGCGCACTTGCATCCATAGATGCTGCAAGAATATCTTTGTTTCATTTGTATATTTATACTAGCTGGTGCCCGTGACTTCGTCCGCATTGAACGGTGAAAGATATCCTATGTCCTTTCTGGTGTCCCAGACAACGTGTATGCAAAATTTCATGGTGATCGGTTCAGTAGTTTTTGCTTGAAAGCGTAACAAACAAACAAACAAACTCACATTCTCATAATGATTAATGATATAAGAATATATTATTATTCACATAAATGTATATTTTACATAGATTATATATTTGTTATTATTTTGTTAATTAATACATAGTTAATAATTATGGATCAAATGTCTGAAATAAATGATTATTATTATTATTATTATTATTATAAATAAATAAATATTATATAAATAAAAATCTGTGTAAGTAAAACATACTGAGCAAGACATAATGCCAATTTACAATAATATACAAGCGACCCGCCCCCGGCTTCGCACGTTTGCAATTTATTTTGAATAGACAAACTGTTCTAAATTTTATAATATGTATATATACGTAGATTTATACTGTGCTACATTTTGACTGACAACACACACCTAAAAGTAAGCCCACGTTCACATGAGAGCTTTATAAAGCGTTCGGAGCTGGGAGTTTAAAATGGAGCATAGACAGATAATAAAACTCCCGACGTAAAAAAGCGCCCGCGTTTGAACACACAGCCTTGAAGTCATATGGTCTATTCGAAACGTCAGACGTCAACGTTTTTAACACGCGTTAAAAGCGTCGAAAAAACTCTCGTGTGAACGTGGGCTATCTATATTTTGATTGGAGTCGGATTGAAGTACACCTCATTAGTATGCACTCCAAAGGCGTATTGTAAAGAGTCATACACAATGCTTATATCTATGTTGATACTGAATATTTAATAACACGCGCATGTGTGCGGTGCATTACAAAAAAATTTCATTGTAATCGTGTTTCTTGACATTTTTTTCTTGCAATTTGTATTCCAAGTACGTAGCAAGGTTGTTGAATTAATTCTTAAACACGAAACAGCAACTGTCAATAGGTGAGAAGTCACAGAGTAGTTTTAAACGCACGAGTAGGGATCGCCTTGAATTTTAGCCTGAATAAGATATTCTGCTAGTAAAAAAAAAACATGTACATACGTACCACACACACACTTATTGCAATAATTGCGAGATTTTTATAGAGATGCGATCCAAATGTGGATTTGGACGAAATTTTAAACACAACAAGGCATCAGGATATGGACTAAAAGTTATAGAGAAATACTAACTGAGACTAAAGATTACCTAGAGACTAACTAGAGATATTAAGACCTACTGTAAAACCTTATAGCATACTATGTACGTATATGAACATAAGAAGTGAATCTAGAGCTATATCTGGAACGTGTCGATGGTAAATTGGAAACTACTAACAATGGGTGTTACGAAAGAGACCAACAATAAGAACTTACCTAATTGCAGAGCGTAATGAGACGCGAAACAAAGATATTGTTATAGTGTTGAGACAAATTGCATCAGAGCTACACTATCATATGTGTATTTTTAACCTTGTATGAAACACCAAATTTAAATCCACGTTCACTGCCAAACGTTACTTGCAAATGTCAAATTGTTACCCCTACTATGCCACATTCTGTCTTCATAGTGTGATGGACGAATGTTTGTTTTTAATACATTTATTTTCAATTTTTTTTTTGTGTACTCCTTAAGAATTGATTTGCATAGATATATAAACACGTGATAAGAAAATATGTGGGAGTAAGAAAATATGTGGGAGTAAGAAAATATTGTGAGCCATATCTACACAATATTGTTTAAAAAAGAACAATGTTCTTTGGGCGTGTTTGAATTGTGAAAATTTAAATTTTATAATCGTTCGTAAGGAGTAAGCTCCAGTTGTGTGTCGGGGCTGTCACACACCATTTTTTTTTTCATTTAGCTGTAGCCTGTAGGTTCATTGGATATTGCTTAGAGCTTTTATTGGTGCAGGCTGTGCCTCCTGTAATTGCGGCGACATCCGTCAAGTGTAACTTAATTTATTGTTAAACGGTGACGATATTGTTTGATGCCTACCTCTTTGGAGACCTTGTATAATCAATACTAATAATAAATCTGTAAAGGTTGGTCATGGAGTAAGTTACTTTGTTTTCAGAGATATCGTGTTTATAGGCTCTATACATGATACTGAAACTAAATTGACCATTTTTAGTTTTTATTTTTGTATGTATGTTGTATGTTCTATAACTTAAACGAATTAACTGATTTTCATGAAACTTGGTACATAAACATTTGGGCGTACAGGACACAAGATAGGCTACTTTTTTCTTTTTCAACGCGGACGAAGTTGCGGGCGCCAGATAGTAAATACGAGTAAATAAATAAATAAATAAACTGGTCAGCCTGACTTGCGGTAGTAACCACCGCCTTAAGGAAGACCTTAATTGAAAAGCGCATGTTTTGTAGTTTTTGTGAGTGAGTACGCATTACTTATATCCCTTATCGTATATAAGTACGGGTATGTCGGTAATAGGAAACTTGCGACAGTAGCCACATATTATCTCAATTAACATAAAAAAGGTGTATGAAGTAAGATATAGTAAGTATAAAAAATAATTGCTATATATTGTTCCCGATCCGTCCTAAATTTATCCTGAGTCCCGAAATTTGTAGATATTTCACTCAGCACCATCTAGTTCCACTTATGGAAACCGTTGATACACTAAATAGATTACTTTTTTTTGTAGAGTCAAAATTATTTTAAACACATGTAATGTTTGCTTACGATGAAATAAAAAAACATAGAGGACGCGATGGTATTAGCAATATAAATAGTAAAAATGGTGTCAACACAATAAACGCACCCCAATTCTGTTAATGTGTATAAAACACGCGTCTTCAACAAAATTGCTTCATTTAATCATACTAGCTCTAAACCGCGACTTCGTCCGACCTTATGTCCTGACAACGTGTATGCAAAAATTAATGAGTAGTTACGGCGTGAAAGCGTAACAAATTATGTTTGCGTAATATCAGTAGAGATAACTTATGTTAGTAAATAGGTATACAAATACATATATAAACAATAAAGAAATAGATAGACTTGTCTGAAGAAAGAAAGATGAAAAATATTTTGGTATATTAAAAAAAAAAATATTGGACACATGATGTTGATAGTATAACGAGAAAAAAGATGTCAAACATTAATAAAAACAGTTTTTATTGCAATAAGATTGAAGAAAATATTTGTGACCTTGAAGTCAAAATTTGACGAAATATTGTTTTGTTTAGAGCCTCTTTCACCAACTACAAGTAAAGTGTTGATTAGGTACTTCCAGAAATATTTTTCTGTTTTATTGAATTATGCACTCGGTTTTCTGCAATATTCGATAGGCGAATTTTTATTATTATTTTCTTTTTTCAATGTTTGGGACTTTTACTGTACAAACAATGGTATATCAGCTCCATTATCCCCGGTTACCAGTGACTTTAAATGACAGTTAGCCTACTTGACAGTTGGTGAAAGAGGCGCTTAGACTAGACTCTTATTATCTACTCATTACATAAAATATCGTTAGTTAAAAAACAATATTCCTAATGAAGTATTTATTAGTTATAAGAAACAATTATTTATTCAGTAAAAGTATGATTTATTACACATGACATATAGGAACAGATAAGGCAGTTATAATATTTTATCAAAGGGCGTAACAATGTCAACTGAATTTCCTATATCCGTTTTGCTTCCTTCAAACCGTTTATTATTCTTGTCTTCCGCCAAACCTTGTACAGTGGAATTATTTTTGTCTAATTCACGGAAATCAACTACAAATGTAGCCGAAGAAATAATGGCTTATTTGTGTAGCTAAGATCAAGAATTATTACATTTCCTAATCTATTCTTAGCGCCATAAAATCCCGACAAAAATTGCTACCTGTATTTAATTTTTAGGGTATATTTTCATTGTGACAATCATTAAAAATATTTGAATTTTTATCATAACAAAGCATATGTCTGGATCTGTCTGTCTGTTAAATATATTGAACATAGTATGTAGAAGTTTCATAACTGATAAACCTTATATTGAAACTCCATTGTTTTGCAACATTGTCAACAAACTTTTTGTCACCCCTTTTTCTTTGAAACGATAATGTGTATATAATGTAATCGTAGAAGCCCATTTTGAATGCGTATCAAATTGAAGCGTCGTTAAATTTAACAGAAATCATACGGTTAGCGGTTTTCGAGATGAGACTCGAGAAATGTTTCGGAGAATCACTTCAAGATTTCCCACTTAGCAACTCAGTAAGAGTAAAATTTTTCGCAATGAGGCAATTGCGAATTGACTTCTTGAACACACACAAAAAAATTCATCAAAATCGGTCCAGCCTTTTTTGCCTTTAGTAGTAGTTCAGTCACATAGATAGGACAAAAGAAATACAAAATAAAAAATGAATAAATCCATAGTAAATGTGGTTTCCATAGTAAATTGACGAAACTAAATCCTGGTTACGTTTTACAACAAATCCAGATCGATGGCCTAGTTTTCCTTAAACGTTATTAAATGGAGCCCCATTCATTTATTGTCGCTTTTATGGTAGGTACTTCTTTCAATTTAGGTCGATGGCGAATATACCCCATATATGGTTACAATGGCAAGAGGGGAACGCGATGATGAAAGTTTTTTTGATTCTGGAACTATTTTTTTTAGTAATTTTAGGCAATATTAACCCGATTTAAACAAACTGCAGTAACTTTTATTTTATCACAGGTACGTGAAGCAGCAATAACTACTCCCATATAGAAGACCACCGTAAAATAAGTGCATGCGTGCTGTAGTGTTTCGGTACGTGAGGAGCGAGTTAGTGAGTGAGTGAGTGAGTGAGTGAGTGAGTAAGTTGAGTGAGCCAGGGCCCAGCTCTCTATCCCTTCCTTATATCTATCTATTCCTTAATTATATTAAGGTTGGGAGCGCAAAAACATTGTATAATTACTGTCGTAGACTAACAACATGTTAGTCAGATTGTTTCAGACCTTGTGTAGATTTGCCTTGGACCTAGGCTCTAGACATACGTATACCTCACAAATACCATGACATAATTGTGAAGTAGTTACGGCAACGCAAGCATTATAGATAAAACACATACTGTACAAGGGCATTCTAAACAATTCAATAAATGCTTATTACATTTTGCAATAAGCATTTATTAAATTGCCATAAATGTCCGGTTAGAAAATGTTTTTAAATGGCCAAGAAAATTTTGGTAAAAAGAACTGATAGGTATGCAAATTCTATACCAATGTATAAATAGAAAAAAACATATCATTGCGAACATTTTAAAAAGAATTTAATTTTAATTTTCTTTTACATTGAAAAACTTTTTCAAAAATGCTATTTTAGTGTTGAAGACCATACCTACTTCAAAAATTCAAAAAAAAAACATATTTTTTTAGTATTTGCAGGCACTAAATAGGAGACAATTATTACAGTTTTTTTAACACGTCTGGGAGCCATTCGGGATGTGTAGTTATCAATACTAATAATAATGTTACGTGCGGGGTGAGTTAAAATGCCGTTTAGGGTTGTAAGAACACGATTTATTACGCAGACCAAGATGACTTCCAAAATATCAGAGCTTTTCCAATTAAACCGTAAAACTTGCCAAAAGTCGTAAATAATTCACTCTATGTGTCAACAATGCACTGTCGCAAATATCTTCGCAAAAGCTCCCAAGAGTTGTTTTCGTATCGCTTGTTGTCGCAGAACTGTCCTACTCGAGCGATGGCACCCGTATTTATACACGCGCAGTCAGCCGCGATGTTTTTGGAAAACACTAGAAACTTTAAGGTAAACAAGCTCGTACACAAGTAAACAAGTCATAAAAAACAAACATCGTAAACAACTTTCTGGCTTAAGGGAATGTGAACCTTATGTCGCGAACATAAGGAACAGTTTCCTCTGAGACAGGAGGGCTTCCTTCTACGTATGGAAATTTCCATACGCCCAGGTCTCATGATAAACAACAACACGCTGTTTGTTTATGATAAACAAACGCTTCGAGAATGTTCGGTCGTAACATTACCCCCCTCTTAGTTATGATCGTCCCGATCATCATTCGTGCCGTGATACTTTGTCAAACGGTCAATGTGTACGACCTTCGGTTTTCCTCTTTGCCCCTTTTTGATTCGGTAGGTGACGTCGTTGATTTTTGTAACCACATTGTAAGGTCCTTCCCATCGTGCTTGCAACTTTGGGCTTTTGCCCTTTTTCCTGAAGGGATTATGAAGCCATACGAGAGTTCCCTCTTCAAAACCGTTGATGTTTGATCTCCTATCATAACGGGTTTTCATTTTTTCACCAGTCTTGAGACTGCACTCGCGAACTAGCTTATGCACTTCATCCAGCTGTTCTCGAAGATCGCTGACATAATCCGTCACAAGTCTTGGGCTATTCGGCGGAGACCCTGTTATTGCATCGACTGGTAGTCTTATTTCTCGTCCAAAATTCACTCTGGCAGGGGTAAAACTAGTACTATCATGTACAGCGGAGCGATAAGACAGCAAGAAAAGAGGAATGTACTGGTCCCAGTCTCTCTGATGTGAGTCGACTACTTTAGCCAAATTATTTTCCAATGTTTGGTTAAACCTTTCGACCATTCCGTCCGACTGAGGATGAGCTGGTGTCGTACGGGTCTTATGTATACCGAGAAGGTTGCACATTTCTTGAAATAGGGCTGATTCGAAATTTCTCCCCTGATCGGAGTGTATTTCCAGAGGTACGCCATACCGACAGATTACATCCTGAACTAGCTTCTTGGCAACAGTTTTAGCTTCTTGGTTAGGGGTCGCAAATACTTCCGGCCATTTGCTGAAATAGTCTTGCACTACAACGATGTATTTGTTGCCATCCTCAGTTTCAGGAAATGGTCCGGCCACGTCTATAGCGATACGTTCCCATGGTGCTCCTACATTGTAGAGCTTCAGTTTTCCCCTGCTTCTTGTCTGTGGTCCCTTGACTGAAGCGCAAGCGTTGCATTTACGACACCAATCTTCTACGTCTTCCCGGCAATGGACCCAGTAGAACCGCTGTCGCACTTTCAAAAGGGTTTTCTTCACTCCAAGATGACCACCAGACACCCCATCATGGATATGACGTAGTAGAGGAGATACCTTACTTCGAGGGACTACAACCTGTACAGTCACCTGATGTCCGGTATTAGACTCCCATTTCCTGCACAAGATTCCGCCTTCCAGGGTCAAACTATCCCATTGAGCCCAATAGCTTTTTGTAACAGGACTGGAAGCTGATACATCCGCCCACTCAGGTTTCACTCCCTTTTTTATCCAATCTAAGATCAATCGCAGGTCGTCATCTTCCTCTTGCGCCTTCCTCATATTTTCTCCAGACCAGTCGTCGTCTAATCCTTGGGTACGGATATTTTTTACTGATTCCTGAGACTCTTGTTTCCTGCAGTGTTTACAGTTTTCAGGACATAGTCTTCTCGATAGAGCGTCAGTATTACCATGACCTTTTCCGTTAGAACCTTGTCTGACAGTAATAGCAGGGGCTATCTTTCTCCCAGCCGGTGCCTGCCCCTCGGCCCTGGCGACGCTTAGTTTTAACTGCTCTTCGTCAACTTGGGTCCCCATCTCAGAGAAACTCTTTCTTTCCTTCTTTGGGCAGTCTATCCTTATGTGGCCTTTTTCACTGCAGTCATAGCAGGTCGGACCATAGCGAGGCTTCCGCCCCTCGACTACCAGCTCCCTGACCTTGGATGGCCTTGTGGCACGCCACTGTCGTTCGTCAACTTGGGTCTCCATCTCTGAGACCCCCTTTCTTTTCTTCCTTAGGCAGTCCAGCCTTATGTGGCCTCTTTCACCGCAGCCATAGCAGATCGGACCATAGCGAGGCTTTCGCTCCTCGGCTACCAGCTCCCTGACCTTGAATGGCCTTGTGTCACGCCGCACAGCTTCCACTTCTAGAGCATGTGCCAGTGCACTATTCAGGGTCTGATGGTGACCCAATCGCACCGCTGCGCGAACTTCGCCATCCCTTATCCCGTCCACAAAGGCTTGGAGCAGAATTATTTCCACTGCATTCGGTGTTGATATATAGGCGCGATGAACTAATCTCTCGATTTCGTCAGCCCACTGCTGGAGTGTTTCCGTGGGCCTCTGCATGCGATTTCGTAGTTGAGCCCTATACACGTGCTCCAAATGCTTGTCACCATATCGTGTCTCCAGAGCTTCCAGTAGGGCTTGCAGAGATCTTCCTTGTGTAGGGAGTCGCTCCAGAATCAGTTGGGCGTCTCCTCTTAAGGCTAGAGTCAACGCCATGAATGCTTGATCCTCGGTCCAGCCGCTGCAGTTAGAGAGGGTTTCGAATTGGTACTTATAGGCTGTCCAAGAAGATGTGCCATCAAACCGTGGCAAGTCCAGCCTACCTTGTGTAGGTACCGGCGCAGTGAAGACTGCCTCCCTCGTCACCAACTTCTGCACTTTCTCGGCGAGCGCCTGGTGGCGAGTGTCGGTTTGGTCGAGTCTCTCTTCCAGGCCTTCGACTTTCACTGAGACCCCTTTAACTTCGGACTCCACCTTTTTAACTTTATCGCAGATGACTTCAAGGCTTGTGTCCAATTTTGAAAGCAGCATTTGGCTAGCAGATTCCTGTTCACGGCGAGCGGCTTCTTGACTGGCCTGTATGCTCTGTACAGCAGCTTCCTGTTCACGGCGAGCGGCTTCTTGACTGGCCTGTATACTCTGTACAGCGGCTAGCAGCGCAGCGAGGTCCATCGACGGGCTCGATGTAGGTACTGCCGTAGGAAGCAAATCAGCATCGGTGCCTTCCTCCGGCTCCTCATGTGCTCGTTGTCTCGCAGCATCCATCTCCACTTGCCTCCTGGTCCGTGGAGTACGAGTTCCTTCGTCCCGTGGCATTAACGGCATTCCGCTTCTGACACCAGTTGTTACGTGCGGGGTGAGTTAAAATGCCGTTTAGGGTTGTAAGAACACGATTTATTACGCAGACCAAGATGACTTCCAAAATATCAGAGCTTTTCCAATTAAACCGTAAAACTTGCCAAAAGTCGTAAATAATTCACTCTATGTGTCAACAATGCACTGTCGCAAATATCTTCGCAAAAGCTCCCAAGAGTTGTTTTCGTATCGCTTGTTGTCGCAGAACTGTCCTACTCGAGCGATGGCACCCGTATTTATACACGCGCAGTCAGCCGCGATGTTTTTGGAAAACACTAGAAACTTTAAGGTAAACAAGCTCGTACACAAGTAAACAAGTCATAAAAAACAAACATCGTAAACAACTTTCTGGCTTAAGGGAATGTGAACCTTATGTCGCGAACATAAGGAACAGTTTCCTCTGAGACAGGAGGGCTTCCTTCTACGTATGGAAATTTCCATACGCCCAGGTCTCATGATAAACAACAACACGCTGTTTGTTTATGATAAACAAACGCTTCGAGAATGTTCGGTCGTAACAATAAATCTGTAAGGGTCGGTCATGGAGTAATTTACTTTGTTTTCAGAGATATCGTGTTTGTAGGCTCTATACATGATACTGAAACTAAATTGACGATTTTTAGAATTTTTTTCTGTATGTATGTTCCTCCATAACTCTTAAACGAATCAACTGATTTTCATGAAACTTGGTATATAGATAAACATTTAGACGTACGGGACACAGGATAGGCTACTTTTTTCCTTTTCAACGCGGACGAAGTCGCGGGCGCCAGCTAGTTATTAAAATATCTAGTATTGATTAAAAAGCAACTTTAACTTAGGTATATTAAATGTCCACGGTAATTAAGGATAGGTCAGTGTTTAGTCTCTTAAATTATTGTATTATGACTGTTACAAAAATATCGAATAGTTCAAGGTTTTTATGCTTGTGTTTGTTTATATGCGCCAGTAGCCACTTACCATTAAGAGCGGCATAAGAGAATAAGAGCCATTCCTAGATTTGAATTTTATCTAAGTAAACAAAGTCTAATTTAATTAATTTTTTTAATACATATATACATTATAAATGAAAGTGACGTATGTAACAGAAAACATAATATAATGAAATTTTCTCGATAGAAAAAAATCACCAAGTGAGCTCTCATTTCCATCGATTTTAGTTTTATTTTCAAAATGACACACATTACAAAGCTAAAAGTGTATCAGTAATTTCACTTCACATATTATCTAAGGCTGTATGTAACAATTTTTCATTTGACATTGTAGTTTACGAATAATTAATATTGAATACTTTTGGCACTTATAACATTTTTATTGAGCGAGTTGCGCTATCTTCCGTCGCATGTTGTGCGTAGTTCTACGTATTTTGTGTCACTGTCATGTCCAAGGGGCCACGCGGGTGAAATTACAAATTTTGTTTGCTTTATACCCATTCTTAAGTGGACGAGCCTTTATTATAGAAAAAGTAAGACAAGGAAAATATACCTTTATACCAAATTTTTCGCCAGTACACGAATATAGATCCCTAGAAGTGTATACCACAAAACAATAAATCACTTCATGTTTTCCTTAAAAGAAATATTCAAAAGTACAAAAGTGATGATTAATTCGATTTGATGCGTAGGTAATTATGTATTTTACAAGAACAAACACATTACATAACTAGCTGGCGCCCGCGACTTCGTCCGCGTTGAAAAAGAAAAAAATAGCCTATCCTGTGTCCTGTACGTCTAAAATGTTTATGTACCAAGTTTCATGAAAATCAGTTAATTCGTTTAAGAGTTATGGAGGAACATACATACATACATACATACAGAAAAAATTCTAAAAATCGTCAATTTAGTTTCAGTATCATGTATAGAGCCTATATATATACACGATATTTCTGAAAACATACATACATACATACATACATACATACATACATACATACATACATACATACATACATACATACATACATACATACATACATACATACATACATACATACATACATACATACATACATACATACATACATACATACATACATACATACATACATACATACATACATACATACATACATACATACATACATACATACATACATACATACATACATACATACATACATACATACATACATACATACATACATACATACATACATACATACATACATACATACATACATACATACATACATACATACATACATACATACATACATACATACATACATACATACATACATACATACATACATACATACATACATACATACATACATACATACATACATACATACATACATACATACATACATACATACATACATACATACATACATACATACATACATACATACATACATACATACATACATACATACATACATACATACATACATACATACATACATACATACATACATACATACATACATACATACATACATACATACATACATACATACATACATACATACATACATACATACATACATACATACATACATACATACATACATACATACATACATACATACATACATACATACATACATACATACATACATACATACATACATACATACATACATACATACATACATACATACATACATACATACATACATACATACATACATACATACATACATACATACATACATACATACATACATACATACATACATACATACATACATACATACATACATACATACATACATACATACATACATACATACATACATACATACATACATACATACATACATACATACATACATACATACATACATACATACATACATACATACATACATACATACATACATACATACATACATACATACATACATACATACATACATACATACATACATACATACATACATACATACATACATACATACATACATACATACATACATACATACATACATACATACATACATACATACATACATACATACATACATACATACATACATACATACATACATACATACATACATACATACATACATACATACATACATACATACATACATACATACATACATACATACATACATACATACATACATACATACATACATACATACATACATACATACATACATACATACATACATACATACATACATACATACATACATACATACATACATACATACATACATACATACATACATACATACATACATACATACATACATACATACATACATACATACATACATACATACATACATACATACATACATACATACATACATACATACATACATACATACATACATACATACATACATACATACATACATACATACATACATACATACATACATACATACATACATACATACATACATACATACATACATACATACATACATACATACATACATACATACATACATACATACATACATACATACATACATACATACATACATACATACATACATACATACATACATACATACATACATACATACATACATACATACATACATACATACATACATACATACATACATACATACATACATACATACATACATACATACATACATACATACATACATACATACATACATACATACATACATACATACATACATACATACATACATACATACATACATACATACATACATACATACATACATACATACATACATACATACATACATACATACATACATACATACATACATACATACATACATACATACATACATACATACATACATACATACATACATACATACATACATACATACATACATACATACATACATACATACATACATACATACATACATACATACATACATACATACATACATACATACATACATACATACATACATACATACATACATACATACATACATACATACATACATACATACATACATACATACATACATACATACATACATACATACATACATACATACATACATACATACATACATACATACATACATACATACATACATACATACATACATACATACATACATACATACATACATACATACATACATACATACATACATACATACATACATACATACATACATACATACATACATACATACAATACCTACACTTACTTTATTATTAGTATTGATTGATATACGATATACTCGTACTTCATATACTTAAGTAAATTTTTTAATCATAAGGTAATAAGTTTGAATCTTTAATGACTGAGGACCGCAGTAGAATCACTTGTTATGGGAAATTCTCAATGGAGATCACGATGAGGCATGAAGTCAAGTGACTGTATTGCTAATTTCTGTAAAAAGCTGGATATTTGATACAGCCATGTCATACAAATACACCGACATAACAGTTGAGTTATGGCCGGCACAGGACCGGTTAGACTTCTCGAGTTTTCTCCGCAGGTTATAAAATTATTGCAGTTAGCCCGAGCTATAAATAGCGTGTGGCTCGCTTGGCAACCGATCACGTGACAACTGGCTTTTAAATTATCCGGGATCTCGTATTTAAAGAGATTGCTGTTTCATTCAAAAAGTCCATTTCATTTTAAATCATAAACTAACATCTGAAAAAACTATGCATCCCAAAATTTGCACGAATTTGACAGACCAAAGGGTACATAAAATAGAATTTAATCTTTGTTAAAGCATTCTAGTGTGTTAAAAAAAATATCTTTTTTTTTTAATTGAAAAAGAAATGTATCGACATTTCGCAATTATTTTTCAATTTAACAAGAATAAAATTTTCCGCAATATTTTTTTTCATAGGTAGTCATTAGTAATCCGTTTCACAGTTCATAATAATTGTGCAGACAGACAGACACGTACTTAAATTATTATTATTATTAAGAGATCACTGTGTTTTAAACATCATAAATTCTTCATTTTAATAGCATTTACTTGTACTGAAGACACTAAAGTGTGTACATGAATAAATAAACAAGATTACTCAATTGATGTAAGTCTATAAAAAGAAACGCTATGAATATTTTTTCATAATTGGCTTAAATTGATTATTTTTCTTATAATAAATCTTATGTATAATATTAAACTGTATATAGATGTTATGTTCATAGAATTGTATGTTCCCTATATTATGTTCGTAGACAGCAAAAAGATCCTGTTAAGTAATAGTCTACCATTCCAGTCCTTCGGTTACTGCTTGGGATAAGACAGAAAAACGTGCGTTACCTTTCATGCAGAAAAAACAATCTACTGTTTCTGAAGGATCATGCAAAAATAAAACTTAAAATTCAAAGATTGAATAAATAAGAAAAGGAGTCGGGGTAGAAGTCGCTTGCAAAATCTAGTATAGTATAAAGAAAAAATAATGTGTTAAAAGCATCCCTAAAAGGTGACCAGTATCAAAATATGAATTAAGCTTCTCTATACTCATCGTCACACCTTAGTAAATAAAGGTAAAGTTCAAATTTTAAAATTCTTAGTTCACATTTATTCGTGGAATTGATCCACAAAACATTGATCAAATGATTGACTACCGTTTAACTAAACCACGCAAATGATTTAGTGTCCAAAAAAAAAGAATTGTAATCTTCCTTTAAGGAACTGAGAACAATTCCTCTTGCAAAAAAACCAACCAAATCCTTTGTATACGCGACCTTGTTAGCGATTGACGAGATCAACACAAGAAGCGATAGTTTCTGTAAGCATCAGCCACTTTGCTTATGAAAGACTTCAAACTAATACAATCATCTTTCCCAAAGCCTGTGGTGCATAAAAGAAAAAAATATTATCAATAATATTATGCACAATCTCCTAGAAACAATTACAGGAAATTATGATAATAGCATCAATAAATTGACACCATAAAACCAGGAAAATTGTAGAGATTAAATTCTAGTATCTTATATAACAAGAAGGCGAACGACGTAGGAAATTTACCTTACACCTTGATACCGATCGTCACGATTCTCGATTCACGGATTTAAAGGCGTGACTGCACAGAGAGAAAAGCAAATATTACATCCGCATGTAATAAAATTAAATTCTTAACTAAGCATAGAGAAATAATAAGATACGCAAGAAGTAGGTATGTTCATACATGACCATATAAATGTCATGTTTGTTATCGAAAGGTTATCAGAAGAAATAAAGTAAAAATTGAAATTTAATTTTTGAAAAATAAAAAATAAAATAACTTGGACATCTGGATATAATAAAAGAGAGGTATGTAGAACATTAATATGTGACACTAGCTTTTGCCCGCTACTTCGTCCGCAATACTTTTTCTTTGATTACAATTATTCAAACTTTATTGCTCATATAAATACTTATTTTTGTAAGGAGTTGAATTTTTTATTTTCACTTTTAGATGATCCCTCGGAAAAGCACTTTTTTTGGATGAAATGTAATTTTATGTAAACCTGACAAAGTGTATGACAACTTTCACGTTGATCGGTTGAATAGTTAACGCTAAAAGCGTAGGTAATAAACAAAGAAACAAACAAACTCACTTTCGCGTTTATAATATTAGTTAGGATGTCATCATAATCATCATCAAAGTCACAGAAGTTCCTAAAGATAAATAAGTATACTTAGCATACTTTCCATCGTCGTCAAAAGCATTTAAAAAAAATTGTGTATTGAACAATAGAATTTAGCGTTTGTCGCTAAAGTCATGACATTAAATATTTGCTTCTTATTATAATATATTTTTAAAAAGGTATACGCGTAAGAAGGTTTCCTTGTCTGTGAAAAATAATCACAACAATGTGTCCATGAGCAATTAATCCATCTATTTAATTCCAAAACTTATAAGTAAAATCCCTTGTGATGCATATATTATTTTGTGTAAAAATTATAAATAAATGTCTTAAGTCACACCAGCTGCCCTATTCTCTATTTGTGGTTTTTAAAACTAAACCTATCGACTCCAATGTCGATAGGTTGTCGTTCTACATTAAAACCACCACGAAACCACATCTAAAACTTTCCTATCCTAACTTCATCGACATGTGCCACATGTATAACCATTTTTTTTTAACGTTGGGAAATCCTCTTGGATACCCAGCAGTGAAGGGGACACTGCAGGGTTATGCCGGATTCCTACCGGCTAAAACTCAACGACTTTCTATCTATCGCGGCCGTTGATGGGCGGGGTCGTGGGGACGTTTTTACACGACTTCGGTACCCCGCCACGGCTATCCAAAGCAGGGAGGCCTGTGCTCCCTGTCAGAACCTTGGCGTACCCGAAAGTGGAGGTACGCCGGCCTGCTCGGGGGACCTTACTACGTGCGGCAGTCTCCCCCAAGACTACCGCCCAGGTCCCGGTCAGGGTGGAAGGCGGCGGATATAGGCCGACCGCCTGCGCCCGAGCCTTCTCCGGCAGATTGGCTGGGAGAGGGGATCCTCTTCCCGCTGCCTTTCCGCCGCCACATGTATAACCATGGTAAAAACGTCATAGACATTTTGACAGGTACCAAAGTAGACAATTGTTGAGTCTTATAGAATCGATAACCACATCAAAACCACAGATAGAGAATAGGCCCGCAGTAGGTACTACTCATTACATGATGCATAGTGGGCTAAACAATTTATACAATCATAATAAAGTTATTCATTCATTCAAAAGATGAGTAATATTCAATTGATTATTTGTTATTGTAGGTAATCCATAAGAATAATGTCTATTACAATGTTACCGGTATAAGATAAGACACTGCATTTCTGGTTATACTACGCAGTATGTGCAATTAGTTTGTAATGTGTAGTTACATTGATTAATGACAGTTTAAATGATAAGAATGACGTTATTTCGAAGCTACTGGTACTGAGAAATGTAAGTAATTTGCATTTGATAAGTAAAGTGACAAATTTTTATTGAAAACTTGCATAAATGAAATAAAATTTTGACACATAAAAAACACGATTACAACACAAAAAAACCAGGATATTGTAATAGAATGACATTAGCTCTTATTATTGTTATAAAAAATTGAGGCAACTTTGACCTTTGAAGCGCTACATTGCAATGCGCTAAAATACATTATAATTTTTTACACGTTTTGCAAATATTAAACAAGGAAAACTTTGTGAGAAAACAAACGTGTCTGAGAAAAGCAGTTATTTTATAGAAGTATGAACGTTCAACAATTCGAATTAGGCTAGCATGGACTATAGCTATATACATAACTCATTTTTACAAGGAGATGAGACTAGTACATAGGATATGCCAATACATTTACAAATCCCTATATATATAATATAAAATGTCGTGTCACGTTGTTTGAGGCCAATGAACTCCTAAACTACTGAACCGATTTTGATAAAACTTCGTAACTATGTGTATTTGGCCCAACTTAAAAGATTAGGACAGTTTTTACTTTGAACCCGGGCGAAGCCGGGAGCTTTTAGCTAATGTAATATATAATTGACGACAGTAGCTGTATTAGTAAATAGTTCTTTTTTGGAAAAATATTTAAGAAAGCCGACTATCTTCTATTACAATTATTTGCTAATTTTAAAATAACCGAATAACTTACAAGAAGTAGGTATCTATTGAATCTGTTTCGATCTATAGAAAGTTCTTTAGGTAGAGGCAAACAAAGCAACGATAACTGTCTTTTAGAAGCTAAGCAAGGAGGTTATAAAGTATGATGTGATTGCTAAAGTGAACTGCAAACTGATTGTAAACAAGTGGTCAACTACGCATAAAGTGTGACGGTGGCGGACACACCCACATTTTGCCTTGAAGGTGAGTAAGCTCTTGTTGCTACTGTTAATACGATCAATATAAAGTATATTATATCATTCAATTTATTTTAACTGAGCCGCATCGGTTGTATAATTATGTTACAATTTCATATTTTCGAGATTACTTTTGAATACAAAATTTTAGGTAGAAAGAACGTAAAATAATATTTTTAACAAGTGTAGCTCCAATCCTTTTGTGCTGTTAACTCAACATCTAGAACTGGTTTGTGTGTAACAAGCGAGGCCTACGCAACGGCAAACAGCTAATATGAAATCATAAGCCAACCGATTTCTAAAGCGTATCCTACGTTTATATTACCATCGATTTCGAGAACTTCTTCAATGGACTGTGGAATTATTATAAACTTATAAATTACCATAAACTCGGTGCCTATAAAGGAATGTGATCACGCTACTACTGTTTACTAGAAGTTTTTATGTATTCCTTTATTTACACGTAACTACTCTTATCTAAACTAACAAAGAATCGATATCGGGCTAATTAATATCAAAACATTATTATCATCACAGTCGTCATCATCTTCATCATCAATATTATCATCATCAATACACATAAATCTTTTTAATTGAGCTCCATCACACCTGGTGAAGCTTCTAGTAGAGAATCCATCCACTACTAGCAGCTATCTTGAAACCATTGGTCTATCAAATAGTTAGTAAGTAGGTAGTCAACCTGCAGGGCTTCAGCTGTGTTTTTTAGTCCTGACTCATCTACACCAGCTTATTCCCACTTCAGCTGACTGATTTTTTTTAAGCTTTCGACCACTTAGGATGTCCTCATTGCCGTCTCCATTAGTGACATGCAACTTGAGGATGAGACTTTCATTGGTGTTTACATGTCAGCACTGTATAATAAACACAATAAACTCATTACCATAATCATCTTAAATTGTACATTGCTCCAGAAGATGACGATTCGCAAACAATGGGAAGTGAAAGTGTATATGAAGTTTCACTTGACGACAATTTATTTGTTCTTCTCGAACGATGTATATGTATGTATTAAATGTCAAGGTTTCTTGCAATGATGAACAAAGGAAAATTGACTCAGACTTAAAAGTCAAATATTACGTGCTTGTATAAAAAAGACAATACTTCTTTAGCTTATGTGTTTTAAATGATATCATAGAATCCAATACTAACAATATCTGAGTATCAATGGAGGAGTCAAGATCTCTTAAATCCGTCGTTTCTTTTATTACATCATTTTCAGGTTCATTTGGATTCTTGTTTATTCATAAAAGTCTTTCGATATCGCTTAAAAGTCACAAGGAAGCTCAGACTCACGCCAATTTGGCAACTTGAATAATATCATTCGAAAATCGTGGGATGTCGTACGTGACCAGCATAGCGTGTCCGATGCCATTCGCCAACGACTTAATAAATGGTAATTAGTCACGGAATACATCGGATTTATTATTCCATCGTTTGTATGTGAAATAGTGGCATAATTGAAAAGATTATAGGACGAGGAGCAATTGTCATCATTGATTATAGAACCAGTTTGTTGACAATATAAAATTTTAATATTTTTGTTGTTATTGAAATAATTTATTGAACCCCTAGCGACCCACCTTCACCTTTCGCACTGATGTATTTTATGTGGCCAATTTTTCTCACCATAAGCTTATGTATACTCTAAGCCATATAAGCACATTCCTCGGACTTCCACGAATATTTAAAAAAAAATAAGTAGTCAAATTGGTCCAGCCAATCTTTGGTCCAGCCTTTCTCAAGTTTTGTGCTTAGCAACACGTGTAACGATTAATTTTATTTAAATAGATGATAGGAGTAGAGTAGCTTCTGCTCTAATAGAATGGTACAAGAAGTGACGAAATTTTGCACACAATGTTATATATTATTTGTGGATGTAAACAAAGTGGTATGAAATATTGAAATAATATCTCAATAGTAGTTCTTGCTGTAAACCGGTTTTTGGTACTGACTGAATGGTACTGCCGCAGTCGATGGCCGCAGTAGGTACTTAGATAATAGGAACTATACTGCTGCGCGGGAGTTGCGATTTTGTTAAGGCACAAAAAATACATAGGTATCTACTATGAAGTTAGTGTACTAGCTGTTCGTTCATGTATTTATGTAATAAGGTATGAAAAGAGTGCCTCTATTTAGTACACTACAGTGTGGTTACCCAGTGGGAATTATTTAATGGGATAAACAAAGATTTAAATCGCAAGATGCGGCGTAATCCCCTCGCGCCATACTAAAAACACACCGAAAATTCATAACAATGGATTGGGCGCAGGCGCTCAATCCAACTACAGTTGCACGCCAGCTACAGTGAGTGACGGTCGCTTGTTGAGAGCGTCGCTATCGTCACAGTCACGTTTGAAGTAAGGAATGTGTTGTCTGTGTTTAAAAGTGTGTTTAGACAAAGGTATATGTATTTTATACTTTTGTCTTTAGTATAATGTATGTTGTATTTTGTAACAAACTTTCGCTAGTAATGCCGCATCTCTCGATTTAAATCTTTGGGGATAAATGGTTTGTTTAAATCAAGAGTATGGCCCATCTGTTTGCCAAGTTTCATTCAAAACAATCTAGCGTCAACAATTTACAAGTACCTATTAGTACGAGTAATTTCGACTGAAGAATTATCGTTGGTAATATATAAAACGTATGATTTTTTAAAGTAATTTCTATAAAAATATGATGAACTTATGTAAATCTCATCAAATTTTTTTATTATTTTATTGTATTTTTAATTTTTATAACATTGTTTGCTTCACAAAAGTAATACGATTTATACGATCCGTTATATAAATCAAGTTTCCTTACAATTATTACTTTATATTCACATTTTTACAAAAGTAGGTCAATAACTGTATACTATACTATTATTTAATAATAATTTCAATGGGTTTATTAATTTAAGCATAAAATGTTTATAGCAAACCTTGATTGAGCAAACTCCATATTAACATAATTACAATCTACTCTAATAAAAAACTTTTACCTTAAGTACTTTGTCTATTTATAATCAATATCCAATATTTTATGTTATCATTTTAAATATTGCAAAAAATTAACTAAGTATTTTAAAAAAAATTATCGACTCACGAAAACACTCACACTCAAATAAATATTTTTTTTCTGCTGTTAATAAATATACAAAAAAAGAAAAATACACCTATTCAACCTTTAAAAAATTAATACTAACAACAGCGTATATTGTTTTTTTGTTTGGGTGAGTGAGCAAGGGATGCCAGAACCCATTTCTCTATCCCTCATCCTACTAAGGTTGGCAGAGCACTAAGGTGCACGCGAATCCATTACTTGATATTAATTTTTTCATGTATCAGATATACATCAGAAAGTAGAATGCAATATTTTTGCTCAACTGTATTGCTTTCTCATTCATGTAAGCATTGGTCAGCAATATATGTATTGAAATAATAACGGTACCCCAATTATTGTAGTGTACTCGTATCTCGTATGCAAGCAAAGCAAACGTCACCTGATTTCACCGTCAAAATGCGCCTCAGGCTGCGTAGGCGCCATCGCAACTTTCTCGTGCAATAACAAATGATATGGCGCCTTTGACATTTGAAGTACTTCATCATACATTTAGTTTGAGGTCAATTGAGAGAAGACGTCGAGTTTTTTTCTATATTTTCACTTTTCTTTGGGTTTCGGGGCTTTTTATGTGACATATGACAGAAAAGCAAAGTGAACATCAGATGTTATGAAAACAAGGACCGTTTATGTATAGAACCTATATTAAAATTATAAACTAACCCCCGACTTTCTATCGAGCCCAAACACTATCAGCTGTAAGTTTCTGAGGAGTTCGGTGTCCTGCAGACTTCTTGATGCTGCAACATCAGATCAAGGTTAACATGTCACGTAAATACTACCGAAGTAACAGTAGGTTACTGAACCTATACCAAATTTCACATCACTCGAAAATGTGAAAGTTTAAATCCTTTAGTAACTAGGAATTATGATTGCCAAAATTATAAGCCAAAATTATAACATGTGAAAAATCCTTGTCATACATTTCCCCATCCTCGGCGGAGGGTTAATAATTAAATTAGGTACTTATACAGTCGTTAGAATTATGTCACAAGTAGATAATGTATGTCAATTGTTTACCTACTAAGTTAAACTATGCTCGTATTATGTGAATGTTATGAAATCTTCATACAACATAGTACGAGACACATAGCTACTTTACGATTCTATACACGACTTGGACTGTCTAGCTGGCCGAGTGGTAGGAATACATATTATTATGTATTGCAATGCTTGAAATGCTACTGGATTATTTAGTTATTAATATACACTTTTTGTATGTAGCTATAGGCAGAGGCTTTGCCTTCAGATATTTAGAAATTATTTAATTTAGAAAGAAAGTGGTATAGGGAAGGAAAGAAAGAAAAAATTGGTGGAATAAGAGATGACAAAAACCATTTCCTTGTATGCTCCCTTTAACATATCAAAGTCAGCAGCTGATTCTAATTCTTATAGGTAGATAGTAATTTTAAATATTTTTAAACCCTTTGTTATTATTTTTTTTATCAGCGACGGTCGCTTAAAATCTAACAAAAATTTAAATGTTGACGCTAGACATAAATATTCACTGAATAAGTTACACCTATGTCTTACTTTTCTATGGACTACTTTAACCTACAAACGTTAATGAATCTAAGCGTAATTCAGATACAATAAAAGAAAACAGATACGGTGACAGGACATGGGATTTTGACTTGTTATCCCCTATGTGTCAATGCAACGTACACCACATGTGAAGCCATTTATAGGAAAAATTTCACTGGTTGGCAGATTAACAATTCCTGAGATTATAACCGATGGCAGCCAACTAGCATCAGATAGAAAAAATAAACCAGTGAATCCGGACAAAGACACTGCTTACATTAAAAAAGATGTTACGCACGTTACAATACCTGATGAAATAAGTAAACATATTGTATAATTGGATAAGGAATACTATGCGTATCGTAAAACTCAGGTAAATCCTAATTATTAAATAATAATTAGGTCAAAGCCGACTATCATTGAGGTAAAAAGGTTCTTGAGTGAATATGACTGCAGCTAGCCGTAGCAGTCTATGTCGACTGTTAACAATTGAAGACGTGAGTGGATGAAGGTGATATGTCGCATTTTTGGGTTTTTTCGTTTCTTTGCATTGCTGAAGGTAATATGTCCTTATGAATGATTACAGACCTTAAGATCGTCAATTTAAGACATTTTTGGAAAATAAGAAGTTGAAAAAGGTGTTATGTACAGTTTATTTTAAAAAGCAAAAAGTGCAGGAAAGTTTACTTTTGTTAATGGAAGAGGGAACTATGTTCACATTTTTTTTAATTAAAAAGTACAAGTGTTTAATTGCTATCATACAACATTAATATTTTAGGTTGTTTACACAACTTTGCATCATTATTTAGTACAAAAATCAGTTCCGTGGCGACTCTCAAAAACTAAAAGTAAAACTCTAACCTCGATTTATTCAAAATTGGAATTATGCGACATATCACCTTCATCCACTCACGTCTTCAATTATGATGATGAAGTAACTATGTAGGTATCTAATTTTTTTACAAACTTAGGAAGTCAAGTTAACACTTAACATGTACTAATTATTTTCATTAGAGGCTTTATGCATGTGTTAATAAAAAACAAACAAATAAAAATTGATTCTAAATAAAAATTGAAAAAAGAACGTGTGAGAAAATTTTCATAAGACGTCAAAGCAAAACTAATTAATTTAGTTAGCATAGCGTAAGTAAATAATAGCGTCTATTAAACAATTATACACAATCTGAGATTGCGTTTTGCATTGTGGCAATTTCGTAACGACAAAATAATACTTGCAAAATTTTGAAATTCCATGGGAACACAAATTACACATGGCGTTATTCTTGAGTAATTTAAATTTTAATACAAATTTGCAACAGTGCTGTAACTTTTTTCATGTAAAGGTCGTCAAACAGGCTGTCTATCCACCAAAGCAAGGCCAACGAGACAACGCAAAGAATGTAAACAAACTTTCAAGGGGTTGTCAAAGCTTCCTATACCATGAAACAGATAGCGCCGGCCGCTTCATGGTAGGGGAGCCCACGATTCTAAATGGGGAGTCACTCGAGCGTCGTGGGGACCTATTGGACTTTGAAGATTGGATGGTAAGAAGAATAAAAAAGGTTATACCTATTAAGTTTTTCATTTCAGCGTTGGGGTGAGCGTCTACAGGCATTCAAAATTTTGTAGGAGCTGTATTTTAAAAAATCCTCCATAACTATAATACATATCCGTTATCGGAGATACGTGGGGAATATATATTGGCAATATCTGACGCGCTCAAGTAAATCCAAAAATCCCCTCTTGGACTCATGTGAGGGAAAAGGACAGAGGGCCGGGTTTGTTTACACTATTTACTTTGTCTCCTTGGCTTTACTATAGATGGTAGGTGGCTATCGTCGCTCTATTATACAAGCAACGCCACCACAGTAGCGATAGGTGGCGTTGCAATCGGATTGCAGTTTATTTTCGGGTTCGGACAGAACAAAGTCTTATCCGCTATTAAGTTATTATTATCGATAATTTATTGTTGATTGACAGTTAACTAATTAAAATATTTGATTGTCTTCGATCCGCGGGCTGGGTGTTGCTCACGAGCATTATTACTTAGATTATTAAAGAAAACAGCGGGTAAGACCGCAGAGCACAGCTAGTGTATAAAAATATTTATCTCGTTTTGTTCTATGACGTCATATTCCACAGACAGAACAATAATGGGAATTATACACATCAATATTTCCACAGTTGGTCACATCCTTACAAAAATGTTCGCTATATAATTTTTACGAAACGTTGCGCAAGCGCAGCCGTGTCCCCGTTTCTTATCATCACATGCAATTTGCAACCACCTTTGAAAATTCACTTTCGAATGTAAATTTTAAATTTAACAAGCCACGATTAAAAATCATAAAATAACCCCCAACTTTCAATTGAGGCCAAGCACGCTATATCTGCTGTAAGTTGCTGAGGAGTTGGTTATCCCGCAGACTACTTGATACTACTGCATGAAGTCAAGGTTACCTCATTAGAGCACTACATCATTGTAGTCCTATTTATTTTCATATTTGTTACATTTAGCCTATTTATATGTAAGGTACACAACAGCACCAACAAAGAGATTTCATAAAAATTCATACTTGCACATAAAATACAAAAAAAAACTTTCTCCGCCGTATTATAACTTCACTGTTTATTCTAAAAATTTGCTTAAGATTACTGGTTTGATTCCTTCATCCAAGGCTCCTTAAATGGTTAGGGAGCCCACGATGCTAAATGTGTAGTCACTCGAGCGTCGTGGGGACCTATTGGACTTTGAAGATTGGATGGTAAGAAGAAAAAAAGGTTATATGAAGTTTTTCATTTCAGCGATGGGGTGAGCGTCTACAGGCGTTCAAAATTTTGTAGGCGCTGTATTTTAAAAAATCCTTCATATAATCGTCAGATTAAGAATCAGCACGATCAGGAATTTAGGCTGAACCGTCTGTATGAAAATCTGACGCGCTCGAGTATTACAAAATGAGAATCGGCCAAAATATTTTTTGCATTTTCAAAAAGCTGCCACGAGCTTGTGTTACATCCGAATCGTCTGAATTTTAAATGGGAGCTTAGTTTAGGTTCACTTAACATCCCTTCTGAAAATCTGACGCGCTCGAGTTGTATTTAAAATTTTACCCCCACCCCCGCCAACCCCACCAACCAAAACGTCAGATTAATACATATCCGTTATCGGAGACTCGTGGGGTATATACATTGGCAATATTTGACGCGCTCGAGTAAATCTAAAAATCCCCTCTTGGGCTCCCTTACCAAAAAGAATGAGTGTTTTGTGTGTGTGTCTGTGTATTTTATTTACCGATGCACCACCACATTGCAAAGTAGAGTGAAAGGGGAAATAATGTTTGCGTCAACACCGTTAGGTTGCAGAGAAGCGATGTCTATTTTTGGATCTCTCATTGCAGCGCAGAACTTGTTTGTGATTGCTAAGCGTTTAATTTTTTTGTTAAACAAATCCCATTAGAAATGAATCGCTGAATGTGTTGCTAAGCGCAGAACTCGAGAACGGCTGGAATAATTATTCGGATATTTTTTTTCTAATATCGTTCCAAGTAGGTATGTACGAGAGAGTTCCCCATGACTAGAGAAAAACTGGAAAATTCCCGGTAAAAACATCCCATTTTGACACAATCACGTCTGTCCATTTGTAGATTACTTCCATTTAACTGTCAACAAGGGACGGCCCATAAGAAACACCAGAGGGATGGAAATGTAAAGCTGACTGTAACTGTATAAAAAAACATCATACATGTACAATCTACGAGTATATCTATATTACGAAAAATAAAGTCGCTACTGTTACTATGCTAACTTCTAATCCAACTATACGGATTTTGATGCCGTTTTGGCAATTTGATAGACCGATAAACGAAGATGGTCGGTGTACAGACTTATATTTAATTTGCAGATAAAAATACATTCATGAGAAGCCGGAGGCGGGTCGCTAGATGCATTAAAAATTGAAAATTTTTGCAATGCATGAAAAAATATTTATTACTTCTCAACTTTTCTGAAATCCACACGATTCGTGGAATAGTTACTCAATAACAATAACATCGTCTGGATTTGGTCTGGATCGTGTGATGTATATTAAAAAAAAAATCCCGTTATCTTTAGTCAAGAAACGGGTATAAACTTATTAAAAACAAATAATGTTTTGTTTGTTAATTATATTTTTGAGAATCTGGGTTATCTTTTACATTTTACCCAAAAAAATTTTAACTCTTCGCCGTAATGAAATTATGTTTTTAATAAAATTGAAGTAGTATTAAGTATGTAAAAGTTTAAAAACCTACTAAAAGTTTAAATATTAATAATGTAATTAATAGTTAAACAAAGATTATAATATACAAAGAGAATGTTATATAAAGAGAGTGAAGTTTTTATTCTGTTTCTTTATGTGAGAAAAATAATGTCCGGATCCGGAAAAATCCTGAAGATTATATCAATATTCCAGATAGACATTTTATGCTACAGTGAGTAACTAAGTTCTCTGTCTGAAGTAAAATAAGTTGTTTTCATATTTGTAATTTGTAATTTTATTTTAATTTTGTGTAAAATAAAACATCTATGTTATATTTCATTGTACTTTGACGTAATGGAACTGAGATTTAGAAACTGACGTTATGGGACCAAAACATAAAACACTGTGGGGCCGAAATAACTATACAATTCATTTTAACAACAGTAGAGAGAGACCTAAGTTCTTAAATTGAATGTAAATAAAACATGGTCTGCGATCTACGACCTTGTCTGGACACTAAACATGTTGAACCTGTCAATTGGAGCCTTAAATCCAAGTAACAAAAGACTAGTTTTGTGTTAGTTTTGTGTCGTTTATTTGTTTGAGTGACGTTACCATGGAAACCCACGTTCGTATGTTGGCACAAAGAATTTCCTGTACTGTTCGGTTTCCATTTTTGCCCTAATTTTCAACCTCAACATTATTAAATTCGATGAACTACAAGAAAATGTTATAATTTTCTTTTAAAATTGTTTTGTTTAATTTGAGATTTCAGTTAGGAATACTCCAATAGTAATAATCAGCTCTGTAATCTATAGTATCTTAAAACTTCAGATTTTGCCACCGAGAGAAAGTGTCATTTATTGAAAATACTGGCCATTTATAATAACTAGTCACCATATTAACATTATTTTAAATTCAAGTTCGGCATTCAGGCTGACACTCCACCAGATGATAGGTGACCTTCGTCTATTTGTGAGATAAACGAATAGGAATAGACTTTAATATTCCTTATCACCAAATATAGCACTGGTTTTCTGATAGGTCTTTGGTTACTACCAGACTGCAATCACTAAATCACTATTTTTAACAATTCCGATTAATTTTTCATTTGATGAACTAGAATTCGCTCGATATTTGCCTAGTAATATCGAGCGGTATATATACCTTTTTTTTGGAGCCTTAAATTAGACGTCCGGACAAAGTATGCAACGCAATAAAAAAAAGACGCGAGCGAATATAGAGGAAATGGTCTGCCAAATATATTAATAAAATTGTTGCGTTTTTATACTTTTATCTGCTTGACAAAGACGCAAGGACGTTCTAGACTTACGTTCTACATAAACAGGTTTAAAATGGAGCCGATATTTCAATCAGCCTATTATTTGGATATTGATTACAATGTCAGACTATATGATGACCTTGAACACGGCGGGTGAACGACATGTTACCCAACGGCTTGGAGACAATGGGTAGACAGTTTTTTTTCGTTTACTAAAAACTGTTTATTATAATTTAGAAATGACCAGTGTTGGTTCCAAAGTCCCCTCAACACTAGAACACATCCTATGTCGAGGGTAGCTTTTAGTGGGCAAAAATCTCACATAACCTTTTGCGTATATGCACGCTTTTTAAGGATTTCCGCTCCCTCATTAACTCAGACAAATAATTTTCTGTAGATTTTAACAACATAAAGCCTGTTAAGTTCGTCTGTCTATGATTTAGAAATTAAAGCTCACATAAATTCTTATAATATAATATTTACAAAAACCAAAAAAATACGTTTTTAATTTTACTGTCTATTTGTCTAGAATGCGGGCCTATTCTCTATCTGTGGTTTTTAAAACGTATCGACTCCAATGTCGACACTAAATTGAAAATAATACTTTATCAAACTAAAAACCACACGATAACGTGGCAATTACTTCATTGACATGTATAACTACGGAAAAAACGTCGTAGACATTTTGACATGTGCTTTGTGAATACCAAAGTAGACAAGTGTCGAGTCTATAACCGCATCGAGTTGATAACCACAGAAAAACTACACTTAGAGAATACGGGCCCTGATTGGTAACAAACTTCAATTATTTCAATAAATGTCTATCCCGCGTTTTACTAAAGTTCTGCGCGCCATAGAGGCAGAGTTCATCTGCATTACCTACTTGGATAAAGGTGCCGCTGCTAACAGAATTTATTCCGCGGTGAACTTCTGGGAGACATCCCCTCTGAGGTGTTTCCACGTATCTACAATATGAGCTTGTTCTATAATAATTATTCTAACTATAATATGTACCGTAAAAATTCCTCTGGAATAGGCAGCGTATCTGCTTCTGTTGCTTCTGTTCTTAGGCGACGGTAACCACCCATCATCAAGTGAATCAAGCTTGATATAAGCAATATAAAAAATACTAGTATCAGAAATCCTAGAACAGATTATAATTGGTTTATTTTTTGACAATTCAGAGAATATATCCATCTACTATATCCAGTAAAAATCGGGTTATTACCAGTTTGCAAAAAATAACACCTTGAAAAATTTTCCCCCAGCTTCACGTCTATTAGTTCAGCCAAATAGTATGCAATATTGTAATTCCTCATTTAGATTAATAATTATGTGACTGAAACACAAAAACATTATGAGCGCCATGACTAATTGTGGAAAAATGGATAATTTACACGGTGCGTGATTCATTGTGTGTGAAAAAATAAGTTAAAATTAACCTTGCAAGAGTTTCTTATTTTGAAAACTTTATTTTAAATTATTAGAATATTTTACAAAAAGGTCTATGTGGACCTAGGTTTTGTACAAATAGTTATAAGCCGCCATAACCATTTGGACTTCTTTTTTTTTACTATAGTTACTTCCCGGTTCATGACAGCGGAACACAGTGAAAGTCCACCACTACTAGAGGAGTAAATTATTAAGTTCCTTTTGGGACTAAATTCAATACAAAATGAATTACAAAAACTTTTTAACTAAAAATAAAACCGCCGAAAAAACTGAAAAGCATAAAATAATCTTATTATTTTACCTAAGTGGCTAGTACCTAAGTACCTAAGTGTAAAAAGTTATGTGTGGTTATACGCTACAATCGGTGAGTGAACAATCAATCATCCCCTGTTTTCCTACCCTCAGGGTTGGAATTTTTTTTTCAAATTAAAATGGGATTCCCTCGGGGGTGCACCCTTTCAAATAAAAAAAGAATTATCAAAATCGGACCACCCTGTCAAAAGTTATGCGTGATCATACATAAAAAAAATAAAAATAAAAAAATATATACGCGTCGAATTGAGAACCTCCTCCGTTTT
Organism: Synanthedon formicaeformis; assembly: GCA_945859745.1. Classification (NCBI taxonomy): domain Eukaryota; kingdom Metazoa; phylum Arthropoda; class Insecta; order Lepidoptera; family Sesiidae; genus Synanthedon; species Synanthedon formicaeformis. The sequence continues at coordinate 11,052,578 of OX243958.1, forward strand.
TGTTTTTTCGTTTTCGTCGGTTGAAAATTACATTACAATAACATGTGCATTAAGTTTTAATAAGTGTGGTTACAACGTAAACAAGTAAAAAAATAACTGCATATAGTTCTAGCGACCTTCGTCTTGGTCTTCGTAAACAGATTTTGTCAATAATATAACAATAAATTATCCAAAACGTATTATACTTTTTTCATATTGTTAGGATTTTTTTATCTTTTGAACGTTTTAAAATATATAATTACTAGCTGGCGCCCGCGACTTCGTCCGCGTTGAAAAAGAAAAAGTAGCCTAAAAAAGAAAAAGTAAAAGAAATAGTAGTTAATTCGTTTAAGAGTTATGGAGGAACATACATACATACATACATAAAAATTCTAAAAATCGTCAATTTAGTTTCAGTATCGTGTATAGAGCCTATAAACACGATATTTCTAAAAACAAAGTAACTTACTCCATGACCAACCCTTACAGATTTATTATTAGTATTGATATCAATATATTTTATTTATTACGTTTTGTCGGCGACGCCCCGCCATCTATTTACAAATTATATTATTATTAATAAAATTACCATTTACCGTTTTAATCAGGTAAACTACCTATTGGCAAAAACGGCACGGACTTATTGGCCAATACATTACTTTTTTAAGTTGTATAATCGAATATTAGAAATAAAATCACACCTTACATCAGGGCGCTACTTTAAAAATGATTTTAAAACGCTATTTCGAGCAGTTCCCACGGTTATTAACATTTTGAGGTAAACCGCAAAGGTCGCGGTCAACAAACGGTGTCTGCTGATTACATCAACAGGACAAAGTTATCATTAACCAGACAGTTAAACTAGACTGCAGAACAGTTAACAGAAATAATTGTTGTCATTGACAGAAAAGTAGAAAAAAAAAGTATTAAAGAATAAGACAAGAAGTTATAAGGATACAGATTTGTCGGCATGTCTGAATCTGTGTGTTTATTGTGAAATATTGCCTTAATACAAATGCTAAAACCTATGTTATGGTGTGATTTTAAAAGAAAAAACTCATAGCAACCTTCAAGGTCTTTGAAAACGATATCGTTCAAAGGTTTATGCGATCTACATATCAATTAGACCGAATTGCGTAACCTTCAGTTGCGTCAAATATTTGCTCTTTTCATATAATTTATCAGAATAAGAACGTGATAATTTTTATAATTTTTTGGTAGATGATACTTAAAAAGCAAAAAAATCGCTTTTCCAGTGAAGTAAAAATTTTAACAAATTAAAAAAGTGAGGTTTGTGGATTCATCCAAAGACAGTTTACTTCCACTACGTGTGAGAATGTTAGATATCTCCAGTACACAGGCGAAATTATGGGGAAATTACTGTTGAGGTCAAAAACACGGGTTATCATTTCGGTTAGTTATCCAGCGAAACGGGGAAAGCCTGTTCAAGTCACGACCTTGTCGCTAATTGGCAAAGATTGAAATGCTTCTGACTCTGACGTCGCGTGGAATTTGACGGGCACGAGATGTTTTGATAATATTACCACAGCTTTACAATCCATACAGTTGGGCAACGCCTTTGATGTAGGGCGACGCCGCCACTCGTGTAAGTACTTCGCTGTCACGCGCTAGGGTTGTCACAAAATGGAAAATCCGCTACCGCTCACTCAACTCTGTACGCGCCAGCCTTGAAAGTTGTAATGCAAACTGTGTGAGTTCGCCGTGGCGGCCCGCGCCGCCCGCTTCCCCGCGCCAGCCCCCACCGTTGCTCTGTGCAAGTACATTCGTTGCCCAACTGTATGGATTATAAAGCTGTGATATTACCGTAAGATAAAGTCGCGTACACAAAACCGTGTTATCATGCGGTGTCATAAATTAAGTGCAATAGCAAATAAAGGTTATTTATTAATACTGGAACAATGAAATCCGTTTTCAAGGAATAATTAAATTATAATAGAAGAGAGAAGGTATCTTTGTAAGGTAATATATAGGTTTAAAGAAATTAAATAAACAAAAGCTTGTGTTTTTTAACACAAAATTGGGAGTTTAAACCTTATTTTCCAAAAAAAAAATCCCAAATAGAAACTAAAGGAAAATAGGAAAAATGTTTTCAAAGGAAAATGTCAGCAGACATTTCAAATATTGTAGGCACAAAACTTATTCGTTGATGTCAACAAAAGGTTTCCCTATTTACCGCCGGCCATTCTTCTCCAAATGGAGGAATCGAAGTAAAGTACAAAAACACGCGGAAGAAATCGGTTCTCAAGTAAAAAAGCATAGAAACGCCAGTATTGGTGCGAATTGCATCTATCCAGGCCATTTTATTCCGTACCTTGTAGAAACAATTTAGTAGGCTGAATTTGTATCTGGATTTAATTTTTGATGAATTTAAAAGCGTGATTATTTTTATGTTAAAAATTGGCAGGCAGGCTGAAAGGTTTATATGATTATAGAAGTCTACCGTCGCTTTTATAGGTACACATGCAAAACCGAAGTAATGCAAATGGGCTTGCTTACTTGAGGAAAATGAAAATGTAAAGGAAAATGGAGAAAATGGTGATTGAAGAATGATCTTTGCCATCACTTGTTCATTCATCAAAACATAACACGAGCCCTATATACTGCTGGTAGACAGCAGTATAGAGGGATGTATAGCGAAATACCCCGCAACTAGCTACACACTAGAAAATAAGGAAAATTATAAAAAAAAGATTCTTTTTGGCCCTTAATAATCTGCATACTTTACTCATAATTATCTGTGAAGTGAAATTGAGATACGATTCATGCATTAAAATTGAGTTAGTCCGACTAGTTCTACAATTAGTTCTACGATAGTTTGGACCAAAAAAAATCCAAGTAGTTCTACTGCAGAGAATGACAGTGAGAGATTTTTCTCTTCTCTTACCTTCACATCGATAAGTCGTACGGTGAACGCCGCTGCTTCCGGCGCAGTCAGTCGCAGTTGACAGGGTGTCTGCGAAGACGGTGACGTCACGGGACGCAGTAGCGCCAAAGCGAGTGCTGAGCCAGCACCAGCGCTCTCCCCTAACTCTACCTCTTTGGTTCGACCGCATAAAAGACTAGAGCAGAGACCTGTCAACAAATAAGTTTATATTTAATACCATCAAACTAATACAACATGGAACTATGGAACCCGCGTGACATACAAAACACTGGAACATTTAAAAGTGACATATGCGTAGAGCATGAACTGTCATTTATAACAAAACAAACATAATAATAAGTACGTAATTTAAAGAAAATGTGACTTTACGTCAACCCATTAGAGTTTAAAATGAAATAGTAGAAGTTGATCGTTACTACCATTTACCATTGACGCGTGAAGGCAAGAGTCCGCCATGATTCTGTCAAACGCGTTCTTTTTATGTGCCGCTTTGGCATTTGTGATGCAAATTCCATTGTAGTATTTCGATGTTTAATACATTATGCTCAAACGTTACGTTATGTTCGAAGGTGGTTACGGTTAAAACAAACTAAACCATGACATGGTAAAGAGCGAAGGGCAACTAGGAATACTTAGGGAAATTGACTCTGGTTCATTTTCTGTTTCCTGCCTACACCTTTTAGCGATATATTTCCACCAGTTCAATTAGGAATTCAAATGATAGCGATCTAGGGCCTTACAGCATGGGTTTTATATTGTTAAGGCAGCCAGGCTTTCCGATTTTCGTCTTGAGGAAAAAAAAATGTAAGTGCCTACGATAATTCCTCAGAGGTCACTTTCATAAGTAGTATAATGTTTTAACCTTTATTTTATAGATTAAATACAGATTTTATAACATTAAAATATTTTGATACAAAATACATTCATGACATAATCGGTTAAAAAAGGATAACTTCGCTAATATTTGAATAGAAATCATCTAAAATAATCAAAACATGTTGCGCAAACATATTACTTTGCTTAGAATCGTGTGCAACGTCATACTTTAAGTTTAAACATATTTCGTCACTTATTTACTTTAACTATTTAAATATTCATGTTAATATTTGGAGTAAATTAGACTAATTTTCAAAGAACTTTGAATCGTGGATATTCCAAATAACAAACTTCTTCGTCTCAATCTCAATGCTGCCAGTATTTAGATGTTACACTTCCTCAATGAAAGGTCGTAATTTTTTTTATAAAGAAATGCATAATTTTAAATATTTGCCAATAAAATGCTAAAAAGTTTAAAAATTATACCTAGATCAATGACATACGTAAATCTACACTCATAATATATTTGTATTACATACAATATTATATTGTTACCTGCTGATATCTATATCTATGCATATTATAAAATGAAATCTCTATCCGCTTGTCTGTTTCTCCGCTAACTTCTTTGAAACCGCCCAAAGGATTTTAATACGTTTTTCATTAATCAAAAGAGCGATAAACGCCCGAGCAAAGTCGGGGCGGGTCGCAGGTCATAAAAGAGATAAACAGGTGTTGAGTACGCGGGACTTTATAGAAAAGGGGCATTACCTTCCTAATCTCATCGGAAGATGAACATGACAAGTTCATGTGACAATACGTATTATTGATTAAATTACAATAATACTCGTAATATAAAAACTGAAAAACGTAAAATTTTTAATGATTTAGTTTAATAGATTTAATTTTTATTTTCGTATATTTCCTTTACTTAATTCATTTTGAGTATTCAGCTAATAGTTAATTTAATACAGCTTTTATTGATTCTGAGGCGGTACGAAGTTCGCCGGGTCAGCTAGTATTTATATAATTTCTAGCTTGTTGGTTAAGCCATAAACGAGGAGTAATGAAGTACCCATTTCACGACACATCGTCTATACCTATATATATATTATAGTAAGTTCCTTTCTACAGCGAAGCTTATCCTTCAAATTTTATTTTGTCAGAGTACACAGATAACTCGCAATCAATCTGGTATTGTTAGTCTGTCAGTCTGCCTGCAAAACTTTCCTATAAAAAAACATGCTTAGTGAATTCACCGCAGTGCAGAATAGGACTTACATAAAAGCACTGATCTGTAATAAAGCACTGGATAGGCTGCTGTCAAATTATTTTTATGTCTATTTGAAAATCCCCATTTTGGCGCTGTAGGCTATGGAGTGTAAGTACATGGAACTAAAACTAGTGATGTCCGCATGATAGGGACATTTACAGAATACACATTTCTTCATGTTTCAAAACTCAAGCGGACACAAATAAACTTAAACAGTCCCTAAGACATCAACAAATAGAATAAAACAGACACTATTATACTTATCTATGGATTAAAAACACGCAAACGTCAAAATTATTTCCCGTACGTTCGTACGGCGGCGCTTCAAAATGGTACACGAAAGTATCTGTAATTTGTATGGGTCCAATTGTAATAATTGTATGTACTGTCCAGGTTTATTGAAGTCAATGCATAAAAGTCATTTCTAGTGAGGAATATTCCATTCTTTATGGAATCTTTCCATTTGGTAACAATCTCAACAATCTGTGACACATGGTTAAAGCAACCACTGTGTTCGCATTCGTTTCCAATAGAGAACTTCAATGTACAGTAGGTTCAAATGTAGAACTCAATATTAACCCGTTAAGGTATCACTGAATGTGTTGCTTGCTGTACACCGACCGCCTTGCTCAGTGCCAGGCACCATAAGTGGACCAGCAACTATTTAATACTAACTCCATTTCAAGCAAAATTACTAGAATGTTACTAAAATAGAACCAATCTTAACGCAAAAGTTATTTTTGGTCTACAAAGTTTAGCACATAGAACAAAGTCGTTCTAGACGACATGTTACAATAATTATGTGATTTGCTTTTTTAGTAATTAATTCAAGGGTAACTAATTAGCATAATCAATAACTACTAAACAAACACATAATCTTTGGTTTTACACTGCCAGTGTCATGTGAACGTCATAGTCACTCCACAGTCACAGACGTAACGCTTTTTGTAGAATTTCTATTGAGGCGGTCGTTGATTCACCTTGAATGAACTATTAATAAAACTATTCAACTATTTCCCACTTTTCACTGATCACGAGACTTGAACTTTTTACGAGTTCACTCGCCCGCTGTAACCAGAACCTTGTTGAGAGAAAACCCACACGAATCTAGATTGTGTTTCAATTGGCTACACAGCTTCCGCATAGCTTTTACGTTCGTGTCCAATCGACCGTTCGATATAAATTCCTATATGTTATATAATGATTCTTAATTATTAATCAATACAAAATGAACCTATATTTTTTTAAACATCTTATAAATATTATTTAATATAGCAATTTTTAAATTAAATCTGATACAAAAAAGGACATAGACCTCTCATCTAAAAAAATCCAAAACAACGTGTGATGTTGTTACGCGCCAACAAGCAACGAAAAAAGCGTTGCTTTGCAACGGATAAACAAAATGTTATAAAATTTCAAAAATATAATATTCTGATTCTCAGTCTCAGATAACGGAATCTCTTTGTATTCTCTGTACTGATATTTTTAAAGATATTTATTATTTTATGAAGTCGCATAATTAATTGTTGTTCTATTATTATAAATTTTCTAATAATTAAATTAATAAACGAGAAAAATAACAAGTAACTATTAAATATTATCCAGTAATTAAAAACATTTTTTTATTAGAGATGGGTTTGCTCTTAGCCAACGTCCAGCTGTGTAGCAAGGATGAGGCCTATGATGGAGCGAGCTCACACAGTAGACGCCTATTCACTCGAACTTTGAAAAGATTTTTGGGTTATATGAGCTCGGAAATACAGACGTCGGCAGGGAGTTTCAAACCTTGGCAGTACGCATTATAAAGGATGTTTCAAAGTGCTTGGTCCGAAAAGGATTTCGACAAGATAAGGATGGTAACCTGCCGTACGTCTATATGTCCGATGGAAGAAAGGGGAAGGCGGTATGAGCTCATGCAGCTCCTGAGCACACTCTCCGAAGTACATCTTATAAAAGACACATAGACTGGCTATTGCGTCTATGTGCTAGGCTCTACATCTTAGATTTTAAAAGAGTACCTACTGTCGCCTATGAGTCTCCTAGCTCTGCGTTCCACCGAGTCGAGTGTGGCAAGTTGGTATTTGGCTGAGCCATCCCAAAGGTGGGAGGAATACTCCATGCAAGATCGGAGTTACGCCTTATTACAAAGATAGGAGCTGTCCAGGCGTAAAGTATCGCATCGCCTTATTTAGGATGCCCAGCTTTTTGGCTGCTGTTTAGGCTTTGGACTCAAACAGCAGCCATTAAAGCAACGTTCACTCTTAAAATAAACTCTTAAAATTAACTCTTAAGTAGGCACAAGCTCTTGGATTAAAAGTTAATTTTGTCTAATGAATATTTAAGCAGCAGATTCCAGAAGCAATATACTAACTATCTTAAAACGTATCTTGAGTAGTAAACAAACTGTTTCCAAAGCCTTAATAAAGTGGGTACTGCATACAAGTGTATTTTTAGCTTCAATTGCCTTGCATAATATATTTTTAAGGCTTCTTCAGACTTTCAGACGTTCAGAAAACGGCGTTACTGTTGCCATTAAAATACGTACTCGACTATAATACGAATAATACTTCTTTTGGATTACAAAACATGGTACTTAGGATGCTAGAGATGGCCTGGATAGCCTGAAAGGCCGTATAGCCACCACGGACTGGCAAGTACAGAATAAGACGTCCACTCACAAGAAGAAGACACTGGTTATTATGGCATCCTACGACTGAGATGATAATTATGACGATAATATTGTTAGGACATATTCTTCCCAGTGTGTAATTTAATCTTAAATGTTAATTGGCCTACAGGTAGACTCGTATACGCGCGTGTCTTACATATATTGTACGCTTTATACGTAGTCTTATACACACTATGTATAAATCTGTGGGAAAGACTATTACAATGCTTTTTTATCTTAAAAATACACGATATTGAAACACAAATTAATTACTACAATCTCAAAAATAGGTGGTCCACACTTAAAAGTAATTTATAAAATGCTTCTAGCTGAAATTAATCTCTCTTTTACAACTAATTAGAAACATAGAGTAAATAGTACTTAACTTACTGGTTAAATACTATTTACTCTATATTAGAAACCAGAAGAAAAGTAAAAAACGCTCGCGTTTACGTCCATCGTCTGGAGATTACTACAAATACAAGTCTTCGATGGCTGTGCAACCTCAGTTTTCTACACACGTACAGCAGCTTATATTGCATTTGCACGTGTTTTCATTTACGTATATAAGCCTAATTGCGTTATATATTTTTTACATAATAAGCTTTTGTTTGCGATTTGGAAATTATTGATTGATTTAAAGAGAAATATCATTATTGGTTTTTAAAAATTGGTCCTAGGTACTCACGATGTGTTACCACGGTTTATTATAACCGGTTTATTATAACCAGCATTTCCTTGAGATAATACCTAATAATTTTCCAAAAGATATTTATTGCATCGACCTTGAACGTATAGTGGAAGTAAAGGGTGTTAACAATAAGAACAATATTTCTAATTTTCATGTTCTAACACACTAAGTGTGAAGATCTCTAAAGACAAAAAGACTATAAAAATTTATCAATTTTATTAATAAACACGAAATCATTACCATTAATCTTCTTATTACTATTAGCGCATGTCGTATTACTTGACACAGAACAAAATGGATGCGCTGTGCGCAAAACCTGAACTCTACACACAGGGGTTTTACAGTGACATTATTACACAGTCCATTTTATTAATAATATAACATTATTAATAAAATAATGAGTTACTATTTCCGCTTCTTATAAGTTTACCTCTAAAATTGAGGCCATGGTTCCTTGGAATTATCTTGTAAATCAGTCTATATTCGAGTAACTTCATTTTTCCTGCCATTATGATTTGAATGACTTCACTAAAAGTGTTGCTATTTTGCAAATATTTTAATAGATTCATGAAAATTTTTAAACTCTTTGTTAGGGGTATAGAAAATGACGTAGTGACATCCGGAAAAAGGTGATGTTCCCGAGTAAAGGGCACGAAGTCACCGGCATAAGCTAGTTTATAATTATAAGCTATTATGAATAGCAAAGTTAATGTCTTGTGTCTTTCCGACGTGTAATAATGTCTTAGCTTCATGGTCACATTGTTATGTTATATGTATAGTTATTTTTAATTACTATTTGACCATTACGTAACTATTACAAATTATTTTAAATTTGACATCAATCTTGTTTTTGGACGCTGCTTCCGTTTTGTTCTGTCATCTGAGTCTAATAACAATTCACACAAATCTTTGAACGACAAACATCTTGAATGCGTAATAATGTCGGGATTCATAACTATTTATTAATAAGTACAAATGCCTACAATAAATGCGGAAACTTGCACAAAACTACAGATTATTATATTTACTGACGCACACACTCTAGAAACACATCTAGTATACGATTTTAACCGACATTCGAATAGAGAACAATACGATATTAATTGCTGCTAACTCCGTTTGACCCAAGTTTGATCAGATGGTTCAAGATGGAAGCGGTCCGGCAATATTTGTTCTAGATAGTTCCACTGTGCATACAGTTGGTTTGTACTTTTTCACTGTTTGATTTGTATTAGAAAATGCGTTTATTATTACATTGTTTTTTTGAAAAAATGTTTGTTGTGCAGACGATTTCGATTTTATTATATGTATAGATTTGATAGATAGAACCGGTGAGTGAGTAAGGGGTGCTAGAATCCATTTTCTTATCACTTCCTAATCACTTATCCTTACAAACAAACTCATTTTCTCATTTATTACCTAGTTAGGATGTATTTGAAGTTTTCCTATACAGTAGTATTTATAAAATTAAGGCAACAGTGTGCTCCTCAGCATTAGATCCGCAATACCGTCATTCAACTGTGCCAACAAACGGTTGGCCCCGCTGACGGCCGTAACTGTCCCATTCTACACATAGTGGGAACCATGACAACCATGGGAGAATACCTGACCGCAAATCCTACATAAGATTTACTTGGAATATAATTTTCCTAATTTACGGTAAATTATTGTTCACTTTTGTAAAAAAAAACAGTTATAAAAAAAGTGAACAACATTTATTTTTATTAGGGCCTCTTTCACAAACTACATGTAAAGTGTTGATTAGTTACTTTTAGAAATCATTTTCTGTTATATTGAATTATGCACTCGGTTTACTGCATAATTCGATAGCCGATTTTTTATTATTATTTACTATTTAATGTTTGGGACGTTTACCGTACAAACAAAGGTATATCAGCTCCATTATCCTCGGTTACCGGTGACTTGAAATGACAGTTTGGCCTAATTGACGTTTGAGAAAGAGGCGCTTAGTATAGTAAATGATATACAATTAAAAATCATCTGTTCGTTTTGTTTCTAAAAAATAGTAAGAAAAGAAAGGATTTAAATCAAATATGCCTGTTATATATCATAATGAATAGGCCACTGTTTGTGACGTCTATTCCCATTATGTCCCACACTGGGAATATTTTTCAATAAACAATACTATTCAGAGGTCGATAACCAGCTTTGTATTTGTGAAGCCATGTTTAATATATATATCTCTGTTTAATTGAAACTAATTCAATCGCCGCGTGTAATAAAAACAGTCTCACTACGTTAGGCTTAGTTTTGTGAAAAAGTCACAATGTTTAATTAATTTCTTAGAAATTGCTAATGGTAAATACCATTTATAATAAATTTTATGTATAAAAATTACCTCCTTACCTATTCGTTACTATAATTTCATGACCCTTAGACAAAATTATTATTATTTATTTAATAGAAAATACAAAAATAAAAATAGAAAAAGTGAATTCTTGATTGAAATATTCTTTCACGAAAATCTGCGATACAATTAATTATTGGGTGTTTTTTTTATTGTTATTTAAAACTATTCTTGTATTTTGGCACGGGATAATGTGTGTCAATTGTTTGTTTAAAAAAAAATCATTTTTTTATATGGGTTAGTTTATACTTATCATCAAGGTTGGCCGGCTGACAACCTCATTGAACGTCTCGCGAAATTAGGCCGAAGAGGAAGACCCACGTGATAAATAAAGTATATTTTTTCATGTTAAGGTCGACAGACAGGCTGATGGTCCACTAGATGATAGGGGGCTACCGTCGCCAATAACATAAGCAACGCCATACGGTGGACGAGGACAAGGGATAAGGACAGGATTAAAAAAACAACAGCACACATGCTCTTACGTCACGGTGATCTTCTTGTAAAGTTGGTGCTTCAAACAGATAAGTTTGTGACTGCGAAATGCAGTGTTCCCTACCACTAGTAAACTAAGCAAAATTTACATAATTCATTGAAAAGTTTGCATATAATATTGGAGATTAATATATAAACTTAATGAAAACACCGTTCACCATGAAATTTTGCATACACGTTGTCTGGGACATCAGAAAGGTCATAGAGTACCTTTCATCGTTCAACGCGGACGAAATCGCGGGGACCAGCTAGTAGGTAAACACATAAAAGTAATTTAAATTTCATACAGATCTTATGAATAGAAAAGCAGCATTTTGAAAATATACTCGGTATGAAAATCTATGAATAAGAACAAAGAAAACTTGAATTTTTATCGACGATTCCAACTCGGCGACCTTCCAGATTCATTTATTCAATGTTTATTACCAATTGACCCACGGATTGAAGGTGTCAATTGATCCAAAAAAAAAAAAATACTAATATTTACATATTTTATTTTTCGGTTTCCGTTGGAGTTTCGGGAAAAAAAGCATTTAAGATTATTCCTCAGTTGTGTACAAATTTTTCAAGTTTCTACTTTTTCGAGTTTTTGAAACATACACGAACCAACATAACATTTTTTATATAAGACTAGCTGTTGCTCGCGACTTCGCCCGCGTTACTTTCTAAATTATATACTAAAACCTTCCTTGAGAACCACTCTATCCATTGGTGAAAACAGGATGAAAATCGGTGCAGTAGTTTTTGAGTTTATCGCGAACAGACAGACAGACATACGCGGCGGAAGACTTTGTTTTATAATACGAGTATGTGAGGATATAATCTGTGTGCCTCTGTCTTGTATCTCCGCGAAATCGACCACCAGGTTTTGATACGGTTTATATTAGTATAGAAAAAGCGATAAACGAGGAAGCCTGCGAAGAGAAACGTCACAATACGTCACGAGCCCGTTGGACGAGTGGCAAGGGTGCTTGCCTAACGTCTCATGGGCCCCGGGTTCGAATCCCAGCGGGGTCAACTTTGGAGATTTTGATGTAATTTTCAAAATTTACTGGTCTGGATTTAAAAAGTAGTGGTAGGGCAACACTGCGTTTCGCAGTCATTTGGGCAGCTCGTCTGGCGGCAGTAACCACCACCTTACAGAATACCACCGTGAAGTAACAGCACATGTGCTGTTGTGTTTCGGTGAGTGAGTAAGGGATGCCAGAGCCCATTATCTTATCCCTCCCTTATCCCTTATCCTTAATCGTTCTATGGTCGGCAGCGCACTTGTAGTACTTATGGCGTTGTTTGTGTTATAGGCGACGGTAGCCACCTACCCTCAAGTGGACCGTCAGCCTGTCTGTCGACCTTAACATAAAAAATAATAATAATAAAGTACAAGTAAATGATTAGGAGAACAGAGCTATTCTATTCCTAATCCATTTCCCTAGTCCTAATCGAAAATTATATCCCAGTTGGCTGCGTAGCCAAAACTCGAGACATTTTCCAACGCGAATCCTAATATTGTTCGAGGTCTGTGTCACGGCCAAATTAATGTGTGCACGCGCACGTTATTTTTTGTTATTGTTTGTTTTCTCATTTTAAAACACTTTTTCGTGAAGTTCACTCATCTCTGAATGTTCGTTTGCTAAAATTATAATAGTTGCCAGTGACATATTGCCAAAAGATCTTCGTCTATTTCAATCGCGGCGTGTTTGTTTATACTGTAGAGCAGACGACGCGACGTGAAAGTATACAACCGCCACTTGTGTTTTATATGATGTTAAATAATATAAATTTCATATTATTTTGAAGTTCTATTTAATAAACTAATAAAGAAAAGACATAACGTAAAGCGTCAAGTCGTCACGTGACAGAGAGACAAAGGAAATATTTGTTACATACATACAATAGCTGTTGTACGAATTAACGAACTTTATTTTGAGAATCATTTCTAGGTTTTGATTTTAGTTTTAAATTTTATTTTATACTAGCTGGCGCCCGCGACTTCGTCCGCGTTGAAAAAGAAAAAAGTAGCCTATCCTGTGTCCTGTACGTCTAAATGTTTATCTACCAAGTTTCATAAAAATCAGTTAATTCGTTTTAGAGTTATGGAGGAATATACATACATACATACAGAAAAAAATTCTAAAAATTGTCAATTTAGTTTCAGTATCATGTATAGAGCCTATAAACACGATATCTCTGAAAACAAAGTAATTTACTCCATGACCAACCCTTACAGATTTATTATTAGTATTGGATGATATATGGATTTTTGACTAAGTATTTTAGAACTTATCCTTGTGGGTAAACAGACTCATAAGGGTCGCGCGGGTCGTCAAAAACAGCCTGAACAGAGTGGATGTCCTACGGCTGAGATGATGACTGTTTAAGTTTAATGTTTGTCGAGTTATCAATTTTTTTAATTTCCATTCAGGTCCTTATTTAAACAGTGAATAAATGTACCATCTACGTTTGCAGAATAAATTTTAATTTCGGAAGACTGAATACACTAAAGCTTGTAAACAACATTTTAAGAAACTGCTGAATGAAATACATATTCCGAGGCCAAGTTACTGATTTTTTAAATGTACCTATGTCGTCATGCGTAGGTAGACAAACGTCGATGTTAACGTATATTGTGTATGTTAACGTATATTGTGTAAAAATTTTAGAACTCACGTGAGATTGTACAAAACTCAATTTTACGTCGTTGTGACCTTCTCTTCTGAACAGATAGCAATACTTGATGTTTTCGGTCAAAACTAGTCAAAAAGTCAAAACAAGTCTGTCACACCAGTCAAAGAAAATGTTTCGGACAACTAAATCTTTCTGTATTTTTATACTGCACTTATTAATTCCAGAAGAATCGATTGAAAAGATGACGTGTCGAAGTATAGTTATAACGTTACCTATCGAAAAAAATGTGGCGGTTCTAAAGAGGCGACAATTCTTGTTAATAAATATGCATTTATAACTCAATATTACGTGCGTGTTTAAAGCTGTGTAATTACAAAAAAATATATCATTCAATAGATGAGGTGACCTTCTACTTCGTCGTAAAGGTGATTCAGACGATTAACGAGTTTGTCGTGTCTTGTGTAGAAACATGCGAAATGAATTTTGAACTATAATATCTAATTATCTAATGAACTATAATATCGAACTATGTCTTTATGAAGGTAGTCAGTCAGCTGAACAAATTCCTCTTGAGGACCCATGAACAAAAGGTCTTTGCAATACAAAGTAAAATGAAAACATATTAAGAGTAATCTTATGAAGAAGAGGTTAGGTACTCTTGTGCAAAAATAGCCTTAGTTTATCAATAAAAGGAACAATATTACAGTTTTACATCGACATTCAAATTAGTTATATGAAAAACCAACGAACTATTGCGGTCCCTAGACGATCATGCGGCATGACATGCGTTACGTGCTGTCATGCATGCATGACCGTTTAATTAATTGATTGATGCGAATGACATGCAAACTACGTGATGGCGGTTGATTGAAAATTCCCTTTATTTTTCATCCTGCAAGCTGTGACTGGCATTCTGCATGATTGTCTAGATCGGTATGATACATTTGACAAAAATAATTCCATAATAGCGCAGAAGACCTCTTCACTGTACTATATTGTAATAAAATGATTTATAGTAAGCATGAGGGTGCATCACGCAGTATGATAATTCACGTAAACTCATGTCATGCCGCATGACCGTCTAGGGACCACTTATTTGTGTCGTAAGCAAAGCAATGGCCGTCTTCGTAAACAATTTCATTAGCGCTTCTAAAGGAACAAGCATAGATTGGTTTGTTGGCATGCGCTTGCTAGTAGGTAAGTATATACCTAGATAGATTTGTGTATGATCTATTCTTTTTCTATTGATTAAAAACGTAAACAAATATAGCGTCGCCATGGTCATTGGACTGCTCTAAAGATGGGATTTGTACATTAGGCATTATCTAAGAGAGTTGACTCAGTGATTAACTCATTTAGAATTTGTTCGTATTGTTTGTTTAGTTCTATATCTTGAATTGTTTGTTTATTTTTTTGATCAATGAAAAAAGAATACATATTACTTTTTTTATTTCATACTAGCTGAACTACTATTTTTTTTCATTTCCGTTGAAAATTTCAAGTCAGTCATTAGCAAAATTTCGAGTTTTGTGGACACAAATATATGAAAGCTGAATTTTTATTATAATACATATAAAATTATGGCGTCAGTAAACTCATACCTAGAATTACAACCGAGTAGTAAATAGATATGGGAATAATTCGCAGAAGTTTACTTTGAATGAGGCTTCGTTTGGGTGACGTAATAAATGGTAGGTAGAACATTCTGTTTTATAATATATATTTTTTTATATGTTTTATCCAACGGTTTTATCTTCTGTTTTGTATGTTGTTTTTCTTTTTTTTTTCAGAAAAACGAAATTACGTTAATTTCAAATAGCTAATGCAATCGCTCATACTCTACAGGAGCAAATTTATTTTGGTTAACTTAATTTTAGAGCTTATTGAACAAAAAGCCAATTGCCAAAGTGCAAATCCGGGAGCGGTTCGCTAGTAAAATAGAATAGGTATATATGTAAGTACTATTAATTCTTTTTATAACTTAACATTGATACTTTTTATCATACTGATAGGATACTTTTTATCCTGGAACAAGTGTTAGGTTCTTGTGGGATCAAAAAACGAATTACAGTGCGTACGAAGTACGAAGCCCATCAGCTAGTCTTTGATTAAGTCAACGTGTTTGAATTTCGAAATTCAAAAGAAAGAAAGTGTTATTTAGCTGAACCACAGTCATTGACCTCATGAAATGGTGGAAGAAGTTAGGTATTTTTTTTACTTTTATAGTACCTAGGTGCTTATTTTAACCTGATTTTAGTACTTTTCTTTGTTTTACTTTTTTGATGCCTATTTTATGCCGGATTTTATAGCTAATATTAATATTTGTAGAAAGAATATACTTAGCCTTACACAACATAGTCTTTATAATCTGTGACCTTACATATTATAAAACTAAGTTCTCCGCCGCGTCTGTCTGTCTGTCTGTTCGCGATAAACTCAAAAAATAGTGCACCGATTTTTCATGCTGTTCTCACCAATGGTTCTCGAGGAAGGTTTTTAGTATATAATTTACAAAGTTACGAGGGCGAAGTCGCGGGCAGCAGCTAGTTTTTTTAAGTAATTTAATAAGAATAGATCTGATTTAAAAATGGAATTGGTTTTGATTTAGAAAAAAAAACTCACCCAAAGAGACTGTGTCGAAAAGGAGAAGAGAAAACACTAGATATACAGCCAACATTTTACTAATAGTACAAGATTTCTAAACACTAAACTTAAAATTCTGAACCGCTTGCATTGTGAAGTCGATTTTTTTAAACTGATATTTCAAGCACTGCACACACGTTTTCGTTTCCCAACATCCGTCGTCCGATACACGTAACTTTTTACAGAAAAAAATACAAGAACTACATTCGTTATATTTATTACGGTACAATAATCGGCGTGAAAAATAGCATCGAGCTTATTCAAAATACGCGCGACACGACCACTCTCTAGAACGCAACTGAACGGACTTCAGTTCAGTCAGTCAGTTCTCAGTCTCAGTACAATACAAAGTACAACACAGACACTAGACTAGACAAACTTCGAAAGTTTCGAAACTGAGTGGCGGACTCATTTCATTCAACTCACTAAACACACAGACCATAATTATCAAATATTCTTTTAATAATAATAATAATAAATCATTTATTAGATGTAAGTTTTCACAAAACATTTTTGTCCGTCAACATTTATTACAATTACAAACTACCACCGGTTCGGAAAGCTGCTTCTAGGTGGAAGAACTCGGCAAGAAACCCCCTAGTTGTATTTTGATTTGAAAACATGTTTATTTTGGCATTCATTCTTTATTCGTTCAATAATTTTCTAGTGTGAAATCTCTCATTACTAATAGGTATTAGGTATACCCTCATCTGTTATTTTTATTCGAAACGAAAAATAAAACTTAGCGATTTTTGCGTGCGTCGTCATACACTTGGTGATTTTGAAGTAAGTAATTAAATTGTAAAGTAAGTAGGAAGGCAGGAATAAATAACCATAAGATGTACTTCGGAGAGTGTGCTCAGGAGCTGCATGAGCTCATACCGCCTTCCCCTTTTTTCCATCGGACATATAGACGTACGGCAGGTTACCATTCTCATCTTGTCGAAATCCTTTTCGGACCAAGCACTTTGAAACATCCTTTATAATGCGCACTGCCAAGGTTTGGAACTCCCTGCCGGCGTCTGTATTTCCAAGCTCATATAACCCTAATCTTTTCAAAGTTCGAGTGAATAGGCATCTTATGGGTAGCTCGCTCCATCATAGGCTTGCTACATAGCTGGTTGACCAAAAGCAAGCCCATCTCTAATAAAAAAAAATCTTTCATAAGTTCTGATTCTTATGAATAATAAGCTAGTCCAGAATTTGTCCAAACTCCCGAAGTTACTTGTTGTTCACTTCCTGTGTATAGGAGTTTTTATATATATTTTTTTTTTAATTAATTTTAAATTTATAATTTAATTAATCAATTTCGGCTGATATAATCTAATAATAATTCATAACGTTACCAGTTAGTTTAGTTCATAACCTTCATAGTACTCTGTGGCTAAGCATGAATGAAGTATTATTTGACATTGTCAGTTTTTATTGGTTATCAATGTCCATGTCAAGTGAAGTCAACGTCAGACGCTGCTCAGCTTAGAGCATAGAGACTTTTATATACTAACCGCTTAGAGTTAGAGTACTATATTCCTTGGTCAGACGGCACACGTCAGTCCCATTTTAGTTTTTATTTTCTAATTTCTATATTTTAATTTAAATTAATATATCCCTTGTTTTGAAAATGTACATGTAACTACAAAATAAATAAACAAAACATCATACACGTGCTGATTGATTGGCCTTGTCCGTATTTAATAATTACGTTCAGTGGATCTTTTTGATAACGTATAATAATCAAACACAGCGAACCTTACCTGTTTCCTCTATAATAGTAAACAAACACGTCGTGCTTGGCAGAGCCTGATTGGTTCTAAAGTATATAAGAAGATAATCCTGTCCATCCATTCCGATACAATATCAATAGGTATCATCCATTCCTTTCCTTCTCTCCCCTTTCCGTTATAATGGTTCAAACAAACACAACATCGAGAACGAATAGAAGCCAAACAAGTGGCAAAATATTATCAATTTTTGATACATTTTTGCGATAAATAGGATGGTTTTTGCAACATTGGTTCAAATCGGAAGTTGTTTTACAGATATTAATCCTGTTTTATGTATCAGTCCAAGTTTACATTTACAAATATATTTAACAAAATGCAGTTTAATAGAACAATAGCAAATATCTTCATCGGATGTTGTTTTAGTACATACATACTGGAAATTCTTATGACAAAAGCTCCTCACACTGCAAATCTAATAACATTCTTTCAGTTTTCATTTGTTTCCCTCCAAGGTTTTGTATTGACGTCCAAATTTGGCACGGTAAGTCAAAATGTGACCTTAATTTGCAGGTCAACTGACTCCATTGCAATAAATTTTCCAGGACACCTTAAAACCTTTTTCATATTTCTAATAGACTACTTATGAATAAACCTTAAATATATAAATAGATAATATATGTTATTTTTTAATAAAGGTTTCCTTAAAAATATATTGAAATGGAGAATATTTTTTTTAAATTAAGTTCAATATGAAACTTTTACTTTGTTTCTTTTCAGGTCAAACCAAAGATACCATTGAAACAGTATGCATTATTAGTAGCGTTATTTTTTGTGACTAATGTTGGAAATAATTATGTATATGCTCTTCATGTGCCACCTACACTTCACACTATTGTCAGGTATGTAGAAAGTTATGTATATATATTACTAGCTGTTGCATGCGACCTCGTCTGCGTAACTTTATAAAATATAGTCTATGTTACTCGCTGACAATATAACTTCCCAACAGTGAAAGAATTTTTCAAATCAGTCCAGTAGTTTTGTAGCATATACAATGCAAACAATGAAATCTTTCTTCTTTATAATATTAATATAGACTAGCGGCTCACAATTTTTTTCTGAAAATCACCACAATTATAAAACAAAGTCCTCTGCCGCGTCTGTCTGTATGTTCGCGATAAACTCAAAGACTACTGCACCGATTTTCATGCTGTTTTCACCAATGGATAGGGGTTCTCGAGGAAGGTTTTAGTATATAACTAGCTGGCACCCGCGACTTCCTCCGCGTTGAAAAAGAAAAAGTAGCCTATCTTGTGTCCGGTACGTCTAAATGTTTATCTACCAATTATAGTTATGGAGGAACATACATACATACAGATAAAAATTCTAAAAATTGTCAATTTAGTTTCAGTATCATGTATAAGAGCCTATAAACATATCTCTGAAAACAAAGTAATTTACTCCATGACCAACCCTTACAGATTTATTATTAGTATTGATTTACAAACTTACGCTTGCAAAGTCGCGGGCAGCAGCTAGTTATATATAAAAAGCTTCCTCGTTTAATGGTCCCTCCATTAAGTAGAGAAAACACATTGAAATCAATTGCATAGCTTAAAAGCATACATACAGAGGAACAGATAGCGAAAAGCAACTTTTGTGACATGCCTTAATAACCTTGACTTATAGTTTTAGAAAAATTAAAAGTATCATATATTTTTGTTTCAGGTCAATATCTTCACCTGCTAGTATGTTGGTATCATGGTTAGTGAAAAAACGTTCACCAAAATTATCAAAATTAATTGGTTCAATCCTGATATCTGTTGGAGTAGCTGTCGCTACTTATGGCGATGCCAAAGTTGCTGAACAAAATGAAGGAACATTTTTTTATTGGTGTGTAGGAGTCGTTTTACTGTTGGCTTTAGCCTTCACCGGTGCCTTTACTGGATTACAGCAAGAAATATTGTATGCTAAATATGGAAAACATCCTGAAGAGGTATCTAGAACTTTATTATAAAAAAGTTTTAATTAATTGATAGTTGAACAGCACAATGAGTTCTTCCGTTTTAAACTGGGCAGCTCTTTTAAATCTGCAGAAATCTAAACCATAGATGAAACTCTCTTAAAGTTTCTTGTATCTATTCATTGAGTCATTAAAGCTTCTCGGGTATTAAAATTTAATGTATAGGAATTGATATTTATCAATACCTACTATAAAGTTCACAACCTGTACATAATCTTTTTAAATTAATGTATATTTTTAAAAAATAATAATAAATCTTTTCATGTCATAAATTTTATATTTTTTGTAGTAACAGACTAACAGACTAAAGTCGAAAAAAAAAGTTGAAATGAAATTTTGCAATTGCTCTGGTGCAAGCAAATGTCGACTTAAAGGTGACGAACCTTTTGTTACTCCGACTGTACAATCAATAAATTCTGAATTCCAAAAATTGGATTGTGAATTAAATAACGTGTCTATTTTTCAGATGATGTTCTACTCGTATTTGTTGCCACTGCCTCTCTTTGTTGGCATTTACCCCCAACTGAGGGACGTGGCTGTAGATCTGTCATGGGAGATCTGGATTTTAATATTTATAAATGTTATATCTCAATTTTACTGTGCACATTCCGTCCACGAATTGGCAGCCAAAGAAATGTCCGTGACTGTCACATTCATTCTGACCTTGAGAAAGTTTGTTTCTTTACTCATATCGACTATTGCCTTTAAAAATAATTTAACAATATTACATATAATTGGAGCAGCATTTGTTATGATCGGTACTTATATTTATTTCGACTTTTTCGTTAACTTGAAACAAAGGCCTGTAAGTTATGTTAAAAGTGATGAAAAAAATAAGTGAAGTGTGGTTGGTGGTTGTGACTTTTAATTTATGTACTTAATTATCAAATTGGACATTAAAAAATCCTTATCATTTTAAGGCTTGCAACGTGTATACGAAATAAATGTTGTAGAAAATAAATTATACAAAATATTTCTTAATAAAATGTTATATTTCTTAAATTCCTACGGAGACATTATACATACATATTTATTATTACTTAACATTTAATAGGCATAAAGTTAAAACAAGTAAGTAGTCTAAATGAAATATTAAGTCCTAGCAAAGCATGTGAGAGAAAGTACATTGAATCATTTGAAAAAATCTATGAATATTATGACATTTTGCTTAGAAAGACATTAAAAGTAAACACTCTCACAAACATTCTACACTCATTTCTTATTAACACTATTTTACAATTTCAATCATCCCATTGTTCGCTTTATCCAAAATCAAAGCCTTGGTTGTCAATTAAAATCTGAAAAATAAAAATATATATATTTAGTTCACTATAGTGTACAACTGTACATCACCTATGGTGGTTGTGGTAAAACTAGGGCGTCACCTACCATCAAGCTTGCCCACCTAACTTTACTACAAAAACATTAGAAAACTTTGTGAAATTCACATTACTTTGAAACTATAATGCAAAGTAGCACAGCTTTACAATCCATACAGTTGGGCAACGCCTTTGATGTCGGGCGACGCCGCCACTCGTGTAAGTACTTCGCTGTCACGCGCTAGGGTTGTCACAAAATGGAAAATCCGCTACCGCTCACTCAACTCTGTACGCGCCAGCCTTGAAAGTTGTAATGCAAACTGTGTGAGTTCACCGTGGCGGGTCGCGCCGCCCGCTTCTCCGCGCCAGCCGCCACCGTTGCTCTGTGCAAGTACATTCGTTGCCCAACTGTATGGATTGTAAGCTGTTCATTTAGCATTATCTGCAGTCTGTTTTCAAAGATTACTAGTGTCCTCGGACACATTCAGGTAACCCTCTGCAATGATTTCCACACACAAAAAGACAGGATTAGTAGTGATGGCGTCTAAGTGGGTTTCACTGGGCTATCATTGCTTCTATTATTTTAGCCATTGTGATTTTGATCGTGACCTTGTGAGATCCTCACCACTAATTATAATTACCATCTCTGTCATGATATGCAGCGTAAAATACTTATTCTAATGGCATAATAAAGTGGTTTATTATACTTAGCGCCTATTTCACAAACGTCAATTAGGCCAAACTGTCATTTAAAGTCACCGGTAACCGGGAATAATTTAGCTGATATACCTTTGTTTGTACGGTAAACGTCCCAAACATTAAATAGAAAATAATAATAAAAAATCGGCTATCGAATGATGCAGTAAACCGAGTGCATAATTCAATATAACAGAAAATGATTTCTAAAAGTAAGTAATCAACACTTTACTTGTAGTTCATGAAAGAGGCCCTTATTATACTCTTTTGAGTCCTATCAAAGAAAACAAAAAAAGTTAGACTCGGGTGTTTATTGTGCGTACTGAATAATGTGTTAAATGTGACTTAGGATAATCTGTTTTCAAGTGATTGCTAGAAGCTTGTGCATAACAAAAATATCCATAATTCCTATTATAAACTCAATGCAAGAGTATATTTTACTTGGCATTGTAAGTCGATTTACCGTACTCATAATATGGTAAGTACAAATAAGAGCTTTACCTGCTTTTGCTGTCAGAGCGGCTGCGTCGGTCACGGGATCGCGACCGTCTGATGGATGGTGACCGACGGCGAACTGATGGTGAACGTCGCGGCGACAGCGATCGGTTGCGCGAGAACGAACGGCGCCTTGGGCTTCGGCTGCGCGACCTGTCATCAACCGTCACCTTTATATGACACTCGCAACGCTTTCAACCAAATTTTACATACAGACAGACAAAGCTAAAAGTGCGCGCCCCAATTAAACGTAATTTTTGATTAGATTGGCCAAAAAGTTCATGAGCTGTTTAGTCAAAGTTGTGATTATGATTGTTGTTTCTATACATTTTAAAACTTCTTGTGTCTTTCTTGAAAATAGTTTCTCGGCAACCATTCTTTTTTCTGGTTACATATTGAAATAATTAAATTTAATGGAGGGACACACATTTCCAGCTTAGACGAACTCCAGTAGCCTTACAGAAAAAGCAATTTCAGATCAATTATTATAATTTTTCTTTTGTGTTTCACTTGATTCATTATTTGTCTTCATCGACTGCTCAATGCAAAACTTATTACTCTTTTATAGGCACTGCTCTACACTTTCTGAAATTGCTTTTATAAGGCCACCGAAATATTCAGAAATATTTATATTACTTCATTTTATTGAATTTCATTATTTGTTCCGACGATGGTTAATGCATATGAGATTACCTGTTATAATAATATTGTTCTAGTAATAAAATTATTTATATAGTATCCTAAAAAAAAATTTTACATACAAGACAATACATCGATAAATATAGGCTTCTTCGCGTGGAATATTAAATTAAATGGAAAAATATTTATTTTTGTTAATTTTCCATTTTTTAAACCAATAAAGCCTACATGAATATTTATCAATTCACTAGATGAAGGTAAAAAAAAGGTAAGGTACTAAATATAGGATTCAAAATGTACCGATACTCGGTGGGCCCGTGGAGTCAGTCGCTGAACGCTGAGGGGCTGCCGTGGAGACCGTAGGTGGGGAAAACTTTTAACTTGTAAATTCGATGCGGAGGCATGTTTCAAGTGTGATCTTCCTTCAAACGGTATCTTAATTGGAAGTTTCGAGAACAAATTTGTGGTATCAGAAGGAGAGATGACCTGAAGCTAACCCTCGGTGGTGGCAGCGCTGTGTGCAGTCGATGGTAACCTACACTGATTGGCTCTCGTTTTGAGTACATTATTAAATCCAGGCTGTGGTGAGGTGTTGGGACTAGGTAATGGCTGTCAAGAGGACAGTCGGGTGGTTGGAGACTTCGGCCGCGCGTAGAACGAGTTTGGAGAGCCAGTTGCACAAGTTGTTGGAGATGTTGTCAATAGCAGCGTTTGCGGATGTCTTATTGGTTAAGCCGTAGTTGTGGTGAAGAGATGTGGTGAGGTCGGTGTGTTGGTGGTTGGTTGAATAAATGGACCTGCAAACGTTCCAACACCCACCACATTTAATATCTTCCTTTAAACTGTCTACTCTCAAGCAGATACAAGGAAAACAAAGTAAATGATACAAGTGGAATGCCTACACACTCTTACAGTTAATTTATCATTTGAATCACATTATCTACACACACCTTCCTACATTTCAAAAAATATTCCCAACACGATTGGTGCGTAGCAACAATCATATCATTTCTATAAAAGTATTCCCATGTATTTAACAAAAATTATTATATATTTTTTTAAATAGAATTTCGATTTTATATGTTTTAGATCATTTTTTAAAATAAATGGAAAATTATTAGTAAACGAAAATCACAGTAAATCTATCAAATTACTTTGATACTTGATCAAATACAAATTAATCAATCTATCAAATTACATCACATATACTGTTATAATCTCATTATTATTTTCACAAAAATTTATATCAGATTTATTAAGATAAAAAAAGTACTATCAAACCACGTAACGTAACGTGCAAAAGCTTTGTTAAAAATCTGTTTTTTTAATGAAAAAAAAAAAAAAGAAAAAAAACTCAAATTAAAAACAGTACTCATTTGATTACACAAAATATAAACAAATCTTACAATTGTTGCATATTTTAACAAAAACGGTGTAGATAATATTGAAAGCAACTATTCCTAATAAATATTAAAAATTATTAAAAACAAAAACAAGAGTATGTAGGCACTGTAAAACATGTTATTTAAGAAAATTTGCAATAACAGACATAGAAATACATACCTGGAGTAGCGACGATCTCGTCTTGTCCGCCCATTGGACATTTCCACACGTATGCGGGTACCGCAACAGCGTCTGCAAAAGTTATATAACAATGTGTTTTGTCAAATGTATTATAATTTTATATTAACGTAATATTTAAAAATATATATATTATATAAAAAAAATGTTCCCCACACCGAAACAAGTGGAATTCAATAGAGAAAAACACATTTCAGTTTCAGTGTGGAGGTATTGTACTCTAGCACACTTATGACTCAAGCGTTTCACATTGAGAATGAAACGGATCTAAGGAGCGTGCAAATTGTTGTTTTGTTTTTAACATAAATCCTAAAGCAAAACAAAATAATATACTATTGTATATAATACAGTATTGCCAATTATTTTACCTAAGTTAATTAAATGCACTTCCATAATATAATAATAATCACTACATATTATAAAACAAAGTCCTCCACTGCGTCTGTCTGTCTGTTCGCGATAAACTCAAAAACTACTGCACCAATTTTCATGCTTTTTTCACCAATGGATAAAGTGGTTCTCGAGGAAGGTTTTAGTATATAATTTACAAAGTTACGCGGGCGAAGTCGCGGGCAGCAGCTAATTAGTTATAAATGCATTGCAATGAGCAAGGTCTCTACAATAAAGCCATGAACACAAACAAGTGATAATGTAACTTTATTCTGAAAATGTCAGAAGGGGCAATGGCCCGTCTCATTTCATTTAACATATCAAGAGGTCACATTTTTATGATTTACTGAAGTAAGTAATGTAAGTAAATTAAATGAATAAGAATAAATTTTATTCATTTTTCTTAAATGGTGATATTATCTACTTCTCACTAATAAAGTATGTGTTGACTATTTGTTTTATTAAAAACACGTTATGAACCCCTGACTGAAAATTTGTTTACATTAACTATTTGCATTGTCTTCATGGTCTGGTTTCAAGATAAATGAGTTATTCTCTCTACTAAAGATTAATTATTGATAATCCAGCAAGATTGAAATAAATTGTAAAATGTTTTTTAAATAGTGTTTATTGTAATTGTTGCAAGTATTCAACTGCATCTCACTTATTCTAAGAAAAATGGCATCACTCCAGTTACAAGTTATATTAGGGGCGCCAGCGCCAGGCGATAATAAACTTTCTAAAAATATTTATGTGTGAGATTAAAAAACACAAGAAAAATTCAAGAGTGGGCTATATTATGTAGGTTAATAGGTGTTATAAATGACAGTTTGCAAATTTATGTTTGGAAATGTTGAATGGGTGTGGTTAAATTTTGGCATATTGGTTAACATAGTGATTTTCCTTGCAATTTAGTATAAGTTTGTTATAGTTAGGTATTTAAAAAGTACATTACATTTAGTTCTCAACATATAAATATATGGCGCGAGCCTATTGTAAGTAAATAGCCATGAAAATCATTAACAGTTTGATAGTTTGCTATAAATTCGTAACAGTGAGCCAATTTTTAAGAGGACCAATAAATAGTAATACATGATCAAATTTATATTGAAGAGAAAAACACTGTCAAAGTGGTGATTTGATAATGATAACGAGGTCAATACTCAATACAATAAAAACAAAATGGCGGATAATAAAAAGGAAGGAACCATTGGGGACAGTACATTGAGCTGAATAAGTAGCAAACAGTAATACCTACAATGACTGAGATAAGTAAAAGAATAATCGAAATAAAGCATAAAAAAACAACACTCACGTTCCATCCAAACCTCGTACTGAATCTTCTGCATCACGAGGATCTTCAAACTCTACAAAGGCAAAACCGGGAGGGTTCCTCGCCACCCATACGTTCCTTATGTTTCCGTATTTAGCAAAAATCTTCTCTATTTCATACTTAGAAGCATTTGTTCCGAGATTTCCCACGTAAACTTTGCAGGAAAGATCCCATTCACGATAGCGAGACATCTGAAAAATCAATAACTAAAAGATAACGCGCAAAATCGACGCCATGTTGGCATTTAGAATGGTAGCATGTAAAGAACAATATAAATACCTTTAAGAATGTTTACCGAGCGATGTATTTAATATTTAGCTGTTTAGTTGAACTTAACACAATTAAAATAAAACTTTGCGACACTAGTAAAGTGAAACTGAAATAATGAAACTATTTATTACACCAGATACCACAGCGACGAAATTGCCTTGAATGCCTTATGCCTTATTGCCTATCCTACCTATCAAAGCAGTGTTGCCAGTTTTCCATCTTGATTTTTTAAAACGGGCTAGCAGCCACCCAAAAAAGGATAGATTCGATATCGATAGTTTATACTCGATACTTATATTTTTATAATTATCGATAATTCAACTATAAGAATGATAAGATTTATGTACGTATGAAAAGGGCTAGATAGCACTTTCCGGGCTAAATCATTAAACAACGAGTTCACCTACAGTAAAAAGTGCTAGATCTAGCCCCAAAAGGGCTAAGGTGGCAACACTGTATCAAAGTGAACATGAACTGACTGAATGAACCTGGCATGGCAAGCAGTGTTATCAGGTTCTGGTTTTGCCCTAGATTTTTTTTTTGAAAATTGCCCTAAATACCTTAAATTAGTGTACGAAATCCTTAATTTAGGGCGAAAAATTTAATGAATTAGAAATGAAACAAAAACTTTATGTTGTTACATTTATTTTTCCGAAGTGCAAACAGCTGATTTTAGGATACTCAGTGATGCTAAATGACATAAGGACATAGTTTTGTAAAAAATGGCAACACTCAACCCGTTCAGTTTTGTTTAATTGTAAATGGCAACATTCCGCTAGTCTTGCTTTATTTGAATGGCGTATTGTGATTGGACGACAGTCGTGTCTACATTTGAAATTATTATTATTAAGATGGCATCATTTTATTTAATTTTATCTGACATGCCTACACTTCGGTCGTCCAATACTCGTCGATGCGCCCCCTAACACCCCACCCCATGAGAATGAAGACAGAGTGGCGCATTTTCGCAGTCCATTTTCGCAACCTGGAATGCTCCGATATGCGGAAATAGCTTGCCTGGCAAGTGTCCAAGAGGGGCTCGTCCCAAATTTGGGTGAAAATATCCACAGGATTAGTCCCCACAATTTGGGACCAGCTTGCTCTTGGAACATTTCGCGCTCCCTTCGAAATCGAGGTCAGCTGCCAGCTCGTCTGGCGCGACCTCGTCTGGCGCGATTCGATGGCAGAGTCGGCAAGAGGGGCCTCGCCCCAAAGCTGCTGGTGCTCCTCCTTTTCCTAGACAAAAACATGTAAAACCTTATCCAATAGCACACTTCAATATATTGCCTTTTCAACGCGGACGAAATCCTTAAGTCACGGACGGTTGAAGGACTTCGTCCGCGTATAATTATATATAAATAACTTAAAAAATTCCAAGTACTCACGTTCTTAAATTGTACATCCCTATACCGCACTCCAAAGCATCCACGATGTCCACATTTTTGCTACCAACCATTTGAGTCAGATCCCAGAACTGTAATACGAATATGTTTTGATGAGGAAAATAAATAAATTATAAATATGTAATCAAACAAAAATAATTGAGACCCTGCGGTGACCTCTGCACCGCAAGGCCAACAATTTGTGGCACCGCGTCGCTGAGGCTAGTGCGGCTTGTGGACGGCTGGTTTGGGTCCATTTTTCTATGAAAAAAAATTACAGACAAAAAAAAACACATTACACATACATTGCATACAGTGAAAAAATTGCAAAAAACTATTTCATAAAACATTTTTTTTCGACGCGACGTTACGGCATCAAAATCAGAAAAGCTGGCTGTGATGTGCGAAGCAAAACCATTTCACAACCACTTCGTTGCGACAACGCGACACGAATCTTCGACCGATAATCTGGCCGTAGCATCATAATACACGCTTCGTTCAAAGTAAACAAAAGTTGATCATTCATGCTGTAGCAGCACTCAGCACAGCAGCGCACTGAGCGTATACGTACACTATGGCATGGCAGCCAAAGGGCAGGGCAGCCATTTGTATGCATGTGTGTGTGGTTTCAACTACTCTCGGAAAAAATCTATCTGTACGCAAAGACTTTATAAGTATATTTGGGAGTATAGACACGGCGTAGCCCGTAAATAATGGTAGTAGTACAATTCGTCCACTCGAGATTGTCCACACGAGAGAGAAAGAGAGAGAAGTGGACGAATTCGCACTGTCGCTCGCTAGTGCGAGTAGGATTTTAATACTACCAAAGATTTCGGGGCTTTCTGCTTGCTACGCCGCATCTATAGTTCAGATCAATGTCTGTACGACGATATTTTTGTTAGAACAGTAAAACCACTAAAAAATCTAAAATTTTGATAAAATTTCCTTTACAATGATATATAACACTACTAGAAACATATAAGATAAAGTAACAAAATCTAAAGAATACAATTAAGTATCTAACCACCAAAAGTCGACTGTCGAAGAATTTATGAAAAATAATATGTATTTGATAGTTTTATAAAAATTATCAATATAGATTCCTAATGACTTAAATAACAAAATAATTAACTCACTTGCGTATTTATTCCAGTAAATTCTGTAAACAAACAATTTATTCACTAAGCGGCCGTTACAGTGCTGAGCGAGACTACCTACCACAGAACATTATTACTCCTATCGTCGGAGACTACCAAGGAACTTGAAGGAACCACACCACAAGGAAGCAAGGAACAATGAACAATTGAACATCATAGTACTCTCTAGCGTGAGGAGACTACCGATTCGAGCAGTGGTCTCGAACGTCATAGAGCGAGATCGGTAGAGTTGCCAGCTAAAATCGCTATTTGTATACAAAATCGGTATTTGACAAAAAAAAATACAATTTTAAATCAAATTCGTTTATTTATTAAAAAAAACTTACAGACTAATTCATAACACACACTTAAGTAATTATTTTTTATACCAATATTCTTTGGCCATAGCCGCATCCGCAATCATCTTCGAATTAATTTCAAAATCATAACAATTAGGTGTATTAAAGAGTCGTTTTGCATGTAATAGACCAGTGATTGATTCAGTACACAGCCTATTTCGCTGTTTAGTTTTCAAAAGATTAATAGGTAAAAATATGCATTCAACGTTAGCGGATGAATGAGGAAGTAATAAAATATTAAAGATGAAATTAGACAACAAAGGAAACATTTGAGTTTCATCGCCACGCTTTAGTACTTACTTCATCCCAAAATAGTTCTACATCATCAGGAAATATTTTGATTTGTTCACAATTTCTTAAAATGCGCCACTCTGTATCAATTTTCATGTATACTCTGAAATTGTAGAAAAATCGTTATATTTCGGTATTTCGGTAGAACAGAGCTCATATCGGTAGAAATACCGAAAAATCGGTAGGTTCGAAACCACTGGCCGAGAACACGACTTGAATTGACGGAATTGAAGATTAAAAAAAGAAAAAACGAAAAATATGTATTTTTATAACTTCCTTGAACTGATTTTGATTTTCCCCCAAAATGACACGTTTTTAAGTTTAACAGATTTACTTGGGCGAACGATATTTACGATTTGACTCAATGACATTGCTCTTTCTCCGAACCGAACCGAACCGAAGCATATTCGCGAGACAAGAGTGTATAGTTTGCTGTGCTACTCGTGTCTTAATTTTTTTCATGGTAACACATTAATTACAATTGTCAATCAATATCAAATATGTAGTCTTCAAAGGGCTCAAGCGTAGAGGGATGTTGGAATTATACCTTTATGGGCTGAAGCATGGTGGAATGAATGAACCCAAAGATCAACCAAAGAAGGAAATGAAATTAAAAGTGGCAGAACGGCAGTAGTGGTGGCAGATGGTACTGTTGGGTACCATACCATACAATATAGGAATGAAAACGCAGTAACTAACCATAACCATAATTAAATTCAAAATTTCAGACCACAGTTTCATTCAGACTACTTTTGAGAATATAGTGTTCTGTGCTTAATGCACAGCATGTGCACAGCACAATTATAATAGTGAACTCATGAATGAACTTGATTGATTGTTGAATAATGTTGATGTGAATGATGGATTGATGATTGATGGTCGATAACTCGATTCGATACGATGGACGAGCCGAGAGCGAGACCGAGAGTCGATTTTTCCATATTATAATAAAATAGTACAATAATAAACTGAAGTTTCGCCAAATGGTAAATAAAAACACAAGAATATGGATGTGGTAGGTCTTTTAAACAATATAAACGAAAAATCCGATATGTTTGCTGTTAAGACTTGGACTTCGGAATGGTCTGATAATTTCCAGGAAAACCAAGTTAGTACAACCTATTGATTTTTAAACAATTACTTTGTTAATTTAAATTTTGTTTTGGTACTTTTTGAAATATTTTCAGTATTCTTAAAATTTCTTAAAAAAATAACATTCTATATTACTTAAGTATCAGTAATGCAGTAGTGATGTCCTTATTGTTAGATAATGATATTTAACAATAGATACGAAATCCTTGAAGACGTGAATGGATCAAATGAAGATCACAGTAACATTGGGATCGTATCTTGCAGTTTTATCTTTGTTTTTAATTTTATTGATATGATATTTTTTTAATGATAGTGGTTTTAAAGTTATGTTTTAAAATTATAGTACAATTATGTGTAATTAATGGATAGTTAACTTAGTTTTGTTTCCCTCATTTAACTTATTTAAAAATAGTTAGGTCATCATTAAATTAAGGTGTTCTGTTAAATAACTATAGCATATACTGTAGCGTTTTTTAGATTTTAAAAGTAACTAGCTGATGCCCCTGATCCCGTTAAAAACATAAAAATATATAAAAGCAATATAACGCTTGACCCCTTGTTGCTATAACACTTTTTAAATTTGATTAAGCTAACACTGGTTTTATTTATGGCTGTCATTTCAGTTACAATCAGTTATTTAATATTTTTAAATACAATTTTTTTTCATCTTTAAAAAATCAATGTAAAATAAAAAAAAAATTGTGTGTGTCAGCTCCGACACATGACTGGAGATTACTCCTTACGAACGATTATAAAATTTATATTTTCACAATTGGAACATGCAGAAAGAACAACATTCTTCTTTTTTAAAATAATATTTTGTAGAGCATAACGCTATAATGCATTCATGCTTGCAATTCGTGTGACAATTTTGATTTTACTCCCATAAATTTTCTTACCACGGGCTTATGTGTAACTAGCTAGTGCCGGCGACTTCGTCTGCATTCAAAATGTTAAAGCCTTCCCCAATAAATGGACTATCTAACACAAAAAGATTTTTTCAATTCAAACCAGTAGTGCCTGAGATTAGCGCATACAACCAAACAAACAAACAAACTCTTTAGCTTTATATAATTGTAAAGATATGCAAATGTATTCTTAAACTCCAAAAATCCTCTGTTATTTTGAAATTATACCTTAGGTCATTGTATATATGTGTCAATCATTGTAAAAGTGGTGTAACTCCCTATTTTTAAAATCATCTTTTCTTGCCTAATGGTATCATATTTAGTCATAACTTTCAATATAAAAGTGAAGTGACTCCAATAGTTACATTAAAATCCCATAGATGAAAACAATGAATGAATGCTTATATTTTTTTTCCTACACTATAATTCGCAAAATGCTCGTTATTCTAAAATTCAGTTACAAGGAGATAGTTCACTTTTACAATGAACGACACATATGTGTAAAGGTAAAAAAAAAAAACAAATAATTTATTACCTTTGTTTGCGGACATTGTGTTATGTAGACAAAGATGATTGTTGACACAGAGTCAAGGCTAAAGGTCTTAAGAGTTGACACTGCATGGTTAAAAAAAACATTACTCATTGAAACAACCTTGAAAATACATTAATTAACTTGTATTTTGTACATAATTATAATACTTTATTCATAGTTTTTTGAAGTGGCCAGCGGTTTAATTTATATTTAACCAGGGCATGGAAATTTGGGTTTTACTCGATAAATCCTCGGTTTTCTTTGACTTTTTGCTTTCTCCTAGTGTCCCTAGGGTCAAAAAGGCTATTTCATCTTAAATGGGGGGTTGATGAAAATTTGTAATTTCTCTCCACAGATAAATCTTCATTGTAAGTTGTTACAGAATAAATTACGAAATATCATAAGATAATTTAGAAAAATTGTAAATTTTGTACTTGCTTCAAATTAAGCATGTAAACTACAATACAAAACTGTAAAAGCGTAGCCGCCTGCTATAGTTAATTACAAATTTAAGTACATATTATAGAAAAAAGTAAATCTATCGTGTTTTTTTTAAGTAACTATCTACATGTATTACAAATTGAAGATAATATTTTATATTATGGGCTCCGTTTTACGAAATTTTCCAGTTCGCGCGTATACTCGTATACAGATTGCGAAAAAGAAAAGTGGTACGCACAAGGACTTCTGTTCGCTTTAGTAGTTTAGTTTACTTACGTTCTAAACACAAACAGACGTCTTTATATCAGATAGACAATTTTTGTTTTTAACATATCAGATTATAATCTCGTATTTAAGTGCGGCAATAAAAATGCACGTTAAATATATACTTGGTCTCGTTACATTTAATTTATTTAATTGGTTTTTTATTTTCAATGAAGTGAGTATTATTATCATCACATATTATAAAACGAAATCCTCCGCCGCATCTGTCTGTCTGTCTGTGTGTTCGCGATAAACTCAAAAACTACTTCACCAATTTTCTCGAGTGGTTCTCGAGGAAGGTTTTTAATATATAATTTACAAAGTTACGCGGGCGAAGTCGCGGTCACCAGCTAGTTTTTTATAATACTTTAATGAAAATTTTAAAATAATTTTAACATTTTTAAATTACAGTTGCTGTGGTCTTTTTGCGGGTGCCTACTGGTGTCACTCCTAGTTATATTCTTCTATTATTATAAGCGATGGAAAACAAAAGGTATGTTTATACATATCAATATCATCAATCAATCAATACTAATAATAAATCTGTAAGTGTAGGTATTGTATGTATGTATGTATGTATGTTCCTCCATAACTCTTAAATTAATTAACTGATTTTCATGAAACTTGGTAGATAAACATTTAGACATACGGGACACAGGATAGGCTACTTTTTCTTTTTCAACGCGGACGAAGTCGCGAGCGCCAGCTAGTACTAATATAAATACCAAGTGGGTTTTAAGGTCTCTGCCCACTACACCGTACCATACTATGACCGTGCTAGGAACGTGTCAGGCAAAAATATATTCTTTGTATTGAAAAGTATGAGACTACTCCCACTAGACCGTTCCGTCACCGATCAACACCGTCGCGTGCCATGTACGGAGCGTCAACAAATTGTCGGCGAGAATATTCTGCTGGTGTCGTGCATGCCGTGCATGCCGGCGAGCCGGTGAGTATACGGGTTGTAACCGCGTATGATGACCGTTCGTTCCTTTTTCTATTGCGCGGGTACACGTAGAGATACACCTATCAGTTTTGGTGGATATTGCATACGGGTAACATACGGACATCATACGGGATGTATACGGGCACATAACGCCCTCGATCCGTTTCAGTGGGCATAGTAGAGCGTATCGTGTTGCTTTTCGTGTCTGATACGTTCCTAGCACGTCCATGGTATGGTACGGTGTAGTGGGTAGAGACCTTTATTTGAACCAATTTTTTTAGCATTCTCGCGTAATCACGTGCCTAATACAAGCCCTAGTAGAAGTGTACACCACAATACACTATTAAAATTCTTCATAGTGAATCAAGTTATTTGTCGTCGACAACCGTTTTAAAACAGACAATTATATATATACAACAATATATATAAAATAATACAACAAACGCAAGTCTGTTTGTGATGGGTTTATTTTTTATTTTGAATATCTATTTATTTATTTATTTATTTATATTGTTCTGTGGTGTTTTTAATAATGAATAAACAAAGGGCTTTTGTGTGTTGGGTCTTAAAGTTTTTTAAATTACTTAAAGTTGTGTGAAAGATTAAGGACGTGCACCCATAAGGTGGACAGATCTGATCAGACTTATTGGAAAATCCAGGTCTATGTCCAGCAGTAATTCCTGCGGCTGATATGATTATGATGATGATGATGATGATGATGATTGTTATGTTATATCAATAGTATGTATTAACTTATGCCTAAGTCGCCTATTAATGAGATGGACACTCAACCATGTGGTGGGTTACTAAATAGCCAGCTTAATTCATCGATGGATGTGCTGACGAAGGAAATGTTACAAGGATTTTATACTTTAAATTTTCACAGTATTCTTCTAGGAAGTAGTCACAGCTGTCCAACGGGCTGCTGACTGAATGACTTTTGGACTTCACTAAGTTCAACTAAAGTCTGTTTTTTAATCTCAGAGACAAAAATGACACATGCAAATGTCAGGTTTGCATATAATGATACCATGTAATGTATGTAATGCATGTCACATGTAATGTCATTTTTGTCTCTGAGATTAAAAAACAAACTTTACAATATATTTTTTATTTTTTTTTTAACTTTTGAATTTATTTGTTGGAGTTTACTTATGTACCAAATTGAAACATGTGTTCAGCTCCAATTGGCTTGCACACTGGACCTAGATGTTGAGCGATAGGGTTAGAATGTTATGTGTGCTAGGCTGTTGCTGTTTTGAATAAATAAATAAATAAACTACTAAAATGTATAATGTCGGTTACAGAATTATTGGGCGGGGCTGGAGCGGCCGGGGCCGAGGTGGAACCAGTGAAGAGGTTCCGCAAACGCGACAAGATGATGTTCTACGGACGGCGAATGTTGCGCAAAGTTAAATCCATATCGAACTCGGGACAAGGAAGGAAGCGAAGAGCTGTCATGAGGTTCGCCAGAAAACTGCTGCAGTTGAAGAAGGAGTCGGCTCCAGAACAACTGAAGGTAACGAAAAGTATACACTGTATAGAGGATAGGGCCTATATATGGACATGGAATTAATATGTGCATGGAAATTAATGTGTATGACAAGTCTTTGGTTATATGAAAGGTATACTATTCTTAAAACGAGGACTTAGCAGAGAAAAGCGTTATTTTCGTTGCCTAATTTGATGAATTTTTAGAGTAAAATTAAAAGCTAGATAAAAATACAGTGCAAAATAGACATCTTGCACCTTCCATCCTTCCGCTTCCCATGTATTTTATATCACAAGAATATCACATTGCTTCAGATCTTGGTACCTACTTTTAAGTAAATAAAGTCAACGACACGTTTGGTCTAGTGGCAACCGTTAACTAGCTGTTAACCGAACGATGGCGAGTTCGAATCCTACGAGGGACAAATGTTTTTGTTAACATTTACCTTTCAGTTGATTCGTTTAAGAGTTATGGAGGAACATACATACTTACATACATACATACAGAAAAAAATTCTAAAAATGGTCAATTTAGTTTTAGTATCATGTATAGAGCCTATAAACACGATATCTCTGAAAACAAAGTAACTTACTCCATGACCAACCCTTACAGATTTATTATTAGTATTGATATCAACTGTCTGGTATCCATAATTCAAGCATCAGTTGCTTACTGTGGAAGTAGATGGTGCTGTGTGGAATGTGTGAAGATATTATTATTATTATTATTATTAAATTTTTCAGGTACTAGAACCGCCCGCGGAATATCTGGAGGAAGACTTGACCAGTGACGACAGAGTGCCCCCCGACGCCCTCTACATGCTGCACAGCATCCGCGTCTTTGGCCACTTTGAGAAACCAGTGTTTTTGATGTTATGCAAGCATACGGAGATTTTGAACTTACCCGCTGGGACTTTCCTGTTTAAAGTTGGTAAGTTTTTTTTAAATAGTGATTTGATTAGTGCCAATTTTACTCAGAATCGCTAAATTTTAGGTCAGCCATAGCCATAAGAAGAAGAAGTTTTCATCACACCTATTCGAAAAACGACACTCGGATTTTAGAAGTGGATAGCGGGAACAAAATTCAATTTTGTCCCCATGGGAATTTGAGATTTCTCTCTTCCGATGATCATATTTTCATAATGGTTTTGTTTTATTTACACTTTCAGTTCGATTTATTCAATTTTGTCCCCATGGGAGTTTGAGTTTTCTCTCTTCCGATGTTCATTTTTTCATAATGATTTGTTTTATTTACACTTTCAGTTCAATTTAGACGTAGGCTGTTTTTTTTTCTCACAGACAGTGAAGGAAAATAGTGTGAAAGTGTGTGTGTAGGCCAAAATATTTTGGCCAGGCTATGCTCAGGATTCTACTTTAGAATCCTTCTCTTCGCTAACACCCTCGAGGAACAAAATGTTACTTTATCCCTCGAGAATTAAAAAGATACGGAACAAAAAATGTGATCTTCCAGGAGATACAGACGAAAACGTGTACGTGGTTCAGAACGGTCGCGTCAACGTTTACATCACGAACCCAGACGGCACCAGCCTCTCACTCAAGATCGTACGCGCAGGCGAGAGTGTCACTTCGCTTCTCAGTTTCACAGACGTGCTCACTGTGAGTCATTTTGCCCTAGCTAAACAATTACATTACAATACATCTATACATAAACACAACAATTGTCAGAACACACAGACTGAGAATGTATTAGCGTAACATCACGTCCTAATTTACTTGACAGGGTCACTCCCAACCGTACAAAACAGTGAACGCAAAGGCCCTCGAAGACTCCCAAGTGATAAAGTTGCCAATGAAAGCGTTCCAGGAAGTTTTCAAAGAGTATCCCGACATATTCGTTCGAGTTATACAGGTATATATATTCAAGCTTGTGTTTTATTAAATTTGAAATGTTTCTTAGATCTGATATGGCATCTACATAATATTCTTAAGTGTGATTGTGATGTTGAAAATATGAACCATCTACCAGACGTGCTACGCTGATTGTGATGATATAATGTATCCATTGCAGATAATCATGGTACGTCTCCAACGGGTGACATTCACAGCTCTCCATCAATATTTGGGATTGAGCGCGGAATTGGTTAATCCGGTGAGTGTTTCTTATTATAATTGACATAATTCATAGATGTTATAGAAATGAGGTTATATATTAGACGTTA
Source organism: Synanthedon formicaeformis (assembly GCA_945859745.1). NCBI lineage: Eukaryota > Metazoa > Arthropoda > Insecta > Lepidoptera > Sesiidae > Synanthedon > Synanthedon formicaeformis. The sequence goes on from OX243958.1 coordinate 11,090,536, forward strand.
TAAAACAGTAAACTTATTATTACAAAGAATGTGTAATTGTAAACCACTGTAAAATCAATGTATATTCAAATATTTTTAAAGTTCGAATGAATTGGCATTTTCTGAGTTAGCTCGCTCCTTTGTCGAGCTCGTCTTTTCCTGCTCGGCTAGATGCTGACTAAGAGTAAACCTATTATTAATAATAAAAAATGTAACCCAAAATCTTTCAAAATTCGTCGATCTTCTGAGTGGGCTCGCTCCATCATAGGCCTCCTTTTCGCTACACAGCTAGATGCTGGCCAAGAACAAAGGGGAGGTAACGCATCAAGTATTACGTAACGCAATTTGGGGGGGGGGGATCTCGTAAAACAGGCAGGAGGGGGGGTTCGAACAACGCGTCACGTAACATTGTTTTTTTTTTATTTAAATAAAAAACTAGGGAATAAAAGTCTCCCAAATCAGCATCCCTTTTCATTTATATTTTACAGGTGTATCCCTCGAGTGTATTGTACGTCATTTTTATTTTGTTCTCCCAAGTTGGCAACTCTTTTCTTTGGTAAAAATGGTCACTTGGTTGTTACGTAACGTTTAGGGAGGGGGAGGGAGGGTAAAGGAAAACGTTACGGCGCGTTACATGGGGGGAGGGGGCTCAAAAATCTTCAAAAATTGCGTTACATAATACTTGAACGCCCCCAAACCCATCTAATAAAAATTAATAAAAAATAAGTATTGTGTGTAATATCTCGAAGGGTCATCAGAAACGTCGTTCAACAAATGTGGCGTCATCGTCTCCTGGTCGCAGCACCAAATCGGGACACGCTGATAGTGGGACACATTCGCCCCATCACGGTACACCGGATCACACTACGGTAAGTGATTATATCATAATTCATACTCTATCACACTATGTTTTGTTGCATTTTCTTTTTTCTTTTTTTTTTGTAATATAGTAGTGGCATGGCATTGCGTTTTCTAAGGCATAATATACTGGTCATTTCATCTGGCTTTAGAAATTCTCATAGAAGATCATTTTTGCGATTAACAAAACAACTTGTGGCGCGTAAGTTGTAAGGGATGCCGAAGATAAAATAGACCAAAATCCAAATATTTATTTATAGATTAAGTTTCTCCAAGAAACTCTTATGATGTTCAATGTAAATTCAAATTTACCAAGACATCGGAAAAAAGTCAAGATGACGACGACCATATACTAATCTTTTTTTTTTTCGGATCTTTTGTATTGCAAATATATTTATTTGTAACTCATTATGCTGAGTTTAATTATATATAAACACATAAATGATTGAAAGCTTCTTTTAAAAATGTACTTAATTTTCTTAACTTATGGACACTGTTTCCCACGAGCGTTTTGTAAGCTGAGATTGTCACTAAATTGCTTACATTTTTTTACGGAATGTCTTTTCTTAATATTTGTTTGTAATAAATTCTTTTAACATTTGTGTTTTAACACAAGATAATGTTTAATTTAGATGACATAACATGACTAACATGGTTTCGTTTGTATGCGACCCAATACAGGAGGGACACCAGACATCCTCTCCTATACAAATACAAAGTAGAAAACCTCGGCCCGATATGGTGCCGGACATCGCGTCCAATACACCGCAGGTATTGTAAATGTACCTCTATCATAAATGGTTTAGCCCTAATAAAGTAAGGCAGACAGAATTATTCATTTTTGTGTAAATCTATAGTGTGCACATACAAATTTTGTATTCTCACTCTAGACCAAATATTTATTTCTCTAAAATAATCCGCTATTTGACTAATTTTAGAAAATCTTTTTAAATTATTCTTTACCACATAATAAGCACACTATATTGATATTTTCGGGAGATCTACTGTATTATTAATAAAAATCAATGTTAAAGTTTAAATTTCCAAAACCGCGCCAAAAACGCTGGTCTTTGATACGTGTGACGTAACACGCTAGTAAACAACTACAACTACAGTCATTACAATCAATGTTTACTAGCGTATGACGTCATCAGAGTTGCAACCAATCGCAGGGCTCACATTATTTCTTCATATAATTTGCAAAAAATATACATAATTTAGCTTAAAATAATGTGACATATGTTTTTTTACTCTATTTTCTTATAGGATAACCACAATTTGTAGTATATTTTAAATCTTGTCAAATAGCCAATTGCCATCCCATAGAATAAGAACTCATAGACTCATCTCATACTTAATTTCAAAACTTGCTATCAAATTTATTCCGCTTGAGGCGCCACTGTGTTATAACCGGACATAGTTACCTTCATGGCATTTATAAATCAATAAAACAGAAAAGTTTTACTAATTATCTGTTTTAGAAAGATAATGCTCATTTGTGTTATGACGATAACGATGATTAGTTAAGTCGAATAATATAATAGTTTTCGCTTACAATATTATTTTGCATTTTTTGCACTGTTCACATATTTTTATTAGCCTGTATTGAACTAATTATAGTTAATTTAAATCAAATGTATTTTTTTTAAATAGCATCCAGACGTGCAACCGACACCGCCAATGCAACGTTCCAAAGAGGGGTCTTCTTTCAAGAAACACAACACTGACAATTTGGACGAACAGGTTGGTACTATGATTACTGGATAGCCAGGCTGCGACAGCCGAAATATGCGCAGCCAGTTATAGCAGCCAATCGACGGCCAGTTGTGACCCAAACGTCGAGCGATATAGAGGAAGAACTGGAACACGTCTGGTGCGCGGAGACTGACGGTGGACTGACGGCAGCCACATACATTCGCCTACTCGCTTAACTACTCGCTCTGGCTGCGTGCAGCCAATGGGCTCCTGTCCAATAAGGCCACTAGGCAGCCTGGCTGCGGCAGCCAATTGAACATATGACGGGAGCCCGCGCACCTAGCAGCCACAAACCTCCGATAACATATCGCTGCTAAAAACTTAAGGGTCACAAATCAAAATTACACTTTTTACAGGAGAGCTAATCGAAAAAAAAATATTATTTTTGTCTATTTTTTTCTTATTACATATATATCAAATATATGCATATTATACATCGTTTGAAGCGTATATTTTTGTAGCATTAAATGTTTAAACTACTTTTATAATAAACTGAATACTAGAAGAGATATAAGCATATAAGTTACTTTTGAATTTATAAAAGATGATCAAAATATACTAAATATGGAAAAGACAACCATGTCTTTTTGCAACATACAATATGAAGGATTGTGATTGTATTTTTTCAATAAAAACATTTTTGGATTTTTTTGTTTTATGGCCCTTTAGTTTTTAAGCAGCGATATGTTCCAAAAACTTTTTCATATCGCTTGACATTTGGGTGATAACTGGCCGTCGATTTGGCTGCCATAACTGGCTGCGCAAATAGTTTGGCTGCCTAGTGAGCGAAGACTCTAAGGCGCGTTTTAATGGCTGCCGCCGCCGGTCATATGTTTAACTGGTTGCCTAGTGAGCGGTTAGCCTTTGGGTCCTTTGTGTCGGATCTTAACCATCGTAAATGTTTTACAATATTACAGGCATTGATTCAAATAGCGACCGAAGCGTTCGTCAAAGAATTGGGTTTGGACAATGATCAACTTATAAAGGGATCAGTGCAAGTTAGAGACTTGCCGGCCGGCACATACATTATGAAGGAAGAGAGCCACAAGGTGTGTATCCTTTTTTTTTATACAAACACGTGACTTGACATTTAAGTAAGCTTAGGGGTCATTTGTTGACGCTCCAAAAATCATAATTTTTATATCCAGCATTTATTCATCTAACTCCTCCTAAACAGCTGAACCGATTTGGATGAAATTTTGTGTATACTTTGTGTAACCCTGGATGGTTTCCATTTGCAATTGACTTGGAATCGGGTTATGCTTTTTTTTGTTTTTTATTTATTGAAATTATTGAACTTACTACTATATTATCTATTATTACTATTATTGCATTATAAGTTGCTATATTATATTTATCTATGTATTTAATTATTTAAGCTATCAATATATCTATGTAAATTATATAATATATACGAGTGTGTATGGCGTTCGCGTGAGTCACACGGTGCTGGCTGAAAATCAGCGCTGCAGGTGCTTTCCCAGCGTCTCAGCACAATGCTGAGCCAGCATCCGATTCACTGCCGCGAGGACACACACATACCTGTCTAGCTTTAATAATTTAATTGTGTCATTTTGTTGTTGTTGTTTCTGTTTCTTATGTAATGTCATGTTAATATCCTTCGTGCAGTGAATAAATGTCTTTCTTTCTTCTTTCTTTCTTTAAGTAAATTGATCCACTTGGCAGAAAGTGGTTGTTTGATTGGAATAGAGAGATTGTTTTATTGTATTTTTAAAGCCAAAGAAATAGCTCATTGTAGAAAAATACAGATCGCTATGGTGCATATACCAAGAGACAGAAAAAAAATGTTTTAAAAAAAATAATCAAATTTTAAATTACTAAAATTTCGAATGCGCTTCGACAATCTGTTTATATTCGGAAATAAAACATCTATTATAGACCTATTGGAAAAATTTAAATTGTTATTGGAAATGGACAAATTTGACTAACAATAAGGCGTGAAAGATTAATATAACTTTTTAATATAAAGTGTTGTATAATTGATTTTTTTTTAATAATTCGAGAAAATGTTATTAGTATAACTAGCTGGCGCCCGCGACTTCGTCCGCGTTGAAAAAGAAAAAAGTAGCCTATCCTGTGTCCTGTACGTCTAAATGTTTATCTACTAAGTTTAATGAAAATCCGTTAATTTGTTTAAGAGTTATGAAGGAATACATACACTTACAGATTTATTATTAGTATTGATCACTTAAAAGAATAAACAAGCAACATAAAAGTATCTATAACGCTATATTCCGAAAAAAAAAAAAACTATATAAAAATTTAAATCATAGTATATTTTATTAATAGATAATATAATTTCCTTTCAAAAGCTGTATTATAGTTACCCTGGTGAGCCACAAATTACTCAGGTATATAAAAATCAGTGTTGATGTGGTTTTGAATGAATGCTGTGACCTATTAGAACAAATTTAGTTTCTCACTGGAGATGTCATCGTCATACATCTGACTATGACTGAAATGTACAAAATTATCATTCATAGGACACTCACTGCTGGATATAGGCCACACATGATTTTCTAATAGATCCAAAGGTTAGAAGAAGCCTGGACAAAGTCATGTTTAATCATTAAAATCATTGAAAGGTTGATACATTTTAATAACGATTTATTTTAACACAGCATGTGGACATACATACGTCATACATACTTACATAATGTGGCATTATTTGAGTTTAATGCCTGAATTATAGTTAGTCTGTCGACTTTAGCAAGACCATTTTAAATTAGATTTATCTTGTAAGTCCAAGATGTCTCAAGCTTTTCAATGTCTCAATTTTTTTTTAATTTTCAATGATAAGATCTCATATAAATAGCTGTAAACTTCCTTCTTCATCTTCTTGTGACGTAAACCATTCTTAAACTTCGGTTGAGCGTTAGCTCTGAAAACTTGTGCCTAACAAAACAGAAGTTCTGCACTGAAGATACCGGTACATTCTCTGGCGTTACGTAGCCAGGGGCCCTAGTCAAGAGCAAACGTACAGTCGTAAACGCTACGCTCAGGCTACGCTACGAAAGAAGTAAAGCCCGGTGATTGGTGGTTGTAACGCCCACATAAACTTTTGACCAATCACAAAGCTTTTCTCCCAGCGTAGCGTAGTCTGAGCGTAGAGTTTACGACTGTACGTTTGCTCTTGGCTAGGGACCCAGGATTTCTTCCGCCTTCCAAGGCGCCGTCTCCTTTCTATTTTGCCCATAGAATTGATTTATCATTTATCAATTAAAGCAGTTCATATCTGTTGTTGCGTAACGCAAACATGTCCCAGATTTTGTGCCTTTTGACGCTCCGCAATAATTTCTGGATTTGAGTCGCTATAAAAACAGTGAATTTGTTTAGGGATTTTTTATATTATAACAATAAATATTTTGTAATTATTATTTTATAACAACATTCATTTCGCAGCACATTTTTTTTAGTGTGTTTTGTTCATTATGATATACATTATATAATAATTATACTTTTCATTAAGTTGTAATTAGTTGTTTCTTGTAATTAATTCTGTTCATGTGTTCGCGAAGTAATAACTATTTTTGTGCGAGTTCTTTCGCTGTTGGGTGCTACAAAAAGAATTTTGTGTTGCCAATATTAAAATAACAAAGGACATTGTCGGTGATTTCGTTTCGCCGCTCTGTGAACTGAGTTTCTCAAAATGAAAACCTTTCGTTGTAGACAACCTTCATGGTTCCGTGAGATTTTTTTATGTGAAGGTTGGCAGACAGGCTGACGGTCCACGTGATGATAGGTGGCTGCCGTCGCCTATTAATACAAGCAACGTCACAGGAGCTGTAAGTGAGCTGCCTTAGTATAATTAAAGACAAAGGATAGGGAGGATAAGAGTAACTGGTTGGATGAGTTGGCATAAATGCTTTTATGGTATTTGTAATAATTTTTGTAGGATGTCGCCCTGGTATACCTCCTGTCTGGCGCTTTGCTCGTATCGCAAAGGGTGGCGGAGGGCGAAGGTGAAGTTCACATGTTCACCGCTTATCCAGGTCTGTTCATTTTAATTGAATTTAATATATTGAATTGAACATGGAAAATTTTCAATTTCCTGCACAAATTTAAAGCTGCCTTTACACCATGGCCCATGGTGAACAATCACAGAATGCGTAAACAAATACGAACTGAGTGATCGGCGATCGTATGGACACGCTTACAATCATGGCCGCAAGCTTACTTTGATGTTTGTTCGAAAAACCGACTAAGCGGTGATTATGCGCAATCGTCGCCGATCATGGACAATAAATTGCAGACGATAATGCCCTCTACACGTTCATAATCACCTGTAATTGTCTATCATGGGCCATGATGTAGAGGCAGCATAATATTTAATTCTCGCTCAGCCGCCATCTTGACGATACTCGTTGAAGACAACACGGAGGGTATTGCAAGATTAGCGCTATCGCGTAATATAGTCGAATAATGTATGTGAGATACTCGGCGTAGACTCAACCTCGAGACTTATGTGATCTTGTGGGCAGGCGAAGTGGAAGGCGGTCTGGCGGTGCTGACGGGCGAGCCGAGTTTCTTCTCGATCCGCGCGAAGCACTTCTCGCGCATCGGGCTGCTGTCGAAGACGGCGGTGTACAGCGCGATGCGCGACCGGCCCTCCGTGGTGCTGCACATCGCCAGCGCCGTCGTGCGCCGCCTCTCGCCCTTCGTGCGCCAGGTGGACTTTGCGCTCGACTGGGTCTTCCTCGAGTCCGGCCGCGCCGTCTACCGCCAGGGCGAGGAGTCCGGCTCCACCTTCATCGTGCTCAGCGGCCGATTGCGCTCTGTCATCACGCATGACAACGGCAAGAAGGAGCTCGTCGGCGAGTACGGCAAGGGCGACTTGGTCGGCATTGTGAGTGCTGTTCTTTTTTTTTTCAACTTTTGCAGACAAAAATATGTCAGAGAAAAACGACAAGGAATAAAAGGGATAAGTAGGTATTTTAGAGGCTGAGGTTTCCGAAGCGAATTGAGGTTCCGTGTTCGAAACCACCAAGCTTAAATTCAATACATCTGTGTTTGTCGTTGTAGCTGGCTCCGCTGGTTTCGTAATCGAGGCCTTAATCACTCATCAAACAAAACAGTACACATGATGTTTATATTATAGTGGTCTTCTGTAAAGGGCTGATTATAGTCGCCAGTGGAACGCATAGTGCTCTACAACCACTAAAAACTTGAAACAATATACTATTTTTCAAACGCGCTTTGCTAAAAAGGTTGGCTAAAAGGGCTCGCATCATCCCTAGTGCTGTTGGTGGTCATAAGCGACCGTCAGCCTGCCTGTCACAATGTATGTTTATTACAAAGATATGGCTCAAGTACTTTCAGTTCATAAATTTATTTTTATTCAGACACTGTCGTTATCTGTAGTACGTTATAGTAACGATGGAGTATTTTTAGGTTGAAATGGTGACACAGACCCGTCGCAGCACAACCGTGATGGCAGTGCGCGACTCGGAACTCGCAAAACTGCCAGAAGGTCTATTCAATGCGATCAAACTGAGATTCCCTGTTGTCGTCACCAGACTTATCAACCTTCTCGGACACAGGATATTGGGTGAGAGATCTTGTACATGTATGAAAACCGCGAAAAACTTGTATAAATACGTACATGTCGTGGCCAGATCATTGAAATTGATCACTTCATGAAATGGCCAGATAAAACTGGCCATTTCATTGAATAACCGGCGTTTAACTATATTTTTTTCTATAGGTTCCTTTTTTATTTGGAGTTTTTCTTAAACCTTTGATACCCTACATTAGTGATATGGCCAGCTTTAGCGGGCCATTTAGAGTCGAAGCCACGATTGTTTCCCATTATACAGTTCCTAAAAGATCTTCGAAGTTCTATAAAAATATATTCCTTAAATATAATTTTTTGATAAAAAATGGTAAATTGCTTAACAGGTTCCTGGCAGAAACCCGCGTCGAGTCTTGGCAGCGCTGCCACCATAGAGCCACGACCGTCACAGCACAACTTCTCCACCGTTGCCGTGGTTCCTGTTAGCGATGATGTGCCTCTCACAGCTTTCACTTACGAGCTGTATCACTCCTTGTGTGCTATTGGTAAGAGCTGTATTGAATCTATATTGGTAGGAGACTTGCTTGTTATCTAGAAACACAAGCAATACTAATCTGTATACTTAATTAATATTATAAAGAGGAAAGATTTGATTGTTTATTGGTTTGTCTGCATTGAATAGGCTCCAAAACTATTGGATCGATTTGAAAAATTCTTTCACTGTTCGGAAGCTATATTATCAGCAAGTAACATAGGTTATATTTTATAAAGTTATGCTGACCAAGTCGCGTGCAATAGCTGGTAATCAATATTTTTAAATAAAAAAGTAACGATCTCATAAATGGGTATTATTAAAAATTAATTGTATTTCCTATCTACAACTGCTTTGTCTAACTTCTGTATGATGGGGTAGGGAAAGAGAATCCATCCAGAGAATTGGAATATATGCAAAATAATATGTTCCTTTTTTGAATAGGTCCAACGGTACGTCTGACCTCAGACGTGATCAGAAAGCTTCTAGGATTGACCATAATGGATCCCAATAACGAGTATCGACTCAGTTCTTGGCTGGCGCAACAGGAGGACAAACATAAGGTATTATTCTTTTTTATTCGACTTGAATTCGTACCAATTATTCCGTTTATCCACCCCAAAATATCCACCCTAAGGGGGATACTCGGAAATGCATATCCGAGAATCCAGCCTAGTTAATATGGCTAAGTTTAAACGCACTACTCAATGTCCGATAAAACGGTCCACTTGATCAAGCTGAATTTTGGATTATTTTATAACGTACTCGCTTATAAAATAAACCTATATTCCAAAGTTCAGCTTTCTAGACTGTATATTTTACTGTGCGTTAATCGTTAGTAGGACACACAATTTTACATGTATAAGATATATGAGTGAGCGAGTGTTGTTTTTAGATGAATTAGTATACTTTTTTCTTTAAGTCAATAAGCTAAGGGAAGTAAATTTTGGTTTTTTCAGGTGGCTTTGTACCAGTGCGACCCGAGTCTTACGCAGTGGACGCAGCGATGCATACGTCAGGCAGACTGCATCCTCATAGTGGCGCTTGGCGACAAACAACCCAGCATTGGGAAAGTAAGTCTTCGCTCGATTTTCGAGTGAAATGTCCTCAGATAATTTCGCAAAGTACACGTCAATGTCGTTCATAAATTCGACCATATTCGCTGTATCGTTGCAGATAGAGAAGGAGATGGAGCGGCTGGCGATCCGCACGCAGAAGGAGCTGGTGCTGCTGCACCGCGAGGCGGGCCCCAACCCGACGGGCACCGTGCACTGGCTCAACATGCGCGCCTGGGTCAGCCAGCACCACCACGTGCGCTGTCCCCATCGCATGTTCACGCGCAAGAGCCAGTACCGCATCGTGAGTCAACTCTCACCACTCGTACATCTATTTTACATCTAGCGCCACTGCAATCCAGCGTTCGATTGGCGCTGGCATAATGTAAACGCGTTTTATTCCAGCAGAGCTTTCAGTATCCAACGCTGGTTTGGAATAGAGCACGTTCCTATTTTTCGTTCCCCGCGTTGACACTGTTCCAAGGGAACAGGTATAAATAAAAGCCGAGCGTCAGTACTGGCTGCGTAATTGCCTGTACTTATTCCGCGTTTCTGGAAAGCTTTAATTGATTGAAACACTGGATTCATGTATGTAATTAAGCCCTTACGCCGAAATGGACTTAAGACCGTCACAATATTTGAACTTCTCTCAGCATTGCAACCGACTTTGGTTAACACAATAATTACCTTGTTACTATTTTATTCAAGCCGAACATATCTCACAAAATTACGAGGTTATCATCGTCCATCGGTAACAAATAGACTCGATGTATATGCCGATGTTTTTTTAGAATATTCCCAATTTTGTAAAGGTGCGTACCCACTATGTTCGCACACCAACGCGCACCTGGAGCGTGCAACGTTGCACGTACCAAAGCGTGTGCTCTAAGCGGTGGCGGTTTTTTAGCGAACACAAGTTGTGATGCGCGTAACGTCTACACTTGAATTGTTGCAGGTGCGTGATGCACGATTGATGCGCGAACATAGTGGGTACGCACCCTAAGAATATTGTAGAATTGATCGTTTTTTCAGAGCGAGCTGTACAGCAAAGTGCTGATGTCGGAGGCCTCCGTGCACTCTGACTTCTCCCGACTGGCGCGATGGCTGACGGGCACTTCGGTGGGACTGGTGTTGGGGGGCGGTGGCGCGAGGGGCGCGGCCCACGTCGGCATGATACGGGCCATACAGGTACATATCTATTCAACTCATATACTTTTACAACAACTCATACAAAACTACTATTGTCACCCTCTACTTCGGGTACATTAATTAAAACCACTTTTATGTTTAGTCCAAATACTTTCAATGTCCGACCGATATATGTATCAGAATTAGTACAATTCCGTTTAAAGATGCGCGCGGACATACAACAACGACCTCTCTTCAGATTACCTTTTTAATATCATGCCACAGAGTACCTACTTTATACTATACTTTCTGCCCTAATTAATTAGCTTCAGCTGACATAAATAGCAGACTGCAGAGCTGATTATGTTTTCAGGAGGCCGGAATACCCATAGACATGGTAGGCGGCGTTAGTATTGGCGCGTTCATGGGAGCTCTGTGGTGTATGGAAAGGAATATCACCACTGTTACTCAGAAGGCCAGAGAATGGTCCCAGGTTAGAGTTCATTTCTACAGTATATTTGTGTAAATTTTTATACTAGTATACATGTAGTACATTTATACTAGTATAAAAAACCAATTCCAAGTTCGGTTTCATCCATATACGCTTTGTGCGGTTTTATTCATTTTTATTGAAAGTATTTGTTACTAGCTTTTCCGCCAGACTTCGTCTGCGTGATTTTTCTTAAACGTCAAAAAAGAAAAGTTAAAAAATATTTGTGTAATAGTATATTCATAATCGTTATTAATGATCATTATCTTGATAATTTATACAAGTTAGGATCCCTCGGGAATAGTACTTTTTTCTGGGTGGAAGGTGCCATAATTATGAACTTTTTTGTATCATTGGCAACATAAACAACATCGTAAGCGTAATAAACAAACTCACTTCTGCATTTATAATGAGGATTCACCTATAAACTGAACATTTTTCATGCAATTTGTAACTATATCTTTAGAGGATTTTTGCCTATAATATTACAAGCAGCAATTGTATCAAGTTATAAATTTCTTTCCTTCGATAGTAACTTTTTTAAAAGATGCTTCGAAATTCAATTCAATTCTCAACAATCAGAACAGCTGTATGACCGCTATGAAATTAAAAATTAATACTATTCACTATGAAAC